>CM053790.1:397983551-399378551 GCA_028749045.1 Cupressus sempervirens
AAATCAAAAGAAAAAACAAGGAAAAACAACTAAAACAAAAATACATATGCAATATGGTACTTTATGTCAATGCATTTGTAAGAATGCATATAATAGATATATATAAAGACTAGAATAGACATAAGGCTAATACAATAGATAGTGCAATCATGACGAGTCATCTGAAGCAACAAAATTGATCCCTGGACTTGAAATAACCAAGATATCCACCAAAATGTAAAAATGCAAAAAACTAAATAGAATCTTCCTAGAGTAGAATCTAGAAAAGAAACCAACATCACTGGAAAAATATTTGAAAGACCTTTCCAATGATATAAAGAATTCCCAAATAAAAGATCAAATGCCCAAGATATGTCAACTAGAGTGCAAAATAGAGCTCCTGACTTTGACAACCAAAAAAGCCATAAAAAGCATCAAAACTAAAGAATACCTATACCACTGCACTGGTACTAATACCATGTTGAAGTGGATGAAGGATAAACCTCAAAACTCTCAAGGATCACCTGCATGCAAACACCTATCACAAAAAAAAGGGGCATGAAGATCTGGAGCTCTGATACCATGTTGAAGTTGATGAATGCTCAACCCCAAAGCTCCCAATAATCACCTACATGGAAACACCTATCACAAAAGAGAAAAGAAGATACTATGGAGGATAGAAATCTAAAAGCCATAGATAAGACATTCTTGATGAGAAAAAAGGTAAATTATTATTAATAAAAAAGGAATGAATGAATACAAAGAGAGATCATCCTTATAAAGGAGATAAAAAACCTAAAAGGTAAAACCTAGGTTCATGATATCATTTAATAAAAGAATTAATCATTATATGCCTAAAGTTTAGCTAAAGTAAAATAGAGTTAATTATAAGATATCTAATTACTTTAACAAAATATGAATATGACTTTAGTCATAATTTTTTCAAAAGTAGATGTAAGAGTTAAGGAACAAGCACCCAAAATGACCAGAAAATCATTTCCTATTGAATTAGCAAGAAAAGATAAGCATCATGGCAAAAACACTAGGATGACCAAATTTTTTCTTCCATACAAGCACATCAAACATGCAAGAGTTCCTTCTTGTGCTAAGTAATTCAAGGATTCTATCTGTAATGACCTTTTATCATTAATAACCTAGTACAGAGTGTAGCACTATCTACCCTTAGTGACCCATATGTTCACATCATATAATAGTTATCCAAATTAAAATAGCATATAAAATTCACTCAAACAGACAAGTAAAAGATCCAATCTCACTGAAGAGTCCATATAAAATGAGTCAAGGTACATATGGCCATCCAAAATGAGATGAAGGCTCTTAGAGTGGACACCCATTATATTTGGACCCTTCAAATCATTGGAACTAAAAAAACAAATAAAAAAAAAAGATTTGATCATTCCCCCAGTCTTTGTTCCTCTGGTCAAGATAGATATCCTAAAATTACTTGAATGGGAATGACAAAGCACAAAAAAAGAACACTAAGGAAAGCTGAACATAGCTCAAATAGCTTTAGTGGATTGATGTCATGTGTGATGTTTAAAGTGTCTATGAGAAATATCTTCACATATAAGGTGACAATTGCAAAACATTAGCTAGGAGAACTAGTGACTAATGTATAGGAGGTTCTCTAAGATTATAGGACATTGCCCCTTAGATCGAGTTGGTTTCCTTGAGACTATGACTGATTTCAATCTAAAAAAGTATAAGAAGTGTCACAAAAGTGACTGGGAGTTATACACAAGTGATAACAATAAATGAAAGTAGGAAATGTGAAAAAAAAGTACTTGAAAGCAAGAACGTGTAAGCAAAGAAAAATTGTATAGTAGCTAGGAGGTGCACTGATAGATGCACCATTTTTGAAAAAGAGATGGGTTTTAGCTAAGTTTTCACTATCTTGGTAGAGATTCTATTTTATCTACCATGATGCCTATTACTAGGTTTTCATCAAGGTACTTTTTCTTCTTTTTTAATTTTTTTTGTTCTTTTCTCATTTTTTTGTCCTTGTATTTTTTTTATTTTTTTCAACTTTTTTGGTCTTATTGAGGTGCCCATTTCTAGGTTTTCACTAGGATAATAGATTTTTTTTAGGACCTTTTACAATTTTAATGATTTTTTCAAGACTTTTAGCTATATACGAAATCCTTTACAAAATAGTAGTTGTAGAATCTTTTCAAGTGAAGGGTGTTTATAGGCTTCTTGAGAGTTTCTCCTTTGGTGGTAGAGAGTTGATATGTGCATAATCTAAACATTAAAATTCTGATGTATAGACCAAGCTTATTCAACTCAAATTTACTCTTTGTACTTGGTGTTGTTGATTCTTTGTGTTCTCCCTCAAGATGAGGTTTTCCACTTGGAATTCCCTTGGCTATACCTTCTTGTTGTAGCTCTTTGACATTCTCTTTTGGTAAGCTCTTAAGTGATGAAACACTACTTAACGATGCTCATCTATTAGTTATAGCTCTTAGAGTCAAGATATGTGATGATCATCATTAATAATAAGGCTTCTCAAAGAAACTTTTAGAGTAGGAATCTATACCTCAATAGGAAGCACAATATCTTATCTTTACACCAAAAAAAATAGTATTTCCCTAGTAGGTGTTCTAATGCTAGTATGGTAAGCCTACAAAGCCTGATTAATTTGAAGTTTGTAGTCCCTTCTAGATTTGTTCACTATGAGATGCAGGTTTTTTAGAATAACTTTGTTGGATGCTTCTACTTATCCATTACACTAAGGATAGTAGATGGAAGACCAATGTTGCATCATTCTAAATTTGGCACATTGCTCTTTTAGATTCTTGTTTTTGAATGGCCCTACATTATCTATGATGATTGAAGAGGGTACACCATACCTAGAAATAATGTTGTTTAGAATGAACATAGCTACCATTTTCCCAATGTCTTCAATAAGAGGTACTGTTATGATGCATTTATGACCATTCAAGGAAGATAGTTAAATTTGTCCCACTAGATCAAAGACCCATTTCTTGAATGGCCATAATGTGATAAACAAAATCAACTCCCTAGCTGGAGCATGGATTAGATTACCATGAAGATAGAATTGGTTGCAATATTTGAAAAACTAAATAACCTCTTTTTCCTTTTCTAGCCAGTAGTAACCAACTCTAATAATTTTGCGAGCTAGTGTTGGGCCATTCGAGTGTGATCCACAAATGCCTTTGTATACCTTAGCTAATGCACACTTGGAGTCATTGGGTTGTAGACACATAAGGAGGGTATTGTATAGACCATGTCTATATTAGTTATTTACTATGATGACATACCATTAATCATTACAAATAAGGTGCCATTTCTCAATCCAAGTTAGAGTTTATGGAATAATCTAGTCAAACATGTAAGATTAAAAATGGTGGTAGTAGGACGAGTCTTGTCCTATGATAGAAAAAATAATCTAGGAGTTAGGAGATTCATAGGAAGGATAGTATAATGTCTCTACCAAGAACTCATGTTGAAAGTCATTTTCTAGCACATGAAACATGAAAGATAGAGTTTTCATGGCATCAACTACCTTGTTTTTTACTTAGGAAATCTTTTAAAAGGTGACATATACAAAGTATTTCTTCAAGTCATATACCATTATTTTTTAGGGTATTGATTTCTTATCTTCCATCTAGTAGATTCTATTAACTTGATTGATCACCAAGTGTGAGTCTCCAAAGATGTTAAATCCATCTACTCTCCATTCAATGACAATTTTCATTCTATTGATCAAGGCTTTATATTAAGAAATATTATTGATACAAGGAAAGATAATCTTGTATGCCTTAGGTAGAGAGTACCACTAAGGTGTGATGAACAATATTCTAGCACGAGATTCCTGTTAAGTAAATAAACCATCAGAGAACATTCTCCATATTTCTTTGTATTAAAAGTAGTACATACTCATCAAGAAATTTAATATTCATAGGGTGATGATTGTGTAATGGTACTTCTTCTAGCTAATCATTGATAGCCTTTCCTTTGATATCATTTTTATCCACATATTCAATGTTGAATTCACTTGGTATTATTACCTATCTATCTAGTCTCTCTATTAAAGTTTCTTTGCTCAATAGATATTTTAGTGGGTCAATCTTTGCAACTAGCTTTATTGAATGAGCCATCATGTAATGCCTAAGCTTCTAGGTAGAAAATACAACTGCTAGAAAATATTTCTCAATGACATTTTATTTCATCTTATATGAGACTAGTGTTCAATTGATGGAATATATAGCCCTCTCTTTCTTGTTGTGATCTTCTTGAGCCAATAGAACACCTAAAGATATATCTGTCACTAAAATGTATAAGATTATAGGCTTCCTCTGAATATGAGACATCAATATCTTAGGATAAGTAAGAAATTATTTCATTTGATTCAAGCTTTTGTCACATTCCTCATAAGTCAAACCTTTATGTTGAATTTTAGTAAATGGTTGCAACTTATCAGCTAGCTGTGATATGAACCGATGAATAGATTGGATTCTTCTCTACAATCCTCTCTTCTAGATAATATTTTGAGGTAGTGGCTTTTTCATGATAGCACAAATGTTCTTGAGATCCACCTTAATTCCTTTGGCTGAAATATTTTATCCCAATAATTTGGTAGACGTAAATCTCAACATGCAATGCACACTCTGATGGATTTGTCATATTTGGAAACCAACACTATATTGGAGATCTATTTAGCATAATCAATGGCTCAAATGAATCTAACTTTCAATAGTTTCTCTAGTTCAACTTTTATCAAGAGTGCAACATGTGGATGTATCTTCTGGAGTTTCTATTTGACAAGCTTTACACTTGGCATAATGGATAAATGATGCATTATAAGATCTAGTTCAAGGCTCGATATATCAAAGTATGTCCACATGAAGTTTATCTTATTTTCCTTGAAGAAAATTGTGAATTGTTCTTTCTCTTCCATTGATAAGGATAGGGAAAGTTGTATGATATACATATCTTCTTCATTACTCAAGTTCATTGGTTGTGTTAGTTTTAGAAGCACAAATGGTCTTTCTTGAAAGTGACTTGGAAGTCCATAAAATATCCCATCCTTGGGAACCTTAGAGAGGTTTTTACCCTTAGACACGTCTTTTTTTTTTGACTATTTTTGGCTTAGATATTGGTACAATGTGGTTTTCACATCAAAATTCTTGTTCTATTTCTTTTTTATCATGTGACTAAAATATTTGATATCAACTTGTCATGTTCAAATTTTGTTCACCAGTGGAGGGAATTATAGGTTCGACAAAATTTAGGTAGAAGGCAAGAGAATAGTGTTAATCTCATTATGTTTTTAACATTTTAGTGACAAAACACTTAGTCATCATCTAGCATAGTTAGTTAGTCATCACTGTGACTGAGCTACTACTTAGTCTGAGTGCATAGTGCATGCCAAGTGAACATAGTGAGCCCAATTATCAATGTGAGTCGAGTGATCAGAGAATCTTGAACATAAGTCTCCAAACAATACATGCCAATTGATATGATAGTTAGTGCTGAGCACTAGTATGTGTCAAGTTATCAATATGTGTTGAGTCACTCTGGTGCTGAGAAAATAGTTAATGCCAAGTAGATGATGTGTGCCAAGTGATTCAAGAGATGAACAAACAACACAAGAGCATAGTTAAGGTTGAGCATCAGAAGCCTATTGATGTTGAGTGACCAGTCAATGATATAAATATTTATAATGGAACAAAATTCTATGTAAACCATTTTTGGCCAACATAATCTTAAATTTTTGATATCAAGAGATAATAATGGATTCATATCATGCATCCCTATGTAACCCACATAACCAATCAAAAAAAAGAAGCATTAGGTAGAAATAGCAATCTACCAGAGTCATTGATTATTACCTAAGATTATCTCCAGGATGCCTATTTAAAGAGGCATACCTTAAGGGGGAGTAGAGTGTAAAGAGATATACTAAGGAAAGTATATTTTGGGAAAGATTCATGGAGAAGATTCTTAAGTGAAGGTTAAGCATTGGAGAACTAGTTGATGAGAGCAGAACCAATTGTGAAGATAAGTAGTGAAAGGTTAGAGAAGATACATTCAATTAGAAGGATCAAGAAAAAAAATATAAAGAGGAAATTTGACGTCTAGTAAAAATGTGTTGACCAAAGGATTAGGTACTAAATCATTTTGATAGGTGATATAGGGTAAATCTCTTAATAGAGTAGTCATAACAATTTTTTAAAATCTCCTAATAGAGTGCTTACTTAATTGTGAGTTCAAATCCTTTCATCAAGGTGAGACCTAATAATCTTTGTAAGCCTTTAACATGGTAGACCTCTCACATGGTAGACCATAGCTTATGATCAAAAATTTGTAGCCATAATTGACCACACTTTATTGCTATAGTAGTGAAGATTTGTGGGTGCCATCCCCACACAGTTTTACCTTCTCCTTGGAGGGTTTTTGGGTAACCAAAATATTTTGTGCTATGTGTTGATTTACATTATGCTATGGATGTGATGCATGTTACATATTTTAGTTTATATGCTAAGTTATGAGATGGATGAATGGTTAAATGTTTTAGGGAAAAAATTTTAAGTACTAATTCACCCCCCTCTCAAGACTTACTTTCCCATTTATATTTCCAACAATTGGCATCAGATCCTTGTTCTCTAGAAAGTAAAATTTGATGGCTTGAGAGGAAATATCTTGAAGATGAAAATCTAAAAATTGGGAAAGACTATTGAGAACCAAAAAATTAAAATGTAGCTTACCCTACATCAACTTAAGGAGGCAAGAGATGTATTGAAACATTCATTGAAAAGAAGAAAGGAATTAGCCATTCAACAAAATGACACTCAATATAAAGAAGAAGACATAGCTGCATTGTTTGAGGATAAGAACTTTGAAGAATTTGATGCAACAATTTCAGATATGATGGAAAATAACAATGTCTTAAATGAAGAAGTCAAGAATTTGAAAAGGGAATAAGAAACTCAATCAATATTGTTATGTGAGATACATAAATTGAAAAAGAAAGATAAAGAAAACAAATTCATGATTGAAGAAGATAAAATAATATTGGCAAACAAACTTGAGGAGAAGATATCAAATATGCAAAAATTGGCTAACATGCAACTAGACACAACAAATCAGCTAATGATTGCAAATCAAGAAGTAAACATGAAAGACATTGAGATTGCAACTATGAAATCACAGAATGAATTGAAAGAAAAAAATGAATTTATTAAATAGTTCAATAAACCTAGTCAAGCCATAAAGTACTTTGAAAAGATGATGAATACACCAAGAAGAAATGATGGTACTATTGGATTGGGATATTATACTACTAAGGAAGGAGAATCATCTAAAAGTGGTGAATAAAGGAATAATAAGGGAAATATCAACACACCCACTTGTCATCATTATGGAAAATTAGGTCATACAACAAATGTTTGCAGGAGTAACATTGGTAATCAAACCCCTAAGCAAAATAGTAGAGGACACTTCTATAATTCCAAGAAACAAGTACATTAGACATATGAATGCATGAAAAAGACCATCGACACTCAAAAATTTGAAGGATATTATCACAATTGTCAAAATTATGGACACAAAGCATATAAATGTAGATCTAAATCTAAGTGGACATCAAATAGGCAAACAAAGGTACATCATCATGTAAATTCTTACAAATGGGATTACAAAAAAAGGTATAGTTGTCACTATTGTGGAGAATATGGTAATGTTATTATAGATTTCATAAGGACTTACTTTAGAGATAATTACAAAAAGTGGTTAAATGGAGAGATTGTACGCTTTAGTTGTCTTAAGGTCAGTCATGTAAGAAAACATTGCCCAACTCAGTCACCTGCACCAAGAAATGAATTCAACAAAGGAAAATAAAAGGTGGATGCTCAAAAGACAAAGATACTGATGAGCAAGATATGGAGAAAGAAGGAAGATTGCAGTACATCAAGCCAAGATGAGTTCACTTCATCTAATGGATCAGGTGATCACATCACCCCAATTAGGAAATCAAAGGTATATGTGGAACTGATATCTAAAGCATTATATTTTGTATCAATTCTAAGCATTTAAGGAATGAAAAGATTTAGCAACATGAATTATGATGCAATGAAGTGATTTGAAGAAAGAGATATTCTATTGTTATGATATTTTTTGTGTTGCTACCGAGTATTGAAAAAATTGTAGTTACTACCGAGTCATGGAGGAATCATAGTGGTTGTTGAGTTAGCTATGCTGATTGAGCACATTAAAAATCCTTCTATGGAAATTGATATTACAACTGTATAAGAACTAAGCATTAAATGTAAGTTTTAAAAGGTTATATAGTCAATTTTCATGTCATTTGCATTTACTAGATGATATAAGAGCACCAAGGAAAATTGTGAAGAGGATTTTAGTGACTACAAACAAGATTCAAGTACAACACAACACTATTCCATCAATTTGAAACGTATTTCACTAGTGTTGTGTTATATCGTTTCAAGTTTACAAACCCTAGATAGTGAAAGTGGAAGCAAACTCTTCAACAACAAAGAGAAGGGAAGAAAAAGAGGTTATGGATATTCATTTGATAAGTAATGATGTGTGTGAATCTCCTAAATGTTGAGCCATACAAAAAATCACATATAAGGGAGACCCGTCAAGTGTTTTATCAACTATCACAACAAAGGTTTTGATGGATCATGATGTACACTATTGTTATATGTGCAAACTAGGTGAAGTAGGAGATCTAGAGATCAGGGAGACCTACCAAGAGTCTTGGAGGAGGAGAACAAGACTATAGAGTGCAAAGGGTTGATGCATGCCCTATATTTCACTTAGGTGTTCAAGATAGAATGGATAAAGATAGTGCTAAGTACAATTCATGATAATAAACTATTGTTAGAGGATGGTAATGTCATAATTTCTAAAAAAAATATTTATAGGATTATAGGGTATCCTACCTTAGGTAGGCATAAGACCATGAGGAGTAATACAAAAGAAGCTATTGAGAAATCTATAGGAATAGTATGGAAGAAGAGGGGTATGTCAATTGATACTATTACAAACCCTATATTTGTATTTGTAATGCATGTGATAGCATATAGATTTTATTAGTCTAGCAAACTCAACTATATACCATGCGGTGCCATGGAGCTAGGTTACAAAATTATCAAGAAAGATCATAGCTATGACCCAGTTGAGCTACAACTTCAACAATTGTTATAAAACCTAGAAGCTAGTAGAAAGGAAAAGAATTCACAATGTAAGTTTGGCTCACTCATTATCTGTGTATTCTTTTATGTCCAAAATACATTTCCTACATTTGGCAAGTTAGTTTGGAAGACCAATTGGTCAGTTACCCAAAAAATAGGGGAGTATATTGAGAAGTTAGGTGAAAATTTTGATTCAGTAATGACTAGCTATTTTGAAGACTTTAAGAAGTCTATGAAACAAAGATCGAGGATTATTGTGTCTCTAGTTTAAAAACATTACAATGATGTTTGTTTCCTAGAAGATTTTGACTATACTTATGTTTAGGAAGTTATTCCAAGGGTCAGATGCTAAGACACATACCTTATGAGGTGAATTTTGATGAAGCATCTACAACCATCACTACACTCTTGGTAGAAGAGATAGACAAGGATGCTACATCATTTGGAAACTATGAAGAAGCTAAGCCAAGGATTACCATAAACTTGAAAATTGCCACCATTATTAGAAAGAAAAATAAAATGGTGACGAAGTTGAAAAAGAAGTTTGGTGAAAAAGAACTAGAAGAAGATAAAGAAGCTCAAGGACCTTTGCAGATTACACAAAGCCAAGGTGAAGATCAAGCTCTAGATGATGAAGAGGAGGTTCATGAAGAGGCCAACGAAACTAGAAAGAAGAGGAAAGAACAATAGAAGAAAGTGCAAAAACCTAAGAAGGTGGCAAAGAAAACAAAATAGAAGCCAACTACACCTTTGACAAGGTCAAGCAAAAGAGCTATCATTGTACAAATGAAGAAGGCACAATTTGGTAAAGGGAAAAGGAAGGATGACACAATAGAGTGAAGTATTCCTACTAAGAAACTAAGAAGGAAGTATAAGTCACAAGAGTAATTAGATGATGAGGAGACTAAATTAGATGACATTAGTCAAATTAAAGTGGTAAGCCACAATCCTTCATCTGATATTGTCAATATATGTAAGAATGTTAAGAACAATGTATATCTATTTGGATTTGGAAACATTGATGTTGATAAGTTAGATAAAGGATACTAGAATAATGTTGAAGAAGCTATTTATGACATAGTGGCTACTTTTAAGAAAAATCCTTTAGATATTGCTAACTCTATTCCTAAATTTCTATATGAAATAATTGAGAAGAAGTGGAAGTTCAATATGGCTAATAAAAGGTAGATAAGAGAGACAACTCTAGCTCAAGTTATGCCTAGTCTAGACAAGAAGCAAATTGCAAAAGATGTGGAGAAGCATAAAGGGAGATTTACTCCAAAACATAGAGCTTTTCATATTCTAAAGAAGCAAATTAAAGAGGTGGTAAACCAAAGTACACTACTTTGGAAATCAATTTATGGTTTAACCACACAGGTTGTAGAAGAGAAAGAAAATATAGTGGGAGAGAAGGTCAACTTAGTGGAAGAGAAATGTGAGACAAAAAATTTGTGAAGGAGAAGGAAGAAATAGCTAAGGATGAAATAGAGGATGACATACAACATGACACAAATGTTAATTTTCCTAACATTAGTACTTCACAAGGAGAGAAAGAGAGTCAATAGGACTCTATAACCATTGAGGAAGTTCCTAATAATTCTACACAAAATTTAAATCCACTTAGTGAAGATGATATAATGAAAATTTAGCAAGAATACACCAATACAACAATTACATTCATTAATCCTATATTGGTGAGGATTGATGAATTTACAAAGGAACCCACCGAGACACAACAACACGACAGATATATTGTGCCCCCACTTATTGAAGAGGCAAAGGAGAAAGATTTAAATGAAAAAAATTTATCATAGGATAAGGTTTTGGAGAGAAAAGATGAACTTAACAATATACCATCTTCAATGCAAAAAATTTCCATTGAGATGAAAGATAAAGAGGCAGATAAACTGGCTATATCACTACTTAGTCTACAAAGCCCAGGTATACCAACACTTATAGTAATTGACAAGGAAGGAAATGAAGAGAATAAAGGTAATGAAGCCAATCATTCATTCACCTCACCAAAGCATGTTGAAAATTAGAAAGAGAATGATAAAGTAGAAGAGGATAATATGATTGCTGAGACTAAGGAGCAAGAAACAATTCCAACACTGGCCACTTTGCTAGTCATTTCAACTCTTTTTAGTAGCCAAACTCTTCAAACGTATAGTACTTAGGCCACACCATTGCAGATATCAATGTTGAGTGCAAGTACACCAAAGAGTGCTAAAATTACATCACTAGAGGATGTGAGTTTAGATGAGGTGATTTTTCTACCATGGTTTAATCCAACAAAAATCACATTGGAAGAGATGGAGATACTAAAAGAGGCTCTATAGAGGAAACCAAATAATAAGAAGCTCAGAAGAGAGCACAAAGAAAAATAGGTTTTCCATAAAATAAAAGATATTTTCATTGATGCTTTTGATATTTTAGACTCATTGTCCAATGAGCCTATCTTAAAGAAATTTGTATCTATAGTTGATAAGATTAAAGATGATGATATGGAGACCAATGTAAAGTTATTGAAATTGTCTAAGAAGAGATTTCACACTAAGGTCATGGATAAGATATCCATTGCTGTAGAATCAAGACAAGTTGATTTATCAACTAAAATGGATAGTGTGAAGAAAATTTTGGAGAAAATTTACTCTCTGTATAGTAAACTATGCAATGTTGATTTCTTTACTCAAGAAACTCAACAAAAAATTGACAAGTTGCAAGGAGATCTTAAGTCTATTGGATCTTCATTTAAGACATCTCCTAGCACTAGTCAATTACATTTTTAGAGACTAATGTTGACATAGGGAAGGCTTCCCAAGTTACAAGAAAGAGATGCAAATATAAGATCAACTCTTATCAACATACTATCCATGTTGACTCCACATATGGAAGTTTTATAGAAGGAACTAGCCTTTGCAGATAAATTGATGAAGAAAGATTCTCATATTTCTATACATGAAGGACTAGTGGATATCTAAACACATCTAGAAATACAGATTCAATCATTTGATACAACAAGAGAGAATTAGGATTAACATAAATGAAGTACTTACTCAAAGGGAGTAACATAACAAGGCAACAAAAATATTTTTTAAAATTTTGGAAGTTTTGAAATTTTGTTTAGAGACTAAGCAAAATGTATACATTGTTTTACTTATGCATGAAGAAAGAATATATATGCCATGACAAAGTGTTTTTTCCACTCATGCCAAAGGGGGAGATTGCTAATCTCATTATGGTTTTGATATTATAGTGGCAAAACATTTAGTCATCATGTAGCATAGTTAGTTGGTCATCACTAGGATTAAGCTACTACTTAGGTCGAGTGCATAGTGCATGTCAAGTGAATAGAGTGAGCTAAGTGATTAGTGCAAGCTGAGTGATCAGAGCATGCCGAGAAAAAGTCTCTAGATAATACATACTAAGTGATATGATAGTTAGTGCCAAGTACTAGTATGTGTTGAGTAGTCAGTATGCATCAAGTCACTCTATTGCTAATAAAATAGTTAATGTCGAGTAGATAGTGTGTGCCAAGTGATTTAGGAGTCGAGAAAACAACACAAGAGCACAACTAAGGATGAGCATCAAAAGCCTATTGGTGCCAAGTAACTAGTCAATGACATAGATGTTTGTAGTGGCACAAACTTGTATGTAAACTATTTTTGGTTGACATAATCTTAAATTTTTGATATCAAGAGATAAGAATGGATTCATATCATGCATCCCTATGCAACCAATGAAACCAATCAAAAAAGAGAAGCATTACATAGCAATAGAAATCAACTAGATCCATTGATTATTATTGAAGATCATCTTCATGATGCCTATTTAAAGAGGCAAACCCTAAGGGGGAGTAGAGTGAAAAGAGAGATACTAAGGAGAGTACCATGTGCAAAAGAGGCATGGAGAAGATGCTTAAGTGAAGGTTAAGCATTGTAGAACCATTTGATGAGAGCAAAAAAAGTCATGAAGAGAAGAAGTGAAAGGTCATAGAAGATACATTTGATCAGAAGGATCAAGAAACAAACTGCAAAGAGCAGATTTGACATCTAGCAGAAAGGCGCTAACCAAAGGATTAGGTACTAAATCATTTTGAAAAGTAATATAGGGTAAATATATTAACATAGAAGTCCTAACAAGCTTTTTTAAATCTCCTAACAAAGTGCTTACTTAATTATGAGTTTAAATCCTTTAGTTGAGGTGAGACCTAATAGTATTTGTAAGCCTTTAATAGGGAAAACCTTGTTAGAAACAATAGTCCACTAAGATAACTAAGAGGGGTGTGGGGGTGAATCACTTATCCAACAATCAAAAAATTTATCTTCTTTAGAAAAAATTAACAATTCAACCAAAGTAAACAACAACCATAATAAGATGCATATAGATAATTACATCATATATGTTAAGTAGGGAAACCCTTGATCAGAGGGAAAACCATGGTGGGAATGATGCCCACAAGATGATGTATTAATATAAATATTCCTTGTTAGGAGTCTATTACAACATTTAGTACATAGTCCCTGTTAGGAGACTTTGAATCTTTGTTAGAAGATTCCAACCATATTAGAAGTTGTACCAACCCTCTTAGGAGTTGTAGTACAATGTATGTAAGAAGAGCCCACTACCCAAACATGAAATTTCAACTACAAGAAGAGTTCACTGCTCAAGCATGTAATTTACTATTATGTTATTCTTTCCTTTTTTCTATCAACCAAATCAATCATTTTTAGACCTTGTAGACCAGGTCACAAACCTCAAATCCAAATATCAAACCTCAGATCACTTGGCAAGACCTTGACAATGAAGTTTCCTTCACTTCTGCTCTACTCTACTCAACTTCACATTCCACTCTTACTACTGCTTTTAATCACTTCATGTCTTGTCTCTTTCTCATGATAAAGGAAAATTTCCTTCCTTTATACCAATTCTATAAAATAATTTCCTGAGTTGACTGTTAGACCTTCTCAATTAATCATTATAGGACCACATTAAGAACACATTACACTTAATGATAACATTAATCTTCTACCTTGCAACTTGAATATATTTCCATACATGTAATATCATGATGAGAAAACTTAGACACATCATCATCAACATGTCTTCTTCACATACTCAACCTTGATTCTCAGAATAATAAGTTTGCTAAGAGATATAACAAGTTTACTAGAACATGCCTCTGTAAACTCTATCTTAGAACAAACATTACCAAAAATTACAGAACTTCTTCCAGACTTCTCATTAATTTTTTTGACATTAATTGCATATACTAGATACTTAGAAGTATCTCTCATAACCTTAGATAGTTAGTATACTCAACTATCTATCTATACCAACTTGATCTTTCCATTGTTCTTCTATCAAATATCACAGAAGACTGCTATATTAACATCAATGACAAAATCAATCATTAATTAACATATCATCATAGTAACATTTCTAAAATACTCCCCCATAGGAATATCATCAACATTCATGCTTCCAACAATCTCCCCCTTTGGCATTGATGTCAACATAGATGAAAAACATCTAGTTCCAAGAATTCCAACAAAAGGCTATTCATCTTTTCTTTTCAAATTCTCTTCATCAGTGATTCTCCCCCATTGATATACCTCAATGTGCTTTTTTTCAAAATATCATTCTATGTTGTACTACTTCTAAACACATTATAATTTCTCTTGCTTGTCTTTTCCTCATGATCTTCTCATGATTTTTTTCATGTCAAACTTCTCCCCCATTGACATCAATGTCAAAGGTTTCAGCAACCAACTTTGCTACATCAAACTTTGCAACAACTAATTCTTACTTAGCTCAAGTATCCAAAGACACTATTCAAAAACAACATCTAACAAGAGTCCTAGATGACTCTTTCCATCATAGATACTCCCCCATACAAGAAGCATCAACATTTAGTCCAAACAAATAATGGTGCTCTGTTACACTGGACTAATGCACTCTTGCATCATCTATTCTAATATAAGAAGGGGCATAACCCCTAACATACCTTGCAAATACTCAAAGGTCTCTTTGGGAAGAGGCTTACTGAATATATTCGCAATCTACTCTTTAGTGCTCACATACTCCAATTTAATTTTCTTTTCTATAAATTTCTCTCTCAACATAAGATACTTAATAGAAATGTGCTTGGTATTCAAATGTAACACTGGATTCTTAGACATATTTACCTTACTTGTGTTGTCACAATGTATGACAACATGTTCACTGATTTCTATCTTTATATCTTTCAGCATCTGATTCATCCACAACTTGATTGCAATTGTTTACTGCTACAATACATTCTACTTTTGCTATACTTTGCGATGGATAGTCCTACTTCTTGCTTAGCCAAGAAACCAATCTTCCTCAAAGAAAGAAGGCTTTACCATTGGTGCTCTTTCTATCATCCATACTGCCTACCCAATCAATATTAGTATAAGAAATTAGAGTAAAGTCATTAGATCTTTCATACCAAAATCCAAACTTTGATGTTCCTTTTAGATATCTAAATATCCATTTGACTACTACATATTGTGCTTCTCTAGGATCATCTTGAAATATTTCAACAATTCCAATTGCATTTTTAATATTTGGCCTTGTGTGAGTTAGCTATTGCAAACCTCAAATCATAGATCTGTACTTCTTCTGCTCAACAATAGGTATCTCATCCTTTGAAGATAACTCATGTCAAGTTGCCATAGGTGTTCCAACTGGTTTGCATGTTTCCAAACCAAACCTTTTTAGTAAATCCTTCAAGTAATTAGTCTGAGAAATAAAGATTCCTTCTTTATTCTATACAACCTATAATCCTAGAAAATATTTCATTTCTCCTATCATACTCATTTCAAATTCTTTCTTCATCTCATCTGCAAGCTTCTCACTTTCTTCATCATTTCCTCCAAATATGATATCATCAATAAATATTACCAAAATCATCAAACTACCATCAATTTATTTCTAATAGAGATTACTGTCTACCATACCTTTGCTATATCCAAGCTTTGTCAAATGTTTGTCCAACCTTGCATACCAGGTTCTTGTTGCTTGCTTCAAGCTATACAATGCTTTCTTTAGTCTACATACTATGTTCTTATCATCTATCAAAGGACAACCTTTAGGCTATTCAATGTACCCTTCTTCTTCAAGTTTTCCATTTAGAAATGCTAACTTGACATCCATCTGATACACTTTGAATTTATTTTGTGTTGCATAGGCTAAGAATAATCTTACTACTATTCTAGCCACTAGAGCATAGGTCTCATCATAGTCTATTCCTTCTTTTTGTGAGTAACCTTTACATACCAATCTTGCCTTGTTGCTTATAACTTTACCTTGCTCATTCATCTTGTTCTTGAATACCCATTTAGTTCCTATCACATTCTTGTCTACTGGTCTAGGGACCAATTCCCATGTCTTATTCTTTACTATCTAATCCAATTCCTCTTTCATAGCTTGTTTCCAAAAGTCATCTTTACATGCTTCATCTACATTATTAGGTTTAACTTAAGATATCAAACATCTTTCTTTATTGACTCTTCTTCTTGTCATCACACCTTTATCTTTTCTTTTGATGATCTAGTTGAATGGGTGATTCTTTAGCATTTTCTTTGCCAAAGTAGGAGTTGCTATCTCAACTCTTGGCTCTACTAGAGGTTCCAAGCTTTATTCCTACCTTGACTCTCCTTCAATATGAAAATAATTGTTAGTCTCAATAAATACTTCATCATTCCTTGGTTTAGTAATAATATCATCATCTGAATTGTAATAAACTATTCTTTATTGTATCTTGAATTTCTCATTAATTCTCACATTTGCACTTTCCATAATAGTCTCCAAAATTGTTTCCTCTATTACTTGCTCTTCATTAACCAATCTAGACTCATTAACATAGTCTTTCAAGGATCTTTTCATACTTTCTTCAAATTCTTCAACCTTATCAGAAAGTAGATTCTTTCTAGTTTTTCTTAATCTCTTAGGACATCTACTTGAAAAATGACCAAATTCTTTACACGTCTAACAAATAAAATTTTTCATACCTTTTGGTTCTCTCTTAGTAAGTAGATCAATACCTTCCTTTATCTTTATGTCTTCTTCAAATTTGGATCTATCTTTTCTTGTGCTTCTGTTATTTTGAACACAACAGAAGGATTTTGGATCTAAAAACTCAATGTTTTGCTCTTTACACAAATCTAATAACTCACCAAGAATTTCCATCATTTGGGTGTCAAAATTTCTTTTGTCAGATGTAGGACTATATTTCCTGAACATGTTCATTATGGATCTCCCAAAGTTTTTAAACTTTATCTTCAAGGACCTGATGCTCTAATACCAATTTTTAGAAATAATAGTCCACCAAGATAACTAAGTGGGGTGGGGGGGGGGGGGAAGTTGAATCAGTTATGCAACAATCAAAACATTTATCTTCTTTAAACAAACTTAACCTTTCAACCACAACCATAATAAGATGCACATAGATAATTACAATAGATATGTTAACTAGGGAAACCCTTGATCAGAGGGAAAACCCTAGTTGGAATGATGCTCACAAAATGATGTACTAATATAAATATTCCTTGTTAGAGGATGGACCCTGTTAGGAGTCTATTACATCATTTAATACTTAGAGTCCCTGTTAGGAGATTCCAACCCTATTAGTATTTGTGACAACCCTATTAGGAGTTGTGCCAACCTTGTTAGGAGTTGTAGTACAATGTATACAAGAAGAGCCCATTACCCAAACATGCAATTTCAACTACAAGAAGAGCTCATTGCTCAAACACATAATTTACTATTATGTTCTTCTTTCCTTTGTTCTATCAGCCAAACCAATCACTATCAGACCTTGTAGACTAGGTCATGAACCTTAGATCCAAATATCAAACGTTGGATCACTCAGAAAAACATTGGCAATGAAGTTTCCTTCACTTCTGCTATACTCTGCTCAACTTTGCATTCTAGTCTTACTATTACTTTTAATCACTTCTTCACATTAATGTGTTTCTTCTTGTATAACTTGACAACCATTGTATACATGACAACTATGTATTTTCTTGGCAATCACCACTGCTAAAAAATGATTGAATGTATACACTTCTTTTTTGCATAACTCGATCTACATAAAGTAGCTCAGTCATAGTGTTGATAGACCAACTCTACCTTGTATATGACTAAGTGTCGTGCACTAACTAACAATACTATGATTTCCTTTAGGGTCAACAATCTCCCCCTTTGGCATTACTAGAATAAAAACTTGGCATACCAAAAAAATTCAAAAAAATATGTACTCCCCTTAGGATGTACACCATACATTGTAGCCCAATCTACATATTTTTCTATAACTTACATTTTCAAAGTCTTTTCCAAAAAATCTTTTTTTTTTCTAGTATAATAACATACATCTTCTGATTACTTTATTCCTTCTAATTACAAAAGATACATAACAAAATATGTATAAAATAGTTATTTCCTCTTTACATGCTCATACTTGATTGATAATACAATTTCCACATTATTTTTGTCACTTATGCCTAGAAGTTATATTCAACTAGGGCTTAGGAAGTATACCAAAATCTTTCAAAAATTGATGTTACAATTTGATAATTATAGCTATTGTGTTATCCCAATTGGTCTTCAAAGTTTCAAGATTTTGCCTTTCAATTTGTATCTTGGCCACCAAATTCACCATGTTATTAGCAATGGATAAGTGTTGGTTATGAATAATATCTTTTGTAGTCTATAGGTGACTATACATTACTTCTATATGAGGTAATAGTCGTGCTTAAATAGAAGTTACCTCATTTCTAATGTGGCATTCTTCATGTAACAAATATGACAACTTACCTTGCAAAAACTTGATCTTTGTAAAATATACTAAGCTTGAACTTGGTTCCATGCTCAATGCTTTGTTTCCCTTCTAAAGACTAACATCTATCTTATCCATTCTCTCCCTTGTTAACTTGTAGTATGAGGGAATATCATTACACAATTTGGAAAATAGTGTATTTGCATTTGTAACTAATTATTCCAAATTATTAATGAGAATAGATAGCTCAACCTATTTTATTGCTATCTCTTTTGATACCTTCTCTAACACTCTATTGTCAAATTTTCTTTCTAACCACTACATAAGTTTTTCTTGAGTATCAATGTCACAGTCATTTAACATCTCTACTATCTTAATCAATTTCTTAATTATACAAGCTTTCTCATCTATAATCAACAATAAAAACTATACCATGAAATATGTCTTTCATTTCATATAATACCTATTTTTGTTAATGCTCTCTTCTCATTTCTTCTTGCTTGGCCTATCTTGCTGAAAAATCACTCAAAATACTCATTTGTTCTTCACTCATTTTTTTGTGTGTCTCATTAAGAAATCACATCATCCTCATCCAAGGTAACTAGTTTATCTTTAATTTCTTGTGGTGTCTACTTCACCTTCTTCTTCACTATCTTCCCTTTAGAGTCTTGCATGTTGGAGCTAGACATGGTCTACAATTATAGACCTTGTGTTTTTACTTCCACACTCAATTTATATTGCTCCTCATTTGTCTTCTTGGTCTTCTGAGGTACATCAGCTGACTCGTTCTCCTCTTCTTTACTCCTATTTATAGCCAACTATTGTATAGGCTCATCTTTCTTATCCTTGTCATTATCAGTTTGGATATTACTAGTTAAACTACTCTTCCTACCTCCTTTTCTTCCTCATGTTGAGATCCTAAGGCACCCAGTCTATTACCTATAATAGATTAATCTCATTGATCATTTAGGTTATTTTTTTATTTCTCACCTTCTATATTTACATTGATATTACCCTGAATGGCATGTTTTTATTTTTATGGCTCAGGTGTAATACTTCATTGGTTGGCATACCCTATTGCTTGACATCATCATCTCTTGCTTCAACTTGGCCAACATTTAACCTTTCTAAAGGCATAGGAATTTTTGGATTTATTGCTATAGAGTCTAAAATTTATGTGTAAAAACTATGTGTATATCTTAGGATAGTCCTTCATGTTCACTAACACATAATTTGGGTTCAAAAATACCTCTTGTGCTGAATTCAAATTTGGAGATTCCTCCTTTTTTTCTTTCTCAACCAACACAATCTGTTCTGGTTCAGTTTCTTCATTGGTCACATTCTTCATTGGATTCTACTTGAGATCATCTTCTATTATAATTTTTAAAATTTTCTTTTCACTTTCTTGAACCTTTCTCTAAATTATGTTCTCAACGTGTTTAATGTCATCATAGATGCCTTCTTGGTTATCCAATTCAATATTTCTTGGTTTCTCCTACTCATTCTTATTCTTCTTCTCATCTACATGCATCAAACCATATATCTTCTTCCATTTTTTTTTACTCTCTTGTACTACATGTTTAATTTTTCCTTTTAGAATCATGACTGCCTTGGTCTTAGGAATAAATTTCTTAGTATAATCATTCATTGCCTTTACAATTTTCTTTCTACTCAATTTTGGCATTATAGTAGCAAGTGCTCCTTCCTTGATTTTTCTTTTAGTCCTTAATGCAAGTTGCCATCTCTCATCAAAATTTCCATACAATTCATTAGGAATCATGTTTCCTAACTCTAATGGGGTATACTTGAACTTACCCATCATATCCAGAACAACTTAATCAACTTTATTCTTATCAACAACATCCAATTTCTAGTATTTAATGAAATAAAAAATTGATAAACCTATACTTTCCTTAATGTTGTGACAAATTTCATCAATTATATCTGGGGGCTTGTGTGCTTCAACTCTAAAGTGACTTGTATCTTTAAACTTAGTCTTTGCTTCATCATCATCCTTGGGTAGTATTGCCTTTCTTCTTTATTTCTTCACAAGCTTTCTTGGCTCTACCTTATAAACAATACTCTTCCTCTTTGTCAAAATTTTCCTTTTAACAAGTTTTGTAGCTTTAGCTACTCCTCTCTTTGGCTTGGCTACTTTTGCTATGGTGGATGCTCTTGTCCTCTTCCTAGCGAACCTTGGTGGTGTAGGTGTAGGCTTAGTAAAGTTATCTTTTTAAAACTCTTCTTCACTCGAGGTTTGACAATTATAGTTTTCTTTTCTTTTCCCACTTTCATCTTGACAACCATTATCTTCTTTCCTTCTCCTTCAAATTCTTCATCTTCATTTACTTTTTCTTTTTCATCCTCATTACTAGTCCTATCCTCACCTTTTCCTTCAGTTATTTTTAGAGGCATCTCCTTTTTAGCTCCTTCTCCTAGTGCCTTCTAAAAGTTCTCAATCATACTCTTACTCTTCTTATTTATCTTTGGGGCATTGATTTGTACAATCTTCTTCAAATTTACTGTCTCATGCCCATCAAATGGCTTGACATCCTTATCAATGTCTTTAACCAATAATTTAGTAATAACTATTGTCACTTCATCAATGTTAACCTCATAAGGTAGAGGTATTAGTTATGCAACCATAGGTATAACTTCTTAGGCATATGTATAATCTATATCAACTAGGAAACATAAAACATTTTAATACTTGTCTACTAGGGATTGGGGAATCCTTTTCATGTTCTTCATCTTTCTCTTAAAATCTTCAAAGTATCCTTCCATGATTCTCTCAAAATTATCACCCATTTGACTAATGAATTCATTTATTTTCTAAGTTAATGATTTCTTCTTATCCCAAATGATATTACCAATAGTAAAAAATGAATTCTAATCATAGCAGACAATAAAAAAAATTAAAGAATGAAACTTATGCAAACTATTATTTTCTTTTGCTATCCAAGTTGTCAGATAACTACTTTAGCTAGAGGTATGCAAGGCCATAACTATGGTCTTTGTTGACAATCTTACATGCAATGTAAACAACTACACAAGGTATGCTATCAAGTTGATTAAATTAATAGAATTCATGTGCAATAAATCTTATAATAAACTCAATATCTACATCCTTAATGGTAGATATTTTCATTCATCTCTTATTCCATTTGACCAATGTGTTGGCCCCAATTACATCTTTCCCTTGTCAATAAATAAACTTCACCCTTTCTATAATAGGGTAACCCATGAAATGATGAATGATTTTCTTGGTAATCTTCACTGGTCCATCTTCCAACCAAATTTTTGTGTCATGAATTCATCTCAAAATGATATTGATCCATTCCACTTTTAAAACCCATGTAAATTTTAGGGCATGATTTAATCTTTCTTGATAACCTACTTGTGTTCTTCTTTCAATATTCCATTCTCACACAAATTCTCATGTGCAGTCCTAATTTCAAAATCCCCTGCTTCTTCAAATTTTCACATATAACATAATCTTACATTGTGAATCATGATAACATTAGGTGGGATCAATGATAGTGCACTAGGGGCACCTAAATCACCCTTCATCACAATCTCTAGATATGATCTAAATTTTGGTGGGGGAAAAGTTTCATTTTTAACCAATTGTGCATTAGTAACATTAAATTCTATTTTCTTCTCACATGTTGTAGAACTTGATGCCATTCTTTGGATTTGGGGTTCAATCACAAACTTTTGCATAACTCGACCTCAATACAACTACTTGTAATTCACTTCTAACATCGATGGAACACACTAAATCTTTCTCAAACTCACTCAAATTGATTAGGAAATATGCCAACTCAATTCTCTCTTTGAAAAATTGAATACAAGGTTCACAAAATGATTCAAAAAGTTCATTATATAGCTCAAAAATTCAATTTTAGGGCCTCATTAATGTTCCATACACATAGTAGGTGTACAATAGTTTTCTTGGCCACTACTATGATGCTTGGTAGTAATACTTCACATTCCTTCAATTCAACTAATACCACAATTAAGTCAGTACTAAAATATTTTCTCAACCTCTTAACACATTCATCCTCCAATATTGACACTGGACCATCTCTAACTTAGAAACTCAACATCCATAAACATTACTTAGTTCAAACTTCAAATATGTCCTTATGCATCTTAACTTATGCTAATTTGTAATTGTATGCTTTCAATCTTAGGAACTAATGTATGATTTGACAATTTGAAATATAGTTCCATACATGCCTGTTTATTTATTTTGAGGTGGGGGAATCAATGAGTCCATTGGATTGGGTGATCACAACTTCACCATTTTCATTATTACTTTAATCTCTTCTAGGCTTGATTCATCTAGCTTCTCACTTCTTTAGCATTAACCTTTACTTTTCTAGTGTTCTGTTCATTATTGGATGCTGGTGCTTGATTAATATTGTCTCTTCTTAGGTGACTAACCTTCTAACAATTAAAACATATTGGACTAGAATTTCTCCAGTTTTGTAATCTTCCTCTGAGATGTATCCTTAAAAAAAATGTTGCAATGTGTCCATACTTTCCACATAATTGAACCAAGTATTTTAATCCCAATTTATAATATGGCATTTCCTAATTGCATTTCCTTGATATTTAGGTGTCCAACTATGTTTTTCATAAGATTTGCAATCTTGTGACTTATGACCATACTATTGAAAAGTGTAGTAGTAACCTTCAAATCTAGATGTAGGTTATTTCTTATTGGTCTTAGATTTACGTTCATGTACTTGCTGTCCATGCTTGTTGTGATGAAGAAATTACTATTGAATTTGGGCTTAGGATTTGACTTACACTTTTTTCTCCTACGAACATTGGTTCTTTGTTCTCATTTTCCTAAGTGGTAGCATGTAGGCTTCTTGTTATTTGGTTTTGCATTCCCTTTTTCTCCATGCTTTGATGATTCTCCTTACTTGGTAGATGATATCAACTTAGTATAGCCTAATATAGTATTATCATGAGGTCTTGTTTGTGCTTTAAATTGTTAATCAAGTTGACTCATAGCCTCTCTAGATCTATTCAATCTTTTAATGATTTCCTTTTAAGCCCTTAAGTCATCTTTTAGTTAATTGTTCTTTGATCTTAGATTTGAAATCTCTTCCACCTTCCTAGAAATATCATTATTGGTAATCAATAATTATTGACCATATGAAATCAGTTGTGCATAAGCCTTTATACTTCAGTGATCCTCTCATCAAGAGTTGTAGGTATTTTCCTTTTGTCTTCATCAACCATTACCTTGTCTTCTTCAACCTTTTTCTTTTGTTCAATAACTTCACATAGTCTCATTGATTGTATTTCATTTTCTCTTTTTAGTGCTCTTACCTTTTTATTTAGGATTTTGTTCTTCTCCAATAAATATGCTATTGTTGCATTAGTTTTAGTGGATTTACCTTCATCACATGAGTCCTCAATGCTTTCTTCCTTGTATTATCTATTAGTTTGTTGGATTTTGATCTCCTTCCTTATTTTCAAGGATTTCTCTAGTTCCTCCTTTGTAGCCTTGACTTGTTCCAATGCAAGTTTCAAATCAAGCTTTTAATGCTCAATAACCTTTCCCAACTTGTAGGCTTCCATCTCCAAGATCTTTGAATCTAAGTGCTTAGACTTCTTGCTTAGATAACTCTTCTCTAATACAAATTATTGGAAATCTAGTGGGAAAGTAAGATAATGAGAGCAGGGGTGAATCAAGACCTTTAAAACCATTTCTACTTCAAACATAATCCATGCTTAACATCTTAACCACAAACCACATAAACCTTAACGTTAAACGAAATCAATCATGTAATATAATGTAATATTAGATCTAACATCTACTTGTGTGAATACAACATATACACATGTAATCAACACATAACACAAGATTTGGTAATACAAAAACTCTCCAGTTAGAAGGTAGAACTGTGATGTGAATGACACCCACAAAATATTCACTACTACAACAATAAAGTGTGCCTATTAGGGCTACAAATTTTGATCACTTTTGATGATATACCCTGTGAGGAGTCTGTCCTACTAAGATATTACAAGATTGTTAAGTCTACTTTGATCAAAGGATTTTTATACCATAATTAAGTGAGCACTCTATTTAATAGTTTTTCATAGGCCTGTTAGGACCACTTTATTAAGAGATCTACCTTGATACATTTGTTAGAATGTAACAATACCTTGATCTTGTAGTTTGCCTTGATTCCTAATGACAAATATCCTCTAGCCAAACAATAATCACCTCTCTATGATTGATATGCAATAAGTGTTCTCAACAGTACTTAGTTTCCTTACTTCACAAATTTTAAATTCACCTATAGCTTCATACACATACAATCCTTTAACTCTCAACTAAAATTTTTGTCTTGAAATTGTACTTAAATATCCATCTTAGAAGTTTCTAGATCTCAAGCAATTATCCAAAATTATCTTTTTTTCCACTTAGTCAGCCCAATTTTTTGATTGGTTTATCTCATTACATAAGGATTAATGATGCATAATTAAAGGCATAATTACCTCCTTGATTAACTCCTTGATCATAAACACATTTTTCCAACTCACCAAAAATGATTTACATAAGATTTTGTGCCTTTCCAAACATATATACAAAAACTATATTACTTGACACATATATCTTTTGATACTTGGTAATGCTTATTCTTAAAACTATCCTTCACCACATACTATAATTAGCTTCTACTATATTTCTTAGCTTCTATAACACTCAACTCCTGTGTTGCTTCTTCTATAGCTTGACAATAACTATATACTCAGTGACTATTTATTTTCTCAGTGGTCACTATTGTTTGAAAACTACTGAATGTATATACTTCTTCTTTACATAACCCAACCCATACAGAGTACCTTGGTCATAATGTTGACCGACCAAATCTTCCTTGTAAATGACTAAGTGTTTTTCACTAACTGATAATACTATGATTGCCTTTAGGGTCAACAAGCTCACCATGTTCAAATTGATTTTGAAATTGTGTAGGTATATATAGTTTACCATGATAGTTAGATTTTTCAATTTGAATCTTTCTTAGCCACTCATATGTCATAGGAGTGATTGAAGTAGTCTCATTAGAAATAATTTTCATTTTTAGTTGTATTGACTTGTGGGATGAAATCATCAAGTTCCACAAATATTGTAGCAAGATCTACATGAATAGGATAAGGAAAAGTATCCTCATTGCCTGATTTTTCCTTTGGATTTTAGGTCTTGACTAATTTTTAGGTCCTAATGAACTATCAAATTTTGGCACAAACTTGTTTATCCCTAGGTGAAATAACACTTTCTTGAAGCATATACCATTCATATCTTGAGGTTTTCCAAATCTAGCTTCAATTAGGTTGATCAAGTCTTTATTGTTTTTTTCCTAGAGGATCATTTCCTTTATAGAATAGTATTTTAATTATCTTAAGGCATCACCCATATATTTCAAGAGTTATTTCACATATTTTGATTTTAGTTTCATCCATGTTTTCTCCTTTTTATATCCAAGCCAAAATGACTCTATCTTCATCTTCATCTTCTAGGGGTACCTTTTCTTGCACAAAAGTATCATTATGAGCCATCTTAGGTTGTGTGGAATAAGATTTATTTTCTTTAGAAGTTCTCCCATAGTATTAGAGAGACAAGGGTGATGTTAGAGACAATATAGGTTCTATTTTATTTTCTCTCATTCCAACATCTTTCAATTTAAAAGTCTATTCCATATTTTTTAGATTTTCAAAATGGTGTTCAGTAGCCTCTTTATTGTTTGGTACAAAGATATACACATCTTGAGTAAGTGCATTGAAAGCATAACTAACATTGGTAGGTATGGTTACTCCCTCCCCATGAAAAGGGAATTTAATAAATTGATGATATGTGGAAGGAACTTCTTGCATCTCATGTATCCAAGGTCTACCTAGTAGTATGTTATATTCCAATAGTATGTCAAGTACTTGGAAAATCACATCTCTCTATTGGTTCCACTCTAATGGGTAGTACAAAAAGTCCCTTAAATTTTGTTTCTTCCTTATTACATGCTTTTATAATGATTCTTCTATGAGGATCAATGGACTCCCTATCACAACCAAGTTGAGTTAGTAGACTTGTAGAATAGATATTAAGACTAACACCTCCATCTATTAGTACACGATGAATAAACATCTTATGGACCATGAAATCAATATGAAATAGTTGATGTGAGTATGACTTAGAGAGTTATATTCCTCTTTAGAGAAGGACATGTAGAGTGGGGAAGTTAGATGATACATCATGGATTGAAACTGATCAAGATCTAAATCTTTTGGGAAATTTGCCTCAACGAGGGATTTTTATAGGATCTCCCTATGAGTAGGAAATATTTTCAATAGTTTAAAGACCATGGTCTGAGAATTGGTTGTTATAGTTGTTCTAGGTTGTTATAGTTGGTAGTTCTAGAAGAGGTTGTTGGTTTTTAATCCTTATTGGTAGTTCCAACAATAGGTTTGTATTTGATTGATGTCAATATTTAATGATTAGAAGTGCTTTGGTATATTTGAGAAAAGGTGAAACAACCTTCAATTGAGTTTGAAGATGCTTAGAAGGAAGAGATTTAAAAAAACCATACCTTTGAGGTTTTGTATGAGACTGATTTGGGGATTTTGGGGTTATAGAAGTTTTGGTACTAATTAATTTTGTATTTGGAACATTTACAACATAAGTAAAGACTATCCATAGTTTGCAGTCTTGGGAATACAAGAAACTTATAGTTGCTTTGTTAAATTATCGTCTTTTCATGCATTTTTGAGCCACAATATGGTAATAATAGGATATGGTCCAAAGCAAAACATATGATCCTTCTAATATTTTGTAGCATGGCTTAATAGGTATCTAAATCCACCATTTTTTTGGGGAGTGTTTTGGAAATATTGAGAGGAAAGTTCACTTTGTGTCACTGCAGGGCTACTGGGAAATTAATTAGGCCTCTAGGATAATTTGGGAGATTTGGGTGTTGCATGTTACTTGAGGACTAAAAATAAGTTGAAACTTTTTGAATCCACCTTGATTTGGCCTAAGACACCCATCCTAATCATTAGGGAGGTGTTGGAGTTGTTTGTGTACTTTTTGCTTTGTAGAGGGTTTAGGGAACCTTATACATCCCTTATAGGTTTAAGTGGGATCAATTTGGTTTTGAATCCCACCACCCTTACCTTTGCATCAATATAGAGTCTATATATCCAAATAATCATTATAAGTTAGGGAATGTGCTGCATTCATGGTATGCGACTGATGCATCTACATATGCAATTTTATCACCTTGAAAAACTATATTTGATCCTACTACCTGGAAACAATTCATTGTTCATTTTATTGATTTATTATTTGGATTCTAGAATATGTATGCAACTAGATAATTTTTTATGTTATGATAAGATGTAATAAGCACCTTAAAAAATCTCTCTATATACATACATACATACATACATTGACACACACATATGTGTGTGTATGTATGTATACATACATACATATACTTAAAGAGAAGCTTCTCTATACATACATACATACATAGACACACACATGTGTGTATATATATATGTATATGTACACATACATATACATAAAGAGATGCTTCTCTATTCACCTGCTAAGGGAAATATAAAGAGATACATGTTTAGAAGGAAAAAAATGAACATTTACATAGGTACCTCTTCTCCCCTTGGAGAAAATAATAGAGAAAGGGTACATAGATCAAAAGGGCATGACATGACAATGAAATTGTAGAGCAAGGGCATGAATATCACAAGGGCATGCCAAAAAAATGTAGAGATCACAAGGGCACACTAACAAAATGCAACGATCACAAGGGAACAACAATGAAATCCTAGATCTTCACTGATCTCCACTAATGTTCAGAGATCTCCACCTTCTTTTACATGTAGCTCTCCATAATCAATCAAAATAAATGGGGAATTATTAATGCCATTTTTTTTTTGGTTTATAATCTATAATCCACAATCCACAAGATCTCTCTGTATATTTACATACATACATACATACATAGACACATAGATATGTGTGTGTATGTATGTATATATACATATATATACATATAGATATGTATACATACGTACATATGTAAATATATACATATACATACATACATACATACACACACACACATGAAAACAAAAATCCACTTTCTAAGAGTTTACAATTGTTCAACAAAATTAATGTTTTACAAGAAAATGCACTTGAAAATTGTTATCTTAGAAGCAAGAACATGGTGTTGAAACAATACATAAAGTGCTTGACATGAGAGGTTTGCAAGTGAGGGTGTTCACCAATCTTGAAAACTTGAATGCTGAAATGAAAGCTATTGATGATTAAACACCTATGCCAAAGTCACAACATAATGTGAAGTTGATTTTAGATATTGTAGAGGTAGATATTTAGAAGTTTGATAATGAAAATTTAAGGCATGAGAGAGAGTCTATGAAAATATACTAGAAGGAGAAGGAGCATCTTTAGAAAGAGACTCCATGACATAAACAAAATCTATACAACATAGAGGATATTATGGGAGCCACTAGATAGAATCCAAGAAAGTGTTGCAGTAGGTACTATGAGATTGGAATCACTGGATTGTGTCTTTGAGAATTTATGGTCCAAATATTGGGAGGACTATAAGTTGTGAAATTTTTCATGTATTGCATTTGCATTTACTTATAAGAGTATTTCAAGTATTGGCATAGTCTCCCTACGATGATCCCAAGTATCCATTTCTTATAAGAGTATTTCAAGATTAGAAACCACTTCAACATCCTTTTCATGGTTAAGAGGTAATGTTGTTGTGGTAGAGGCCTTTGGAAGGGAATGAGCCTCATGATTATGGCATTTACATAGAAGTAGAACTTTCTTCTTCAACTCCTTACACTCAACTCTTCACTAAATTTATTCTTCTAGCGATGAGAATAGCTGCTACAAATTCATGGGAGCCATGGGACCCTGAACCTATGCTATATTTTATGGAGACATGGGACAAGTTACTGCCAACTTCAATACTTCATAATATTTTGGATCATATAGTGATGCCCAAATTAACAACAATAGTAGACACTTGGGATCCTTGTTGGGATACTATGCTAATACATGCATGGTTACATCCTTGGCTACCATTATTGGGCTAGTGTATGGAGCCTTTATATCCAGCCATTCATTATAAATTGGGGAATGCTTTTCATGCCTAACATGCAAGTGATGCATCTACATATGCAATTTTTTCACCTTGGAAAACTATATCTGATCTTGCTAGCTGGGAATAATTGAGTGTTCATTTTGTTGTACCTAATATGATGAAAGTTCTATAAGAATTTTTAATCAACCTAGCTAATCAACTACTAGACCCATTTAACTAGTTTATGGCTTTTTTCTTTCTAAAAATACCTACTATGATTTCTTTTTGTAAAATTTCTTGCAAACTCTAGCCATTTTTCCTGGTCTACATTATTTTTGTGCAAGATCTTAGGTAAGTCACTTATGATAGGTTGAGTGAGTTTTATTGTTTTATTATTTGGATTCTAGAATATGTATGCAGTTGGATTAATTTTTCTATAGTGCTAAGATGTAATAAGCACCTTAAAAAAAATCTATATATCTATCTATCTATATAAAGATATACATGTTTAGAAGGAAATATAAAGAGACATATGTTTAGAAGGAAAAGAAAAGAACATTTACATAGCCCCTTGAAGAAAATTGTAGAGCAAGGGCATAGAGATCACAAGGGTATGACATGACAAAAAAATCATAAAGCAAGGGCATGACAGTAAAATGTAGGGATCATAAGGGCATGGAAATCAAAAGCACCGATCACAAGGGCATGAGAACATTCAGAGCTTTCCACCCTCGTTTGGAGCTCTCCACCCTCTTTTGCACACAACTCTCATAACAAAAACAAATGGGGAATGGTTTATGTCATGTTTTCTTATTCTTTTTGTTTGTACTCATGTGAGCATCACAATTATGATTCCAACATCAGTATTAAGACATCATCAGGGACAATTGTAAAAAAACAAGAAAATTACCACAAATTACACCGTCGTCACAAATTTTCCTCAAAAATTGACCCCAAATATTGTAGTGTATAAAGGAAAGTTATTTTCCTTGTGATTAAGTGTGCAATGTATGGATTTGTGCAATTGTGCAAGTGATATGTGAAGTTGGTAAATGTGTGTAAGTGATCAAAAGGATCTGGTATTGAAATCTAAGAAAGTAGTTGGTGTGGTATTGGCATAGTAAGAGAACAGAGAAAGAGTTTGAGTTGTAAAGATCAGTTTGATTTCTATTATTCTAAGAGGAATAATACAAAGACTAGTTGGACAATGAGTTTGGTGGTCTTTCCCTAGAAGTTGTTCGGATAGTGGGTCCATCTGCCTTCTATAACTAATTGTAGTAGGGTTGACACAACTCTTAACAGGGTTTGGAATCAACTAATAGGGATTCAAGTCTCTTGATAGAGACAAATATGTATTGAATGTATTTCATTGCCTCTCAATAGAGTCCATTCTCTTACAATAAACTTTTATATTAGTACATCATTTTGTGGGTGTCATCCCCACTAGGGTTTTACTTTTGATCAAGGATTTCCCTAGTTAAAATATCTAGTGTTATTGTGTATGTATAGCTTCTTATAGTTGCTGATTATATTATTTTGATACTTAAAGTTTAATAGGGTTGATAAAAGTTATATTGATTTGATAAATGATTCACACCCCCCCCCCCCTTCTATTATCTTGGCAGACTTTACTTTCTAAGAATTGGCATTAGAGCATTAGGCCCTTGAAGAAAAATCTTAACATTTTAAGGAGATCAATGAAGGATAATTTAAAAAAAAAAAATTTTTAAGTTTGATGAAGTTAATTTTGATATTCAAAAGATGGATTTCCTTGGTGAGATATCAAAATTATCTATAGAACAAAATATTGAGTTTCCAAATCTAGAAAAGAAAAAAAATTTAATACAAAAGAATAGACCTACCTTATCAAGGAGTGCAAGCACACGTGAAGATAGATCCGAATTTGAAGAAGATATGGAGCTTAAAGAAGGAATCACTTTGATTATGAAAAGAGATCAAGATGGTATGAACATTTTTGTTTGTTGGACATGTAAAGAATTTGGTCTTTTTTCATCCAAATGTCCTAAGAGAGTAAGAAAGACTAGAAATGATTTCCTTTTTGATATTTTCTTTTAAAAATCAAGCATGGAAATATTCTTCAATTATAGTAATGATAAGCACAATGAGCTTGAATTGGTTGAGAAAGAGGAAGTAATATATGAAGAAGAAGCTAATCCTAAGCTTATCATAAAAAATGTTAAAAACTTCTTTGAGACCAATAGTGATTTGTAGAATGATATTCAAGTTGTGGAACAAAGAGAAGAAGTAACAATTGAAGTAGTAATACCTAACATAAATTTGACAAAGTGTAAGGTCCACACTCGTACCCTATTTTAAACTGTAAGGAATGAATATGACTAGGAGTTGATTAGGTCATGATTGACATTTTCATTATTAACAATTATTTATGAGATCCTATTAGAGATTGATGTAGATTTTGATTATTATAAGGTTGATACCCTATCCAATAACATTAGGTCAATAAGATAAGACCACATGAAAATGAGACTCAATATGTTCAAGCTAAGAACTTGGTCACAAGATTCAAGCTATGATCTATAAGGCAATTAGGAAAGATAAATTAACATTCACTCTCGTAAGAACATTAATGAATGTAGGTTATAATGAAAACAAGACATATGGTTAAATTCAGAAATTGGTTTTAAATTATGATGAAATAATTACAGAAATATTCTAACAATTTCAGGAATTAACTCTAGAAACTCACACACAAACCCCTCATAATGTGATAAAGTGATATTACTAGGAATGTCACTATGTTTAACTTGATTGAGAGGATTCTAGTTAACAAGTTTGTATATTAGTGATTTTTACTTCGGACATATATACTAAGATCCATTTTATATGTTTTAATGATTTAGTAGATACGACTTCAGTGTTTCATGATTATAAGTATGGTGATAGTGTTTAGAATGGTAATATCATTATGATAAGAAAGATAAATGTTGATACCCATATGTTGATATTGCAATTTTTTGAATATTTTATGGAAATGATTAGGAAGGGGAATCAATTGTGTATGTTAATGTGATAATGGATTATTATACATTTATCTACATTTATTTCTATATTATTCCATTGGACTACTGACATTTAAGTTGAGTTTGTAGGAAACTTGAACCATGGAAATTATTCGGGGAAACAAGGTTCAAACCTATGTGAAAACTATAAAGCCAAGGTGAATCTTTGGAAGATTAAAAACCTCATTGTATTGTGTTTATTTTGTAATGTGATTATGCATGGGTGATATAAGTTTAAAGATCATAATTAATTAGTGACATGTCATCATGATATGTAAGTATTTAATGTGTGTGTCATTTGACACTTGTGTTGTCTATGTGTAAATGACATGTCATATAGGATTTTTGGGCATGAAGTCACTTAGCCTAAACTTAATCCCATTATGAAATTTAGTTAACCCACCTTGGAGAGTGTTAGGATGAGTCACCTTCATGATGGAATTTAAATTAAATTTGATAGGAACTTTAGAGAGCCTAAAAGTGGTTCCCAAGTGTTATTTTGGTGAAAATAAGTCACCCACATGGTAGTAGTATACGTTGGGGATCTAAATATAACCATAAGTTGGCCTAGGGGACTTAGGAGACCCTCTAAACTAGTCATTTTCAAGCCAATTCGAAAATCAGAGTGTCACATGACTTCTTTCCTCACCCCTTCACTTGGTTAAGTTCCTATTGTAAGAAAGGTACAAGGGTGTAAGAGAGGTAGGTGGGGTTGGAAGTGGAGGTCCTTCTAGGGAGCTTGTGCCAAACTTAGTGGTTGTTCACCCACTCTCTAATGGTAGAGACACTTAGGGTTTGGAGGAAAAAATTGGAAGCCAAGGAAGGGAAGTTCTTCATCACCATTCTTAACCATTAGCTTGGAAGGAGGTTAGTGCTTCATGCCATGTTTTCTCTCATCTCATGAAAGTTGAAGATAGAAATTGGAAGAGTGTTTCTTGTAGGATCTATGTGTTTGCATATGGTGCATGTTGTAAATGTTTGTGTATGTGAGTGAGCATGTTGAATCTATTTTCATTTGGTTTTGTTTCTTGGATTGTGGTTGTGGATTGAATGTCGTGTTGGGTGTGAAGGCTTCACTGACCCTTGGGAGGGAAAAGAAGCCTTGGGGTGAAGGAGTTAGTTGGTCTTAACATTGAAGTTGAGAGATCCTTCTCTTGGAGAGGGGATAGTTTCATGGAGTACGGGCTCCATTGAAAAGCCATATGCCTTTATATTGTTCTATGGGAGGTATAAGTGAGTATTTGTGAAGAGGAGTAAGTGTTGATAGCCTTGTTGAGGGATGTAGATATTGATAGCCTTGGATGGCATGTGTTTCATGGAAGCCTTGTTGGGCATATTGCAATTGTAAGATTTGTTAATGCATCTTTGGAGAGCCCATCTTCAACCATTGTTTATTATTCCATTTGTGAATCATTGTGTAAAACTTGGTTGGGGTTGTAAATGTGTTGTTAAAATGTTTTTTTCATGGTGGTTCTTGTCTTGCGATGATGATTGAATGTATCCATTTTCAGCCTTGTTTCCCCTAGCTCGGTGGGTGGTCTCCTTGAGGCCTAGGTTGGGAGGTGAGCCTCCATGGTTCACCATTTTTATCTCTCATATGTAGGTTCTTAATGGATGATCTTGGAAAATTGGACTTCTTGATGTCTTTCCATATGCATAAGAGAAGATGACATTATTGTGTTTGAGTTGAGATAGAGAAAAAAATTCATCTTGTTATGTGAATCTAAATGCATTGTAATAGTAATGTTATTGTCTCATTTCATTTGTCAATTGGAAAGGTTGTGAGTATCTATGTATTGTGGAAGGTATTTCCATTGTGTATATTTTTGATACTTTGATTTCACAACCTTTTGTGTATTATGAGAGTATCATGGAAGAGAAATTTGTTGTAATGATATTGTTGTTTCATTGTCTTGGATATGAGTTTATTGATGAGCAGAGTCAAGCATCATTGTAGAATATGCATTCAGAGATAATGGAATTGCATTTAGCTTATAGTCATGATATGAATATAAATTAGGAATTCAAAATACTTGAAGGTTCTCGAGTTGTATGCATAAGTTTTTTTTTTCCCAAGTTAAAATTGATATCATAGAAGAGTTTGTAATGATAGGGAGATTATCTCATTTGTATTATCCTACTATTCAGCTCCATTGTATAATAGATATGCATGCATATTCAATTTAATCCTCTCAAGAGAATGCATTATTAGAACTTGAGAAAATGGTTTCCAATCTCCTAAATTCATAGATAAGAATAATCAATTTGTTTCATATAAGAATTCTCTTATGTTTTCTATATGTGTTTTTTGTATTGAGTTATTGTCTAAATGAATCAATAAGTTCATTAATTTAGACTATCTTTACATATTTAGCAACCCCTAATGTATCATTGCAATAACCTATCATGAGTACCCTAGACTATAGAAGTATAAAATTAAATAGATGACAAATAACATATAAGGTTTATAATATAAAAATTGCTATAGGCACATGTTTTACTCTCTGGATTTTGTAAGGAGGAAGTGGAAACAATACCCGAGATTAAAAATCAATAAAATAATAAAGGGAATATGCTTGATACTCCTAGTAAGGACCTATAAGGCTTAGGGAGTTATAATATAAAATGGTTAACAATAGACTCCTAAATCATTTTTAAAGTCATTTAATTTCTGAAGTGACATTTAGAAATATACAATCACAATATGGTACAAGGAAAGAATAAATACAATAAAAGAAAGTATTAAAAAAAAATCCCAAACTTCAACAAGAAAAATAAAAATAATAATATACATCTATGTCAACTCAATTTTGGTTGAATCCCCACTACCTAGGTAGCCATCTTCTCAAGAATAGAACATGTATAAAGTGGAATTATAAATGGGTTAGGAGGACAAGAGGTCCCCACCACCACCCTTGATGTCAACATTCCTTCATATGGCCTTGGAAAGTGCATGGAACATGATGTATTTACTGACATATGTCAATCCCAACTTGTATTAAGCTTTCCATCTTGGAAAGAAACAAGATAAGCTTTTACCTTTATTTTCTGTCCTAGCCCTTTCTTTTAGGTACTATGGGAGGTGATGGGACTAATGTCACATCATCTTGGAAGGAGGAATAAGGGGGGACACGTGACCCCAAGCATGGAATTTGACTAGGAGTGAAGGAAGTGAAAAAGGAAGACCAAGGGGGAATCTAAACATGTGAGAAATTCTTTTTAAAGGTAAAGTGGGCATGCAGGTAACATATTATGTTAAATTTTTTTTAGTGACCTATAGATGTTAGCGGTAAATGGGTGGTGGGGCATTTTATAAGTAATCTTATTTAATTGTTTTCTATTCTATGTATATGTAAAATATTGAAATGGGTAGGTGATAGAAGTTTGGGGTATCTGATGATAGTTGTTTTTTGAATAATTTTGCTATGACATATTTTGTTGTCTATGTTCATGTGTGATGTAAGTATGTAAATAACATGTGTGTGGGAATCGGTAGTAATGGTTTAGGGATAATATTATGGCTTAGGTTATGTTAGTTCTTTAGGGGTTTTGTAACCATTTTTTTTTCAAAATTAATATAGCATTTAAGGAAGGTGTAGTATAGCAAGATAGGTCAAGAGATTGGGGTGGAAGAGTTAGAATTCTATTTTTAATTATACATAATTAGTAGCTGTAATAATTTAAAATAAATAAATTTAGATTTAGTTATGGAATGTAGTTGCATAAGTATATTATAATATCTAATTGATAAAGCAACATTGGTAGATAAGCGTTACTATATAGGATTAAATGTATATTATAATGAGCACATCAAAATTGTGTAGGTGTTGAGGTTGGATTTTTATGTCATTAAATGTCATTTGTAAAGTAAATTTTGGATTTGATTGAAGATATTAGTAGGATATCAAAGTTCATAGAATAAACATCAATTTGAAATTGTAAGGGTAGAAATAAAGTATTAGTTAGTTAGAATGTAATAAGGGCCAATAAGCATGCTAGTATAGGTAGCTTGTTAGTCTATGTTTTCTATGTGTAAGTAATGATAGGGTAAGGTTATAAAATATTACATTATTTTTATGACTTAATGAAGCATTGTGAATATCTAAGTGTCATTCATTCGGTTAGTAAAGTGCTTATGTTATGGTTAGAGGGTGGTATAGGTTATAATAGTATAGATATCTTGATAGATGATATAAGTTTATGTTAGATGATGAATTTAATGTTAGAATTAATTTAAACATAAGAGATTAATTTTTCACTTATATCCATTAGGTTATGTTGGAAACTAGATAGAGTGTTTCTTAAGCACATAATGGTCCTGTAGCAGATTGTCCTAAAATTTTGTAATAAGGTTATGACAACGAAACAAACCAAATGTGATTCTTGTTATGAGATCAGATCTAATGTTTTAAAACACAAAAGAGTTAAGTAAGGTTAACAATTCCTCTATGTAGGGTTGAAACTAGAATATATCAATAATGTGAAGGGATTTCATCCTTATGATAGAGAATGAGACCTATGAGCCTATGTTTCTCAGGACCCTGCATGTCATTCTTCTAAAACATAACTAGTGATGGACCCTAAATAAAGGTAATTGCATTCATTGCTATACTAATTTTGATGTGGCTCTAGAGAATCAAAAGAAACGAATCATCTAACATCGTGACCAACTAGAATCAATAATCATTCATCTACATCTTAAGGCATTCAAAAAAAAAATTGTTATTCAGGGTTACCTAAGACCTAGGTAGAATGTTAAGGTGACTCACATTTGATAAAACTATTACTCTATGATAAATAGCTGAATTACGAGTTCACTTCCAAACAATGATTGACTTATGATAGCTCATACCATCTATTGAATGTGACTCTTAACTGTGTATGTAGAATAGGTTTATCCAAAAACTACCTAACTGTAATGCCCTACCAAGGGATCCAAAAGAATAAACCTAAAATTTTACTAAGTTTGCCAAACATTTTTTTTTGAAGTAAGAAAGTAAATCATGCACATCAAACACATAGTAGAAGAAGCAATAACACACATTTAACTAAAGAATATATAACAAGTTACATTCCTTAAGGATCCCAAGAGGTTGAGTCACATTTAAATTTAAATTAATACTAAATCTAACAACTACCACATCCATATGAAAGAATAATGAAAAGTCCAAAGTCCATATTATACATTTTTCCAAATGCCTCTTGGCAAATTAATTTGGAATTCTCAATCATCCACTGTACATGTCACAGGGTATGAAAGGATAAAAGAATATACATATATAGAAATAGAAATACATCATCCTACTCTAATCCATGGTACAAGTGCAATAAAATAAATGAATCTAATAGCATACATGATACATTCATCCATCATAAGAGATATAACATCATAAAACACAACTACTCTAAGTGTGCAATTCCTCCCAAATGTTAATAGCATCATTAGACCATCATGGGCCCTAGCCATCCCCCACACGTAACATCCCAAGCCACCAAAGAAATCATCGGTACTATCATAATAGGGACATCACTCCTAAAACATACTACAACATAAACATAAAGAAATCTAACATGCTAATCATCAATATAGAAAAATGCATTAGTAAATAACATCATCTAAACTAGATATACTAGCATCCCAAAAAAGCTCTACCCATGGTGACTACAGATGGATCTCAATGGTAAGAGTGAAAAAGCACTACCACCCGACCATGTGGAACCTAAATGGCCCACTCCCACCATGCTGAGGAGATAGTCTCAAGTCCCAAACATGATATCAAATCACATAACACAAGAACTCTCTAAATCTAGGAAATCCTAAAAGTATACTAACTCAAAGGTTCTAAGATAGATCAACATCTAAATCGTAGAGGCACACAGGACACCTAGGAAACCTACTATGTAAGTGGGAAAGTGTCATCGCACAAATCATGTTGAAAGTTACCCGAGCAATCCCTTAAGAATCTTGAGTCCCCAGTGATCCTACGACCACTAGTATCCTCTCGTACTGATGAGGCATACTATGGAATGAAAGGTTGTAACCAAGCATTCTCCCTACCCCATCCTAGTCTGTACTAGCACTCAAGGCATGGGGAAGAATATAAAATTATCTTATTAGGTTCATTTTAATCCCCATTTAGTGTAAATGAGTCATCCCCAGATCCACTTAGGGTCTCTCATCCCCCATTACATGCCACTTATCGACACTACACATAGATAACCTACCCTAGGCTCATGAAATCAAAAATCACAAAATCACCTTAGCCTTATACAAGTGACTGGAAAGCATCAAAAGATAAGCCACAATAATCACATCAGTTCTCCATGAGCAACTAAAAAATAACATCAAATGATAAATCACAATATCCATTGGTTCTCAATGAGCAATTGTAAAGTATCCCAAAATAAATCACAATATCCATTGGTTCTCAACGAGCAACCATAAAGCATCCCAAAATAATACTGATCGAAAACTCCAAAATGGTCAAGTCAAACATGTCACAACATGACATCATCAAGAACAAATCATCCAAAACATCTCAGTCCTCTCAAAGTGACTAGAAAACAAATCAAATATAACTAATCAATGACTAAAAAATGGTTAAGTTAGGTAACTCAAATACATACACCTCAACTTCACACAAGGAAATTGGAAAGCAATAACAACCAATAAATACTTCCATCATAGAGTATATCAACACATCACCATGGTTGGGCTTAGAAAGATTGAGAACAAATCATCATATCATCCCAATTGCATAACTCCCAAGCCTCTGGTAACAACCTAGGATTGGTCAATGCTAAAACAACCCCAAAACATAGACAACAAAAAAAACATCAAAGTTGCTCAGTTGGTTTGATTTGAAAATACAAAGTTGAGAAGAACAATAAAGTTTAAATTTTCTAGTGTTACTATGAGTTCCTTAGTTAACCCATTTAATTAACCCTATCTCGTTCTTATAATAAAAGAAATTGCATCATGACTTAAAAGTATTAATAATCATTTATTAAATAAAAATAATCTCAATTTCATTAATAATAAAATTTTCAAATAATCAATATAATTTTCATGATTTTATCATTAATTCCAATTAGTTCCAATATCCACTTTTCTTTCTAAATTAATAATAAAATCATGAAAATTATATTGATTATTTGAAAATTTTATTATTAATGAAATTGAGATTATTTTTATTTAATAATCAATTATTATTATTATTTAATAAATGATTATTAATACTTTTAAGTCATGATGCAATTATTTAAAGGGTGAGTGAATAGCCGAGTTGGTGTGAAGGCGAGTCTTGAGGCGTAGTGTTAGGCTAATGATCCTGGTGCTACGCATCAACTTCGGTTCGAGTCACACTAGGTTACCACAAACCCTTTTTCCAATAGTGGCATGTTGTGATGGTTAAGTTGTTGTGTTGTTATCCTTGTCATCAAGGTTCAAATATCATGGGGATGAGGTCCCCCGTTTGTGGCCTCACTGGTTCATAGCTCCAGGTCAAAGCATTTAACCCTCTTTAATCAAAAAAAAAAAAGTCATGATGTAATTTATTTCATTATAAGAAAGAGATAGGGTTAGTTAAGTGGGTTAACTGAGGAACTCATACTAACACTAGAAAACTTAAACTTTATTGTTCTTCTCAACTTTGTATTTTCAAATCAAACCAACTAAGCAACTTTGATGTTATCTGTGTTGTCTATGTTTTGGGGTTGTTTTAGCATTGACCAGTCCTAGGTTGTTACTAGAGGCTTGGGAGTTATGTGATTGTGATGATATGATGAAATGTTCTCAATCTTTCTAAACCCAACCATGGTGATGTGTTGATATACTCTATAATGGATGTATTTATTGATTGTTATTGCTTTCAAATTTCCTTGTGTGAAGCTGAGGTGTATGTATTTGAGTTACTTGACTTAACCATTTTTTAGTCATCGATCAGTTATATTTGATTTGTTTTCTAGTTGCTTTGAGAGGACTGAGATGTTTTGGATGATTTGTTCTTGATGATGTCATGTTGTGACATGTTTGACTTGACCATTTTGGAGTTTTTTATCAGTATTATTTTGGGATGCTTTCTGGTTTCTTGTTGAGAACTAATGGATATTGTGATTTATTTAGGATACTTTACGGTTGCTCGTTGAGAATCGATGGATATTGCGATTTATCATTTGATGTTATTTTTCAGTTGCTCATGGAGAACTGATGCAATTATTGTGGCTTATCTTATGATGCTTTCCAATCACTTGTATAGGGCTGAGGTGATTTTTTGATTTGTGATTTCATGAGCCTAGGGTAGGTTATCTATGTGTAGTGTCGGGAAGTGGCTTGCAATGGGGGATGAGAGACCCTAAGTGGCTCTGGGGATGACTCATTGTAAGTTGTTTTTTTTAATAAGTGATAACATTTACACTAAATAGGGATTAAAATGAACCTAATAAGATAATTGTATAGTCTCCCCCATGATTTGAGTGCTAGTACAGACTAGGATGGGGTAGGGAGAACGCTTGGTTACAACCTTGCATTCCATAGTATGCCTTGTCAGTACTAGAGGATACTAGTGGTTGTAGGATCACTGGGGACCCAAGATTCCTAAGGGATTTCTCAGGTAACTTCCAACATGATTTGGAAAGGAAAAAGAATAAGGTATAGCATAAGAAAGTTTGGAAACCCAAAGAAGGCCAATGCCAAGAAAAAAAAAGCAATGAAAAATTTCAAGTTCCACATGCTGAGGCAGAGAAAGAGCTCGCTTCTAAGGAAGCCAACTTTGAGAAAGAAGGTCCTGGTTTACAATCTAAAACTAGCTTACCTAAACAAGAACTGGACAATTAGGCAAATATATCTTAAAAAATTGTTATTTATCAGAGGATAGCAGAACAATGGGGAGATATTGATGACAAAACTGTGCTTGAGGATGGTGAAACCTTGGCTGATATTGGAAATCTACTTGAGGAAAGAGATCTTCCTTCTTCTCAATCTAGGGAGATTTAGGTGATAACCTAGGTAGAAAATGACCCTTCTATGGTGGAACCTCCTCCCCTGGATGATGTGAAAGAAAATGGCTCAATTCATAAACCAAACCAAAGGAAAAGAGCTGAAAAAAAGAACAATACTAAGGGGGTAGAGACTAGAATTAGAAAAATTGATCAACATATCAAGGAAAAACCTCCTACCTCTAATCTAGAAAAAATTGGGAAAAGAACAGAACAACACACTAAGGTAAAATCGGATGTTGGATCCCCAGACAAACTTGGAAGAAGATCTACTAAGAAAACTAGAGAGTTAGAAAGTATGCAGAATATTGCTGATGGTAGGCAGGCAACTATTCTAGATTTTACTCCTAAAAATTGGAAATGAAGATCATAACTTGGAATATTAGGTGGTTGAATAGTACTCATAAACTAGACATTGTTAGAAATTTTGTTAAAGAACAAAACCCTAATTTTCTCTTGCTTCAAGAGACTAAGATGAATAAAGAGAAAGTAGAAAAAATTAAAGCTTTTAATAACTATTCTTTAAATGCTAGTAGTTTAGAAGAAGCATCAGGGGGAACTTTGATGTTATGGAAGATGACCTATTTCTTTGGAACAATTTTGATTGCTAGTAAACACCTTATGATAGCCAAAATTACTAGTTCAGACTAGAAGGAAGATTGGTATATTGTGAATATTTATGCTCCAAACTCAAAGCATTTAAGGAAAAAGGTCTGGGATGTTGTTTCTAATTTTAAAAGTAAAAACTATTCTGGTCGATGGATCATTATGGGAGATTTTAATGTCCCTCTTTATGACCATGATAAAATGGGAGGCAATGCTACTCAGTTGGAAGGAAGATTGGATTTAATGGAGTTCATAAATAATGAGGGCTTAATGGATTTGGACCTTTATGGTATCTAGTTCACGTGGAGCAACAAGAGAGTTGATAATGAATGTATTCAGGCTAGGCTTGACCATGCTCTTATTTCTCCTGATTGGACTAAAGACTTCATTTGTAAGTTGGAGGCTTGTCAAAAAATTGGATTGTATCATTTCCCTCTTATATTCATCGCTGAGAAGATTAACCTCAAGAAGAATTTTCCTTTTAGATTCGAGAAGATGTGGATGCAACACCCATAGTTTGAAACTAAACTGAAAGAATGGTGGAATATTGATTTTGAAGGCACTGTCCTCTTTAGAGTTTCTTCCAAGCTCAAAAATGTCAAAAGGGAAGTCAAAAAATGGAACAAGAACAACTTTGGGAACATTTTTGAGAACAAATCTGCTATTAAGGAGGAAATTCTAAATATATAGGAAAAAATCCAAAAGGAAGGTTATACCTCTGATCTCCTCCTTGAAGAGAATGAAAAGCTTGTCCAATACCATGACATCATCACTAAAGAAGAAATCTATTGGAGACAAAGATCACGATTGTTATGGTTGAGGGAAGGAGATGGTAAATACAATGTTTTTCCATCTCTCCACTCTAAAGAATAGGGCCAAAACTCACATATCATATCTTAAAAAGGGAGATGTGAAAATTGTTGAAGACAAGGCTATCATGAATGAGATGGTGAATTTTTTCTCTTCCCTTATGATGGCTGATTCCAACATTAATGTGGAAAGTCCTGCTGAATTCCTCAAAGTGATTCCTTCAATGATTACTAAGGAACAAAATAAAATGTTATGTTCAATTCCTAAGGATGATGAAATTCTCAAAGCTGTTAGCTCTCTGGGAGGAGATAAAGCCCTTGGCCTTGATGGATTCCCCATGTTTTTCTTCCAGAAGCTTTGGAAAGTTGTTGGTAAAGATGTTTGTGATGCTGTTAAGGAATTCTATGGGGCTAAACAATTGCTTAAATAAATCAATTCCACCTTTCTGTGCCTTATTCCTAAGAAAGTTGGGACTGATTCTCCGAATTAGTTTCATCAGATCAGCCTAAGTAACTCTTTCTATAAAATTATTTCCAAAGTTCTCACCTCCAAACTTGTTTAGGTGATCTCGTTGATTATTGTGGATTAGCAGAATGGTTTTGTCCCTGGTAGACAAATCCTTAACTCTATCATCTCTACTCATGAGAACATTCATTCCTTGTCTTGTTCTAACAATTAGGGCTTCATTATGAAAGTGGACATTGCTAAGGCCTATGATAGAGTAGATTGGTCTTTCCTTTGTAATATTTTTCTTACTTTTGGCTTTGATCATAAGGTTGTGGGTCTGATCTGCCAATTGGTTTCTTCTGTCTCTATTACGGTCTTGGTTAATGGTAGCTCCTCTCCTTTCTTTTTTCCTTCTCGAGGGCTAAGACAAGGTGATCCTTTATCCCCCATCCTTTTTGTTATTATGGCTAATTGCTTGGGGAGATTTATTGGGGACTTGGTCCAAAGAGGTCTGCTCAAGGGCTTACAAACATCTTCCCAACCATTAATTTTCTCTCATGGCCGATTTGTTGATGATACCATCTTCATGGGTAAGGCTGAAGTGAAGGAAGCTAGTATTTTAAAGCAAGCTATTAACTTATATTTTGCCGCTTCCAAGCAAGGGGTTGATTGGAGTAAAAGTGTTGTGTTCTTCATTAACACCCCTATCCACAGACAATTTAAAATTGCTAAACTCTTGGGATGTTCTATAGGATCTCTCCCATCCTCTTGCTTGGGGCTCCCCCCAGGCTTGAAGGTCCCTGATGCTTTCTGGGAAGATCTTATTAAAAAATTCAGAAAAAAGTTGGCAGGATGGAAAGGAATTATTTTAAGCCAAGTTAGTAAGTTAACTCTTCTCAAAGCCTATCTCCAAAGCATTCCTACTTATGCATTAAGTCTTTTTAGAATTCCTTTTAAATTTGCTGAGTCAATTGATAAAATTCAAAGAAAATTCTTATGGACTAGCTCTAAGGAAAAAAGGAGAATGCCTTTAATTGCTTGGGATCAAGTTTGTAAACCTCACAGTTAAGTGGGATTGGGAATTTGAAAAATCAATAGTTTGAATAAAGCCCTTTTAGCCAAATAGGGGTGGAGAGTGTACCATGAAAACAAAGAGTGGAGTATCATTTGGAAACATAAGTATCTCTTTAATGCTTATTCCCTTCCAGATTACCTTGAATCTCCTGATGTTATTCACTCTTCCTCCATATGGGAAGTTGTTCAGGGGACCAAGAAAACATTAAAAAAAGGATTTCCTTGGAAAGTTGGTAATGGACTTAAAGAAAAATTTTGGGAGGATACCTAGCTTATGGACCATCCTTTGATTGAAGATTTTCATGACAAGGCCTTGATTGATTGATGTAAGCAGAGATTTGGCCTTCTTGTTAGTCATTACTGGCTGAATGATTCTTGGGTGAATTTAACTGATGTTGGTCAAGGCTTTAGTAATATCCAGTTATCCCTCAATGTTGTTTCTCTTTACCCTTATCTGGAGGATGAGATTATCTGGAATGCTAATCCTAGTGGGAAATTTAAAGCCTCTTCTATCTTTGCTTCTAAGGATAAGAGTAATCAACCTCTCTAGTCTCAAGCTTGGATTAAAGGTCTCATACCCAAAATTAACATTTTCTTTTGGAATCTTCTCCAAAAAAAAATTTTAACCCTTAAAAACTTGCAAAAAAGAGGTATAAATTTGGTAAATAGGTGTTCTTTATGCAGAAAGGAACTTGAAGATAGAGATCATTTGCTTTTGAGATGCTCTTGTACCCAGGAAGTTTGGACTGAGATTTTGAATTTTTGGGGTATGACATGGGTCCATCAAAACAATGTGGATCTTTCTTTCAATAGCTAGAGATGCCCCTCAAAGGATCCTGATGCTCAATTTCTTTGGAAACTAACCCTCCCCCACCTTTGGTGGGGCATATGGAAAGAAAGAAACAACATGATATTCATAAATAAGGATCTTCCAAGATGGGTGCTTGGTCAAAATATCATCAGAGCCTTCAAGGAGAATTTTATGTCCTAGAGGGAGTTTTCTCAAACCTTCCAACTTGATTACCCTATCCTAGATCGATTATAAAGTGGCTTGTTCCTCCTAGTGGATGGATCAAAGGGAATTTTGATGGAGTAAACAAGGGTAACCTAAGAAGCATAGGATGTGGAGGTGTTCTTAGAGATCATATGGGAAATGTTATTGATGCTATTGCTATCCTTATTGGTCACTCGAATAGCCATATTACTGAAGCTACTGCTAATCTTTATACCTCTACTTTAGCTATTGAATTGGGATACTCCAAATTATGGTTGGAAGGTGATTCTCTGAATATTATAAATATTCTTAATAATAAAAATTCTATCTCTTTGTCTATAGAGGCAACGGTTATGAAAATCAAAATCTTATTTCAAAATTTTGAAAAGGTGGTCATTTCCCATACTTATAGAGAAGCCAATGGGGTTGCTGATTAGATAGCAAATCATGCAGTTCAAATGGGGCAAAATATGAGGTGGCTCGATGAATTAAACAAACATGTGGATCTTAAAGCGATTATCAATTATGATGTTATTCATTCCAGAGTGGGAAAGATTTGCTTGGATTAGAAATTTAATGATTTGTGGGAGTGGCCTTATGATTGTCAGATTACCATCCTTGAGGAGGTACATTCATGTGAATTCTATGTGTTCTCTACATGTATCTTCAAAAAGGTACCCTTGTTATCGTGTCACAAAAAACTGGTCTCACTTCTACCTCTTTGCTATCGGTATTTGGGTGTCTCTGGGTTTTTTTTTGCTCTGCAAGATGGGAGGAGAACCGAGGAAGCAAGAACCCAAAAAATGTGATGATTGGAAGGCTAGGCAAGATGTTTGGAAGATTCTCTAGAAAGAGAAGGTGGTCAGCTACCTAGAGCGGTTGCATGGATTCAAACCCCATGTCACCACTGCCTTCTTCAAAAACTAGGTGGACGACAAAGTTACTTTACATGGAGTCTCTATAAAGATTATTGAGGAATTCATTGCCAAGGTCACTGGTCTCCCCATAAAAGGTATCAAATTTTTGAAGTAGACCAGTATTTCCAATGCGGCCTACAAAAAATTCCTAAAGATGGCTGAAGAGGAGATGCAATTGGAGAAGAATGGTGACTTCTTCAATGTGCAATAGATTAAAGGTATTTGGTGTGATGTGCTTGGTTGTATTCATGAGTATTTCATCCTTGATAGAAGAAATAAAAGGGTGCACAAATTCCACTTTGTCTTCCTTAACCATTTTAGGTACAAGGACAAAATTTCCTTCCCTTTCTATTTTCAGTTTTCTTTGCTCCAAAGTTTGAATGCCCATAGAAAGAAATAGTCTCAACCCATCTTACATGAAGGTTTTACTTTACTCATTGAGGTTTTTTGTAAAAATAAGTCCATTGCTTTGTCTTTGTCCATTGTCAAGGAAAAGAGTCCTAAACACTTAAAAGGTAAAACTGTTGAGAATGTTAAAGAGAAAGTTAAGACTAAACTAAAACCCTCCAGCTCTCAAAGAAAAATTGAGGAAGAGGATATGGAGGTGGAGAGCACTGAAGGCTCAAATAAGGATATCCTAGAGGATGAGGAGGGGATGGATGTTGGGGAGTTTAGCTCTAACCTGGATGGTTACCTGGATATGAAAGACAAAAATGAGGAAGGAAGAGAGGAAGATACTATTGAGGAGAATTTAGAATAGAGCAAGTCTGATAATGAGGATACTCATATTGTGTTTGGGGGAGGAGATAAAAAGAAAGAAAATTTAATTGATGATCCAACCATTTTGAGTGAGGAGGAAAAATTGGGGATAGCTTCCACTCCTGTAAAGGAGATTGAGGGACAAGATAAGGAGGGCTAGAGCCATCATATTCATGTGGAGTTTGGTGAGGAGGAGCCATTGGATGAGAGAAAAAATATTGATAAAGTTGGCCCCTTACCACACACCACTACTGATGACGCAGGTGACTCCTTGGCGAGGGAAACCAAACTTTCCTTCCTTCACTCTGCTAAACAAAAAGATGACTCTTTCCTTCAGGTTGAATCCTAGATTTTTAATGAAATAATGGGGCTGAAGAAAAAAGTGGATACCTTGCAACAAAACTAGGAGGCTGACCAAATTATTATTCAACACATGGAGGTGCAAATGGGAGATATCCCAAAAAAAGTAAAGGATTATGAGCAGAATCTTAGAATGCTCATCAAGGAAAGTGGAACAAAAATGGAGCAAGTAACCTCAAGCATCTATGTAGCTACGGTGACAGTGGGAAAAAGAGCTAATAAAGGAACCATATCTTCGGAGGGCCCAAGCAAGAGGACAAGACAGAGTTCGAGGAAGAAAGCTTTGATTGCTGCTACATCTTCGATTGCTGATTCTATCTAGGACATGGCTAAGATTGGTAAGGAGGTAGTTAAGATGATTATGGAACTGCAATAGTTTCCTGGGTCTTCTTTTCTGGTTGGGTTTCTGTTTAGGTCTTGTTAGCTGGTTGTTACTTCTGGTTCCTGTGTTTGGTCCTATTTTCTAGCTTTAAGTTTTTAATCTATACTGATGGTTCTAGGTCCTTGTAAAACATGGGTACTTTATTTGGACTTTGTTAGTGGTTTCAGGTCCCTGTAAAACTTGATTTTGGTTCTCTTTTTTAGTAGGCTTATGGTCTCTATCCTATAGGATGACTTGTTTTTTTCTTTTTTGAGGATGTGAAAGGGTTTCAGGGTCCCTTCAAAACTAATGCAGGAGCATCCAGAGGTATAAGGGCAATCTTGTGTCACCCAAAAAAATGTACTTAGACTTAGTTTCTGTTTCATGTCTTTACATTTTTGGATACCCATTTGGCTCAAATAAAGGTTCCAAATCTCATAGTTCAACTATCAATGCGTTTGAAAATCCTAAAAAAATAGGAGCATGTATTTGGGCCATCATTTCGGTAAACTAGAAGGTGTGAATTGGCCAGATGAATGTAATCATGATTTAGAGAATTCTAGAAAAAGAATCAAGTCAATAGGCCCCACGGTTTGAAAGTTATTGCAATTTTTTGGGTTTTGGAGACCTCCTAAGAATGCTTCAAAGTCAGGTTTGGGGCATTAAATGACCTTGAAAAGGGTTGAAAAATGGGGGATGAGCAAAGATTGTCTATAGGGCTATAGAGCGCTTCGAGAGCTTTTCGAAAATGTAAACGGTTCGTCAATCGAAGCTACGGTTCAAAAGTTATGCCTCCCAGAAGTTCGGTTACCGTTTCTAGATTCTTCTAGCTTTGCACTGACTTCTAACGCAGCTTCTAGAACCTTCTATTTCGTCGGTGGATGCCTACTAGCACTTTCTAGAATATACTCCTAGTCCTTAACCCTCCGAGGTCTATTTAAGGAGATTTCTGGCATTGTAAAAGGCAGTTCGAAGTGGAGTTTGAGAGGAGGTGCTAAAAGGAGAAATATTCTCCAGATTTATGCTATTGTAAGCCCTTAGGGAATGTTCTGAAGTTTATTTTCTCTGTACTATTTGTACTAGCTTATTTTATTAGTTAATATAATTTCCCTTTTTTGTTGTGTCCATTCTGTTCTTAGGTTGTACCCCCATCAAGTGGTATCAGAGCAGGTTTTCCTGAGTGTGTAGACAGAGCGCCGACTGTGAGGCAGTTTGCACCAGGACTGTGTGGTTGTGGGTTTGAGTTAGAAGATTCCTCCATGAAGAGAATAGGGCAGAAGGGCCAGAGCTATTGATCCTGAGGAGGTTAGAGCCCTCCAGAGGCTGGTACAAGCATTGCAAGAGGAGCTTCGTAGAGGAGCCAATGTTGCCGCAGGTGACAATAGCGAGGATGAAAATGAAGAGGAAGTAATGGGACCAGAAGAGGAAGTTGACGGGGAAGTTCTAAATCCTGTAGAGGAAAGGCTTTTTAGGGCCATTACTAAGTTTGGGAAAAGACCTACAATTGAAGTGGGTATATTTTTAGGAAATCTGAAACCAGATGAGTTGATCGATTGGATCAATGAACTGGAAGAATACTTTGAGTATGAGGATATAAGGGACCCAGATAGGGTTAAGTTTGCAAAGGCCAAACTGAAAGGCCATGCCAAAATCTGGTGGCAAGAGGTTCAACTAGAAAGACTTAGAAGAGGAAAGGAGAAGATCACAAGATGGGATCGCATGGTGGACAAATTGAAGAAGCAGTTCATTCCTGTGGACTACGAGCTTGATCTGTTTAAGAAGATGCATGGGTTAAAGCAAGCAGGAAGATTAGTCTAAGAATATGAAGAGGAGTTTTACCGACTCTTGATTAGAGCAGGGCATGTAGAAGCAAATAAGGAGAAGGTTGCTCGTTATATCAGTGGGTTCTGACCTAGCATCCAGGAGGAATTAAGTCTGGTAAGAATGACCAGCGTTGAAGAGGCATACTAGTTTTCCCTACAAGTTGAAGAGAAGATGAATAAAAGGTTTGAAGGAAGACAAAGAGGGCACGGTCAAGGAGGAAGGGGAAGTGGTAGATCATCTGGAGGCCGCAATGAAACCCAAAAGAAAAATGAAGATGTGGGTACTAGTAGAAACAAGAGGAATGAGGGTTTCAACCGCTCCCATGATCAAGACTTTGGAAATCAAAGAGGAAGAGGTAGAGGAAGTGGACAAGGAAGAGGAGGCTTCCGTGGTACTTGTTTCCATTGCAATGAAGAAGGTCATTGTGCCTTTGAATGCCCTCAATGATAAGGAAGGATAGATAGGAGAGCTGAGGGCCAAGCTAGGGTTGCTCATGTGGATGAGGATGCACAATCATCACATTTAGAGGATGCAGAAAGAGGACAGACCTTGGTAAATGAAAGAGTCCTACTAAGCGGTGAGAATGAACTAGGACAATGAAGGAGTTTGTTTCGTACTAGATGCAAGTGTGAGGATAAATGTTGTGACGTGATCATTGATGGTGGTAGCACTGATAACCTGGTATCAGAAGAGATGGTCTCTAAGCTAAAGCTCAAGAGGGAGAAACATCCCCAACCCTATCAGATTTCTTGGGTAAAAGATGATCATAAGGTCCTGGTAAGTGAACAATGTTTAGTAAAATTCAAAATTGGGAGTTACCATGATGAAGTTCTCTGTGATGTTATTTCGATGGATGTTTGCCATCTATTGTTGGGTAGACCATGGCAGTTTGATAGACATGCAATACATGATGGGCATGCAAACACATACTCTCTGACAAAGGATGGAGTTCGCCACAAATTGAACCCCATGAAAAAGGAAGGTGAAAAGGTATGTAGCTAGGATTTGTCTTGTTGATGGAAGGAAGTTTTTAGATGGCATAAAACATCAGCATATGTGCTATGCTTTGATTCCTAGGAAAGATAAATAAGGTAGTAGTGAAATACCATTTGAAGTTTCAGATTTACTAGGGGAATTTGGAGATATTATCTCTGATAATGTTCTAGATGGATTGCCACCAGTAAGGCAAATCAGTCATTAGATAGATCTGATTCCAAGAGCTAGTTTTCCTAACAAGGCTGCTCACAGGATGACTCCTACTAAAACAGAGGAGCTAAATAGACAGGTTCAGGAGTTGTTGAGGAAGGGCTTGATTCGAGAGAGCCTGAGTCCATGTGCAGTACCTGAGTACTTGCACCAAAGAAGGATGGAGAGTGGAGGATGTGTACAGATTCTCGATCTATAAATAGGATAACCATCAAGTACCAGTTTCCTTTACCAAGGATGGATGATCTTATGGACTACTTGAGTGGAGCTCAGTACTTCACAAAGATAGATCTGAAGAGTTGCTATCATCAGATACAAATTTGAGAAGGAGATGAGTGGAAAACAGCCTTCAAGACCAAGAAGGGTCTTTATGAGTGGTTAGTCATGCCCTTTGGGTTGAAAAACTCCCCAAGCACCTTCATGCGGCTCATGAATGAGGTACTTAAGAAGTTCTTGGGAAAATTTTTTATTGTCTATTTGGATGATATTTTAATTTTCAGCAAGACTTTGGAAGAACATTTACTGCATATTCGTAGTGTCCTTGAAAGGCTAAGGGAAGAGAAACTGTTAATTAATCTAAAGAAGTGTGTCTTTGCAAAAAGGGAGTTAGTCTATTTGGGATTTGTTATATCACCTGAAGGTCGAAAAATGGATCCAGAGAAGGTAAAATCCATCTTGGAATGGCCTACTCCAAGGTCTGCTACTGAGGTAAGATCATTTCATGGTCTGGTTAGTTTTTACAGGAAGTTTATTAAGAATTTCAGTGGCATATGTGCACCCCTAACTGATACAATAAGAGGGGATAGAAAAGAGTTCAAATGGACTGCAGTAGTTGCGAGAAGTTTTGAATTGCTGAAGAAGGAGGTGACTGAACAGCCTGTGTTGGCACTTCCAGATTTTAGAAAAGTATTCTAGGTGGATTGTGATGCTAGTGGTAGCGCTATTGGGGCTGTATTAAGCCAAGAAGGTAAGCCTATTGCATATTTTAGTGAAAAATTGAATGATGCAAAGAAGAAGTATTCTGTTTATGATCAAGAGTTCTATGCAATAGTTCAGGCCTTAAAGAAATGGAGGCATTATTTATTGCCAAAGGAATTTGTTTTGTATACTGATCATCAAGCATTACAGTACCTAAATAGCCAAGGTAAATTTAATCAGAGGCATATGAAGTGGGTAGAATTCTTGCAAAGCTATACATTTGTGTTGAAGCATAGAAGTGGGAAATCTAACAGGGTTGCAGATGCACTAAGTAGGAGACAATTGTTGCTTACGACAATGTAGGTTGAAGTAGTTGGGTTTGATGAACTCAAGAATTTGTACCCCGAGGATCCTGATTTTGCTGAAGCATGGAAAGCTTGTAAAGAACCTGTTGCTGTAGATAGAACCAAGTGGTTAGACTATTTGATTCAGGATGGCATGTTGTTCAAAGGTAGTCAATTGTGCATTCCAAGGAGTTCCATGAGGGAAAATTTGATTAAGGAGAAACACAGTGGAGGGATGGTAGGACATTTTGGTCGGGATAAGACCATTGCCATTCTTAGAGAACATTATTTTTGGCCTCAAATTACACAGGATGTGAAGAAGTTTGTACAGAGTTGCCAGGTTTGTCAAGTTGCCAAGGGGTTTAGTCAAAATACTGGCCTATATCAGCCATTGCCTGTTCCATCAAGGCCATGGGAGGACATAAGTATGGATTTTGTTCTTGGATTTCCAAGGACACAAAGGGGTAATGACTCAGTATTCGTGGTGGTTGATAGGTTCTCCAAAATGGCACATTTCATTCCATGCCACAAAACTCATGATGATGTCCATATTGTAGACTTGTTTTTCAAAGAGGTGGTAAGACTACATGGTCTTCCAGGAGTATAGTTTCTGATAGAGATACTAAATTTGTGGGGTATTTCTAGAGGACATTGTGGAAGAAGTTGAGAACAGACTTGAAATTCAGTTCCACGCATCACCCACAGACTGATGGCCAAACAGAAGTGGTAAATAGAAGTCTGGGCAATTTGCTGAGATGTTTAGTTGGAGATAATCCCAAGGGATGGGATTTGATTCTACCACAGGTAGAGTTTTCTTATAATAACTCTATAAATAGGAGTACTAGAAAATCACCATTTCAAATTGTATATGGGAATAGCCCAAGGATTGCACCAGAATCGAGGAAGATAGAATAAGGGGAGAGAACAAGTGCTGAAGCTGAAGAATTTGCTGAACACATCAAGCGTCTACATGAGGAGGTTCAAGCACACATTATCAAGATGAATCAAGAGTATAAAGCTAAGGCTGATCAAAGGAGAAGACATAAGGAATTTCAAGTAGGGGATCTAGTCATGGTGCACTTATGAAAATAAAGATTTCCAGTTGGTACTTACAACAAGCTGAAAATGAAGAAATTTGGCCCCTGCAAAGTTTTGAAGAAACATAACTCAGGAAATGCATATGAGGTGGAGCTGCCAGATGGTATTCACATTTCTCCCATTTTCAACATTGTAGATTTAACAGAGTATCATGATGATGGTGCAGATGAGGAGCTGGTTTTAGAACCATGTCCAATTCCTGCTTCTAAGAAGGAGGAGATAGAAGACATTCTAGATCATCGTGTGGGTAGGAGTACCAAAAATAGGCAGTATGAAGAGTATTTGGTCAAATGGAAAGGACGGTCGATCAAGGACTCAACTTGGATTTCAGCAGCTGAGGTTTCCCATTTGGGATTTCCTCTACCATCCATAAAGTGACAGGGTCACTTTTCAATCTACCCTGGGTGTCTGATGCAGGAGCATCCAGAGGTATAAGGGCAATCCTGTGTCACCCAAAAAAATGTACTTAGACTTAGTTTCTGTTTCATGTCTTTACATTTTTGGATACCCATTTGGCTCAAATAAAGGTTCCAACTCTCATAGTTCAACTATCAGTGCGTTTGAAAATCCTAAAAAAATAGGAGCATGTATTTGGGCCATCATTTCGGTAAACTAGAAGGTGTGAATTGGCCAGATGAATGTAATCATGATTTAGAGCATTCCAAAAAAAGAATCAGGTCAATAGGCCCCACGGTTTGAAAGTTATTGCAATTTTTCAGGTTTTGGAGACCTCCTAAGAATGCTTCAAAGTCAGGTTTGGGGCATTAAATGACCTCAAAAAGGGTCCAAAAATGGGGGATGAGTGAAGCTGGTCCATAGGGCTATAGAGTGCTTCGAGAGCTTTCCAAAAATGTAAACGGTTCGTCAATTGGAGCTACGGTTCAAAAGTTATGCCTCCCGAAAGTTCGGTCACTGTTTCTGGATTCTTCTAGATTTGCACCGACTTCTAATGCAGCTTCCAGAACCTTCTATTTCGTCGGTGGATGCCTACTAGCACTTTCTAGAATGTACTCCTAGTCCTTAACCCTTCAGGGTCTATTTAAGGAGATTTTTGGCATTGTAAAAGGTAGTTCGGAGTGGAGTTTGAGAGGAGGTGCTAAAAGGAGAAATATTCTCCAGATTTATGCTATTGTAAGCCCTTCGGGCATGTTTTGAAGTTTATTTTCTCTGTACTATTTGTACTAGCTTATTTTCTCATTTAATATAATTTCCCTTTTTTGTTGTGTCCATTCTGTTCTTGGGTTGTACCCCCATCAAAAACCTATTTTTACCGTAATCTAAAACTTCCAACATGATTTGTGCGATGACACTTTCTCTCTTACATAGTAGGTTTCCTACATGTCTTGTGTGCCTCTGGGATTTAGATGTCAATCTATCTTAGAACCTTTGAGTTAGTATACTTTTAGAATTTTCTAGATTTAGAGAGTTCTTGTGTTATGTGATTTGATATCCTATTTGAAACTTGAGACTATCTTCTCAACACAGTGGAAGTGGGCCATTTAGGTTCCACATGGTCAAGTGGTAGTGCTTTTTCACTCTTACCATTGAGATCCATCTATAGTCACCATGGCTGGAGCTTCTTGGGATGCTAGTATATCCTATTTAGATGACTAGATTTCTTTATGGTTATGTTGTAGTTTGTTATAGCAGTGACATCCCTATTATGATAGTACTGATGATTTCTTTGGTGGCTTGGGATGATACATGTGGTGGATGGCTAGGGCCCATGATGGTCTAATGATGCTATTAATGGTTGGGAGGAACCGTGCACTTAGATTAGTTGTGTTTTATGATGTTATATCTCTTATGATGGATGAATGTATCATGTATGCTATTAGATTCATTTATTTTATTGCACCTATACCATGGATTAGAGTAGGACGATGTATTTCTATTTCTACATATGTATATTCTTTTAGCCTTTCATACCCTGTGACATGTACAGTAGATGATTGAGCATTCTGAATTAATTTTCCAAGAGGAATTTGGAACAAATGTATAATATGAACTTTGGACTTTTCATTATTCTTTCATGTGGATGTGGTAGTTGTTAGACTTAGTATTAATTTAAATTTAAATGTGACTCAACCTCTTGGGATCCTTAAGGAATGTAACCTATTATATATGCTTTAGTTAAATGTGTGTTATTGCTTCTGCTACTATGTGTTTGATGTGGATAATTTACTTTATTACTTAAAAAAAAAAAATGTTTGGAAAACTTAGTGAAACTTTAGGTTTATTCTTTTGGATCCCTTGGTGGGGTATTACATCTGGTATCAGAGCTTGAGTTTCTACATTGGGAGCTCTGGGTATATTGGAACGCCACTAGTGTTAACTAGTTGAGCAAGAACGAAAACTTTAAACTATTATGTGTATCTCTTTCAAACTAAAACTTGAAATAGTTGAACTAAAATAGAACGTAAACTTTTAGTTGTATATTTTTCATACTTCAACACTTAGACTTCAAAGTGAAATTATACATAAACCTAAACATAGGCAAAACTAAAAACTAAACTTACTATTTTCAAAACATGTATCTTTTATCTATATATCATTACTTGTATAATTTCCAATTAATTTGGGATGTTGATCCTTGTTTAGAATGTTTTAGGGAATATATTTTAGTATTTATTAAAGGAATGAATTTTGGATCAATATGATTTTCGGTCTACTATTAAACCAAAATCATATTGCTCTAAGTGTGTTGTAGTGTTCTCAGTAGAGTCATATCCTCCCATAGGGGGAAAGGGTTCAATGGGACCCACACAGTGAGTCCTTAGCTTTACTTTTCTTGTAGGATTCCAAGAGTAAGCCTAAGTCAAGGAGGGGTGGATTTAGTGCTTGCCCCTAGTTTGCATTTTTGTTATCATTATTGAACTATTTTAGGCCAGTTTTACGCTTATGATTAGTAGCATTACTTTGAGTTTATCAGTTATTGTTTCACATTCAATTTATTATATGATGAGATTTCTTGGTACTCTATATTTCATGTATGTATGATGATTATTTAGATGAATTATTATGTGTTTTCTTATGGATACTTACCCCATACTTGCATGTGTATGGTGTGCATGTTTGTTTTCTTTATGTATGGCATTTCTGATGTGGTTAAGGAAGGGAGTTGTAGTCATCTACTAGTCGAGATCTACATGATGCACCACTTCCTACCATTTTCTGTTTAGCTTAGAATATTGTGTTTGTACATGCATAGATTTTATGCAAGTTGTAGGTACTAGGTATCAACTTTCTTGAATTGCCAAGATGAGTGTACCCTATTGCATTATCTCAATGGTAAAAGAGGGGAGATAAATTCTTAAGTCCAAATCCCAACCCTTTAAGCCATTTCTCCTAATTAAAAATTAGGACAAGTATCTGAGTCGAGTACTCTTCGAATGCGTTAAATGATGCTAATTCATGATTATAACCCTTTTGTTTGATTCAGTATGTGATTTTCTATGTTGGGTTTTTGTATGTTATTTTATGAGTCTTTGGTGGATTTTCTAGTGATTAAGTCTAATTAAAAGATTAGTTAAGGATTTATTTAATGTAGATTATTATGAAATTTTAATATTTAATTATATTTAATCAATTGAGAAATTAATTAAATAAAAAGAATTAAATTGGAAGTTAAAAAGTTTTAAGTATAATTTGAGAACATGATATATTATCACATTCTAAAATTATAACTTTAACTTTTATCTCCAAATTTAATTCTTTTTATTTAATTAATTTCTCAATTAATTAAATATAATTAAATATTAAAATATCATAATAATTTTTCATTAAATTAAATCATTAATTTAATCTTTTAATTAGACTTAATCAATAGAAAATACACCAAAGACTCATAAAACAACATACAAAACCCCAACATAGAAAATCACATATCGAATCAAACAAAAGGGTTATAATCATGAATTAATGTCATTCAACACATTCAGAGGGTATTCGACTAAGATACTTGTCCTAATTTTCAATTAGGACAAATGGCTTAAAGGGTTGGGATTTGGACTTAAGAATTCATCTCCCCTCTCTTACCATTGAGATAATGCGATAGGGTACACTCATCCTGGCAATTCAAGAAAGTTGATACCCGGTACCTAAAACCTACATAAAATCCATGCATGTACAAACACAATATTCTAAGCTAAATAGGCAATGGCAGGAAGTGGTGCATCATGTAGATCCTGACTAGCAAGTGACTACAACTCCCTTCCTTAACCACATTAGAAATGCCATACATAAAGAAAACAAGCATGCACACCATACAAATGCAAGTATGGGGTAAGTATCCATAAGAAAACACATAATAATCCATCTAACTAATCATCATCAATAACTAAAAACATAGAATAATCATCATACATACATGAAATATAGAGTACCAAGTAATCTCATCATGTAATAAATCGAATGTGAAACAATAACTGATAAACTCAAAGTAATGCTACTAATCATAAGCATAAAATTGGCCTAAAAGAGTTCGACAATGATAACAAAAATGCAAACTAGGGGCAGGCACTACACTAACTCTATGTTACCTTAGTTGTAACACGTGTAAGCCAGTATAAGAATTTTTAAAAAAAATTGATGGTTGTGTTTTGCCTTGTTAAATTTAGGGCATGACACAAAGAATCACCCTACTAATTAGATTATTGGAAGCAAAGAAAAGGGGTTATGACAAAAAATAGAGTACATGAAGAATTGTGTTTGATTTCTCAAGTTGAACCAAAGAGTGTAGATGAGGCATGTAAGGATGATCATTGGATTCAAGCAATCAAGGGAGAACTAGATCAGATTGTGAAGAATGATACATGAGATTTGGTTCCTAGACCTAAAGATAAGAGTGTTATAAGAACTAAATGGTTTTTCAGAAACAAGATGAATGAACAATGTGAGGTTGTGAGAAATAAAGAAAGATTGGTATGTAAAGGATATTCACAACAAGAAGGTATAGACTATGAAGTGACATTTGCCCCTATTACCATAATTGAAGTAGTAAGGATGTTCTTGGCTTATAAAGCAAGTAAGAAGATCAAAGTGTATTAGATAAATGTGAAGTCAACATTTTTGAATGGAGAACTTGAAGAAGAATTCTACATTGATAAGCCTAAAGGATTTCCTTTGATAGTAGAAGGAGACATGGTATGTAGATTAAAGAAAGCATTGTATGGACTTATGCAAGCACCTATAACCTAGTATGTTATGTTAGACAAGTATTTGGAAAATTTGGGATTTTCTAAAGGTACTGTAGATAGTAATTTATATTTGAAAGAGATTGAAGATGACCTATTGGTTCTTGTGATATTTTTGGATGACATAGTAGTTGGAGGTAATGATGAAGAAAGTGATAAATTTGGTAATGAAATGAATAATGAATTTGAGATGAGTGTGATTGGTGAGATGAAATATTTCTTAGGTTTACAGATTGTGCAAAATAGTGATGGTACTTTCCTATCACATATTATGTATATGAAATATTTATTCAAGAGATTTGGATTGGAAAGTTGTAAGCCTATTGATACACCTATGATAACTAGTCACAAGTTATCTAGCAAAGATGAGACACCTACAATTGAGTAGAAGAAGTACATATCCATTATTGGATGTTTGCAATATTTGACTCAAACTAGACTAGATATAGAAAATTTATTTATCATAGCAGAAATATTTCAAGAAAACCTTAAGGAATCACACTACATAGTAGTAAAAAGAGTATTCAGATATTTCAAGGGTATACCTAACTTTGGCTTGTGGTATGACAGATCAAATGAATTTACTCTATGTGCATATAATGATACATGTTGGGAAGGTGATATGGATGATAGAAAGAGATATGATAGAAAGAGTATAAGTGGTGGATCATTTTTCCTTAGAGGAAGATTGGTTTCTTGGATAAGAAAGAAAAAAGATTTAATTTCACAGAGTACAATTAAAGCAAAGTATATAGTAGCAACAAACAATTGAAATCTAATCATGTGGATGAAACATATATTGATGGTAATTGGAATAGAGTTTACATAACCTATTATCATACACTAGTATAATAAAAGTAAAGTGAGTATGTCTAAGAATCATGTGTTATATTCTAAGATGAAGCATATATTGATTAAGTATCATATTTTAGGAGAAAAAGTTGCAAAAAAAGAAATTAGATTAGAGTATGTGAATACGAAAGAGTAGATTGCAAATATTTTTATGAAGCCTTTGCCTAAGGATACAATTGTGTATTTGTGAGGTATGCTTGGGGTACGCTCTTACCTAGTTCTAAGTAGATGATACATAGATTGCATTAGTCTAGTGGTATAAAGTACTTGTACACTCAAAAGGTGCACTTCTCTAAATCATTCTATCTGAAGTTCTCCATAGATTGGAAAGCTTGAATGCTGACTTAGAGCTCCCTAGTTATGGAGTGCAAGGGGCATACAAATGAGCATATAGGAGCTCTCGGCCGAGCCTTAGAAATATAGCCCTTTCTAGTAAACCACAAAATGGGAGATTCTTTAGAAAAGAGCAAGAGTGCTAGTGTCAAAAAACTCTTGGGTCATGCAATGCAAAAATGAAACTATATTAGGATGAGATGCACAATGCAAGCTATACTAAAAACGAGATGGAAATGTTACAAATCTAGCTATTAAGCTATGTGATCTAATTATTTGCAAAGGAAACTACACTATCATGCAATATGATCTTAACACTAATATGAAGGAAATGAGAGAATGAGACAAGAAAATGAGAAGTTCTCCACAAAGCTTCAAGGAAACTTGTTAGAAAACCTGCAGCATGACAATATTCAAAAAAAGATGGATCCTTTGAGGGGGAAAGCTCTCTCCCTTTTAAAGATGTATGGACGGTGGAGATCAAGATGAAGATGGTGGATGATCAACGGTGGAATTCAAAAATAGGAGTGATCCATGTGCACACACAAGTCAACCAATAGAATATAAGTTGACTTGTCATATAAGACAAAAGTCTCACAAGCCTTTTCTTTTAATTGTAAAATAGAAAAAGGACTTTATGTGTGCACTTTAAGTGGTTAGAAGAATGGGGTATTTTATTTAATTAAAAGGGGACATGTTCTTTTAATCAAATAATGAACTTAGGATAGCATAGTCAAACTATAGGTTATAATCAAATAAATTGATTATTAGCAATTTGGTCTAAGTAAATGATTAAATTAATTTAGCCAAAATGCTGAGAAGGGGGCTAATAGTCTACATGACCATTTTTAGGTGATTACATTTGCCCCTCTTTGACTAATGCGTGATCGATCTGGGAACACATTACGTCAAAGAAAATCGAAGCCAAGTAGGTGATGATAGATATAGATATCTAATTCCAAAGAATGAAATGTAGAAATAGATAGCAAGTTCTAAATGCACAGCCTGATAGCGGTAGTACTGAACATTAGGAAGATGATGTTAGGATCCAAAAAGAATTCTAACATCTAGCAAAGAAAATAAATCAAGAGCAAGTGATAAGGTCAAACAAATGCTCCTAAGAAATAGATAGCTGTAACAATCAGCAATAGAGTATTTCTGCCCCCTTAGGATCGAAATGGAAATGAGGTAAGGGGATGCAGAAACTGGCTAGACATGAGAAAATTAGAGTAGAACAATGTCCAAGATGACAGATAGATGATTAGAAACCCAATAATGACTATAAGAAATTGATAAAATGCCCCTAGTTTGACTAGAGTTGACCTTGAAGGATATAGCATAAAAATTAGGTCAACTCTAGTAGAGAGATGATATAGATGTGAAAAGGTGAATAGAAGGAGATATGAAGTATAGAAATGATGAAGATATGAAGAAATGAAGATGCCCCAGTGACGATTCAAAGATTAGACCTCAAACGGTCAGCTAACTGCTCAGAAGAAGGTAAAATTTTAAAATGTGATTTTGACCATTAAGATGAACTCAGATTTCAATTTCGATCCCAAAAATGGATCCAAGACGTCAAAATTAGCTAGGGGTGCAATTTTTGCGCAATTTTGAGGAGTAAAAAATTAGGTCAAAAATGAGGTTGGAGGCTATAAAAGGGGTCCAAGTGTCATTTTCACTATTCATTTTTCTTTTTGTGATTTGAGAGATTTTGTGTTGTCCACATAGCATCATGCCTCAGGTGAACATTCCTCTTCATCGACACCATTTCGAGCGCAGTTGGTTGCACAACCGGCCAGAGCGATATGGGGCGCTGGTAAGTGACTATCTTTTTGTTGCTTTTTCGATCTTTTTGTGAGTTTTTCTCATGTTTTCAAGCTTTTTGAAAAAAAGTCGCGTGATACTTTTTAAAGTATCACACGGCTTCAGAAATATTATCACGCGGCACTTTTTTTCAAAAAAAGTGTCGCACTGTTCGGGAAAATGTGTCGCATGAGCCACACCCAAATGTTGCATGAAATGGTTCGAAATGTTGCATGCCATAAAAATGTCGCACTACTATGTAAAAAAATGTCGCGCGACATTGTTTCAAAAAAGTGTCACACTCTCTTTGTAAAAAGTGTCGTACAAAAAGTTTTGCTATTTTTCTAAATGCTTTTTTTCATCATGTGACTATTACTGATGATTTCTTGTTTTACTTGGATAGGAGGTATTCCCAGCATTACAGATTAGAGCTCCCAGGGTGGTTGGTTTGCGCATTGTGCAGCATTTGAGCGATGAGGAGCAGATTGCGCTAGTGGCTATGGGCTTGCGTTGGGTTGTACAGATGCCCCATATTCAGGAAAACCATGGTTTGCTATCTACGCTGGCAGAGAGGTGGCATAGTGAGCATAAAACCTTTCACTTACCGACCGGTGAGGCATCGATTACCTTGGAGGACGTATATCGCATTCTGCGAGTGCCATGCCATGGTGAGCCAGTAAGTTACTTGGTTAGTAGTTTGTTGATTTAGCCATTTCAATGTTGGATGCTAGGTGTACTGATGTTAAGTTTTCATGATGGCACAGGTGTACTATGATATGACCCCGATAGAGGGGCGAGCGCGAGTGCAGGAGCTTTTCCAGGATGTGACCATTCTGGATCATCACTTGAGTTGGGAGAGATTGATGACTGAGTATGGATATGATTATCCTTTTCCCAGCTTGTTATGTTCTTTGGTAGCCTAGGCCCTGGTGACAGACCGAGGCCAGAAGGGCTTTCCACTAGGATGGGGTCGGCTGGTATATGATCTGATCTCTCGACCATGTAAGATGGCATGGGGGCTTGCGATATTGGTAGAGATGTACCACAAGCTTCATGAGATAGTATATCATGAGGGTGGATTATGGGCATGTAGAGCAGTGTTAGCGCAGATCTGGGCTTGGGAGCACATTGCTGTGATCCAACCACGGGTGCAGCCACGAGAGCGCAGCCAGTCGTACATTTTTTGTTATAGAGGTTTCATCCCATAGAGGCATAGTGGAGATGTGACCTATTACCGACGTGTGTTTGATGAGCTGACAGCATTCACATGGTGACCATACCAGGAGTATCGGCGATGGTCAGATTCATGGGAGTTAGATTACATGCGGTATAGAAGACTGCTGGTGGGTCGGAGCACAGATATTGTGGAGCGGTTTGTGATCAGTCGCGTATGGCGGTAGTTTGCAGAGCGATAGGTGGTATCAGTGGAGACTACTACCTATGCCTAGATGCACATAGATGAGGGATTGGGATGGTTGCCGATGCTGGACTATCATATAGCAGTTCGAGATACCGCAACACTAGTGGCGACTCCCTGGGATTATCGCCCAGATGTGGCAGATGCAGGGGCTGATCTAGGGTATCTATGAGATGCAAAGACACCCATTCCCCTGATTCACACATCTAGATGCAGCACCTGTAGGAGTGGGAGGTGGAGGTGGCGACGAAGGAGTAGGAGGCAGAGGAGGAGGGAGAGGGGGGAGGTAGATGCTTGGGGAGAGTTCCCAAGCAGGGCAGAGGAGGATGCAAGCGCATGCGAGGCATGTGGTAGAGGAGTCCTCAGAGTTTGAGGAGGAGGAGGTGCCCTTGAGGAGGCAGCGAGCAGTGAGGGTAGAGGCACCTGTAGAGTAGCCAGCAGGAGGAGAGGAGGAGGTGCCCTTGAGGAGGCAGCGAGCAGTGGGGGTAGAGGCACCTGCAGAGCACCCAACAGGAGGAGAGGATCAGGGTGCAAGGATCTGTGACTTGGAGGCAGGGATGCAGGAACTTTGGGTGACTATCACAGTATGGGATTAGCAGCTGATGGACGAGTGAGCACGAGCAGATGAGCTGCGTCGAGAGTGGGATGCTGCGAGATGAGAGGCAGCGCATCATGGTGCCCGAGCTGCATACTATTATGCCGCCTATAGGACTGTGGTACCACCAGGATAGTATCTTCCTAATTATTCAAAGTGAGCAGGAAGATCAGAGGGTGCAGTGCAGGCACCAGATAGGAGACAGGCTCCTCCACTAGGGCCAGCACCAGCCGCGGAGGGCGGTAGTCAGACATGACATTGTGTTTTGATTTGTACCTTATGTATTTTTGAGACATATATCCAGATTTTGGTTCTCATATTTGTATATGTACCATGACACATTTGATATATATATGAGATACTAGGTTTATCGATATTCTTGTGTACTTGTCTCAAAATGTATGTTTCAGCTTTCATGTGATGTTTCAATTTTTTGTTTCCAGCTCATGCATGTGTATATGCTTATGTGTATTGTTTTTGATCTCTCATATGGGTGGTATAGATTTAAATGTTTTTGTGAAAATGTGACACTTGGATAGATCGTATGTGATGATTTTTTGGATTAACCCCTTGTGATGACAGGTTTAGCAAAGAAATGTAGCGAAAGATTAAGAAGGTGAAAAGACATGAACAGGAAGAAAGTAAAGAAATATATGAAAGGAGTTAGCTCATATGTCCACAAAAAGATGAAGAGAGAGCTTTCCCCATATGCAAGAATGCAAGACTAAGCTAGAAAATGAACCTAAAATGCAAGCTAATATGCAAAGTGGTTTACCAGCAAGAAGCGCATAACATTTAGACTCTTAATTTCATCATTGAGCATTTATTAGGGACATCATGAGATCATACAACCATCACTAGTATAACTATGGGCATATGAATATGATCGATATCAGATAGGTATGTGGAAATCTAATCTAAGCATCAGAGACATGTAAGTCAAGATAACTACGTGATTAGATTCCCTAAGTTTAATTTAGCAAGATTACACCTGTATCAAGGCATAAGCACCAGGACAAACCCTGAGTGCGGTCTTGCAAAATAGTCAAGGATGATACATTTGTAAGTCAACATGTTGAATAGGACAAGCACGAATGCTTACAACACTATAGACAAAAAAAGTATACCCACAAGAAAAAATCAAGAAGACATGCCCCATGCCCCCAGTCTTCTAGTCAATGACATCCTCGAAAGACTATTTGCGATCAGAAAAAGGCTTTTTGTGAAAAACAAAGAAAAAATCATAACTCCTGAAAATCATGTCAAAATGCTCTAAAAATCAGACTGAGACATTTTGAGCACATACCCAACTTTCAAAAAAAATTTCAAAACCAAACTCCAAGCGGTTTAAAAGATATGATCAAATCTTTAAACCAACTAAGTTTTTGGCCTTCAAACCAATCTACTTATGGGTTGGCCTTAAAACCAAAGTGATCATTTTACAAAAGAATTTGATTAGATCCAATATGCTACTATAAAAAATCAAAGATGAAAAATAAAAGCAAATGGAGCTAGAAACTTGATTCAAGCCCCACGGTGGGCGCCAAAAATGTACACTCGAAAGGTGCACTTCTCTAAATCATTCTATCCGAGGTTCTCCATAGATTGGAAAGCTCGAATGCCGACTTAGAGCTCCCTAGTTATGGAATGCAAGGGGCATACAAATGAGCATATAGGAGCTCTCAGCTGAGCCTTAGAAATATAGCCCTTGCTAGTAAACCACAAAATGGGAGATTCTTTAAACAAGAGCAAGAGTGCTAGTGTCAAAGAACTCTTGGGTCATGAAATGCAAAAATAAAACTATATTAGGATGAGATGCACAATGCAAGATGAAAAATAAAAGCAAATGGAGCTAGAAACTTGATTCAAGCCCCATGGTGGACGCCAAAAATGTACACTCGAAAGTGTCCCACTCTAAACCCTTCTATCCAAACGATTCCATGAGTTTGGAATGCTTGGATGCCGGATTAGAGCTCCCTATCCATGGAGTGAAAGAGAGTATATTTCAAGAATAAGAAGGCTCTCAGATGAGCCTTAGAGATAATCTTCTTGCTAGTAAACCATGCAATGGGAGGTTCCAAAGACAAGATGCAAGAATGCAAATGTCCCAAGGAGTTCCTTAAGGATGCAATGCAAATGAAGATTAAGCTAAGATAAAATGTAAAGTGTAGCTATGCTAAGCATGGATGAGAGTGTTACAATACCATTATTAAGCTATGTGAGATTAAGCTACATGTAAAAATGAAAGCTAAGCTAAGCTATAATGCTATGATGCCATGGATGAGAGAATGTAGACAAGAAATAGAAGTTCTCCACAAAGCTTCAAGGAAACCTGTTAGAAAACCTGCAGCATGACAATATTCAAAAAAAGATGGATCCTTTGAGGGGGAAAGCTCTCTCCCTTTTAAAGATGTATGGATGGTGGAGATCAAGATGAAGATGGTGGATGATCAATGGTGGAATTCGAAAATAGGAGTGATCCATGTGCACACACAAGTCAACCAATAGAATATAAGTTGACTTGTCATATAAGACAAAAGTCTCACAAGCCTTTTCTTTTAATTGTAAAATAGAAAAAGGACTTTATGTGTGCACTTTAAGTGGGTTAGAAGAATGGGGTGTTTTATTTAATTAAAAGGGGACATGTTCTTTTAATCAAATAATGAACTTAGGATAGCATAGTCAAACTATAGGTTATAATCAAATAAATTGATTATTAGCAATTTGGTCTAGGTAAATGATTAAATTAATTTAGCCAAAATGCTGAGAAGGGGGCTAATAGTCTAGATGACCATTTTTAGGTGATTACAACACTATTTTTTATGTTGACTGAATGTTGATGCTTCCTATATAGGGGAGTATTTATGATTGATAAGAGTTACTAAGGACTCTTGGTACCTAGTATGAAATAATGTCTCTGGACACTTGAACTAGTTGAATACTTTGAGTAGATGATTGACATAATGATTCCTTTGACATTGATGTCAATGGGGCGAGATTGCATGAAAAAAATCTTCTAGTAGTAAGTGGGATATGTATATGGAGGAAGAATGTATGGGGTAGAATTGTTCATGAGATATTTATGTCAATGGGGGAGAAGTGTGAAAAATTGATGCCATCCACATAAGAATGAGGAAGCATAGATGGAGAGTTTTTCCTACAAGTTTCAAATTTTATTGATGAAGAGGATTTGAAAAGATGAGAGTAGTAACACTAGGTAGAGTTGGATTTTTTATTCTTGGAACTTTAATGTTTTTCATCTATGTTGTCATCAATGCCAAACAGGGAGATTTTTAGCATGAATGTTGATTGTGTTCCTTTGGGGGAGTATCCTAAGCATTGCTAGAATAATTGGATAGATTGTTAGCATGATTGGCATGTTGCATTCATGACTATGTTTGTCATTAATGTCAACATAGTATTTTTTTTGTAAAGATTGGAATAGTAGTAGATAGAGAATGAGGTCGTACAAATTTTGTATTGATGATGAGGAAAAGCATAGTTAAAGATATGTTATACATTGTGTTCAAATGATGTGGACAAGTGAGTGTGTAGAGAGTCAAAAGCATGTGTGTTATTCATGATTTACAAAAGATAGTGTGTAGATAGAGTACCACTTCTCAATTTTTGATGTTTGGATTGTATCTCTTAACAGGGATATAATCATGATGAGAAAATTTAGATGATAATAATAGATAGTCTAATGATAATGTCAGCACATGTACAAGGTTTGAGAAGTTGTAATTACTATAAGCCAAAAATATTTTGTAATTGCAAAAACATGTAATGAATTGCAATATCTTAATGAGGTACTATTATAAATAATTTGGAAAGCTTCAATACTAATTCAAAGAAATATTTTGAGGATATGGTATAAAGGAAAGTTATTTTCGTTATGATGAAGTGTACAATGTGTGGATTTGTGTAATTGTGCAAGTGATATGTGAAGTTGGAAAATACATGTAAGTGATAAAAAATGCGCTGAAAATTTGAAGATCTAGTATTGAGATATAAAAAAGTATTTGGTGTGGTATTGGCACAATAAGAGGATAGAGAAAGAATTTGAGTTTTGAAGATTAGTTTCATTTCTATTATTCTGCAAGGAATAATATAAAGACTAGTTGGATAGTGAGTTCAGTGGTCTTTCCCTTGAAGTTTTTTAGAAATGGGTCCATCTCCTTCTATAACTCCTAATAGGGTTGACACAACTCCTAATAGGGTTGGAATATCCTAATAGGGATTCAAAGTCTCCTAAAAACAATTGATATGTACTAAATGTATTTCACTAGCTCCTAACAAATTTCATCATCTTACAAGGAACTTTTATATTAGTACATCATTTTGTGGGTACCATCCCCATTGGGGTTTTCCCTTTGATCAAGAGTTTCCCAAGTTAATCTATCTAGTATTATTGTGTATGTGACCTTCTTATGGTTTTCGATTATATTGTCCACATTCTTAAAATTTAATAAGGTCAATAAAAGTTATATTGATCTGATAACTAATTCATCCCTGCCCTCTCAGTTATCTTGGTGGAATTTTCTTTCTAATAGATGTTTCTAGTTGGTTTAGCATATAAGGAAACCTTTAATATAGCTTTGGCTACCTATATGCTACTTTTGAGATTAAAGATATTTGTAGGAGGCTTGGGAGTTAAAATGTCCACTACTTCATCATTCACTACATCAGAGTTCTTGTTGACATATTTAGTCTTGTCTTTACTAGAATTAAATCCATGTTTGTTTTCTTTCTATAGAGTTAACTCACCTTTATTGACCATGAAATCCTATATTAAAACACCTTATTTAATCATTTTATTAGATGTAGTGGATCCTTGGAGTTGTAGTTCACAACCAAAGTGGGGTATGAGGTTATCCATGAAGATTTCTAGTCTTTCACCTTCAATAATCTTTCAAGAGAATTTGGTGTATAGTAATCTCCCTTATTAAAGGAAGTTTAAGCATGATTCTCATGTTCTCTGCTTAAGGTTGCAAAGATATTTCATATAACCATATGATGAATGTTGTAGGAATAATACTATATGAAAAAGTTTGAAATTTCATCAAAGGTCTTGATTCTAGTGGGTAACATAGAAAACCACTCTATAGCTTGTCCACCTAGGCTACACAAAAATAAGTGCATGAGGTAAGTATGACCATGTATGAACTCCATAGACATGGCACCAAAATATATCATATGGTCTTGGGGATCAAAATTTCCCCAAGTACTTTTAATATTTTGATATCTAAACTTCTTTAGGAAAAGGAAGCATTTACATGGTCTTATCAAATGGGAATGGACAGATGGCTTCTAGAGAGTATTGTTTAGTAGGTTTATGTTTTTCCTCCATCATTTGTTGTAGTTTATCTTGTATAGCTTGCATCTTATTTTTTAGTATGGATGTATAGTTTCTTCTTCCTTGACCACAATAGTTTTTACATCATAGAAATGAGGAAGTTTGGATCCTTTCAAGATCTAGCATTACGAAGTAATTTTCTTTTTCTTTTTTTAGTAGGATTTCCATCATCTTATGAGAGCTCTTATCATTCAACACCTATATATATTCTTGAGTTATTTCTTCATCACCACCCTTAAGACCATATTGGTTGTGATATTTTTTTACTAAGAAAAAAGGTTTTGAAGGGGCCCTAAAACCCTATACAAAAAAAATCTAAATAATAAACATTACGAACGAAGAAACTACAACCCACAAACAACAAAGCCAACCAAAACAAGGCCAATAAACTAAATCTAGCCAATTAGAAAAAAATAATAAAAACCAAGGACAACAGTGAATTAACCCATTCTTTTAATCATTTCTGCCACTTGCTCCCGCAACAAATCCATATTCTCAGTGGAAACTTTGGTTTGTTTAATCTCAGAGGAAGCTCTAGTCATCATATTCTTAGTGGAAACTCTAGTTCTTCTACCCATTCCTTCCTTGTTGTTAGTAGTTGGTCCAACATCATCTGTAATAGAAATAATGGAATTTTTCCCTGGGCTTCCTTCCATCTTATTAATTAGGATCTCGATGTGTTTGTTGGAGGTCTTGAGAATATTATAGCTCTATTTAGATATACTCTAAAGGGAACTTTCAATACCATTGACTTTGTTTTCTAGCTCCATCACTTGGGCTTCTAGCCTGTAGAATATAGCCAAGTCAATCAGGGACCCAATGGAGGGATTATCCTTGTTGTCTCTATCTTGCACCTTGTTATCACCAACCTTCTCCTCAACCATGGAGATCCTATCCTTTAGACCCAAAATATGATGAAAAAACCATTTTATTGATATGAAGTTATCAAGAAGGTTGTTCCTAGCATTTTTTAGGAGGTCCATGTCTTCCTTTTTACTATTTTCACTAAGGATGACTAGTGAAGGATCAATTAGAGTTTGGAGATCAACCTTACCTGGATCAATTTTTCTAACCTTTAAAATTAATAATTTCTCTTGAAATCCCCAACTTCACAAAGTCTAAGGACATTTTTTTGGTTAATATTTCTTCCTTTTCCTCATGATTGAGGCTCTCCTTTGAAAAAATATTCAACCAATGAGGGAGGATTATCTTTGTCCTCAAGGGATAGAGAGTTGTCATGCTAGTTCTTATTAAGATTTATGTGGAGTAATCATCTTTGTCATCCTTCATGCCTTCTTTTTTGGTAGTTTCCTTCTTTAGCACCTCCTTAAAAGGCACATCCTCCTAACCATCAATATCTATATCATCCCCACCCTCCTTGTAATCATTAGAAGCTATGACCACCTTATCCTATTTATTTGGCTTACAAGGGTTTTTATTTTGGATAGGCTTTCTATTCTTGGGGGTCTTGTTTCATTGTATCAACTCCACATCTTTCTCCAACTCTACTAAATCTTCCTCATATAGCTCCTCTTTTGACTCTGCCTTCTTATTCTATTTTTTGAGGTCTTTCAAATTTTATTTGGTGATTTACCAAGGGTATTTTGAGTAGAATTCTTACCCTTTCCTTTGGAACTCAGCCCTAAATCCTCATCATTTGAATGTATCCCTTCATTATCTTCGGTATCTAAAAGTAGGTCTTACCTTCATCCTTCACAAGAGCCTCTCTTTCACCAAGTTCTTTGAGGAAATCATCAATAGCCACATCAAAAAAACTTATGGTCTCTATAGAACTTCCTCCCATCCATCAATATACCAATGACAGTAGAAATGAGCTCCTCATTGACGATATAATTTCTCCCATCTAGGCTTAAGGACCCAACATTCCATTTCTTCTATAAAAGATTAGTAACTTTAGGGTTTCTACTATGAAGTCTCACCATGAAGGTGGTGAGGTGCTCGCTCTCCAAAGTTTTCCAAATTCTTCTGCATTTTTCCCATTTTCACAGTTTGACGGTTCACATCTTCTTCCTTGGCCCCCCCATCTTAGTTCTATGATTCATAACTTGTAGGGAAAAGTTGCTAAAATTGACCAAATAAACTACCCTAAAAAAAGAATTGGTTCTTATAAGTACCCAAAAAGTTTTTTGATCAACATGATGATTATAACACTTGCATAGCATATAGGTATGATCCTTACACTTAAAAAATCAATGATTCAATCTTTCTATGTGTGTCCATATCTATTCATAATTACTCCCACCCTACCATTGATTAAGCCATAATCAATGTAAGATATGATAATCATAGGGAGGCTTTTTTCACCCTACCACATCATGGTCCCTTGACATCTCACTGCCTCATTAGTGATTGCATCATCCACCATATTAGATTCATGATAGATATGAGAAATATAGTATTCTCTCATGGAAATAAGGATATTTTTAGTTTCCATTGTAATATTTTCCATATCCCAAAATGGCTTGGTTTTACCTTTAAGGAAATCGATAATGTTCATTGAGTCTCCTTCTAACTAGAGATTGGAAATACCCTTTTTTTAAGCCAATTTGGTTATTTGGAGAGTGGTCATAATGTTAGTGATATGGTTATATTAGATGTGATGTTGGTCTTCATCTTCTTTCCTATTTTATTATCTATTTTCTTCTCTCTAGTTTTCACCTCTATTGTTTCCTCCTTTGTATTGGTTTTGATCATCCATATTGTCTTTGTGTAATTTTTCTATATTTAGAGGTTTTGTGTATAAAGGGTTTGTGTTTGTAGTAGTAGATGTTGGTATCCTTTTTGTGGTGATAAAATCAAGCTTAGGAAAAGATCTATTAAAGATATAGTTTGTAGGTTATTCTTGAATAATGGGTTGTGAATATGAGTGCAATTTGTGTGAGAAGGTACATTCGATGTAAGGTTGATTTACAAGTGACAAAGATTTTGATGATTATACACTAATTGTTGGGGATCATGTAAAAGGTGAATGAGACCATGAAGATCCTTCACTTAACCTAGAGTGTATCAAGAATTTGGTACAAACTCTACCTTAATTTCTACCTCTACCTCTTCATCTACTAGGTCTATTTAAGGAAAATTCTCTTCCACTGCTAGTTTCAATAGGCATGAAAGACAAAAATAGTGTGCTAAGTTTACCCCAAGACCATGTTTAAAATTTTTCTCATGGTAAGTAAAAGTGAAAGTGAAAGTGAAAGTGACATATACCAAGATACAATTCATCAAAGTAATGACTAGAATAGCTAAGATGTATGCCTCTTGCAATAAAAAGGTGTGACGACACAACAAGACAAGTAGACTAATGCAATGTGGGAGACTCATTTTTACACAAATCAAAGTGTTCAACTAAGGAGAGACCAATAGTTTCAGTTTCAAATTTTGACTGTTTGCACACACTAAAATGTATATAAAGTTTCTAGACACATGAATGACTCTTAGGATGACCCATAATCAGGTGTGAGATAGGGAAAGTCAGACAGTAGGATCTAAAATGTTTACTAGTATGAGATTTCTCACAAGACTAACTGAGACTTAAGACTAGCTTGTAGTTTTCAAAGATTTGAAGGAAAATTTGACTATTTCTTAGATTGTTGGGTTATTTTTCAAACTTGTTTTAGGTAGCAATTAGTTCTGAAATAAGTAGTAATATTAAGAAATCCAACCAAGGATAAAGCAAATTGAAAGGACAGGGGAGTTTTGACAAAATTTTGGACAAATTTGGACAAGACTAACTACAAAAGACAAGCTTGAAACAAAATAATTGAGAAGGCATAATCATTTTACCAAATCTTATGTATATATGTGAACCTCATATAACCATGTCACCCCCTAGAGGGTGTCTAAATTTTTGGTCTTTCTAAGGACTTAATAGCATATTTTCAAAGGTTACCCTTATAAGGGGCCAGTATCATAAACCACCTTCAAGCATCTAGGTGTATACCTATGGTGAGTACCTTCAAGATAAATTCTCCCCCCTTCTTGTATAAATATTATGCCCCCTTTCAGAGGTAAACTAGGTAGCTTCTAACTAAGAGGTGTTTATTTGGCTTCCGTTCACACTAACCCCTTTTTTTTGCAAGCAAGATTTAGATCTCTTAGCCACACAAAAATCTAAAAGTGTACACCCTTGGAAAGAAAGGTTTGGGATGAAACCAATCTAATAGGTAGGGAATTATCAAGATATATGGATCAAGATCAAGAGAATGAAGTTAACATAGATTTGAAATCTTTCAATTTTACAAATTTTCCTTAATTATAATGGGTTAAAATTTCTAGCAAAAGGTGTGTACCCACCTAGGTCATTCCTAGAGGTTTGAGAACTCCACTACGCCCAATAAAATTGACTCTTGATATTGATAGGATTTGATGCAAGGTCTAAGTTTCTAATTCTTCTAAGGAGAAGAGCATACTTTCTATCCTTATGAAATCTCACAAATGCGTAAGACATGTTAATCACTAAGCTAGTTCATCCTCCAACAAAGTTTAGAAGCTTCAAGGTTTATAATATTTCCACTAGGAGAAAAGAACATACTCCCCTAATTGAAAGACTTGTTAAAGAAATTACTACCTTTCCCCACTTCTCCAAGTATCTATCTCTTATTAGTGTCTAGGTTTTTGATTCATTCATGGTCATCACTTCCATAAATTTTAATGAGGCCCTATTTAGACTATGTTATGAAAATAGTAAACAAAAAAAATGTGATAAGTGTTCTTGAATAAAGATCTTTGGCAAATGTTCTTTGGCAATCATCCTACAATTAAACTGCCAACAAGTTGTCAATGTTCCAAGGAGTCTTTAACATGTGTCATACAAAAAATGTTTAAGTTTTTCAAATCTAGACATAAAGAAAAAGATTAGATCAATGTCAAGATTAGAAAAATCTAAGAAAGCATTCAAAAAACTCTATAAAAAATGCTTTATAAGTAAAATGAGTAAAGACTCGATGACAAGTCTCACACGAGACAAGAAATTCCCAAATGTGGATCCAAAAACCATGTATGAACCAAAACAATATGATAAATGGAATCATTTAAGGCTTATACAAGCAAAGCTCACATATAGTATGAGTAAACAAAAGTCTTGTACAAGGAAAGAAAATCTCGGATGAGACCTATGTACAATGTACCTAATTAGAACATGTAAATTGTCAATTTAAATAAAAACGAGGCCAAAAAATAAAAAATTTATACCCCACAATGCATGTTATAAATATATGTGTTAAAAATATAGTTACTATTACACACACTTCAACATGGTCATTCTATGCTAGATTCATCCAAGAATGAATATTAGAGTATTCATCCTGAATGAGCTAGACATGTCAACCTATTTCTTTCTATCTAATCAAGATTTGAAGGATTTCTCTTAAGACCATGAACTCAGTGACCATAGACTAATTAGAATGAAGGATTTGTAAATAAATGAAACATTAAGCTAAGACGTACAACTATTCTAGATAACAATATTAATCTAAGAAGATAGATAACAATATAATCTAACATGGATGCAAGTAAAATATAATATGAGTAGATAAATACTATCAACTAAGAACAATATAAACTAAGCTAAATGATGAGAAAAAGTAAAAATATTCTCTAGCACAAATTCAAAAGCATATCAATACTCAAAACTTTCACTTTAGAAATGAGAGACAAGAGTTCCCAATTTATAAGAAACCCATAGTAGATTAACAATGGAGATCAAAGTGAATGGATAGTTGAGATTGAATGACAATTAAGTTTAAATAAGAAGTTTCCATTTAAGAGGGAGTTAAATGCTCAGTTGCAATTTAGTTAACTAGTTTATTTCCCTTTTTTATTTGAGTTAACTGGATATATTTCCTTTTTCTTATTTTAGTTAGCTAATTATTTCTATTTTCTTATTTTAATTAATGGATTGTTTCCATTTTCTTATTTGAGTTAATTCATTCTTTCCATTTTTCAAATCAAGATATCATTTTCTCAAATTTTGGATTATTTTTAAATATAATTAAATTATTTATCTCATTTAATTTTTTTTCTCAATTATAGAACAATTGAATTCAAATAATTGGTATTTTAAGATATTAAATTAATAAATTCCATTTCATGTGTATATGGCAAAGGGGGGATCAATTTAATTAAAGTGCTAGGACTTTTAAACTGAATTAATTAAATAAATGGGTTTAGATACCAATTTTAATTTGATATTTAGGAATTTATTAAAGTTTAATTGATTATTGCACATTAATGGGTTTATGCAATTGATACATAGATCAAATAGAGAAATAGGAGAAGAAATGCCTAATGAGTTTATACTTTTAATTATATTGGAGATTACGAAAAAATTGGTTTAGGGGACCAATTTTAGGGTATTACAACTTGAACCCAAGATCGCTCACATAAGAAGCTCACAAGTTACCATTATGGTGTAGGCTATTGCCTAGTTTGATGTAGATTTTGATGAAGTTATCAAACATAGAATTAAATTTTGTGATATCAGATTTTGTTAACCTCTTATCTATTATAAGAGAAAATTTAAGCTTAATTAATGTGTATAATCTAAATTAATCATCAATGAAACTAAGTTAATAATGAATCTAATTAGATAAAGATATCTAGGACTTGTCATTGATTAGTCAAAGTGCATCATATTTTCATCATAAAAAAATTTAGTAACAAACATCATTGGTTAGTACAACCTTTATTGGTAGATTGAGAAATAACAAAGATATGAATACTACCCAGATCAGATGCAATGTTGAAAGTGAACCTAATCATCAAGGCATGTAGGCCAAGATGACTTGTTAGTTACTTTTGTTGGTTCTCAAAATTGTTGGTTGAATTCCTAGGAACCTTATCTTCTCAATGCTGGAAATCACAACACAATCTTGGCCAATGAAGAAGACTGAATTATAACATATTCAATCTCTATAATTTATGCTATTCAAAATATAGGTGGTTGTACCTATATCAATGTTCCTTAAGGAAAGTGTAAAGGTAAATAATGCAGACTTTATAATTGATGCTCTTGAGATGACAAGTAATCCTCAAGGATAACTCAAAATTAAATATTTTGAATATATATAAATAATGGGGTGAAGTAGTGTATGTATGTAGATGGATAAGACAAACAATATTACCTTCCACAAGACTACACTTTTTCATGAAGGAAAAAAAGACTAGTCCTTCTCAGTTGGTAGGATAGAGTCAATTACAATATTTACTACAAATGCCAATCTATTTGGAGAGATGTGCACTACCATCAATTCTTGGATGGAGAACTTGGAGTCATGAAACCCTAACTAATTGAATATAACTTCAAATGATAAATACCAATTATGCAAAACATACACATGCATGTGTTTTCCCTTTTAGGACTTGCCCCAATTTCACTCTATGAACAGTAATATAAAACCAAAAGGAAAATTTATGAATAACAAAATTGATGATCAATTCTCAATATTTGGAGTAGAAAACAGGGTATTCTTATTGATTCCAAAAATATGTACAATTGGACTATGAATGATTGCAATATCTATCCTATGTTGCACATACCATTTATCTGTATTTTCTTTTATATGTTTAAATTTCTTGGTACTCATTCCTATATCTATTCTAAGATCCTGGTACCCTTTCTTATAGAAAATGAAAGGGTGCAAAAAATCTTTAGACCTTTACAAGAGAAACTAGCTAATTACTAATTACAAGCATTCGCCAAAATTTCCATTAAAGCTTAGAGTTTTGAAGAAAATTATAATTCTTGCATCATGTCAAGAATTTCATCAAAATTTTGGTTGTCCTAAAGAGACTAGAATTTTTCTAGAATGGCTCGAACTTTAGTCGTGTTTTCCTTTAGCTCCAACTCATGGGTGTCACTGCAATAACTTGCATAACTTATTTGTAATTGCTAGGAAACTACATACATGCTATCAAGAACATCTAACTAGTCTTTTTGAGCCAAAGTACATCTAGTTGCATGACTAGTTTTGGTTCATCCTCTACATTGAAAGCTTGAATTGGAAATCCCATGATGAAATATCCTAAAAACCTACATAACACAAAAAATGCACTACAATAATGTTGTTGGTGAATGATCTCATAATGTCCTTTTAACAATAATCAAGAGATGCATTAATTTTGACTAGCTATCAACACATGATGATATAAATAAATTGTCACATCTAATTTAGTGTAAATTTAAGACAAATGAAACATAGTTATCTATCTCACACACTTATCCTATCAAAAGACCGAAGAATTAATTTTATATTTCCTTTTAACATCGCATTTTGCATTTATAGATCTAAAGAATTCTTCCTCATGTGAAGTCAAAAAATTGAGACAATACTACTTCATAATTCAAAAGCTTGTGAAATTGGGTTGTCAGTAAATATTGAGTTGCAAAATTAGAACAGTGATATTTTTTTTGATGTGAAATCATGAAATTGAAAAGATGACATTTGATGCTTAACAAAATTGCAAAATCAGACAAGCATGATTACTTAGCTTTTGAAATCGTGAAATTAGATCCTCTATTTTACCAATTTTTTGATATTCCAAATTTTGATTCTTGCTATCGTCCAAATTCCTCTTATCCAAAACAACAACAAAATTGCTAAATCACACCTCTACCCATTGCAAAGATCCAAAAATGAGAAATAGCCTATTTTCAAGAACATTTTTTTGAAACTCCATCAACTTCCTTTTGATTTAGTAATATCCTTTTATTCATGTGTAAAATATGATAAGTAACCCACAATAGACCTTATTTTTGTGTTCATATCCTTGGGTACATGATCTTTCATATAAATTTACTAGGAAGTTGATTTTTAGCAAACAAACATATAAGGATAATGAACCAACCTCATCAAAGATTATATATAATGCGGGTCAAGGTACAAGAGGCCATCCAATCATTATGGAGGCACTTATAGTGGATACGTAGTTCATGTGGAACATTAGGATCATCAAAACAATCACCATTGACAATAAACAAAGAAACATCATGTGTCATGTCCTCATAGCTCTAGTCATCAAGATATACTTGAGTTTCTCAAGGTTTATGATAAGGAAAAATTTCCTATAATGAAAATAAAATTTAAAAGTTCAATAAAATTTCTCTTGCCCATAAGACGTCACAGAGACAAGCACATAGATAAAAGAAAATCATTGGTTCAAGTTTTTTTTTTTAATATTTGTATTGTGATTTCAACATCTTTAGGGTTTTTTTGTATAACTATGAATGTTGGTTTGAAAGAAATGTTGAGAAACACTTTTATTTAGGTTCAATATCATTTGTTATCTGATTGGAGTGTTAAGAAATATAGTAAACACTAGTTTTGTTGTTCATTACAAGTAGGTGGTGTTAAGAAACACCTTAGTTTACTATAGTGTTTTTGTCAATTTTGTTTTGAGAGTGCTAAGAAACACTTTTCCTATGCCAGTGATAAAAGTCCATAGACCACAACTTAGGCTTGAAAAAGTCTAATTAATCAACCAAAACTAACAAACTAATTTTGACAATTGGACTTGCTAGGATAGAGGTCTACCATTGAGGTATGATCATACTAGGACTTCGATATAAACATATTCTAGACTAGGTGAATAATGCATTATAAATTTCATGTCAAGCTCAATAGTGTCACAAAAATGATTGATGGATGTATACAAGCTAAGAGTCAAACAATGAAATGGTCAAGAATTGGATTGATGGATGGAGAGTTGATCACAAGTGATGCATATTTACCAAGTTTTCACCACTTGGAAAGAAATTAATTTTTCTATCAAGATGCATATTTACCAAATTTTCATCATGACACTTTTCTCTATTTCATTTTTTTTTTTGTTCTTTTTATTTTTTCAATTTTTTTGTATTTTTCCTTTTTAATTTTTTTTTATAGATACACCAAAGCCCCTATTTTCCAAGTTCTCCCCAAGATTCCAACCTTTTATGGATTTTTTTGAGTACTTTTTACTTTCTTCAAGATAAATATTTGTCGTCCATGCTCTATCCTCAGTATGTCAAGTGTAAAATTGTTTGAGGCATAGAATGTTGATAGGATTGAGGAGAATCTCTCCCTTAGGCATTACTAAATGATATGCACCTAATCTAAAGGAAGTTGTGATGAAAAAGGGACCCATCCATTTGGGTTCAAATTTTCCATTTTGTTCTCTATGTGATTGATTTCTTGGATTCTATCTCAAGACTTTATCTCTTATTTCAAAAACCCTTGGTTTTATATTCTTGTTTTAAGCCTCTTGAAATTTTATCTTGGTAGACTTTTAGATGGACAAATTCCCATTTTTATGCATTCATTTAGAAATTCAAGCTCTTGTAGTCTTGATAATATGTAGCCCTCATTAGTGACCAAATTTTTCATTGACACCCTTAGTGAAGGAATCTCTACTTTAATTGGTACCAACACCTATGACCCAAACATGAGTGCAAATGAAATATCCTCTATGGGAATTCTAGTGCTTGTACTAAATGCCTAGAATACTAGGTTGATTTGCAAATACTAAATGCTTCCTCATTTATTAACAGTTCTATGCAATATTTTAAGAAGTGTTTTGTCTGATGCCTCATAATTTCTATTACCTTGGAGGTAATAAATTGAGGACCAATGCTAGATAATTCTAAAATGGTGACATAATTCATCTATACCTTTGTTTTTAAATTTCTTCAAATATCAATGACAATTGATGAGGCCACACCATATTTGCAGATGATGTAATTGAGAATAAGCATTCTTACTTTCTTACTTGTTGCATTGGATAAGGGAACCACTTTGATATATCTAACATATACACCTACTTTTCATGTAACATATACATAGAGATTGAATATGTAGTTAATTGATATCTATGGAGATTCATAGCTAGTCATCAACCAAGTGAATGATGATCACCAAACTAAAGATGATAAAAAAATAACTTATAAGAATATGGTTGATGGATTAAATAAATATTTTGTATAAATATTTTTTGAATAGATTCTCATGTCATAAACAAAGTGGTGGATGTAATGGCTACCTTAGCATTAATATTACAACTAGAGAACACCAATTTCACTATGAATTCCTATTGGAAGAATCCCCTTTCTATGCTTATGATTAACCAGATTCCCAAATAATTTGTGCTTTAGAATCTCAAGAACTTCCTTTTTCTAATATCTATAATTATCTTAAAGACCAAACTATACCTAAAAATTATTCTAGAAATGACAAACATTGACTAAAAGAGTCACATTGAGGTATTTAATTATTTCTAATGAGTTGTAAAATGGTCTCTTGATAGTACATTACTTATATGTCTTAAGCAAGATGATTGAATTGTTCATTAAAATAAGTCCACAAAGGTGTATGTGGGGTCTTGTTCAAACATGGTTAATGAGTTTAACTCAAAAACTACATAGTCAAATCCTGATAGCAATATCACAATTTTTCATTAGCTAAGAAATTGCTAAGACTAGGATACTATTAGACCACTATTGAAAAAATTCTATAAACTATGCAAATACTTGTACAAAATTCCAAACTCATGGTAATCTAATACATGCTCTAGCTAGGGAGCTCATACCTTTCATAACATATTTTCCATTTCAAATATGAGCAAGGAGATTTTAAAAATATAGGCATGGATGAACTGTGTCACCATTTTAGACTTAGCTAGTACTCATCTTCAATTTATTACCTTCAAGGTAATGGATAGGCTAAGACATCAAACAAAGCACTTCTCACAATCCTACATAGAACTATAAACAAATGAGGAAGAGAGTAGTAATTAAAAATCAACCCATTATTATGGGTGTTTGTTCCTCAAATTATTGGTTGAGAAACCTATGAGTTTTTCTTTCTTAATGCTAAGTAATTCAATAAAATTTGGCCAATCAATATGAATGATTCTTAATGAACAATTCCTCTTCACTTTAGGCTCTACCAACCTAGGTAGGTATAACTTATGAAAACTAATTTACCTTACTTTTGAAAATTTATTTAGTTGATGCTCTTCAGATTGTAAGTTCTTCTCAAGGAGAAATTAACATTAGGTATTTATGGTAAATGTAAAAGATGAATAATGATAGTGAATTAATGTGGTGTAGGTAATCAAGAAAATAATTCCTCCATTTACAACTATTAGTCAACTTAATCTTAGCAAGACCAATCCTTTTTCATTGGGTAAATAGAGTCTAATCCACAATCAAAGTATCATGAAACTCTAAATAAAACATCCATGCCATCAATTTTTGGATAGAGAGCCTGAAGTTTATGAACCCTAGTCTAAATGAATTTACCCTCAGCAATGGAGATCAATTAGACAAATAATAAATAGAATTTAATATTTGATAATTAAAGATGGATATGAAGTTCAATCCATCAACAATAACATGAATTCAAGAAGACAACACTAGTAGTGAGTTATTGAACATCCAAATATATGAATTGAGAATCAAAGGAAAGTATCTTTATATTTCTATTTCAAATATGGAGCAATAGAAAAATAGCATAGATTGCATAAACCTTGAAACTACGACAATCATTAAGGTTCAACTTATCTTGTAATGTTTTGATTAAGTAAAAATAGGTTTTAAAGGACTTGAAACCTATACAAAATAACAAAAGTCTAGAGATAAAAAAGAGATGTAAACATTAGAGAAAAGTAGCATAGGACAAGATGAAATAGACCTCCAAAAAGAACAACCATGAGGTCACCCAACATAGAGCTAGAAAAGACAACAAAAGAATAGTAAAAGAACAACAACTGACCAGCTAAGAAGTCTTTATCAGGTCAACAGTTTGATCTTCCAAAATATGCATATTATCAGCACCAACCTTCACCTCATCCTTCTTACTGACATCCTCATTCTTCTTAGAATGAGCTCAGGTGCATTTGCTTGGTTCTTTAGTCTCTGCCACTAGCGGGGAGTCCTACCCTTTGTCAATCTTATTCCTCTTCAAGAGGTTACCCACATTGTCTTGTAATGTTACATAAAATGAAATATATCTAATAAAATTATATATGTATCACTTATATAAAAAAATGATAGCTTGATACCCCTTCTTATAGAAAATGAAGGGGTCCAACAAAGCTTTATATATCTTCAAAATATAGCTATTTATAGCTAACTATCTAATTGCAAACTATTTATGCATATAACAAAAAACCATTTGATAAAGCTTTATGTTTGTCATTCTCCAATGGTGGCCTCCTCCTCCTTATTGGTTGTTTCCACCCACATTGATTCAAGAATTATCATGTAATCATTGATCCATTTTTAAATCTGAGCATGTGTTGGCCATACTAATTGAGAAACTTTAGGGATAAACTTTTGTAGACCCTATCATTTCTTCTATGTAGAAATACATACATTAGTCTAGAATTTTATCAGTCTATTCTCCAAAGTAATAATCTTATCTAGAAAAATATGAAATTCACTTATTTGAAAGTCCTTATTTTCCCTTAATCGAGTCATGGCCCTCTATGGTAGTGTCAATCTGAAAATTCAAAGTTACTCATGATATACTTCTATACCTATTTTATATTTGAATACCCTATTATAAAACCATCAATTTCAATGAAATGGGGCATATATTTTCTCTTTCTCCTAAGGTTTTCAATGTCCCTCCCTATCCACAATATTTTCCAAATGAATTCCAAAAAACCTACCCTCTCAGGCACAAATTGGTGTAGTTTGTGAGGTTCTTTCCTACACCCACATAACTTGATTAATGTAAATTTGGGTTTTCATATCCAATCCCCAAAAATAAACCCATACTTCTTATCAAGAAGGTATTCTTTAGGCCTCAAAATAATCTTAATCTTCTTGGGGATTCTAGTAATTTATCCTTTGAGAAACCTAGTGATCCATTCAACAAATATATCCCTAAACACTTTATAATCTCCATCTCCATCATGATTATCCCATGCTGTACACCACATCTAAATAGGTAATGAGTTACCTTGGTTTTTGGTTGTGGTTAACTTCAAGGATCTCCTAAACTAATCAAGATTTTGAAATAAGAGTAAATTACATAACAATGAATAATTCTTGAAAGCTTTTGCGGTCTTCCATTTAGCTAATTGTGTATGGAGTGTCTTCCCAAATTTGCTAGCAAAGTCAAATTTTAAGTAAGAACAATGGTTTTGAATCCTTGTAAACATGTACATGTAATTGAGAGGAATTTTTTATTTTGAATCCATAGAACCCAACCATAATATCTATTCTTGAAGAAACCCATGAATCTATCCATAGACTAAGGGCCCATATGCTCAACTAGCAATTACATGTTATTCTAACTCCTACTCATGAAATGGGAATTTCTAGTAAGCCTAAACTTCATCATTCTTTCATAATCAATCTTGAATTTATCCCTATCAATTTTGGTTAGGGCTTAAGTTCTTAAACCAAAGGATTCTTTGATGTATGACCTAGTGATGACCAACATGACATTCCATTTAGTTTTCTAACTATTCTTATTGTTGGTTCATAATGCTTAGCTAAAATATTAATGAGTTTAATATCTATAAAAAGATTTGGAACAATGTTCTTTGCTAGGTCCAATTTCTAAGGGTTATTCCTAGGTTACTTTTCATCTTTTTTTGCATAGAAGTACCAAAATAAAGACCTACAACAAACTGGAAGATTTGCATCCTCACACCCATTATACTCATTAGTAAATATGGACATAGTTCCAGTAGTAGAGAAATTAGGGGATAGTTCTAAGAGTGTTTTTCAAATAATTTTTTTCTAATTTTTCTCATTTATCCTTTCTAACAGTTGCTTCCTTCTTAATACTAATTTCTTTCTTAGGTGCCATTTGAAAAGAAGCTCAAATTCATATAGAAGATTTGGCTTACCATTTTTGAGATTCACAGGCACAATCACACAATTCTACTACTCATTCTCCAAAATTTTCCTCAGATAAAAATTATATTTTTCAATCCTTCCATCTTAGTCAATTCAAAATAAAAAAAATTCCATCTCGTGAGGTGCCCTCTTTGTCTTCATGAAAATAGAAAATTTTTACTATTTTGCAGGTACTTTTGATCTCTTCTTCCAAAATGAAAAAAAAATATGTTTTCTAGGGTGTTTTTCTATGGAGAAATTGAATATTAATGGTACATTTTTTATATAAATTTTTAGGATCTATGATTGGGAATATAAAACCAACATTAGAACACCCATAGTAGATACACATGTGCACTCATATATGGGTCAAAGGTGTTTCTACTAATTGAAGTAGATATTACTTACACTAAGGGTGTCATTGAAATATTTTGTCACTGATGAGGACTACATAGTCTTAAGGATTCAAGAACTTGAATTGCTAGATGAATGCATGAAACAAACATTTGACCATCTAAAAGTCTACCACAATAGAGTTTCAAGAGGCTAAAACCAAGAGTGTTTGAAGTAGGAGATCTTATCTCGAGATAAAATCCAAGAAATCAATCACATAGAGAACAATAGGAAAAATTCACACCCAACTAGATGGGTCACTTTTTAATCACAACTTCCTTTGGATCAAGTACATAAAAACTAGCAACAACTGAGGAGGAAATTCTCCATGATCTTATCAACACTTACATCTAAAATGGTTTTCCACCTGACATACTAAGGATATAGAACATTTTCAAAAAATATTGATCTTAAAGAAGTAAAAAATAGTGGAAATTTTCCTGAAAAAATGCTTATCTTGGTGAAACATTGACAAACAAATGCTTTGATATATCTAAGAAAAAAATACAAAAAAAATTTAAAAGAAAAAAGTTATAAAAGAGAAAAAGTGCCATAATGAAAGCCTAGAAATATGCGTCATGGTAGCAAAAAATAAAATCCTTTCTTATTGGTAAAAACCTAGTAAACATGTGTCACTTGTGATCAATGCTCCATCTATCAATCCAACACATGAAATTTACAATGTATTATTCACCTCATATAGAATATGTATATATCTATGTCCTAGGATAATTGTAGCTCACTAGGGAGCTCTCTCCTAGTAAGTCCACTTGTCAAGTTTATTCTATTAGCTGTGGTTGATCTACCATATTTTTTCAAGCCTAGGTTGTGGTCAAGGAAACTTTGTCCCTGGCATAGGAAAAGTATTTCTTAAAACTCTCAAAACATAATTGATGTATACACTACCATAAAAAAAGATGTTTCTTAACACCACCTACCTATAAAGTGTTGATCTCAAATTGGTTTTGAGAATTGAGTGTCAACATACTTAAGATATTTACTCATGCTGAGTATAATACGTATAGATGCTAAGTTGAAATGAGTGCCGAGTCACTCAATTGCGGAGTAGATAGACCATGCCAAGTGATTCAAGTGCCGAGTAAGTAGTTAATGCCAAGAAATTTAGGTACTAAGCTAGAAATAGAACTACAATATGTGCCAACCATTTTTTTCTGACTTATGGATAAATCTTGAAGCTTTGAAGATAAGGATGAATCTATTTGGATTCCCTATGCAATCAACATGCAACCAATTAGAAAATTGGAAGGGATTAAGTGGAAAAATGAATGAATCTCAGTCATAGATTCATACCTAACCCTAAGAAATCAAAGTATTTATAAGGAAGATGAAGCCCCATAATTCAGTATATATGTGAGCAAAGAGTAGAAGGAATAAAAGGGGTGAATTGATTATTGATAATTCAAAGTGACTTAGTAGAGTGGAAGAATTGCAAAATTAGTTTATAAAATAGAGGATCAAAGACACAACATTGGCAAATTATATCAGAAAGGATTAAGAAGGATAGAATGTGATCTGAAACCAACAAGTTAAAGTTGTAAGTCATCAGATCAAACATTCTATTATTACTTTCTAACAACTATATCAATAGAGTGAAATCCTTTGGACTAAGGTTGAGTTAACAGTCATTACAAAATCCCTAAACAGGGTGACATTCCAAGTGAATGTTCTAAAGTCCTTTAACCAGGCACACTTCTAACAGGGTGTTAAAACCCTTTAACAAGGTGGGACTTGACAATCTCTTGTAAGACTTTAATAGGGTAGGCCTTTCACAAGGAAGATCATGTTTTATGGTCATTTTAACCTTACCAAGTGACACTTTATTACTAGAGTAGTGAAGAATTGTGGGTGTCATCCCCACCCCAATTTTACCTTCTCATTTGGAGGGTTTTCAGGTAATCATATTAAGTGTCAAATGTGTGTATGCTTGTATGTTTATTTGATGCATTTGCTTTATATTTCATTTTAGTTTATTATATGCATCTAATGAATGGAAAAAGGGTTTTAAGTGCTAAAGTTTGAACTTCTAATTCATGCCCCCCCCCTTAGAAGTATATGTTTCCCATTTGTAATTCCAACAATTGGTATTAGAGCTAAGTTCTCAAGAGGAGAAGCTTTATAGCTTGGAGAAATGGAAGTCTATAAGTTGGGAAAGACCATTGAAAACTAGGAAATTGAGATACATCTCATACTACATCAACTAAATGAAGCTAGAGATACTTTGAAGACTTCCCTAAAGAGAAAGAAAGAGATTGCTATAGCTGAAAATGACACACAATACAAAGAGATTGACACCACAAAGTTATTTGCAGATGGAAACTCTAGTGAATTTGATGCAACAATTGTAGATCTAATGGAAAAGAATAGAGCATAAGTTGAAGAGACCAAAAATCTCAAGTTGGAACAAGAATAACAAGCTATACTACTGTGTGAGGTGACTAAAAAAAAGAAGAAATCTATAGAAGATAAGGTCATGATTGAAGAAGACAAAATAATTTTGGCAAACAGATTGGAGGAAAAGTCAGTAGAGCTATCCAGGATCTCAAACATGCAATTGGACACCTTAAGCCAAATGATGAATGCTCATCATGAGTTGAATAACAAGGACATTGAAATAACCACTTTGAAGTTGCAAAATGAACAACTTTATAATGACTTGAAAATAGAAAAGGAATTTTCTAAAAGTTTCAACAAGCCAAATGAAGCCATCAAGTACTTTGAGCAACTACTAAAATCTCGTAGATCTATTAGAGATACATTAGGATTGGGCTACATAAGCATTGAAGAAGAAGAATCATCCAAAGATGCTGAGGAAAGGAACAATAAAGGTAAGAACTCTAAACCTACTTGTCATCATTGTGGTAAGAAAGGACCTACAACTAATGTTTGCAGGAGAAAGAATGCAAGTCAGAATGTTAAGACTAAGAACATGACTCATTGTCACAAGTGCAAAAAACAAGGTCATCAAGCACATGACTATAGAACTAGAACCATGAATACACCAAAATTTGAAGGACACTACTACAATTTTCAAAAGTATGGACACAAATCATTTGAATGTAGATCCAAGTCCACATGGTCATTACGCAAGCCAACAAAGGTAAGAAGCTATGGAAACTCCTATAATTGGGATTATAATGCAAGGTATAGTTGTCACTATTGTCAAGAATATGGACATATCCCTGAGAATTACATTATAACATACTTGAATGGTAACTACAAGGGATGGTTGAGTCAAACCACATGTTTTAGTTGTCACAAGATTGGTCACATCAACAAGCATTTTCCAACTAGGTCTAAGACACTAAGTTTTGAATTTGATAAAGGTAAAGTCAAGGCATATGTTGAGCACATTAGGAATGAGATGAACAAGACATGGAATAAGAAAGATGCTAGGAGTACATCAAATGGAGAAGGGATCACTTCACCCAATGGGTCAAGTGGTCATTCTTCATCAAACTAAGAAAATAAGAGGTATGTGGGACTGATATTTAAAATGTTTTATCATACATCAATTCCATGAAACATTAGTATAAAAAAGGATAGATTAGCATGAATAAAGATGCAATAATTAAAGGAAAATTCAAGGTTAAAATCTTCAAGTTTTCATGTTGTCGCCAAGTATGAAAAGTCTTCTGTGTATGCTGAGTTGTCAGCCAAAGTCAGTTGGAGCCAAGTCAGTAGTAGCTACCAAGTAAGGGAAATCTTTATAGGAGCTGAGTAAATGTAATTCCAATAGTTTTTGAGTGGTGGTAAAATCAATAGATGCTGAGTGAAATAGAAATCATGTTGATGCCAAGTTTTACAATTGTACATGACTAAGAATTAATGCAAATTTTTGAAGGGTATATGGTTGATTTTCACCTATTTTCCATCATTAAAAATTCATAGTGAGGATGAGAAGAGAAAAGAAGCACCTTACAAAATAGTTCAAAGTGTTTTCATGGATCATAGCAAAGATCAAGCACCAATTCATCAATTTTAAAGGCATTCTTCATAAGCCAAGTTGCATTGTTTTAAATTTAATAAACCCTAGCTTGTTAAAATGACTTCTAGCTCAAAAAATATGAAAGAGAAAGAGGTGTTTGATGTTCAATTAGTTAGCAATGAGGTTAAGCAATCATATTTCAAAGCTATTCTAGAAGTTGCCTATAAAAATGACCTAGCAAGAGCATTATCTATGATCCCACCTAAAGTAATAATGGTTCAAGATGTAAGAAATTTATATAATTGCAAAGTATGAGCCATAGGAAACATGGAAATAAGACAAGTATATGAAAAATTATGTGAAAACGGAGTCCTGAAGGAAGAATTCAAGATTGCGGAGAGAAAGGGTTTGACCTATGCCCTAGATTTTAGCATGGTTTTTAAAATAGAGTGGATTAAAATAGTTTTGAGTAGAATACATGATGCCTATCTATGGTTAGAGGGTGAACCCATTAAAATTTCAAAGAAAATTTTCCATAGGGTTACTGGTTATCCAACCCTAGATTGGCCCAAGACATTAAGAAGTGACTCCAACGAGGCAATAGAGAAAAACATAGGTGCTAAGTGGAACAAGCATGGTATGACCATTGACACAATTATAGAGCATTTGCTTGATTTTTTTGTTAAGTTATTTCCCACAAATTTTATTAATCAAGTAGGTTAAATAGTGTGCCCTACATAGCAATGGATGTTAGATATAAGATTGTGAAGAAAGATCACACCTATGATCTTGCAGAACTACAACTTCAATAGATAAATGAGAATCTTGGAGCTATTAGAACGTCAAAGAGTGCTCAATGCAAGTTTTGATCAATACTTGTATGTATGTTTTTCTATGTACAAAATGAGTTCCTATCTTTTGGTAAAGTAGAATGGAAGACAAATAGGTTAGTTGTTGTTCAGATCAATGAGTATATTGAAAAAATGGAAGATAATTTTGAGTCAATTATGACAAGCTATTTTGAAGACTTTAAGAAGTCTAGAAAGAAGAGGTTAAGGATTCCTATTTCCCTAGTTGAGAAATACTACAATGACATTTATTTCCTTGTTGATATTGATTACACTTACATCTAGTCTACTATACCTAGAGTTAGATGGCAAAGGCCCCTAGGCTATGAAATAAATGTTGATGAAGCCTTAGCTACCATTACTGCACTCCTTGCTAAAGAAATTGATAAAAGTACCAAGATATTTGGAAATTATGATGTTGTGAAGTCAAAGGTTGAGATGGAACTAAAAAAAACCTCTACTTTGAAAAAGAAGGAAAAAATGGTAAGGAAAAGTAAGGCTAAGTTTGGAGAAGGTGTAGGTGACGATGAAGAAGAAGATGATGAAGAGGAAGAAGAGGTGCAAGGTCAAGAACCTTTAGCTTTAACCCAAGGCATGGGTGAAGACCAAGAAGAAGAAGGTACAGAGGAAGAAGAAGCCAAGGAAGCACTAGTAAAGCTAGAACCTAAAAAGATGAAAGCTAAGGCACAACCTTTAGCCAAACCAGAAGCAAAGAGGGCTACCAAGCCAAACACAACAAAGCCAAATGCTCCAATAACAAGGGCTAGTACAAGGGCCACTACTCAAAAGGCTAAACAACAAGAAAAGGAGAAAACTAAAGAAACTAAATAGAAGGGCCCAATGCAGAAGAAACAAAGGAGAAAGTATATTTCACATCTTGAAATAGATGATGAAAAGATAGAGTTTGAAGATACAAGTCAATTTAGGGTGCTAAGTCATGCATCTAAATTTGATCTTGAGAATATCCATGATAATGTTAAAGATAATGCAACTATGACAGGATTAAAGAACATTGATTTTGCAAAACTTGATAAAGAAGAGAAAAAAAAGGTAGAAGAGTCAGTGTATGCCATGATGTCTAAGTTCAAAAATACTCCACCTAAATTAGACAACACAATTCCCAAGGAGCTATACACCCTTCTAGAAAATAAGCGGCATTATTACTTAAACCTAGAAAACAAAATAAGGGAATCAACCCTAGCCCAAGTGATGCCTAAAATAACAAAGGGATAAATTATCAAGGCAAATAAGAAGTATGGTAGTAGATTTGCACCCAAATACAGAGCATTCAGCATACTCCAGAACAATGTTGAAGATGTTGTAAAGAAATCCACTCAAATGTACAACTATCAAAGTAGGAGAAGAGGATCCCTTTGAGGGAAGAAATGATGGAGAAAGAGAGGAAGAAAAGGAAGAGGAGATAGAAAAAGAAAAAGAAAATATCATTATGGAGGAGACACAAAAGAAGAAAGATGAAATGTCCACAACTGAAAAGAATCAAGAAGAATAGAGTGCGTAAGACACACAAATGCTAGCCATGAGCCCTCCACATGATACAAGAACACCTACAAAAACCATAACAATAAAGGATGTTCTTGATAACTCACCTCAGAACATCAAACCATTAACTATAGAGGACCTAAATAAAATCCTTGACCAATCCACACTACAAGCCAGATTGTGTGAGAATCTTGTGTTGGTCAGTGTTGAAGAGCTTCAGAAGGCAATAGATGATATGACAAGGGACAAGGTGAACACACAAGAACCACCTTTTACCATCCCTTCAGCTACTAGTGCTCAACCTCTAGTGAAAACATTAGATGATACATCTGGAAAGGTTGACACAATTATCAAACTTGACATGGTTAAACAACAAACTTAGACTGCTTAAGAAGAAAAGGCTCTAGAAGCACAAACAGGATAGATAGAGGTATCTATACCTAAAATACAAACACAAGGAGTAGGTTAGATAATAATAATTGATCAAGGAAGAATTGAAGAAAAGGAAATATGAAAGGAGAAGGAGTAGGAAGCCATACAAGCATTGGTAAATTTACCAACATCTAGCACTCCAACAAAAGTCCTTCAAAGACCAAGCATAGATGCAATACCACTATAGATTTCAGTACCAGGCTCCAACTCATCCAAGTTTTCCAAGGTATTTTACTATGGAGATGCAATTTTAGATGAAGAAATAGTGATACCAAAATATGACTATGCAACCAACTAGATTTTTCGCCTTCAAACCAATCTACTTATGGGTTGGCCTTAAAACCAAAGTGATAATTCTACAAAAGGACTTGATTAGATCCAATATGCTGCTGTAAAAAATCAGAGATAAGAAATGAAAGCAAATGGAGCTAGAAATTTGATTCAAGCCCCATGGTGCGTGCCAAAAATGTACACTCAAAAGTGTCCCACTCTAAACCCTTCTATCCAAACGATTCCATGAGTTTGGAATACTTGGATGCTGGCTTAGAGCTCCCTATCCACAGAGTGCAAGAAGCTAGTATTCAAGCATGAAAGCTCTTAGCCAAGCCTTAGAAATGTGCTTCTTGCTAGTAAACCATGCAACGGGAGGTTCTTTGAGATAAGAGCAAGAGTGAAAATATCTTCAAGGAATCCCTCAAGTATGCAATGCAGGATGGAAGACCAAACTATAATGGAAATGCAAGATGCAGCTATGCCAGAATATGAATGAAAGTGTTACAATACCGTTATTTAAACTATGTGAGATTATTACAAGAATGAAAGCTAAACTAACATGCAACTATGCTAAGAATTCCATATGATCTTATGCTAATATGATGGAATGAGAGAATGTATACAAGGAGTGAGAAGTTCTCCACAAAGCTCCCAAGAAACCTGTTAGAAAACCTGTAGCATAACAATATTCAAAAGATGGATCGATTGAGGGGGAAAGCTCTCTCCCTTTTAAAGTTGTATGGATGGTAGAGATCAAGATGAAGATGGTGGATGATCAACAGTGGAATTTGAAAAGAGAAAGGATCCATGTGCACACAAAAGTCAACCAATAGAATATAAGTTGACTTGTCATATAAGACAAAAGTCACAAAGCCTTTTCTTTTAATTGAAAAATAGAAAAAGAACTTTATGTGTGCACTTTAAGTGGGTTAGAAGAATGCGGTCTTTTATTTAATTAAAAGGGGACATGTTCTTTTAATCAAATAATGAACTTAGGATAGCCTAGTCAAACTATAGATTATAATCAAATAAATTAATTATTAGCAATTTGGCTTAGGTAAGTGATTAAATTAAATTAGCCAAAATGCTAAGAAGGGGGCTAATAGTCTAGATGACCATTTTTAGGTGATTACATTTGCTCCTCTTTGACTAATGCCTGATCGATCTAGGAACACATTATGTCAAAGAAAATAGAAAGTCAAGTAGAGGGTGATAGATATAGATATCTGATTTTGAAGAACGAAATGTAGAAAAAGATAGCAAGTCCTAAATGTACAGCCTGATAGTGGTAGTACTGAACACTAGGAAAAGATGATGTCAGAATTCAAGAAGAATGCTAACACTAAGAAAAGTAGATAGATCAAGAACAAGTGAGAAGATCAAACAAATGTTCCTAAGAAATAGATAGTTGTAGTAATTAGTGATAGAGTATTTTTGCCCCCTCAGGATTGAAATTGAAATGAGGTAAGGGGATGCAAAAATTGGCTAGACATGAGAAAATTAGAATATAGCAATGTCCAAGATGATAGATAGATGATTAGAACCCAAGAATGACAATTTAAAAACTGATAAAATGCCCCAGTTTGACTAGAGTTGACCTTGAAGGATATAGCATAAAAATTAGGTCGAAACGAGTAGAAAGGTGATTTTAGACATGAAATAGTGAATTGAAGTAGATATGAAGTATGAAAATGATGAGGAGATGAAGAAATGAAGATGCCCCAGTGATGATTCAAAGATTAGACCTCAAAAGGTAAGCTAAATGCTCAAAAGAAAGTAGAATTTTAAAAGACAATTTTGACCATCAAGATGAACTCAAATTTGGATTTTGATCCTGAAAATGAATCTAGGATGTTGAAATTATTTAAGAGGTGAAAACTTTATATAATGTGATGATAAGATAGAAAAGAGATGAAGTGAAAGATTAAGAAGGTGAAAAGACATGAACAAGAAGAAAGTAAAGAAATATATGAAAGGAGTTAGCTCATATGTCCACAAAAAGATGAAGAGAGAGCTCTCACCATATGCAAGAATGCAAGATTAACCTAGAAAATGAACCTAAAATGAAAGCTAATATGAAAAGCGGTTTACCAACAAGAAGTGTATAACATTTAGACTCTTAATTTCATCATTGAGCATTTATTAGGGACATCATGAGATCATACAACCATCACTAGTATAACTATGGGGATATGAATATGATTGATATTAGATAGGTATGTGGAAATCCAATCTAAGCATCAGAGACATGTAAGTCAAGATAAATATGCGATTAGATTCCCAAGTTTAATTTAGCAAGATTACACCTGTATCAAGGCATAAGTGCCAGGATAAACCCCAAGTGTGGTCTTGTGAAATAGTCAAGGATGATACATTTGTAAGTCAAAATGTTGAATAGGTCAAGCATAAATGCTTACAAAACTATAGACAAACAAAGTATACCCACAAGCAGAAGTCAAGAAAACATGCCCCATGCCCCCAGTCTTCTAGTCAATGACATCCTTGAAAGACTATTAGGGATGGAACATATAGTAAATAAATCATCATAGACAACACACAAAGTAGATAAAGATAAGCATAGCTTAGTTGTTTAAGTGTTAATGTGCGTGTGTGTAAGTCACTTGGCCATTTCTTCAAGACTTGATTTTGATAGTGAGAAATATTGTGACATCGGAGATCGTAGGTAAACTATCTAAAAAGTGTTGAAAAACACTTGATGTCAAGGTGGGGGAAGTGTTGAGAAACACTATTTTGTGAGTTGTCATAATGCACAAGAATACCTCAATAGGCTAAGTAGCTATGCCCCTGAGACAAGTACAAGAAACAATTCCAAGCCAAAAAATGTGTAGCAAAGTAGGTGATTGAGACTGATAGACATAGGTGCAAGGGTTTCAAGTAGTGCCTGTTTCTAGGTTTTCACCACTTGACAGATTTTTTTTCAGGACTTTTTTCAAATTTTTTGTATATTTGAATTTTTTTGGTGATACATCAAAGTGCCTATTGCTAGGTTTTCACTAAGATGATCATTTTTTCAGGGAATTTTTTGATTTTTAGGATTTTTTCAGCATCATTTATGATTTTTTGAAAATTTTAGAAGGTTTTAGAGATCACTAGTTCTTAAGCAAGATCACATCATTTTCTCCCAATGTCTAGCAAGGTATAGGACATGATGGAGAAACAAGCTGATGGATAAGCAAAGATGCATAAGAAACAAATGTGAAGCAAGTGAAAGTGATCCTCAAGGACTGGCTCCTCAAGAGTACCCAAGCTAGGGAAAGAGGTGAAATAGTCATATGAAGCATATTTTAGATAAGTAATGGAAGTAATTAGAAAGATATCATGTAGGATAAGCAATGAAGACAAAAAGTTAGATAAAATGAAGCGTGTAGTCCAAAAGAGTAGCCATGTCAAGAGACCTATGAGAACCATGTTTCATTTATTATGATCAAGACTAAGGGGTCAACTAGATAGGATAGAGATGGGATAGAGCAATAAAAATAAAGCTCAAGATGGAGGTTATGAGAGAATGAGAAAGAACAAATAGAGAATCTCATGGATAAGATAGGAAATATGCAAAGATAGCTCAACATTGTCAAGATCAAAGAGAGAAGAGGGGATAGATGGATGATGGAAGAATTACACATGATGCCTGTTTGCCAGGTTTTCATCATGGTACTTATCCAAGGTGCCATAAGAAGTAGTTTTCAGCATAAGATAAATTTATTTCTCTTTACTTTTGCTAACAAGGTGCCACAAGAAGTGGTTTTCACCAAGGCACATTTTTCATTTTTTTTTTTTTCATTTTTCATTTTTTTTTGAATTTTTAGAAAGAGCTCAAGCTTTTTGAATGTAGATAGTGCTCCTATAGAAAAGATAAGCCATGATAAGCCAAGACCGTAGAAAGGTATGCTCAAAGATGTTGATAGGGTGATGAAAGAGAAATGATAGTAGGAAGAGTATATTGAGGATAAGAGTTCATGTATAGAAAGTAAGTGTAAGCTTTAGAGAATTTCATGAGGGTAGCTAAAATATTGGACAAGATCAACATTGACACACACCTTGAAGGGTATTGCAATAATGGAGGAATCATGGATGAAATATCTTGAGATTTAGATGTATGAGGTGGTAGAAGAGATTTGAAAAAAAGTGGAGTGGAAGGCTTTAGAATATTTTTATAAAGATTTTTGGAAGAAGATGTAATGGAAACCTTTGGAAGCTTGAATGTCAACTTTGAAGTATTTTCAATATTCAAGTCTTTTAAAAGAGGCTTGGGAATCCATATAGCTTTAGATTTTCCTTTGGATACTTCAAAATAGATTTCTTCAATAATGGGTTTAGGAACCCATATTTTCTTTGATTTAGCTTTTTTAATAGTGGACCTTTGCAGTCTCTTTTGTGCATTCTCCTTCTTAGCATTCACATGTCTTTTAGATGGGACATAGTGATCTTTCTTTTTCAATGGATTCTTATGTTTATTCTCAATTCCAAAGGACTTGGGATTTGTGGATGAATAAGTATGATATGACTGGTTTAGATGTATAGATGGGTGAAAAGTCATCACGGATGAGTGTCTTTTTTGATCTTGAGGTATTATAGGAGAGCTAGGGAATGAGCTAGGAGTGAATGTAGGAGATGGAGGAACATAAGGCCCCAATATGGATGGAAGGTTTGAATGCTTTAGCTTAGATGGATAAGGACCAAGGATAGATTTAGAAGATGCAAAGGGATAGTGGGAAGGGATATCAACATCTTTAGAGTAAGCAACATGATCAAAGACATAAATAGACTCATGAGTACCTTTGATAGGAACAACATTTTTAATAGAAGCACTTGAAGCTTGAGCACAATTTTGAAGTGGATGTGGAGAAGTAGAACATGAGGGGATGCTTTGATCTTGACAAGTAGCTTTGGATAGCATATGAAGAGAACTTTTCTCATAATTTTCAGTAAGCTCAAGGGAGATAATGGAAGTGGTATCTTCATCATACTTAGGAGGTGGACAAGATATAGGATATGGAGGGGAGAAATCTTGAAAGAGATGAAAGGGTACTTGATCTTGATCTTTCTTGACATTTATAGTTTTTTCTTTTTGAGAGTCCTCTTGACATGGAGCCACTTCTAAAGACAAGGGAGAATGAAGAGTGAATGAAGTAGTTCTTGGATCTTTAGGATTAGTAGCATGGAAAAGGTTTGCAGCCAAGTGAAGGTTAGCTTGAGTTTCTTTTAGAGGTAGCCCTTGAGGATAGGAATAGTGTATGTAAAAAGCATTAGGTTCTTTATTTGATGCAGGCATGTTGGAAAGCTTTGAAGTGTTGGGAGATGCATGAGTGTTGGAAGAAGTGGAGGTATCAAAGAAACCATCACTAGAAATAGGTTCATTAATATGATCTTTCTCAAGAAAAGTATCCTCATCACATGAATCATTAGAGGTATCAATAATTCCATTATCAATAAGATCTTGGATTTTATGTTTTAGGTCAATGCAATCCAAAGTACCATGCTCATTATGTTGATGATAAGCACAATAGATATCCAAAAATGGGTTTCCATATGAGCTAGACTTAGGTAACATGATGATCTTATTGCCAAGAAGTTTTTGCAAAGTGTCATCATAAGAATCTTCCAAGGGAGCAAAAGTTCTATCAAAATTATATCTAGAGTCCTTTTTTTGTTTCTCAAGTGAAAAATATGCATTCATGTCTTCATCATTGTCTTGGTCAAAGATAGGTCCATCATGAAATTTTAGCATAGGCTCAAAGGAGGTATCACTTTCTTGTTCTCTAAAGAGGTCTTTAGATCAAGAAGATGAAGACATTTGATGTCTTGAAGTAGAGCATGTAGATCTAGAAGAAGAGGATGACCTCAAAGAAGGTGACTCATATGCATGTAAAGACCTTAAGGAAGATTCATGTAATGATGCAATCTTCTCCTCTAACCTTTTCTCAAGTTTAGACTTCATTTTTGTCATGCGCTTAGAGAGATGAAGGTAAGAAAGATCATTTGTCTCTTCTAGTTCTTTGTATTGTGCATATAGATCTTGAAACTCTTTAGTGACATGGAGGATATCATGGTCATATAGATTTGGTTGAGTTTTGGTAGCACAAGCTTTGAATTCCATAGTGGTAGATACAAAGCCAAGCATAAAAGAGCCTAGAAGATAACTTGATGTTGAAACTATAGGACGTAGAGTGTTCACTTGCCAAGATAGTAGAGAGAGATTAAAGTGATTTTTCAAACAATATGTCCAAGAAATGAGATAATTGACTCAAGTCAATAGCTAGGAAAGATGCCCAAATAGCCAAATAGATAGAGCAAGCAGGGTGACAAGTAAACAACTCTCCAACCCAAGAGTGTAGTCAAGAAATCAAGGCAACCATTTCAGCAAAAAGATAACTAGAAAGTGGACATAGACCATGAAGATAGAAAGACCAAGAGCACCAAGACCAAAGAGTCACTTTAAGCATGTTCAAGAACTAGAGACATAGAAAATGAAAATAAAATGATGAGACTCCCCTTAGCAAGCACACAAGAAAATGTTTGCATTTGATGTTTTGACTTGGTTGACAAAGTTTGACAATAGTTGATAGCATAGCAAGTTTGATGTTCAAAAGAAATTTCTTTCCAAGCTAGATAGTGACACATGGAGTAGTCTTCAAAAAATCAAGCAAGGGACAAAGCAACCTTGCATGATACAAGCATATGTGAGGTCTTAAAAGAAAGCCATATAACTATCATCATGTGTATGTTCCAAATATTTTCATAGGTCTAGCACATTCGAGAACACATCAAACAATATCTACCTAGAAGTCATGGTTCATTACTCAACAACTTGGCCCATGCTTGATGCTCCTTTGCCTCACACCAAGTGGTTGCCCACAAGAGATATTGGATTTTTCATGGAAGTGCCATAAGAACAACCAAGGGAACACGTATGGTGAGTGTAAAATCTTAGGGTGATCCGGGTAGTCCACTAGGATCGATCCCTGCACCAAGAAGTTGAGTGGCTAAAAAGGGTAGTTACTAAATTAGGGTGTTTAGATAGGGCTTCTATTCATAGTTTTCTTCTTGCTCCCAATTATGGGACACCTCACCTTGCGATGAGTAACCAATCTTGGGACCACAAGAGTACCTTAAGCATTCTTGCCTAGTGATCTCCCTATGGTCAAAATCCCATAAGCGATCACACTAAGCGAAGACAAATGCTACGTCTACCAAGGTTTTGTGTCCTTGGTAGCCTTGAGTTTATAGTGGGTTGGAAGAGCCAGGTAATCAACTTATCCCCACTTGGGTCGTTCCTCTCAGGTTGTCCAAGAGTAGGCCCTCTGAAGGATTCTAAACTACACAAAGAGTGGATCAACTTTTGGAAGTCAAGATTTCTGATTCACCACAAGGGTGAAGAGCATACTCTCCTATTCCAATCATTTTCTACCAAACACACCAAGAAGATTTAGTTACCTCTTTCTTTTGAAACCAAATGGTAAGTCAAGATTTTTGATTCACCACAAGGGTGAAGAGCATACTCTCCTATCACCAAAAGATCCCAATTGTAAATTTTAATGTACCTAAAAATAAACAACTAGTATGTGCCACACATGTAAAAGTAAAGATTAAGAAAAATTGGGTTTTTATGCATTGGGAAACCCTGCAAACAATTGTTAGTAGCCCTTGTGCATTTGAAGCTTTGACATGCGTTCTTTTTATGCAATGTTTCAATTTTTTTTTCACAAGGATGGCAACCTACAATCACAACTTGTTAGCACCACAAGTTAGTGTGAAATAACATAAAATATTGCAATAAAAAGTGGTTAGTTGCCTCAAATATCCAAGTTATCTTCCAATCAAGTGTATGAAAAGAAAGTGCAAACTAATCACAAATGCTCTCATTTTTACTCTTTGCTTTTGATGTAGTCAACAAGATTATACTTTTTTGCTATGATTTCAGATCCAAAAATAGAAATAAAAAGAAGAGATCCCTGATAAAAATTAGAGATATTTCCAAAAATGCAAAAAATTCAAAAAAATCTCTTCATTTGTGCCCTAGGGACCCATTTTGTCAAAACATACTAGATTTATCAAACCAGGTTTTTGATCCCTAATATGACCTCAAAAGTCAAAACACAAAGAGAGTACCCATCTTAGAATTCAAAAAATTTTCTGAAAATATAAGTTTTTCCAAAAAAAGCACTAATTTGCGATAAAAAATGACTTTTTATGAAAAAAATAGAAAAAATCATAACTCCCACAAATCACTTCAAAATACTCTTGAAATTGGACTGAGACATGTTGGACACATACTAAACCTATAAAAAAAAATTTAGAACCAAAATCTAGGCGGTTTAAAAGATATGATCAAATCTTTAAACCAACTAGATTTTTGCCCTTCAAACCAATCTACTTATGGGTTGCCCTTAAAACCAAAGTGATAATTCTACAAAAGCACTTGATTAGATCCAATATGCTACTGTAAAAAATTAGATATAAGAAATGAAAGCAAATGGAGCTATAAATTTGATTCAAGCCCCATGGTGGGCGCCAAAAATGTACACTCAAATTGTGTCATACTCTAAGCCATTCTATCCAAACGATTCCATGAGTTGGAATGTTTGAATGCCAGCTTAGAGATCCCTATTCATAGAGTGCAAGAAGCTAGTATTCAAGCATGAAGGCTCTTAGCCAAGCCTTAGAAATGTGATTCTTGCTATTAAACCATGCAACGAGAGGTTCTTTGAGATAAGAGCAAGAGTGCAAATATCTTCAAGGAATCCCTCAAGTATGCAATGTAGGATGGAAGACTAAACTAGAATGGAAATGCAAGATGTAGATATGCTAGAATATGAATGAGAGTGTTACAATACTATTATTTAAACTATGTGAGATTATTACAAGAATGAAAGCTAAACTAACATGCAACTATGCTAAGAATGCCATATGATCTTATGCTAATATGATGGAATGAGAGAAAGTATACAAGGAGTGAGAAGTTCTCCACAAAGCTCCCAAGAAACCTGTTAGAAAACCTACAACATAGCAATATTCAAAAGATGGATCGATTGAGGGGGAAAGCTCTCTCCCTTTTAAAGTCGTATGGATGGTAGAGATCAAGATGAAGATGGTGGATGATCAATGGTGGAATTTGAAAAAAGAAGTGATCCATGTGCACACACAAGTCAACCAATAGAATATAAGTTGACTTGTCATATAAGACAAAAGTCACAAATCCTTTTATTTTAATTGAAAAATAGAAAAAGAATTTTATGTGTGCACTTTAAGTGGGTTAGAAGAATGGGGTCTTTTATTTAATTAAAAGGGGACATGTTCTTTTAATCAAATAATGAACTTAGGATAGCATAGTCAAACTATAGGTTATAATCACATAAATTAATTATTAGCAATTTGGCTTAGGTAAGTGATTAAATTAAATTAGCCAAAATGTTGAGAAGGGGGCTAATAGTCTAGATGACCATTTTTAGGTGATTACAGCTACTAGATAAAATAGGCATAATGCAAGCGGCCTTGGAAAGAAAGAAAAATGAAGAAATACTTAGAAAAAAGTACAAATAGAGGCAAGCATTACAAAATATTAAAGACATCTTTTTAGATGATTTTAGCTTGCAAACACTTGATGACTACAAGCCAATATTATAACAATTATAAAAAATTGTGGAATAGGTGAATAATGTAGACTAAGAAGCCAATGTCAAACTTATGGAATGGTTTGAAAGGAAATTCCAATGGAAAGTCAATGAGAAAATATCGGGTGATATAGCACTCTCACAAGTTGAACTGGTCACAAAAATTGAGAAAGTGAAGAAGGTACTTGAGAAAATATTCTCATTGTACACAAAATTGTGTGATCCCATAGTCTCCACACAAGAAACAAGAAATAAAATTTTGAGTTTGGAGAACTATTTGAAACTATCAAGTATGCAATTACCTAAGAATCTAGCTCAAAGTGAGAAGCATTTCCATTCATTGGTTCAAACACAAAGTCAACTAGTTGTGTTAATATTAGAAGAGGCTAATATAAGAGCCAAATTGACTAATGTTCAAGCCTCCCTTACCCCTCACATGGATATACTCCACAAGGAACTAGGTTATGCAGAGACCTTGATGAAGATAGATCCAAATATTTCAACATCAGATGGACTAGTTCACCTTGCAGTAGAGATAACCATCCAAATAAAATCATTAGATTTTGCATTAGACAATTGGGATGCTACTCTAAAGATTATAATGGAAGTCCACAAGAACTTTTTGGAAAAATACACAATCAATGTATAGACCCTTTGACATAAGTGTCAAAAAAGGGGGAGATAAATATGTAGGGGGAGAATAAATATAGAAAAAGAGGGGGAGATTAACCAAAGGGGGAGAGTAGACAAAAAAGGGGTATCAAACAACAAAAAAAAAAAAACAAAGAATATATTAGATAAAGAGTATCAGTATTTTTGAAGCCAAAGAGTATCAATAAAAGGAAAATTTATGGAGAATATATTTTTGATACAAAATAGGCACATTAACTTAAGGGGAGTTACAATTTTTTTGAGGTATATAAGTCTATTATAGAATTTTGACAATTTTGAAGTTTTTTATATATGCCGAGTTGTGAATGTATTATACTCGAAAAGATTAGATTTTTTATGTACAGTTAAGTATTTTTGACACTCATGTTAAAGGGGGAGATTGTTGATCTTAGATTGGTTTTGACAATTGAGTGTCAACACACTTAAGATATTTACTCATGTTGAGTATAATATGTATAGATGCCAAGTTGAAATGAGTGTTGAGTTACTCATGTGTCGAGTCACTCAAGTGTCGAGTAGATAGACCATGCCAAGTGATTCAAGTGCCAAGTAAGTAGTTGATCCTGAGCAATTCAAGTTCCAAGCTAGAAACATAACTATAGTATGTGCTAAGCATTAGTATTATCAAGTGTTGAGTAACATAGATTAGATCTAGTTATTTGTGATAGCATAAACAACTATTTAAACCATTTTTATGCCAACTTATGGATAAATCTTGAATATTTGAAGATAAGGACAAATCTATTTTGATTCCCTATGCAATCAACATGCAACCAATCAAAAAATTAGAAGGGATTAAGTGGAAAAATGAATAAATATCGGCCATATATTCATACCTAACCCTAAGCCACCAAATTCTTTATAAGGAAGATGAAGCCCCATAATTAAGTATGCATGCAAGCGAAGAATAGAAGGAAGAAAAGGGGTGAATTGATTAGTGATAATTCAAGGTAACTTAGCAGAGTGGACTAATTTCAGAATCAATTTATAGAATGGAGGATCAAAGACACAACATTGGCAAATCAAATCAAAAAGGATTAAGAAGGATAAAATGGTGATCTCAAACTGGCAAGTTAAAGTTGTAAGTCATCAAATGAAACATTCTACTATTACTTTCTAACAACTATATCAATAGAGTGAAATCCTTTGGACTAAGGTTGACTTAACAGTCATTGCAAAATCCTTTAACAGGGTGACATTCCAAGTGAATGTTCTAAAGTCCTTTAACTAGACACACTTCTAACAAGGTGTTAAAATCCTTTAAAAAGGTGGGACTTAAGAGTCTCTTGTAAGCCTTTAACAAGGCAGGCCTTTCACAGGGTAGATCATATTTTATGGTCAACTTATTGTAACCTTAATAGGTGACACTTTATTGTTGTAGTACTGAAGAATTGTGGGTGTCATCCCCACCCCAGTTTTACCTTCTCATTTGAAGGGTTTTTGGGTAATCATATCAGGTGTCAAACGTGTGTATTCTTGTATGTTTGTTTGATGCATTTTCTTTATATTTCATTTTAGTTTTTTACATGCATCGGATGAATGGTAAAAGGGATTTAAGTTCTGAAGTTTGAACTTTTGATTCACCCCCACCTCTCAAAAGTATATGTTTCCCATTTGCAATTCCAACATAATGAACAATAAACTAGTGTTTATGAAAACTTCAATCAACTATGTTTCTTAACACCCCAATCGAATTACAATTGACATTGAACCTATGTAAAAGTTTTTCTCTATATTTCTTTCAAACAAACATTCACAATTAGACAAACAAAATCTAAAGATGTTGAAATCATTATACAAACATTCGGAAAAACTTGAAATAACAATTTTTTCACTCTAATTTTCTCTATGATGTCTTATAGACTAGATAAACATTATTGAACTTTTAAACTTCCTCTATATCATTGGTTATTTTTTTCTTATCATAAACCATGATTAACTCAAGGATGTCTTTTAATTGTCTATTTCAAGGTTCCCTTATTAAAAATCATGCCTATGAAGTTTGGGTGAATGAATATATGTGGCAATTTGGGTTTAAAGTTAGCAATTATAGGATAGGCCAGGGATGGAGAGATCTTTCCCTCATATCTAAAGATCTAAAACCAATTATGATAGTATTAAACTCTATGGTTCTTAGTAATAAGAGAGATGAAATGATTTGGGGGGATAATCACAACAATAGTTACTCTGTTGCTACAAGCTATAAGTCTCTTTGGTGTATGAGGGAGAAACCCCCTTGGGTGAATGCCTGGCTTCCTAGTCTCATTCCCAAGATCAACATCTTTTATTGGCTAGCCCTTCAAAATAAAATCCTCACTCAAGATAATCTTATAAAGAGAGGACATGTTATGCCTAATAGATTTCCTCTTTGTAAAAACTGGTTGGAGTCAAGAAACCATCTTTTTATTCATTGTGTTTACTCTAGGGAGGTTTGGGAGTTCCTAACCGAAGATTTTTTGGTGCATGTCAGATAATCTTTTGGATTTTTTCAGTCAATGGAAAAGTCTGTTTAAATCTTTTGTTTTGCAAGAATTAAGCACCTGGATTCTACCTCACTTTTTCTAGAGTATCTAGAAGGAAAGGAACAATAGAATTTTTAGGGATAGAGAGGAGCCAGCTCTTGTTCTTGGGAGGAAGATTTATAAAAATATTAAGGAAAACTATCAAGTCAAGAAGGGGGGAGATTTTGAAGTTGGTTGTAGTAAGATAGAAAAAGAAAAGGATAGGAAGCTAAAAAGGTAGGAAGCCAGATGGCATCTTCCCCCAGAGGGATGGCACAAAGCCAACTTTGATGGTGCCTCAAAAGGAAATCCAGATCCCTCAAGAAGTGGTGGAATAATAAGAAATAATTTTGGTGAGGGAGTCACAGCTTTTTCTCTTCTGTTGGGATTCCAAACTAATCATTTTGTAGAAGCTAGAGCAACATGCCATGTGGTTAAACTGGCTTTTGAAGATAGAATAGCTAAACTTTAGTTAGAAGCAGACTCCAATAACATAATTAATTTTATAAATAGAAAATCTCTTCCTTCTTGGTCGATTGCCAATATTATTGAAGAGACACATGACACCCTTACAAAATTTGAGACAGTCCATGTCACACATGCATTCAGAGAAGCTAGTCTAGTTGCGGATTGGTTTGCCAATAAAGGTGTGGGATCTAACAACTTGATTACATGGCAATTGGGAAAAGATATTCTAGTGGAGGCCAAGACCCTTATTGACCTAGAAAAAATCTAGGGGTGTACGGTGGAGATCTAATGGTAATAATGAATATTAAAGGAATATGGAATATGAGTACGAGTCATAAAGGCCTTTTTGGTTAATGCAAGTAGTTGAGGTTATCATTGTCTTTTTGACATGTTTTGTGGGTCAAAATCATCATTTACTACTTGTGTTTTAGTAAGGTGAATTATCTTGGCATGTATCAGAGAAATAATGCCAAAAAATTTTCTACAAAGGAGTTGTAGAACCCAAAGTTTATGAGAATTGTAGGAGCTAAAACTAAAGAGATGGTGGGAGAACACTGTAGAAAGGAGCCAATGGGAGATTTGGAGAAATGGAGAAATAGAGGAAAAGTTTGGAAAATTTTGAAAAGGGAGGGGTTGCAAGTTACATTTCCAAACTTCATGGTTTCGATCCTGAGGTCACCAACAATATGGTGAATTTGTGGAAAGACGACAAGGTGAAAGTGAATAGTATCTCATTTTTTATCACAGAGGAGGTTGTCGCTACAATCACTGAGATTCCTTTGGAGGGTTTCAATTTTTATAGGGATAAAAAAATCTACCAATGTAGTGAAGAATTTTTTGAAGAGCATTGAAGAAATGAATGAACTAATTAAAAGTGAGACATTTTATGTGATAGATTCCATCAAGAATCTCTAGAGGTATGTGTTGCATGCTATCATTGAATATATTACTCTAGACCCTAGGTTTGATTGAGTAAGAACCCATCATTTCATTCTTCTTAATCATTTCTACCATGATAGTAAAATTTCTTTCCCTTACTATTTACTTAACTCCATGAGTAAGGCTATCACTAGCTTTAAGAAGAAACCCACTATCAACCCTGCTCTGCATGAGGGATTGTTGCTACTTATGCACAAGTACTTCAATGCTCAGACGGTTAGTAACAATGCCTCGTTGGAAGTGGAAGAGGACAATGATAGCTCTAGCTACTCTTCTAACTCTGATGATATTTAGAGCATAAGCTCAGAGGAGGAGGGGAATGTTTCTTTAGGAAAGAAAATTAAGGGTCATGTTAAGAAGCCGTCCTCTGATATAACCCTAGGAAGAAAGAGCCCAAGGGAACTCTGGTAAAGATGATATGGATTATAATGAGGATGAGGAGGACATCACTTCTAATTATGAGGACAAGGAGATGGAAGAGGAGATTAAAGAGGACCTTGCCCAAAAAAAATGGAAGAGGGATAATGCAGATGATGAGAGGGTTTCGAATTAGAGGCCGGATGTTATAATTCTCCCCCTTTCCTCTGTTCATCCTCATCCTCACTCTCACCCCGAGGAGAAGGAAAATGATAATACTAGTGCTAAAGAGGGGGAAGTGCTTATCAAAAATAGTAGAAAAGCTTGGAGGAATTTCAATGTAAGGATTGTGATGTTGGGAATTTATAGAGAAGCTATGAATCCTCAAATTTTGGTGGAAAATCAGGAAGAGCCTAAGCTCAAAGAGCTCATAGACCTTGCTATTTTGACCATCTCTAATAATGCAAGGGAGATGGGTATGAACCTTCTAAACAACACTCATAATAGCATGATTGATGATTTTAGATTGATCAAGTGGCTATACCATGAGTTGGAAGAGGTCAGAGAGAAGGTTTGTCAGTTGGAGGGCAACAACAAGAACATAGAAAATGAGAATCAGGAGGATCAAGACAATAGAGCCAGTCTGTTTGAGAGGAGAATTAAGAATCTAGAAAACTACAATCATAATTTGGCTAGTCAGATGATCTCTCTCCTTAATTTGATCAACAAAAATATTCTCTTTAACTAGTGTATTCAAAGATAGAGGCCTACTGGTAGGTGAGGATGGAAAGGATAGAGGAAGAGCTAGGTTTGATGATGATATGGGCATTGATATCACTTTTACTAGTTTGGACTAGGAAATAGAGAAAGTCTAGGAACAGAAGGCTGAGGAGCACCAGAAGATTTATGAGGCTACCCAGACCATGCAAGATCTTGAGAAGAAGAATGAAGAGTAGTCATTTTGTTCTGTCTTTTAGTGTTTTTTTGTTTCTCTTTTGGCTTTTTTTTCTAGCTTTTGCTTTGTTTTGTTAAAGACAGTTTGATCTGGCCTTTTTTTTGGCCTCTTTTGTTGGTTGGGCCTTGTGCTTATTATCAATCGTTAGACTTGTTTTATTCTAGTTGGGCTTCTTTTGCTTGTTAACAGCCTTGTTTATGTAGCTACTTTTGGGTTTCAGGGTCCCTATAAAACCTATTTTTCTTATCAAAAACTCAAGGATGTCTTTATGAATAGAGTTGTGAGGATTAGGGGTCTTGTGTTTCTTTGTTTACTATCTATGGTTATTGTTCTAATGATCCTAGTGTCCCATATAAATTAGGTTTCTACTATAAGTGCTTCCATCATGACATGAAATCTTTGATAAAATTTGTTCATTCCCCTTATCCATTTGTTTGCTAAAAATAAATTTCCTAGTAAATGTGTATGCAAGATCATGTACCCAAGGATATGAACACAAAAATAAGGGTCATTATGGTTTACTGATCATATTTTACACATTGACAAAAGAATATTACTAAATCCAAAAAAGTAACTAATAAATCATCCTAGCCTACATGCCTTGATGCTTAGGTTCACTTTCAACATTACATCTGATCTACCTAATATTCATATCTCAATGATTTCTAAATCCACTAGTGTGGGTTGTAGTAACCTTTTATATTTGTTACTAAAATTCCCTATAATGAATATATGATCCACTTTGAATAACTAGTGACAAGTCTTAGAGGTCTTAATCTACTTGGATTCAATATTAGCTTAGCTACATTCATGATTAATTTAGATTGCATAGGTTAACTTAGACTACAAGAGGAATCACTTCAATACTATAATGAGATATCAATATAAACCAAACACGATCTCTTTCCTTTACTTCTCATAAAGAAATAAAAAAAAGAATATAATGCATCAAACTCTATAAGGAGAAATACAATAGGTACTCAAGTCCAAATTTGGACACCAATAAATGACTCCAACTAAGGGGTCACACAAGAAATCAAGTTGCACCAGTGTATGTTTATTCTTATTGCATTCTAGGGCCAACATTTACAGATTATATATCATATTATATCAAAAGAAACATAGCCACCATTTCCAAAGAATCCACACACATAAACCACACAAGGAGGTTCTCACTAGGGTGTCATCCATCCCAAAGGGGTGCACAAAACTAGGAGATTTACTTCCTTCTCCTTATGATCCTTGGGTCAATTCTACTTGATATACAAGTTTTTCACACTTAAGTACCCAAGTAACAAGTTACCACATGGAATGAAAGTTGATTCCACCTACTTAAATACTACAATCTCATTAACAATATTTACATTAGCTTGTCCATTTAATACATAGTTATAAACACTTGAACACAAGAATTTACATTCTAATGCATCCCAAATGATTAAGTCTTAATGAGAACATACATTATTGTCAACTTTCTAATCCTTTCAAGAAAAAAATAGTTATCTCATAATTAAAATAATATACATTCTCATTAGTGAATCTACATCTACTAAAAATCACACTATAGTGTTTTCTTGGTGATGTTCTCCCTTGCACATACTATTAGAGGTCTATATTGAAAATTATGGAGTCACAACACAAAATTGGATGGTGGAAATGGTGCCTTTGATATATATGCGAATCTATGTGATGTACCTTGATGAAGAATGGGAAAATAAGAATGGTTTTGAATGATAGATCTCCTCCTTAGAAGAAAAACTCCATTACCACCTTGAGGGAAGAAGCTCAATGCAAGAAGGAAATAGTTGTTCTTGATGAATGCCTTGAAGTTATTGAATAATTATTTCTTGTAGTCTCATGCATCTATGTATTGTTGATCATGTATATAAATAGATAAATATGTAATTCTAAATCCTCCTTACACACTAGTTTTTAAGAATGAAAATAAAGTAGGCCAGTTTGAGAGAAAGATTACAAAATTTAGAGACCTGAGACACTTAAGACCTCATGATTCACCATCCTTGGGGAAGAGGTTGAGATGGTTCAACCAATTTCTAAGGGGGTCACACAAGAAGTCAATCTACACTAGGGTATTTATATTCTTATTATATTCTAGGGTCAACATTTAGACATTATATAACACACTATATCAAAGATGACATAAACACCATTTCCAAGGCATTCACACACACAAAATACATAAGGGTCACTCAAAAACTCACAAAGAAAATAAAAACACACCAACCATCTACTCTAAAATTCTTTGATGAGGTTCTCACAAAGGGTATCATCCATCCCAAAGAGATACACAAAATTAGGAGATTAAATTCCTTCTCCTTATGATACTTGGGTCAATTCTATTAGATATACATGTTTGTCACACTTAAGTACCTATTGACACAAAATTTTACACCCATGCTTGAGGCATGACTCTCAAGAAACCTTCTGTGACATGGAAACAACCTGCTAGGGTGGGACTTGCACTCTGAGGTTGACTATATGGAAAATATTGGCTTCCTTATAATTAGGATGCACCTAAACTAATACTTTTGAGGAAATGTGGAAAGCATTTCATAAAAATTAAATGCAAAAAGGGAAAGGCAATGCACCAAATTGAAATTTGGTTACTATCTCTACCTATGGTTTCACAAAACATGAATAAGGCTCCCAAATACATAAATCTTTCTCCAATCTATCTTCTAAGGAATCATATGCATGCTAAAACTATTGAAATACTGAAAGAAAACAAGTTCACAATACAACATTCAACAACAAGATAAAAACAATTCATGAATATAAAAGAACAGAAAAAAAATCCATATAAGGAAAAAAGGCTACACAATATATTAGACTAGCAAGATAAGATAAAAACTAAGATTACTATACATCAAAGGCAAAGGAATATAGTTACAGTGCACAAAGATACTCTAAAAATACAATAGAGAAGAATAACCCCTAAAATGTGTACAAGTTTTTCTTTTAACAAGATTAGGCTTAACTCAATTATAATAGTTGAGTTCAAAATCCAATTACATTGGAGTTGAATTACGGATTTGAAAATTAAGAAAAAATATAAAAAAATCTAATTCCATGTGTACATTTGATCATAGAAGTGACAACAACAATAAAAAATGAAGAACTCTATAGAAGGAATAAACAACCCAAATAGAATAAATTGGATAAAATATTATTTCCATGTGTAACCAATCCATGAAATCATGGAATTTGGGCCAATAATTGCTCCTACAATCTAGAAAATCATGCTCGTACCCTTTGCAAGGGAAAGCATAGGAAGTACAACCACTAATATCATGTGAAAAATCCCAAAAAAAATAGTTTGGAAATAAATATTGAGCTCTTGGGGTTGTATCATAGTCAACAAAAAAAATTAATGCAGGTACAAAAATATAAAACATTTGCACCATCGCACTAAATATTTTCAAATAAATATTTGCCAATAAATGCTCTTGCAATCAAGAAAATCATGCCCATATCCTTTGCAAGGGGAAACATAGGAAGGATAATCACTAACATCATGTGAAAAATCCCAAAAAAGTAGTTCCAAAATAAATATTGAGCTCTTGGGTTGTATCATAATCAACTAAACAAATTAATGTAGGCATGATAATACAAACCATTTGCACCATTGCACTAAATATTTTGTTCTTTCCAATAAAAATGTAATCATGTGAAAAGGTCAAAAACACACAAAACCTTATAATTGTACACTCGAAAGTGTCCCACTCTAAACCATTCTATCCAAATGATTCCATGAGTTCGAATGTTTAGATGTCAGCTTAGAGCTCCCTATCCATGGAGTGCAACAGAGTGTATTTCAAGTTCAAGGGCTCTTAGATGAGCCTTAGAGATACTCTTCTTGCTAGTAAACTATGCAATGGGAGGTTCCAAAGACAAGATGCAAGAATGCAAATGTCCCAAGGAGTTCCTCAAGAATGTAATGCAAATGAAGATTAAGCTAGAATGAGATGCAAAGTGGAGCTATGCTAAAACATGTATGAGAGTGTTACAATACCATTATTAAGCTATGTGAGATTAAGCTACATGTAAAAATGAAAGCTAAACTAAGCTAGAATGCCATGAATGAGAGAATGTAGACAAGAAAGAGAAGTTCTCCACAAAGCTCCAAAAAAACCTGTTAGAAAACCTGCAGCATAACAATATTCAAAATGAGGATCGATTGAGGGGGAAAGCTCTCTCCCTTTTAAAGATGTATGGATGGTAGAGATCAAGATGAAGATGGTGGATGATCAATGGCGGAATTAAAAAAGAGGAGTGATCCATGTGCACACACAAGTCAACCAATAGAATATAAGTCAACTTGTCATATAAGACAAAAGTCATAAAGCCTTTTCTTTTAATTGCAAAATAGAAAAAGGACTTTATGTGTGCACTTTAAGTGGGTTAGAAGAATGGGGTATTTTATTTAATTAAAAGGGGACATGTTCTTTTAATCAAATAATGAACTTAGGATAGCATATTCAAACTATAGGTTATAATCAAATAAATTGATTATTAGCAATTTGGTCTAGATAAATGATTAAATTAATTTAGCCAAAATGCTGAGAAGGGGGCTAATAATCTAGATGACAATTTTTAGGTGATTACATTTTCCCCTCTTTTACTAATGCATGATCGATCTGGGAACACATTATGTCAAAGAAAATAGAAAGCCAAGTAGGCAGTGATAGATATAGACATCTGATTTCAAAGAATGAAATGCAGAAATAGATAGAAAGTCCTGAATGCACAGCGTGATAGCGGTAGTACTGAACACTAGGAAGATGGTGTTAGGATCCAAAAAATAAGTCTAACACCTAGCAAAGTGAATAGATCGAGAGGAGGTGATAAGGTCAAACAAATGCTCCTAAGAAATAGATAGTTGTAACAATCAGCAATAGAGTATTTCTGCTCCCTAGGGATCAAAATTGAAATGAGGCAAGGGGATGCAAAAACTGGCTAGACATGAGAAAACTAGAATATAGCAATGTCCAAGATGATAGATAGATGATTAGAACCCAAGAATGACTATAAAAAAACTGATAAAATGCCCCAGTTTGACTAGAGTTGGTCTTGAAGGATATAGCATAAAAATTAGGTTGAAATGAGTAGAAAGGTGATTTTAGACATGAAACAGTGAATTGAAGTAGATATGAAGTATGGAAATGATGAAGACATGAAGAAATGAAGATGCCCCAGTGATGATTCAAAGATTAGACCTCAAAAGGTCAGCTAACTGCTCAGAAGAAAGTAGAATTTTAAAAGACAATTTTGACCATCAAGATGAAATTGAATTTGAATTTCGATCCCGAAAATGAATCCAAGACATTAAAATTATTTAAGAGGTGAAAAATTTATATAATGTGATGATAAGATAGAAAAGAGATGAAGTGAAAGATTAAGAAGGTGAAAAGACATGAACAAGAAGAAAGTAAAGAAATATATGAAAGGAGTTAGCTGATATGTCCACAAAAAAGATGAAGAGAGAGCTCTCCCCATATGCAATAATACAAGATTAAGCTAGAAAATGAACCTAAAATGCAAGCTAATATGCAAAGTGGTTTACCAGCAAGAAGCACATAACATTTAGACTCTTAATTTCATCATTGAGCATTTATTAGGGACATCATGAGATCATACAACCATCACTAGTATAACTATGAGGATATGAATATGATCAATATTAGATAGGTATGTGGAAATCCAATATAAGCATTAGAGACATGTAAGTCAAGATAACTACACGATTAGATTCCCTAAGTTTAATTTAGCAAGATTACACCTGTATCAAGGCATAAGCGCTAGGATAAACCCTGAGTGCGGTTTTGCAAAACAGTCAAGGATGATACATTTGTAAGTCAACATGTTGAATAGGACTAGCATAAATTCTTACAACACTATAGAAAAACAAAAGTATACCCACAAGCAAAAATCAAGAAAATATGTCCCATGCCCCTAGTTTTCTAGTCAATGACATCCTTAAAGGCTATTAGGGAGGGAACACATGGAAAAGAAATCATCATAGACAACACACAAAGTAGATAAAGATCAGCATAGCTCAGTCGTTTAAGTGTTTAAGTCTATGTGTGTAAGTCACTTGGCCATTTCTTCTAGACTTGATTCTGATAGTGAGAAATATCACAACATCAGAGACTGTAGGTAAACTATCTGTAAAGTGTTGAAAAACACTTGATGTCAAGGTGGGGGAAGTGTTGAGAAACACTATTTTGTGAGTTGTCAAAGAAACCCTAATGCACAAGAATACCTCAATAGGCTAAGTAACTATGCCCCCAAGATGAGGACAAGAAACAATTCCAAGCTAGGAAATGTGTAGCAAAGTGGATGATTGAGATTGATAGACATAGGTGCAAGGGTTTCAAGTAGCACTTGTTCCAAGGTTTTCACCATTTGACAGTTTTTTCAGGATTTTTTTTTTTTTTTTTAGGACATTTTCTAATTTTAAAGATTTTTTTCAAGATCATATATGATTTTTTTTTTTGGATTTTTTAGAAGGTTTTAGAGATTACTAGTTCTCAAGCAAGATCACATCATTTTCTCCTTATGTCTAGCAAGGTATAGGACATGATGGAGAAACAAGCCAGTGTATAAGCAATAATGCATAAGAAAGAATGTGAAGCAAGTGAAAGTGATCCTCAAGAACTGACTCCTCAAGAGTACCCAAGCTAGGGAAAGAGTAAATTAGTCATATGAAGCATATTTTGGATAAGAAATGGAAGTAATGAGAAAGATAGCATGTAGAATAAGCGGTGAAGCCAACAAGTGAGATAACATGAAGTGTGTAGTCCAAAAGAGTAGCCATGTCAAGAGACCTAAGAACCATTTTTCATTTATTGTGATCAAGACCAAGGGGTCAACTAGATAGGATAGGGATGTGATAGAGAAATGAGAATAAAGCTCAAGATAGATGCTATGAGTGAATGGAAGAGCACAATAGAAAATCTTGTGGATAAGATAGCCAATATGCAAAGATAGCTTAACATTGTCAAGATCAAAGAGAGAAGAGGGGATAGATGGATGATGCAAGAATTACGCATGATGCCTATTTGCTAGATTTTCATCATGGTACTTATCCAAAGTGCCACAAGAAGTAGTTTTCACCATAGGATGGATTTATTTCTCTTTACTTTTGCTACCAAGGTGCCACAAGAAGTAGTTTTCACCAAGGCATGTTTTCATTTTTTTCTTTTTATTTTTTTTAAATTTATTTTTTTTGAATTTTTTGAATTTTTAGAAAGAGCTCAAGATTTTTGAATGTAGATAGTGCTCCTATAGGAAAGATAAGTCATGATAAGCCAAGACCATAGAAAGGCATTCTCAAAGATGTTGATAGGGTAATGAAAGAGAAATGGTAGTAGCAAGAATATATTGAGGATGAGAGTTCATGTATAGAAAGTAAGTGTAAACTTTAGAGGATTTCATGAGGGTAGTTGAAATATTGGAGATGAAGTAGCTTGAGGTTTAGATGTATGAGGTGGTAGAAGACATTTGGAAAAAAGTGGAGTGCAAGGCTTTGGAATATTTTTAGGAAGATTTTTGGAAGAAGATGGAATGGAAGCCTTTGGAAGCTTGAATGTCAACTTTGAAATATTTCCAATATTCAAGTCTTTTAAAAAAGACTTGGGAATCCACATAGCTTTAGATTTTCCTTTGGATACTTCAAAACACATTTCTTCAATAATGGATTTAGGAACCCATATTTTCTTTGATTTAGCTTTTTTAATAGTGGACCTTTGTGGTCTCTTTTGTGCATTCTCCTTCTTAGCATTCACATGTCGATTAGATGGGACATAGTGATCTTTCCTTTTCAATGTATTCTTATGTTTATTCTCACTTCCAAAGGACTTGGGATTTGTGGATGAATAAGGATGATATGACTGGTTTAGATGTATAGATGGCTGAAAAGTCATCAAGGATGAGTGTCTTTGTTGATCTTGAGGTGTGATGGGAGAGCTAGGGAATGAGCTAGGAGTGAATGTAGGAGATGGAGGAACATAAGGCCCCAAAATGGATGGAAGGTTTGAATGCTTTAGCTTAGATGGATAAGGACCAAGGATAGATTTAGAAGATGCAAAGGGATAGTGGGAAGGGATATCAACATCTTTAGAATGAGCAACATGGTCAAAGCCATCAATAGACTCATGAGTACCTTTGATAGGAACAACATTTTTAATAGAAGCACTTGAAGCTTGAGCACAATTTTGAAGTCAATGTGGAGAAGTAGAACATGAGGGGATGCTTTGATCTTGACAAGTAGCTTTGGATAGCATATGAAGAGAACTTTTCTCATAATTTTCAGTAAGCTCAAGGGAGATAATGGAAGTGTTATCTTCATCATACTTAGGAGGTGGACAAGATATAGGATATGGAATGGAAAAATCTTGAAAGAGATGAACGGGTGCTTGATCTTGATCTTTCTTGACATTTATAGCTTTTTATTTTTCAGAGTCCTCTTGACATGGAGCCACTTCTAAGGACAAGGGAGAATGAAGAGTGAATGGAGTAGTGCTTGGATTAGGCATAGTAGTGCATGAAGGTTGAGGATGTTTAGGATTAGTAGCATGGAAAAGGTTTGTAGCCAAGTGAAGGTTAGCTTGAGTTTCTTTTAGAGGTAGCCTTCGAGGATACACGTAGTCAATGTGGAAAGCATTAGGTTCTTTATTTGATGGAGGCATGTTGGAAAGCTTTGAAGTGTTGGGAGATGCACGAGTGTTGGAAGAAGTGGAAGATGTAATAGAGCCGCTACTAGACATAAGTTCATTAATGTAATCTTGCTCAAGAGAAGTATCTTCACCACATGAGTCACTAGAGGTTCCAAGATCAACAATCTCATCATCAATGAGATCTTGGATTTTATGTTTCAGCTCTATACAATCAAAAGTAGCATGGTCATTAGATTTATGATAAGCACAATAAGCATCCAAGAAAGGATTTCCATAGGAGCTAGACTTAGGCAACATGATGAGCTTAGTTTCAAGAAGTGTTTGCAAAATGTCATCATAAGAATGTTCCAAGGGAGTAAAATTCCTCTCAAAAATATGTCTAGGAAATTCTTGTTGTTTCTCAAGTGAATAGCATGCGTTCATGTCTTCATCATTATCTTCGTCAAAGATAGGTCCATCATGAAATTTTGGCATAGGCTCAAGTGCTTTTTCTCTACAAAGGTCTTTAGATCTAGAAGATGCAGACATTTGATGTCTTGAAGTAGAGCATGTAGACCTAGAAGAAGAGGATGACCTTAAAGAAGGTGACTCACATGCATGTAAAGACCTTAAGGAAGATTCATGTAATGATGCAATCTTCTCCTCTAACCTTTTCTCAAGTTTAGACTTCATTTCTATCATGCGCTTAGAGAGATGAAGGTAAGAAAGATCATTTGTCTCTTCTAGTTCTTTGTATTGTGCATATATATCTTGAAACTCTTTAGTGACATGGAGGATATCATGGTCATCTAGATTCGGTTGAAGTTTGGTAGCACAAGGTTTAGATCCCATAGTTTTAGATGCAAAGCCAAGCATAAAATAGTCTAGAAGATAACTTGATGTTGAAACTATAGGAGGTAGAGTGTTCACTTGCCAAGATAGTAAAGATAGAGTAAAGTGACTTGTCAAGAAAGTGTCCAAGTTACTTATGACACTAGTGAATCAAGTCAAGAGCTAGGCAAGAAGCCAATAGCTAAGTACATAGAGCAAGTGGGGTGACAAGTGAACAACTTTCCCAACCTAAGAGTGCAGTCAAGAAATCAAGATAACCATTTTAGCAAAAAGATAACTAGCAAGCAAACATAGACCATGAAGACAAAAAGACCAAGAGCACTAAGACCAAAGAGCCACTTTAAGTATGTTTAAGCACTAGAGACATAAAAAATCATAGCCAAATGATGAAACCCCCCTTAGTAAGTAAGACAAGAAAATGTTTGCACTTGACATTTTGACTTGGTTGACAAAGTTTGACAATAATTGATAGCATAGCAAATTTGATGTTCAAAAGAAATTTCTTTCCAAGCAAGATAGTGACACATGGAGTATTCTTCAAACAATCAAGCAAGGGACAAAGAAACCTTGCATGATACAAGCATATGTGAGGTCTCAAAAGAAATCCCTAGAATTATCGTCATGTGTATGTTCAAAAGATTTTCATAGGTATACCACATTCAAGAATACATCAAGCAATATCTACCTAAATGTCATGGTTCATTACTCAACAAATTAGCCCACGCTTGATGCTCCTTTGCCTCACACCAAGTGGTTGCCCACAAGAGATATTGGCTTTGTCATGGAAATGCCATAAGCATAACCAACGGAACACATATGGTGAGTGTAAATCTTGGGGTGATCTGGGTAGTCCACTAGGATCAATCCTTGCACCAAGAAATTAAGCAGCTAGAAAAGGTAGTTACTAACTTAAGATGTTTAGATAGGGCTTCCGTTCATAGTGTTCCTCTTGCTCCCAATTACGGGACACCTCACCTTGCGATGAGTAATTGATCTCACGAACACAAGAGTACCTTAAGCATTCTTGCCTAGTGATCTCCCTATGGTCGAAATCCCATAAGTGATCACACTAGGCAAAGACAAACACTATGTCTATCAAGGTTTTGTGTCCTTGATAGCCTTGAGTTTATAGTGGGTTGGAAGAGCCGAGTAATCTGCTTATCCCCACTTGGGTCGTTCCTCTCAGGTTGTCCGAGAGCAGGCCCTCTAAAGGATTCTAACTACACAAAGAGTGGATCAACTTTCAAAAGTCAAGATTTTTGATTCACCACAAGGGTGAAGAGCATACTCTCCTATTCTAATTGTTTTCTCCCAAACACACCAGGAAGATTCAGTTACCTCTTGCTTTTGAAACCAAATGGCAAGTCAAGATTTTTGATTCACCACAAAGGTGAAGAGCATACTCTCCTATTACCAAAAGACTCCAATCACAAGTTTTATGTGCCTATGAAAAATGAACAATTAGTCAATTCCGCACATGAAAACAAACAAAAAAAAAAAAGTTTGAGTTTTTATGCTTTGGGCAGCCCTGCAAACAATGTTAGTAGCCCTTACGCATTTGAAGCTTTGACATGCGTTCTTTTTATGCAATGTTTCAATTTTTTTTACAAGGATGGCAACCTGAAATCACAACTTGTTAGCACCAAAATTTAGTGTGAAATAACATAAAAATATGCAATAAAAAGTGGTTAGTTTCCTCAAAAAGACAATTTATCTTCCAACCAAGTGCATGCAAAGAAATTGCAAGTTAATCATAAATACTCTCATTTTTACTCTTTGATTTTGACCTAGTCAACAAGATTGGACTTGTTTGCTATGATTTCATATCCAAAAGTAAAAATGAAAAGAAGAGACCCCTATTAAAAATCAGAGAGATTTCCAAAAATTTAAGAAATTTAAAAAAATCTCTTCATTTGCATTCTAGAGATCAATTTTGTCAAAACAGGCCAAATTTATCAAATCGAATTTTTGGTCCTTAATATGACCTCAAAATTTAAAATACAAAGAAAGAACCCCTATTAGAATTGAAAACCCTTTCTGAAAATGTAAGTTTTTAAAAATAATTCACTGATTTACGATCAAAAATGACTTTTTATGAAAAAAAAAGAAAAAATCATAACTCCCGAAAATTGTGTCAAAATAATTTGAAAATTGGATTGAGATATTTTGAACATATACCCAACTTGTAAAAAAAATTTCAGAACTAAAATTCAAGCGGTTTAAAAGATATGATCAAATCTTTAAACCAACTAGATTTTTGGCCTTCAAACCAATCTACTTATGGGTTGGCCTTAAAATCAAAGTGATAATCCTATAAAAGAAATTAATTAGATCCAATATGCTGCTGTAAAAAAATTAAAGATGAAAAATAAAAGCAAATGGAGCTAAAAACTTGATTCAAGCCCCACGGTGGGCGCCAAAAATGTACACTCGAAAGTGTCCCACTCTAAACCATTCTATCCAAATGATTCCATGAGTTTGAATGTTTAGATGCCGGCTTAGAGCTCCCTATCCGCAGAGTGAAACAGAGTGTATTTCAAGTTCAAGGGCTCTCAGATGAGCCTTAGAGATACTCTTCTTTCTAGTAAACCATGCAATGGGAGGTTCCAAAGACAAGATGCAAGAATGCAAATGTCCCAAGGAGTTCCCCAAGAATGTAATGCAAATGAAGATTAAGCTAGAATGAGATGCAAAGTGGAGCTATGCTAAAACATGTATGAGAGTGTTACAATACCATTATTAAGCTATTTGAGATTAAGCTACATGTAAAAATGAAAGCTAAGCTAAGCTAGAATGCCATGAATGAGAGAATGTAGACAAGAAAGAGAAGTTCTCCACAAAGCTCCAAAAAACCCTGTTAGAAAACCTACAACATAACAATATTCAAAATGAGGATCGATTGAGGGGGAAAGCTCTCTCCCTTTTAAAGATGTATGGATGGTAGAGATCAAGATGAAGATGGTGGATGATCAACAGTGGAATTCAAAAAGAGGAGTGATCCATGTGCACACACAAGTCAACCAATAGAATATAAGTTGACTTGTCATATAAGACAAAAGTCAGAAAGCCTTTTCTTTTAATTGCAAAATAGAAAAAGGACTTTATGTGTGCACTTTAAATGGGTTAGAAGAATGGGGTCTTTTATTTAATTAAAATGGGACATGTTCTTTTAATCAAATAATGAACTTAGGATAGCATATTCAAACTATAGGTTATAATCAAATAAATTGATTATTAGCAATTTGGTCTAGATAAATGATTAAATTAATTTAGCCAAAATGCTGAGAAGGGGGCTAATAGTCTAGATGACCATTTTTAGGTGATTACAATAATTTCATACTATCACAATTTTTTTTAATTTCTCTCTAGACTGACTTGGAATCATACAAAAAGGTCAAAAATGCACTGGCACAACCTTGCAACAAGAAATCTTTACATGCGCAAAAGAATTATGATGTAGAAATAATGTGAAAATACACCTTAGATTCAGCTCACATGCACATTGAATGAGAAAAATATGTTGAATGAGTAGAGAAGGCTTCCTATGATGGAAAAACTCATTTGATGCTAGTTCCTATGACACACAAAAATTCACTACATTTTTTTAACCTATGAATGTTGAATGAGGAAACTAGGACTCCTACAACAAGAAAACTCATTCGACCAACTCTTATGTCTATGAAAATGCGCAATGTTTTTGTACACCTAAGAAATCCAAAAATACAAAACTTTTCCTATATTGAAAATAAAAAAACTTAGCCCATGAAAGATGCCTCTAATAGATTATCTACAATAGGATAAAGGGTGACAAAAATTTCAACATTTACGGTGATTGGGGAGGGAATTTTTCTTGATAATAATATGATCATTGACCTTGAATAAATCCATTAGGCATGGAGTCATAACATCAAAACATGATGTACATCTTTGTCACAACATAAAATACACAACTTTGTAAACTAGCAAAACATCAAAATCTATTATCTCTAGGAAGGAAACAGTCATGCTCGTACACTTCTTGGAAAGATGAAAACATCTAACCTACTATGTATAAGAATTTAAAAATATAGAAAATAAATGAAGCCATTAATTGGTGTATTGAAGTAGTTTCCCCTCCTTACTAATTTCTTGTTTCTTCCATGCACATGGACAACTAGATAGGACATAAAGTATGACAAGCATATTGCCACACTTTGTAATACCTTTACAATGTTGAGATCAAAGATGCTCTCCAACATTGGGAAATCTTGATATTTAGCAAGAAACACCTACTTCTCTTTGTGAAACTCATCCTCATGCTTTGAAATAAGCTTAACTAGTGGCAAAATGTTGATTTTTTGCAATTCTAGATGCCTTATGGGGCATTTCTTGATGGAACTAGGTCTAAGAAATCAGCCTTGACCATGCTTCTATTCTCTATAATGATGATATCTTGATGGTTTGGAAGTAGCTCCTCCTTTTCTTGTGAAGATATAATCTCCACCTTGTCTTCACATTGCGTATGATCCTCATACTTGGGAGATACTGGTATGGTGTGGATTGCCACTTGTTTCTATAGAAATTTATGATCTTTTGATGAAGGCATAGATAGATTATTGTCCATGGATAAAATAATAATTATAGCTCATCCCAAAAGTTCTCTTCTTCATCAGACTCTTCTATTTCTACTGCAGTAATATGTATAGGTTGAGGAAAAACATCATTCATATCAACACATTCCTCCTTAAAAATAGATCAGTCCTTTGGGGCCTTTTTATCATCCTCCATATCATAGATAACTGTCTGCTACAATCATTGGTCTTCTTCTTTTTTTTTTTGCAAAAGAATCCTCATTTTCTTGTAAATGCTCAAAAGGAAAAATATTTGTTCCCTGAGAATAGGAACAACCTTTCTTTCTTCTTCTTCCTCCATAAAAGATAGAATCTCTTCAAATAAGAAGATTGGATCCTCTTCCCTTTATTCTACTTCCACCTCTTTGTTCTCCTCAATCCTTATTAAAGGCTAATAAATATAAGGTTATAAATACTCCCATGGTAGCTTTTTGGGATTTGTTTCACTCTCCCAAAATGACATGCTCAAACTATCATAAGTACATACAATTGGTCCACCCTCAAAGAGTGAAATGGTAATAGTTCTATAAGATTGATAGGGCCATATATTTCTCATAGGGAGTGGAGAAGTTCCAACAACACGTTCTTCTAATATAGGGGTCTTCCTCAAGCTTGTAATGAAGAATCTTGGCTAAGGAGTTGCCCCTTCTTCTTTGATCTGAAAATGAGCTAACCAAAAACTCATTTCCTCTTCTTTTGTTGCAGTAACTTGCCTTGCAAGTTATCCTCAAAATACCTTTGTTATGTATCCCTCTCTTCTTCTTCTTGGAGATAGGCCATGTATTCCATCTCCTACTTCTATTGGTCTAGTTCTTGTCACCTCTCAATCTCATCAAGCTACCTATCACAAGCCATCAACTACTCATTTTGTTCTTGAAACCTTAAGTCTATTTGCCTACTCTATTCAATTATTTTTATATGGAGTCCCAAAAATTTCTCACCCATCTTAGCCATCACACTTTTTATGGTTTCAATTTTATCATTCAAAGGTGTCGGGTCTATTGGAGTAGGGCCATGAGTGTAATAATAATTTTTAGCAGATTGGCTATACCCAACTTGAGGGTGAGATTGGTATTGATAATAAGAGGGTTGTGGAATAAATTTTTTAATATATGGGGGGAATAATAGTCATTTCTATGAAATGGGTTCGTGATTAGAAATTCATATAAGTTGCAAGTTCACAAAAAAATTTAAAAATCACAAAAGATCAATAATGATCTTCACATACCAACACTTGGTCTTCTTGAAAACAAGATATTTTTCATATCCCCATTTTAAGATAGAATTTTAATAATCATTAGATAATACAATGTTATTAAATAAATAATAAAGTCATATTAAGACTAATACTAAAATATAAAATAAAATAATAATAATTTAATCTATATTATCATTAAAATAATATTTAGTATGATATTTTAAATAATTAAAATAAAATAAAATTTCAATGAGTAAAGATATAAATAAAATTAAATACAAGAGACAATATTGTAGAAAGTATATTAAATTTCTAAATAGAATTTCATAATAAATAATAATAAACACAAGTAAGTAAATAAATAATATAACATAGAATAATATAAATTAACTAAATCTAATGAAAAGTCAAGAGAGATTTACCAAATAGACACGACTCCTTAAAACTAAGATATAAAAGGGGGGAGAGATTATTTTAGAGAGAGAAAAAAAGGAAGAGAAGAAGAGAGGAGTTCAAAAAGAAAAAATGGAAGAGGAAAGTAATATTATGAAGAAAATAAGTGACTTTTTGAAAATGTATGAATGATATTGAAAGGATATGAACCTTTGAAAGGGTAATAATTATGAATGGTTGTGACTCTTCAAAAATATTGTGATTATAAAGTATTGAGATTTTTCCAAAGGATTTTAGTTATGAAGTGTTGTGACGTTTTGAAATGATTATAACTATGAAGTGTTGTGACTTTTCAAAATATTTGTGTTATGAAAGTTTGTGACTCTTGGAAAAGAAAAATGGTAATAAGGTAAACATTTATTACTTTAAATGTTGTTTAATATTTATTATGATAATAATTAGGTAACATAATTATATAGAAATACCAAGGTAATAAGAATGAACATTTTCTTTCATTTGACATAATTAAATAAAAGAATAAACATCTAATCAATGTTATTGATTAAGAGATGATAATGACTTGAAAAAAATCCCAAGAATTATATTAATCAATAAGAACTAGGTGGATAAGAGGGTAGGGCTAAGTCCTAAGGCAAGAGGGGAATATATTGACTCTTGGGCTTAGGTTTATTGAGCTATGGGACCCCACCACAATGTTTGAGGATTGAGGTATGGTATAGCATCTAGGCATGGTGATGGATTGAAAACACTCATTTGAAAGGTGAGGACTAAGCTCTTGTCAAGCCTTTAATGTGGTCTCCTTGTCCAATCCCCAAGTGACCTAGCCTATACGTACAATGTAATAGATTGGGTAGGAATATATACATATATAAAGAATCATTAATAATAAAATAATAACCTTTAAATTGATTATTTGGAAAAAAAAAGACAATATTATAAGCCCTTGCAAGTAGGGACATTACAAAACAAGATATTTGTGCTTAGATTTGCCATGCTATTTTATGAAATGACTCCAAAAGCTGATGGAATTGAGAATATTACCCAAGTTCTCAATGAGTAGATATTCAAATGTCTACCAATAGATCTTATGTAGTTGAATTTGTGTCCCATCAAGTGTGCCAAAAGATATTGACACAAATGTTTGAACCAACTCTTGAGGTATGAACCTCATCCTTATGTAACATGGAGACAACCCCCTAGTGTGGGAATTGTGCTATAAGGTTTAATCTTTGGAGAAGGCCAACTTCCTTAAAATCAAGATGCATGTGAGGCCTCACCCTGAACCATCGTAGCATAGTGATACATTATTATTTTGATACTCATGACTCGATATTATTTCATGTTGTGTGATGTTTAATTTCAGATATTTGAGTTCGTCATATAATGCTTTATGAACATGTATGTTGATGAAGTAAGTAAATGCAGAATTAAAACTTTGAGTATGCAATTTTAATGATTGAGAATATGAGTAGAACGAGAGAAACCCTAGTTAATTGAATGATGTATGTTTTAATTTATGTGATTTCCCTAATACGTATATACATATGTGCATGTGATTTTATGGAGCTAATGATGTGTTCAATGAGTGTGCAGGATATTTTAGCCGAGAAACCTAATGGAGAAATGAAACTGAACCCTATGTGCCATTTGTGGAAACCCCGTTATTCGTATCTTAATTGTATTGTGAGATGTATGAATGTATCATTCTATAATTTAGTAAATATTAACGTTTTGTAACACTATTTTTATAGTGTCGCTTGACACTCATGAATTGTTTTTTGCATTCTAGCATGCTAGTTAGGTTTAACCAAGTAGCCCTTAACTCTAAGTCAGACCAAGTTAGTGACCTTTTTTCTAATCAGTTTTTTTTCTAATTAATTACCCCTACTCCAGATTAGTGTGGAAGTTGCTTTTGGTAGGTTGTTAGTTAGTCCTTAAATTTCTAGCATTTGTTGGGTCCCAAATTTATCCCTAAGACTTAAAATCATGAAATCTTAATACCCAAGGGGTATGGGTATGGGTTGGGGGCATTTTCCACCCCCCTAGCCCCTTTTGTTGACTTTTATGGTAATTCAAAAAGTCCATTTTTGCTTTAGTGTGAAAATAGAATGATTTCACCATGGGTTGAATGACCCTAACCCCACCTTGAGGTTAGCCTTAGGTTTAGTTGAGTTAGAAACCTCTAGATCTTTAGGCCAGTGGGCGGGAGTTATTGGATTTTGGAGAAGTAGTTGAGTTTTGATCTTATTTAGAGGCTTTTTTGAGGAGGTTTGGGTTGTTCACACAACCTCTAGTTTTAGAGGGATTTTCAAAATTGAAGGAGAAGGAGTGGAAAGCTAGCTCTTCTTAAACTTATTCATTGCCATAACTTGTTTTCTTGAAGGTAGGAATACTTTACCTCATTTTGGTTTTATGTAGTGCTTCATGTTTTAGTTTTATTACTTATGTATGTTTGTATGTGTGATGAGTATGTTGGGAGGGATTGGAAACAATTTTTCTTCAATGTTTTTCCTTTGTGTTGTTTTGAATTTTGAAGTTTTCTTTCATGGGTGTTTGGCATTACTCACCCTTAGATAGGGTAGAAGTGGCCATTTTTAGGGAAAGGTCTTCAGTTGGAGTCCAATAGTGTAGAGTCTCTTCTCAGGACAAGAAGAGGGAGAGAGAGGGTAGGGTGTTATGGGCTACTACCTGTCAACAAAAACCATGTAAGAATGGAAGAACGAGAGTTCTTGAGTTATAGCCCTGATTGGGCACCTATTTTGGTGTTGTGTCTGACATCTCCTATTGGAAAATTCCACCTTCCCCCTAGTTTTGATTCAATGTTGAACCTGTTGTGAAAACCCAGTATGGAAATGAATGTTTGATTTCATTCCTTGTTATGTTTGTTTGTCACCTGGCCAGTTTTTGTTTCCTCCACAATCTCAGCGATGCATTGCAAAAAATGAAATGGATCCCTTATTAAGGGCCATGATGGAAATTTAAATTGATTGTTGAAATTCAATTATGTTCAGGATTAAAATCCTGTGTAGAAATGTAATTTAAACTTTTGTTGTAGTGGCAACAATGTTAAGTTTTCTTCCTGGTTCTTTCTCGGTAGAGCCTTTGAATCAGGTGGTTAATAAAATAATGATTGAGTAATTGTGTTTCTTATGAAGTTTTTGCATTTTCTGTTATAAGTGTGTGTATCAAAGATGAGATGAAATGATAATGTTCAATTATGTAAAATTCACTTTTCAAATATGTGAAGACAAAAATTATGTTATGTTGGGAATTTGATTTGTCTTCGTGCTTAATAGGAGATAAAAGTGCTCTTGCATCATTATGATAGCAAACCATTAAATTCTATGTTTTAAGACCATTAAAAAAAAATCCCCTTGTTACAAAAATACATTGCTTGGGAGAAAAATCCATACTTATGAAATGAATTGCTTAAAAAAATTCCATACTTAGACAAAAAAAAAGACTTTCAAAAAAAGAAGTGTTCCTTGAGCCAAAATATCCTCTGGATTTTGTATGGGAGAAAGATTTGTCACTTTTCTTGCAACAAAGCATCAAAAGATCCCTTGTAATATCCCTTTTGGGTTTAATTATTAAATTTGATAAATAAATAAAAATAAAAAAATAAATAAAACCAAACAAAACAAACAAATATCCTACCTAATAAACTTTACTACATTATTACTCTAACCACCTCCATCTTTCCTAGGCACAGGCTTGTCTTGGCTTGTATTTAATGTTTTTTCTTTAAAAAAAAAGCAGTATCATGCAATGGGCTTGCATTTGAAAAGGGAGGGCAGGATGTTGAGTTGGCATTAATGCCAAGGACATTAACTAAAGTCTTTGACTATAAACTCCACCCTCTGTTTTGGTGTGCTCACTTTGAGCTATCATGCACAATATATGGGGGGGGCACATTTGCCACAAAGTATGCCTAATCAGTGCTTGGACAGCGCGCTGCAGACTTGGGCAGTATTGTATGTGACTTTAGGGTAGTTGGTGGTAGTGTTAGGGTAGGTAGTATTTTAGTTTAGTTTTTTATTTATTTAAAAGGTTTTTTTTTTAGTTAGTTGTAATTTATGATTAGTTTAAATTTATGTTAGTTAAATTTAGTTTAGTATTAGTATTAATGTTTTTAAGCATTATTATAGTAGTGATTAGAAAAGGGTTTAATAATTGTCTTTTTTTAATTATATTTATTTTAGTATGTTTTAAATTAAATAATTTATGGAATGGTTAGTTAAATTTTGTTATTAGTGTTAGGATGTTAAGTTATTAGTATTAATTAGTATTAGTTGAAAGTGTTTAGATTATAAGATTAATTTAGAAATTATTTCTAATTTAGTGAAAAATTTAGCAATATATTTAAAGGTGTTAGTAAACTTCATGTGAGCTATTGTCTTGTCTTAATATGTTAGTATATGATAGACTAATAGATAATGTTAAATTGTTTTGTTTAGTTAAATTTAAGTTTAATTTATATTATTATTTAAATAATTTCAATATATTGTTGTAATCTTAATGTAATAACGAATCAAATGTTGATACCAATTTAATAATGAGAATTTGACTTTAACGATGTATTCCTTCTCATGATTATAAACTTAAGATGAAATGTAGTAAACCTATTCCTTCACTTGCAAATGAAACTCTTAAACCTTAGTGAACCTAATTATTATTACTTTAAAATTAAAAAAAAATTGTGTGTTTTTGCACTTGTATTTTGGGCATGACAATGCACCTAAACTACTTCTTTTGAAAAAGAGAGGGAAGGATTGCATGAAAATTAAATGTTAAAAGGGAAAGGTGATGCATCAGATTGTAATTTGGTTACTAGCTCTACCTGCGGTTGCACAAAACATTAATAAAGCTCCCAAATACATAGTTATTGACTCCAATCTATGTTTCAAGGAATCATATGTAGGCTAAAGCTAATTAAATACTAAAAGGAAACAAGTTCACTATAGAACATTCAATAGTTGGCTAAATACAAAACATTAACTTGAAAGAATAGAAAATAAATAATCCATACAAGGAAAAAGGCTAAAAAATGTATTAGACTAGAAAGATAAGATAAAAACTAAGATTTCTATTCATGGAAGGAAAATGAATGCACTTGCTAAGCATAAAGATAATGAAAAAATACAATAGAGAAGAAACCTTAAAATATGTACAAAGATGCCTTTTAAAAAGATCAGGAATGACTTAGTTATAGTAGTTGAGTTCAAACTCCAACTATATTGGAGTTAAATTACATTTTTGAAAATCAAGAAAAAATAGAAAAAAATCTATTTTTGTGTGTACATTTGATCATAAAAGTCATAGCAACATCTAGAAATGAAGAACTTTGTAAAAGTAATAAACATCTCAAATAGAATAAATCAGAAAAATTGATTTCCATGTGTAACCGATCCATGAAATGATGAAATTTGAGCCAATAAATGGCCATGCAATCAAAAGTATCATTCCCATGACCTTTTCAAGTCACAAAATATGAAGGAAAACCAATTATGTCATGTTAAAAACCCAAAAAAGTAGTTTGACAATAAATATTGAGCTCTTGGGTTGTTCATAGCTAGTAGAAAAAATCAATACAGACACAAAAAACACAAAACATTTTTGGCTGGCACACCAGTGCACTAAATACTTTCTTCTTTCCAACAAACATTTGAACATGTGGAAAGGTCAAAAACACACAAAACTTGCACCATCACACCAAGATATTCTATCTCTTTGGATTTGTCATGTCCCGCCCCGACCATCATAGCACTATTGACATTTTGTTTCTTTTGGACTTTGATAGTTAGACTCTAGATGACACATTATTACCCACTATGGACATTGATATTTTGATACTTAGACTTTTTTTATTTCATGTTATGTTATTGGGACATTGATACCTATATCATTAGGCTATATGATGATTCCTTATGATGTTACTAGGACACTAATATTCTAAGTAGTTTTTATGATGTTATTCAAATATGCTTACTTACCTTCTTGATGATCCATATGTCATGATTAAAGCTTATGTTATACTCAAGTGAATGTTTGATTTTTGAATTGTGGTCTCCATATGGTGCTAGATTATCATGTCTTAGCATATTTAGAGTAACATTAAGAATTCATGTATCATTTGAATAAACTAGAATTGTATAATTATATTATAGTTGATGCATTTCTTAAGGTAGATTAATTCCATAATTTTCTGTAAGAATAAATGATCATAATGTTTTACTATCTAGATTAGAGAATTGCTAAAAATGTGAAGTGTGTAATGTGATATGAATGGAAATAAATATTTCATATTAGTTATGTTATTCATTGATGATAGAATCTATGTGATTTATATTTACATTATCATTTTATCACCTTATTCTTGGACTATTGATATTTGCAATAAGTGTGCAGGAAAGAAGCCCATGGATTTATGGAGAACCTTGCTAGGTGTTTGGAAAAACCAAGGTTAACCCTAAGGAGGGTATAACCTTTTTACCCTTGTATTTTATTTGTAAAACCAATTTGTGTGCATTATTGTGATTCTATAAAAGTAAATTTGTTTTTCTTGATGGCTTGCCAAGTGTGTTGTGTGTATTGTGGTGTCACTTGACACATGTTCTCCTTTTGTAGCATGCTTAGTGGGATGGTAGGTGGTTGAGTGAACCAAGGAGTGGTTTGGTAGGATTTCTTTTCCCTAGGTGTATTTATGGGTCCAAGAGGGATTCTTTCCATGCTAGGTCGAATGCACACCTTTTGTGAATTTCTAGGAGGTTTACACCATCCCTAGGGGTAGTTTGAGGCCTTATTTTAAAGCCCATATGATATACCTAGGGGGTAGGGGAATTTTTAAGTATTATAAGCTTCCCTAGGCATTGAAAAGAGCACCCAAAATTGTGGATTCCCAAGTTGGCCGAATTTGGAAACTTAAGCATCAAAAGAAAACATTCTTTAGGGAGAGTTGGTTGGAGAGTTCTTGGGGGAGAATTTTTGAATAGATCTGGAAAAAGAATCTAAGTGGGGTAAATTTTGGAAAAGGGAAAAACAAGGAGAAGAAGATAGCTTAGGAGGAGGATTGCTGGTAAAAAGAGAGGGAGCTCAAATTTGCTTGGAAACCAGGTTGGTAACCTTATGTACCCTTGCTATGAAAGCTTGTTGTCAAGTAGATTATTTTTATTGTGTTATGCATGTGAGTTTTCTGTAATGTAGTTGTAATATGGTGTGTTGTAATGTTGTGTTCTGTGAGGTTGAGGGACCATGTTTCATTTTTGGTGTATGTGTGTATTGTGATTTACTTTGTGTTGTGAATTCATATGTTCTTGTTGCATTTTTCTGTTTTGGGTGTGACAAGGTGAGTCTCATCTCTTGGGAGGGAAAGAGAGCCTTGTGATGGTAAGGGGTGCATAGGGAATGTGTTGGGTGAGAGTCTCTCCTAGAGTAGGATAGGGATGCCATATGGGTGTTATGGGCCCCATATGCCACCTTGTTGGAGTTATAAGTATTGTAAAGATGCCATGTGAGGGCATGTATGTGGTGTTGGGTTGCCTTGTGAAGGCATGTGCATAAAGTGTATAGCCTAATGAAGGCATAGTTGCAGGTGGAGTCTCCTCAACATTCATTTTCCACCCTTACCCCTTGAGATGGATCTACATGTGATCCTAAGTGGTCTACCTTGGTTGGGAATTTTTGTGGTTTTATTTGTCAACTGTAAAATGTGTGAACAGTTTTGTAATGTGAGCATTGTGTTGTAAATGGTTGTTAGTAATGTATGTCCACCTAGTCAAGGTTCTCCCTACTCGGGGGTGGCCTTTAAAAGGCCTAAGGTTGGGAGGAGAGTACCATGGGCTTGTTTGTGTGTGTTGTATTGTAGGTTGTGATCTATGGATTGAAGACTTGAAGAGAAGAAGGATGTTGTCTTATTTTCATGTGCAACAAAAACATACTTTCAAGTGAATTCTTATTGTATTAGGTCGAGTCACCCTTGGGTAACTCCCAATCTTGTGTTTTATGACAGCTTGTAAGCTGGAAAATTGTATAAGTGGACTGTATAAGTGGATTGTACTTGTTGATATGTTGCTACATTCAGTGATTAAATAAATTTATATATCATGCACTATCCTATAGTATATAGAAATGAGTAAAGTTGTTATGTTTTTGTTTCTAAAATGATTCTAAGAGAAAATGTGTGTCTCCATTTGAAATTGATACATTTGGTTATAAAGACATTTTGTTAGAATTTCAAATAATGTTCTGGTTGGAAGGAACTAAAGTGGTTAGTGAAGTTAGTTAAATGTATTGTAGGAATGTACATCAATATTGTAGATCAAGGAAAATAAATATAACAAATAAAATAAAATAAAAATGCTTTCATTGAAAAAGAAAAATATATTTATATTTGCTGGTTCCTTTGACTGTAATATTGGTGCACTACAGGATTGACCTATGATCATACAAAAAAGTCAAAAATACACTAGCATAACTTTACAGTAAGAAACCTTCTCTTGCACAAAAGACTTGCAATGTCATGAAGACACAAAAATACACCTCAATTTTAGCCCATGTACACATTGAATGACAAAAATACATTGAATGAGTAGAGAAGGATTTCTATGATGCCTGAACTCATTCGATGCCAGTTCATATGGCACACAAAAATGTATTGCATTTTTTACTTGTGAATGTTGAATGAGAAAAAAATGACTCCTACACCAAGTAATGTAATGCCCCGCCCGGAGATCCTTGGAAACAAGGATCCAAATCAAGCCAAGATATATATATATATATTTTTACAAGTATGAATACACATGAAAACATCATTCAAGGATCACAAAGATCACAACAGAAGACTTCAACACAATCCCGGCAACCAACGAATCTCCAAATGCCACTACCAAACCGACGCACCCAAACAAAACCATCAACCACCACAACAAGATGAGGGCACAAGAAATGACCACTCATCAACAAAACACCAAGCTGGGGTAAAATGCAGAATCTCAAAATTTGGCTAAGCCTGAAATCCTGAAGCCCTAAAAATTGGCTAAGTCTGGATTTCTGAAGCCCTGAAATTTCCTAGAATCCATAACTTATCTCTGAGAGGTCTAAAACCTATCTCAAACAATTTGTTGCATATATTAAAATATATCTTAAGTATAAGGAATTAAATATACGTCAACTTATAAAATATATGTCAACTTAAACGATATATTTTAAACCCCAAGAGACAACAACAGAACACGAAAAACTGCATTCAAGAGAAACCAACAGAATGCAAAATGCATCAACATAGGCTCGAACAATGCCCAAAAGGGTATCCAAAACCACTCTCAAAAATTTGGATCATGAAAAAAAGTGCTCGCTAATGGCACACGCAGGTTTTTCACAAAAACTGTGCGACACTTTTTACTAAGGGAGGGCGACACTTCTCCCTTACTAAGTGCGACACTTCTCAAGAAGGTGTGCGATACTGGAAAACTATCGCGCGACATTTCTCATAAAGTTGTGCGACACTCTTCGAGTGTCATATGACACTTCTCCAGTAATGCGTGCGACACTTTATAGTATCGTACGACATTCTTTCTATGGGCGTGCGATACTTTATCAGTGTCGCACAATGTTGAAAAAATGTCGCCCATAGAAAGTAAAAACACTTCCAGAACTCAAAAACCAGGAAAAACCAACAAAAGAACCTCCACACCGGGGAGTACCAGATCCAAAAAGGCTAGAGGAATGAACACTCGAGTGCAAGAACAACACAGAATGAAGAAAACCAAACCATCTAAACTACAACAGCAAAGAACACACTGAAAATAAGCATTGCAGAGAACAAAAGCAACATTGCAATGCACAGAAATGCATCTCAGGAACAAAACAACCAAACTAAGTACGCGGTTCCTCCCAACCATCAATAGCATCATAAGACCATCGTGGGTCCTAGCCATCCCCCGCGCGTAACATCTCAAGCCACTGACCAGATCGTCAGTACTATCGTAATAGGGATGTCACTACTAAAACATGCTAGTAGTAAAGCATAAGATAATCCTACAGTAGATAACATCACCTATCACATGCTAAATGATAGTAAGCAACAGATATACTACTAAATCAAATAACATCATCTAATCATATGTTAAACATCATGATAAGGGAATGCGTCAAGTAAACTAACATCATCTAAACATGATATACAAGCATCCCAATGAAAGCATAAATCACAAGAAAGCATACTCTGAAACCTGAAGTACCAAGTGAAAACATCCAGCAATGGTCGCACTAGGAAAAAAGATCATCTCTGTACACTGATCCCTAGCAGTGGTGAAGGTAGCTACACCTCCCAACCATGTGGCACCCATAAGTCCACACCCGCCGTGCTGATGGAGATAATGATCCCACCACAAACACACATAAAGCACAACATCCAAGGCTAACACTCACGCTAGACAGTATGATGGCTGCAACCAAGAACCTAAGACAATGCAAGGAGTACAAGTCCTGGTCAGACACACAAAAGGCTGCTAAGTAGGGGTTGACATCATGGAGAGTCGCTTGGCATCGACAAGCCCAAGCTCGGATCTGTGTAGCTCAACTCCCTCAATGGAAGGCCAATACACTATGTAGCTCAACTCCCTCAACGTAAGGCCAATACACAAAAGTACCATTTTATTATCTTAAGTTTTATTACCAGTCACACATTTTATTTAGTTATCACCTATATAAAACTTTCTCTGCCAACCGAGAAGTAGTCACCAGGTTACAGGATAGAAGCTCCCTCCATATGCTACCCTACCCTACCCATGCTCATCCTACGACAAGTTCTCTTGGGCATGCATACTCCCATCCCAACCCTAATGATCATAACTTCTGGCAAATCCATGGAAGATCGGGCCTCGCAAGTCACCCAACAAATGTACGCGCACGTACTCGTGTGTGGCGCACCACCATCACGAAGATCATAACACAAGGACAGGAATGAGAACATAATGCAAAGAAAACACCCAACCAAAAGCAACACGAGAAGGACAAATTCTACACGAATCCCAAAGCCAATAAAACCATACATCATAAAATCACTCAACTGACCTCAATCCGAGAGTATGGATTCTACACAAATCCCAATGATGTAACAAGACCAAAAGTCATGAACTTACTCAATCGGCCTCAATCTGAGAGTATGGATTCTACACGAATCCTAGCATTCACAAAACAAAAACAAAGGTCCAACAGAAACCATAACAGGTGTAAAATCACTCAACCGAACACAACGTCGGGAGTACAGATGCAACATGCATCCCAATGCAACATTAAAGTGCAAAAGTGGTCTGACTGATATCCAAATGGATCATCAAGGTCCACGACCCACATTGTGCCAAGAAAACTCAAGAAAATAGGGCAGCACGCAAAACGAGGTAAAAACCCCAAAAATTTAGAAAACTTCAAAATTAAAACTCATTTGGCCTTTGGGTTCAAAAACCCCAAAAATCCAAAAATAAATGAAATTGGACACTGTATGCAAAAACGGCCAGCATAACGACGTAAAATCCCAAACCCTCATCTCAAAAAACAGAGAAATGTTCATACCCGCCCAACTGGGTAGAACTAGCATATAGAAACGGAGGGGAACACTAGTTCTCAGTGTCCAAACAAACGGCTACCAAAAATAGAAGCAGAAACGAAGCAGAAACAATAAAACGGGAAAGCCCTACCTCACAGCCAAAAGGGCAAAACGAGAATCTAAACCATAAAATAAATATCTCGCAGAAGTAGCTGAAAATTGCAGCAATCCAAGGTTTCCCCAAGCTGGATCCAACGAGCCCAACCTTGCAATGATCCCACGCCCGTAGCTCCCACAATGAACAAAACAGTAAATCCTCATGAAGAGGATTTTTGGGTTTTACTCTCCAACTTTCCAATTTGAAAGTGAGAAGTGAGGAATTAAATTCCTTTTTGGATACTTATTCACTTTTCGGGTGAATAATCGATTAGGGCATTTAACCAACTAACCTAGTTAAATCCTGAATCGACCCAAACAAATATAGGCTATTCCTATAAATAGTAATTTATCTATGGCAAAGCTGCCAAAAATTAACATAAAACAATTAAAAAGCCCGAAAACCCAAAAATACATAAATCTCCTAAACAACTTTCGCGACAAAGCGAAACTCTAAATGCACAGACATGCTTATTGGTCTAATCACATAATGCAAATGAGTTTGGATTTAATAATCATCGAAAGCTTTAAATTAAACATTGAATAAAGGATATGTCAGCCATATAAGGACAACATTGGTAAAATATGAATGGTTGAATCACTAACTCCATGTGCCACTGCCAAGGATATAAATCCTGCACACTAAACAACACGATCAAGTGCAATTACATATAATAACATAGCCGAAGCAATAAATGCATTAAATCACCTAATTTAACCATTTATTTAATTATATGAAAATAATCTATTTACATCACTCACGTTCGCATAAAGCATAACAACACAGGATTGAAGTAAATAACCATAGCATTAAATCTATCACATAACAAAATCAAAGGTATGTCCAAATACCAGGTAACTAGATATCATCATAAAACACACTATCATCTCAAAATGGCCTCATCATGCAATATGATTAACTGAACAACATAGTAGTCTAATATCTATGATACTGGAATCAAAGAGTAACATTTGACCCTCAGGTCATCTCAAATGTAAAACATAGCATGAGTAACAAATATCTCTCTAATCAGAAATATAACAAGGTAAATGTCCGCAGCACATAACCAAAGAATCCAACATGAACAATCCATTTCTAATCACTTAAGCATTTAATAAGGCACTTAAAACACAAAAGCGAACACAGTCATAAACATGACTAACCACTGCTACAGGAGCCTAGTCCAGTGTAGCATGGTAAAAGTACACAGTGCAATCTCTGCACACATCTCAGGGTAATCATAGAACAACCTCATGATACCACATCGATCCTGGTAACCACTGGCACAAACTTTAGTGAACCAAAAATCACATCATAATCTCATAGATCAGTCAAAAGCATAATCAACGCAACTGATAAAGAAACATAAATCCAAACACCTCAACGGTGTAGACCACTCAGGGTCACAATCATGATCCATCACAACAAAAGATCAGCAAGGTTGCATCCATCAGGATGACTTACAGAAGTCAAATGGGAGAGGCACTACAAGTAAACTCATTTGACAAGCTCCTACGATGCCCAAAAATGCACAATGTTTTCATGCACCTGAGAAAGCCAAAAATACACAACATTTCTTGTGCTAAAAATATCAAAACTTAGCCCATGAAAGAGGTCTTTGATCGACTATCTACAATTAGACAAAGGGTGATAGAAAATATCAATAGAACTAAAGTAACAAGTTTAAACAAGATCACAAAATTAATCACATGTTTAAAATTCAAGTTTAAGGTTTGTAAATGATATCCAAATTTAGGGAGAAAGTTATTCAAAGTTCATAACCAATTCACCCTCTCTCTTCCCTACACTCCTCAATTATAGGAGTGGACTTTTCTTTCTAAAAAATACTCTTGAAGATGGGTGTCTTGCTAATAACATCTCTTCCTTTCAAGGGTTGCTTATCATAAGTGAAGTATAATTTCATATTTATCTATTTTTTTAATCTTACAAGAGTCAACTCTCTTTTCTAACTTTGTGGTGTACATTTTTTTAAAAGGATGTCTCCTTATTTCTAGAAGTACTTATCATTTATTCTCTTCCTTATGATGTCTATGTATACATAGTCTTCACGAGGAGGGGGGAAACATATGCCCTCCTTGTACTATATTTTTAATTTTTATGTACTTTTACTTTTACATTGCAAAATGTCACTCCCTAATATGTGTAGTGGGCCTTTTCCATCCCAAAGAAGCACGTTTACACACACACATAAATTTATATCTATAGGTAAATAATTCTTATCCTTGCACAAAGAGCACATAGATACTTACACTCTATAGTGATACCAAGGAATTGACCCATATGTATATACACATAGATACACATGCATGAAAGAGATACCAACAAGTGTGGAGGATTGACCATCAACACACAAACCTATTAGACCATTTGATCCTCCTTTTTTGTGTTGGCATAAGATTCACTATTAGGCACACAAACATGTTAGACTATTTGATCTTGTCTTTTTTTATTCACAATAAGGCACACAAACCTTATTGGGTGAGATAATCTCTCTCTCTCTCTCTCTCTCTCTCTCTCTCTCTCTCTCTCTCTAATATTACTCAAATTTATAGGTCGCCTCTCATTTTATGACATGGCCCTTTAGGTTTTATTTTATCACCTTTTTGGTCATATCTATTACCCCTAAGAAACATTCATGTTTCCATTAGTGTCAAATAGTTAAAAAGATAGTAAATGAGATGGAAGACATTGGTCAATTATTAAAGTCATCAAGTTATACAATCGTCACTAAGAAGACATAGATTAATCGAGCATAAATGTCACTAATTTTTGCAAGTATTATCTAGTCATAAGGACACCAACTGACATCATGACTATCAAGAAAAAATAGTGAATATACCAATTTGTATAGAGGCTACATACATATCTAAAATGACATAGAGTTTATATAATGATCATATTGAGAAGGAAAAATGATTAATATAGATTGAGACAAAGATATGGAAATGTTTATTAGTACATGTGAATTGACTCTTTATGATTTCAAGGTAGAGAAAGCCAATGAAATGAAAGAAAGGAATAACATAGAATAAGAATTGTTCTCGATTGTTAATTTTGATCAATGATACATTCTAGAGAATTCCAAAACCCTAATTAGATCAAAAATTGTAAGAGGCAAAGGTAAGATATTCAAGGACCTACATGGAACATTTTATAGTTGTTGTTGAGATGAGATATGTTATTGATGTTAGTGTTATGATGAGAAGGGTTTAATATAGAAGGATAAGTAGAGATTCAAGAAGCATAAGAAAGAATTTGATTTATCAATCACAAGAGGAGATATATTAGTGAGCATAAGAGAGATCTGAACTAGAAAATTAAGTTGCATTATACATATCAATTTATTGCTATTCTCTAATCATTGTAGAAGATTAAATTCTTTCATAAGGTATACCTAATAGTATTGTTTAAAATCTCTTTACTAAGTACACACTAGCATAGTGTTATAAAATACTTGAAAAAGATGTACCCTAATAGATGTGTTTGTATTACTCCTAGAAAAGTAAGTCACCAAAAGTAACACTGCATCGTAATCCCTAACAAGTTTCCACTTATTGCAACAATGATGGGTTTGTGGGTAACATCCCCACTATAGTTTTAAAGCTAAAATTTTAGAGGACACTGATTCACCCCCTAGATCCCACCTTTCCAAAATAACCCAACAATATCTTATGGTTACTTCATTATTTCTTGGATTTATCTCTACCTTCTCTAAGACCTTGAGGAGCCCTTTCTGGGACCCCTTAGGAATATTTCTATCCATCCATACACATGATCAAGCATACACATACATGTCATTTAAATCAATCATTCTTTAAAAAATCAAAGGAATTCATCGAGATCAAATATTTTCATCTTGAATCAAGCTTCTTCCTTCAAAGTTTTAATAAAATTTGGCTTTGAAGGAGGAGATCTATCATTTTCATTCATTCATGTTATCTCATTCTTCATTAAGGAACGTCACATAGATTCCCATACATGAGGTTTTTACTTCTATGATTTCCTTTTGGTTTCTTTGAGTCAAGGATATTACACTAGCATACTTGATTACATGTCAAATTCAATCACATCTACAAAGGTGATTGTGTTGCCCATTAATATATTCAACCCTACTACATCCTAGAATTTTCTTTATCATTATTTTACATCTAAATGTTAAGTTTGATTCCTTAATCTATGACTTGACCAAGGTAATACCTCATCAAATTAAATACCAAGTTTTACTATATGTAGGAGCAAGATATCAAACTTACGACCACAAATATAAAAAATACTCGGCAAGACCTTTCTGGAGAAGTTGGGTCAATTTTTCTATATTGCTCCAGGAATATGCCCATTTTCTTGTAAAGTATTTGGACACTTTCCCACAAAAGTTGACCTATTTCTAGAGGCCTTGGAAAAATAAGGTTTTCTATTGTGAGTGTAGATTTGTATTAAAAAATTAAGTCATAGTTTTAGATCCACAATTTTCAGGGAAAAGAAGTCATCATGTGTTACATATTTCAAGGTAAGTTATTCATCCTTTATTTTTTCATTTAGTATATACATATATTCATATCTTAATTGGACTGATTGCATATATTTAGCACCTAGAGATATCTTACTCTTGTCATTAAATCAATTGGTTCAATTTACATTAACATTGCATATATTGAACCATTAGCATTGCATGACAAAGGACTGTCTTGCATACTTCCTTGACATAATTTAGGTTTAGTATTGGCATCCCTTCATCCATTTTTGTTGTGTTAATCTAACTTGGGTTATATTGAGAGCTATGTTTAGAAGCCCCTCTCTTTTTTGAATTTATTTCTTTATCCATGAAAGTGGGTTGTTAATGAATTTATCTCACATAGGTTACATAATTAAAATCATTAATATTTTTCCCATTTTGACCATAAACACTATGTAGTTTAATTTTAAAATTGAGCATGCATGATTAACCACATAGGAATTATATTTTGGAAATAAAATGAATTTCAAATGGAATATTAATTTAGTGAATGGAGCGAACCTTGCATGTTAATAACTAAATTATTAATTGATCTTTTAAATGTAGTTAAAAATTTGGGATATATATGTATATGTTTCTTTCATAGTAGGTATTGTGGATGTATGAGAACATGTGATCATTTTTGTGATTTTGTGGCAACTAGTTACTTGGATAACTAAGTGTGATGAACTTGTATATTTGGTCAAATTGACCCAAGTAATATAAGGAGAAGGAAGTGAATCTACTAGCTTTGTGCACCCCTTTGGGATATATGATACTCTTTTTGAGAACCTCATAAGAAAATTTCAAGCTAGATGGCTAGTGTGTTTTTCTTTTCTTTGTGAGTGTTTGGGTGACCCTTGTGTGGTCTCTATGTGTGGATGCCTTGTAAATGGTGGTTATATTTCCTTTTATATATTATGATATATAATTTCTAAATGTTGGCCCTAGAATAAAATAAGAATCAACATTCCATAGTGTGGACTCCTTAGGAATAAGTTTATCTAGGTCAATCTTTTCGCCAAGGAAGGTGAATCCTAGGGCTTGAAGTGTCTTAGCTCTCTAATTTTTTTAATATTTGTCTCAAGATGGACTACTTTATTTTTAGTTTGAAAAAGTAATGTTTAAGGATACTTGGGAATTATATTTACATCTATCCACACACATGATCAAATATAAACAGACACACAAGACTTCAATAAAATATTCTTCAAACACTTCAAGGCATTCATCAACATCAAGTATTTCCTTCTTGCATCAAGTTTCTTCACTCAAGTTTGTAATGTAGTTTTTCTTCTAAGGAGGAGAGTTACCAGTCCAAATCATTCATATTCCTTTGTTCTCCATCAAGGCACACCATATAGATTCACATACGTGAGGTTTTAACTTCTATGCTTTCCTTTTCATTTATTTTATCCAAGGCTATTACACTTGAACATTTAATCGCATATCAAATTCAATTGCATGTAGAAAGGTAATTATGTTTCCCCTTGATATATCTAGTCTTACTATATGCTAGCATTTCCTTTATGATTATTTTACATATAAATTTCAAGGTTGATTACTTGATATATAACTTGACCAAGGTAATCTCTCATCAAATCAAAATAAAAAACAATTTTTACTATATGTAGGAGCACGATACAAAAATTGTGACCACAAATATAAAAACTACTAGCCAAGACCTTTTTGGAGAAGTTGGTTCAATTTTTTTGTAGTGTCATAGGAACATGTCCATGTTCTTGTAAAGTCTCTAGTCACTTTCCCACCAAGTTTACCTAATCCTAGAGATCTACAAAAAATAGGGTTTTATGGGTTTTCTATCATGATCACAGATTCACAATCAAAAATTAAGTCACAATTTTAGATCTATGATTTTTTGCACAAAAAAATCATCTTCTATCACATATTTAAAGGTAAGGTTTTCATCCTTAATTTTTTCTTTTAACATATACCTATCTTCATATATTAGTTGGACTAATTACATATATTCAGTAACTTTTCATTAAATCAATTAGTTCAATTTACATACACATTACATATCTTCAACCAATTAACATTGCATGAAAGAGGGCTCTATTGTATACTTTATTGACACAATTTGGGTTTAGAATTGGCATCACTTCAATGATTTGGGATTTTTTTAGTGTAACTTGGTTTATATTGAGAGTTATGTTTAGAAGACCCTTTTTTTTTTATGTATATATATATATATATATGTATGTATGTGTATTACTCTATGATTGAATATTGCTTTGAATAATTCTCGAGAAGGGCATTACATCTAGTATTAGAGATCATGTTCAAACACTAGGATCTCTATGTATATGTCTCACATGAAGTAGATGTTATTGATGTGTGAATAGATGTGATTAGTGTTGTGATCTTGTGGAAACTTATTAATTGAATACTTAAGTGTGACAAACTTGTATATTGAGTAGAATTGACCCATGTATCATAAGGAGAAGGAAGCGAATCTCCTAGTTTTGTGCACCCCTCTAGGATTGATGATACCCTTTGTGAGAACCTCATTAGAGAATTTTAGGCTAGATGGTTGGTGTTTTTCTCTTGGATTGTGAGTGTTTGGGTGACCCTTGTATGGTTTGTGTGTGTGGATGCCTTGGCAATGGTGATTACATTTCTTTTGATATAGTATGATATATAATATGTAAATGTGGATCATAGAATAAAGTTGTAATAATCATACCCTGGTGTGGCTTGATTTTTTATGTGACCCTTAGTTGGAGTCATTGATTTGTATGCATATTTTACCTTGAGTGGCTATTAATATTCCTCCTTGTAGATTGTAATGAACTATATATTTTTTTTTTTTGCCTTATGAGAAGTAAAGGAAAGAGATCTTGTTTGGTTTATATTGATATCTCATTATAGTATTGAGGTGATTCCTCTTGTTGGATAATAATTATGTATTATGATAATTATTTAGAAGAAATAGAAAATTGGGAAGTGGGGAATGGAATAATTGTATCAATAAATCATTTGGGTCAATTACTTATGTCCCAAAATTTCCTATTTCCAAACCTTTTTGCAAAATTTATGTGGTCATGTCTTGATCCCTAAGTTATGTTTTCTATTAGTGTCAAACACTTAGTCATATATTTGGAAAAGTTGGTCAGTCATCATTGTAATTGAGCCATCCTATATAGACCAAGCATTGTAACTGTTATATGTATTTCATGTATGAACCAAGTAGTAGTGAGTACTGAGAAAGTTTATGGTCACTGAGTAGTCTAATACATGTTGATTCATCTAGAAGATAGTTTGTGCCAAGCATATAGATGTTGAGTCACATAGTATAAGTTGCATCAATGAATTACAAGTAAAACAATGCATAATAGTTATGATTGAGCATCATAATGTTCAAGTGTCAAGTAAACCAATTTTGACATCATTTTTTGGAATGACACAAATATTGAGGTAAATATTTTTTTTGATCTAGAGATGTATGTTTTTGTTAAAGGAGTCAATTACAAAGATAATTAGACATTTTTTATGGATCATTAATTCCTATGCAAGGTGATCAACCAATCAGAAAAATAGAAGGACTAAGTGACAACAATGAATTATCCAAATCATTGATTTTGGTCTAGAAACTTCTATAGATGGTTATAAGAAGAGGATCCAAACCCTAATTTTAGAATGTGTATTAAAGAGATGGCTATTTTTGATGCTAGAGGCAAAGTGTGAATGAAAATTGGATAGAGAAACTAAACAAACTAGTGAAGGAAAGAATACATATATATAAGATTAGAGATCAGATCGATGATTGTAAAGAGGAAATCCATTATTAGCATTTGAAGTGAAAACCAAAGGATTGGGTACTGATATATTATAGCAAGTGTTTTAGGGTAAATCTCTTAACAAAGTGGTCCTAATAGACCTTAGTAAATCTCTTAACAAATTTCTTACTTAGTTATAAGTTTAAATCATCTAATCAAGATAGACTATAAAAGTCTTGTAAGCTCTTAATAAAGCAGATCCCTCATAGGGTAGATCATCAAAAGTGATCAAAATTCTAGCCCTAATAGGTGAACTTTATTAATGCAGTAGTGAAGATTTGTGGGTGTCATCCCTACCTCAGTTTTACCTTCACCTTGGAGGGTCTCTTGGTAACCAAAGTCTTTTTGTTATGTGTTGATCATTTTTTTACATATTTCATTGATGTGATTAATTGTTAGATCCAATATATCATTGTAGTAAATATTTATGTGATTTATGATATTGTTGAGATAAGGGTTTAAGGTGAAAGATATCAGACTAAATAATTTTTTGAATTTTTAAAATTCTAAAGATCCTGATTCACCCCCACCCCCTTAGTATCGTACTTTCCCATTAGACTTACAATGCTATTGACGCATTTGTAGAATTGACTATTAAATAACATCATGTTAACCTAGAAAATGGTATTAGGTAATAATATTGATGAATTCATAAAAGTAATATAGCTAAGCTTATGATTGAGATCATTCTTTTATGTGTGTGGATGTGTTCTCTAACATTTTTGGGATGATAAAATCCTTAGTGTTGTATGGTGAGTACTCCCTCTTGTGTGCTTGATTTTAGTCATAATGTTCTGTGAATGTAATTTTTATTGTCACTTTATTTTATCTTCATGGTGGATCTTTCAACATGTTGTGTGGGCTTACATCATTTTGGTAGATTCTTTTCTTGGATTAGTCACCAAAACCCCTCTATCTTTCTCTTTGTGATGTTTGTCACCTTTTATTTATTATTAAAATATGCGCAATTTAGGATTTCCTATTTGAATTGATATTTCCACCATTTGGGTTTTCCACTTTTTTATATTTTGGTGACTATTGTAAATATTTTCAACTATTCTCCAATTTTGTGTTGTGACTATATAATTTTCAATACAGACCTTTGATAGTATGTGCAAGGGAGAACATTATCAAGAAAATACTACAGTGTGATTTTTGGTAGATGTAAAGGCATGAATAACAATGTATTTTATTTTAATTATAATGATCATGTTTTTTTCTTGAAAGGAAAATAAATTTGACAATAATATACGTGCTTCTTAAGCCTTAATCAATTAGGATACATTAGAATGCAATTTTTTTGTTCAAGTGTTCATAACAATGTATTATATTGATGTGTTAATGTAAAACACATTAGTGAGATTATATTATTTAAGTAGGTAGAATCATATTTCATTCCATGGTGTATGTTAGTGCCAACATTCCTACTTGTTCATTATTTAGAAGGTTTCTCCCATTGCATGTATTGGAAACTATGGATATCTACTTTAAACTATGTTTGAGTCTTTTGGTTTTTGTCAAAAGTGTTGATATCCTAGAATGGTTTTAACTCATCATTTTTTAGAGACCATCAAGATCTTTTTAGAAATTTTTTAATAAATTAACATGAATGAATTTCCACAATCATTCATAGTAGAGAGATGCATGTTCTGGATTCACTTGTGTGCCATATTTTTGCATCAACATTTTAGATCACACTCAATGATCCATCATTAGTATGTGAAGAGCTAGAGGAGAAAAATAATTTGTTTCAGACCAAAGAACATATATGTGAGAAAACTAGGGTGTGAGGAGAAAAGGAACACAAAGATCAAGGCAACAAGGTAAACAAAGATAATGAAAGTGAAAGGTCACTATTTTTTATTTATACCTTTCACTTTCTTTGTCTTTGTTGACCTTGTTTCCTTGATCTTTGTGTCCCTTTTCTCTCCACACCCTAGTTTCTCACATATATGTTCTTATTGGTCTACAACTAATCATTTTTCTCCTCTAGCTCTTGACATATTGATGATGGATCATTGAGTGTGATCCAAAATGTTGATGCAAAAATATGGCACACAATTGAATCCAAAATATGCATCTCTCTACTTTTTTACTGGAGTCAATGAGCATCTAGATGTGAAATTTATGGCTTCCTAAGTAAAGGCCATTTGTTGTTGAGTGTATTATAAAAAATACATTTTCATACAATAGAACACTTTAAACTACCTTCTTACATTGTATCATAAATAATGACATTTTTAGCCATTTTCAAAAGAGTATAGCAATTGTTCCACTATCCTTTATTGAGTAGAGACCAATTCAATTATCATAGATTGGATTTCTATTTGTTGGGGAAGTTCAAATTCTATATGGGAAAGGTTAAATAATGAATAGTCATCTCAAATCAACCTCTTTTATGCATTAAGTGGGAGACATGTTTTTGTGTGCATTCTCATTTTTATTCTTGTATACTTCCATGATGTGATTTGGAGGTTGTGAATGTTTCATTTCTTAGTGTAAATATAATCTCTAGACAATAGGGTGTTACTTATTTTTCCTAGGAGTTTTGATATATATTATGGGTCTAAATGACCATGCATTTATCTAAGTTCTTGCCTCATTCTAAGTGGTTTTTTGGTGTTGGATGCACCACTGGTTCAAATTAGTAGTGGTTGGGTGTTTAGATGGTTGGTTGTATTGTAATTTTCACTAACTCTTCTTGGAATAACATAGTGTGGAGCTAGAGCATCTCCCTTACCAATCTTGAAACTCCAAGTTATAATTCCTTATGTACATACCTATGTACGTGTGTACATATGTGTGTATGTATGTATTAATGTATTTACGTATGTGTGTATGTATGTATGTATGTATGTAAACACTATATTTTTTTTATTTAAGTTGTTGTATGATGGCAAGACTCCATGTCGACAACTGGGTTGTAGAGGGCTATTTGAAAGTGGTATTCCTAGAGATTAGCTAGAAGAACATGTTAATATTAGGATTATATTACCATCATATGATTTCATATTAGTTTGATAATAATATTAAATTAATCATTGGATATATATCCACCTTGTTGATGGTGACACCATGTCTAGTTGGGATAAGTGACCTAGTTCCCATTAGTAGCTAAGATCTTAAAATCATGGAGATAATGTTGACCCTAATCTTGGTAGTAACTGTTTTTGTGAGTATCTATTCAAAGGAATATTTCACTACTGACCCTCCTCAATGAGAGTGGTCTTAGTTGTGATTATGCAACTTGGTACACTTCTACCTCTTGATACCCCCATACCTCAAAAGAATGCAATAGTAAAACAAAAAAAATATTTTTAAGATTTTTGGGAAATTTAGCAAGATTTTGGATGCTTTAATAATTATCTAGATGGAAATGATGGTGGTTTTCATTATTTGGGATGATTCTTCACCATATTTGGTGTGGGAGCACCTTAGGGTTAATTGTGCAAAAACCCTACAATTTTGGTTGTAAGACCATAGATTTATCATCTTACTAATAAGGACTATTTATAAATCCCCATGTGTTTTTTATTAGGTTAGTGATTCAAGTCTACCAATTTTTCAAGTTTAACCAAAATGTTGCTCAATTAGGAAAAATGTTTTTGATTAGGAAAAATGTTTTTGATTAGGTAAAATAGCTTTTATAGTGATCCTGAAACCCAAAGTTTTATAGCGAAAAGAGCGAGATGAAACAGACTAAACAAACAAAAAACTGCCACAAAAGGCCAGAGACAAAAGAAGGCCTGAAGCCAAAGTACAAAAGCCAAAGATAGAAAAGAAAAACTAGGCAAATAGGCTAGTGGCCATCTATGTCCATGGCCTACAGGGTTTTTGCAGCATCATTGTCCTTCTGACTGGCTGCACCTTCCTAAATCCTAGTGGGAGTGTTAATCTAGTTCCCCTAATTCACTTGGTCACTGGCCTCTTTCTAAAATTCATCTCGGTTGAATCCTTGCTTTGTGTTCTACTCTGCATCCCTTTCAAGGCTAGTTGTAGTCAAATAGTCCCCCAGATTGACAATATTCTCATTCAAGGTGTGAAGGGTGTCCACTATCTATTTGGTGATTATCTGGTGGATAAAATCTAGCCTTTGGACCTTCTACTCAATCTGGGTGAGTTTTTCATCCTGATGGTCTCTGGAAACCTAGCCTCTGTCTTTCTCCTAGCTACCCACCTAGTCCTTACTTCCTTTGGCTTCCTGGTCCTTGTCAAAATCCTAGTTGTTGGGTTGGTTGCTTCTGTCCTTCAGAGCCTCAATTTCTTGAAAAAGCCACTTGATGGAATGGAAGTTGTCAATCAGGCTATTCTTTGCATTGTTCAAAAAGTTGAAGCCAGTTTCACACACATTGTTAGAGATAACCAAAAGAGCCAGGTCAATGAGCTCATCATAGTTGGTACTTTTGTCAAGGTCCTCTAGCACCTAGATTTTAGTAGGTTCTCTAACAATACCCAAACTGACCTTGTCCCCATAGAAGTTCCTCCAAGCCCTCCTCTTGTTCTTTCTGATTACCTCCCCCCCTTTTTGAACCATGATTTCAATCATCTCCTCTGGGGATGAAATGGGAACCTCTTGAGGTGAATTGGGTAGGGTGGGGCTAGGGGGCATATCAACAGGGTCACTAGGATGATCCTGGGGTAGGGCTTGTTTCACTTTTCTTTTCTTGGGGTTAACCTTGGGGTCCATAGGGGTCACCACCTCCTTGTCATTTTCTCTCCCCTTATCTTCTTCCATCTCACTTTCCTTCCCTATCTCCTCCTCCTCCTCCTTAGACTCCGTATCAAACTCCACATCATCATCACTAGCCTCTTTCACCTCCTTAGTATGAGGAGAGGGGGGGATAGGGGGAAGACATCTGGGGCTCTTCTTGTTAGGGATGCGGGGATCATGGGTAACAAGGATAGCTATGCTCAAGGTGTCAATTTTCTCTGATTTCACTACAAGCTCATCCCCAAAATTAGAACTGGAAGTGTCCTCTGAGGCACTACCCAAAACCCCAATGGTTTTACCTCTTGTTTAGGTTTTCAAGAACTCATAAATCAGAATCAGGAGACCCTCATGGAGGGAAGGATTTTTGATAGGGCATTTCTTGAACTCCTCTATATTCTTGGCCATGGAGGTGAAAATGTAAAAAGGAAAAGAAATTTTCACTTTGTGTCTAAAATGATTTAACAAAACAAAATGATGATTCCTAATTCTATCAAACCTGGGGTCAAGAGTGACATATTCAATGATAATCCTGAGAACATACCTCCAAATTTTTTTGATGGAATCAATGTCGTAGTAGGTGTCAATCTTGACCAATTTTATTTTCTCCTTATCATCCTTGACAAAGTCGTTGATAGTGTTGGAAAACATCTTCTTGTCCCTGTAGAAGTTCAAGCCATCTTGAGAAAAGCTAGTCACCTTCGCAATAAGACCCTCAGTGATTTGGTGGGAAACACCATAAATTTTGACCCTACAATTTTGCCAGGAATCAACCATAGCTTTAGTAACCTCCACATCAAATCCATGAAGCTTCTCTATGAATTTTCTTATACCTCCCTTCTAGACCTTTCTCCAGACCTTCCTCTTCTCTTTCCATCTCTTCACTTCGTCCCATGGCTCTCTTTTGATCCTTTCACCCACCATTGCAATTTTTGGCTCAACTAACCCTAAACCACTAGCAATATTGCTGAGTTCAGATTAGCAAAAGGCACTGAGAGCAAAAATAATTCTGCGTGTGTTTATGGGTTTATTTTTGGCTTCCTTCACCTTGTGTCTTTCATACATGTGATTATGGAGCAGAGGGGGTTCCACATAAGTCCAGATAATTTCCTTTTTGAAGTATGATTTTGCAAATCCTATCATCATTAAAAGGACATTATGTTGGTGCTATTGATTTGCTCCTTTCGGATTAGCTTGATCGCCACTGTCAAAAAGTCATTGTTGCTTCCCCATGTCATCACCGAGTTGCTAGCAACTGCTTTTCTAGCAAACCAGTTAGCAACCATGTTTTCTTCACAATAAACATGGTTGATGTGGTAGTTTTTAAATTTCCTTAAGTCTGATTTTAGGTCCTCAATAATGCTTTCGATGGTCCAGGAGGGTTTTGTGACTCCTAAAATGAAATTTATTATATTTAAGGAGTCACCTTCAATCCATAGCTGCTCAATCCCTAAGGCTAGGGCCAACTTAATAGTGAACCTAGCAGCACTGGCTTTAGCTAGATGATTGGTTTGGTGGCCAATAGGGGAAGAGATAGCAGCAATGCCACCTTTTGAATTATTTCTTATGATACCTCCGCATCCAGCTGGACCTAGATTCCCCTTGGCCGCCCCATCAAAATTGGCTTTATATGAGTTCTTAGGGGGAAAAGAGCAAGTAGCCTCCTATCTTCTTTCCTGGCTTTACTGTTCCCTCCAACCTTTATGTCTCCTTCTCTACATAATTCTTTGTCATAAGGTTTTCAATTTTCTTAGCTATTATAATCTCAGGGGCTTCTCTGTCTTTGAATATCCTATTGTTGCGCTCCTTCCAGATTCCCCAGCAAAAGTGTGGGAGGATCCAGGAGCTCAATAACTAAGAATTAAACCTTGGTGGTGGCTTCTCTACTGACTAAAGAAATCCTAGATACAAGCTAGAGGGCACCAGTTGAAGTCCAGGTTAGTAGTCAGATGGCTCCACACCTTGGAGGAGAAGGGGCAATGGATGAACAGATGATTAACCATTTCTAGATCTTGCTTACAGAGGTAGCATCTATTAGGTAAGATTTGGCCTCTCTTGGCTAAATTATCCTGGGTGACGATTTTATCTTGAAGGAGGAGCCAGAAGAAAATGTTTATCTTAGGCGTAAGCCAAGGATCCAAGCTTTAGCCCAGATAGGTTTCTCCTCTTTACTCACAAGGGATAGATAGCCGGTGGCCACAGAGTGAAGGGCCCCTGAAGAATCTCCCCAAACTAAAGAGTCACCATTCTAGTTGATGAAGATGGCATTCAAAGAGGACATTAAAGGCTTGAGGTCCTATGAAAGTTCAGCCAGATTATGCCATTCATTATCATTTTTAAAGTTCCTTACCATCAAACCGTATCTTCCAATACACTGATCAGCCCACCTACCAAATATGGGGTGATTAATGAGGGGTTCCTAACACAGCTAGCTATCCTACCAAAAAATGATTTTGTCTCCCATTCCAACTTTCCATTTAGCTCTAGATTTAGCAAGGGGGAGGGCCTTCAAGATCTCATTCCAAATCATCGATAGCTCAACCCCTTGAAATATGGAGTTAAGAGACAATCTACCTAGATATTTCTCAGCCAGAATATCCCTCAAAATACCTATTCTTTGTACGATGTGCCAAGGATGTTTAGCTAAAAGGGATTGATTAAGGTGATAAATTTTTCTAATACCAAGACCACCTTGGCTTTTGGGCTAGCAGACTAAGTCCCATGCAACTAGGTGGTATCTCTTGTGGTCATCAGTCCTTGTCTAGAGAAAATCCCTCTGAATCCTCTTCATTCTTTCTACAAACTTTACCAAAATCCTAAAAAGATAGAGGGCATAGGTAGGGAGGTTCTAGAGAATAGAGTTAACCAGAGAGCATTTTCCAACTTGACTGAGGGTGGCCCCTTTCCAACTTGCAAGTTTCTTGTTGAAATTGTCTATAATGCTGATCCAAAAGGAATCTAGAGGTTTTGTTCCAAAAGGTAGCCCAAGATAAGTCACTGGTAGGGACTCGATGCCACATCCTAGAATGTGAACAATTCTCCTCTACCTCTCCAAAGGGGTATTGAGGAAGAAAATTGAACTCTTATCCAAATTGATAGCCTATCCTAAACCCTTGGTGTAGGAGTTCAGAATGTTTTTGAAAGTCCTAGCCTCCCGAATAGAGGTTTCACCCCCCAAGATAGTGTCATCCACAAATTATTGGTGGGTGAAAGTAGAGGGTCCCGAAGAAGGCCTTAGACCTTTCAAAATCCTATCCTAGATCCTCATCTAGATGATTCTACCCAAGCATTCCACCAAGATGACAAAAAGGATAGGAGATAAGGAGTCACCCTACCTTAAACCCCTTGAGGGGGAGAAGAAAGGAGTGGGGAGACCATTAACTAGAACAGGAAAAGAGGGAGAAGACACGAGCTGAGAGATGAGCTTGCATACCTGAGCATTGCGACTAAAGGCTTGAAGGATATAAAAGAGGAACTTCCAATCGACCTTGTCATAAGCTTTAGACAAGTCTAGTTTGAGAAGGAAACCTTCCTTATTGCCTGCCTCAAGAGAGTGGATGACTTTGTGAACCAATATGATGGAATCAAGGATCTTCCTACCTGGGACAAAGCCAGTTTGCTAGGGTGAGATGATCAAGGGAAGGATGCTAAGGAGTCTGGAAGTGAGAACCTTGGAAATGATCTTGTAGAATGAGTTGCAAAGGCTAATGGGCCTAAATTTGTCCAAAGAGTCAGCTCTCAGAATCTTGGGCATGAGGACAAGAAAAGTACCATTAAGTTCTTTGAGCAGATTCCTAGCCCCAAAGAATTCTTGAACTGCCTTTACCACATCCTTCTTAACCACATTCCAATAAGTCTAAAAGAAGAAGGTAGGGAAACCATCAAGGCTAGGAGCTTTATCCCCTGGGAGGGAAAAGAGGGCTTGGTGAATTTCCTTCAAGGTGGGGATAGCTTTCAGCAAGGAATTGTGATGATCTTGCAGCAAGGGGGGGATAGTTGCCAAGATATCCTCTTGATCAGATGCAGAGAGGGAGGGATCAACTGTGAGGAGAGAGGAGAAGTAACAAAAAACTTCCTTCACTATCTCTTCTTCCTTAGAAACTAGAACTTGGCCCTTTTTGATATTAGATATCCTATTGTTAGCCCAATGCTTAAGGGTGGTCAGATGAAAAAATTTGGTGTTACAATCTCCTTCTTTCAACCAGCTAACTCTAGATCTTTGTTTCCAATAAAGCTCTTCCTTAGATATGATGTTATGCAAATTCGAGAGGATTTCCTTTTCCTCCTTCCTGTTGTGGGCATTATATCTGGAGAGCTAAATTTCTTCCTAGATAGAATTGAGCTGATCAGTTTTCTCATCTTTCTCCTAGAAAATGTGGCCAAAGTCATTTTTGTTCCAAGATTTAATGTTCCTTTTCACATTTTTTAGCTTCTGGGCAACTCTATACATAGTAGTACCATCTACCTCAAAGTTCCACCGAGAAGAGATTTTTCCTTCCAATGCTAGATGGGAAAGCCACATTTTCTCAAAGCAAAAAGGGAAGGCCCTTTTGCTAGACAGGGAGGAAATAAAGAGAGAAATTGGGAGTGATCATAACCCACCCTTGGGAGGAGGGATAATCTGCAAGAATGGGAAAGAAGCCATTCAAGAGATATGAGGGCTCTATCAAGGTAAAACTAAATGCTATCTCCCCCAAATCTCCTATTAGACCAAGTGAAACTTCCCCCTTGAAGGTCCATATCCAAGAAGGCAAGATTCTAAATGAACAATGCAAGGTCACACTTACTGTCCTGATCCAGGGCAAGACACCCCCATTTTTCAGCATTAGAGAGAGGTGAGTTGAAGTCCCCCATGATAATCCCTTTGTTAAAATTGCAATTGGAAAGGATGTCGAGGAGCTTGACCCAAAAACAATTTCTTTCCTTGTTGGTGTTGGGGGCGTACAAGTTTAGGATAAGCCAAGAACCATTGCTATGGATGTGAGAACCCTCACACACAAGAGCATTGTGAGTGCTTAAAAGAGTAGATAACTTGAAGGCCCTGGAGTTATATAGGATTAGTACTCCTCTAGAAGCACCTTCCTAATCTGAGGCTTTGTAGCTAAAAGCTTTATTAAAGGATATCCTCTTAACTAGGTCCATTTTCATCTTAGTCTCCTGTATTATCAGAAAATCGGGTCTATGGTCTCTAATCATATTTTTGACTAGATCTTGTTTATGAGCCCCATTTAGGCCCCTTATATTCCATGAAATGACTTTCATTTCTTACTTCTTGAAAAATCCTTGATGGTTCTCTAGCTCCCATCTACCAAGTTCCTTTTTGTTTCTTCTTGTAGAAGCTGATTTGAGCTCTTTCTTCCTGCTCCCTTGGGGGTTATCCCAACGTCAGCTTTGACCCTACTTCTGGTAGATGCTGGAGATAAAGGAGGGAGGACTTTGTTCTAGTTCTTCTGGTTCTTTTTTTCATCTTTACCATGCACCAATCATCTAGGCTTATCATCACATTTCTTTCTAACTAACCTTCCCACTGGGTGATCTGGTTTAGATTTGTGTTTTTAATGAGAAGATGGAGCTTGGCCTCCAACCATTTGGGAATAGAAGGTTCTCCCCCCTTCGACCCTAAAGGGGTCTAGGAATCAGTGAGCTTTTGGGAGAGAATCTTATCCTGGCTCTCCTTTACTTTCGAAATAATCTAGGCTGGGGATTCTTTCCCCAAACTAAGTTGCTTAGTTGCTTCCAAAAGTGGAGCTTGCTCCACTATGGAGCTAAGCTACTTTGTTGCATCCAAAAGTGGAGCTTGCTCCTCTGTAGGTCCCATGTCTTGGGAGTGGGGACTTTCTTGCATCTTTGGATCCTCCATCAAGGTTGAGACTGGCATCTCCAAGGTAGGACCCTTCTCAAGGGGGGTAGCACTTGCCTACTCCTTGGGAATGACCTTCTCAGGGATATCCTTCAAGGCTTTATCCTTCTGGCTGACGGCCTTCCTCCCCTGTGCCACAGAAAGTTTTCACCTCTAGAGCAACTTCATCTTACCCTTACTAGAAGGGCAAGATGGTTGCTTCTTGGCTTGGTTAGAGATGACTGGTTCCATGGGCATCTTCTTTGCTGCACTGGGGCACTGGTAGGCCTTATGACCAGCCTTCAGGAAAAAGAAGCATGCAAAGGGGATTGTTTCATAAATGATTTTTTGAATGTGGACCCCTAGTTTAGAGTGAAGAGCAATAAAATCAAGCATGTCTATTCCTTCACTCACCCCAATGCATATGTGAGTGTAATTGAGATGATGTTTAGAGGCAGAGATCGGATCCATTGAGGGGAGTTACCTAAAGGTCCTCACGATCCCCACAAAGACATCCTCATTCCAGTATTTTAACAACAATTTTGGTAGTCTAACCCACACAAGAGCTTGAACAAAGAAAGAATCATTCAAGATCATTGTAGATGACCACTTCTAAAGCACAAGGGTAGAGCAGCCAAAGGCCCATTTCCCTTCACATAGAATGCTGGCAAGGTCTTCCAAGCATGAAAAGTTGAAAGACATGAAGCCTTTTGCCATAGACGTGACTGAGACCTGACCTTTGACAACCCATTTTTGTTTGATGAACAACCTGATGTCATCAATGTTTGGTCTAGGTCCCAAAAATCTCCCAACCAAATTAGAAGTCATAGCCCGTATGTTGTGATCCACTATCTCATCCAAAATAGCAATCGCACAAGAACCTTTAACAGAATCTTGGATAGTTTTAACAGGCAGGAAAAATAATGAAGACCATTTTGTAGTTCCTAGCTTGTTTTCTGTGGGAACCAAAGGAATCTTAGTCACTTCCTTGGGATGGACAGTTGGGCCCCCCTCCATGCTTTTCGATTGATCCCCTGTGCCAAGATTTGCCAGTCTGCCTCCATCTTGTTGTCCGTGTTCCAGACCAGGGACCCAAAACTAAACAACTGAGGAGATCCCACCCTTGCAGGAATTCAAAATTTGAAAGCTCCCGCTCTCTTCGCTCCCACCGCTCTCACTTCCCATGAATATCACAATAAAGTATCAATTCAATTAGGCAAAATTTTGTCAATATTGTAATTTTGGGTTGAATATCAAAATCATTAGGTAAATGATAGGAGGAAATTTTTAGGACATACATAGGATAGAAATTTCTTTTAAAAAAATTATAATTTTTTTTTTCTTAGGGAAGCATCAAATGTTTGAAGTTAATCATAGTTGCTAAAAGTTGTTAATGACAACTTTGCAACATTTTCAAATTGCTTGACAAATTTTGATAGGAAAGTGCAAAATTGTACCAAGTGGTTATGAACCCATGGAAATAGTTGATATAGATGGATTATGGATATTCAATACCTCCCAAGGCATTATGTGAGGTTGTATTCCTTGTTGTGAAGAAAATTTGTTAAAAAGGCTTGATAGTTTATACAATTTTGTGCATAGTTGTACTGCAACTAGAGCATCTTCTATTATATGGGTTCAATTTGATGTTTTTCCACTATATATAGTTATTATAGGGTTTTTTATTTATTTTAAATTTTTTTTGTGCCTTTGTGTTCAATTTATAGTGTGCAATAAAATTCCAAAGTTCACTAGACAATCACTAGATTGGTTTAGGGCTTTGTGGAAATAATGTTGTTTTCTCACAATTTCACCATTGGTTCATAATAGACATTGGAGGTATTGAAGATAATTAAATGTAATATATTTTGGTTTTGGTTTGGTCTTTTGAATTTCAAGCAATTATTTTGAGGTCTTTCCCTAGGCAAGTTGGTCATAAACTGATTAGGTGCAGACCATTGAACAATAGTTGATAGTTGCAGGGATCAAGTGAATGTGTCAACCCAATGATTAAAATATGTTAATTTGATTCTAGGAAAAGTGTGGAAAATTTATGAAGAGTGGTTTAATCCTTTTTTTATATATTTGAAACTCTAAACTATTGAATGGTCAAGAAAGCATTAAACTAACCTACAAACCCTCATTTTTTGGTTAGGGCATATACGAACATTGTGAAAGGGTGAAACCTACAAAATGTTTTAGGGTTTTGAAATAGGTATTTGGAATAGATATATGTTTGATAGATATTTTGTAATTTTTAAGAGTTAATCCCAAAAAACTAGGATCAGAGGTCTAATTGAGGCCTAAAAGGGTTACAAGACCTAATTGCAGAGAATAAGGAGATCAATAAGAAAAATAAGACTTAAGATAGGTAAAATGAATCTTTTCACATATTTTAAGTTGATTTTAAAAACCTCTAGAACCTTGCAAGATGTTCTAGATGATATAGAGTTTGAATGCTAAGAATTAAAGAAAAATACTAATTAAATGAAGGTAATTTGAAATTGATAGGTCATTCTAGAGGAATAGTTAATAAACTTGAGTTTGTACACATTGAAGGAGTAACAAAAAGTGAATTTGGTACACTCTTTGACCTGGTGAAGAGATATATGACTCTCTAGAAGTACTTGGAAACTATGTTGACTCTATCAAATTAGTATTAGAGCCTTAAAAAGGCTTGGGTTAGTTGAGGTGTATATCAGAACTAGATTCAGTAGGAGAACCCATCATGGTGACAAATGCATAGTTAGATAAAAAGGTAGAGGATGAAGAAGAATGATGCAATAGGATTTCTTCCACTAGCCCTTACTTCCACTAAGGTCCTCCTAGGATTCTCTCCTAGAATATTAGGGTTCTCCCTTGTCACCCTATCCTTAGAGGATTTCTTATTTATCCCCTACACCTTCCTATCTAATTACACCAATGAATTTCCTACTTGCATTCTCCATTAAGTCACTTCAACAAGCCTTCTAAACTCACATTTTCAAAAAAAATTATCCTTCCACCTTCTATAATGAGTGAGGGATTCATCCTAAGGGTTTTGGACCTCACCTATACCACTGGTCTCAAAATCCATAAACTTCTTCATCAATTTCACCAATTTAGACCAAATTCATAGAAAGCCCTGATTGAATTAGCTCTCCAACTTGGGTTTGGATTGTATATCAAAAAATTTATGAACACGGTTGAAGTCCAATAATGGATTAAAGAACCCTTTGGAAAAAACTAAAGGATTTTGTGGGTCTCATATTCCCAATATGTACATACACTCCCTTGTTGTTTTTGTGCCTAAAAACAAGGGTTTCTAACATTGCCAAACAACATTCCTTAGGGTCTATTGAAAACCTTAGAAAAGTTGATCATGGAAGCTTATCATTTCACTTTGGTATTCTCACACATCCATCCTCCTTCTACAAATCACATATTGAACCATATGATGCATTCAACCTACTCATATCCATGTGTTAACTCCATGACCACCTAGCCATACATAAAAGGCTTGCCTGGGGCATGACAAATTAAATATAGTTGCCAAGATTTTACAAGAATATCCCTTGATATGTAAAATAAAAAAGGGATCCAGTCCCATGTCCCCCAAAAAATGATGATTCCATGGTTATGATCCATGGAGGAGCTATTTTTCCAAAAAGTACCAATGCAAAAACAATGACCAATCTATATACAAATAATTTCCTAACTAGGCACAAATGAACTATAAAAATATTGAATTCTAAAATAAAAGGTACTATAAAGCATGAGAAATTATAATCCAAAAAAAAAATGAGCCTTTCAACCCATTAGTTCGTACATGCAACCAAGAAACTCAAAAACTATCAAAATCTAGACTATATTTTGTGGATCCACTTGCAAAATTATTCTTATTACAACTTATGACCTTTGGAGTGGGATAATTTCATGGTTTTATAAGCTCCTCAATAGGTTGTATATAGTTAGAACAACCATCAATATCTTTCCTGCATTATGAAACTTTCTTGGCAAAAAGTTGTCAAGCAACTTTTCAAAATTGCAGACAACTTTGACAACTTTTTGTATTTTTGAGAAACTTTTCTTTTCTTCATTTGGGAACTTAAAATTTTTTCCATTATGACCTATTTATGATATCTAGGAATTATTTATCCTTTAGGACATCAATTCACATGATTTAGATGATTTTTACCTATTTGACAACTTTTCCACATTTGACATTTTTCCCCAACTTTTTCCAAATGACTAGGTATAGTACCCAACCTATGCACATGGATGCAAAAACATCATATAGGAAAACATAAATCAAAACCATATCTTTCTTAGGTTTCTATGGTATAATACCCACAAACCCTAACACCCAAAACACAAACAACCTAAAGCAAGAAGACCTAAAGATCTAGAGAGGATTGAACCTAGTCAACTCCACCTAAGAACAAACTCAACCATGACCTTGAAAGTTTCAAAATCACATACCTAACTTGGATAGAGTTATTACATGCCAAAATAAAAAATAGAAAACAAAACAAGGAGCTTTTCCTAGGTGCTCTTGCAGCATACTCCCCTAAACAAAAAGAAGTTAATCCATCCTTGGATTAAGTAAAGTGGAATCAATACCCAACCTCTTGAAGCCTATTTCTATAATCCAAGTAGCATCAACATTATCCTTACCAAGCCATTTTACAATGTGTTATGTAGTCCTTCTTCCTAGTCTTCTTGTAGACCCTTGAGTCTAGTATCTTATCTACTATTAGAGGAGGAGTAGGAGTTAAGTGCAAGTTTGCTACATCTTGGGTGACCTCTTAAAGATTATAACCAAAATCCTAAATAGGTCTTTTATATCAATTCAGATCTTCAACATTGAAAATTGGTGATGATTATATGTCTTTAGGTTGCTCAACCTTATAAGCATTGTTACCATAATTTTCAAGTATTTTGCAAGGCCCCAATCTTCTCATTTGTATCTTGAGTGGTACCCCCTTTCGCAATCTTTATTTTTTTAGATACACCATCACAAGGTTGTACTACTTGAAATTGAACATCCCTTTTTGATGAATTCACCTTTTTCTTTAGTTTGTCAATATTTTTAGTTAGTTTTTTCCTTACACTTTCATAAACTTACTTTATGGATTGGGAAAAATCCTTAGCATAGCCACTACCTTCTAGTCCATCCTTCAACTCCCTCAAATCAAATACCCCTCTAGGATGCAAACCATAAACTATTCCAAAAGGATTCTTACCAGTTGATCTATTCATTGTGTCATTGTAGGCATATTCAACCTACCCAATGAGTTAGTCCCATGCTTGACCATACTCCTTTATGAGACACCTCATCAAGTTTTCAAGACTCTTATTAATCACCTTTGTTTGGTTATTTGTCTATGGGTGATAGGTAGATCCAAAAGATAAGTTAGTTCCAAGATTTTTCCATAGTGTCGTCCAAAAGTGGCTTGTGAATTTTGTGTCCCTATTTGAAACAATGCTCATAGGTAGTCCATAGATGCTAACCACCTCTCTTAAAAACAAATGAGAAATCTGAAAAGTATCACGTATGGTTTTGCAAGATACAAAATGGGCCATCTTACTAAATCTATCCATAATCACATAAATGCTATCATAACCTTGCCTTGTTTTTGGTAAGCAAACTACAAAATCCATAATTATGCACTCCCATGGTCTACTTGGGATTGGAAGTGGTTGATAAAGGCCAATATTCGTAGATGTTTCCTTTTCCTTTTGACACACTATATAACTCTCAACATACTATTTAATATCTCTAGTCATCATTGGAAAAAAATAGAACCTAGTGATTTAACTCTTGAGACTTATTGACTCCAAAATGACCACCAAGTGCCCTATTATGATTTTCATGGATCAAAATTTCCCTCATTGACCCTCTAGGAACACAAAGCTATCTTCCTTTAAACAATAAATCATTCTACAATGTATAATTAGAAAAATCACCATGAAAATTTCTTTTGAACTCCTTGCATGCCTTGTAGATTTGGGCAATGTCTTCATCATCAACATATAGGTCTTTGAAGATTTAAATGCATATGATTTGTAGTTGAACCTCTTGGACTATAAGGAGTATTCTACTCAATGCATCAACTACTTTATTCTACACCCCCTTCTTATGTTTGATGGTAAATGTATAGGCTTGTAGGTATTCTACTCATTTCATATGCTTGTTGCTAAGCTTATCTAGGGAGTTAAGGAAATTGAGGGCTTGGTTTTCTGAGTATACAAAAAAAATATTTTGGAAGAAAATAGTGCCTCTATTTCCTTAGAGCTTGGACTAGAGCATATAGCTCTAGGTCATAGGAAGAGTACTTCCTCTTTTCATCATTGAGCTTCTCACTATGAAAAGTTATTGGCCTTCTTTCTTGGCTTAGAATAGACCCATTTTCCACATTAATGGCATTACACTCCACTTGGAAAAGTTTCTCAAAACTAGGAAGCACTAGTGTAGGTAGTTCTACTATCTTCTTTTTGAGTGTTTGAAAACCTTGATCATCTCATGGGGTTTGATGAAACATTGTCTTCACTCCACCTTTGTTTGTATCAAACATAGGAACACATATGCCACTAGAATTCTTAATAAAATTCCTATAATACTGGGCCAAACCATGGAAGCTTCTTACATTTGATGTAGTCTTGGGAGTAGGCCAACTTAGAATGCTATCCACCTTGTCTTGATTCATTTTGAGGTTACCTTGAGGCAAAATAAAGCCAAGATAGACTAGCTCTTGTTTCATGAAGTCACACTTCTCCAAGTTTATCATTAGCTTTTCTTCATGCAACTTCTTAAAAATAATTTGTAAATTCTTGATATGCTCCTCTTCACTTTTGCTAAAATTAATATGTTATCTAAATAGACAACAACAAAATTATCTATGTAGGTTGCTAATACCTCATTCATTAGCCTCATAAAAGTAGATGGAGCATTGGAAAAACCAAATGGAATTACAAGCCATTCATACAAACCTTCTATAGTTTTAAAGGTTTTTTTCCTCTCACCCCTTTCATTTATTTGGATTTGGTGGTAGCCACTTTTTAGGTCTATCTTGGTGAAATATTTTTCTTTCCCCAAACAATCCATTAGGCCTTAAATTACAGGTATTGGGAACCTATACCTAATGGTTATTCTATTAATGGCTTTAGAATCAGTACAAAGTCTCCAAGTTCCTCCTTTCTTGGGTGCTAAAATAGTAGGGACTATACATAGGCTAATGCTTTTCCTAATTAAGCCTTGGTCTATGAGCTCTTGAATTTGTTTGGTAATTTCCTCATTTTGTTGAGGAGTCATCTTATAGGAATTTTTTTTGGGAAGGATAGCCCCTAGAATAAAGTCTATTATGTGGATAATAAGTCTCTTAGGAGGTAGGGTGGTAGGTTGTCCATCACTAAAAATTTCATTATATTGTTTTAGTAGCTCTTGTACTTCATTTGGTATCTTTGGTTTTCTTGGTAGTAGCTTCATCTTTGGTCTTCAAAACTAATGCAAACCCAACTCCATCTCCTTCCTATATGGTCTTTAAGAAATTTTTCTCACCAACCATGAGTGCACTTGGAGATGAGGTCTTCATCTCTCCTTCTTCTATCAAGGACTAAATCTTGAAAATCATACCATCCTTCTTGAATGAGTAGGCATTTTTGGCTCCATCATGTATAGCTTGGCTATCAAATCACCATGGCCTTCCAAGTAGAAGGTGACATGCATCCATAGGAAGAATGTAACATATAAATCTATCATTGTATCTCCCTATGTTGAACTCTATCCATGATTTCTCTCCCAACAAAATATGTTGTCCTTTTTTGAGCCATGTGACCTTATATGGGTTGGCATGTGGGATTATTTTTAGCTTCAACTTGCTAACTACCTCCTCAGTGATTATGTTATCTGTTGAGCCTAGGTCAATAATGACTACACATCTTCCCCATGATTTTGCATCTAATTCTAAAGAGTGCCCTTCTTTTACTTGATTCTTATTTAATTGGCTTCTTGATCAATGTTCTTCTTATCATCACATTTTCCCCTTCCTCTTATTCTAAAGGTGCTTCATATTGTTTATGTCTATTGTTAGACTCTTCTTGCACATAGTTAACTCTTTTTGTACTCCCTTGGGAAGTTGATCCCTTTTTAGGGCATCTATATGCATGATGTCCTAGATAATGGAAATGGTAGCACTTCATGGTGGAAAAGTAGGATCCTCTCCCTTAGTAGTTGCTCCTTCCTCTCCAACAAGCGTTAGAGCCTCTACCTCCATTGAAACTTCCTCTTCCTAACTTCCCTATTGTTGTTCAGTCAACTTGACTTCCCCTTGTGGCCTAGAATCTAATCTTCTTCCACCATAGCCTCTTTTACTTCTTCTATCTTTGCTTCTACCTCTACCCCTAAATTTTGTATCTAACCTCTTCTTGTTCTTCTTTTCTACTTTCAAAGCAAGCTGGAAGCATTTATGGACTATTGTGGGAGTCCATGGGATGATCTCTTTGTGTGTATTCCACTTTAAGTGTCTTGATACCTCGCCACTTTGACAGTTTAATATTATTTTACTCTTGACCTCAAACATAACTTTTGAAACTATTTGGTGTAAGTTTCCACATCCATGTCTTTTTATTTTAAGATTTGTCTCTTCTTGTGTAATTGAATTTCATAATCCTTTGGTAAGTATTGTTGTTTTACCTTTATTATCATGGAATTCTAATTTTTAATGGGCCTCTTTCCCATTTTCTCCCCCTCTTCTTGGAGATTCTTCCACCATGTTAGGGCTGATCCCTTTAGCCTAGATTTGGCTACAATAATCTTATGTTTTTTAGTCACACCTTTACACTCAAAATGATTTTCCATTCCTTCAATCCATTCCATCAAAAGTTCAGTGTCCATCTTCCCATTAAACAAAGGGATTCCTTCTAGATCTTTCCCACCTAATGCCTTGATGGATTTTAAGAATGATTCCTCTTTCAATAGAGGGTCTTGAATAGGTATGATATCTTCTTCATCCATGTTTTCTTTACCCTTACTGCTACTTTCACCTTCTTGGTCTTTCTCCTTAGTCACCTTAGCAATTTCTTGTAACTTTTTTTTCATTTCTTCTAGAGATTATTCAAGGATTATATTTCTCTCCATTTTATAACCCATTTCTTTAGCTAACTCTGCATTAGTTACCATTGTTGACTGACCTACTAATTCTTCATTATAAAACATCTAACCAGAAGCCCAATCAACTAGGATCTGATATCAATCTAATATAATAGGATTACTTTCACTAGCCCTTAATTCCACTAAGAGCCTCCTAGGATTCTCTCCTATCCTTATAGGGTTATCCCTTGTCACCCTATCCTTAGAGGATTTCTTATTTATCCCTTACACCTTCCTATCCTATTACACCAATGAATTTCCTACTTGCATTCTCCATTAAGTCACTTTAACAAGACTTCCAAACTCCCATTTTCACCAAATTTGATCCTTCCACCTTCTACAGGGAGTGAGGTATCCATCTTAAGAGTTTTGGACCTCATATATACTATTGGTCTTGAAATCCATAAACTTCTTTATCAATTTCACCAATTTAGACCAAACTAGCCTAGAAAGTCCTAATTGAATTAGCACTCCAACTTGGGTTTTTGGACTATATCTCAAAAAAAATTTGAACAAGGTGGAAGTCCAATCATGGATTCTAGTACTCTTTTTGGAAAAATAAAGGATTTTTTGGGGCTTAGATTCCTAATCTATTTGTACACTTCCTTTTTGTTTTTGTGCCTAAAAATAAAGGTTTCTAACATTGCCAAACAACATTCATTGGAGTTTATTGAAAACCTTAGAAAATTTTATCATGGAAGCTTTCCATTTCACTTTGGGATTCCTCACACATCCCTCCTCTTCTATAACTCACATAATAAACCATATGAAACTTTCAATTTGTGCCTAAAAATAGGGGTAACATTTCCAAACAATATTAATTATAGTACTTAGTAAATTTGATCATGGAAGCTTGCCATTTCACTTGAGGATTCCTCACACATCCCTCCTTCTACAACTCATAGATTGAACCATCTTATGTATTCAACCTATACAAAAAGAAAGTGTCACACTCTAAACCATTCTATCCAAGTGATTCCATGAGTTTCAAATGCTTGGATGTTGGCCTAGAGATCCCTCTCTAGGAAGTGTAAGAGAGTATGTTTCAAGCATAAGAAAGCTCTCAGCTAAGCCTTAGGAATGCTTTCCTTTCTAGTAAACCATGTAATGGGAGGTTATATTAGAGAGAAGATGCAAGAGTGAAAATTTCTACAAGAGATGCCTCAATAATGCAATGCAAATGGAGACTAAGCTAGGATGAGTATGTAGAGTGCAACTATGCTAAGCATGGATGAGAGTGTTATTGCCAACCTAATTAAGCTATGTGAGATAAATAATTTCAAAAGAGAAACTAAGCTAACATGAAACATGATAATAAAATAGAACTCCATATTATTTTAAGCTAGAATGTGATGGAATAAGAGAATGAAGACAAGAAAATGGAAGTTCTCCACAAAGCTCCAAAGAAACCTATTAGAAAACCTGCAACATAACAATACTCAAAAGATGGATCTTTTGAGGGGGAAGCTCTCTCTCTTTTAAAGTCATATGAATAGTAGAAATCAAGGTCAAGATGATGGAAAATCAATGGTGGAGTTCAAAAATGGGAGTGATCCATGTGCACAAGCAAGTTAACCAATAAAATAGAAATTGACTTTCCATATAAGAAAAAAGTCACAAACACTTTTGTTTTAATTTGTAAATTAGAAAAAGGACTTTATGTGTGCACTTTAAGTGGGTTAGAAGAATGGGGTCTTTTATTTAATTAAAAGGGGACATGTTCTTTTAATCAAATAATGAACTTAGGATATCATAGTTAAATAATAAGTTATAATCAAATTAATTGATTATTAGCAATTTGGTCTAGGTAAATGATTAATTAATTTAGCCAAAATGCTTAGAAGGGGGCTAATTTTCTAGATGACCATTTTAGGTGATTGCATTTTCCCCTCTTTGACTAATGTGTGATCAATCTGGGAACACACTATACCAAAGAAAATAAAAGCTAAGTAGGCAGCAATAGAGATATCTGATTCTGAAGAATGAAATACAACAAGAGATAGCAAGTCCTAAATGTACAACCTAATAGCGACAATACTGAACACTAGGAAAGAGATGATGTTAGAATTCAAGAAATAATGCTAACATCAAGCAAAGCAGATAGATCAAGAGCAAATGAAAAGATCAAACATATGCTCCTGAGAAATAGATAGTTATAACAAGCAATAATAGAGTATTTTTGCCCCCTTGGGATCAAAATTGAAATAAGGTAAGGGAAATAAAGAAATGAGTGAGATATGAATAAATCAAGATATAGAAATGTCCAAGATGACAGGTAGATGATTAGAACCAAAGAGTGACTATTAAAGAATGATAGAATGCCCCAATTTGACCATAGTTGACCTCGAAGGATAAAGCATGAAAATTAGGTAAAATCAAGTATAAAAGTGATTTTAGACATGAAAATATGAATTAAAGAACATATCAAGTTTAGAAATGATGAAGGCATGAAGAAATGAGGATGCTTCAACAATGATTTAGAGATTAGACCTTAGAAGGTCAACTAACTACTCAGAAGAAGGTAGTATTTTAAAATGTGATTTTGATTATCAAGATGAACTCAAATTTTGATTTTGATCTTGAAAATTGACCTAAAATGTCAAAATTATCTAGAGGTACAATTTTTGCAAAATTTTGAGGAGTTTGAAAATTAGGTCAAAATGAGGTTGGGGCTATAAAAGGGGTCCAAGTGTCATTTTCAAATTCATTTTATCTTTTGTGAATTTAGAGAGCTTAGAGTGCTTTGGAGAGAGAAAAATGGCATTAGTAGGCATTCAAAATGACCAACACCATTTTGAGTATAGCTAGTTGCACAACCAGCCAACCCACTATGAGGCACCGGTAAGTTTTCACTTTTTACCACATTTTTTAGCTTTTTTGACATTTTCGCATATTTTAGAAATAAAATCTGGTATACCATGTGATATTTTTAAAAGTATCACATGGGTACTTTATAAAATATTGCATGATAGTTCACATTAAAAAAAAATCACACAATTAGTAAAAATAATGCCATATGGAGCATACCCATTTGTCGCATGAGCTAGTGCAAAATGTCGCACAACAGAAATTTATTGCATTGGTATATAAAAAAGTATCACATGATATGTAATTCAAATCTTATATTACCTATATATAGAAGGAAATGTTGCACAACTTTTTTTGAAGCATTTTTCATTGAATTTTGTGAGTTGATCATATTTTTGATGTGTTACTGATGTTTACATGTCTTGTGTTGTAGATAGTATTTCCTGCAGTTCTCATCAAAGCCCCCAAAGTGGTGGGGTTATGGGTTGTACATTATCTACTAGATGATGAGATCACTACCATATCTAGTATGGCATTGAGATGGGTTATATGAATGCCTCATATATGGGTGAATCATGGGTTGCTAACTGTGCTTGTTGAGTAATGGCACAATGAGCATAGCACATTTCATTTGCCCACTAGAGAGGCCTCAATCACTTTAGAGGATATGTATCACATCCTCTGATTACCTTGATATGGTGATCCAATAAGTTGTATGTTTGGTTTCTTTTCTATGTTTGCAAGTTCTAATATTGATGTGAGGTATACTAATGCCAAGTTTGGTTATATGTCATAGGTATACTATGATCAAACCTCAATAGAGGGGTAGGTAGTGATGCAATAGCTATTTCATGATGTCACCATCTTAGACCATCATTTAAGTTGGGAGCAACTCATTGATGAATATGAGAGTGATTAACCCCTACCATGTTTATTACAGTCTCTAGTTGCTCAGGCATTGGTGATGGATAGGGGGCAAAAGGGTTTCCCACTAGGATGGGGTCGACTAGTAGTAGACTTGATTGCATAGCCTCGTAGGATGGCATGGGAGCTAACTATTCTTGTATACATGTATCATGAGCTGCATGAGATAGTGTACCATGAGGGTCGGTCCTAGGCATGTAGAGTAGTATTAGCATAGATTTGGACATGGATGCACATTTCTATGATCTAACCATGGGTGCAACCATGGGAGTGGAGCTAGCCCTATACATTTGGATACATAGGATTTTACCCATAGAATCATAGTGAGGACATCACTTATTATTGACGGATTTTTGATGAGTTGACTACTTTTACATGGTGCCCCTATTGAGAGTTCCATAGATGGTTTGATGCCTAGGAGTTAGAGTATATGTGACATAGTAGATCATTAGTAGGTAGGCAATTAGAGATCATGGAGAGATTTGTGATTAGCTAGGTATGGCATCAATTTGTAGAGTGATAGGTGGTCTTGGTGGAGACTACTACTTATGCTTGTTTCCATTCAGATAAGGCATGAGGATGGCTTCTTGTGCTAGATTATCAAACATTTATTTGAGAGAAAAGAACCTTGGTAGAGACTCCTTGGGATTATCATCCAAACATAGCTAATGTAGGGGTGGGTCTAGCCTATCTATATGAGATACAAAGACATCCTTTTCTACAATTTACAGAACTAGATGCCCTACCCACAACAAGGGGCCATGAAGGAGGTGGAGGTGGAGGTAGAAGGAAAAGATGGAGGTTGGGGATAGTTCCTAATCTAGGAGGAGATGGAAGTAGGTGCAGGTTGCTAGGGAGGAGGAGAAGGAGGAGGAGGTGCCACCAAGGTGGTAGTGAGTAGTGCAAGAAGAGGTGTAGGAAGAGTAGCTAGATAGGGTAGGTGATAACCAAGATGGTAGGATCTAGGCTCTAGAGGTTGAGTTATAGGCAATGCGAGTGACCATTGCTATGCAATATTAGAAGCTAATGGATGCATTAGTAGAGGCAGATAGACAAGAGCGAGCCTTGAGAGATGATTTAGTAGAGGCTTGATGAGAGATGAAGTAGCAGATGGCTAGAGAAGCATATTATCATGGGGTATATGTTGTTGTAGTCCCTGCAGACTAATAGATGCCTATGCACTTAGAGAGAGTTGGGAGATTAAAGGGTGTGGTAAAGGCACCAAACGGGAGATAGGCTTCACCCTCAAGGCCACCACCAGCTGTAGAGGGTGCGAGTCAGTCATAGGCTGATTTTGAGAGTTTTGATTGTACTCCATATATTTTTCTAATAGATATCTAGATTTTAGTTCCCACATTTGTATATGTACTATGACACATTGATATATCTGAGATATTGGATTTGATCGACAGATTTGTGTACTTGTCTCATTTTGATGGATGTTTCAGCATTTTAAGTTGTGATGTGATATTTTTATTTCTATTTTGTTGCTCATGTATGTATTGATATTATATTTATGTGTATATGCTCATATATCTCTCTCATGTGCAATGTTTAGCTATCATGTATATGATATAGACTTATGTTTTTGAAACATGTGACACTTGGATAGATCAAATGTGATTTTTAGATTAACCCCTTCTAATGACATGATAGAAAATAGAGATGAAGTGAAAGATCAAGAAGGTGAAAAAACATGATAAAGAAGAAATAAAAGAAATATATGAAAGCAATTAGACTATATGTCTATGGAAAGATGAGAAGAGAGCTCTCCCCATATGCAAGAATGCAAAACTATGCTAGAAAATGATCCTATAATGCAAGCTAATATGCAAAGTGGTTCACAAATAAGAAGTGTATAACATTTAGACTCTTAATTTTATCATTGAGCATTTATTAGGGACATCATGAGATCATACAACCATCACTAGTATAACTATGAAGATATGAATATGATTGATATTAGATAGGAATGTGGAAATCCAATCTAAGCATCAAAGACATGCAAGTCAAGAAAACTAAGTGATTAGATTCCCTAAGGTTGATTTAGCAAGATTACACTTGTATCAAGGCATAAGTGCTAGGATAACCCTCGAGTGTGATCTTGCAAAAATAGTCAAGGATGATACATTTGAAAGTCAAAGTGTTAAAATAGGACAAGCATGAATGCTTTAAAAACTATAAATGAACAAAGTATACCCACAAGTAGAAATCAAGAAAATATGCCTTGTGCCCCCAGTCTTCTAGTTAATGAAATCATTGAAAGACTTTTAGGTAGGGAACATATATAAAAGAAATCATCATAGAAAACACACAAAGTAGATAAAGATCAACATGGCTTAGTTTTTTAAGTGTTTATGTGTATGTGTGTAAGTCACTTGGCCATTTATTCAAGACTTGATTCTGATAGTGAGAAATATCGTGACACCAAAGACTGTAGGTAAATTATTTGAGAAGTGTTGAGAAACACTTGATTTCAAGTTGGGGGCAATGTTGAGAAACACTATTGTGTGAGTTTCCAAAGAAACCCTAATGCACAAGGACACCTTAATAGGCTAATAAGATATGCCTTGAGATGAGGACAAGAAATAATCCCAAGCTAGGAAATGTGTTGTGAAGTAGGTGATTAAGAATGATAGACATAGATGCAAGGGTCTCAAGTAGCACCCATTTCCAATTTTTCACCACTTGATAGATATTTTTCATGACTTTTTTAATTTTTGTATTTTTGTATTTTTTCGATGATACATCAAAGTTCATATTGCTAGGTTTTCACTAAGATGATAATTTTTTTAGGACTTTTTTTGTTTTTAGAATTTTTTTAGAATCAATGAGTATGTACAAGATAGCTAAGCTACAAGCTTCTAAGCATAGAACTTCTTCAAATGTAGGATATTGATAGGCTTTGCAAGATCTTCACCTTTAGTATTAGATAGTTGATAAGCACTAGACCCAAATACTACTATGATAATGTATGGGTCTAACCAATTAGGTTCAAACTTTTCCTTCTACTCTATATGCTACCAATTTTTTGGATTCTCTCTAAGCACAAGTTCACCAACTTGAAACTCATGTGGGTGAACTTTCTTATTATACTGAGCAGACATGCACTTTTGATAAGTCCTCATGTGATCAAAAGAAAGCTTACAACATTCATCAAGAGTCTCTAGTTCTTGTACTCGCATAGCTCTATGGTTTTCATCAGTGATCAACCCATGTAAGGAAAATCACAAGGAGGGGATCTCAACTTCTAATGGGAGGACACCCTCAAAGCCATAGACTAGAGAAAAGGGTGCAGTCCTTGTAGGAGTACAAATGGTAGTTATGTAGGCCCAAAGTGCTAGATTAATTTGTAGGTGCCAATCTTTCCTAAACTTGTGAACCATTTAGTGTAAGATTTTTAGAAGTGTTTTGTTGGAGGCCTTAGCTTGGCTATTCCCTTGAGGGTAGTAGATAGAGGATCAATGTTGTTTGATTCAAAATTTCTTGCATAGTTGTTTGAGGTCTTTGTTCTTGAATTGTCCTCCATTATTAGTAACAATGGAGAAATTAATACCATAATGAAAAAAATGATGTGGTTAAGTATAAATAGGGCAGCATATTTTCCTATAGCATCAAATAGAGGCACAACTTCAACCCATTTGGTGAAATACTCAGTTGCTATGATGATGAACTTGTGACCACTAGATGAACTTGGGTGAATTTTTTTGACCAAGTCAAAGGCCCATTTTTGAAATGGCCAATATTCCATAGACGAAATCAACTCATATCCAAGATCATGAATTAAGTTTCCATGAAGTTGACATTTTTGAGAAGACTTGGCATAACCAATGACATTGGCTTGCACGGTTGGCCAATAATAACCCACCCTAAGCAATTTCTAAGAAAGTGTAAGGCCATTAGAATGTGCCCCAAAAATGTCATCATTGTGGACTTTAGTGAGTGCCTTTTCAAACTCTTCTAGCTCTAAACACATAAGTAAAATTCCATTTGGAATCTTCCTATACAAGTCACTAGAGACCAAAGTGTAATGTGAAGCATTTTGGAGGAGTTAGTATTTTTGGTTACATGTGAGGGTTTCAGGAATTATCTGATCACATAGGTAAGAGAAGATAGATGATTAGAGGGAGGAATCATGACCTACAATAGTGTAGATCACCTAGTTATCTAGGGAATCATAAGTGGGATGAGATAGTTCTTCCACCAGGAATTGAAATCATGATTCATGTTCTTGCAGTTGGAGGATAGATGCTAAAGTGGCCATAGCATTGAAAACCTTGTTTTTTTCTCTAAAAATTTGTTAGAATATCACAAAAGTAAAATATTTCCTTAGAGCATCTATCAAATTTTTGCAAGCGATCAACTTATCATCCTTTGTTTGATATTCATTATTTACCTGGTTTATAACAAGTTGAGAATGTCCATAGATGTGTAATTTAGTGATTCTCCATTCAACAACCATTTTGTTCCCATTTGTTAATGCCTAATATTCTATAAAAAAAAATTTGTGAGGGAATAAGAGTTTTTAGGATTTTGCGATTGTATATCCATGAGGGGAAATAAACAAGATACCTACTCTAGCTTCATTTGTGTATGAGAATTGTCAAAGAACATTTTCCAAGTTCTCTTAGTGATGTACATAATTGAGGCATCTGGAAACTCAATTTGCATGGGTGTTGTATCCTCTAGTGAAAAATTAGCCAATTGGTTAGCTATGGCCTACCCCTTGATGGCTTTAAATTTGACATATTGAACGTCAAATTCTAAAATAATCATGATCCATTTAGCTAGACAACCAGTAAGAGAAGCTTTGCTTAAGAAATATTTCAAAGGACCAATTTTAGCAATCAGATAAATTGTATGTGCCAACATGTAATGTTAGAGTTTTTGAGAAGCAAAGACCACTACGCGGTATGCTTTCTCAATACTGGTGTAGTTCATTTCATAAGTTACCAAAGTTTGAGTAATGTAATATATAGCTCATTCTTTACTAGTCTCATCACTTTGTGCTAATAATGCTCTGAGAAAAGAAGTTGTAGCTAAGATATACAAGATCAAAGGTTTCCCTAGAATGCGTGGCATCAAAACTGAATGTTTGGCCAAGTACCCTTTGATTTGGTCTATACTTTGTTGACATTCATCATTCCAGATATGAGTAGAGCCTTTATGAAAATTCTAGTTAAAATATTGAGCTTTGTCAGCCAATTGAGAAATGAATCTTCTTATGGATTTCAAACACCCTTGTAGGCTTCTAAGTTGATTGATATTTCTTGGAGGAGGCATTTCCATGATAGCTTGGACCTTTCCATGATCAACCTCAATATCTTTTGCTGAGATAATGTAGCCTAGAAATTTTCTAGAAATGACACCAAGTGCACACTTTTTTGGGTTTAGCATAAGTTGAAATTGTTCCATATGATCCAATATAAGACTAAGGTCTTCAAGATGTGTGTCTTATTTTCTAGACTTAGCCAGTATGTCATCAACATAGTCTTCCATATTTTTATGTGTCATATCATGGAAGATGGTGGTCATTTCCCTTTGAGAGCTTTTTGAAAATGTAAACGGTTTGTCAATTGGAGCTACGGTTCAAAAGTTATGCATCTCAAAAGTTCAGTTACCATTTCTGGATTCTTCTAGATTTGCGTCAACTTCTAATGCAGCTTCTGGAACTTTCTATTTGGTCAGTGGATGCCTACTAGCACTTTCTAGAATGTACTCCTAGTCCTTAACCCTTCGGGGTCTATTTAAGGAGATTTTTGGCATTGTAAAAGGCATTTTGGAGTGGAGTTTGAGAGGAGGTACTAAAAGGAGAAATTATCTCCACATTTATGCTATTGTAAGCCCTTAGGGCATGTTTTGAAGTTTATTTTCTCTGTACTAAATGCACTAGTTTATTTTTTAGTTAATACAATTTCCCTTTTCTGTTGTGTCAATTCTGATCTTGGGTTGTGTCCCATCAAGTGGTATCAGAGCTAGTTTTCCTGAGTGTGTAGACAGAGCGCCAAGTGTGAGGCAGTTTGCACCAAGACTATGTGGTTGTGGGTTTGAGTTAAGAAGATGCCTCCACAAAGAGAGCATGGTGGAAGGGCCAGAGCTATTAATCCTGAGGAGGTTAGAGCCCTCCAAGGCAAGTACAAGCATTGCAAGAGGAGCTCCATAGAGGAGCAACTGTGGCCACAGGTGATGAAAGTGAAGATGACAACAAAGAAGATGAAGTTGGACCAGAAGGGGAATTTAACGGGGAAGTTCTGAATCATACAGAGGAAAGGCTTTTTAGGGCCATTACTAAGTTTGGGAAAAGACCTACAATTGAGGTGGGTGTATTTTCAGGAAATCTGAAACCAGATGAGTTGATTGATTAGATCAATGAACTGGAAGAATACTTTGAGTATGAGGATATCAGGGACCCAGATAGGGTTAAGTTTGCAAAGGCCAAACTGAAAGGCCATGCCAAAATCTGGTGGCAAGAGGTTCAATTGGAAAGAAACAGAAGAGGAAAGGAGTAGATCACAAGATGGGATCGCATGGTGGACAAATTGAAGAAGCAGTTCATTCTTGTAGACTACGAGCTTGATTTGTTTAAGAAGATGCATGGGTTAAAGCAAGCAAGAAGATTAGTCCAAGAATATACAGAGGAATTTTACCGACTCTTGATTAGAGTGGGGCATGCAAAAGCCAATAAGGAGAAGGTTTCTTGTTATATCAGTTGGTTGCGACCTAGCATCCAGGAGGAATTAAGTCTGGTAAGAATGACCAGCGTTGAAGAGGCATACCAGTTTTCCCTACAAGTTGAAGAGAAGCTGAATAAAAGGTTTGAAGGAAGACAAAGAGAGTGTGGTCAACGATGAAGGGGAAGTGGTAGATCATTTGGAAGCTACAATGAAACCCAAAAGAAAAATGAACATGTGGGTACTAGCAGGAACCAGAGGAATGAGGGTTTTAACCGCTCCCATGATCAAGACTTTGGAAATCAGAGAGGAAGAGGTAGAGGATGCGGACAAGGAAGAGGAGGCTTCTGTGGTACCTATTTCCATTGCAATGAAGAAGGTCATCATGCCTTTGAATGCCGTCAATGAAAAGGAAGGAAAAATAGGAGAGCTGAGGGCCAAGCTAGGGTTGCTCATGTGGATGAGGATGCACAATCATCACATTCAGAGGATGTAGAAAGAGGAGAGACCTTGGTAAATGAAAGAGTCCTACTAAGTGGTGAGATTGAACCAGGACAATGGAGGAGTTTGTTTCATACCAGATGCAAGTGTGAGGATAAATGTTGTGACGTGATCATTGATGGTGGTAGCACTGATAACTTGGTATCAGAAGAGATGGTCTCTAAGCTGAAGCTCAAGAGGGAGAAACATCCCCAGCCCTATCAAATTTCTTGGGTAAAAGATGATCATAAGGTCCTGGTAAGTGAACAATGTTTAGCGAAATTCAAAATTGGGAGTTACCATGATGAAGTTCTCTGTGATGTTATTTCAATGGATGTTTGCCATCTATTGTTGGGTAGACCATGGCAGTTTGATAGACATGCAGTACATGATGGACATGCAAACACATACTCTTTGACAAAGGATGGAGTTCGCCACAAATTGAAGCCCATGAAAAAGGAAGGTGAAAAGGTATGTAGCAGTGCTAGGATTTGTCTTGTTGATGAAAGGAAGTTTTTAGATGGCATGAAACATCAACATATGTGTTATGCTTTGATTCCTAGGAAAGATAAAGAAGGTAGTAGTCAAATACTACTTGAAGTTTCAAATTTACTAGGGGAGTTTGGAGATATTATCTCTGATAATGTTCCAGATTGATTGCCACCAGTAAGGCAAATCAGTCATCAAATAGATCTGATTCCAGGAGCTAGTTTTCCTAACAAGGCTGCTCATAGGATGACTCCTACTGAAATAGAGGAACTAAATAGACAGGTTCAAGAGCTATTGAGGAAGGGCTTGATTCGAGAGAGCCTGAGTCCATGTGTAGTACCTACAGTACTTGCACCAAAGAAGGATGGAGAGTGGAGGATGTGTATAGATTCTCGAGCTATAAATAGGATAACCATCAAGTACCAGTTTCCTTTGCCAAGGATGGATGATCTTATGGATTGCTTGAGTGGAGCTCAGTACTTCACAAAGATAGATCTGAAGAGTGTTTATCACCATATATGAATTCGAGAAGGAGATGAGTGGAAAATAGCCTTCAAGACCAAGGAGGGTCTATATGAGTGGTTAGTCATGCCCTTTGGATTGATGAATGCCCTAAGCACTTTCATGTGGTTCATGAATGAGGTACTTAAGAAGTTCTTGGGAAAATTTGTTATTGTTTATTTGGATGATATTTTAATTTTCAGCAAGACTTTGGAAGAAAATTTATTGCATATTCATAGTGTCCTTGAAAGGCCAAGGGAAGAGAAACTATTAATTAATCTGAAGAAGTGTATCTTTGCAAAAAGGGAGTTAGTCTATTTGGGGTTTGTTATATCACCCGAAGGTCTCAAAATGGATCTAGAGAAGGTAAAATCCATCTTGGAATGGCCTACTCCAAGGTCTGCTACTGAGGTAAGATCATTTCATGGTCTGGTTAGTTTTTACAAGAAGTTTATTAAGAATTTCAGTGGCATATGTGCACCCCTAACTGATACAATAAGAGGGGATAGAAAAGAGTTCAAATGGACTGCAGCAGTTGCGAGAAGTTTTGAATTGCTAAAGAAGAAGGTGACAAAACAGCCTGTGTTGGCACTTCTAGAGTTTAGAAAGGTTTTTCAGGTAGATTGTGATGCTAGTGGTAGCGCTATTGGGCCTGTATTAAGCCAAGAAGGTAAGCCTATTGCATATTTTAGTGAAAAATTGAATGATGCAAAGAAGAAGTATTCTATTTATGATCAAGAGTTCTATGCAATAGTTCAGTATTCTATTTATGATCAAGAGTTCTATGCAATAGTTCAGGCCTTAAAGAAATGGAGGCATTATTTATTGCCAAAGAAATTTGTTTTATATACTGATCATTAGGCATTACAGTACCTAAATAGCCAAGGTAGATTGAATCAGAGGCATATGAAGTGGGTAGAGTTCTTGAAGAGTTATAAATTTGTGTTGAAGCATAGAAGTGGAAAATCTAACAGGGTTGCAGATGCACTAAGTAGGAGACAATTGTTGCTTACAATAATGCAGGTTGAAGTAGTTGGGTTTGACGAACTCAAGAATTTGTACCCCGAGGATCTTGATTTTGCTGAAGAATGGAAAGCTTGTAAAGAACCTGTTGCTATAGATAGAACCAAGTGGTTAGATTATTTGATTCAAGATGGCATGTTGTTCAAGGGTAGTCAATTTTTTATTGCAAGGAGTTCCATGAGGAAAAATATGATTAAGGAGAAACACAGTAGAGGGATGGCAGGACATTTTGGTCGAGATAAGACCATTGCCATTCTTAGAGAACATTATTTTTGGCCTCAAATTTCACAGGATGTGAAGAAGTTTGTATAGAGTTGCCAAGTTTGTCAAGTTGCCAAGGGGTTTAGTCACAATACTGGCCTATATCAGCCATTGCCTGTTCCATATCAGCCATTTCCTGTTCCATCAAGGCCATGGGAGGACATAAGTATGGATTTTTTTCTTGGATTGCCAAGGACAAAAAGGGGTAACGACTCAGTATTTTTGGTGGTTGATAGGTTCTCCAAAATGGCACATTTCATTCCATGCCACAAAACTCATGATGCTGTCCATATTGAAAACTTTTTTTTCAAAGAGGTGGTAAGACTACATGGACTTCCAAGGAGTATAGTTTCTGACAGAGATACTAAATTTGTGGGGTATTTCTAGAGGACATTGTGGAAAAAGTTGAGAACAGAATTGAAATTCAGTTCCACGCATCACCCACAAACTGACGGCCAAACAGAAGTGGTAAACAGAAGTTGGGCAATTTGCTGAGATGTTTAGTTGGGGATAAGCCCAAGGGATGGGATTTGATTCTACCACAAGCAGAGTTTGCTTATAATAACTCTATAAATAGGAGTACTAGAAAATCACCATTCCAAATTGTATATGGGAGTAGCCCAAGGACTGCACTAGAGCTGAGAAAGATAGAACAAGGGGAGAGAACAAGTGTTGAAGCTGAGGAATTTGTTGAACATATCAAGCGTCTACATGAGGAGGTTCAAGCACACATTACCAAGATGAATCAAGAGTATAAAGCTAGGGCTAATCAAAGGAGAAGACAAAAGGAATTCCAAGTAGGAGATTTAATAATGGTGCACTTATGAAAAGAAATATTTCCAACCGGTACTTACAACAAGCTAAAAATGAAGAAATTTGGCCCCTGCAAAATTTTGAAAAAACATGACTCAGGAAATGCATATGAAGTGGAGTTGCTAGATGGTATTCACATTTCTCCCATTTTCAACATTGAAGATTTAATAGAGTATCATGATGATGGTGCAGATGAGGAGCTAGTGTTAGAGCCATGTCCAATTCCAGCTTCTAAGAAGGAGGAGATAGAAGACATTATAGATCATCATGTGGGTAGGAGTACCAGAAACAGGCAGTATGAAGAGTATTTGGTCAAATGGAAAGGACGACCGATTGAGGACTCAAGTTGGATTTCAGCAGTTGAGGTTTTCCATTTGGGATTTCCTCTACCATTCATAAAGTGACAGGATCACTTTTCAATCTACCCTGGGTGTCTGATGCAGGAGCATCCAGAGGTATAAGGGAAATCCTGTGTCACCCAAAAAAATATACTTAGACTTAGTTTCTATTTCATGTGTTTTCATTTTTGGAAACCCATTTAGGTGAAATAAAGGTTCCAACTCTCATAGTTCCACTATCAGTGTTTGTGTAAATCTCAAAAAAATAGGAGTATGTAATTGAGCCATCATCTTGGTGAACTAGGAGGTGTAAATTGGCTAGATGAATGTAATTGTAATTTAGAGAATTTTAGAAAAAGAATTAGGTCAAAAGGCCCCATGGTTTGAGAGTTATTGCAATTTTTCAAGTTGTGGAGAGCTTCTAAGAATGCTTCAAAGTCAGGTTAGGAGCATTAAATGACCTCAAAAAGGGTCAAAAATGGGGGACGAGTGAAGTCTATCAGTAGGGCTATAGAGCGCTTTGAGAGCTTTTCAAAAATGTAAATGGTTCGTGAATCGGAGCTATGGTTCAAAAGTTATGCCTCCCGAAAGTTCGGTTACCATTTCTAGATTCTTCTAGATTTGCGTTGACTTCTAATGCAGCTTCTGGAACCTTCTATTTGGTCGGTGGATGCCTACTAGCACTTTCTAGAATGTACTCCTAGTCCTTAACCCTCCGAGGTCTATTTAAGGAGATTTTTGGCATTGTAAAAGGTAGTTTGGAGTACATTTATGCTATTGTAAGCCCTTAGGGCATGTTTTGAAGTTTATTTTCTCTGTATTGAATGTACTAGTTTAGTTTTCAGTTAATACAATTTCCCTTTTCTGTTGTGTCCATTCTGATCTTGGGTTGTGTCCCATCAAGTTGGAGAATGTTTAGTGAAATTCAAAATTGGGAGTTACCATGATAAAGTTCTCTGTGATGTTATTTATGGATGTTTTCCATCTATTGTTGGGTAGACCATGGCAATTTGATAGACATGCAGTACATGATGGGTATGCAAACACATACTCTCTGATAAAGGATGGAGTTTGCCACAAATTGAATCCCATGAAAAAGGAAGGTGAAAAGGTATGTAGTAGTGCTAGGATTTTTCTTGTTGATGAAAGGAAGTTTTTAGATGACGTGAAACATCAGCATATGTGCTATGCTTTGATTCCTAGGAAAGATAAAGAAGGTAGTAGTGAAATATCACTTGAAGTTTTAGATTTACTAGGGGAATTTGGAGATATTATCTCTAATAATGTTCCAAATGGATTGCCACTAGTAAGGCAAATCAGTCATCAGATAGATTTAATTCTAGGAGCTAGTTTTCCTAATAAGGCTTCTCATAGGATGACTCCTACTGAAATAGAGGAGCTAAATAGATAGGTTCAGGATCTATTGAGGAAGGGCTTGATTCGAGAGAGCCTGAGTCCATGTGCAGTACCTGTAGTACTTGCACCAAAGAAGGATGGAGAGTGGAGGATGTGTACAGACTCTCGAGCTATAAATAGGATAACCATCAAGTACCAGTTTCCTTTGCCAAGGATGGATGATCTTATGGACTACTTGAGTGGAGCTCAGTACTTCACAAAGATAGATCTAAAGAGTGGTTATCACCAGATACGGATTTGAGAAGGAGATGAGTGAAAAAAAGCCTTCAAGACCAAGGAGGGTCTTTATGAGTGGTTAGTCATGCCCTTTGGATTGACGAACGCCCCAAGCACCTTCATGCGGCTCATGAATGAGATACTTAAGAAGTTCTTGGTAAAATTTGTTATTGTTTATTTGGATGATATTTTAATTTTCAGCAAGACTTTGGAAGAAAATTTATTGCATATTTGTAGTGTCCTTGAAAGGCTAAGGGAAGAGAAACTGTTAATTAATTTGAAGAAGTGTATCTTTGCAAAAAGGGAGTTAGTCTATTTGGGGTTTGTTATATCACCTAAAGGTCTCAAAATGGATCCAGAGAAGGTAACAACCATCTTGGAATGGCCTACTCCAAGGTTTGCTACTAAGGTAAGATCATTTCATGGTCTGGTTAGTTTTTATAGGAATTTTATTAAGAATTTTAGTGGCATATGTGCACCCCTAACTGATACAATAAGAGGGGATAGAAAAGAGTTCAAATGGACTGCAGCAGCTGCGAGAAGTTTTGAATTGCATACCAATGTGGAAGATTTGTATGTTGGTTTTCTTGTCCCTATTGAGGTGGAAGCTTGTGGTGAAGATGAAGATGGTTCTATATCTTTCTTTTGACATCAAAGTGTGGGACACACTTTTCTATCTACCAAGGGAGTCTGATGCAGGAGCATCTTGCATGGAAAATTTTTATTTATTTATTTATTTTTTAAAAAGAGGAGGAAAAAAAAGAGAAAAATAAATAAATAAATAAAATAAAATAAAATTTGTGGAGGAGAGAGAAAGTGACAAAAATAGAAGGAAAAATAATAAAAAAATAAAATAGGAAAAAATGAGAAAAGAGGAATTTCTATTTTCAAGGTGCATAGCTGGCATAAAAAGAAAAATAATAAAAATAGTTGTCATTCCATTAATCGAGGTGTGTAGGTGGCAACTTAGAAGTTTGTGGAAAGTTCTTTAAATCATGCATTTAATATTTGTTGTGATCTACAAAAGAAATGCAATTTTCTAATTGGGCCACATGGTAGTGCTTAGTTGTATTTAGGTGGAAATTCTAGAAGGTTGTGGATATTGTAGAAGGTTGTGGAAATTCTAGAATGTTGTGGATAAATCATGCCTTGGGTGGTAAGTGCCTATTTAAGGAAGGCTTATGTTCATTTGTAATCAAGCACTTCAAGTGTAGGCTCTTGTAGTGTAGCTCTTCTAGTATAAGTTGGAGAAATAGAAGCTCTTCAAGTAGAAGCTCTTTGTATGTAATCTCTTGTAAGGAAGTCTGAGAAATAGAAGTTCTTGCATTGTAAGCTCTTCAAATGTAATCTCTTCTAATGGATTTCAAGTATTAATAGATGTTTTATGAAGCATTTTTGTCATCTCTCTATCTCCATATTGTTGCATTTTTGGTTGTGAGTTGGTACGGGTGGCGTGGCCCGTCATCAATGGTATCAGAGCATACCTTTGTTAGTGGTAGCATAGCATATCATCATCAATATCCTAGCAGAAAGTACCCCAGGTAGATGTAAAGCGATCTTCTCTTGATCAGTTGGAGCAATCTTAATTTGACTATACCTAGAAAATCCATCCATGAGAGAGTACATTCCATAACCTGCCATCATGTCCACTATCATGTCTATGTTTGGTAGTGGGAAGTCATCCTTGTGGCATTCTTTATTTAGATCTCTAAATTCAGTGCAAACTTAGATGGATTGATCATGTTTAGACACAACTACAATGTTGGAAATCCATTCTACATAGTCAATAGCTTTGATAAAGTTTGCACTCAGGAGTTTTCCCAACTTTTCTTTGACCAATAGGGCTACATGTGGATTCATCTTTCTCAGTTTTTGTTTAACAAGTTTTACACTAGGAGAGATGGATAAATGATGCATGATAAGATCTATGTCAAGCCCTAGCATATTTGAGTACATCCATGCAAAATTTATCTTCTTGTCTTGCAAGAATTTGGTAAAATTCTTTGTTTCCTCAATTGACAATGATTGACCCACATGGATAATTTTAGGAGATTCCACTATCCCCAAGTTACTAAGCTATGTAGGTTTGATGAGAACTAAAGAACTATCCTAAAAATAACTTGGTAGACTACTAAGTAGCTCAAGCATAGGTGTCTCAAAGAGGTTTTCACCATTAGATATGTCTTTGTTTTTACTTTTTTGAGGTTTGAATACCACCACAATATGGTTTTTTCCATCTAACCACTTGTTTTTTCTTTTAAGTGTATGACTAAGGTACTTGACTTCTAATTCTATCATGTTAACTGATAAAAGAAATGATCATGGGTTTGCTGATAAAAGAAATGACAAGATCAATGAGATTTAGGTAATAAGAGATCTCATAGTCATTTTGAAAAGATGGTATTTTAGCTCTTTGATTTTGAACCAAGCAATCTATGAGATTAGGGTGAACCAATGAGAGTGATGTGGAAGCTTAAAGGTTGTTAATACAAAAAGAGTAATCTCTAGTGACATTTGAAGTCAAGCCTATAGTAAATGTTGCAAAGGAGTCCAAATTAGGAATTGACCTAGAGGGACCAGTGTGATCCATGAAAAATTTTTGCGAGCCAAACTCTTCTAACCCTATATTAGACTCTTCAACTACATTTAGTTGGGTTGCATAGGTATGAATGACATCCACTCCTTGATCAAAAGATGCATTCAAAATGCTTTCCCATTCATACTCATGAGAATATATAGTCTGATCTCAAGAAATTAGATGAGCAATATTTTGTCTAATCCATCTTATATTCATGTCTTTATGGGCGAATTCCAATTATTTTGGCTGTTGAGCAATAATGATACCAAAGCTTCCACTTCTCAACAACCTTGAGTATGACTTAGATTTTTTGTTACCAATTAAGGATCCATGGCCTTGATAGCCCATGTTTGCGAGAAATTTATATCCTTTTCCATAGTGTTTAGGAGAAATGGGAGTGGTGATTCTAACTGCCTCCTCATCTTCTTCTTCCCTATAGATCCAATCTTTAATTGCGTGTCCTTATTTCTCCACTACTAGGGGAACTGAGGATTGCGCAAAAGTGCCAAAAAGAGTCATGGCAAAAGCAGGAGGCTTCTTTTTGGGAGAAGGTTTCCCATAAGACCAAGAGAAAATAGGTAAAGTAGAAATAGAGTCTAGAGTGTATTCACCCATGCCAAGGCTCGTCATTTTCAATTTTTGTTCACACTCTATAGAGGATGGTGTCAGCTCATGATAAGAGCAATTATGTCAAACTAGTGTTTTTACAACAAACAATGTATTGATAGACATTGAGTTGTCACCAAGGATAACTATTTCAATACTATTAAAAGGGAACTTAATGCACTGATGGTATATAGAAGGTATTGCTTTCGTGTCATGAATCCATGGTTGTCCCAAAAACGAATTGTATTCAAGTGGCATATTTAGGACTTGGAAAATGACATCCTTCTCAACTGGGCCAACTATGATTGGAAGCACAACTATACCTTTGGAAGGTCTTTTGACCTCATCATAGGCTTTTATAGTGATCTTATACCTAGGGTCAATGGAAAATTCAAACATGCCTAACTGTTGGATCACATTGAATGAAATGATGTTCAACCTTACACCATGATCTATTAAGACTTGGATCACATTGAATGAAATGGTTATGTTTTTGTGTTTTAGATAGATGTATTCAAGATATCTATGATAGTATGTATGAAACAATTTTCATTTGACTTTGAGAGCTCATGCTTATTATCTTTTTGCTAACATCTTTCGTTGATCAAAATAAAATCAGCCATGGAAATTCAAGCTAGTCCACAAGATGACGAATAACTAGGGACTCATATTTAATTGTAGGAAAGAAATTCAAGCGATTGTTCATTGCCGACAGACATCTTCCCATATAGTAAATGGTTAATATTCCTTGGCATGTGTATTTGAAATAGTTTTTCTGTGAGCTCTTAAGTTAATCTTTACTAATTTGCTAATAAATGAGTGATTTTCAAACTCACAAGTTGCAAGTTTCAAGACATGAAGGGTTGTGTAAGCTAAAGTCTTTTTAAATAATCTCAAGGCTATAATATACTATCTTGAATACAATCAATCATTATACTTCTGTTTTGTTCATCTACATTCTCTCTAGACTACTTAAGCAAAAATCTATTCAGTAGCAATATTAAAGTGAACTATTGACACAATATTGCCATTCCACACTATCTGCAATGATTTTGTCAGTTTGGCCTACTTCTTTTTATTAGTTTTTGATATTTTGTCCAATATAGTATATTGCTTCAAATGAATGAGTGTTGGGAGGGTCTAGTTCTATTTATTGATAAGCCTAATTTTAATTTAGCTAGCCATGCCATAAATTAATTTCATAAATGTTTTCTTTTCTTAGTTGAAATTTGTTATTGGTTTGTGAGAAGGAAGATACCCATGTTTTGGGCCAATTCCTAATAGGCAACAGCTAAACAAGAGAATTTTGTGTAACAATTGTTAATTTTTGTATAGTTAGGGTGGTGTGCAAAGGTTCCATCTCTTGGATGGTACAGTTGGTGGAGCTGTATTACTAGAACTATTTAAAAGAGATGGCATGGGGACCATAGTAGCAAGATTTGTTTCTTTTTTATTTCAAGCATCTGTTTAGTTATGGTTGTGGGTTTTAATCATTTTTGCAATATTTATATGAAAATGGAGTTTTATATTAGATGAATGAATAAATTGTACATCAAGAAGACCACTACATCACATGATTTTCTTTTCCATCCTAATAAATAAAGGAAGATGTTTATGGTATCAAAATCTTTTATATGCTTTGCAAGTGTTGTGAGTACAATTGTCTTGCATATATGTTGCCATGGTAGTCAGCTAGACATCGAAACTTGATAGGATCACATAAGATGAGAAAAGAAGTGATTCATCTTTGAGATTTGAACAATATTTTTTACAAAGTAAAACTAACTTTGGAAATCACCCACAAATTCTTGGAACATTTTAACATAAATATCGAATTTTGCAAGAAACAAGGCCAAATATGTTGGGCAATATTAGATTACAGACATTGAATCATTAGAAGCAACTATGGATGTAGTTGGGACAATCCAATTTTCTATAGAAGCCAAACTTTCTCCTGGGCCACCAATACCAAGCCTTTGCCATCATGGTGACAATGATCATTAGCATGATGCATTTTAAACCATCTTAGATAAGGAAAACTATGCATATTCCTTCTAATGCCCTAATGTGTTCTCCCATATGCATTTTTAGATATTTGCAAAATGTTAGTCATAAAAGAATGGAATTGGTCTTAAGCCATTCCATTTCACATCGTTTTTCAACTTAATATGTGTAATCATTTAGACTTTGATCCATGGTCCAATAGATTGATTAGTCTCATGGATGTCATTAAAAATCTTCATTCATTCATTCATTTATCATTTTCTATCTACAACTATAGCATTTTACTAGAAATCTCTAACATTTTCCACTTGAAGTCTCCATCATTTGTGGCAAATACAATTCTATTAATTTTCTAATCATGTGTTAGAAGAAATCAGTATGACTTATGCAACTATGATACATAGAGGTGATGATGATGTTGGTTGTGATTACAAGCATACCCACCCTTCCTTATCTTTTTGCAAATGACTTTGGTGAAGTCCTAAAGAAAAAACATGCTTCTGGCACATTTAAAGAAATGGTGAGGAAATACAACCACTTAAGAAATTCAAGAATATTATTTTTTCTCTTACATTTTAATAAACTTACATTTTTCTCTTTTACAACTAGTAGTGGATAAGTTCATATTACTATTGTTAGTTTTATGTTTATCCTACATAGGCTGGTCAATCACTCTAAAAACAAGCTGAGATATCTCTTAGGAGTCTTATATATCTCTGATTTTGTCTCCATTTCTAGTCGATCTTATTGCCTTGGATAAAAGGTTGATTGGGAAATATCTAATTCTACTTTATGATTGAAAATACATGCAGAAAATAGTGTTATGTGTATGCTACTACACTAGATTTAGTAGCTAAGGTCAAGTGACTTGTAAAGTTTGATCTTCAAGAAAAACCTAAGGCAGGAAAGTTTTAGATTGAAGTTGGAGGCAATGTGCTAGGGTTTTTTGACTTTGGACCTAAAAGATTTGGTTTTGACGAAATATTTATACCAAAGGATTTTGGGTTAGAACTAGAGGAGGATGATGGTTACTTGATTTGTTTTGTTCATGATGAGAACACTGGGTATGGTTCTAGCTTACACTTAGTTTTTTTAAGTCTCAAGTTGTCTTATATTTTTCTGTAGAGGTGATAAGAAGAAACTTATATTTATGTGAAGGCTATTGTCTCTCAAATACATGATGAATAGGTTGTCTAGTACATGCCACTATTTTGAGAGATATAGTCTTCAACAAAATGGCTTAGAATGATAACAATACCATAGCCAATACAGAAACTAGGATCAGGATAAATCATAGTATTTAATATTAATCACTATATTAGCATGTGACATGTCAGGAAAAAATTGATTATGTTAGAGAAATTAGTAGTTATGAGATGATCAATCAAGAGGAAATAGTTGAAAGCTTAGAGTGACACAGTTTTCAGATGATCATATGAAATGAAATGGGCGTGCGAGTAGAAAGAAACTAGAAAGACATTGTGTACAGATGAAGGCATGAAATGGATGGTTTTGGAGCACTCAGCATTCAATATCATCATTCGAGATCAAATGGGTGTGTGGGATTATATGCACAGTGAACAATAAAGGAGGGAATTGAACCCTTCCTGAGGCTCACACTTGTTGAGGTCCACTTCAAAAATGGCCCTTCCAATGAAATTTCTATCTAAAACCTTGAGATGGTCATTTATGTGTGAGTAGAAAGAAACTAGAAAGACATTGTGTACAGATGAAGGCATGAAATGGATGGTTTTGGAGCACTTAGCATTCAATATCATCATTCGAGATCAAATGGGTGTGTGGGATTATATGCACAGTGAACAATAAAGGAGGGAATTGAACCCTTCCTGAGGCTCACACTTGTTGAGGTCCACTTCATAAGTGACCCTTCCAATGAAGTGGACCTCAACAAGTGTGAGCCTCAGGAAGGGTTCAATTCCCTCCTTTATTGTTCACTGTGCATATAATCCCACACACCCATTTGATCTCGAATGATGATATTGAATGCTGAGTGCTCCAAAACCATCCATTTCATGCCTTCATCTGTACACAATGTCTTTCTAGTTTCTTTCTACTTGCATGCCCATTTCATTTCATATGATCATCTAAAAATTGTGTCACTATAAGCTCTCAACTATTTCCTCTTGATTGATCATCTCATAATTGCTGATTTCTCTAAAAAAAATTAGACCAAGCATTGGTCAAATTTTTTACCAATGCTTGGAAAAAATTGCACCAGCAACTTTGAAATTTTTTGACCAAATTTTCACCAACTAGATTTTTGTCAAAATTTTGACTGAAATAATTATGACCAATGGGTTGGTTGAATTTGGTTGAAATTTGGTCAAAAACTAGGTCAACATTTTGACCAATAATGGTTGATAAATGACTTCAAATGTACTAGTGAAAGGTATCAAAACAACAACCCAAACATGATGTTCAACTCTCAAGTGCATAACCAACTTCTAAGAAAACAACAACCTACAGTGGTATAAGGACTTAACATTTCTACTACACAACCAAGTCAAAATGCACTTAACACATATTCAACATATCAACAACAACATCAACCACAACAACAACCTCAAGTGGTGCAAGGATCCAATGTCCCTAACACATACTCCAATGTAAATCCACTTGAATTATATGTAATGTATCAACAACAATTCCAAAAACAACAAGCCATGTTCACCAAACAAAAAGATCAATTGGAACAATAGTTGGAATACCAAAGATGCCTTGAGCAACAAATCACCTATCAACAAAATTTATTACAACAACAACATACACCATGACAACCTTAGCAGATACCTCTATAAAAAAAATCACATACATCATCTCACATGCAACCAATAGAGGTATCTCAAAAAAAACCATAACAAATAGCACAACAACTACCACAACAAGTGATGCAACAACAACACATGGTACAACAATCTCAATCGATACCACAACAAGTACCACAAAAAATACCACAACAAGGGCCCTTTTGTCTTTGAGGTACTAACTGTAGACACCTAAATCTAATTACATCACTAAGTAATCATATTTAGTCATCTCCTAGGAAATTATTGATTAAATATTTACTATTTAATTAATTAATCATCATCCCCTAGTTAATTTATTTATTTAATTAACTATAGTCCAATTGATAAAATCAAATGGTCACCTAAAATCAATTTATCAATTAAAACCCTCTTCCCCTATTAAATTGAATAAATCATTAAATCTATTCAATTTATTTCCATACTCCCCATTTTATTAAATAAATAATTTAATAAAATATCTAAAATCCCAAAAGCCTTCCTAAACCTTATCCTAACCCCTAATCTAACCCATTCAGCCATACTAACCTCACTTAGCCACCTAAGTAACCCATACCATCAAAGCCAAATCACTCACCACCTAACCCCCCTTCTAAGCTAATCCTAAACCTCTTCTAATCATGTGCACAATCATAAACATGGGTTAAGATTTGCTAACCCAAGCTAAAGTCAACAAATATCTTCCCCTCACCCTCTAGCATAAATGACCCTCAAATATCTCTTACACTCCTCTTAATGGCTCTTACATCCTCACTCATGACTCTTACATACTCAACCACCCTCATCAAGCCTTTGACCAACCCATTTCCTATCCTCTTACACTCATCCTCCTTGTGACAAGTGTCACCTCCCTGTTGGTGCTAAACTAGCACAATCCATGTGCTCCCCTTTGAGTGCATCCTAGCCCTCCCTCACCATCTTGTCATCTTTGCATCTTGGCCCTCCATTCCTCCAACCCTTGGCCTATAAATTGAACCTCCCTCCACTAAAATAATCCACCTTTTCATGCAAATTTATAATGCTATTTTGAGAGCTTAGAAACTAACAAAATACCATAATAATGTTGAAATACCTCCATGACTCCATTGTTGAAACCTTGCTTTATTCACTCCACTCATCCATCTAAGCTTGAGCATAACTTGTGAGAATACATACCTTAAGTCAGGGACAAATCCATTGCATCATTGTGTTATACCATTTGGAGCTTACCATTCTTGGTTTGCCTCCATTTGTAGTGATAACAAATCAGTCCTATCTTAAGTGTTTACTCATTTTAGTATTGTTAATGCTTTCCTCAATAGCTCGTATTCATGTTACACTACTAACTAGGTGATACACTAACATATCTCCACCACATAGTGACACATCACCTAACTCTTCAGACATTGAAATGTTAGAACCGAGTAGACATAGTTCTTGTCATACCAAAAAATGTACTCATAGACAGAACCACATAGTGACACATCACCTAACTCTTCAGACATTGAAATGTTAGAACCGAGTAGACATATTTCTTGTCATACCAAAAAATGTACTCATAGACACAAAATAGTAGGATTAATGTTAGACAAAAATAATGGTTATATGCAAATATAATCAATACCAAAAAATAGTAGATCGCATAAAAGAGAACACAAGACGCCAAGATTTAACGTGGTTCACCCAATCCCTGGGCTATGTCCACCAACAACAAGTCCAATATTATTATTGTATAGTGATTACAACCTGATTACAATCCATAATCTCTTATAACTCAATACTACTACAAGAAGCTACAATATCACCATTCATCATGAAATCCCTAAACCTAATCCTTTTTATACAAGTTTTTGCCAGTTACAAAATTAGGGCTAGAATAATAGAAAAATAGTAGCCAATGCCTTTTACAATATAAGGTCATTTTTGGCTTCGAGGGCACTACCCCCAAAAACCCTCATGCAGTCACAACCCCTCAACCCTCGTTGTACTATGATAGGGAGTGCACCTAGGGTACTGCCCTAGGACCTTGTAGGCACACTATCCCTTGAATCCATATTAGGGGAACTACCCCCAAACCCTTGTAGAAATAATCTGGAGGGAAATTGTGCTAAATAAAACTCTGAGTCTAACTAGGCTCCATATCACAACACAAAAGACTTGAAGAGAAGACTATCATGCAAAACCCTAATGAAGAGTTTCTACAACAATTCAAACAAATTGCCAAACAAGTTGAGGCATTGGGAATCTAGAAGAAATATGCTCTATATAAAAAATTGGACTTACATCCTAATCCATTTGATAAAAGTCTATATATGCCTCCATTCCCAAAACACTTTGAGGCTCCAAAATTTGAAAAATACTAAGGAAAAGGCAATCTTCCATGCCTCTTGTATTAAAATCAATGATGAGCCCACCTATCTCATGAGACTTGTTGTTGCTTCACAATGCACGCCCTATTTTGCTTAGAAATTAGGACCCCCTACTTTATTCTTTTAAAGTTTTCTAGATCCCTAGTCTAGGGTTTGAGTCTTTTTAGGGTTTTGTATAATGTTTTTACCTAATCAAGGTTTCTACCTAGAAACCTAGATTCCCAAAAATTGTATTCTAAAGGAGAAAATTTATTCCTTTTACATATAAAGATGTGCATTAGCACACCTAGTGCACCTCACTAGGTGCACTAGTGTGCTAAGTTACCTAAGGCACATAGGGGAAAGCACTTCCCTCTTGGAAGTGCGTAGCTACATAGCTACATAGCTTGAAGAGGTGTGCTAAGCCCTAGACCTATAAAGCTTAGGATACTTGCTTCTTCCCTCATCATTTTTCTCCTCTTGCTCCATCTCCCACATTGGTGCACCTCCTGAGGTGCACTTCTCCACTCCACTTGCACACAAAACATTAAACAACATCTAAGTGAAAGATGTGTAGCTATGCACCTATCCAAGGTGTGCAACTACACACCTTTTTTTTGCACTAAATCTTAAAAAAAGCTAAAAAACTTTAAAAACTACACCTAGTTAAAGATGTGCACCTATGCACCTTCACTAATGATACATTGCTATAGAAAATAGGTGCACACTTTGTGCACCCTATGAGGTGTGCTAAGTACGCACTTTCATTTTTTAAAGTTTTTAGAAGGGAAAAAGTGCACCTAGTGCACCTAGTGCACCTCTGAGGTGCACCAAGTGCACTCTTTTTTGCCTATCAAGGTTAGAAATCTGGTTTTTTTGTGGTTTTTAGCAATTTTAAGGTTTTATGTTCTAGATCATTTTTTTTGGTCATATCTAGGGTTTTTTTAAGGTTTTATTTTTTATCCTTCCAAAATAATGTTTTCTTCTTTGTGTAGGTAAAAAGGCATCCTCAACTTGTCGAGGTCATAACTTTTGACCTAGAGCTCAAAATTTAGAACCATTTATGCCATTGGAAAGAATAACTAAAAATCTAATTTTAGTCCCTAAAATAGGATAAACCTTCAACTGCCCAATTTTAGGAACTGATGAAGGTTGCAACTTAAAATTTTGAGTAGAAGACCTCTAAAAAAGCTAGTTAAAAAGACCTACAAAAAACTTGTAAAAAAGTATGAAATTTTTTCAAACATTTGATTGTTTTGGATAAATCCAGAGCACTTGGTCTCTGACCGGGAAGGATCAAATAGTCAGAGAGAAGAAAGAATCAAGCAACTTACACTAAAGATCAAAGATACATAGGTTGGATACATGAACCAAAATAAGTTCTTCATCTTATGCAACTATTTATAACAAGATTTAACACAGGTGCCTTGGGATTTTAGAAGAAAAAGGAGTTCAAGACTATGAATTTTTTCTATAAATAGCATATAAATCATCAAAATGATTAAATAAAGTACACAAAAGTGATCTAGAACCCCATTTGAGCAAAACCCAGAAACCATTTTTAAAACTGAGAACTTTGATTTTTTGGCAAATTAAGTTTTCGGGCTTCTGAGCTTCCAAGGTGTGTAGGTGTGCTTCTTTTAAGGTGCACTAGGTTTTTTTGAAGAAGCCAGAGGTGCACTGATAGTTAACTACTAGTTGTAAATTTAGAGCTTTCCATGCACTGAAAATGCATTTTGATGGTATTTTAACTCCTACAAACATCTAGTAAATGTGGAACTTCTATTTTTGGCATCCCTAGAGAATCCTACATCATCTAATGGCTTTCTTCTTCTTATTTTATCATGCTTTCTTTGTTTTAAGACATGTAAAATCATGCATCTATTTATTGATATAAATATGGATGGAGTCTTACTAAGCACCAATTAGAGAGTCAATTTGTACATAAATAGATTTAATTTATTAGTTTAGAAGCATATGTTTGCATAAATATATCTCTCACTCTCAATACAAATTGAGGAGAATATTTCTTATAAATTCATGAATGTAATATGTATTCCACGTTTCCATTATTTTGATATAATAATATATGCTATTGGTGCTCACATTCAGAGTGTAGTGATTCTTTCCTAAGTTTTTTATATTTTGTGAATGTATGTTCATGAAGTGTAATTGAGCCAATAGTTTTATTATGTTGTTCTAGTTGAGAAATCTTTTAATTTTGGTGTTTACTATGGGTCTACAAATTTTGCTAACATAGTTAGTTTGAGAAGAGATCACTATATTGTTCCTACACACCTTTTTGTGTCACATGAGTGCACTTTCTATGGCCTTGCAATTTGATGAAAAGTGAAACATATTATGGTTACTAAATTCCTATCGATGAATTCATTAGTGGAATTAAGGAAGCACTGCTCCTATTTTCATTGATTACCTACCGATCTTTTCAAAGGCTTAATTTATAGATGTGTTATTTCTGTAGCTTATGTCCCTTAGGAATTTCCCTTTCATGTTATTTGCTTAAACTTCTTATTACCTTATCTTTGTTATTTTCTTTTCTAACCCTTAGTTAAATTAAGAATTCATATAGTTGCATTGTTAGATTGCATTCATCAAAAAATAAATTAAAAATACCAAAAAACATATTTCTTTTGTGGTTAATTTTGAAATAGCAAGTAGATTGATCATTTGATCTAAAATTGGTTTGAACAAGCATAGGCCTTCTCATGAACAAACACATTTATCTTCAAGTAAGAAAATTCTAGTAGGTTGCAAGATTTCCTAGAACCTTGGAGTTAATCCCAGATTAGTTTTCAAGAGAAGAGTTCAAAAGGATTCCTACCATTAAGCATCGTGAAAAATGACATCTAAACGAAAGTGGCACTAGAAAGAGGGCTTGAAAATCATTTGGCTCAAAAAACCTAAGTTTTTGTTTGAAAACTCTTCAATTTTGAAAGTTTAAAAAAAAATCTAAGTCTGTGAATTTTTAGCAAATGCACCAGGTGCACAATTTTGAGAAAGTGTGCATTTTAAAAAAAAAAACACAAGTTTGTAGAACTCAATCACTTCCATAAGCATCACAATGATAAAGAGATACCAAGAACTCCACCCATTTGTAGTACATATTCTATAATCATCATCTACTCTACATTCTACTTCACACGTTGCCATCATTATGCACCATGTCTTTCTTCAATGCCCAAAGTTCACCTTTGAATCTAATTGGTCAATTCATGACTTGCCCAAAAATCCTAAAAAGTTTATCCCACAGTTCATCTATGGAAAATCATGAACAATAGAATATCATATTAAAATTTTCAAGGAGATCTATAATTGAAACTAGATTCAGCATATGGATGTGGTATGTTGTCTTTTTCCTTACACTTTCAAGGAAATGGCATTCAATTGGTACCTCAATCTACCACCAGTATCAATAAGGGATTGGAACTCTTTTGAGAGAAAGTTTCTAGAACAATTCAAGATCTATATTTATCTAGCTATCCTACATCATTAGTTCATCTCAATTAAGAGGGGTCCCCATGAGACTATTTCATATTTTAATCATCACTTCTATAGGATGTATCAAAGAATGGAGTTTCCATACATTGTATCACAACAAGCTATCATCCAGATCTATTTTGGAACAATGTATTCATTAATTTCTGTTTTTCTAAGAAGGCTCCCACCTAAAGACATTGATACCATTGAAATGGTCTTCAAAGAGGCTATTGCATTCATAGAGTAGGTTACTACTACTCCAATGCCAACAATTACATATTCAGGGTATGAGTCTCAAAAGAATGATTTTTTTGAGTAGAAGGCAACTGCATCCACTGAAGTAGAAAATAATATCGCTAGAGAGTTTAAGGTCATGAAGGAGAAAATGTCTCTTTTATCCAATGAACTCATCAAAATAAAGTTGAATTCCTCAAGAAATAAAGGCAATCATCCAAGACAACTTGCTGCCCAAAACAATTATTCTCAAAATTAGAGCAAAAATTTTGAACTTTATAGTAACATCAACAATGAGAATAATGGTATTACAAGCATGAGTCCAAGTGAAAATAGATATGGGTAAAATGATGTTTTAGATCAACCTCCCCAAATCATGGAGGAACAACCTTTTTAGTTTAGTGCAATGATGTTTGAATCATATGATAAATCTATAGGAGGACAAAATGATGAAGATGATCAAGAGGAGTTTTTGTTCCCATTCAATGAAGAAATACTTCCAAGTTTCAGTGTTGCAATAAGTGTGGATATGCCAAGAAATTTTGAGGACATAGAAAATTTTGAAGTTCCAAAACTCCATGAAGTTGCAAAAAGTGATGGAAATGCAAAAGATCCAGAGGTTGGTGAGATTTTTGAATTAGAAAGTCACCAAGAAAAAGATACCAATTCTTCCTACTGTGATATTGATTCCCCATTGGATAATGATAAGATACCTCCCTCAAAATAATATTTTTCATTAGAAGAGATGGATAGAGTGCTCAATTTGGTCTTAAGCTTGACTGAGAAAATGTCTATTTGTGGGTATTCTACACATATATCAAAAGATGAAATAACTGAGTCATGTATAATCCATCCATTTAGGTTCCATTCAAAAGAAAGTTGTCCTAATTTCTTGTTAGCTTGGGAAATTACAATGGAGGGAAAGTAGGATTTTGAATAGGATTATTTAGGATATGAGGTAGAAAACATCTTGATCAATGATATTAATGAATCATGTAATTTGAAAGGAGGGTTGATGATTGTTTTGCTAGTCCAAAAGAACCTAAAGTGTTTCCATGTTTGTGTGAACTTTTGTACCATGAGAAAAGGCCACCAGAAGGAGAGATTACAATGTGTGAGTGTACCCCTATGGTGGGAGACTCACTAGATCAGGTGATATATTTCCATTATCCCTCTCAGTTTGATGGTTTTTAATTTGAATATGATGTTAAAGGTAAGAGAACTTGTTTTTGGATTAATCATGGTCATGGAGAGTTACCACAACTTCTGATTTTGTTTGATTTGTGCTTGAAATTTGAACCAAGATTGTCCAAATTTTATTTTTCTTAGTACAAAGACAAATCAGCTTTTCTTAGGACTATATGGGGCCATTCATTAGTATTGCACATTATGAGAAATCAACTGACGACCACCCCACATTCTTATTATTCAAGGTTTTATATAGATAAGTTTTTGTTTTTGTTTTTCTTATTCTTTTTTAGTCTTTCCAAATAGGTGTTAGTTTTCTTTGAGTCAAGTCTTTTTGTTTGGGTTTTGTTTCTTTTTCTTTCAAAGTTGCATCAGTCTAGGGGTTAGGTGCACTCAAGATTTTATCTTAATGTATCTCATTAATGCTTTTGACTTTTGGGAAGAGGTATTTCTTTGTCAAAACATTTTAATGATTTTTTTTCTTATACCAACTGAGGAACAAATGTTACTTGTAGTAATAGGGGACTTTTAGTCTTGAATTCATATTTGCAAATTGATAAGTTTTTAACACTTTTCAAATTTAAAAATTGACTATCTTAAGTGTTTTCAAACCAAGGTTGATGGTAGCAAGGTATGTCTAAACCCTACTAGTTCAAACAAAAGGGTCTTCTCCAAGGAATTGATAAGATCATTGTTTGATGAGAGAGTTTCTAAAAGTTCTTAAAAGAGGAATGCAAGGGATATTCACTAAATATTGAATATGAGAAGTGGCACTGATGTCTTGGCTAGGCAACCTAAGCATGGTCAAGGTATAGAAAGAAAATAAAAAAGGAAAAAAGGTGTTAAGAATGAAAGATTCTACAAAATATGAGAAAAGCAATCTGATTATAGGGATATTCATTCTAAATAAGCTATCCAATATCAAAATAATTTCTTCATCAAAGAATCAAATCATGACATTGTGAGCTATGTGAAGCAAGTATTTAGAAGATTACCCAAGACTTCAAATAAAAAGTGACAACCCATTAAGAGCCCTCACAATTGATTCTCTCATATGGTCAGACAAGAGATTGATAAAAAACTTTCCTTAGAATTCCCAATGAATGGACTGAAAGTGTGGAAGATTGTTTTTGAGTTGTCAGAAGTTTTTGATAGATTGCATTTTCAGATGTCAAAGGAAATGGATACATTGAACACACACTAAACTTGGAGATTCAAGATTCTAAAGTTTTGATAGTAAAGTGACTCAAAATATGCTTGGAATATTCAGGATTTAGTTGGTGTTAGACATATATCCAATGAATATTTGTTGATGAAGAAATGCCTTTGTCATTTCTTCCTTTTTGTCAGGGATATTTGTTGTGATTTCACAATGCATGCCCCATTTCTCTTAGAAATTGGGACCCCCTACTTTATTTTTTAGCTTTTCAAATCCCTAGTCTGGGGTTTGAGTGTTTTTAGAGTTTTGCACAATGTTTTTACCTAAGTAGAGGTTTCTACCCAAATTCCTAAAAACTATGTTCAGAAGGAGAAAAATCATTCTTTTTGCATATAAAGATGCACACTAGCACACCTAGTACACCTCACTAGGTATGCTAGTGAGCTAAGTTACCTAAGGCACATAGGGGAAAACACTTCCCTCTTGGAAGTGCATAGTTGCACACCTCCAAGAGGTGCACTAAGCCCTAGACCTATAAAGCCCAGGATCCCCACTTTTTCCCTCATCACTTTTCTCCTCTCACTCTGTCTCCCACATTGTCACATCTCCTAAGGTGTGCTTCTCCACACCACTTGCACACAAAACATTAAACAACACCTAAGTGAAAGGCACACAATTGTGCACCTTTTTTTTGCATTAAATCTCAAAAAATCTAAAATAATTTTAAAACTATACCTGTTTAAAGGTGTGTAGCTATGCACCTTCACTAATGATACATTGCTATAGAAAAAAGGTGTGTACTTAATGCACCCTATGAGGTGCACTAAGTGTGCACTTTCATTTTTTAAATTTTGTACAAGGGAAAAAGTGCACTTAACACACCTCTGAGGTGTGCCAAGTGTGCTCTTTTTTGCCTAGCAGGGTTAGAAATATGGTTTTTTAGTGTTTTTTAGTAATTTTAAGGTTCTACGTTCTAGGTCATTTTTTTGGTCATAACTAGGGTTTGTTTATGGTTTTATTTTTTAGCTTTCTAAAATCATGTTTCCTTCTTTCTATAGGTATAAAGGCATCCTCAACTTGTCGGGTTCATAAATTTTTACCTAGAGCTTAGAATTTAGAATCATTTACACCATTGGAAAGAAGAACTAAAAAAATAATTTTAGTCCATAAAAAAATGAGCCTTTGACTACCCAACCGATGAAGGTTTCAACTAGAAAATTTGACTAGAAGACCTTTAAAAAAGCTAGTTAAGAAGACCTAGGAAAAACTTGTAAAAAAGTATGAAAAAATTTCAAACATTTGATCATTTTGGATAAATCCGGAGCACTTAGTCTCTAACTGGGAAGGATTAGACAATTGGAGAGAAGAAAGAATCAAACAATTTACACTGAAGATCAAATTTATAGATATTGGATACATGAACTAGAATAAGTTTTTCATCTTATGCAACTATTTATGACAAGATTTAACATAGGTGCCTTAGGATTTTAGAAGCAGGAGTTTAGGACTATGAAAGTTTTTGGCTATAAAGAGGGTATAAATCATCAGAAGGATCAAAGAAAGTACACAAAAGTGATCTAAAACCTCATTTGAGAAATACCCAAAAACTATTTTCAAAACTGAGAACTTTGATTTTTTCTCAAATTGAGCTTCTAATCTTCTGATCTTTTGAGCTTCCAAGGCGCACAGGTGTGCTAGGTGCATAGGTGCACTTATTCTGAGGTGTGCTAGAAGTTTTTGAATAAGTTAGAGGTGCACTAATAGTTAATTGATAGTTCCAAATTTAGAGCTTTTCATGCACCAAAAATGCATTCTGACGGTAGTTTAACTCCTACAAAAATCTAGTGAACATGGAGCTTCTATTTTTGGCATCTCTAGAGACTTCTTCATCATCTAATGGCTTTCCTCTTTTTATTTTCTCATTCTTTATTTGTTTTAAGACATGAAAAGGCTCATGCATCCATCTATTGATATAAATATGGATGGAGTCCTACTAAGCACCAATTAGAGAGTCAATTTGCACATAAATAGATTTATTTTATTAGTTTAGAAGTATATGTTTACATAAAGATATCTCTCACTCTCAACACAAATTGAGGAGAATATTTCTTATAAATTTAGGAATGTAATAAGTATTCTAGGTCACCATTATTTTGATGCAATAATATATAATGTTGGTGCTTGCATTTGGAGTGTAGTAATTCTTTCCTAAGTGTGTTATTTTTTGTGAATGTATGTTCATGAAGTGTAATTGACCCAATAGTTTTATTGATTTATTCTAGTTGTGCAATCTTTTAATTTTGGTGCTTGCTATGGGTCTACAAATTTTTTTGATGTACTTAGTTTGAGAAGAGATCACCATAATGTTCTCGCATAGCTTTTCATCTTGCATGAGCACACTTTCTGTGGCCTTGTGATTTGATGAAATGTGAAACATCTTATAACTATTGAATTCCCATCGATGATTGCATCAGTGGAATTAAGGAAGTGTTTCTTTTATTTTCATTAGCTACCTACTCATCTTTTCAAAGGCTTAATTCACAGACATGTTGTTTCTGTAGCTTATGTCCATTAGCAATTTCCCTTTCATGTTATTTGCTTAAACTTATTGTTACCTAATCTTTGTTATTTTGTTTTCTAACCCCTAGTTAAATTAGGAATTCATATAGTTGCAATATTAGATTGCATTCATTAAAAAAATAGAAAATACCAAAAAACATATCTCTTTTGTGGTTAATTTTGAAATAGGAAGAAGATTGATCATTTGATCTAAAATTGGTTTGAACTAGCAAAGGCCTCCTCATGAACAAACAAATTTATCTTCAATTGAGCAAATTCTAGTAGGTCACAAGATTGCCTAGAAACTTGGAGTTGATCCCTAATCAACTTTTCAAAAGAGGAGTTCAAAAGGATTCTTTCCATTAAATATTGTGCAAAATGATAGCTCAACAAGATTATTCCCTTGTTCTCTACGTGGACCTACACTTGAATGGCACTCCAAACTTCTTAGTATAATTAAATCTTGGTCAGATTCCAAGCACCATTTTCAAGTTGATGAAAAAGGGGGCTAGTATTGAAGATTCCCTCATCTATAAGAAAATCCTTAAAACAAACCGAGAAAACACAAACACCAACTTTTTTAATGACAAGGTGAAATTTTTCTCCAAAAACAAGAATGTAACCAATGATGGCATTGTAGATGCACAAACAATCAGCACAACACAACCTCAACTGACTGTAAAAGGTGCAAACCCTACAAATTCATAGACTTCCAATCAAACAACACCTTAACATTTGAAAACTAAGACTTCCACACAAGATAGACCTTGAAGACATCCTAGAACAAATGAAAAAAAATTCACACCCTTGGGGATACCTCTTGAGACTACACTCCAATAGTTACTTAGTAATAACTTCCTATAGTGACCTCAATCAAAGACAAACCATTAACTAAAGCTTCTTGGTGGGATGACAAAAACTTCTATGATTACCATCACATCGAGGGTCATAATACCTCGTCATGCTTTCAACTAAAACATGTAATACAATACCTTATCAATGATGGTATAATTATTTTTTATCCTTCCTTACTAGCATCCAATGTTGACCATACCATCTTCAAAGATCCTTTGGGTAATCATGACAAAGAAAATGCCTCCAGTTCAAACTTAAACTCACAAGCTAATGTGAATTACACAAGCACTAGATATGACTACACCATAAATTGCTTCAATAAGTTTGACTCCCACATGTCCACATTCACCTTAAAGGCTAAAGAACCTCATTGTGTTGTCACTATGTGTCATACCAAAATCACCATACCTAGAATTCCTTCTAGACCCACTACCTCTACTAGACCTATACCCCCTAGTAGACCTAATGCTCCAACTTCATCTGACTATAGGCTTGTTGAACAAATTGACAAAAACCTTCCACAAATATCCATCTTTGACCTACTATGTGTGTCTCCCCAACATTAGAAGATCTTGGATCAATTAAAGAGTCAGTAGTCCCAAGTAACATTGATGTTGCCCAATTCCAAGCTATGGTTGGAAACCTATCCACATCACAATATTTCACCTTTTCCCCTTAGGATATTCCTAAGGACATACCCAACCAAAATGACCTTCTTCACCTCAAAATATTTATCCATAATGCCAAGGTTAGATGTGTCTTGATAGATGATAGAGTTGGACTAAACATCTACACCATCAAAGTTGTCAAGGTTTTGGGTTATTCTAAAGAAGATGTGGACCCCTCTTACAGAATCACAATAAAGGCATATGATGATGGTGAATGCTTCTCCAAAGGTGTCATCATTTTACCCATCAGAGTTGGTCCAACTACTAAAAATAAATTATTCCAAGTCCTAGATATCAAAATGAATTTCAACATGATACTAGGATGCCCTTGGATCCATGCTATGAAAGTAGTGCCCTCTACATACTACCAATGCTTAAAATTTTCCTATAACAATGTAGAGGTTACCATCCCTAGTGATCTAGACCCATTCCAATTCTGTGCCAATCTTAAAGGAACTATTGCATACCAAGTCCCAATAAATCATGCAAAAAATCCACTCAAGTCTTCCAAGTATGTTGATCCTTCCACACTCACGCCCACATTCAAAGGAAAGCTCAAGATTGAAGACCAAGGTTGTAGTGAGTATTCCATGTCACATTCCTTTCACATTGGGAAACTCCCTCTCTACCAAGTCATATGGTAAACCACAACTTATGCAGAACAAGCCTAAGTTCACATTTCAAAAGAAACCTTCTGTGACTTTCACTAGTAGAGGTGGACTGAATGAATAACATGTCTACGAAACCACATCTACATGGATTAAAAAGGTTAAAGTAGAGCAAGAATCTACTCATATATCCTCAGACAAGTATGGACCTAGATTCTTCATCATGTAGAAAAAGGGATATGACAAATGTGGTGGCTTGGAACCTCAAAAAAGGGTATTATTTAGCCTATTACTGTATCAGGACAACCTCATAGCCTGGGACTTGGATTCAAATCATTTTTTTTGGGTCTCCCTAATACTGAGTCATCCTTGTCTAAGGATGTGAATGCTTTGAATAAAAAAAACACATCTAAGAACACCCAATCTAAGCCCATAGAACCTACATCCAACATTGATGACCTTGATACCTCCTTTGGTCTTGACCACATATTTGATCCTACTGAACTACCCATATAGGATAAGTACATCACTAGCAATTCTACTAGCCCTTTAGTTTGTCCACAATCTTGTGATGAAATATTTTGGGACCCAAGCCCTCCCACCTCTAAACATGGTTCTTATGACCCCTTTGATAGCAATACCTATATCTTTGCCTTTAACCAAAGCTTATTCAACCCCAATGATGGTATTTAGTTTACCTTAAACTTATTGATTGGGACCAACAAGGACCACCAACATTTGACCAATTTGAAAATGATGATGGCATCATAAAATTCTTTGAGCTTTGTAAAGACTTACCACAAGGATACCACAAGTTAGGATTTTCTATTGACCTAAACATCATGGTATACTTTGGGGAGTCAACTCCATCTTCCAGTCACAAAATTGACAAGATAGCAAAAAAAGACAAAATTAGGTCTCTTGGTAAAAAATAAGAGGTGCCATTAGACCATGAAAATGTAAAAATAAATGACATATCCAAGGGTGAAAACCTCTCTGAGGTACTTGAGGATGGAAGATTGGATATACCCCCATTGAAGGAAAGATCAACATTACTTGTGGAAATGATAGAAGAGATAAATATGGGAACACCTAAAAACCCTAAGATTATACATTTTTAAACCTCATTATCACCTAAGGAAAGAGGGGAATTTGTCAAATTCTTTCTAGAGAGACAAATCAACTTCACTTGGTCTTATGTAGACATGCCTAGACTAGATCTTGAGCTAGTCCTTCATCACTTGCAAGTAAAACCAAGAATGAAACTAGTATAGAAAAAGTTGAGAAAGATGCATCCTCAAGTTTCTCTCCTTTTCAAAGTTGTATTGAAGAAATTATTGGATGCCAATTTTATCAAACCCATTGACTATATAGAGTGGATATCTAATCTAGTACCAGTAAGAAAACACTATGGGGGCATCTAGATATGCATCAACTTTTGTGACCTTAACAAGGAATGTCCTAAAGATAATTTCTCATCCCCAAACATAGACATCATCATACAAATGACAACTGGACATGAGATGCTATCACTAATGGATGGATTCTTCAGTTACAATTAAATAAGAATAGATCCTACAGATCAACAAAAAATAATTTTCACATGTCCTTAGGAAACATACTACTGGAATATCATGCCTTTTGGCCTTAAAAATGTTGGGGCAACATATCAAAGAGCAATCACTACCATCTATCATGACTTCATGCACATCCTCATGGAAGACTATGTAGATGACTTACTTTGTAAATTCCCTAGAAGAAATGATCATTTGAACATCCTTAATCAAATATATAATAGAATGGAAAGCTATAAGCTTCATCTAAATCCAAAAAAAGCGTGTATTCAAAGTTGTTTCTGGAAAGCTCCTAGAGTATATTGTTTCACAATGAGGCATCAAAGTGGATACTTAGAAAGTAAAATAAATACTTGAAATGCCTCCTCCAAAAAATCTTAAGACATTAAGAAGGCTACAAGGGAGATTATAGTCCATCTGTAGGTTTATTGCATAGCTCACAGAAAATTGCCACTCCTTTCAACACCTATTATGTAAGGAATATATTTTTAATGGAACAACCAATGTGATGAGTCTTTTCTATAGCTCAAAGAATATCTTTTTCATCCACTAGTTTTAATGGCTCCTATTCCACGAAAACCATTCATTTTATATATATCTACTATGGAAACTACGTTAGGAGCTCTCTTCACCCAACATGATGAACAAGGGAGAGAGCAAGCAATTTACTACATTAGCAGAATACTTTTGGGGTATGAACAAAATTATTCACTCATTGAATGAGCTTTCCTTGTTGTCATCTTTGTAGCCCAAAAGCTGAGACATTACATGCTTCATTAGAAAACCATGCTTGTCTCTAAGATTGACCCACTAAAGTATCTCCTAAGAAAGGTCACTCTCAAAGGGGGCTTAGCACAATGGGTTATGATCCTTTGTGAATTTTGCATTGAATATGTAGATAGAAAGGAAATCAAAGGGGAAGTGATAACACATCAGTTAGCATATGCACCTATAACAGATGATCATCCCATGTTGATAGACTTTCTAGATGAATCCATATTTAACATGGTTATAACTAATGAATGGAAGATTTACTTTGATGGATCACATACAATAAATGGTTTAGGAGCTAGAATTATGTTTATCATCCCACAAGGTGACATCATCCCCAAGTCATATCAAATATATTTCAATTGCACAAACAACATAGTAGACTATGAGGCAATGATCACAGGACTCAAGCTAGCTTCCAATGGAACATTCAACATTTACAAATTTTTGGTGATCCCCAGTTAGTCATCCACCAAGTTAATGATGACTATGAATGAAAGATAATAAGTTAATGCCTTACAAGAAGATGGTAGACTTTCTTAAATCTAAATTTTTCATGATCTCTTTTTGTCAACTGCCAAGAATACATAACAAGCAAGTTGATGTTATGGCTACCATCGCTTCTATGATTGATATGCTACACACTTAATATTAGTGTATATAGGGTTATGAATAGTCAAGTTGTGGCTATATTAATCCTTAATTAAGTCATGTTATCATAATTATATTATTATTTAGGTAGGTAAGTCAGCCTAGGAGTTATGCAGAGTTGTGTCTATTCAACCTAAGCATAATTAGGTATATATAGGAGGATGTGAGTCTTGTTTGACATCATATTGTGATGTGTGTTCTCATTGGAGATATTTGGAAGTTTCCCCCTTTAAGTTGCCTATTACTCTCAGTTATTATGAAGTATTTATATATTATTTCATATTATTTCTTCTATTGTGCAAGTTATTTCATTACAAGTGGTATTAGAGCATGATCTTGGCACCATAGAGGCAAGATTTTTTCTCAACATTGGGGTGATTTTGGGAAGAGCATAACGTTTAGATTTTAGCAATTTTTTTAAAAAAAATTAAAGGGTTTTTGAAGACCACATTAAAGAAGTTATAGTCCAACATTTAGAATAATTGGAGAAAATTTGAGAAAATTATTGTACAATTACTATTTCTAGATAATTTATTGAGATCTTCATATCCCTCACATCCTATTGAATTGGAGTATTACTTGTATTGGGTTTTTGAATACATTGTAGAGGAGCCTAAATTTAAAAGCTTGGAGAAATTGGAAAAAAAAAAGCAAGATATTGCAAAGTTAGGAAATTCTCTCTTAAGGCAGCAATTTTGCTATTTTTTTGGGATTTTTTCCAAATAAGGGTATCTTGACCCTAGTAAGTTACAAAAATTTTATAAAAAAAAAATCTAAGAATTTAAATTTCATTTGTGTGATCTTTTTCAAAAATATTGATTTCCATCATGATGGGGCCTTCAACAAGAGGCAAAAAGAATGCTACCACACCAAGAAAATCTCCTGATCAAGACTAGGAAGCAACAAAAGATAGTGATCCTAATGAGTAACTTATTAAGTTCAAGGAAGAGGTTAAGAGGGATATGTGTGACCTATGAGGAGATATATAAGATATACAAAGCATGTTAAGCACCTATATGAATGAAACAAGGAAGGATCTCTCAAACAATCAAGATGAAACCTTCAAGTCATCTAATAATGACACAAATTTTATTAATCCTATGGGATCTAGGAATTTTTTGCAAAGGTTGATATGAGAAAATTTGATGGAAAGGATCCTATAACATGGATAAATCAAATGGATAATTTTGTGAAGTACATCAAATCCCATATGGAAAAAAGTTCATGATGGATTCCTTATGTCTATAACCAGATCAATTCATTTGTTTTTGTTGGCTTTACACTCATCAGAGGAAGAAGGGTCTCACTGTATCATGGTCAATTTTTATAGAAGAGCTCAAAGGACAATATAGAAATAGTGTGATAGAAAATTTCTTTAGCCAACTTGATAAGCTTCAAAAAACATGATCAGTTAAGGATTATATTCAAAAAATCAAAAAACTATCCTTAAGAGTGGATACAATTATAGAGGAGAATTTGAATGATTTATTCTTGGGTGGTCTCAAGGATCACATTCAACATGAGGTACACATGTTTTATCCAAACTTAGTAAATGAGTCTTTTATATTGGCACATAGGTTAGAGGAGAAGTTCTGGATTCCTAGAAAGTAAGGGGCTAATGTAACATGAGAAAAAGGATATTCAACACCTTCTATTCCTCAAACAAATTGAGGAGAAAAGAGTGAAAGGGTTGTGTTTCAATTGTGATATAAAATATATTCGAGGACATAAATGTAGTGAAAAGAAATTGTTCTATATTGAAGGTCCAAGTGAGGAAGAAGAGGATGAGCCCATATTAGAGGAGGACAGGGAGTTAGGTGAGGAATCACATGATTTCCAACCAATCATTTCTTAACATGCATTCTTAGGTTTTAGTGCACCACAAACTCTCAAGGTAGTGGGTTTCTTAAAGAAGCATAAAGTAACGGTGTTGATCAACTTAGGTAGTACTCATAATTTCATCAACAAAATGTTGGAAATTCTTCTAAATTATTTTATATATCCAACCCTAGAGTTTTAGGTTTTGATTGCAGATGGGGGCATATTTAGTTGTTCAAGGAAGTGTCATAGCATCAAATTATCCATGGGAGAATATCAACTTGATACCACAATGTATGCAATATCCATGGGTGCAACAGATATTATTTTAAGAGTACAATGGCTAACTACATTGGGAACAATTGAGATGAACTTCCAAAAACTATTCATGCAATTACAATCAAAAGGAAAGTTAGTGGAGCTAAGGGGATTGAAGGAGAAATCCCCATAGTTGGTAATCTCTCATCAAATACAAAAGTTTCTTAAGAAAGCTGAGGGATTTGTGGCCCAACTATGTTCATCAGAAGTCTCTCAATATAATGCTCTTACTCATCTGGATTTACAAGAAATACTTGATGACCACTTAGTGATTCTTGGAGATACACCTAAAGGAATTCCTCCTTAGAGGGATCATGACAATGGTATACAACTAGTTCCTGGGAGCTAGCCACCAAACATCGAGACTTATAGGTACCCACAAATACAAAAAATTGAGATAGAAATTTTTTTTGAGGAAATGCTAGAGGTAGGAATTATTAGGCATAGCCAAAGTGCTTACTCCTAACCTATTGTGATGGTGCGTAAGAAGGATAAAACATGGTTCATGTGTCTAGATTATAGAGTGCTCAACAAGTACACCAATAAAGATAAGTTTCCTATTCTAGTCATCGATGATCTTCTAGATGAATTAAATGGAGCTATGTATATTACCAAGTTAGATCTTAGATCAAGTTATCACCAAAGTTGGATTAAGGAGGAAGATATTTGTAAGAAAACATTTCAAACTCATGAGGATCATGATGAATTTTTGGTGATGACATTCGGTCTTAGCAATGCACCATCTACAATCCAAAGTTTGATGAATTCCATTTTTAAGAAGTTCTTGAGAAATTTTTTGTTAGTGTTTCTTGATGATATATTAATTTATAGCAAGACTTAGGAAGAACATTTGCAGCATGTAGATCAATTATTACAATTACTTGAAGATAATCAACTCTATGTTAAGCCATCCAAGTGTGATTTTGGTCTTAAGCAAGTGGAGTATTTGGGACACATAGTTTCACATGAAGGAGTAAAGGTGGACCCTAACAAAATTAAGGCTATCATGAAATGGCCTATTCCAAAAACTATTAAGTAGCTAAGGGGTTTCTTGGGATTGATAGGATACTATAGAAGATTTTTGAAGAATTATGGTCATATAGTAGCACCCCTTACCACTCTATTGAAGAAGGATTCTTTTTATTGGAATGAATCTGCTTCTATATCATTTGAGCAATTGAAGAAAGATATGTGTATAACTCCAATGATCACCACTCTAGACTTCACCAAGAAATTATTGTGGAATGTAATGCTTTTGGAAATGGGATAGGAGTAGTTCTCATGCAATAAGGTCAACCAATTGCTTTTGAGAGTTGTCAATTAAAAGGTAAAAATCAACTCAAACCTATTTATGAGAAGGAAATTCTAGTAATCCTTCATGCAATTAAAAAATGAAGGCCTTATATAATGGCTCGACACTTCAAGGTTAAGATAGATCATGATAGCCTAAAATATTTTTTGGAACAAAGACTATCATCAAAAGAGCAACAAAAATGGGTCACTAAGATGTTGGGATATGACTTTGAAATTGTATATAAGAAATGGACGGAAAATATTGTGGTCAATGCACTTTCGAGGAAGGATGAAAAATATGAAACCTTATTCTGTGCCCTTTCAATATTACAAGAAAATTAGGTGGTAGAAGCCAAAGAAGAGTGGCAAAATGATGTTGCAACAAGTAATCTCATTTAGCAAATAAAATGAGACCCTAGTAGTTCAGATAAGTTTTGTTTAAAGTAGGATATTATTTGGTATAAAGAGAACTTATATCTCTACAATAATTCCACTATTAAATACAAGCTTCTCAAAGAACTATATGAGTGCCCAGTTGGTCATTCAAGATTTTTGAAGACATACCATCAGGTCAAGCAAGATTTTTTTGGGAAGGGCTGAAAGGTGATTTTCAAAAACTTTGTGGATGAATGTTTGGTTTGTCAAAGAAATAAAGGGGAAGGAATTAAGACACTAGGTTTCTTGTAGCCTTTATCTATTCTTAGCCAACATTGAGAAGAGGTATCCATGGAATTCATCATAGAGCTTCCCAAATCTAAAGGTCATAATGTCATCATGGTAGGAGTTGATAGCCCAACTAAATATGCACATTTCATTGTATTATCACATCATTTTACAACAAGTATAGTGGAATTTTTTTTTTGGAGAATATTGAAAAGATGCATGGTACACAAAAGGTTATTGTTAGTGATCATGATCCTATCTTTACTAGTCACTTTTGGGAAGATTTATTCTCATGTTTGGGTACTCAATTGGCTCATAGTTCTTCATACCATCCTTAATCAGATGGGAAAATTGAGGTTGTTAATAAATGTTTGGAAGGATATCTACGTTGTTTCACTTATGAAAAACAATCTCAATGGGTAGATTAGCTACCTCTTGTAGAATGGTGGTACAATACTTCTTTTCATACCTTATAGAAAAATTCTCCATTTTTTGCACTTTATGGATATTATGCTCCCATCACATCATCATTAAATATTTCATCAAGAGATCAGGCATTAGAGGACCTCTTGCTTCATAAACAATAGGTACTTTCATGACTCAAGGAGAATTTAGCTATGGAACAAAATTGAACGAAAAAAAAAGTGGACCAACATCATAGTGAAAGAAATTTTGAACTTGGGGATTGGGTCTTCTTGAGATTGCAACCTTATAAACAAATCTCAATGAAGCAACAAAAAAATAATAATAAGTTGTCTCCAAGATATTATGGACCATATCAAATCATGCAAAAGATTGATAGTGTTTCCTACAAGCTTGACTTTCCACCAACAACAAAGATATTTCTAGTTTTTCATGTTTCTTGTTTAAGGAAGATAATTAGGTAGAATATTCTTACTAAAACAATACTACCAAAACTTGATGAAGAAGGAAGAATAATTTTGGAACCAGAGTGCATTCTTTAAACATGCACAAAGAAGTTGAGGAATAGAAGCCTGATTCAATATCTCATCCAATGGAAGAACTTACTAGTTCAAGAGGCAACATGGGAGGATGAGGAGTTCATTCAAAAGAATCCACACTTGGTTAGCATTGAGGACAATATTTCTTTCAAGAGAGGAGGCTTTTCATGCCCTTAATATTGGTGTATATAGGGTTATGAATAGTCAACTTGTGGCTATCTTAATCCTTAATTAAGTCATGTTATCATTATTATATTATTATTTAGGTAGGTAGGTTAGCCTAGGTGTTATGTAGGGTTGTATCTATTCAACCTATGCATAATTAGGTATATATAGGAGGTTTTTAGTCTTATTTCAACATCATATTGTGAAGTGTGTTCTCATTGGAGATATTTAAAGGTTGCCCCTTCAAAGTGGCCTATTACTCTTAGTTATTATCAAGTATTGTTTATAATATGTCATATTATTTATTCTATTGTGAAAGTTATTTCATTACATGATATGCCTAAAAATGTGGAGCATTATGAGTTCCTTGTTGAGAAACTTTTGATTCTAGCATTTGAACTCTCTCAATTTGAGTTTGTGTACAAACTTGTTGGTCCCAATTCCCCCTAATATCAAGACATTTACAATTATCTACATGCCCAAATCCTACCCACTAACTTATCCAAGAATGAATGTCGAGCCTTTATTTTCCAAGCCACTAGATATGTCATCATCGGTGACACTCTTTACAAGAGATCCTTTGAACAAACTCTTCTAATATGCGTTGACTCACAAGAAGCTAAAACTGCCTTACACGAGATGCATGAAGGTATATGCAGAGATCAGTTCAATGATCTACATCTAGCTAAGAAACATGTTAGAGCTGGATATTATTGGCCCACCATGGAACAAGATGGTCATGATTTTGCCAAAACATTTCATAAGTGCTAGATACATAGTAATTTGATCCATGCACCAACACAAGAATTGCAACCAGTCATATCTCCATGGCCCTTCTCACAATGGGCATTTGGAGCTCTTTCTCCTCCTTCCTTCAATGATCATAAGCTCATCATAACAACAACCAAATATTTTACCAAGTGGGTAGAAGTCATCCCTCTAACTTTCACCACTAGAAAGCAAATTTCAAGGTTTATTCTGAACTATATCATATGTCGATATATAATTCCCTTCGATCTTATTATTGATCATGGTAGTTCATTTCAAAATAAGGATGTGGATAAGCTTTATAAGAAATATAACATCCACCATGGATATTCTAGTATTTACCATCCACAAGGTAATGGCCAAGAAGAAGCATCTAAGAAGACCATTGTCAAGATTCTTGAAAAGACTGATAATGATTCTAGTCAAAACTGGCACTTACAACTCAACCTAGTTCTTTTGGCCTATAGAATAGGTGTGCGTGCTCCCACTATCACAAAATGTTACTCTCTTATCTATGGCACTAAGGTAATACATCCCATTGAAGTTGAAATTCCATCATTGAGAGTTTCCTAACAAGATGTTGTTGATATTGAACACTACAAAGTATCTAGACTCCATGAACTTGAGATGCTTGATGAGTGGAGACAAGCTACCTTGACACATCTGCAAGATTCCAAAATTGACTCAAATAAAGCTATAACAAGAAAGTCCAAGGTCATCATTTTGAGATCAATGATCTAGTCCTAAAGATGAACTATAATACTCAAAAGTATAGGGAAAGACCAAGAAAATTTGAACCAAATTGGGAAGGACCCTATGTAGATACTAAAGCATTTAGGTCTAGAGCATATTAGCTTGCAACTCTAGAGGGCGAACCACTACCCATTTCCATCAACAACATACATCTCTGCTAGTACTATACTTGATTCTATCTAAAAGTCTTGAAAAAATATCAAAAAATAGCAAAAAGTCATTAAAAAAAAGAAAAGAAAAAAGTGAAAAAAAGTCATGAAAAAATGGATGCCTTGATGAAAACCTGACAAACAACCATCTTGGCACAAAAATTTGAGTCAAGAGAAAAATTCTATCCAAAAGTGAAAGTCTGGCAAATAGGCACTTTGGGCAAGTACCATGGTGAAAACTTGGCAAATAGGCACCATGTGTAATCAGTTGTGTCTCTCCCATCTATCAGGATTCCATCTAGTTATTCCCCCTTCTGTCATTCCTTGATCATATCCTTCATATTTGAAGATGTTCCTCATCCTTGACCATGGCCCATGAACTAGTTAATATCCCTTGTTATCTTACCCAAGAGTCACCAGTCTATACATACTTTGTCTTTGGCCTTTATACATAGTTTGCATCTTGTCTCAAGGCATATCACCTACATAGTGCACGAGTTTAAACTTGAACTAGGTGCATCTCCTTGAGCACATCTTATCCATTGAACTTATCACATATCAAATGCAAATAACAGTTGAAATCCTTTATGATCTTGAAAAAAATCCAAAAATATTAAAAAAGGATCTTAAAAAATCCAAAAAAATCCTGAACGAACTCCTAAAAATCAAATATGATCCTAAAAAAATCCTTTAAAAAATCATAAAATGTCTTGAACAAATCACTAAAAATCACAAAATGTCTTGAACAAATCATTAAAAATCATAAAATATCCTTAAAAACTTGATAGAAATCACATAATGTCCTGAAAAATCACTAAAAATTATCAAAATGTCATGAAATAAACCCTAAAAATCATAAACTATCTTGAAGAAACCAGTCACTTAAAAACATCAAATATCCTCAAAAAACCCTAGAAATCACAAAACCCATCAAAAATTTGTAATAAACCTTGTAAATAGTCATAGTGAATAATCATCCCTTTTGCTTAAACACTTGCATTTTTGCAAACTAAAACTCAAAGCATTGCAGTTCAATGACAAATCACACTATCCGAGCAATGTGAACCAACAATCAATCCAACATGTCACCGTGAACCTATCAACTTGAACCAACAATCAAACCTATCACATTGTCAACCTATCAAACACTATCTACAAACCTAAAACACTAAAAGGAAATAAATAATGGGAAAGAATAGTTGTTGGCTCATGTTGTTTAGTGAGTGATTTAATTTTTCTTTGTTTTTCTTCAATCATGTTCCTATGCCACTGTATGATATAAACTAATCTATGAGAGTGGTTGGGATGGTTCATAGTCATCTTTTATTTTTATGTCTGTTAAACATGTACCATTTTGAGTTTGGGACATGTATATATGCCTTAGGAAGGACAAGGTGATTTTCTATCTTCATCATTCTTGTTTACGCAAAATTTTTGCATTTGCACTCTAGCCCTTTATACCATGATGCATTGCATTCCATCTATTATATCAAAATAAAAATCCTTTGACATATAGTGAAATTTCTAAAAGAAAAAGTCTTCACATCATACTAACTATTCCTTATCTCATCTCCTCTATATTATGTGTCTCCTTCATTTTCCAGCTTGGTCTCGTACTCTGATACATCAAAATCATTGTTAACCTATATTCTACATATTTCAAAAGCTAGAACAATCCAAAGCATTACATCTTTGCATAAGCATGGCATTTGTATTATTTCACATTCATTCTATATCATTTACATTTCATTAGGCATTCATTCATGAGAAAAATATGTGGCAACAATAAAGATGTTATTTCCTAAGCATAACATATAATAAATCAATGCATGATGTCATCATATAAAAGTCCACATAGAAAAGCATAAAAGCAACAATATAAAAAATATGCATAATCCATCTCATATAGTCATCATAACATAGATACATCTCATAAATGTCAAAAAAGTATCAAAGTATGTGATCATGGTTTACATCAGTACTAACTTCCCATAGGTGTGAACCATGAAAGAGCATAATAAAAAACCAAAAGAAAAATAGAGAAGCCCCTCTATATATGAGTATGTCTATGTCATTCTATGCTATCCCTAGCCTTATGACCTTTGTCTAGCCTCAAGGATGATCCCTCTACTATCTATGGTGGCCTCATCCATCCCATCACTCTTGCATTACTCTGTATCCTCTATGTCCACTGTAAGTGAAGTCTCGATGTATGAAATCTATCTACCCTCTACCCTAGTGGCACTACCATCTCATATTGATCCCTCCAGTATTACATCTCCATATGTGCCTTGGTAATCATGATAGCCATCTTGTAGAAGTTTGGATCTTTGATTTTGCTAATGAACTCCTGTGACTCTTTCACTACCCTCTCTACCTTACACATTATTGCATCCCTCTTTGTCATAGCCTAATCCCTCTCTACTATCACTGCATCTCTCCTTTATACCACTATATCCCTCTCCACTATAACCCAATCCAACTAACTTTGAAGACCTTTGATCACCTCCATAAGCTCTAACTGGCTAGGTCCTACCTAAATTGGTAGTAGTGTCCCCCCTATAATCCACTTGATGTCCATCATTATCGCATCTTTCACCTCCCACATCATCATCATCCCTACCATCCTCATAATCATCCTAATCCCTGCCCTCCTCATAATCATCTCCATTATCTCCCTCATCACCACCTCCACCCCCACTATCTATTGGACTAACCACCAATGTTCCCCTTTAGGATTTGTGGCATGGCTTAACCACCTCCTATGTTCTATAAGTCTAGTGGTTGTATTAGGCATTGATAGGTTGATATTTTGGTGCAATGACAACTCTAGCTTGTAACAAGTGGTATCAGATCTTGGTCATAGGTTTGAATCTCCTCAGGTAAGGTTGAGGGGGGATTTTTGGACTAACTTCTAGAGTTCCCCTTCAGGATTCATGACATGGCTTAACCATCCCCTCTGTTCTATAAGTCTAGTGGGGATTGCACATGGGATTATGCTCTTTTGTATCAGACCTTGGTCCATTAATTCTTGCACTTTCCTTGTTACTTCCAAGTTTTGATCTTGAGTGAGCTTTTATGTTTCCTTCTTAGGTAGGGATGTACCAGGAACAAAGTCAATTTGGTGGGTTATGACCCTCCTAGGTGGTAGTGTCACAGAAGCTCCATCACTCACTATGTCCTAGTATTTCTCAAGAAACTCTTGTACTTATTTAGGTAATATCTCTTTAACTAAATTTTCTTCTCCTTTAGACTTCATCACTACTACATAACTCTAGCTTTCCTCATCCTAATTGTTGTCCTTAACAAATTCTTTACCACTACAAAATAGTACACTAGGTACCTTGGTCTGTGGTTCTTCCCCCTCCAACAAGGATTAGATTTTGAACATCTTGTCTCCCTTCTAAAATGAGATGTAATTTTCCTTTCCATCATATATTCCTTCTGTATCAAATTTCCAAGGTTTTCCCAACATCAAACAGTAGGCATCCATGGGTAAGATGTCACACAACAATCTATCTTTACACCCTGCAATGGAGAAGTCCACCCAAGTTTGCTCATTCACTAGTATTCTCTAACCCTTATTAAGCCATGCCACTTTATAAGGATTCACATGAGGTATCTTAGTCAACTTGATCTTATTGACTGCCTCCTCTGATATAATATTGGTAGTAGATCTAGAATCCACTACTACTTTACACACTTTCCCTAGGATCTTACATCTGATCTTAAATAGAGATCTATATTTTGGCTCATTAGGAGTGGGTTGTTTAATTAACACCCTCCTATTTTTTTCATCTTGAACATATGCTATCCTCTTGTCAAAATTAGAAGAAGAGGGTTTTCTAGGACACCTATAGGTAGGGTGGCCTAATTGATCATAATTATTACACTTCATAGTGCAAAAATAAGACCTACTTCTCCCTAATCCTCTACCTCTTTTTGAGCCTCCTTGGTTACCTCTCCCTCTTCCATAACTTCCTCTAGAAGTTCCTTCATTGGTTTGCTTGGTGAGCTTGTTCTCACCCTAATTCCTCTACTCATTACCTTTACCTTGGTAACCTCCTCTTTTTCCTCTATGATTTCTCCCCTTGCCTTTTTCTTTGAATTTAGAATCCCCTTTCTTCTTTTTCTTTTCCTCCACCTTCAAGGTTAGTTGATGGCACCTTTGGATAGTGGTAGGTGACCAAAAACTAAGCTCTTCTTGGATATTCCACTTTAAGCCTCCTAAGTATATAGCCACCTTTATTGGCTCCTCTTCTTTCTTTCTAGATCTAAGCCATAATATTTGAAACTTCTCTAGATAAGAGGTCACATCTAGGTCTTTCTACTTTATTCCTTGGCTTCTTTTATGGAGTTGGATATCAAATTTTTTTGGTAGGAATTTTTCCTTTAACTTAGTAACCATGGAATTCTAGTTGGCTATAGGATTCTTGCTCATGCTAACTCTCTCATCTTGTACAAACTTTCACCATGTCAATGATGAGCCTCTAAGTCTTGACTTAGCCACTTTGACCTTTTGTGCCTTTGATACCCTTTCACACTTAAAATGGTTCTCCATGCCTTCCAACCAATTCATTACTACATCAATATCCATCTTTCCACTAAAAAGTGGTACATCTTCCAAATATTTTCCTCCTAGGGCTTTGAGAGCCTTCAAAAGGGCTCTTCATTCAAGATAGGATTAGGTTTAGGTACCACATCCTCTTCTGCTACCTCCTTACCATTCTCATTTTCTTCTTCTTCCTTTATTTTAGCTGCATCAATGACTTCCTCTAATTGTGTCTTCACCTCTTCCAAGGATACTTCAAGGAGCATGAAATTTTCTTTTTCTCATCAACTTCTTTGGCTATCTCTACATTAGTCACCATGCAAGACTCACCTACTAACTCTCCAATAGCTAAATATACACACCACTTTTTTCCCAAGTCTTGAACTTGCTCTAGTACCACTCTGATGTGACAACCAATATTGCTTCCTCTTTAAGCTCTCTTAGGGTCTGCTTAGGTCATATACTTGATGAACTAGGGCTCCTAACAATCCTAGGCTTCTAGGACTCTAATCAGTAGATCCTAACCATTCAATTGGTGTACATCAATTACGTAGAACATGCTTTCTTACTAACTCTCCAACCACATAGGCAACCCCAAGCCTATAAATGACTCCCAAAGGGATGATTGGTCATTTAGGAGAGACTTCTTTCAAGGTTCACAATCAAAAGCAACACTGAAACCTTAATTGAGTTCCAACCACCAAGAAAAGATGCATCCAAATGCTTGTAGAAAGGCTACAAGAATTATCCCTCCAAATGCCCTTGCACCATTGGGTATGGCTTTTAGATTCTTGGCGTAGGCATGCAACCATGACTTTATAGCCTTCCTTCAAAGGAATTTTTTAATCTTCATCCATGGGCTCCACATTGAATTTTGTACCATGTATTTTTTGTTTAATATAATCAGTTTTACATGTATGATTTTATTAAACAAAATTGTTTGCAATATTATATAAAAAAATTATATGAAATTCTATTAATACTACTTACAGGTCAAGAGTGAAGATTCATATAGCCACCAGAGCCAAGTTTGTGTTGGCCAACCTTTTGTAGTCTCACTTCTGTAGCTCTTGATGTGTCCCACAATCAATGAAATTTTTGAAACATGTTAGATTATATATTTACAAAGATCACTAATTAGTGCATGATTACATTCTACTTAATATTATCATGACATACCTTTTTTTTCCCTTTTTTGGTTCAATTCTTTTACCATGTAGCTTTTTCTCTTTTGCATCCTCTACTATTTCATTCCACTCCATTGGTGGAATCATAGGAGGATGCTCATACTTTGGGATATCCTTTAAACCCATTATATATTGGTTCCTCACAGTCTTTGTATGTTTGGATGCTCTTTTTAGAAGTAGGGCACTGTCAAAAATATTTTTTCCAAAGAGGTCCTCAAAAGATATAATGAGATGATTTTTTTAATTTAGGACCCTATTCATTCCAACTTAAAAAAAATTAAAAAAATTGTTAGATCAATAACTTTAATATAGTAAGGAATAAGAATATGTGAATTATGACAATTCTTAGCCAAGTGTAGATGGATAATCCATGATGTGTCATGCCCATGTGTTATGATGATGTCAAGATTGTGTGGAATATTTGAATTAAAAATCCATAAATCCACACAAATGGAAATTAATAGTGGAAAATATGACTTAGGAAATTGTGAATTTCCATGGTTTTGTGAATGATAAATAAATAAATTAGGATTCTAGTTAGGAAGAATAAATAGTGAAATGACATAGGATTAAATTATGGGTTATTTAATCCTATATAGAAAATTAGTAGATGATTGACCAATTTGATTTGATAAGTGCAACAATATCATTTGATGAAATTTGACAATTATGCAAATCAACTAGGATGATGATGGGTAGACCAAAACTATGGTCAAATTGATTGACTGATTTAGATTGATAACATGCCAAGGACACATGACATGAATTAAGGACATGTAACATTTAACTAACATTGTAAATGCTACAGGATCAAAATTGATCAATAATGTTGATCTTAATAATATCAAAGAACATTGTTAATATTATTAAATTGATTTAAGGATGTCATGATCTAACACTAAGAGACTTGACAATGTCAAAGATCAGATGATGTGAAGGACAATTTGACCTAGCATTGAGAGTCATGACAATACTAAGGTTAGATTAATAGATTTGATGGATTGATAGATTTCCAAGGCACTATTAGCCATGACAATGCCTAGGTTTGGACAATGATGATATATTTGGGATGTTGGACATGTTTTATGTTGATTATGGTTGATTTTGGGTGATTCCAGGTTGATTTGGGGTGATTTCAATTTGATTTGATATGATTTTGATGATGTTAAAATGGTTTCAAAATGATTTTCAATTGATTCAAAAGAGGATATGAATATATTGTTGAGATATAATCAAGTTGGCCAAAAGATAATAATTTGTGGAATGAGAAAAATGGGGCAAGTTACTATGAAAATGTGATGAAACTGTAGACGTGAACCATTTTTGAGTGTCTATATTTTGCCCCTCTTTGATACAATGTGATTAAGAGTGTTGTCTCAAAGAACACTAAAAAAAAATTCATAAAAGAATGCGCTATTAATGGTGGTAAATATTGGTTCCTCCTTGAGAAATTGGCCAACATGGACATATGATAGGTCAATTTCATCGACAATGAGAAGAAAGAGCCATAACAACTAAGGAATCACAAATCAAAGCTAAAAGATGAAAGTTATGGGCTCTAGAGTACAAAAAGGCATCATGACCAACATAGAAAATACCTCTTGCACATCCATCTGGGCATCAATAGACTATAAAAGAGCTTGGAGATGGTTTGAAAGTCATTTTCACCCTCACATTTGGTAGAAAAGAGGTTTGGAGCAAGCAGAATGAATCGGTCACCCAAGGAGCAACATTGTGGCAAATGAGTGCATACCTATCAATGATGGGAAGAAATAGGACCTTTGGTGAGTAAATTGAGGCTATCTTTTTTCTTTTTATGCTTTTCTATACTTTTGATGCATTTAGGAGTCAGTTGGGGGTCAAACAGGGGTCAAACAGGGTCCCAGGGCCAATTTAGGCCATCAAAATGCCCCAATTGCACCCAAAATGAAGACAAATATGTAGTAGGAACACTTGGCATGCCCAAGTATTCATTGAGTGTACTTTTCATGACCAATTGCACCATGGTTGAATTTGGGGGCCCCAATTGTACCCTAGGATGCTCTGGGGCTTTGAACAGGGTCCAGATGAGCCTAGATTGACCTAAAACTTGGGGTACACTAGCAAGACTCTAGGATGATGTTAGAAAAGGGTTAAGACTCAATAAAATTTGGTCAAATTTCTCAAACTTGGTCAAACTTAAGGTAGATGTAGGTCAAACCCCAATTAGATGCTAACAAAGAGAGGTGCAAAGGTCCTATAAGGGTGCAAATGTACTCAAAATAACCTAAAACTTGGATCACATTTTCAAAACCATAGGAAGAGTTGAAAACATAGGAAAAATCAGGTCAAAATGGTTATAAAAAAGTCAAACCTAGCTTAAATGGAGGAAAGAGTTGACAGATGGATAGGCAAAGGGTCAGAATGATGCAAATGAGCTCATTATGACTTGAAACTTGGTAGACATGTTCAAAACCCTATAAAGAGTTTGAAACCTAAGTTAACTTAGTCAAACATGCTTAGAAAAAGTTAAAATTAGTCAAACTAGGTCAAACTTGGGTCAACTATAGGATAAACTAGATACAAAGCCATAGAAGGTTGACATAGGTGACATGGTTATGCAGGAGGATCCAACCCTATTGTGGATGAGAGGACATAGGCCTTAGAACCTAATGCTACATCATCAAATGACTACTATTAAGTGAGAGATCTTGATAGGACTTGGTTTGTATCATATCACATTAATGCCAAAGGTGAGAGGGAACAGAACCCTACTAACAACACTAATGGAGAGATGGCATTTAGAGACTAGCTCTTTCCATCTACCAATGGGGGAGGCAACTATGACCTTGGAGGACATATGGAACATCCTTAGGATTTTGATTCATAGAGAGTTAGTTTTGTATGACCCAACTACTAGGTGAGTAGCATTACACTAGTTGTTTAGATATGGAGATGTAAAGTTTGGATCTGAGATTATGAGATCGGATGGGATCTACAAGTGGCACGACATGGGTGACTAATAGTTATGATCTGCTAGGTGGTGGGTTGACTACTAATACTTGATAGGAATGGATAGTGGTTCCCTATTGGATGGGGGTGGGTTTTATAGAGCATGGTCATGGATGGGACCATGTTTTCTTGGGGACCATACATGTTGGGGATGTTGTACTATTATCTACATAAGGTAGCATATAGAGGTGGGCTGACACTTAGTACTAGGGGTACACTATTACTAATCTAGGCATATGAGTACATTGCAGTATTTAGACCACTCATAGAGATGAAGCTAGTGGAGGACATTTTGTATTCATATTGTTATAGAGGCATACTAGCATGAGGGCTATTGGGGTACACGCGGTTCTTTAGGAATTAGTTGGATATGATGACCCAATTTATTTGGAGATCATATAGAGATTGTCCAAGGTGGGATGATGAAGAGATTCACCTTCCATACTATAGACATGAGTGCTATTTGATAGGGCACATAGTGATTGGTCACTTAGTGATAGAGATGTACCTACCATAGTAGGTACACATATAGTTTGGAGAGATACAAGAGGTGTTGATAGCTCTAGCATTGTTTGCATGGTCTAGAATAGTTTTGGGAGTGGGGAGAACCTATCAAGACACATGTGACTTATGCATAGCTAGAGGAGTTACAAACAAGGGTATGGGGAGTAGTAGTGGATGTGGTGGATGCATGTACAATAAAAACATATGATAGATGGTTTGTGCAACATTATCTGAGATCATTGATAGATCCAGTAGTGTTAGTACCATGAGAAAGATTACAAGTAAAGCAAGATGAGGAGGATGATGAGAAGGAGGATGGAGGAGATGATGAGGAGGGGGGAGATGAGCAAGGAGATGAGAATGATGATGGGGAGGAGGGGGAGGATGGAGAGGATGTCGAGGTAGGGGATGATGATACAAGGGATGATGATGAGGATGTTGAGGTGGGGGATGATGATGAGGATGATGAGGGAGAGGATGAGAGAGATGATGATGAAAAGGGTGGGGATAGTGTTACAAGATAGAGTTGTTGTTACACCAAAATATTGACTTGTCAATGCTTGATACAACCATGGTATCGGCATCTAAGAAAGGAGGAAAATGGAGATTTTGTATAGACTCAAGAGCCATAAATAGGATCACAATCAAGTATGGGTTTCCCACACCTATGATTAAGGATCTCATGGATTGCCTTGGAGGAGTAAAGTATTTCACTAAATTGGACTTGAAGAGTGGATACCATCAAATTAGGATTAAGGAGGGAGATGAATGGAAGACAAAATTTAAGACTAGATATGGGTTATGGATGCCATTTGATCTCTCCAATACTCCTAGCACATTCATGAGACTCATGGATGAAGTGCTTAAAGAATTCATGGGAAGATTTGTAGTTGTGTATTCAGATGATATCCTCATCTTCAACAAGACTAAGGAGCAGCACATCAAGCATGTAGAAGCAATAGTGTAGAGGTTGCATGAAGAGAAGCTTGCCATCAATCTTGAGAAGTCTAAATTCTTCAAGAAATAACTTGTGTACCTAGGAATTTTGGTTTCCCAAGGAACATTGAAGATGGATCAAGAAAAGGTTGTTGCAATCCTCAACCAGCCACCACCTACTACTTCAACTAGGGTTAGGATTTTTCATGGTCTTGCTCAATTCTATGGGAAGTTTATTAGAAATTTTAGTGGAATATGTGCATCTTTGTTAGAGACCATAAAGGGTTGGGTCAAGTTCAAGTTTAGATGGACCTTAGAAGTTGAAAAATCATTTGAAATGCTTAAGAAGCAAGTAGCTACCCAATGTGTTTTGCAACTACCTATCTTTGAAAAAATATTCACCCTAGAATGTGATGCAAGTGGCATAGCACTAGGGGGAGTGTTGAGTCAAGAAGGTAGGCTATATCATTCTTTAGTGAAAAAATTAGTGAGGCCAAAAAGAAATATTCTTCCTATGACCTTGAACTCTATGCCTTAGTGTAGTCACTTAAGAAGTGGGGGCACTATATATTTCTCAAAGAATTTGTTGTATTTACTAATAATTGGGCCCTAAGATACATCAACACTCAAGAAAAATTGAGTAATATGCACTTGAAGTGGATGGAGTACTTGAAGGCATTCACTTTCACAATCAAGCATAAGAAAGGACAAATAAATAAAGTGGTAGATGCATTGAGCATGAGAGTGTTGAAAGTTCAAAAACTAAAGTTTCATAGCATTGGAATAGAAGAATTTAAGAGTCTTTACAAGGAGGATGAGGACTTTGTAGAGGCATACATAGTTTTTTCAGATTTTGAGAACCACTTTCATGGTAAGTATTCTGAATTTACTTTACAAAATAGATTGATTTTTAAGGGTAATCAATTTTATGTACCAAGGGGTTCCATAACAGAGAACCTAATATAGGAGAAAAACAATGGGAGTCTAAGTGGATACTTTGGTTTAGTAAAATCTTAGAACTAGTCCAAAGATTCTATTATTGGTCTAAACTAGTCAAAGATGTGACTAAGTATGTGGAACAATGCATGGCATGTATGAAAGCTATAGGAGGGATGAGAAATACAGGTCTCTATCAGCCCTTACCAGTGCCTAATAGGCCATGATAGTGTGTGAGCATGGATTTCATAGTAAGACTACCCAAGACTAAACAAGGTTATTATAGTATGTATGTGGTTGTTGAAAAGTTTAGTAAAATGGAGCAATTTATCCCATGTAAAAAACTAATGATGCAAATCATATTGTTAATTTATTCTTTAAAAAATGGTAAGTATTCATGACCTTCCACTAAGCATAGTTTCATATAGAGATATGAAATTTAAGAGTCATTTTTGGAAGACTTTTTGGGGTAGACTTGGCACAAATTTTTCATTTGGATCTACCTACCATCCTCAAACTAATGGTCAAACTGAGGTGGTCAATAGAGTGTTAGGTAATTTCTTAAGATGCCTAACTTATAAGTATGGTAAAACTTGGGATGTTATCATTCCCCAAGTAGAATATGCCTACAATGATCATAGGAATAGAACAACAGGTAAAAGCCCCTTTGAAATTTTCCATGGCATGCATCCTAGACATGTGTGTGAGTTGAGGGATCTTGGAAGAATGGATCATAGGAGTGGACATGTTGAAGATTTTTCCCAAACTATGAAAGAAATACAAGACTAAGTCAAGAGGACCATACAATACAATACACAAAAGCTCAAAGCCAAGGTAGATTAAAGAAGAAATGATGTTTAGTTCTCTACTAGGGGTTATGTCATGATGCATTAAACAAGGCCAGGTTGTAGAAGGGTGTCCCTACTAAGTTATAGTTAAAGAGAGTAGGACCTTGTAAGATCATAGAAAATAATGGAGCAAATGTATACAAAGTTGATTTTCGATAAGATTTGGGCATATCTCCAGTATTTAATGTGCAATATTTAGTATAGTTTAAGGGAGAATTGCCTATTGATGCTACCAGTAGTTAAGGAGTTCAAAATGACTTGGACCCTACAATAGTCCCTTCCACTACCAAGTTGGAGAGTGACAAGGTGCTCAACTCTAGAGTCAAGAAAACTTCTAGAAAAAAAGTATACATGTAGGAGCACCTTCTCAAATAGAATAATGGGCTATATTTAGAATCCACATGGATTACTAAGGAATACTTCAAGAAGTTGGGCTTAATGAAGATATACTATCCACAAGAGCGACATGACTTTTCTCTTTGGGGGAGTATGGTGTAGGGGAACTTAGGTGGCTAAAGAAGACCTAGTGTTTCCTTTGATATATTGGCTTGTAGTGGTGCTATCCACACTACTAGATAAATAATAGGGCTATTTTAGGCCCAAGTTGAGTTTGTGTAGTCTAAGTTGTTCTTGGTTGCTCAAAATTGCTAATTTGGCTACATAAAGCATTTTTGGGTTTTGAAGGATAAAAAGGTCAAATAAGTGTTTGGAGGACCTAATTATGTGTTTTGTAAAAAATTAAGGCCTATTTCATGGTTTTACATCATTTAGAGCAAGTTTGAGGGTCAAATGCTCAAAATTGTCAATGTCGTCGTTGACAACATTTTGAGACAATTTTTCTTACAATGGAGCAATGTTTCAGTTGGATCCTTTTAAATTTCTAAAAGCATTAGGATTATGGGTGGCAAGCCTATATGAGGCCATTCTCAACCTATTCAAGGGGTTCAAGAAGTGATTTTTTGCATTGTATAGATTGAGTATCAATATTTGAATAAGCAGTTTTATGTTTTTGGGTGTTCTTGGCATGTAGATGGATTAGAACTAGAAATTTTAGTGTTGGAAGTGTTAGTATAGATTTATTTATCAGTCTTTTGGTGCAAAAAAAACCTCACTCTAATAGAGACCCCCAAAATCCTTAAGGTCTTTGAAAAGGGTATTTGGAATGGTGGTTTTTTGTCCCCTAGTTAAGGATTTTTGCAAGATTATTTGGTTTTATTGCATTTGGAGGGCTAATTTATATAGCCTTTTTACAAGCATTTGGATGCATCTATGCTTGGTGGTTGGAATTCAATTATATTTTCAATGTTTCTTTTGATTTTGGACCTTGAAAGAAGTCTAATGCACTCCTAGATAACCAATCATCCCTTTGGGATTCATTTACATGATTGGGGTTACCTATGCGGTTAGAGAGTTAGTAAGTCTATTCTACCTAGTTTATGTACACCAACTGAGTGGTTAGTATCTATTGATTAGAGTCCTAGAAGCCTAGGGTGGTTAGAAGCCCTAGTTAGTCAAGTATATGACCTAAGGAAACCCTGGGGAGGAAGAAAGATTGGTTGTCACATCACCCAAGAATTTGGTGCACCAAATGAGAAACATGTAAATTAGTCAAATTATAACTAAATCAAATTGAATAGTTGAGATATTTCTTTTTTGGTGTTATTTTCCAACATAAATTGACTGCATAACATTTCTCTGCAGCCTTCAAATCCTATCATAGAACTCACGTGTGATGAAGGCCATGATGTGCATCATAGTGGTGGAGGTATTAATTTTTTATTGGAAATTAATTACACAATTATGAATAGAATTTAACATCTTCAATTGTAATTTAACACGTAACATTTTTTTGAATATTTTAGAGCATGTTGAGAATCATGGTGAATGATTGGAGCATGTTCAAAGTGTTCAACATGTTAAGGTGGTAGTGGATCAAAATGTTATTGTACATGATGTCGCATTTTCAAGTAACAAAAATGCATGTTATGTTCTACTAGTTAATGATTTACTTGTAATAGTAAAAAAAAGAAAAAGAGAATGCCAATCTAACCCATTTACTTGTTAGTGCAATAGCCTCGTGCTCCTCAAAATAGGAGAAGGCATCATAATTTGACATTACATGTGCCACAAGAGAAGGAGAATGAGGAAGATAATGATGCTTTTATCAGCCTTTACCTTAAGAAAGCTAAGAAAAACAAAAAAGAATAAATGATTTTTTTAAAATGCTCTTTGTTAAACCTTGTTTGATAAACTTTGTTGGATAATGAAATAATGTTGTTTTAAGTAATTATCTATGAATTTTGTGTATTAATATTGATTTTTATTTCATGTTAATGAATATTGTTATGTGTTAATGAAGTCTTGATTAGTATTGTGTATTCAAGAATTTTATATCATATTAATGAATGTTATGTGATTGTATTGATTGAATGTTATTATTCATAAATGAATGAATGAAGTATGTAATTAGATGTTAATAAGTAATTTATATTGATGGTAGGGGGATGGGGGAGTGAGGCTAGATGAGCTTCCACCTTCATATGGTTGGCCTTGTTAAGTAGAGAATATTAAAGTATTCCAAAAACCAAGTGAAGATTAAACTAAAATACCTTCATTAATTAATCAGTTTCATTCATTGTAGGTCTAGAATGATGGGATGATACTCTATGATATAGGTATGAATCTCTAGACGTACTCAATCTTCTAGCTTCAATAGCTTTACCACTTGCCTCATTTTGGGTCTTGTAGCTAGATCTGGATGGGAGCATTACAACCTTATCCCTACCAATTGTTCCATTTCAATCTTCTCAAACTCCACATTTAACATTATATCTAAAACATCCAAAACTTTGTGTTGACCATAGGTCTACTACTCTCTTTCCAAATGCTTAAGTGTATTAGAATTCTATCTATAACTTCCTACATTTCCTTCTTTAAGATAGTCTAAATAGTTTCCAAAAGAAAACTAGAACTCAAAATGAAACCTATTCTAGTGATCCCCTATTTACCTCTTGTAGATTTTGAAATTATTTGCTAAATCTAGAAAAATAATGAATTCTACAATATAGCACACCTAGATTTTCATTTTCTTGCCCTACTTATCTTTGACCTTTTAAGAGGCTTGCTTGTTGTTGTCTAAATTGGCCCTTCTTAAAAATTCCCCCTCCCCCTCCCTTTAGATATTTCACTTAACCTTATGATAGATTATTTCTCTTTTAGGATGAGTTCTTTGCAATTTTGGGAGGAGAACATTGCTTTAGATGAAGAGAAATTGTTGCTAATTAATAGAGTTAACTTATTATTTTTTAATGTTAAAATGAATTCTTCTGTCCTTAATACAAGCATTGAATACCTTGATGATGTGTGTCCCTATGAAGGCCTACTTGACCTATTTAAGCTAGTAAAAATATTTTATTTAATCATTTTATTCCTCCTACAACAAGATTAACTTGTTTTTATAGTGAACTGAAGGCATGTTTTTATCTTTTGATCTCTCAAAGTAGCTCCCTTTTCTTCTTTGGTCCTTTTCTTCATGAGGCAGAATTTGAGCATGAAGGAGGATTGATTCATTGACATTAAAGCTTGTTGGGTATAATACATACCCAAAGAGGCTTACAGAGAGGTAGAAATAAATGTTGTTCATTTACACATTTGTTTTATTATCATAAAAAGTGGAGGTCTTATATATTTATTTCTCTATGAGTGAAGGTCTTATATGTTTATTCTTCTTTCAAACACTACAAAAACTTGGGTTTTGTGTAATTTTTTAATCTTGTAGATATAGTGGAGAATCTATTTCCAAGCTTCCTATTGTGAATGTTATCATCACTACAACAGATCTATTCAAGGAGCCACATTGATAACTAGCAATACAGTTCTTTCTATTCTTGCACTTGATTATCTAGTAGACAAATTTACTTGTTATATCTCAGATGGTGGTGCATCTCCCATCACTTTCTACTCTCTTGTAGAAACTTTGAGCTTTGCTAAAAAAATGGGTACCATTCTACAGAAAGTTCAAAATAAAGAACATGACACCCTTTATGTATTTCTACAAAGAAAATGAGTCATATGATCTAGATTTTATCTAAGAATGGAAATATATGAAGGTGATGATGATGTAATTAGAATAAAAAAATCAATAGTTCCTGTGTTATTAAATCACCATGTCTCCTTAACATTGTTAAATGATATTTTGTAGGATGAGTATGAAGGTTTCAAGAAAAGGATAAGAAGAACATTGGACGAAGTTCCACCTGATTTTACTTCCCATCACATTGTTGATGGTTTTGTGTATAGAAGCTTAGATGTTAGAAACCATACTAGTATAGGTAAGAGGGAGAGTATGAAGTTAGAATTATTGTTTATTATTTTTTTGCTATATAAACTTTAATTAAGATAGTCAGAGCTTCTCTAGAGGATGAATGTCTCACACTATTAATTCTTTATATATACAAATTATTCATGAAAACAAAATGGTCCATGACAAGAAAGATGATGCTCTACCCCACCTGATATATTTTTCTAGAGAGAAACACCCCAAGGTCATCCATCATTATAAGGCTAGTGGCATGAATTTCATGGTTAGTAGATTTTTGTTATTTATCTTTCTAGAACTTATTTACAAAGTTTTTGGTATAAATTATGATTGAAAAGGTTTTTGAATAATTGTTTGGAAATTTTAATAGTAATATCAACTATGAAGAATAACATGAAATATATAATATTTTATTTTTAACTATGATAGGTTTTGATGGTATTGAATACATATTGTTTTAGATTACGGTAAAAACATGTTTTGAAGGGACCCCCAAAACCCTTTCACATCCTCAAAAAGGACAAAGCAAGACAACCATTAGGAAAAGAGTCCTTAAACCTACTAGAAGTAGCACCAAAATTGGGTTTTATAGGGACCTAAAACCACTTACATAGTCCAATTAAAGTACCCAAGTTTTACAAGGACCTGGAACCTCCAATACAGTTTTAAACTAAAAACCAAAAAATAGGACCAAGCACAGGAACCAGAAGTAACAACCAGCAAAAAGGACCTGAACAGGAACCCAACCAAAAAAGAAGACCCAAAGAAACTATTGCAATTTTGTGATCATCTTAACTACCTCCTTACCAATCATAGTCATATCCTGGATGGAGTTAGCAGCCGAAGAAGCAACAACAATTAAGACTTTCTTCCTTGAACTTTGTCTTGTCCTCTTGCTAGGACCCTCCAAAGCTATGGTTCCTTTATTTGTTATTTTTCTGAGGCTTTCTGCAGTAGCATAGATGCTTGAAGTAACCTACTCCATTTTTGTTCCACTTTCCTTGATAAGAATTCTAAGATTTTGCTCATAATGCTTAAAAAAAAATTGGGATGTCTTCCATTTGCACCTCCAAGTGTTTGATAATAGCCCGATTAGCTTCCTGGTTAAGTTGCAAAGTTTCCACTTTCTTCTTCAACCCCATTATTTCATTATAAATCCAAGAATCGACTTGGAGGAAAGAATCAATTTTAAGTTTGGCAAAATGCAGGAAGGAAAGCTTGGTTTCCCTCTCCAAGGAGTCACCCACATCTTTAGCAATGGCATGTGGTAGGGATACAACTTTATCAATTTTTTCCTCCCCATCCAACGACTCCTCCTCTCCAGTCTCCATAGGGTCATGTTGACTAGGGACTTCCTTATCTTGTCCCTCAATCTCCTTTGTGGGAGTGGAAGCCTTCCCCATGTTTTCCTCCTCACTCATAATGGCTAGATCATCAATTAAATTATCCTTATCTTTATCACCTCCCCCGGACATAGTCTGAGTACCCTCATTATCAGACTTGCTCTGTTCTGAGTTATCCTTAGTTGTTTCTTCCTTTTTCCCTTTCTCATTTTTTCCTTTCATTCCCAAATAACCTTCCAGGTTAGAGCTAAACTCCCCAACATCCGTCCCTTCCTCTTCCTCTGGGACATCCTTATCTGTCTCCACCTCATAATCCTCTTCGACAATTTGTCTTTGAGAGCTAGAGGGTTTCATTTTTTCCTTATCTCTCTCTTTAACATTCTCATCAATTTTACATTTTATGGATTGGGAATCCTTATGTTTGCTAATGGAGGGAGACGAAGCAATGGATTTATTTTTGTAAAAACCCTCTATGAGCAATATCAAACCTTTGTGTAAAATAGGTCATGACTCTTTCTTTCTATGGGAATACAAGCTTTGAAGCAAAGAGAAATGCAAATAGAAAGGGAAGGAAATTATGTCCTTATACCTAAAATGGTTAAGAAAGACAAAGTGGAATTTGTGCATTCTTTTATTCCTACCATCAAGGATAAATTACTCATGAATATAGCCAAGCACATCATGCCAAATATCTTTAATCTATTGCACATCAAAGAAGTCTCCATTCTTCTCCAATTGCTTCTCCTCAGCATCCATCTTCAAGAATTTTTTGTAGGCCACATTGGAAATGATGGTCTATTTTGAGAATTTAATGCCTTCCATGGGGAGCCCAGTAACCTTGGCTAAGAATTCCTCAGTAAGCTTCATAGTGACTTTGTGGAGAGTAACTTTTTCATCGACCCAATTTTTGAAGAAAGTGGTGGTGACATGGGGTTTGAATCTATGCAAACGCTCCAGAAAACTAACCACCTTCCCTTTCTAGAGAATCTTCCAAACATCCTACCTAGCCTTCCAGTCATCACATTTTTTGGGCTTTTGCTTCCTCAGTTCACCCCCCATTTTATAGAGTGAACAAAAAACCAGAGACACCCAAATATCGATAGCAGAGAGGTTGAAATGAGACCAATTTTTTGTAACTCGAGATCGAGGTCACCTTTTTGATGATATGTGTAGAGAGCACATAACCTTCACATGAATGTACATCCTCAAGGAAGGTAATCTGATAGTCATAAGGTCACTCCCCCAAATCATTAAATTTCTAATCCAAGCAAATCTTTCCCACTTTGGAATGAATAGCATCATAATTAATAATTGCTTTAAGATCCACATGCTTATTTAATTCATCAAGCCACCTCACCTTATGCCCTGTTTGAACTACATGATTGGCTATCCAATCAGTGGCCCCATTGGCTTCTCTATATGTATGGAAAATTACCACTTTTTCAAATTTTTTAACTAAGGTTTTGATTTCCATAACTGTAGCCTCTATAGACCATGAGATAGAATTTTTATTATTTATGGTATTAATAATATTCATAGAATCACCTTCCAACCATAATTTGGAATACCCCAAATCAATAGCTAATTTAATGGTGTAGAGGGTTGCAGTAGCTTCAACAATATGGCTATTTGTGTGACCAATAGGGATTGCTATAGCATCAATAACATTTCCCACATGATCTCTAAGAACACCTCCACATCCTGCTCTTCTCAGGTTTCCCTTAGCAGCTCCATCAAAGTTCCCTTTGATCCATCCATTAGGAGGAACAAGCCATTTTATGATCGATCTAGGATTATCAATTTTCAACTTAGATCCTTAAGATCGTAAAGGATTATCAAGTTGGAAGGTTTGACTAGACTTCCTCTAGGATTTAAAATTCTCCTTGAAGGCTCTGATGATATTCTTACCAAGCACCCATCCTAGAAGATCTTTATTTCTGAATATTCTATTATTTCTTTCTTTTTAGATGCCCCACCAAAGGTGAGGCAGGGTTAATTTCCAAAGAAATTGAGCATTAGGATCCTTTGAGGGGAAGCTCCAACTTTTGAAAGAAAGATCCACATTATTTTGATGGACCCATGTCATGCCCCAAAAATTCAAAATCTTAGTCCAAACTTCTTGGGTATAAGAGAAACTCAAAAACATATGATCTCTATCTTCAAGTCCATTTCTGCATAAAGTACACCTATTAACCACATTTATACCTTTTTTTTTGGAAGTTGTTGAGAGTCAAAATTTTGTTTCGGAGAAGAATCCAAAAGAACATGTTAATTTTGGGTATGAGATCCTTAATCCAAACATGTGACCAGAAAGGTTGATTACCCTTATCCTTTGAAGAAAAGATAGAAGAGACTTTAAATTGACCACTAGGATCAGCATGCCAGATAATCTCATCCTCAAGATTAGGGTAAAGAGAGACATCATTTAGGGATAGTTGGATATTACTAAAACCTTGATCAACATCAGTTAAAATCACCTATGAATCATTCTGCCAATAATGACTTACTAGAAAGCCAAATCTTTGCTTGCATCAGTCAACTAAGGCCTTGTCATGAAAGTCTCCAATCAAGGGATGGTCCTTAAGCTAGATATCCTCCCAAATTTTCACCTTTAGCCCATTACCAATTTTCTAGGAGCATCCTTTTTCTAAAGTTTTCTTGGTCCCCTAAATAGCTCCCCATATGGAGGAAGAATGAATAACATTAGGAGAGGCAAAGAAATCAGGAAGAGATTTAGCATTAAAGAGGTACTTATGTTTCCACATGGTACTCCACTCTTTTTTGTCATGGTAAAATCTCCACCCCTATTTGGCTAAAAGGGCTTTATTCATACTTCTAATTTTTTGGATTCCCAATCCCCCTTCACTGTGGGGTTTACAAACTTGATCCCAAGAAATTAAAGGCATTCTCCTTTTTTCCTCAGAGCCAGTCCATAGGAAATTTCTTTGAATTTTATAAATTGACCCAACAAATCTAAAAGGAATTCTAAAAAGACTTAGAGCATAAGTAGGTATGCTTTGAAGATAAGCTTTGAGAAGAGTTAACTTACCAGCCTGGCTTAAAAGATTTCCTTTCCATCCCACTAGTTTGAATATATATTGTTCCTTAACATGATTTTTACTATTATGATGTGGTGTTGGGATTTCAGGAAAGAGTCTCAACATTGATGAAAAAAACTCGTTTCACACTAAATCTGGACAATGATATGCATGATAGTGATTGCAAAGCTATACAACATGTTATGTGTTTTTTTCCTTAAATGTAAATCAAAGAAAGAAGGGGTTTTTTTCAATTCCATCAAGTGTTCCATGAAATTCTCGAGGATGATCCCTTTGGAAACTAGTCAAAAATACTTTTAGAATTAATAATTTACTATATTTTCTAAACTAATTATTCAAGAGCTCTATAGCATTTTTGGCTGAGTTATTACATGATTATAGATGTAACAATGGAGATGTTGGGTGTATGAAAACTATTGGGAAGGGATAAAATACACTCCAAGGCCCTCTTTATGGAGGAACCAATTTCTTTCATAGAAGAAAAGGCTTGTATGAGTTGCCACCTGAGATTGATCAACACCATAGGAAAGGAAGTGAAAGGAAAAGGCAAGGTAATAGAAAATCTTCCATAGCATAGATGCTAACTCACTTTTGACTAGTTGTAGGTGGGATGGTTGTAGGTGATTTGATAGTTTTAGATTAATTAAATAGTAGTACTAATGTGAAGGAATGGATTGACGATAAATTTTCACCATGGATCCTTTTCATATGAATTGTTACCAATTTTTTTTTGTCATTCGATACGACTTCATGGGCATAATGTTACATGAAATTTGATAAAAGTAAAACCTTCATCACATTATACATTACTATTACGTCACTAAAGAGTTAACTATTTGAAGTGATTTAACTATATCATTTGTGAGTTTTCACCACATTATTTGATCATTCACATTGTAAGCCTACATTGATAGAAGTGTTATTTTTCCATTCTACTTATCCTTTCAATCACCCAATCATGAGTCCCATGATTTAATGGTAGAGTTATGATTGTGTAACTACAACACCTGATAATGAAAATTTAAGTGAACTAGTGAATGCTCGAGTGGTTGTATTTTGCATTGTTGCTACCTTGTATAGGTCACATTTCCCTGCCTTCTACAAGTCACATTAACTGAAGTCTTGAAGGCGCAAATATTATAAGCCTCATTCAATGAAACATTGGTAGGTTCATATGAAATGTGGGGTTTATCTTTATTATTATATATTTAGGGGTGGATGGTATAACTCACCTACACATTGAGGTTAGAAATAATGTAAGCATTGTCCACACTAATTCCACCAAACATTCAACAAATATTGTGAAACCCTACCTTGACTTCTCTATATATTTCTTCAACACCCTGCCTCACTCAAACCATTGAATAAAAATTGGAATCCATCATTCAAAATTTTGTTTAACTATTAATGAGATTTCTTTTGCATAGGTATTTCAGAAACCTCAATTGATAGAAATGTTGTTTCTTCATTTGATGTTTCATTTACTGCTATAGCTATAGTGATTAGACTTCATGAGTCGAGATACACTATAGCAATTGTAGTATGGTCAAAGAGATTTTGGGTACTCCATCACTATAGAATATAGTGAAATCCTCAATTGCTATACAAATATAGCGATGAGCAATGAGGAAAGTATATTGCTATGACATATAGAGATCCCTTTTATCACTATGAAAAGAAACTACAAAAACAATATAGTGATCAACAATCAAGGAGGCTTATTTCTATAACATATAGCAATCATTGGCAAATAAAAAACAAATATAATCATTACAATGATGAGCGATAGAGATGGTGTATTGCTATAAGTCATGGTGATGAGTGTTTTCGGTGACCAAGAAGGAGGAGATATAAAAAATGCATAATAGTTTCATCCATATCAATAGAAATGTTGTATCTTCATTCAATGTTTCATATACTACTATAGTTATAGTGATTAGGCTTCATGAGTTAGGATACACTATAGCGATCATAGTATGGTCAAAAGTGATTTTTGGCACTATATCATAATAGAATATAGAAAAATCTTCTATCATTGTACGAAGAAGGCCTAATCTTAACATAGCGATGAGCGATGAGGAAATTATATCGCTATGACATATAGTGACCCCTTTTATGGCTATGTGAAGAAACTACAAAAAAAAAATAGCGATCAATGATAAAGGAGGCTTATTGCTATAACAATGATCATTGGCAAATGGAAAAAAAAAATCATTATAGTAATGAGTGATAGAGATGGTGTATTTCTATAATGCATCAACCATGATCTCATCATGGGTTTGGTATCTTGGTCAATTGAGGATCAGCATTGGTCAAAATTTTGAATAAGTTTGGTTAAAATTTTGACCAAAGCATTGACTGAGATGTCATTGTGGGTTTAACATCCTGGTTGATGCTTTGGTTAAAATTTCAACCAATGGTCTTATTAACAATGGAGGTCATTTTTGGCAAAATGTATTGTCAAAATTTTGACACTTATAAGAATTGATCAAAATTTCAATGACAAAAATAACAAGAATAATTTGTCAAAATTTTGACCAACATGAGTAAAAAATTTGACAAAATTTTGTCAAAAAATGAGTTTAAATTTACTAATGGAAGGTCAAAATTTTCTGGTCAATCAAATTTTTTAGGTATAATTTATCATAGAGAGGTATAAGCACAGAGTCTTGTGTAATGTGTTACCTATGGATGCATGTCATCTCTCACTAGGAAGGCCTTGGAAATTTGATAAGCAATCCATCCATGATGGAACAAATAAATCATATGCTTTTAAGAAGGAAAAGGTTAAATTTAAGATCCAATCCATAAAAAATAAAAAGGAGATGAAACCAATAGGTCCTAATGTTCTCTTAGTGGGAGAAAGGGAGTTCTTCAACACCTTAGAAGAAGGTGAAGGAGTTCTCTTTTCTCTTATGTTGAAACCTAAAGAAGAGAAGTTAAATAAGAAGCCTACTATACCTCCAAAAATTTAAGAGTTGTTAGATCAGTTCAAAGAGATTGTAAGTGATGGGAAACCTACCACATCACCACCTAAAAGATATATAAGACACTAATTTGATTTTATACCAAGAGCTTCACTACCTAACAAGGGTGCATATAAGATTACTCTTCAATAGAATGAGGAAATTACTAAACAAGTGCAAGAGCTCCTTGATAGTAGCCTAAATTGGAAAAGTATTAGTTCATTTATAGTTCCAACTTTTCTAGCACCTAAGAAGGGAGTCACTTTGAGACTTGAACTAATTCTAGATCCATAAACAAGATTACTATTAGGTATAGGTTTCCTGTACCTAGAATTGAGGATTTTATTGATTTTCTTGGAGGGTCCAAACATTTTACTAAAATAGATCTCAAAATTTTTTGCCACTAAATAAGAATCAAGGAGGGACATGAGTGAAAAATAAACTTCAAGACCACTAAAGGATTGTATGAATGAATTATAATGTCATTTGGGTTAACCAATACGACTAGGACATTCATGAAGTTAATGAATAAGGTACTTAAGGATTTCATTGGTATGTTTTTTATTTTGTATTTGTATGATATCATAATTTGTAGCAAAACCAAGGTAGATACCTAAAACATTTAGATATTATTTTGAGAAGATTGTATGAAGATAATCTAAAAATAAATATGGAGAAATATAAATTCATGAAACTATAATTAGTTTATATAGGATTTTTCATATCATAGGTCAACTTGAAGATGGACCCTAGGAAGGTAGAGGAAACCCTAAATTAGCTTTCTCCCAAGATATCTAGTGAGATAAGTAGGTTTCATGGCTTGGTACATTTTGTAGGAAGTTTATCAAACAATTTAGTGAGATTTATGCACCAATTTAAAACAAAATAAAGGGTGGTATGAAAAATAAGTTCATGTGAATAGATAAATATAACAAAGGTTTTAAAACCTTGAAGGAGAGAATAGCTACTCAATTAATCCTAATATTTCCAAGTTTTGAGAAGTTATTTATAGTCAAATGAAAATATTAGTGAAAATACTAGTGAAGGCAAGAATAATAACTCTTATTATGATTTGAAATTATATGCATTAATGTAGGCTTTGCAAAAATGGAGGTGTTATCTCCTCCCTAAGGAGTTTGTTGTCTATACTAACAACCAAGAAATAAGTTTCCTAAACTCATGGGAAAAGTTGAGCCATAAACATATGAAGTGGTTGGAATATATCCAAGCTTATACCTTCACTATTAAACATAAGAAAGGGAATGGAAATAAATTTGTAGATGCCTTGACCAGAAGGTTACTAGTAGTGTAAAATATTCAGTTGAGAAGCATAGGCATGGAAAGTTTCAAAGATCTTTACCATGAATATGTAGACGTCTCTATTCCATACAAGGTATGTAGAGACTTTCAAACCCACTTCTATATTGATTATGTAGATCATACTCTTCAAGAAGGCTTACTATTTAAGCGTAGTCAAACTTGTGTTCCTAGAACTTCAATGAGGGAGAACCTTATTCAAGAGAAACATAATAGTAATTTCAATGGTCATTTTGGAGTAAATAAAAATTTAGAACTTGTTCAAATATCCTACTATTAGCCTAAGATGAAAAATGATATTATAAGTTATGTGGAAATTTGTGCAATCTACCAAAAAGGTAAAACAAGTACATCAAATATAGGAATTTACCATCCTCTTCCCATTCCCAATAGGCCATGCAAATGCATCTTAATGTACATTGTGGTAGGCTCACCTAAGACTAAATAGAGTCTTGATAGCATCTATGTGGTAGTTGATAGATTTAGAAAAATGATAGATTTTATACATTGTAAAATTACATATGATGCATATAAAATTGCTAACTACTTTTTTAGGGAAGTGATAACGACCCATATGATACTAATTATCATTGCATTAGACATGGATTTCAAATTCACAAGACACTTTTAGAAAACTTTGTGGTAGAAACTAGGGAAAAACCTATCTTTTGGGTCTTCTTACCATCCCTAACTAGATGGACAAATAGAGGTGGTTAATAGAAGCTTAGGAAACCCCTTAAGATGTCTTACCAAGGAGTATGGAAAAACATGGGACCAAATTTTTTATCAAGTTGAATTTTCTTATAATAACACAATCAACAGGTGAATAGGAAAAATCCAATTTGAGGTGGTATATGGTTTGAACCTGTTGAGCTTGCAGTTTGCACAATGCTTAAGAACAAGAATCCTTTCGAAATCCTCTCTTGAAAAGTCAATCTTAGGGATCAACTCTAAGGTTCTGGGTGATCTTGCAACCTACTAGAATCCACTCAATTGAAGATAAATGTGAATTTTCACAAGGAGGCATTTGTTGGTTCTGATAACTTTGGATAAGATGTAAAATTTGTTTTCTTCTTCAAAATAATAAAAAAACACAAAAGGAACTATGTTTTTGTATTTTCTGTTTTATGATGAATGCAATCTAATAATGAAACTAATATTAATTCCTAATTTAACCAAGGGGTTATTAAAGAAAATAATGAAGATAGGGTGACAAGAAATTTAAGAAAATAACATGAAAATAATATCCTAACGGACATAAGCTATGGAAAACAATGCATCTAGGAGTTAAGCTTTGAAGAAATTGATGGGTAACTAGTAAAAATAGGAGTAGTGCTTCCTTATTTTCATTGATGCAATCATTTATGGGAATTTAGCAACCATAAGATGTTTCACTTTTCATCAAATTGAAAGGCCATGGAAAGTGCACTCATGTGAGACAAAAATTTTATACAAGAACAAAATAGATGATCTCTTCTCAAACTAGATACATCAGCAAAATTCATAAAATCATAGCAAGCTCTAGAATTAAAAGATCACACAACCAAAAATAATGCAATAAAATCTTGACTCAATTACATTCCACAAAATATAACACACTTAGGCAAGAGTCGCTACACTCCAAATGCAACCACCAAAAGCATATATTACTGCAAAATAACAATGACCTTGATTACATATTACAATCTCATATTTATAAGAAATCATCTCAACAATTTGTGTTGAGAGTAAGAGACATCTTCATGCAATAATATGCTTCTAAATTAATAAAAAAACTAATTATGTATAACCTGACCATCTAACTAGTTCTTAGTAGGACTCCATCCATTTTTATATGATTAATTGAATGCATGAGCCTCTACATGTTATAACATAAAGAAATCATGAGAAAATAAGAAGAAGAGAGCCTTTAATTAATGTAGGAGTGTCTAGAAGTTCCAAAAATAGAAGTTTAATCTTTACTAGGTGTCTGTCAGAGTTAAACTACAGTCAGAATGTGTTTCTGATGCATGGAAAGCTCTAATTTTGGAACTAGCAGTTAACTGTTGGTACACCTCTAGAAAAGCGAACCTCAAAAAAAGTGCAGTTGGTGCACCAGTGCACCTTTGACTCCTTCAAAATATTCCAAAACACTTGTTTCAAAAAATGTACCAGCACATTTGACACATCTGGCACAATAGTGCACCTCGGAGGCCAAAAAATGTAAAATTTCACCAAGTGTCAAAAATCAAATTCTAGCTTTTGGGTTTTGTTCCCCTTTATACCAAAGCTAAGTCTAGGTATTTTCCCTTGAATTTCTCAATTATCTTAGTAAATTATGTTGCATCTAATAAATCTAAGCAATTATATTTATCTATCACTTTTTGCCTATAGTTATCTACTTCTATACAGGTTTTTGCAAAATCCACAAGTTTTGTATCAAGCTCTAGCAAAGCTTCCTTTGTTCTAAATGCCTACCGAATATCCTCATCATTAGAAACATCATCAAAAGTCTTCCAAAATATTTCAAATACTACCTCTATAGGTATTAATTTCTCCCATGCATCATCTTCAAAAATATCTATACACACATCACTATAATGTTTCTTAGCTTCCAAAATTTGCTCTTGGGATTGATCCTTGAGTTGGCGAATCTCTACATGTAATGACACCATTAATTTATTACTATCTACTATCTTCTCAATCCAATCATCTACTAAATCTAATTCCTCATCTATATATACATCCATAAGCATCCATTACCTCTAGCCTTTAATTGCATGTAATTCCTATAGATCCTTTCCCTAGGTATGCACCTCATCCATATGACCAAAATCTTGATTCAAAATTGCTACCAATTTATATAAATTCTCTTGCATAACATGTAGTATCTTAAGATACCCTTGGATAATTAATATGCCCTTCTCCTCAAAAATTTTCCACCATTACTGTCAAATATTCAAAAATGGGTCCAACTGAATCGCACCCCTATCCCTTCTTTGAATTGCTACATTTAGAGTTTCTTCAGGGTTAGTAGGATCCAAGGGGCCAATTTTTTTTTCTCAAATATCCCTTAAGGATTCCATTCTATTTCCAAAGTGTTATCAACTCTACCCCATCCTATTCCAAGCTTTTGAACACCTCCTTCATCCCTATAGTGACCATCAGCTTTGTAGTTTCCAAGGTTGGCTTCCTAAGCATGACCTCCTATATTTGATAATCTCTAGGAGTTAATTCTTCAACATTCGGTTCCAAAGGAGGGATAGCCACATGAGAAAAAAGGTCCTAATTCTGATCACTCATGACAAATACTAGTGCTTGCACATCCTTTGGAGGTGAATCGGGTTTCCTTTGAACTTCTATCAAATCCATTCTATGCTCCTCTTCAATAGTGAACTATTACTTTTTGTTTCTCATTACTTCTTTTCTAATCCACCTTGAAATATGTTGTATCAGGGATTTTCCTTTAAAGGATGAAGGAGTTTGTTCAGCTATATTCTTCCCCTTATCACTCCTTCTAGGGGTCTTCTCCCTTTGTGAAGTCTCTTTTCCAATAATTTTTATTTATATAGAGCCCATAGTTCTCACTTCTATATCTTGGGAAGTTTGCTAAGGTTTTTCACCTATTTGTCCCTCTTATGAAACTTCATCGGTGGATCCTTGTTGTGACTCTTCCTCATGTTCTACTTGGACCTATTCAATTTCTATACCTAGAGGAAGAGGGGTAGCCAATCCCTTGTCAACACAAAATGTAACTTATAGTTGGGATTCTAGAACTTCCTCAGGTCCTTGTGATTTGAGGGGTATCTGAGTCCAATCCTCTTATTGAAGTTGATTGGTGGGTGTGTCTCTAATCTTGTCCTTGATGGATTCAGTACCCATGGGCATAAAGTCAAAATATGACTTCTTAAAAACATCAATTCCCTCCACATCCTACTCATATATTCACTATTCTATTTCATCCTTAGATGTAGTGGTATGCATAGGTTCATGAGGGATAGATGGTAGTGTGATCGAGGAACTTCTTCTTTGTTCCTACTTTATGGGTCAAGCTAACTAGATCCTCTAACTCAAAGATAGATCATCCTCTTCATCCTCATCACCCTCTTCTTCTACCTCTTTTAGAATGGGTTCAAGAATTGATGGGAAAGGGATCAAATTTTTTGATCCCCTTTTCTTGGGTCATTCTTCTATTAAGTGCTAATTCATCATGATCCAAAATGCATTCCAACTCAACCATCCCCTTAGGAATAGTGTTGGTCTTCAAATTTAGGATGCCATCTTTGCCTTCAAGTTCATCATCTTTAGGTTTGTCATCTAGAGTATCATCAATCCCTTGCCCTTTATAGTGGCCATTGCACATGATAAATTTGAGTATATGTTGATCATCCTGAAAAACTTGAAATTTTTTGATATTGTCTGGAATAGATGGAGCAACAACCAATTTGACTTAAAATATTTTCAATTTCATTCTCTCAATTGGTTGTAATCTATTTGCTAAGATAGAAAGAGCATCTACTACCATATTTTTCCTTCTTGGAATGCACTTTACATTTAAAGCTTCAAAGTCATCCATTAAATCCCAGACTCTTTTCCTATAAGTAAGTAACCTCTTATTGTTGTAGGAGTATAATGATTTCAAATGTCTTATCACTAATTGAGAATCTCCTTAGACTATGAGAGCTACAACCTCTTTCTCCAATTTCAAAAAGAAGTCCTCAGATCAATTCTTAATGCTCTAAAACATAATTAGTACATCTAAACTGTAATTGATATGCAGTGTAGAAAGACTTACCTTTTGGGTTGACCAACTCAATACCTATGTCAGCCCTTGATTTGCATTTGGAACTGTCAAAACAAAGTGTCCAAATTGGATATTCCTTAGGCTTTCTAACTTTATGCTTATTTTTCCTCAGTTTCCCTTTCACTTGGGCCTAAAAGGATTATCTCTTAGGTACCCATTGTAATCTTTTGCAGGGTGGACATAGTGATTTTCCATTATTATTCTTTGATACTGGTACTATATATTTTTCTTGTTTATCTTGAATTTCCCCTATCAATTCTTTAATTTCATTAACTTTGGGTTTAGGATGGATGACGATTGAAGTCCACCCATGACCTTTTATGTAGCATCTTCTTCTTTGAATTTTGATCATTCTTGGTCAAGGGGAAGACAAACCTCTACCATCTGAAGAGGCATCCCTATATGATAGTTTTAAATCTTTGATTTCTTCTCCAATCTTTTGAATAGATTTAGATATGTTTATAGGAATTTTATTTTCTATGTGTTCATTTTTTGGGATGTCACCACTCTTTACTCCCATCATCTGCCTTAATACCTTGGCAACTACTTCTTGACACAATGAGCATTCAAAATTTGAATGGCTGACTTTATGTAATCAAAAAAATCTTGGGAGAAGTAGGATACTAGGGTCAGCTTCTTCTCCTAAACATTGTAAATTAGCTACCATATTATCTATAAATTGTGTCATGATTTCATTGTTAGGAATAAGGTGTCTCAACCTTGTATAATTCCTATTTTTTTTTTTTTTTTTGTAAATTGTATTTCTTGCAAATAATGTTGATGTGTCGACATCTTGAATTGTGTGTAAGGAGATCATGACTAAAATGGTTATGACGGATTCTTATGACACGTAAGAGCTATGTTAGGAAGATTCAATGATAGGTGAAGACATGTGGCAACTAAGATATTTGAGTATTGTACACTCTACCCCAATAGTGGGGTTTGGGGTTCCTATTTTCTCAGAGAATGGTAAAACCCTAATACGGTTTACCTTTGGGAGTAGCCCTAAAGTGAAGCACATGTTATAAGAATTTTTAGGGTTGTGAAGAGAAGCAATGCGAAAAGGGTGTATTGTTGGTACTGTGAGTAGCTACTGGAGTCTTCTATTGTTGATGTTGAACTTGCATTGCAAGTGTATTGTAATCTTGTGTTGAAGATAATACATTGTGTAGGTTCTGAAGGGGTGGGGTTGTTTTATCGAAAGGTTTTTCCCCACTGAAAAATCCTTGTGTTATGTGTTCCTTTCTCTATCTATTTTTTGTATGCATGATTGGCTACAATATTGTTATTTACATGATATTGAATTTGTAAGTGTAGAATATTTTAATAGGATTTGCATTTTACTTTCCTTATGAGATTAGTGTAGGAAGTTGTTTCCACACCTGAGTTTCCTTACAAGTGGTATCAGAGCTTGATCAACTTTTGATCCTAGTTGTTGGGTAGGGTTTTTTGAGCTAATCTCAAGTTGAGTGGGAGTCTTGTGTAGAGCATCCTGAATCTTATTTGCAGATTGAGATGGAAAGTTCTTCATATGGAAGAATGGAGGTGGAGAAATTTAATGGCACTAATTTCAAGTTGTGGAAACTCAAGATGGAAGACATGTTGGAAGGTCGTGACCTATGGGAAGTGACTACAAGTGCTACAAGAAAAGCAACTATAGCTCAAGCAGATTGGGATATCAAAAACCATAAAGCTAAGGGTCTCATAAGACTCTGTTTAACCAATGCAATCCTTCTGAATGTTCTAGATGAGAAAACTGCATATAGTTTGTGGGAGAGACTTGGGGCCATGTATCAGGCCAAATCTTTGGTGAACAAGTTGTTCCTGAGAAAGAAGTTCTATTCTCTGTGAATGGAGGAAGGTGGATCCTTAATGGATCATTTAAATGTATTTAATCTGTTGGCTGCACAGTTGACATCAGCTGGTGTCAAGTTAGAGGAGGAGGATCGTTGCTACACACTTTTGTGTTCTTTACCTAATTCATGGGACCATCTTGTGATGGCTCTTGGAAGCACGTTAGTCACTTTCAAAATGTATTATGTGGTGTCTTCGCTACTATCAGAGGAGATGCAAAGAAAGGCTTCTGTTTCAAAAAAAGAAGCCCTTGCTATTCATGGGAGATCCACGGAAAGAGGAAAGAAAAATGACAATAAGTATGATAATAAGGGTAGATCCAAATCCCATGGGAAGTCAAAGACTTCCAATAAGTCCAAGGTAAAATGTTGGAACTATAATAAGACTGGGCACTTTCGTAAAGACTGTAAAGAGCCTAAGAAGAAGAAGAAAGCCTTAGATTCTGTTTCTAAAAAATCTCAAGAAGATGGCAATGCATTCATCATAGCTTTGGCAGCCCATGCATCTGATGATGTGTGGTTGGTTGACTCGGGTGCATCTTTTCACATGAACTCTCATCAAAATTGGTTCTCAAGATATGAAGAGTTTGATGGTGAAAAGGTGTACTTGGGTGATGATTCTCACCTAAAGATAGTTGGATGCGAAAGGGTCACTATCAAATTTCCTGATGGATGAGTAAAGGGAATCAATGGAGTTATGCACATTCTAGGTTTGGCACGAAACCTGTTATCTATAAGTATGCTAAATGATGTAGGTGTGCAAGTTGTTTTTTCAAAAGAAGGATGCAAGATGATGAGAGGATCGATAGTGCTTGCAAGGGGTACTAGGAGAGGTACCTTATTTCAGATAGATGCATGTATTCCTCTATGTAATAGTTCTTCATCCTCACCATCTGAAAGAGCAATGAAGAATATTGTGGTTATTGGTTCTGATGGCAATGCAAACACTTTGGAAGGTAAGCTTCCTGCAGAAAAGACAATTTTATTGCATTTGAGATTTGGTCACATTGGTGAAAAGGGTCTCAGAATGCTAAAAAATAAAAATCTTGTTGAGGGGTTAAATGACTGCAATCTCGAGTTCAACTTTTGTGAACACTATGTCTATGGTAAACAAAATCATGTTTAGTTTTACTCTAGTTCTCACAAATCTTCTGATGTTTTGGATCTTATTCATTCTGATGTATTTGGTCCTGTAAAAGTTCCTTCAATCTCCAAGTCTTTATTTTTTGTATCTTTCATAGATGATTATAGTAGAAGGACATGGATTTATTTCCTTAAAAGTAAGACACAAGTCTTTAGTCAATTTAAGGAATTTAAAGCCCTTGTAGAGAATCAAACTAGTAAGAAGATTAAGTGTGTGAGAACTGACAATGGTGGTGAGTTTTTCTCAGTAGAGTTTGAATAGTTCTGTAAAGAACAAGGTATCGAGAGGCATAAGAAAACTCCTTATACCCCAGAGCAAAATGGAGTTGTAGAGAGAATGAATAGGACACTGATGGAGAAGGCTAGGAGTATGCTTAGTGGAGCTAGTTTAGAACAAAGGTTTTGGGTTGAAGCTGTGGCCATTGCTTGCTATCTGGTTAACAGATCTCCTACATCAGCCCTTGTTGGTAAGACACCCATGGAGGTGTGGTCTTGTAAGAAGCCTTCAATTAGAAATCTTCATGTTTTTGGTTGTGAAGCTTATGCACATGTTCCAAAGGAGAAAAGATCTAAGTTGGAAAACAAAGTTGTTAAATGTATTTTCATCGGGTATAGTACTGGTGTGAAAGGATACAAGCTTTGGGATCCTGTGACTAGTAAGGTGTTGTATAGTAGAAATGTTATTTTTAGAGAGCTAACATCTTCTCCTATTGTGCTACAACCAGATGAAAAAGAAAAGGAAAAGGAAGTTGTTCAGTTGCCTCCTACCCCTGAGAAGATTGAACAGAGAGACCATGTTGGGTCTAATGATGAGGAGAGCTCTAGCAACTCTAATAGTTTAGAAGAAGAGGAAGAACAACCTCAACCTCAGCCCTTGAGGATATCCACAAGAGAAAGAAAGGAACCAGAAAGGTTTGGTTATTCTATGTTAGATTCCAGTTGTGTTTTTGCTTTGATTACTAACATTGATGAGCCTAGATCTGTGAAAGAGGCTTTGGGCACGAAAGATGCAGGTTCCTAGATTGAGGCTATGGATGATGAGATGGCTTCATTAGAGAAAAAAAAAACATGGGACCTTGTACCTTTGCCTAAAGGGAGAAAATATGTTGGCTATAAATGGGTGTTCAAGAAGAAATTATGTATAGATGGCAGTGTTGAAAGGTACAAAGCTAGATTGGTTGCAAAGGGGTATTCACAGGTAGAGGGAATAGATTATGGTGAAATATTCTCTCTTGTTGCAAAGTTGACATCCATTAGATTTCTGTTATCTCTTGCTGCATCATATGATTTAGAGGTAGAACAGATGGATGTGAAGACAGCTTTCCTTCATGGTGATTTGGAGGAAGAGATTTATATGTCACAGCCTGAGCCCTACATTGTTAAAGGTAAAGAATCCTTAGCTTGCAGATTAAAAAAATCTCTATATGGTTTGAAGAAATCTCCTAGGATGTGGTACCTTAAGTTTGATGCCTTTGTGTTGTCAATTGGATTTGTAAGATCGAAATTAGATCATTGTGTTTATTTCAGAATTGAAAATGATTGCCTTCTTATTGTTGCATTATATGTTGATGATATGTTGCTGTTTGGGAAGGGTAAGGGTATGATTTTTGATTTTAAATCTTAGTTTTCAGCACAGTTTGAGATGAAATATCTTGGGGCAGCTAGGTACATATTGGGTATGGAAATTAGTAGAGACAGGTCTAACTGAAAACTTTGGTTAAGTCAGAGTAAGTATGTGAAGTCTGTGTTGGATAGGTTCAGCATGGCAGATTGTAGACCACTATGTGTTCCTATTCCTGTGGGAACAAATTTATCTATAGATGATTGTCCAAAATATCCTAGTGAGGTGGAGGACATGAGTAGAGTATCTTATGCTAGTGTAGTTGGCAGTCTTATGTATGCTATGGTCTATACTAGACCAGACATTGCCCAAGCAGTGGGAGTCCTGAGTAGATTTATGGCTAATCCTGGACGGATACATTGGGATGCAGTTAAGAAAGTATTTAGATATTTGAGGGGTACATCATATTACTCCATATGTTATCATGGTAACTCTTTTGGATCTTAGCATTTAGTTTGTATTCATGGGTTTGTGGATTCAGATTGGGCAGGTGATATTGACCGCAGGAGATCTACTAGTGCTTATGTGTTCACTATGTTTGGTGGTGCCATCAGTTAGATGAGCAAGCGACAACTTGTGGTTGCTTTTTCCACTACAGAAGCTGAGTACATGGCTGATAATCATGCTTGTAAGGAAGCCATTTGGCTTAAGAGATTATGATTTGATGTTGGTGTTGATACAGAACATATTACTATTTGGTGTGACAGTCAGAGTGCTATTTTCCTTGCAAAGAATCCAACTTTCCATGCTAGAACGAAGCACATTGATGTGCAGTATCACTTTGTGAGAGATATGGTGGAAGATGGAAAGGTAAATTTGGAAAAGGTAGATACTGTGAAGAATGTTGCAGATGCATTAATGAAACCAGTGGGCACTGAGAAGTTTAGATGGTGTTCAGAGTCTATGGGCCTTTCGGCCTATAGCGATTAGTTCCTATTATGTTCCTATTGCTCTTACAAGGTGTTCAACAAGTGGGAGAATGTTAGGAATAAGGTGTCTCAACCTTGTATAATTCCTATTTTTATTATTTGTTTTGTAAATTGTATTTCTTGCAAATAATGTTGATGTGTCAACATCTTGAATTGTGTGTAAGGAGATCATGACTAAAATGGTTATAACGGATTCCTATGACACGTAAGAGCTATGTTAGGAAGATTCAATGATAGGTGAAGACATGTGGCAACGAAGATATTTGAGTACACTCTACCCCAATAGTGGAGTTCAAGGTTCCTATTTTCTCAAAGAATGGTAAAACCCTAATACGATTTACCTTTGGAAGTAGCCCTAAAATGAAGCACATGTTATAAGCATTTTCAGGGTTGCAAAGAGAAGCGATGCAAGAAGGGTGTATTGTTGGTATTGCGAGTAGCTACTGGAGTCTTTTGTTGTTGATGTTGAACTTGCATTGCAAGTGTATTGTAATCTTGTGTTGAAGATAATACATTGTGCAGGTTCTGAAGGGGTGGGGTTGTTTTATCGAAAGGTTTTTCTCCACCGAAAAATCCTTGTGTTATGTGTTCCTTTCTTTGTCTATTTTCTGTATGCATGGTTGGCTGCAATATTGTTATTTACATGATATTGAATCTATAAGTGTAGACGATTTTAATAGGATTTTCATTTTACTTTCCTTATGAGATTAGTGTAGGAAGCTGTTTCCACACCTGAGTCTCCTTACAATTGGTATCAGAGCTTGATCAACTTTTGAACCTAGTTGTTGGGTAGGGTTTTTTGAGCTAATCTCAAGTTGAGTGGGGGTCTTGTGTAGAGCATCCTGAATCTTATTTGTAGATTGAGATGGTGAGTTCACCATATGGAAGAATGGAGGTGGAGAAATTTAATGGCACTAATTTCAAGTTGTGGAAACTCAAGATGGAAGACATGTTGGAAGATTGTGACCTATGGGAAGTGACTACAAGTGCTACAAGACCAGCAACTATAGCTCAAGCAGATTGGGATATCAAAGACTGTAAAGCTAAGGGTCTCATAAGACTCTGTTTAACCGATGTAGTCCTTTTGAATGTTCTAGATGAGAAAAATGCATATAGTTTGTGGGAGAGACTTGGGGCCGTGTATCAGGCCAAATCTTTGGTGAACAAGCTATTCTTGAGGAAGAAGTTGTATTCTCTGTGAATGGAGGAAGGTGGATCCTTAACAAATCATTTAAATGCATTTAATCTGTTGGCTGCATAGTTGACATTAGCTAGTGTCAAGTTAGAGGAGGAGGATTGTTGCTACACACTTTTGTGTTCTTTACCAGATTCATGGGACCATCTTGTGATGGCTCTTGGAAGCACGTTAGTCACTTTCAAAATGGATGATGTGGTGTCTTCATTGCTATTAGAGGAGATGCAAAGAAAGGCTTTTGTTTCAAAAAAAGAAGCCCTTGCTATTCGTGGGAGATCCACGAAAAGAGGGAAGAAAAATGACAATAAGTCTAATAATAAGGGTAGATCAAAATCCTGTGGGAAGTCAAAGACTTCCAATAAGTCCAAGGTGAAATGTTAGAACTTTAATAAGACTGGGAACTTCCATAAAGACTGTAAAGAGCCTAAGAAGAAGAAGAAAGCCTCAGATTCTGGTTCTGAAAAATCTCAAGAAGATGGCGATGCATTCATCATAGCTTTGGTAGCCCATGCATCTAATGATGTGTGGTTGGTTGACTCAAGTGCATCTTTTCACATGACCTCTCACCGAAACTTTTTCTCAAGATATTAAGAGTTCGATGGTGAAAAGGTGTACTTGGGTGATGATTCTCACCTAAAGATAGTTGGATGCGGAAGGGTCACTATCAAATTTCCTGATGGACGAGTAAAGGGAATCAATGGAGTTATACACATTCCAGGTTTGGCACAAAACCTATTATCTGTAAGAATGCTAAATGATGTAGGTGTGCAAGTTGTTTTTTCGAAAGAAGGATGCAAGATGATGAGAGGATCGATAGTGCTTGCAAGGGGTACTAGAAGGGGTAAGACACCCATCGAGGTGTGTTCTGGTAAGAAGCCTTCAATTAGACATCTTCATGTTTTTGGTTGTGAAGCTTATGCACATGTTCCAAAGGAGAAAATATCTAAGTTGGAAAACAAAGCTGTTAAATGTATTTTCATTGGGTATAGTACTAGTGTGAAAAGATACAAGCTTTGGGATCCTGTGACTAGTAAGGTGTTGTATAGAAGAAATGTTATTTTTAGAGAGCTAACATCTTCTCCTATTGTGCTACAACCAGATGAAAAAGAAAAGGAAAAATAAGTTGTTCAGTTGCCTCCTACCCCTGAGAAGACTGAATAGAGAGACTATGTTGGGTCTAATGATGAGGAGAGCTCTAGCAGCTCTAATAGTTCAGAAGAAGAGGAAGAACAACTCAACCTCAACCCTTGAGGAGATCCATAAGAGAAAGAAAGAAACAAGAAAGGTTTGGTTATTCTATGTTAGATTCCAGTTGTGCTTTTGCTTTGATTACTAACACTGATGAGCCTAGATCTGTGAAAGAGGCTTTGTGCATGGAAGATGTAGGTTCCTAGATTGAGGCTATGGATGATGAGATGGATTAATTAGAGAAAAAAAAAACATGGGACCTTGTACCTTTTCCTAAAGGGAGAAAATCTGTTGGCTATAAATGGGTGTTCAAGAAGAAATTCTATGCAGATGGCAGTGTTGAAATGTACAAAGCTAGATTGGTTACAAAGGGGTATTCACAAGTAGAGGGAATAGATTATGGTGAAATATTCTCTCCTGTTGCAAAGTTGACATCCATTAGATTTTTGTTATCTCTTGCTACATCATATGATTTATAGGCAGAACAGATGGATGTGAAGACAACTTTCCTTCATGGTGATTTGGAGGAAGAGATTTATATGTCACAGCCTGAGCACTACATTGTTAAAGGTAAAGAATCCTTAGTTTGTAGATTAAAGAAATCTCTATATGGTTTGAAGAAATCTCCTAGGATGTGGTACCTTAAGTTTGATGCCTTTGTGTTGTCAATTGTATTTGCAAGATCAAAATTAGATCATTGTTTTTATTTTAGAATTGAAAATGATCGCCTTCTTATTGTTGCATATATGTTGATGATATGTTTCTATTTGGGAAGGGTACGGGTATGATTTCTGATTTTAAATCTTAGTTGTTAGCACAATTTTAGATGAAAGATCTTGGGGTAGCTAGGTACATCTTGGGTATGGAAATTAGTAGAGACAGGTCTAACAGAAAACTTTGGTTGAGTCAGAGTAAGTATGTGAAGTTTGTGTTGGACAAGTTCAGCATGGTAGATTGTAGACCACTATGTGTTCCTATTCTTGTGGGAACAAAGTTATCTATAGATGATTGTCCAAAATCTCCTAGTGAGGTGGAGGACATGAGTAGAGTACCTTATGCTAGTGCAGTTGGCAGTCTTATGTATGCTATGGTCTGTAATAGACCAGACATTGCCCAAGTAGTGGGAGTCCTGAGTAGATTTATGGCTAATCGTGGACAGATACATTGGGATGTAGTTAAGCGAGTATTTAGATATTTGAGGGGTACATCAGATTACTCCATATGTTATCATGGTAACTCTTTTGGATCTTAGCATTCAGTTTGTATTCATGGGTTTGTGGATTCAAATTGGGTAGGTGATATTGACCGCAGGACATCCACCAGTGCTTATGTGTTCACTATGTTTGGTGGTGCCATTGATTGGATGAGCAAGCGACAAACTGTGGTTTCTTTGTCCACTATAGAAGCTGAGTACATGACTGCTACTCATGCTTGTAAGGAAGCCATTTTGATTATGAGATTGTGTTCTGATGTTGGTGTTGATGTAGAACAGATTACTATTTGGTGTGACAATCAGAGTGCTATTTTCCTTGCAAAGAATCCAACTTTCCATGCCAGAATGAAACACATTGATGTGCAATAGCACTTTGTGAGAGATATGGTGGAAGATGGAAAGGTAAATTTGGAAAAGGTAGATACTATGAAGAATGTTGCAGATGCATTAACGAAACTAGTGGGCACTGAGAAGTTTAGATGGTGTTCGGAGTCTATGGGCCTTTCAGCCTATAGCGGTTAGTTCCTGTTATGTTCCTATTGCTCTTACAAGGTGTTCGACAAGTGGGAGAATGTTAGGAATAAGGTGTCTCAACCTTGTATAATTCCTATTTTTATTATTTTTTCTGTAAATTGTATTTCTTGCAAATAATGTTGATGTGTCGACATCTTGAATTGCGTGTAAGGAGATCATGACTAAAATAGTTATGATGGATTCCTATGACACATAAGAGCTATGTTAGAAAGATTCAATGATAGGTGAAGACATGTGGCAACTAAGATATTTGAGTACTGTACACTCTACCCCAATAGTGTGGTTTGGGGCATTGCCCCAAAAAAAATTTAGGGTTCCTATTTTCTCAGAGAATGGTAAAACCCTAATATGATTTACCTTTGGGAGTAGCCCTAAAGTGAAGCGCATGTTATAAGAATTTTTAAGGTTGCAAAGAGAAGTGATGTGAAAAGGGTGTATTGTTGGTACTGCGAGTAGCTCCTGGAGTCTTCTGTTGTTGATGTTGAACTTGCATTGCAAGTGTATTGTAATCTTGTGTTGAAGATAATACATTGTGCAGGTTCTGAAGGGGTGGGGTTTTTTTATTGGAAGGTTTTTCCCCACCGAAAAATCCTTGTGTTATGTGTTCCTTTCTCTGTCTATTTTTTGTATGCATGGTTGGCTACAATATTTTTATTTACATGATATTGAATCTGTAAGTGTAGAAGATTTTAATAGGATTTGCATTTTACTTTCCTTATGAGATTAGTGTAGGAAGCTATTTCTGCACCTGATTTTCCTTACACTTATCCCTTCAGATTAAAACCTTGTATTTTTCATCTCAATCATCTAATATTTTGGTTGAAGTTGCATCAAATGCCATCACTTTGTAAGAGCCCAAATCTGATTGTAGGAATACCACCTTATTCAGAGCATTATATTCCATAATCATTATTTCTAACTTTGGCTCTGCATCTATCTTGATTTAATTGTTCAACCCTTTCCATGGTAACCACAATTATGTGAAATCCATAAAAACCATCCTCTTAGGAATTTTGTCCATTCTTCGCTTAGTAGCATTCCATATGTCTCAGGTATATCAACCACATGTATATCAATGATGTCTTGAATTCTAGGGTTAACTATCAACTGTATCTGAACATCTTTCAACACATCGATGACTTTCACCTCTGTTTTATCCAATTGTATTACTATTCAATTGGAAGGCTAGGGAGTGACTCCTAGCCTTTGTGCGATTGATAGTGGCATTACATTAAACAAGGCTCTTGAATCAATTAGGAAATTATGAAGATTCTTCCCATATATCCTAATGTTAAGCATAAACAAAGGCACCTCAACCTTGTCTTTAAACATGGTTGGCATTGCCTCTGAAGCATTAAATTGTTGAGATACTATCTTTTGAGGTACAATATTCATATTATGGAGTACCTTTTTATGATCCAAAGTTTTCATAAGCACTTCTCATTGCTGCAAGTAGTTTTGTAGCATGTCAAACATAGACATGTTGGCTTTTGTTTGTTTCAAATCTTCCACTGCACTATACTATTTAGTAGACCAAGCAAGATTTTTCAATGTTATTGGCACATTTCCTTGGTTTTGATTATATTGTCCTCCATATAGTGGTCTAATTGGTACTAAATTGTTACTCACTCTTGGGTCAAGAATAGTTGGTTCTAGTGCTAGAGGAATTCCATCTGTCATAAGTTCTTTTGAACTCTGCAAATTGTAAGTGTTTTGGTTATCATTGTGAAAAGAAAACTACTCTCTAGGTTGGATGTCTAGTTCTTGGCTAAATGAAAATGAGAACTCTTCATTGGCTGGTTTTTCTACCTATTCATTCTATGTGGAATCATAGGACTCTAGTAGCATAGCATTAAAACTACACAGGAGGGACATTGTCATTTGCTTGTGAATTCTGAGTCATGTCTTGATTTCTATTGTAGTATGAACCATCACTATTAGATGTGTTTTGACCATCATCATACTGATTGATATTGGTATATTGGACATTGTTGTTATTGTTATCTACAGGAATGCTTCCATTATTTGGACAAGTGTTCCATTTTCATTTCTATCTTTAGAAACCATTGTTACAATTAGGAGAATTGAAGTTGTTACCCCCAACATTGTTTCTTGCATTATTGTTTCCACTAAAATTCCTATTGTAATTCTAATTTTAATTGTTGTTGTTGTAAGGACTAGTGTTGTTTATATGAAAAATTTTATTCTATCCTTATGAAAATCTTAAGTGAGTTAGCTCATTATTCATTTGTGACATGGTATTTTTCATTTGACCAAACTTGGAGGCAAAACTATTGTCTACCTCAGCTGAAGCTGCTACCTTTTTTTCAAAGAAAGTAGCTTTAGGAGGTTCTTACCCTGGATATGTTAAAGATAGATTTTGTAGAGCAGGTGCCTATTGTAATGGAACTAGATTCATAGGTATGAACTAGCTAGGCATCACATGTTCTTTGATAGGATATGTTGCCATTATGGTAATAGCTTGAGCTAGAAGCATCAATCCTCCTCCATTAAGATTGGCTTGTTTTGTGAAGTTAATCACTTCTACAAAGACTTTATCTAGTGTGTCAATATCTGTTGCTGGAAGTCTTCTTAGAAAAATAGTAGTGAGATGGTCCATAGCATTTAGATAAATTTGAATAGAAGCTTCAATTGGTATAGTGTATGGAATTTCCAACTTGCAATATGCCATATGAAAGCAATGGTTAAAGCATGAAACTATTTCAGCTAGATCCTTTTTTATTGATATAAATTGTTGATGTATCACAACTAGATTGAAAGTAGCCCAATCTCCAATACATCCAGGGGGTAGATTAACATACCAATTGAAAGCAACTTTCCCCAAAGAGTAGGGGAATAAATGAAGAACCACATTCTCATTAGTAATCTACTTTTGATTGTAAATTTCCTTGAATAAATTGACATGATCTTTAGCAATTCATTTTTCTCCATAGATGAATCTTGGGAAAAAGTTCTCAAGATTCTTTGGAAGATCATTAAGTGCACCTGTCAAGTTGATTGGTGAGTCTACAACATTTACAAAAAAGGCCATTAGAGGATTTAGTGGACCTAGGGGTGGTTATTGTGGAGGTAGAGCTAAAGAAGATGATGAAATGTTAAATGGAAGTGGTTGAATTTAAGGTATTCCTTTGTCACTATGAGGTTTATGGAAATGTCTAAGCTTAAGGAACTCATTTGCACTTGGCGAGGATCTTAAAGCTCACTGAAATGGTGATTCTAGATCAAAATCCTCCAATTTGCATCAATTTTGGAAAAAGCACACCTCTATAGAAGTACACTTTCTCACAAAATGAGGCATATCTCAGAATTTAGCACAGTAGCACACCTAGCACACCAGTGCCCCTCAAAATCTCAAAAACTCTAAAAAAATTTTGAACTTGTAAAAAGTGTAGAATTTTGAATTTTTGATAAATTTTTCTTCTATTCTAAAATTTTAAGAGGCCCTCCTTCTAGTGCCACTTCTGTTGATCTATCATTTTACATTATGCTTAATAGAAGGAATCCTTTCAAAATCCTCTCTTGAAAAGTCAATCTTGGGGATCAAATCCAAGGTTCTAGGTGATCTTGTGACCTACTAGAATCTACTCAGTTGAAGATAAATGTGAATGTTCATGAGGAGGCATTTTCTAGTTCTGATAACTTCATATAAGATGTAAAATCTATTTGCTACTTCAAAAGAATAAAACACACAAAAAGAACTATGTTTTTGTATTTTTTTATTTTATGATGAATCTAATCTAACAATGTAACTAATATGAATTCCTAATTTAACCAAGGGGTTAGTAAAGCAAATAATAAAGATAGGGTGACAAGAAATTTAAGAAAATAACATGAAAATAAATTCCTAATGGACATTAGCTATGGAAAAGAATACATCTACAACTTAAGCTTTCAAAGAAATCGGTGGGTAACCAATGAAACTAGGAACAACACTTCCTTAATTTCATTGATGCAATTGTCGATGGAAATTTAGAAACTGTAAGATGTCTCACTTTTCATCAAATTTCAAGGCCATGGAAAGTCTACTTATGTGAGACAAAAAATTTATGTAGGAACAAAATAGATGATCTCTTCTCGAACTAGATATGTCAGGGAAATTCATAAAATTATAGCAAACACTCAAATTAAAAGATCACACAACCAAAAATAATGCAATAAACTACTGGTTCAATTACACTCCATGAAAATTCATCCACAAAATATAACACACTTAGGCAAGAGTCACTACAGTCCAAATGCAAGCACCAAAATCATATATTATTGCAAAATAATGGTGGTCTTGATTATATATTACAATCCCATATTTATAAGAAATCATCTCCTCAATTTATGTTGAGAGTGAGAGACATCTCCATACAATAATATGCTTCTAAATTAATATATATATAAATTATGTACAAACTAGCTATCTAACTGGTGCTTAGTAGGACTCCATCCATTTTTATATGATTAATTGGATGGATGAGCCTTTACATGTTATAAAACAAAGAAATCATGATAAAACAAGAAGAAGAGAGTCTTCAGTTTATGTAGGAGTTTCTTGAAGTGCCAAAAATAGAAGCTCCATCTTTACTAAGTGTTTGTAAGAGTTAAACTATTGTTAGAATACGTTTATGATGCATGGAAAGCTCTAATTTTGGAACTAGCAGTTAATTGTTAGTGCAACTCTAGAAAAGCGCACCTCAAAAGAAGCACACCTAGTGCACTAGTGTAACTCTAACTCCTTCAAAATATTCCAAAACACTTGTTGCAAAAAATGCACCAATGCACCTAGTATAGTAGTGCACCTCGAAGGCCAAAAATGCAAAATTTCACCAAGTGTCAAAAATGAAATTCTAGCTTCTGGGTTTTGTTCCCCTTTATACTATAGCTATTTCTAGGTATTTACCCTTGAATTTCTCAATTATCTTAGTGACCTATGCTGCATCCAATAAATCTAAGGAATTATATTTATCTTTCACCTTCTACCTATAGTTATCTACTTCTATACAGGTTTTTGCAAAATCCCTAAATTTTGTATCAAGCTCTAACAAAGCTTCCTTTGTTCTAAATGCCTACTAAACATCCTCATCATTAGAAACCTCATCAAAAGTCTTCTAAAATATCTCAAATACTACCTCTATAGGTATTAATTTCTCCCATGCATCATCTTCAACAATGTCTAGACACACATCACTATAATATTCTCAGCTTTTGAAATTTTCTCTTGGGCTTGGTTGTTGACCTGGAAAATCTCCACGTTTAATGACTCCATTACTTTATTACTATCTATTATCTTCTCAATCCAATCATCTATTAAATCTAATTCCTTGTTTTTACATACATCCATAAGCATCCAATACCTCTAGCCTATGATTTCCTATAATTCCTATAGATCCTTTCCCCAAGTATGCACCTCATCCATAAGACCAAAATCTTGATTCAAAATTGCTACCAATTTATCTACATTCTCTTGCATAACATGTAGTAGCTTAAGATTCCCTTGGATAATTAATATGCCCTTCTGCTCAAAAATTTCCCACCATTTCTAACAAGCATTCAAAAATGGGTCCAACTCAACTGCTCCCCTATCTCTTCTCTGAATTGTCACATCTAGAGTTTCTTTAGGGTTAGTAGGATCCAAGGGGCCAACAAATTTTCTCAAATATCCCTTAAGGATTTCATTCTATTGTTGAAGTGTTATCATTTCTTCCACATCCTATTCCAAGCTTCTAAACACTTCCTTCATCCTTACAGTGACCATTAGCTTTGTAGTTTCCAAGGTTGGCTTCCCCAGCATGACCTCGTAGATCTAATAATCCCTAGGAGTCAATTCTTCAACATTTGATTTTGAAGGAGGGATAGCCACATGAGTAAAAAGGTCTTGGTTTTGATCACTCATGACAAAGGCTAGTGCTTGTGCATCCTTTGGAGGTGAATTAGGTTTCCTCAGAACTTCTATCAATTCCATTCTATCATCCTCTTCAGTAGTGAAATATTACTTTTTTTTTCTTATTACTTCTTTTCTACACCACTTTGGAAGATTTTATATTCAAGATTTTCCTTTAGAGGATGAAGGAGTTTTTTCAGCTATACTCTTCCCCTTATCTCTCCTTTCTAGGGTCTTCTCCCTTTGTGAAGGCTCTTCGCTAGTAGTCTCTATTTTTGTAGAGCCCACAGTTCTCACCTCTGTGTCCTAGGAAATTTGTTGAGGTTTTTCACATATTTGTCCCTCTTCCAACACTTAATCAATGGATACTTTTTGTGGCTCTTCCTCGTGTTCTACTTGGACCTATTTAATTTCTATACTTGGAAGAAGAGGGGTTTTCGATCCCTTATCAACACAAAATATAACTTGTAGTTGGGATTCTAGAACTTACTCAGGTCCTTATGATTCAGGGGGCATCTAAGTCCAATCCTCCTATTGAGGTTGATTGGTGGACATGTCTCTAATATTTTGCCTAACCAATTTAGTACCCATGGGCATAAAGTCAAAATCTAACATCTTAAAAACATTAGTGCCCTCCACATCATACTCATCTATCCACTATTGCATTTCATCCTCTAATGTAGTGGTCTATATAGGTTCATCAGGGATAGATGGTGGTGTGATCGTGGAACTTCTTCTTCATTCTTTCTATGTGTCTTTGGCTAATTAGGTCATCTGACTCAAAGTTAGATCATCCTCTTCATCCTCATCACCCTCTTCTTTTGCCTCTTCCAAAATGGGTTCAAGAATGATGAGAAAGGGATTACTTTATTGATCACCTTTTGTCTCCTCTTCACTAGAGTCTTAATTTTCCTTCTTTTAGGTGTGGAGGGGGAAGCTTTCTCTATTTGTGGAGGGGGGGACAGCTCTTGTACCTCAGTTTCTATTTCTTCTTGGCTTAGTATAGTTGGCAGCACTAGGGGATCCTTTGAGGCTTCTAAGGCCTCTACATTCTCTAGCCCTTGTATGTTTTTCTCTCCTTGCTATGAAGGCACCAATATTTCTCCCTCTTTAGGTGTGGCTTGTTGAGGAGAATTTTTCTTCCTCTTTCCCTTACCTTTACTATTTTGAGCTTTGTAGTAACCAGCTGACCTATTGAGTTGGTGCACCATCTTTGGCCTTACTAGTGACTGAGCCATAAATGTAGGGATGGTGACCTTTTTCCCTCTACCTTTGGCTGGATGGGCTTGCACATGGAAGATTACTATTTCATGAATTGGATCAAGTTTGAATGGTTTCTTGATCCAATCTTGCATCATTTTGATGATGTGCCTCACCCTATGGTTAATATTTGAGTTTTCTTCTCTGTCAACCTTAGCATTAATAATAGGTCATTCACCAATCTTGTCCCTATTGAACAAAGTATCGAGTAACTCCTCTGAGTCTTGTTGTAGTATATTTAACAAAATCTTTATCTTCAAGGCCTTTTCTACTAGATATAAAGTCATCCTACAATAAACCTTGATACAGACATCGTAGTCATTTTTTGCATTCATCCAATGATCCTCAATAACTTCTTCATGTTAAATTATTTTCCCACTAAGTATTGCACTCTCCCAATATTATCAAAATATGGCTAAGGATAATTATACTATTTGAAGGGATATTGATCCCATTCACGCTCAAAAGATAGAATGTCTTGTCTCCAATCCACCTAAAAAGGTCCTATAGTCATAGGCCATGACCAACATACCTTATGTTTCTTTTGAACTCTATCATATGCAAACAAGAGTTGTCAGGAGATCTCTAGGAGGATGAGTCTATCACTAGGATATCTAGGAAGCTTCTTAGGGTTAATAGGTATACCTGCTACCCTCAAATATGTGAATGTAAAAAACTAGATGTAGTAGGCTTTGACTAGTTATATTTGTCTAGCTGCCTCTTCTAGTATTCTTTTCACATAATCCCCTTCTATAAATTAGATTATGGAAACTATGAAGGCATCATTTACAATTTTGTACTCTTTTCTTCGCTCTAAAAGCCTCTTCTTAACCAAGGGTACACGATATATGGCCATGCATTTTCATCTTGCATGCTACCCCTCTTGTATAGCCCTGGATAATCTATTGCTCTTGTAGCTAATAAGTACACCATGTATGATGTCATGTAGAATTTTCTATTGTTCTTTGCCACCACCAACTACTCACACAAATTTTGACTGAGATTAGAAGCCCAATTTAGTGGCATCTATGCTTTCTTTATTATTTCAATAAAGTGCACCATGAAGATGTTTAGGTGTCCAGTTGTTGGTAGGCCCATAACTCTACTCAAGAGTATGATCAAGTATCCAATATCCTCCTTCATATACCCTCTTGTTGTGTCTACTTTTCTAGTTTTCTTTCCCAAAGGAGTCTTCTCAATAAGGTAAAATAATTGGATGATCTCAGAGGCCTCTTCAATGTGTTCCTGATACCATCTTTCTAATTGCTCATAAGTGAGCATAATGAATTGATCTACCCTTAGGAGATGGAAAAATTTCTCAATGTTCTTGGCTCAAAGATCTAAAAAAATCTCTCCTGATATGCTCTTTACAACCCTCCCCTTAGGGACAAAATATTCTACAAGTTTCATAATAATTTTTGAAGACTGCACCAACATTGGTTGTGATGCTACATTGACGAGCCCTGATTGAATTAGTGTAGAGATCATCTAGGACCTCTCAATGGTTTTGTTGCATGTCTTCAAGAATTCTCCAAAAAATTTGCGTCCCAAATTTATATCTTTGATCTTTGATTTGTCATCTTGAAACCTTAATTTTGTTAGAATACCCTAGAACTTAAACACTACTAGTTTTGGTGTGATTTTCTTGCCAAGAGAAGATGAGGAAGATGCCATTGTATCTATACAAAAAGACATCCATTAGTTCAAAATTTAAGGAAACATAATTAATTTAGACCCTAAAACTGTGTCTAATGCAAAAACTAAAACTCTGATTTCTTGAAAACCAAAAAGACTATTGTAAACCCTACAAAGCACTAAATTAGTGCACTAGGTGCACCTAAGAGGTGCTTCTGATGCACAATTTTCTTATATTTTTATCTTTTCCTTTTAGGTGCATAGTAGTGCACCTCATGAGGTGCACTATTGCACACCCAAAAGAGTTTTTTAAGCTTAGTTAATGTTTTTTTTTAAGGTTTTTCAAGGGAAATTGGGTGCACATCAGCACATCTAAACAGGTGCACTGATGTGCACCCAATTTCAGGTGTATTCTAATGCCCTTTAAGTTTTTTTATTACATTTTGTAGGAATAATATGGTGCACATCAACTCACCTAAGGAGGTGTGCTAATGTGCACCATTAATATGTTTGTGCTTGTCTTTTGTTTTATAGAGATGCAAAGAGTGAGGAGAAAAAGGTAGAGCATTGCACTTGCTAGGTTGTGAAGATCTAAAGTATCATGCCGTGGAAGAGAAAATATAAAGGTAAGGAGGGAGGGGACCTCCCTTATATAGACTCAAGGAAATTTGGCATAGCTATGTAGGTGCACAAACTACATAGCCACACATATGTTGTGTACAATGCTAAATTTGTAAGTTTTTTGGCACACTAGTGCACCTAGGGAGGTGCCCTTGGTGTGCCTAAAACCTTTAAAATGACTTTTTCCCTTAAAATTTTGATTCCTCAACATCTAGGTTTCTCTGTCAGGACCTGGGACGTGAACTAGGGGACTAGATAAGGCCTCAAAATAACCTGGACCCCAAACTATGATCCAAAAAGCCCCAAAAAATGAAGTAGGGGGTCCCCATTTTTTATTGAAATGGGCATGCATTGTGGAACCACAATAGCACCCTAGAGGAGTTTGTGAACCTAGAGATCTTGGAAGTATGGACAAGGGAAGTGGATATATAGATGACTTTGCATAATCAATGAAGCAGGTTCATGACCATGTTAAGACATCACTAGTGGAAAACACCAATAAGATCAAGTAGAAGGTAGATGAAAGGGGGAAGGATGTATAGTACTAATTAGGGGATCTAGTCATAGTACACTTGAACAAAGAAAGGTTAGAAAAGGGGAAACATAATAAGTTGCAGATGAGAAGGCTTAGTCCTTGCAAAATTACGCATAAGCATGAGAATAATGGTTACAAAGTTTATTTACAAAAGACATAGATCTTTCACCATTTTTCAATGTAGCAGAATTAGTACTTTATAGAGGTCATCTAACCCCATATGCAAAAAAATAGATTTATGATGTTACAAAGATAGTCAAAGTTGTGCCTTTACCAGTTACTTCAAAGCCACAAGAAAAAAGAATCTTAGGATCAAGAATAGCCAAGAATATTGGGCACAAGATACACCTAGAAAATATGGTCAAATGCTAGGGCATTTAACTAATGTAGAGGCTACATGGGTACCTAAGGCATATTTCAAGAAGATTGTGATAGAATTAGCTTTGATATCTCTAGCACTGACTTGACTTCTTCCTTCCTTGGGAGAATGGTGCAAGAGCACCTTAGGGTTAATTATGAAAAAACCCTAAAATTTTGGTTTCTAAGACCATATGATGGTCATGTTAATAAGAAGTGATATTTATAAGTCCCCATTTGTTTTCTTTATTTGGTTAGTGATTCTAGTTTACCAGTGTGCCAAGTTTGGCCAAAAAGTTCCTCAATTGGGCAAGATCTTGTCAATAGCACAATTTGGGACTAAATGTGAAAAATCATGAGGTAAGTGATAGAAGGGCATGTTTAGGGCCTATATATCCTAGAAATTTCTTGAAATATGTTTCTACACCTTTTGGTTGTGGGGAGGCAACAAATGTTTAAAATTGCTCATACTTGCAAAAAGTTGTTAATGATAACTTTGCAAAATTGTCAAATTGCTTGACAATTTTGATAAGAGAGTGGAAAAGTGTTCCAAGTACTTATGAATTCTTGTAAAATAGTTAAGATATATGGATTTTGTATATTTAATCCCTCCCAATTCATTATGAAAGGTTGGATGCCTTGCTATGAATAAATTGTATTCAAAAAGCTTGATGAATTATACAATTTTGTGCACATGTGTAATGCAACTTGGAAATATTATATTATATGGGTTTAATTTGATGGTTTTCCACTTTAGATAGGTAGTATAGGTTTTATTTATTTCTTTTCAATTTTTTTCTTGAAAGTTCACTAGATAACCACTAGATTAGTTTAGGGCTTTGTGGAAAGAATACCTTTTTCTAAAAACTACATTATTGGCTCATTAATTCCATTAAAGGTATTTAAGAGAAGGAAATTCACTATATTTTTGTTTTTTGGGGCCTATGAATTTCAAGAAATGAAATTTGAGGACTTGCCCTAAACAAGCTGGTCTGTAACCCAATTAAATGCAGACTATTGAGAAATAGTTGATACTTGTAGGGATCAATTAAATGAAGAAATCCAATTATTCAAATATGTTCATTAGAGTCTAAGTAAGGTGTGGAAAATGTATGAAAAGTTGTTGAATCTATTTTATTGATTTTTGAAACTCTAAACTAGTGACTAGTCAAGAAAGCATTGAACTAGCTTAGAATACCTCATTTTTGGGTTAGGGAATGTACAAACACTGTGGAAGGGTGAAACCTACAAAATATTTAAGGGTTTTAAAATGGGATTCTGGAATAGACATAATTTTGATAGATCTTTTGGAAGTTATGAGAGTGAAGATCTAAAAACTTGGATGAGAGGGTTTATTAAGGCTTAAAAAGACTACAAGACCTAATTGTGAAGAATAAGATCGGTAGGAATAGGAATCCTTAAGATAGGTCAAATGAACCTTTTCATAGGTTTTTAAGTTGATTTTCAAAACCTCCATATCCTACAAGGTATTCTTCATGATTAGGAGGTTCAACATTAAGCATAAGCGAAGAAGAATAGTGAGTAAATGAAGGAAATTTGAACTTGATAGGTCATCCTAAAGGAGTAGTTGATATTCTTGAGTTTGTACACATTGAATGATTAATCCAAAGTGAAGTTGGTACACCCTTTGACCTAGTGAAGTGATCTAAGATTACTTAGAAGTGCTTGGCAACTAGGTTTATTTTATCAATATTCCCAAGATTGACTTGGAAGTATGTGGTTCTCTGATCTTGGATAGATCCTAATAGCTAGTAGTTTATAGTTGGGCACCTCATGATGAGGTAGAGTGGATTTTGTTACACCTTTTAGTGTAGAAATCATGGCTGAAAGTGTCTTCCTATCATGCATTAACTAGTACACTTTCTTTTGGTACTTAGCCCTTTTAATAGATTTTAGATTTGGTTTGTAAGGATATGAGTGATTTGGTTGTACTTGAGGAGAAGTTAGTCAATTATTCTTGTGTGGGATCAATTTTGATCCTACACTTGGTATGCTTCATTTTGTAAACTTGCAAGCTTCTAGGATGAAGCCAAGTCTTTAGATGGAGGATGTGTTGTCTCTCCTATTTCTTTCTACATGCCAACCTAATATATTTCACCTTGATGTTAGGTCTATTGAGTACTCATTTTGGGACCCATGAGTGGTCTATACCCTTGGGGTGATTTGACTTATGTTATTGCATCATGTAAGAATTTTTCTTAGGGAAAAATTCACCCAAGATCAAGGAACTCAAACACAAACACAACAATAGACCAATAAGGTATGATTAGAATAACAATATCCACAATTGATTTATTGCTATTTAATTCAATGCTTTGTATGAAAGTACACTAGGAATTCTTGTATATAAAGGTCTCTAGAATGCTTCTAGAATGCATAAGAATCAACAACATGATAAGTCATACAACCAAGCACATGTCCACCAAGTGTGGTTTATCCCCCATTAAGCACATGAGTAAGTGTGATGATGAGAAGTAAGCCTACAAAGGTGTAGCACACAAAATAATGTTGTAAACACCATGTGCTAAATTAGAGTTGCTTACTTCTGTGTTGTCAACATGACAACTCATAAAAGTATGCAAACTCTTAAGTGTCTCACCAAATAAATAATAAAATAATGCATTAACCTAAGTAAACTTAAGTAAAGTGTAAATAGTAAATATGTATTTACACCAATACCCCCACCCCCTTAAGTGCAACTTAGGGGAATGCCCTTAAGCTTATGAAAACTAGAATGCAAGATGGGTCCCAGCTACTAGGGCATATTAGGTACCCATGTAAATAATGAAATGAAATCACTCATAAAGTGAAGAAAGAGGGAAAACCTCATGGGAAAAACCCTCTCCCAAAAAGAGATGAAAAAACAAGATGCATGGATGGATGGAGTAATCAAGACCCCCCCATTATGACATACATCAAGTATATACAAAAGAGAAGTAGAAGGACAAAACCCCATAAGATGAAAAAGACCCCCCATAAAACAGAAGAAGAAGGAGACAAGGTAGTCCCTCCCCTAAGTGTAGTGTACCACATAGTGATAGCTACTCCAATGTAGAAGCTAATCCATGATTGCTGAATGATGTTCCTCCCCTTTGGAAGAAATAATGGCAAATGTATATGTAAGATGCTTTCCCTATGTGTAGAAAGAATCTCAATGATGAACGGTATCTCTAAAACTTTCTCAACTATCCCTATGTCGATTTTTATGGTCACCCCTTCCAAGACTACTGAGAAGGAGGGAAAATCTAGTAAGGGTGTATGTAGAACCTATTCCAAAGAAAAATCTATCTCCTCAAATGATAAAGAGACCTCCTATAACTACTGTACATAAAGATCCACAATCACATCAACTTGGTAAGACTGATCATGTAGAGAATGGACATGAGGGTTAGAGTGAGCCCTCACAAAAAATAAAGAAGGATCTACCTCATCAAAGAGAAGATGTAGATCATCAAAGATGTACTCCATGAACAAACCTAAAATATCTGTCAAGAAGTTATCCACTGATGTTGGAGCTAGAAGACTAGGTGCACCCTACTATGTTGAAGTACATGAATCTATCACTATGGCAATGGATGAATTATTTGCCTCAACAAAGAGAAGATGAATCTCATTGATGATGTCCTCCACATCTTCAATGTGAGACTCCACAAACAAACCTGCAATGATGGGAAGGAAGTCATCCCATGAAGCTAAAGCAGGAAGACAATATAAAACCTACTACACTAAATCAAAAGTATCTATGGCTGAAACTAGATTAGTAGTCACAATAGGAGCATCAGAAGGTGTAATCTCATTTGGAGAGGATACAACTGCAACTAGAGGTAAAAGATCTTTTGGGAATGGAGGAATGTGTGGATCTCCATACAACTCCCAAACATAGATCCAAACATTATATGGATCAGTGGACTTTAGGTCATCAAGTGAATCCATAACCTCCATATCCATAAATAGATAGAGAGTATGACAAATGATGGAAACAATGTTCACATTATAGGTAAGTCCTCTCACATATGGTAGTGCATTATGTTGACTACGATATGTGAGAACTAATTGGCTCCATTGTTGATAGTTTTCTAGTGTCAAGGTAATTAAATCGTCCTCTTCCATGATGTAATAATCAATGTACTCCCTAAAGATGCAAGAAAAATGAATCAAATAAAACCCCCCCTAATGTATGATTCAGGCACTTTATAGGTAGTGTGTGTACAACAACCAATTTAGGGCCTATTTTTGAAAGTAGTATTTCTATCCATAGAACCTATAATCTAATTGAAAATCTATAAAGTAGAAAAAAAAATATGCACTTTCAAAAAAATGGAACTCGATTATGTATCTAGATGAGCCTATACTAAGTATTTGAAGTGGAAAAAATTGCGATTTGCGAGTTGCAGAAAAATTCAAGAACAAAGATCTCAAACAACTTGCACCAATGTGTAGATCACAAAATTCTACCCAAAACAAAAAAAATGCTTGCAAAAAGGAGTCCGTATGACGTAGATATCACTATTTGAAAATTGTTGTTGTAACTATTTTTCCTGAATCACCACCATCGCACCTCCAAAAATCAATGGCTCTAGATTTTGCCTTAGATGTCTGATTTGGATGAAACAAAATCTGATTTGGGGGTTTTTTGACCTTCTAAATGTGATTCAAATATCTAATTTGCACCATCAAGCTTCAATCTTCACTTGAAAAAAATCTCTCCTATAGGCCTGATGGCCAATTTTTTCAAAAAAAATAATGCAGATCCAAAAAAAAATGTGGAGATGTAGATGAAAAAAAATGCAGATTTAAAAATTAAATTTAGAGATCCAAAATGGTCATACCAAATTTGAAAATTAGGACTTTGGGTTTCCGATTTGCAAAAAAAATGTTGCCTCAATTTTGACTATGGCCCAACATAGGTAAATTTATAGTCGATTTTCACCAAATCGACATTCTAGACATAATGGTGAGGTTTGTTCTAGCTCTAGATGCTCCCAATGACTGTGATACTCTAGATATGGGTCGAGGTACTAAATTAACAATGGTCTCGAATGGCTATGTGAAGAGAAATTCTTCAAGCTCTGATGCCATGTAAGAATCTGGTATAGCTCTAATACCATGTACGAATTTGCCTTAGGGAAAAATTCACCCAAGATCAAGGAACTCAAACAAAAGCACAATAGTAGACCAACAAGGTATGATTAGAATAATAATATCCACAATTGATTTATTGCTATTCAATTCAATGTTCTATATGAAAGTACACTAGGAGTGTCTGTATATAAAGGCCTTCGAAAAGCTTTTGGAATGCATAAGAATCAGCAAAATGATAAGTCATACAACTAGGCATATGTCCACCAAGTGTGGGTTATCCTCCATTAAGAATATGAGTAAGTGCGATGATGAGAGGATAAGCCTACAAAGGTGTAGCACACAAAATAATGTTGTAGACACCATGTGTTGAATTAGAGTTGCTTACTTTTGTGTTGTCACCATGACAACTCATAAAAGTATGCAAACTCCTACATGTCTCACCAAATCAACACTAAAATAATGCATTAACCTAAGTGTAAATAGTAAATATGTATTTACACCAACACATCAACATAATGGTTGTGCTCCATGTCTAACTTTTTTAGATTGATGATATGTTAAATTATGGTTTCACTAAGGTATGTGTCATTGGTTACCTATATTTCTATGGTATCATGATGTTATTTTGTGAGTACCCTTGGGATATGAATATTGATCACACTATATGATCCATTTTATTATTGCACCTCATTCCAATTGCTATAGTAGTGTTGAATTAAATGTTAGAGTATGATGTTAGTAGTATTTTTATCATATCACTATAATGATGCATAATGATATTATCTAGTGAATCTTGCATTTGAGATTATGGATGTGGATTTTAGATTATTTTATGGGTGTTTAATATTTATAATATATTATGCCATATATGTTGTTGAGTAATTAAATTATCTAAATTTGTTATAAGCTAAAAGTAATTGGAAAATACTTTATTTATATTTAGGTTTGCATGATGGGTTATATATTTTTAGAGGAGGTTCATTTAGAATTATGATTGTTATGCCTTTATGTTGTGTGCATATATATCTTTTATATTTAGTAGATGTATGAACAAATCATTGTAAATTATTATTTAAATATTTCAGTTTAAATGAAATATCATATTATTATATGTTATGAATAACATGTACTACACCATTTCTATGTGGTGTTTCTTGATGCTAGTGCGAAGTGGGAACAAAGTCTTATTCACTTGCTTGCAAGACATATGTGATGTCTCATTCTCCTTCAACATGATTATGTGTTTTCATGTGCTATGGCTATAAATATATTCATTATCTTCATTGGATGTTTTTTTTTTTATTGAACTAGGCACTTTCATCATGAGTACAATATTTGAGTTTATGCCCATATCCCTAATAATAGGCACTAAGAAATATTGAGTATGAGCTTTCATATTGAGCTAGTATCATCCTTTTATAAGTGACATATTCAATTATTGTACTATTACCCCTCTAGTACATAATAGGTAAATCTTAATTCATAATGAATTACATGATTAGATCAATGAGCATGTGTATGCATTTAGGGCTCCATAGTTGTCATGAAAGTTATTAAATTAAAAAAATGAAATTGAATGTATTTTTGGGAACTTAATGATTTAACTTATTGACTTCTTATTTATCATAGTTGGATTGCAAATGTTTGGGATTATTTTATTTTATTTGGTAAGGGGGCTAGTTAGTTTATTAAGTGGCTTAATATTCTCAGTTATAAATCACTTTAATAAAACTACTTATATTAGGCAAAAAGTGTGTTTTTTCCTCTAACTTCTCATTCATGTTTTGAGAATTTGATAATTTTTCTCCAAAACCTTCTTAGATAAAATAAATTTTTTTCTCATTATTTTTTATTTGGTTTTCACATTCTTTCATTTAGTGGCTTGTTTGATTCATGTTGGAATTTCTTTTCTTTACCAAAGGTTCCATTCGATTCAATGGAGTCTTTATTTATTTATTCTATTCTTGGTTTTTACAATTCATGTGAGACATGAATTTCCTATTTTAATTTTTTTATAATATTTACTCAAGTTTGTTTCATTGTTAATTGTTTGGAGGTTGACAGCTATTGTTCCTCTCAATTTTTATACATTTCCATAACCCAATTGGATAGGTATGTGCATTTATGTGTTTTTATGTTTACAAATGAACATTTTCACCTAGTTATGTTACACTAGATTTTTTGCATGCGGAATATGATTTTTATTTGATTTTTGAGAATTTGGGCATTTTTTTTGAAGTGGATTTTTTATTTCATCAAATTTTGAGATGTTTGACTTTTGGGTGTTTAGGGTGTTGCTTCATTTTGCATGCCACCCAGTATTTGTTTGTTTCCTTATTGGCTTGATTGGAATTTTAATGTTAGCATCTTGTTCTATAAAGAGTAGTATCATGGAACTAGAATGACTAGAGGGCATTCAAAGTAATTTTCTATCTCAATATGAGAGTGTTCTTTCAATTGTAAAATGTGGATTTTGGTTCCTTGTAAGATTTTGTCAAATTTTGAGTAATGGTTTCTTTTGTGAATCTTGTGTCATCATCATGTTCTAATGAGATGAATTATGGATTTCATGGGAATTTATGCTTAGGTAAAGTGGTGAGTTGATCCATGAGTTATTGCACTTCCTTATGGTTTTCTCTCAATTTCTTTCCCCAAGTATGTTTATGCTTTTATCATCTTGTTACATTTTTGAAATCTTGATCCTTGTACATTGTATACCATTATTTTATATAGAGTTGTTTCATCCCACCCATGTGTATGTGAGTGAGCCTATGGTGAGATCTTGCAAGACCCAAAATCCTAGATATATGTTAGTGGAGTATTTTTCCATTTAGGGGTTGGGTTTGGAACTTGCATTGCCTTGTGGAACTCATCATATGATGAAAAGTGTATGCAACCTAGTGGAATGGAGTGGCCTCTCATAGTTAACCTAGTCTAGAAGTGGTCATCAAGGTAAAATTAGGAGATTCTAAAAAGTGATAAAAAATTCAACACATGGGATAATAAAACATAATACAAGATAGAGAACCACCTTATTGATAGTTGAGAATTCCAAAGGAGTTAGTGTGAGGATGGTGTGTCACTATGACCACCGCTTTCCCACATGAGCTAGAATGAGGACATGGTATGATGCATCCCCAAAGAGTTGAGTTATGATAACCACATATAGCTTAGGCTAGTATAAGTCAAGTGACTACACTCCACTAGACTCCCTACATAGTTATCATATATAGTGTTCTAAGTAGTGACCTATGGTACTATATTACAATCATTAACATATGTGATCTTGTGCCTTTCATTTTTTGACGTGTGTGTAAGAATTTGGGTTATTTATGTCATATTTGATTGTAGTCATGACATTATCTTCATAAGTATGGTGGGATGGGCCTACATATTCTACATGGTTGGGAGTTATTGATACCTTTACTACTATTGGGATTAGATAACAAGGATGGTCTTCCAATTGTAGGACCATGCCTTAACCTTCTATCTTCTCTTGTCCTCTTGATTATTAAATTTATACTCTTTGGTGTAGTTTCTCTTCTAAAACTAATTAATTATTGCAATCAAGATGTTATATATTACTATATGTTTTATATGTTATTACTTATTTTATTTCATATTCTTGAAGAATTCAATTGATTACCTCCTTAATTTCTAGTTTTTTGTACTCTGGGTATTGAGGTTTTATGTTTACTTGGAAATTATAACTTGTGTCTATTGACATGAATTTTCCTAATCATACTATAAATTATTTTATTCTATAATCCAGTATGTTATCATTTCCCCCTTACTATTTTATTTTATACAATAGATACTTCTATCATACAATTTGAATTTTATCACACAAATTAAAAGGGTTTCATCTTACTATATCACACTTCATTTTATCCCTTATAGATTTTCATTGTGTAATAAAATACATGATAAATTCATATCTTATATATGTATATGTATATTTTTACCATCTTAAATTGAAAGCACTCCAATTTACTGAAGGTTTAGCACCTATTTAATGTGAGATCATCTATCTCCTTCTCTCTTTCATTTCTTCTTCCCTTTTTTGTCCTTTCCCCTAGGTCGAATTGAGGTAAACCTAATCAATTCTCTTTAATGCTTCTATTTTCATGCTATTAAGCTAAAGGTAGGATCTATTTCCCCTATTTCCCTCCTTTTCATCCATCTATCTACTTGTAATCTACTCCTCGCATTGAAACAATATTTCCTCAAAATTTGGATCTAATTTCTAGATCTTGAAATGTGTTTTATAGCCCCAAGACACCTAATCATCAAGGGAAAATTGTGCCCCTAGCCAATAAAGGTAAAATTTCACCTATGATGGGCCAATCATGGGTGCAATGTGCCCCTAGTGAAGCCCTATTTTGGTTCCTCTCTTTGGGTACCACATTTGAGGATGTTTGGGTGTTAACTTCTAGGTCAATTGGCCTGTGATAGTTAGTTGAGTTTGATCTCTATATAAACCCATCCATTTTTTCCATTTTTCATATCACAAAATATTATTCTTAACTGCTCAATAATCCACAATCTCTATTTCTCAAGAGTTCAAGTTTCAAGTCTTCAAGTCTTCAACCATTCCTCCATAGAAGATAAAGGATTCAACCATTCAAGAAATTGAAGGAGTTTATCTTCAATATCTTCTCCAAGACATCCAAGATTTTTTTTGCATCTTCTATGTCTATTCATCATCATCTTCTTGGTCCATATCCATTAGTGAAGTAAGCACATTGTATTCTACTCAAGAGATCTAACTTTTTAAAGGTGAATTTATGTATTTACTTTACATTCATACTATTTCAATTATTTAAATTAAAGGTTAAATCCTAGCTTTTGGTTTGAATGAGGAAAACCCCCCCTCAACAAAACAAAACAAATTATTGCAAGTTATGGATACTAAATTTATGAAAAATTTGAAGATCAGAATACCCTTTTTGGCTTTCTTTGAAACTACTAAATTAGAATCAATGTTGCACACCTTTCATCAAGGTTTCACTACATCCCTGATGATCCATTTTTCCCCTAAAGATCTAGATCACCCCTAAAGATATAATTAAGCCTTAAAATTTTTCCAAATATTTTTGAGTTTCATCTACTTTATAGATTCAGGCCCAGATCTGACAACTGCCACTCATTTTGATTAGGAACAACAAGTACAAATAGATCCCAAAGGTGTGTTCATTTTCCTCTTTTTGTCTTTGTAGCATATCTAAATATATCTATCTTTCATTATACACATACACATTTAAGGTTTTTAAGGAATTGGATACCTTTCCTATATTCTTCATAGATCTAGTTTACATTGGCACTCACTATTTATTCGGTTAGCACTAATCTCTCTAGAGATATTCATCTAGAATTAGGATTGAAAAGATTATTTTTCTTTATCTTCTTTCCTTCTATTTTCTATACATACATATATTTATTTATGTTATTTTATGAACTTATGTTTTGTGTCCTTGATTCACATTTCCTACCTCACATTTATTGGCGAACCCGACTTACGAGATTTCCACTCCTTATTTGGTGTTAGTTTTTCATTCAAAGTTAGCTCTTTATATTTTTATCTATATTTTCATTCTCTATATATTGATTTACATTAAATTAGTTTAAATTTAATCTCATAAGGTTAGATCTCTTAGTATCTTCTTTCCTTATTTGGTGGCTTTACTACTTTTAGTCATACTTGTGGTATTCCCATTAGAAGTAGTCACAGACTCATGACTCTTTTTTATCTGATTACCTCTTCTTTGAAACCTTAGTGATCATATGGTTTTTCATGATCCTAATCCTTCTATTGAGCATGAACCTTCCCACTCATCTCATGATGAGGGTGAGGCTTTAATAGCTCTTCTTGAACAAGTTGATAATCTTTCTCTTGAGATTGATGAAATGCATGATTGGATTTTACAAGAAAATTACAATACTGAGACTATTGTTCCATTTTATGCTCTTAAAAAAAGTGATCCATAATGATGAATATGTTTTAAATCTTTTTTGTGATCCTACTCACCTTGTCCATACTCATCTTAAGCCTTTGAATCAAATTTCTTTCGAAGTAGGGATGACTCCTCCTATTTCTACTCTTGAGCCTATTTTGCATGTTTCTATATCTATCTCTATCATTTCCACTTATGTTCCTCATATTTTGACTACTTCTATTCAATCTAATCCTCTTAGTATCCTTCCCATCCCTTCTTTGCATGTGAGTGTTCCACCTATTTCATTGCCAACTTCACATCCTTCATATAACAATGTTCCTTTCACTTATCCTAACCCTTCTACTATGGTTCCCAATGTTCCACCTATGCTTTTTTATACTCTATCTAATTCATACACTTTTTGTAGAGTGTGGAATGTACCTATTTTATCTATTTCTTCTTATGATTCCACTATCCTTAGTATTGCTTAGATCATGTCTTCTTTACAACAACAACTTGCTTCCTTCATTCAATCAAAGTATAAAGTTCCTACATGTGATATGGGTAGTCCTTTATCTTTTTAAATTAACTATATTGCCACTCCTTTAAAATCATATATGCCTAGCCTTGACACTTACAATGGTGAAGGTGATCTTGTGACACATCTTAAGACTTTACAAGTTCTATGTAGTGACTATGCTCATGACCATAGGATTTTAACTAAGTTGTTTTCTTGCACTTTCTATGACAAAGATTTTCAATGGTAGTTCCTTTCCCACTTTATTCTATGGATTATTCTCATAAAATTATGAGTGGTTGCATACAAGAATTTCATAATATTATTGGTTCTTCTATTTCTTTGATTGATTTGATGCATTGTAAACAAGGTCCTAAAGAGAAAGCAATTGATTTTATTGATCTATTTAAGCATTTTCATGGTCATATCTATTATCGTGTGCATGATATTGATATTAAACATATGTTTATTGTGAATCTACAAAAATAAATTAGAGATAAGATTATGTTTATTGAGTTTACCTCATTTTCACAACTTTGTGAGGTGCTTCATCATTTTAATTATAAGTAAGTCAATTTGAGAGCACCACTCCAATATTTGATTTTTTAGTTATTGATAAGAGTTATGTAGCACCTAATCCTAAAAATATTCACAAACCCAATAATTACATCAAGATAAAAAGAAACCAAAAGTATAGTATATGATCAAGTATTTGTTGCAACTCAGAGTGGTGCTAATTCTTCCTCTATTTTTTAGTACAAGTTTACTTATATCTCTGAGTGTTTAAATTATAATACGACTACATTGGTTAGTGCTAATATGATTACACTTCCTCTTTTTAAACCACGTATTCCTTAAACTACATCAAGTCTGCACTTTAGTCCTTAGGATTTTTGTCAACTTTATGTTAAATTCTAGATCTTTGCAAATGTACCAACAATTGCCATTGTAATTGATTTTTTTCCAAATTCATATTAAATGACTTATAAATATGAGAGGAAGGGAGATGCCTCATGAAGAGATATGTTTCTTATGGTTAATCATCATTAGATATAAATAACATATTAATAATAATATATAATATATATAGAATAGAATAGAATAGAATAAGTATGTATACAATATATAACTAAATGATGATTTACCAACAATAATGAATCTCATGATCAAATCAATTTGAGTGTAACTACAAACTTAACACTCCCTCTGAGTTAGCAAGGATTGATATATAACATATTATGCTCTTTAGTATAAGAAGAGATATTCTTAGAATGACATATTAGGATATCAAAATGAATCCATCAACACACTTATATATTAACATATTTTACATATGGAATTTACTTCAATTCACTATAAGGCTAAATTCCTCAATGCTCCCTCTATAGCAAAGAGGGAATTGAAGAAAACATAATACAAGATTAAATGTCACCTTAAGTATGGTCTATTATAGGTTTAAGTTATGGTTTCCAAAAAGATCTAGCCTAAAGAACCATAACAAATAATGTTCATGGTGTTTGGTAAATTTTTTCCTAATAACCATGATGGATATCAATGTGTCTAGTAAAATTTGACCTAATAATAATGACACCAATCATTTTCATGGTGCCCAGTAAAATGTGGCCTAATAACCATGATGGATATCGATGTGTCTAGCAAAATCTAGCCTAATAACGATGGCACCAATCATTTTCATGGTGTTTAGCAAAATTTGGGCTAATAAACATGATAACACTTGCTCCAACACATTTTGGTGTTATGGGATCAGTACACTATTGATAAGATCATCACCTTTCATGACATAATCACAACATCATCATGTAATAACTCACATGATATCTACCATGAACCAAGTCAAAAGGTGGACCCACCATAGCTGCTACTAGAGGTTGGATCAAAGGGTTTTCACCTCATACTTCTCTCTCATAGAGGAGAGCTTATTATAAAGAATTTATCATAGAACTTCTCCTCATAGAGAAGTTATTATCCACAAAGGATTACATCTCAAAATTTCTCCCTTTGAACATCAATCCTGGAAGGTTAGGTCCTCTAATTACTTCTTTAGAAACTCTCTTCACCCAAGGATGCTTGTGGAACTCACTCTAAATTTGATATCAATTTTCTATTTTTTTTGGTGATAAATCATCAGTTCCTCATGATATACATATGAGTGGGCCCATCAAGATCATGTAGTCACCTACATGTATTTCTAGACTCCCTCTCAATATTAATCTTCTAAGCTCCTATGTTTCCTTCAAAGAAGTGTCATACTCCCTCTTAATGTAGAATAATATCATAATCTCAATCACCAAAGATGAGAGCCTTATTTTATCCATCTTGATCATCAGGGTCTTTGGAGTTATTATCATTAGGTTGAGTCTACACAATATCTAGTAGCATGTTAAAAGTACCAACTTTTATTTTCCTATAAGAACATTCTCAAACTTAAAGGAAAATAATCTTTATAGTATGTATGGAAATTACAAATAAGAGAGAGATAAATGTAAAAAATAAGAATACTTATCTACACATGAAGATTCAAAAATTGTCTTTTTAGATTATTTGAGAATGGAACATCTCCCCTCTAAATAATTTTCTAGGTATAGAACATTCACTATTATTCCCCCACAATTTAAAATTTCCACTCATTCTTATATTGTTGAACAATTTTGTATCAAATATGATAACTCCTTTCTAAATTCCAACTCAATCTTTTTGTCCATTTAAGGCCCAAACATTCATTTTATCTTAATGGTATAAGTGAACACAAACTCATTCATAATAAACCAATATCTTGAATGAGTATGATTGTGCCACTTGAATGAATCTACAACCCATATGTCAAGTTTCATTTATCATTTATCCTAGATGGGTCAAATGAAGTCACCACTTTCTTATTGTATACACAAGGGGTAGGCTCATTAAAATCACATAGTTTCATGAATTATAATCCTCTTGACTATTACAATTTATCGATAATTGAAGATTCCATCACAACATAGTTTTACTCCCTCTGAATCAATATGATCAAGATCACCAAAGGTTGATTGAATCATATCCTTTATCAACTCCCTCTCTTTCAAGATTGCCTAAATTGCCAGCCTCCCTCTAAATCTCAATCTCCCTCTTTTCCTATGAGAACATTCTTGGGGGAAAATATCATGGGTTATAGCTTGTATAGATATATATATAATAATGTTAACATCAATTAGAATGTTAGTAATTTAACTTGGGCTTTATTACTAACAATAACATAAATGATTGTAACATAATTTATTTTATATTTTTAATAATAGAAGTAAGATAACATAATACCCAATATTTACCATTCATACTCCTATAATGAGTCTATTTATATTTAACAAAGATACCATGTTAACTTCTAGATCTCTACAAATGTACCAACAATTGCCACATATTCTCAATTATAATATTTCATATAATATTTATTAAATACTTAATATACATCTATCAACATATTAATAAAATTTAAACAATATAATTCATAATAATAATATGAAGAAGAAACATTAAATCATATACCATTCATACTTACCTTAGTGGGACTGGCACTCGAAACCTAATAGTCCTTTTGTATGTCTTACTACTTGAGGTCCCAATAGAACTTTGATATATCTAGGCACTAAAAATAATTGACTATTATATGCAATTTTCTCAGGTACCTTATTCCTTACTTGCCTATCCTGCATGTAATTACTTCTCCTTGTACGCAAGGATCTATTTACCCTTTCCATGTTGTATTTTCTATAGGTGTCACATCTTAATATGGGTGCAATCATATTCTATGTAGTCTAAAAAATCTCCATGGTGGTGGGGTAGGGGGATTAACACTTTTTTGCATTTTGTATGAAGGGTGAGCCAATGAGAAGGGCACCCTCTTTCTCTTTGCTTTTATGGTGGGACCCTATAGTCCTTTTGGTAGTCATACGTCGAAATGACTTAATGTTATAATGTGATTTACCCTCCTTTGTTGCACATTAATTACCATCAATATTTTGAATGTTTCTCTTTTATTTTAATTTTAAGAAAGCATACTATGTGCTAATGTTGAAGTGTTTGCCTCTTTTAAAATCATTTCACTTCATTTGTTGTTTCCTTACTTTAAATAGAGTTATCTCAACCTGACATTAGGAACATGCAAGAAAGATTTAAATTTAAATTCAGTTTTTCTATTTTATCATTGTTGTATAGTTATTGCATATAATTGCATGAAATCATTACATCATTTTGGGTGTTCCTAAGGTTCTTTTGTCCTAGAAATATGAAAGGCATACAGAAAGTTATCACTGAAGATTCATCCCAACAAGAACAATGCCCCTGGTGTAGAGGAAGATTTTAAAGCACTTTCTAATGCATTCAACAATCTAATCAATGCCCAACACAGACCAAAATTACAATACCAAGAGGAAGAAGGGGATGGTAATTCATCAGGCAATGAGTTCCAATCCCAATACAATCTGCACATTATTTTTGGGTCTTTAAATGGCTTCAAATTATGAGGGAGAGAGAGAGAGAGAGAGAGAGAGAGAGAGAGAGAGAGAGTAGGGAATGGGAGAGAGAGTAGGTGATGAGAGAGAGTGGGATAGGGAGGGAGAGGGACAGAGAGGGAGGGAGGGAGAGAGAGGGAGGGAGGGAGGGAGGGAGGGAGAGAGAGAGAGAGAGAGAGAGAGAGAGAGAGAGAGAGAGAGAGAGATGGGATAGGGTGCGATAGGGGAGAGAGAGTAGGGGGTGGGAGAGAGAGAGAGAGAGAGAGAGAGAGAGAGAGAGAGAGAGAGAGAGAGAGAGAGAGAGAGAGAGACTAGGGGATAGGAGAGGGTGGGATAGGGAGAGAGAGAGAGAGAGAGAGAGAGAGAGAGAGAGAGAGAGAGAGAGAGAGAGAGACTAGGGGATAGGAGAGGGTGGGATAGAGAGAGAGAGAGAGAGAGAGAGAGAGAGAGAGAGAGAGAGAGAGAGTAGGGAGTGGGAGAGTAGGGGATGAGAGAGTAGGAAATGGGAGAGAGATACTAGAGGATGGTTGAGGGTGGATAGGGAAGAGAGAGAGTAGGAGGTGGGAGAGAGAGAGTAGGGGATGGGAGAGGGTGGGATAGGGAGAGATAGATTTTTCACATAGTTTATACACACTATACTGCGTATGTGCTATAGTGCATACACACTATATGAAAACATCAAAAAATAGTTATAACAAAAGTTTGGGTCCCTACTAACCCATATTCTATTTTTTGTCTGTTGTGTGTTTTGTTGTTCTAACTTAAAACATGGGTTTTATGCTATTGGAAGTTAGCAAACACCAAATTCAATCATTGGATACACTTTTTGAAGGCTTCTTAAATATTCTTTCATGCTATTATAAGCTAGAAAACACTAATTTCAATCATTGGATACACTATTTGAAGACTTTTTGAACATTCTTTTTATAGAAAAGGTTAGTGTAGTCCTCTTTAAATATTCTTTGTTACTGTAGAGACAAATTCCATTATAATTTGACAAGTTTTTTAATATATCGCGAATTCATTGAAATTTGTATGTTTGAATGAATTGTTATTTGGAAACGGTTAGAAATTTGATAACTCATTTAATATATATAGTGAATTCATTGAAATAATTGTAATTTGTACAAGTATTTGAATGATTTGTAATTTACAAATTGTAATTAATTCAAATGTATGAATAATTTGACATATAGAAATCATCATCGTGCTAAGGAAGAAACCAAAAACTCAAAAAATAGAAGAGAGGGAGAGACATTTATCAATTAAAGAAATAAAATGAAGATACTATGTGAACAAAGAAAATTGAAATGCAATAATGAAGACTTGTCTTTTGAAGAGGAACAAGAACCACTAATACAAAGAAACAAAGAGGAAGAATTGGAAAGACAAAGAGAACAAATGAGACTCTTACATTTAAAAAGACAATTGAATTGTGAAGCTACACCATCGTTCAATGTTGGAGTGATATCATCATCTCATGTTGAAGAGACACTAATTTCTACATCTGACGATGTACACACTCCATCATGTCATGTTGAAGGCACAACACCAACATATCAAGTAGGTGATACTCCATCTTTTGTATCTTCTTGCCAATGTGCATCATCTTCAGTTCAAGGTACACAAAACACTCAAACTTATGTAAATTTTCAAAATATTTAGGGAATGGAAGAGATTATAACACCTTCTATTATTCATTTTAGAAGGCCAAAATAGTTTATTTATATTTATACTAACATTTTGAAATCAATTCCTCACAAGATTATGAAGCATACATGTCAAAGAAAAGTTAATCATATGTGGAGATTATTATTTGAAGAATTAAATATTGTAGGTCACTACCAATTATTTGTTGAAATGATGAGGAATTTGAAATTTAGGCCTATCATGAAGATTCTTGGACTAAGAATATGGAAAATTCAAATGAAAAAAGTATTCTAAAGAATCTAATGAGTGCATATGACAAAGTGGGTTCTAAATCATGCACCAAAGATAGTAATATCACAAGATATGTACTTACATTGACAATAGTAAGTACCAAAATGTAGAAAGATTGAATCATGAGAAAGACAAGAAAAATATTGAAAATTGGTAGAGGTACTCTAAGGAGAGCCATGGTAAGGCTAACAAAAAATGAGTTATTGACATTTAGCAATAGACTACCATGAAAGGATAAAAAAATTAGTAAAGCTTTGAAATCACTAATTGAATTTTTTGGACAAATAACACATGTGTTTCCCCTAATCAAAGAGATGTTGTAAGAAGGAGGATTGGTAGCCAAAATCATGACCCATATATGAAACATTTTCTGGACTCAACTTAGACACAATGTTTTACAAAATTTATTGGTATGTATCCTTGAATTTGATTAAGTCAATGATTTTATGAGATGGGTAAACCTTATTATGTGAAGATAAATCACACATGCACAACTTTTTGTTGTAGGATACATATTGAATTTTTTAACCATTTTGATGTTTTTAGGCATATATGTTTGTTTTTGCATTGTAAGTTTGTTTTGCAGGATTGTGACATGAATGAGCCACCTAGATCCTCAAGGATATTCATATCCAAAATTTTATGTCAAATACGGGATGGTCAAAAAATTTACAAGATGTCATGCTTGGATGGTACATGCTTATTTTGTGGCTCTTTGCATCTTTTATCAAATTGTGAACATATGGATAGTACACATGAGATTGGAAATGAAATAGTAGATTATGAAAAATATAAGATAGTGACATATGCTCTAAAAGATGGGAAATAAGGTAAAATATGTGACTTAGTCATTGAAAATATTTCAATGTATCACTGCATGAAGATTTGTTTTGAAAATATTATTTACAAGTATGTGAGGCATACACATAGAGCTCAATGGCTTGATTTTCCATTCAAGTTGTGCAAGGATACATTTCCACTAGATACCATTTTTTTGGTTGTAGACTTTGTAGAGAATGATGGTTCATGTGCATGCATCAAAAGAGCCTTATCTCATGAAGAACTAAAGTACAAAGATAGAGCAATACTGACAGACAAAATCCATCATCTAATGGTTTAATGCTACAATAGGTCCAAGTAAGGAAGGTGAGTCTATGATTTGTAGATTTTTTTGGTTGATAGATAATACTCATTGCACCATATGACGATTGTTGCACACTAACATGATCAAGTGAGTTTCACTCCTTTAGAAGATTTGATGGAGGTTCATGGAGTATCCACACATGAAAAATGACATGTTATTGTCCATAATGTGCAGAGAAAAATTGGGATGAGTGTGAGTCAACTAAATGGGTGGAGAAATGGGATATATAGGTTTTGGACCCAATTAACACCTATCATCCCCCATAAGCACTTGAAATGGTAGAGATGGATTCATCCATTAACTTTGATCACTTATCTGATCTAGTATAACCTGGTAAAATATATATCTTTGTAAGTTCAATATGTATTTTTATAACTTTTACTTAAGTATTTGCTAAATTAATGACCACATTTTGTACATTTATCACTGTAGATCATGTTTTTGCTATTATTGCATTTGAATACAATGAAGAAGAAACATGTTATTATTTGTGTCATTATGCCCAGGCCAAAAAAAAATGGATTACTCAGTTATAGATGGTGAAGGTTTAGAGTACCATATAGGTGAGGTGGTTGTAACCAGCACATGGCTTAGACAATATTCTATGAAGAACCCTAACTTGTGGTTATTCAAGGATTGGTAAACAAAGAGAAAGATGCTTAATTATTTGAACCTTGTTGTTGTGTCAAATGTCCACTTGATAAAGTATGGTGGAAAATCACATAATAAGACTCTTTGGAAGGTTCATGAATCAGACCACGAGGTAATACTTGAGACATTAAAATGTAGAGAAAATCTAGTTGGTTTATTAGATTGATTATAACTACAAAAATATGGAATCCTAAGGTAAAATATTATTAGGTTTGGGTAACTAAATTGAACCTAAGAGTCATTAGATTCTATGGGGTAGTGATCTTTGATGGGGCATATCTCAAAGCTCGTGTGAGTTATGGATGCAATTCTAGGTGCTACAGGATCATGTTACTAACATCTACAATAACCTCTCTCACTTTTTGGAGATTGGATTCTATTTTGACTTTGCAGCCTCATCTTGGGTGATTTTGAAACTTGTAGTGTTGGCCAATAAAAAGTTGCTAATTGGTGAATCTCTCCAACCATTCATTATGAGATCAAACTATCTATTTTGTTAGCTTTGGGTGTCTAGGTAAACCATAGTTCCAAGCTCATCCCATTCCATTGACCACTCAAAATTTCTCAAGCATGCCAAACCAAATTGACCCTAAGAGTCATTAAATGCTATAGGGCAACAATCTTTGATGGGGCATATCTCAAATCTCATACAAGGTATAGATGTAATTCTAGGTGCTACAAGATCATGTTTCCAACACCTAAAATAACCTCTCTCTCTCTTTAGAGATTGAATTTCATTTTGATTTTGTAGCCCCATCTCGGGTGATGTCGAAACTTGTATTGTTGGCTAGTACAAAGTTTCCAATTGGTAAATCTCTCTAACTATTCATCATGGGATAAAATTGTCTATTCCTTTAGCTCTAAGTGGTTGGGTAAACCCTATTCCAAGATCATCCCATCCCACTAATTGCTTGAACGTTCTCAAGCATGCCAAATTGAATTAACCCTAAGAGTCATTATATTCCATAGGGTAGCAATCTTTGATGGGGCATATCTCAAAGCTCGTGTAAGGTATGGATGCAATCATGGGTGTTATAGCATCATGTTTCTGACACCTACAATAACCTCTCTTTCTTTTTGGAGATTGGATTCCATTTTGATTTTGCAACCTCATCTTAGGTGATGCTAAAACTTGTAATGTTAGCTAGTACAAAGTTTCCAACTAGTGAATCTCTCCAACCATTCATCATGGGATTGAAATGTCTATTTTGTTAGCTCTAGGTGGCTAGGTAAACATAGTTCCAAGCTCATCTTATCTTATTAATCACTCAAACATTCTTGGGCAAGTTGAACCAGATTGACCATAAGAATCATTAAATGCCATAGGGTAGAAATATTTGATAGGGTATATCTTGGAGATCCTATGAGGTGTGGATGCAATTATAGGTGCTACAGGATTGTGTTTCTAACACCTATAATAACCTCTATCTCTTTTTGGAGATTGGATTCTATTTTGATTTTGTGGCCCCGTCTCGAGTGATGCTAAAACTTGTAGTGTTGGCCAGTACAAAGTCACCAAACTTGTAGTGAATCTAAAACTTGTAGTGAATCTCTCTAACCATTTTTCATGGGATCAAACTATCTATTCCATTAGCTCTGGGTGGTTGGGTAAACTCTAGTTCCAAGCTTGTTCCATCTTGTTGACTGCTCAAACGTTCTTGGGCACACTGAACCAAATTGACCCTAAGAGTCATTAAATGCCATAGGGTAATGATCTTTGATGGGGCATACTTCAAAGCTTGTGCGAGGTATGGATGAAATTTTGGGTGCTACAAGATCATTTTTTTGACACTTACAATAAATTTTGTCTTTTTTTTTGAGTTTGGATTCCATTTTGATTTTGCTACCCCATCTCGGGTGATGTTGAAACTTATGGTGTAGGGAACCTAGGTGGCAATTGGATACATTATCTCATCCAATGATGGAGACTCATGATAGAAGGTAAAGGGGTGATCATACACCTCATTTTGAACATCTTATTTTTTAACGATAATAAGACAATCCTTGTTTGTAAGGTCAAGGAACTTGAGGTCACCTATAAACCCAAGTTGCTTAGTCCTAAGGTTTTTTTCTTTTTTTTGTTTATGTTAAAAAGTTGACTCAAGAAGTGTTTTGAGAGTCATTACACCTTATATAGGTCCTATGTGTTACCAAAAACTACTAGGTTAAGTTCTAGGAAGAGTTAGTGCAAAAATCGCATTTTGCAATAAAAGTTGCTAATAACTCTTTGGCAATTTTAGCATTTTTTAAGAAAATGTTGAAATTAAACTTGTAACCAATAAAATTGATTGGTAATCAGTTGGAATGGATGTCAAATGATGAAAATAACCTCACAGAGTTAGAGAAGGAATAAGGTGTTGGTGATTATTACATTCTTTTTACATGGCAAGGAATTACTATTGATGTTAAACTTATATATAGGATCATTGAGTTATTGTCAAAAATCATTACTCCCTATTTTAGAACAACAAGACTATACTTTTTTAGAATGAAATACCACTTTAGCTTCATTTTATCACTAAATGGAGTTAGTGTAAGATGTTAAGGATCTTCTTGGTGTAAGCATTATATTGTATTTGTCATTAGTGACAACAATTATTTGATTTTGTATGTTCATCGAGCTCATCACTTAGTCTACAATTTATACCGAGCATTTATTAGTTTCCAAGTAATTTCATCACTTAAGTAGTTCTCACTAAGCATTCCTAAAGCTACTGATTGAGTGTACAGTTTAGTAGTGTTTACCAAGCATACAATGTTCACCGAGAAGATAGTGGTCATCGGGCTTCATAGTGTCTATCGAGTCATTAGTTTGTGTGATGTGAAGCTAGTGTCTATCGAGTGATGGATGTGTAGTGTTTATCGAGTGACAACAAGGTAAATGAAGGATTCAGTATCTACCAAGTGACACTATATCTACTGAGTCTCTAATGGTTACCAAGTTCAAAGCTATGTTGTATGATTAGTATGGACCGAGCTTCCACTTCTACCAAGTGCATGAAAATGTCGAGTAATGCAGTGGATGTTGAGTATCAGAAGTTCATCGAGTCAACTTCAAACCCTGAGTTTTCTACTATTTGGCCAACTCAGTAATATTTCGTTTACTTTTGTTTTAGTTGACCTTGTAATTGTAAATATTGAAATGGTATATATGTAATGTATTGTGCCATTTGCAATGTATGGATGTATGAATAAGTATGCATGAGGATATCAAGGAATGGATATGTAATGAAAATCAATAGTAGAGCAGAGTATATAGCAAGGTCATCAAGGAGAAACAAAGTCATATCAGTGACAAAAGGTGATTTTTACTTCAAGGATCTAATCAGAAAATCAAGTTGTAAGTCAGATCTACTATTTCATCCTGACAAGTGAATCAGTTTTCTAAATCCTTTAACAGGGTAGACTTAACAGTCTTTTTTTAAATCTCCTAACATAGTGTATACTTCATTGTATGTTTGTAAAACCTCTAACAAGGTGGATCTAGTAGTTGAAATTGCTCTTAAAAAGGTAGATCATCAGAAGTGGTCAATGTAAGCCCTAACAGGCCAACTTTATACCACAGTAGTGAAGTTTTGTGGGTATCATCCCCACCCCAATTTTACTTTCTATTTGGAAGGTTTCTAGGTCACCAAAATACTATGTTCATGTGTTATGAATGTTTATCTTTCTCATTCATGCAGTAGATTAGATAAATTAATGGTGAATGATTTACATGGATTAAGTGCTAAATTAATTTAAAGTTTTTGAGGTTACTAATATACCCCTCCCCTCTTAGTAACCTATCTAGTCTTGATTATTTACAACAATTGGTATCAAAGCTTTGTGGTTCTTAAGATAAATTTTGATAGCTTGAGCAAAGATCAAGGACAATGGAAGAAAATACAAACCAAATGAATAGAAATGTACCTTGAGTACTGATTCATATGCAATATTTCCATTACTATATTGCATCAACTGAAAGATCTTCAACTTGATACCTATTGATGCATCACTAAAACTTCATTTTAGTGAACCTTAGATAGGGGAATGACCCCTAACTTACCTCTTAAATACAAGAATGCATCCTTAGGTAAAGGCTTGGTGAATATGTCAGCAATTTGTTCCTTTGTATGAACATATTCCAATTTGATCTCCTTGTCCTGCATAGTTCTCTAACAAAGTGATACTTTTCAGCTCTCCAATGCAAATGAGGAAATCATGAATCTAAGATCTGAAAATGAAAGCTTAGGAATGATCTAATTACTGAAAGACAAATCAATGAAAGATTGAAAGCTGATCTAATTTTTAAAAAGAAACTCAATGAAAGGATGATGAAATCCCAAGCAGATATGGATCAATTAAATCAGCAAAGTGAGCAGAATCTTCATAGGCAAAAAGGTCAAGCAAGACTTGGATACAAAGAAGAAGGTGAATCTTCCAAACAAGGTGCCTAAAGGAATCAAAGACCTACTTGCAATCACTATGGTAAGTTAGGTCTACATCAAACAAATGTTGGAGCAATAGAAAGGGAAAATTCAATGGAAAATTCTACAATTGCAATCAACATGGTCATAAAGCTAATGAATGCAAGGAAAAACCAAAATTTGAAGGTAAATGTCACAAATGCAAGAAAAAAGGTCACAAGACAACTGAATGTAGATCCAAACCATTCAATCTAGCTAAAAAACTTGTAAAAGAAATATTTGGTTGGGACTACAATATTTGGTGTAGATGTTACTACTATGGAGAATATGAACACATTGGCATAGATTGTACAAGGCATCACTTGAGAAAGAGGGATACAACAGTAAGATGTTATACATGCATTGAACTTGGTCATATAGCTAAAAACTACATGAATATAGGAAGAGTTGAAGATGATAAGAAAGCTAAAGCTAATAACATCAAAAAGTAGATGAGATAGTAGTGGATTCCCAAATCTACTAAGCAAAATAGTTCAAATGATGGCTAGGTCACTAAAGAATTGGCTGACTCCACCATTTACAATTAGATTCTTAAAGGAGGAACTAGAACTATATCTTTAAGTTATATCTCAAGTAGTTCCAAATGAAAGAAAGTAGAAGATCCAATCAATATTTTAGATATAAGGGATCACATGAATTCAGGTCATACTGAGCAAGGTTAGTCATAGACTCAACTGAGCTAGGTTAGGAGTAATGAAAGTTTTGTTTGATTGTCGAGTCACAAGTTTCTACTAAGCTAGTGAGTGGATGACAGTCTGTCATGCACTACATCATTATGGTACCTAGCATTAATGGAGAATTTTCATCAAAAAGGGTAGAATTTGACTTCATTTTTCATTGTGACTTTAGTATACATAGAGCTAAGTGATTCCAGGTGCATCTAGGCAATTTCAAGTGAATTTGCTGAAAATAATTTGTTCAAAAAAATTCTCTTTCTTATTGAGTAGCAATGGCATTCAGAAGAAACAGTACCAGCAAGATGAAAAGAGGATCTGAGATGTTGGTTAAGGGTGTAGAGTGGAAAGCACCTAACTACAAGATAGTACTAGCAATTTTAGAGTCATTGGACCCTAATGGAGCCCAATCCCAAATTTTTCCCAAGGTACTTCTAATTAATGACATTTGCACTCATTTTAAATGTTCTATTCAAGATATTGGAACCCTAGAGATGGATAGTGCCCTAGAAGAAATGTGTGTTGATGGATCTCTAAAACCCAAGCATAAGCACCTAGAAACCAAAGGATTAACTCATATCTTGCATATGCCAAGGAGCTTCTAGATTAAGTGGATTAGATATATCCTTAGTCGTGTGCATAATGGACAATTATGGTTAGAGAAGCCTCTATTGATCACAAAAAAAATGATTTGCAAGATTATGAGTCTTCCAATGCTAAGAAAAACCAAATCTACCAAAACCCTAGGTTGGGATGAACTTCAAAAGAAAACCCTGGCCAAGTGGGATGGTAGAGGTCTAAAAATTAGCACTATTTTTGACATTGAATTGAGATTTGGCATTCACGTAATTGCACACAAGATTTATAGCTCTAGTTGTTTGAATTGTGTGCCATGTGAGGTATTTGATTTAGCATATAAGGTTGTGAAGAAGAACATGGAATTTGATTTGTCAGAATTACTATTGAAGTAGTTGAACAAGAACATGGATAACATCTGAACATCAAAGAACAACCCCTAAAAATTTGGTTCTTTGTTGACATGACTTTTCTTTTATGTCCAAAATTTTTTCCCATCTTAAAATGGTTCCATTGTATGGAGAAAAGATGTTCCAATTTTGTATCAGATAAATGAATTCATTGTAGAAATGGGTATAAATTTTGATAGCATTATGGATAACTACTTTGAAGATTTCAAGGAAAAGATGAACAATAGGTTTAGGATTCCTCCCAAACTTGTTGAGGATTACAAATATGATGTATGCTTTATGGTTGACTATGATAGATTTTATATTCAGGCTGTTAGGCCTAGAATTGCATGGGTGAAACCTCTTCCCTATGAGGTTAATATTGATGAGACCAGAGATATCATTGAAGCACTAGTGAATGAACCAGTTGATCCTAAGCTACCAATTTTTGGAACATATGAGGAAGTAAAGCCTGAATTGAGCTTGAAATCAAGCTACCCTAGGCAATTAGCAAAGGCAAAAGGAAGGTAGCCAAGTTGAAAATTGCAAGTGCTCCTCTAATGTTTACTAAGGGTAAAGGTAAAGATATTGAGGAATAAGAAGAAGAACAACAACAAAAAGAATCTAAGAAGGAGGCAAAGCCAAAAAATAAGAAGGAGAAGGTAAGCATTACCAAACCACCCAAGGAATCCATAGTTGTATTCACAAGAAGGTCTAAAAGGAAAGGAGATAGTGAAGTTGTGTTTGTTAAGCCCTCTCCCACATTTCAAGAAAGAATTAATTAGTTGAGAGTAGGTGCTGGAATCAATAATTTCAAATCACTCAAGTATGAATCTAGAACTCTAGCAAAGAAAAAGGAAGTTGAAGATCTAATCATGGACAAGCTAGGAAGATGGAAATTCTCTCCTAATAAATTTGCTTGACAAATCCCTATAGTATTGTTAGAAAAAGTCAAGGTTAGGTGATAATCACTTGAGCAGACAAATAAGGACATATTTGAGAAAACCTTGAGAAAATTGCTACCAAATATTTCAAATGTAGAGGTGAAGGCAACTATGAAAAAGAATGAAGAGAAAATGATGATGAGATTCCATACTTGTCTGATTTTGATAAAGGAAATTGAACATGTAGTCAAGGATGCCACATCTATGTGGGAAAAAATCTACCATCTATGTAAACCCAGTGATGATTCAATAGAGATCAATGATGATGATGACAGTGATGATGAAGAAGAGGACAACACTCTTTATGGCACTTTTGATGTTGAAGATTATCAGGCACTGAAGGATGATGATGAAGAGAAAGAGGAAGACAAGGAAGAAGATGAAGATAGTGATCCAATGAGAATAGTAGTAGAAGTCATTGCTTCCCTTCCTCACTCTCCACCTAAAAATACTACATCATCAGGGTTGGAGATAGCTTTAGCAAGTATGATTACAATCATTTCAAATATATCATCTGTACAATCATTATAGCTACCTCATAGCTCTAGGTATTTGCAATGGAAGTGTCTGTCACTTCATCTACCGAGTTGTAGCCCTCTTCATCAGCTCCCAAGTCATCTACAACTTCAATGGTGTGTGAAGCACTTAGTTCTACAATTGTGCCAACCTCATCAGTAGCATGTATAGTAAGTTTACCATTATATTCTATAGTTTTGTCTACTACAACTTTAATTGCATCAACTTTTGTTCTAGTTAGTTCTTCATTTCTAAGTGCTCCAATTTTTTCTCCACCTATTATTACTTCATTTTTGGATAGCACATTATTTTTGGACATAGTTAGCACTTCTTTCAATTTTCCTTCAATTGGATCCATTCAAGTTTTTACTGCAAGTCTAGTGATTTCTATTATTTTTTTCCATTTCTAAGTCCAAGGAAGTAAGATCATAAGTAAAACCAAGGACTCCTCTAAAAAAAAATTTTACTGGGAAAGAAATTGATGAAGACATTGATTTGGACAAGGAAATTTTTATTCCAAAGTTAGATCTGGATACTACCATAGTTGATGAAATGAGACTGGTCAGTTAGCTTTTGGAGCAAAAGGCAAGGCAGAAACAATTAAGAGCTGAAAGAGATAGAGAGTTTACATTAATTGAAAATGCTAAAAATATAATAACTGAGGCTATAGTGTTGATGTGGACTCATCACATCACATTTTTTTACAATTGGAAGAAGCTATAAATAAGTTCAATGAGGACACTTCTGGCCAAGAAAAGCTTATTAAGAAGCTAGAGAAGAAGTTTGATAATAAAGTGCTTGAGCACATTGCTCACCACATTGCCATTAACCAGGTAGAGCTATCTACAATTTTGAGAAATCTTGAACAATATTTCACTAATGTGACATCACTTTTTGGCAAGTTATGTGATGTTACCAAGTTTACCAAGGAGATCAAGGAAAAATTGAGTAAGAATGATGTAGATATGAAGGCAAGCACTCAAAGGCTATAGCTTGACCCTAGTTCAAGCTTAGCACATCACATCAAGGTGAGATTTTTATCAAAAATGCAGGTAGAATTGCTAAGAGAGGAAGCCAAGTTCAGATCCACACTGAAAGATATCCAAAATATGATCCTTCTAGTTATGGACTTAATGCAGAAACACATTGCATATTCAAAAACATTGGTCTAGGATAATAATTTTTCCATAGCAGATCATATGATTGAACTTTCTGTAGAAGTTCAAGTGGCACTCCACCTACAAAATTTTGCAAGACAACTAGGATAAGAAATTGGCTCTTATTCTCAAGGTACACTCCAAATTTCACTCACATTTTCGTGTCTCTATTTGAATATATTACATAAACTCTTTGGCATTATTGTCAAAAAGAGGGAGTAAGAGATAATAAGAGACTTGTAGAGACAATGAGGGAGAAAATAAATTGATTTATGTATAGTAAAAGACTATGTATATATTATGTCATATGTATGGGGGAGATATGTACAAATGTATATATAGTAGCTTTACAAAGATCAATTTTGAAAAATTAAAAATCAATATGTCAGTGTACATAAGTCTTGGCTCATAAATGTTTTTGTCACTAATGCCAAAGGGGGAGATTGTTGGAATTATGTTGTATTTGTTATTAGTGACAACACTTATTCAATTTTGTATGTTCATCGAGCTCATGACTCAATCTATAGTTCATACCAAGCATTCAGTGGTTGCTAAGTAAGTTCATCACTTAAGTAGTTCTCACCAAGCATTCCTGAAGCTACTGAGTGAGTGTGTACTCTAGCAATGTTTACCAAGCATATAGTGTTCACCAAGTAGATAGTGGTCACTAGGCTTCATAGTGTCTACCGAGTCATTAGTTTGTGTGATGTGAAGCCAATGTCTATTGAGTGATGGATGTGTAGTGTTTATCAAGTGACAACAAGGTAAACGAAGGATTTAGTATCTACCAAGTGACACTATATCTACCAAGTCTCCAATGGTTACCGAGTTTGAAGCTACACTATGTGATTAGTATGGACCAAGATTCTACTTCTATTGAGTGCATGATGATGCCAAGTAATGTAGTGGATGCTAAGTATCAGAAGTTCACTGAGTTAGCTTTAGAACCTGAGTTTTCTACTATTTGGCCGACTCAGTAATATTTTGTTTACTTGTGTTTTAGCCAACCTTGTAATTGTAAATATTGAAATGGTATATATGTAATGTATTGTGCCATTTTCAATGTATGGATGTATGAATGAGTATGCATGAGAATATCAAGGAATGGATATGTAATGTGAATCAGTAGTAGAGTAGAGTATACAACAAGGTCATCAAGGAGCAGTAAAGTCATATTAGTCACAAGAGGTGATTTGTACTTCAAGATCTAATCAACAAATCAAGTTGTAAGTTAGATCTACTATTTCATCCTGACAAATGAATCAATTTTCCAAATCTTTTAACAGGGTAGACTTAATAGTCTTTTTAAAAATCTCCTAATAGAGTGCATACTTCATTATATGTTTGTAAAACCTCTAACAAGGTGGATCTAGTAGTCCAAATTGCTCTTAATAGGGTAGATCATCAAAAGTGATCAATGTAAGCCCTAACAGGCCAACTTTATATTTCAGTAGTGAAGTTTTGTGGGTATCATCCCCACCCCAGTTTTACTTTCTATTTGGAAGGTTTTTGGGTCACCAAAATACTATGTTCATGTTTTATGAATGTTTATCTTTCTCATGCATGCAGTAAATTAGATCAATTAATGGTGAACGATTTACATGGATTAAGTGTTGAATTAATTTAAAGTTTTTGAGGTTACTGATTTACCCCTCCCTTCTTAGAAACCTAGCTAGTCTTTATTATTTCCAACACTTGGTTGTCTTAATAGCCATCTCATGGGTTTGAAACATAATCACTTCCCTTTGTGAACAGTTGGCCGAAAATCAGCAAATTACATGTTGTTACAAAGAAAATACAGTCATAGGATGTTATAAGATTATTTTCACTCATAGGATGTTGAAGAATCCCTTGGAAGGATGGAATAGATGACAAATTAAACTTTGTGAGATAGTTATCTTATTCAGTAAGGAAACCCTCATTATAACAAGGGTTTGGAGGTTTGTGTATCTCCTCAATAGTTAGGACTTTGAAAGTCAAAATTTTGTAAGATCTTGGTAAGGTAAAACTATAAACAAGTTCATTTTTTATTTTTATTTGAAATTTTAATGAGTTGGGAGTTAGAAGGTATGTTTTAGGCCAAAAAGTCTAGACTCGAGCCTGCAAGTCATATGTTTTATTGAATAGTTGGGTGTCTATGTTTCTGGGATTTAGTCAAGATTAGTATAGGGTATCTTAATCCCTCATTGGTTTTGGTAGTTTCTTGGAGATATTTTGATTTCTTACCTTAAAACCCCAAAGGTAGCACTACAAGAAAGACCATTTTAGGTTTGTTTGTGAGAATTGATGTTTTGAAGCCCACTAAGGTGCACAACACCTTATGAATGTTGAAACCACTTAAATGGAAATGAGTTAAGCCTTTTGGAAGCTTATTGGGGTATGGTGTTGTGAAATATCCTAGAGAGTGTAAGATAGTGGAGGTGTTGGGTATTGTGTGATGTAGAGATAACAAATGGAAGCAAGAAATTAGCCCAAACCCACACAACACTCAAAATGCTCACAAGGATTGAAAAAGGGATTTAGTCAACTTCCACAGGTGTATACTCTTCCTAATGAACACTGAACAAGATTTCTAGACCCACCTTCCACAAATAAGACTCAAGGAAAACATGAACCAACTTGGGAAAATATGACCAAATTCCTCCACAATGGGAAAAATAAGTATTTTTTTGTTCTAGGCCTTTCCACCACTAGAAAGGGCTCGGAACAACTTAGTCTCAACACAAACAAGGTAAACCAACCACTAGTTGTACTCCTAACAACCCACAACTCAATTTTCTCAATTTGACCTAGAAGCCTATTAGGTCTCCTAAAATAGATTTTGGCCAATAACTCCAAAACTTGCCAAAATATGATAAAGTACATCCCTAACTTGCTCCATGCCAAAATGGAAAGAATTCCACCAGTGGAGAATCAAGTTAGGGTCATTTTTGTGACCAAACCCTAATTTTAAGGGTTTCTCAAACCAACAACCAATAAAATAGGACATCTTTTGCAAAATGATTGATAGGGACTTCGAACCAAAACAAAGATCTCCTAAATGAAAAGTGCCAACTATTCAATGCAAAAATTTTACGCTTCAACCATTTGGTTTCGTACTACATGTGAGAAAATGCACTGGAAACAACAAGTTTTTATTGATTTGAGAGTAAGTAACATGTGTTTCTTCAATTCATATCCACTTCAAATTTTTAGAGCCTTTATAGGCTATTTTTAACTAATTAAACTGACCTATGGATAGTTCTAGCCATTAGGAGTTATATTTTGAAAAGTTGTCAAGAAAATTGCAAAAGTTGCTAAGTAACTTTTTGCAATTTTTGTGCTAAGACAACTTTTATTACAAATTTTCTTGTAAATGGATTCCACAAACTCCTAGGGACCCTACTAGTGTTCTAAACACCTAGACTACCTAGAAAACATGGAAATAACCAAAAATCCACTTTATTGGACCAATTGATGCCCGAGGTTTATAGTTGAACCATGGGGTCTTGTGTCCATTACAAATGTGGATGGTCATAGGGAGATCATTAGATCCATCCCTAGACCTTATTACATCAAGAAAAGAAAACAAAAGATTCGGTGCTCTACACCATTGTGGGAAGTAGTTGGTTGAGTTTGTGAAGGGTTTGGTAGAGACATTTGGAATAGGTAAGGGTGGCATAAGGAATAGGTCAACCATCTAGTCTCTAGCCTTTGAAGAGTACTAAGGGACTGATGGTAATATGTTTGGATAGGCTTGAAAGAATCCTAGTGATGAGAGTTTGGTAATAAGAATCTAGTATCACCACTTCCTTCTTGCATCAATATCAAAATATCTATTTTGTTTGCTAGGTTCAGTGGAGAAAAAAAAGTTGTTGTCTAAAAACCACAAAAAGGGGCTACAAGGGCAATTAGGCCTATTGATAGAAATTTTGTAAAAAACATGTTAGGAGAGTAAACCAATTGTGGAAACCTCATCATTAGGTATTCCTTGAAGTTTCCAAGGTGTTAGTGTGAAGAAAAAAAGTTGATTATGATCCATTTCTTAGATTTACTCATTTTCCCTTATTGCTTCCCAAGTCTTGAATAGGGAAAGTGATCAAGTAGTTTTGTGAAGTTGGGTAGAAGTTTGTTTAGTGTTTTAACCAAGTTGGAAAGAGTCTTTGGAGACACTTAGGAAGGCATATATTATGATAACCGATAATCTCATGCATCAAATACATGTCATACATCAAATATAAAATATCATATATACATCAAATGTATGTCAAATATGTCCACTAACATAAAATCCAAGATATATGTTCACTAATGCCTATAGATGTGTGTCTATCCCTATATCTTCTCCTTCCCATGAGGAGAAGGAAACATATCCCTAGAGGTCTTTGATCATTGCATGGAGGGAGATGATGGGGATGATAAGGTCTTCCTTACACACTCATTCATCCTCTTATGTAGGCTCTGTAATGAACCCAATTTGGGGGTCCATTGTTTTTATCTAACTTTTCTCTTTTCTTGGTTGGTTTTTGGCAATCATTTTCTATTCTTGTTGTTGGATTTTCTTTGTACGTTTCCTTAGTCCCTTTGACTTGTTTGTGGTCACTCCTTGACATTAATAAGTTTAATTTTTATCTTTATCTTTATGAAATAAATATATGCACATATGTAACACGTGACGTAAGTATAAACCCTATTGCAATCAATAGCTGGTAGTTCATATAACAGGGTATCTAATGCACTATGATCTATTACTGCACATAGGTAGATTGAATGTATAAGTTCTTAGGTTCCATAAAGACTTATGGATGCAATGCCAACAACTCTATTCATATCTGAGGTCTGATTTCTCATATTAGATTGATGTCTTAGATTGACCTCTTTATCAAATGGAATTATTCTGCTTGATCTGCCCTTAGCATTTTTCCTATTTACTCATTGCTGACGTATATATTCATTTGAAATCCTCTCTCGTGACTCATCACTGGTTTTGTTGACTTCCATTGAAGAGATATACTAATTTTTAATATTTTTTCTAATCTAATCTCTTGAATTAGTTCATATATATGTATATATATATATATATATATATACACACACACACACACACACACACTCATACCAATAGTTAAGATATAGGTGGACATGTCTATTCATTAATGAAAAGACACGACTGTATATAATAGTATATACTTTTAAAAATATTTATTTATTATGATTTTCCAAAGTTAATATGATATTTAATTCATTTATATTTTAGATTATAATATATGATATAAATTATGTCAATTGTAATAATATATATTTAATGATTATATAATTTTATACAATGGTTTGTTCTATGAATAGTCTTATAACTATTATCCTTTTAATAACTCCTCTTAAGGATTATTGTCTTTATAAATCATTTAATATTTATAAGATATTATCATTATATATATATATATATATATATATATATATATATATATATATATATATATATATATATATATATATATAGTTTATGTTTATTGTATTAATAATTAATTGTATTATTAATTCTATGTCATACTATTATATTAATGATATAATATAAGACTATTTACTTTTATATTTGTATATTTATTGTACTATCATTTTATATTAATGGTTGTACCATATTAGATCTAATATTATATTGATTAATTAATCAATCCATTACCCTTAGTTATTAATAGTATTTATATCCAATGTGATAATAGTTAGATATCTTATTGATAATGTAATTATAACATATTGTATATTATATGAATAATAATATTAGTAATATCATAATTCTTAATACTATTTCATAGTATATTTTCTTTATATATCATTTATAATAATAGTTAATTCTTAATTATATCATAATATTATCCTTGAATATATCCATTTCATAATATAACCCATGTAGGTAAATAATATTATTGGTATTTGATATCATTTATAATCAAAGTATTAATTTGTTATTTAATTTATTTAACTTGTTAATATTATAATTATAATATAATATTTGAATATTCATATCCTTTTAATTTGGGCTTATGACAAGTTTTCCCTTCCACAAATTGCTTGCCCTCAAGAAATTCCTAATTTCCACTCAACTTAAAAATCAAGGGCCTATTCCTTGATCATTTTACTTTAGATTAGTAAAATAATGATTATGCTAACAAAATTATGAAATATAAATATGTACAATATTTAAACATTAATGCATGAAGACACAAAGTATACACATTAATGCAAGAAGACACAAAGCAAGCACCAAGTAGACACATGAATACATGAAAACACAAAGCATACACGATGAAGACAGATGATGCAATGAAGAAACAAAGCATACACGATGCAGACACATCATACATTCTTTGTTGATTCTCTATAATTTAACTTTCACAATGAAGTAGAGTAAAGGGAAGGATTTAAAATATACTTCCTCAATACACCTTTTGATCATGGATCCTACAAACAAAAATAATTATTAGCATATAATAGCTTTAGAGAGAGATGAGTCTTGTAATTATCTCTTTTCTCATTTACATAATTATTTCGAAGGAATCTTTCTCTCCTCTCATTATGATCATCATAAGATGGTAGATTTACGGTGCAAAGGGTGTGTGAAATAGGCTACAAGCAATTCCCTAGAGGATATATGTCATGTGCTTGAATTTACTCCGCCTCTCCCTCCACCAACTCCCTACCTTAGGATATCATAATGTGGATGAGAAGATGAGTGTTAAATTTAATTTACTCAGTGGAATATTTCTTCTTTAGTACATAGAAAACTTTATTTTTCCTTATTATGATCATCTTGAGATGGTAGATTGACGTTGCAAAGGGCACGTGAAATAAGCTACAAGCGATTCCTTAGAGGATATCTGTCAGGTGCTCGAATTTACTCCGCCTCTCCCTCCACCAACTCCCTATCTTAAGAGATCATAATGTGGATGAGAAAAATGAGTGTTAATCTAATGAATAAGAATATTTATCTCTCCTTATTATGATCATCTTGAGATGGTAGATTGATGGTGTAGAGGACATGTGAAACAAGCTACAAGTGGTTCCCTAGAGGATATCCGTCAGGTACTCGAATTTACTCCACCTCTCCCTCCACCAACTCCCTATCTTAAGAGATCATAATGTGGACAAGAAATAGACCCCTATGTAATATCTAATCACATGGCTTTCTCCTCTATCATAATTGGTCAAATTCTTTCTTTTTATGGAATATACACTACTCTATGGACATGTATTTACTCTTTTGTAATGTTAGGTGTAAAACCAATAGTCACTAAACTATGATAGGTCACTGCACCTTATTTCATATATTTCCATGGTGTTTAATACTTCACTATTTATTTATTTTTCATTTATATTTCATTTTTCATATGAAATATTTATTTATATTTCATTTTTCATATATTTTGATTTTATTTCATTGTAACTAGAACCATTGATAGACTATTCAATATTCTTTACAATAACAAATGTGTCAGTAATAAGAAAGACACTAACAATTATCTCTTAATAAAACATATGAAGAAGATATAAACTTACCTCATTACCATACCTTATTACCATTATGTGTTTGAAGTGGTGATTTAGGAGTATGACATAATCCCCATTTCCACTTTCCACGTTAAAGTCCCTTATTTGATGTTGATTAGTATGGGGCATAGACCAACTGAGTTAGGAGTGATGATGGTCTTTTGAAACTTCATTTCTTAGTTGATTTTTTCTCCCCTTTATTAATTTTCTTCTTAATATATTTCCCTTTGTAAGAAACTAACATTAATTCTCTTTTATTCCATTATTATTATCTTAATATTGTGAATTCTCTTTATTCAATTATTATTCTTAATATATTTTCTTTAGTAAGAGTTTAATATTAATCTCCCTTGAATACTAAATGGTACTGATGCATACCTTGAACTTATTGTACTACTGGCTATTGTGATGTGGTCTATATTCCACATGAGGCTAATGGCTCTGATCGGATGCAAACCCAATGAAGTTCCTCACAGGTCTCGATGCCAAACCAGATGAGTGATTGGTTGATACTTTTCCATGTAACAATGATGCTTTTATGAACTTGATTCCACTTGTTGTCCCAAATAATCCTTTTCTCTACTGATAGATGGAGAATAAATGATTTATTGCTATCATTCTTCACATTTTGAAATGCTATTTCTTGGGACATAGAGACTGCATTCACTCAGGAATTTTGAATTTGGCCATTCATAGATAGAGAGTCTCTTGATTTTGGACATGAACAAAATGACTTTTGGATGAATGTTTGCAAGCTGGTCCTTCACCCCTTTCACCTTCTCCACCTAATCCCATAGTCTTCATAGCAAATGCTCATGGGAAAAAAAATGATTCTCATGCATTTGCCTATACTAATTATCTGGCAACTGACGTGGATCACCTTTGACTTAATAGTTTAGGTTTTAAATGTATTCCATAATCTTAAGAAAATTGAAATCCATGGAGTTTAGCATGGGATGAAATATATGACAAACATAGATTATATTAAGGGGAATACATCTGACTATAGCTGTATCCAAGTGTTTAAGGTTGTGTCATTAGTATATTGTCACATGATCATATTCTATACATCATCAGATCCATATTCTAGACCTTTTCTCTACTGTAGCATATCCATAGTCCAGGCGATTTTGTCTTTGCACCAACCATACTATTTGAGATTTTCTTCCTGATCAAAGATTGCACCTGATCAATCCTACAAATCCATGCCTCCCATATTATATTTGTGTTATCTTCTATAGAAAAATTGATGTTTATGGGGCCAATTGTGGTTATAGGGCATTTTACAATTAACTATGGCAGAGGAAAAGAGTGGAGACTTGCATGTAATGGGTCAATGTGAGTATTGTGGTCAGCAGATTTTAGAAACTCATAATTCAAAATTTTATCATTTATGTTATGGATTCTTGGCTCTAGCAAGAAATATCTTCTATATGAGACAATTTTGGATTATAAGGTATTAAATATCTTGATCCTAGAAATTATTTTTATAATTTGTTGCAATTGTTTCCTTTAGTTTATATCATGTTTCTACTTGAATAATACTTTCTATACTGGGAGCTTATGGTGGAACTTAAATGAATGACTATGAGTTTGAGAACTTGTGATATTCTATTCCCTATCCTCTTCAAGCTTTGGCTGTTACCAAATGTAAAACATAAAATAGGTAACAAAATTCCCAGGGCCACATACAATCATTCAAAGTAGCTTTCCCAGGCTTCCTAGGTCCATATATATGAAAAATGGGGTGTTATCATCACCTTACACTTTTGTAATCCAAGGCAATTTTTGTTGGAATATTAATTGAATATAGTCATTTGTCCCTAGAGCCAAATGCCCACCTACCACCCCTGAACATTCAAAAAATTTATTACAGGTAGGTGAGTTTTCAAATTTAGAAATGAGGGGGAAAACATTTTGCAAGTATGAAAAAAAGGAATGTTTTAGATTCATTTGACCAGAGAGTGACAAAAGTAGAAGTTGAAGAGCTCAGAAGTTGTAGAGAGAAGAGAAGTGATTAGTAGATCCAGTCATCAGAGTGCAGAGACAAGGAAGTTTATTTCATGCCTGCAGATGCAAGTGTTTCTTCTCTAGTGATTCTGTAAGTTCTTAGTTTATTGCTTGATTCAACCTATGAAGCAGTGATTGCTCTAGCCATTATTGTATACAACCATTAGAGTTGCAAGTTTAAAGTTTTTTGAAGTATTGAAGTTGTTTAAAGTTTTAGGGTTATTTTAGGGTTTTTTTGGTTGAAGTCGAATGCTCCCAAATTTGTAATAGTTTTGAATCAAAGTTAAATAGCAAGCAAGCAGTCATACATGAATCCATTATATTTCTTCTATAAATTCCATTTGTGAAGTTTATTGTTGAATATATTTAAGCTTTGGGTTCTCTAGTTTTAATGGTGGAAAATTTCACGTTGGAAGTTTGTCACTCAGTTTGGTCTTTAATTGTGGTTTAACTTTATAGTCATTACCGAGTTCACTCGGTGTCTTCTTCTATCGAGTTCCACCAACCTGTGGCTACCAATTTCACTCGACATCCACACTACCGAGCTCACTCGGTATCCAATGTCTACCAAGTTGCTCTTCATTTGTCGAGTTCACGCAGCACTCTCCTACCACTCAGTTTATTAAAATGCCAAGCAATTTTTGGAACTTGGTAATAGTTTGTACCAAGTAAAATTTAAGGGTTGTGAAATTATTTTTTAGGGTTGGTAATATTTTTTTTTCACATGGTATCAGAGCTTTGAGGCCCCACATCCAAAGTGAGTTAGGGAAGATTTTTTTGGGATATTTATCATGGCAGGAGATGCAAGAAACATATGGCAACAACCACCACCCTTCAATGGACAAAATTATGATACATGGTCAAAGAAAATGAAAACCATAATGGTTGCTAATGATTTGTGGGAGTTTGTAGTTAATGGGTTCAATGATGTGATAGACCCAATTCAGTATGCTACCCTCAAAAATGCACAAAATACTCATTTGAAAGAGTCAAGGCAGAAGAATGCTAAGAAATTAAGTTTGATTGAAGCAACAATGATAGAGATAGGATTTCCAAAGATTGCAGCAGAAAATTATGCAAAGGAAGCATGGGATATCCTTGAGATGAACTTCAAGGGGATTGATAAAATTTGTACTATAAAGCTATAGAATATGAGGGAGTTTGAGAACCTTCAGATGAAGGAAAATGAATCAGTTGTAGATTTTAGTTCAAGGACCTCCAATGTGATTGATCAACTAAAATCAAATGGAGAAGAATATCAAGAGTAGAGGATAGTGGAAAATATATTGAGGAGCTTACCTCATAAATATGACAATTTGGTCATGAACATAGAAGAGGCAAAAGACCTCACTATTTTGACAATGGATGAGTTGATGGGTACTCTTCAAACCCATGAGCATAGGATCAACAAATCTACATCTTCTTCTTCTCAAGAGAAGGCATTCAAGGCTCAATCAAATCCAAGAGGAAGGGGGTGAGGAAGAAATGGCTCAGGCAAAAACTCTAGAGGCAGAGACCGAGGAAATGGAGGACAAAAAAATGCTGCAACAGAAAGCTTAGGAAAAGCGGATGGAGCAAGTAGCTCACAAAATACTTGAAGAGGAGGTAAGAAAAACTATAACTCAAATAAGAGTAATCTAGAATTGCCTCCCAAGAAGCAAGTGATTGGAGTAAAATGGGTCTATAAGACCAAATGCAATGCTGAAGGCAAGATTGATAGGCATAAGGCAAGGCTGGTAGTCAAGGGCTACAAATAGCAGTATTTAAGAGACTATGATGAGACATATGCCCCTATTGCAAGAATGGAAACCATGTGTGTTGTCATAGTAATTGCAGCTCAGCACAAGTGGAAGGTATTTCAAATGGATGTGAAGTTTGCCTTCCTAAATGGTGTATTGAAAGAAGAAGTATATGTGGAGCAGCCACCTGATTATGAAGTTGTAGGTGAAGAGAACAAAGTATATAGATTGAAGAGAGCCCTTTATGGGCTCAAGCAAGCTCCAAGGGCATGGTACAGTAGGATTGACTCATATTTAATGAGCAATGGCTTTAGCAAAAGCAATGGTGAGCCTACTCTCTACATCAAAGCAAAAAATGGAAATGTGTTAATTATTGTCTTGTATGTAGATGATTTGATTTGTATTGGTAATGACAAGGCTCTAATTGGTGAGTTCAATGAGGCCATGAAAAATGAATTTGAGATGACAGACCTAGGTCTCTTGAAATACTTTCTAGGAATAGAAGTAAGACAAATGCATGATGGTATTTTCATCTCTCAAGAAAAATATGCAAGATAGATCTTGAAGAGATTTAAAATGAAAAATAGTAAGGCAACCCCCACACCAATAGTAGTAGGTCTGAAGTTGAGCAAAGAAGACAACAACAAAAGAATGGATCGAACAATATACAAGAGTATGGCTGGAAGTTTAATGTACTTAACGGTAATTCGACCAAACCTAATGCATGCAGTAAGTCTAATTTCTAGATTTATGGAAACACCAAAGGATTTCCATTGGCAAGCGGGAAAGAGGATCCTAAGGTATGTGAAAGGTACCAAGGGATTTGGAATTTTTTATACTGCATCAAATGAATTCAAGTTGGTAGGCTATACTAATAGTGATTGGGCTGGAAGTTTAGATGATAGGAAGAGCACTTCCAAATACATGTTTCATATGGGATCAAGTGCAATTTCATGGGCATCCAAGAAGCAACCTATTGTTGCTCAATCTATAGGAGAGGCTGAATACATAGCAACAAATGCAACAACATGTCAAGCTATTTGGCTAAGGAGGATCTTGATAGATTTGAATGAAAGGCAAGAGGATGGAACCACAATTTATTGTGACAACATCTCATCAATTGCATTGTCCAAGAATCTAGTCTTCCATGGTAAAAGCAAGCATATAGAGATCAAATATCACTTCATCAAAGAGTTGGTGGAGAATGGGGATATCAAGATGGAATTTTGCAAGTTTGAGTAGTAGCTAACAGACATTTTCACAAAGCCATTAGGCATTGGAACTTTTGTACACCTAAGAGAGTGTCTTGGTGTAGTTGATGTGGATTAGTAGTGATCCTTTTTTTGTTTGGCTCAGGACAAAGGGGGAGTGTTGGAATATTAATTGAATATAGACATTTGTCCCTAGAGCCAAATCCCCACCTACCACCCCTAAACATTCAAAAAAATTATTACGGGTAGGTGAGTTTTCAAATTTAGAAATAAGGGGGAAAACATTTTACAAGTATGACAAAAAGGAATGTTTTAGATTCATTCGACCAGAGTGACAAAAGTAGAAGTTGAAGAGCTCAGAAGTTGCAAAGAGAATAGAAGTGATCAATAGACCCATTCGTCAAACTGTAGAGACAAGGAAGTTTATTTTGTGCCTGCAGATGCACATGTTTCTTCTCTTATCATTCTGTAAGTTCTTAGTTTATTGATTGATTCAACCTATGAAGTAGTGATTGCTCCAGCCATTATTGTATGCAGCCATTAGAGTTACAAGTTTAAAGTTTTTTGAAGTATTGAAGTTCTTTAAAGTTTTAGGGTTATTTTAGGGTTTTTTTGGTTGAAGCCGAATGCTCCCATATTTGTAATAGTTTTGAATCAAAGTTAAATAACAAGCAAGCAAGCATACATGAATCCATTATCTTTCTTCTATAAATTCCATTTATGAAGTTTATTGTTGAATATATTTAAGTTTTGAGTTCTCTAGTTTTAATGGTGGAAAAGTTCATGTTGGAAGTCCATCACTCGGTTTGGTCTTTAATTGTGGTTTAACTTTATAGTCATTACCGAGTTCACTCGGTGTCTTCTTCTATCAAGTTCAACCCTCCTGTGGCTACTGAGTTCACTCAGTATCCACACTACTGAGCTCACTTGGTATCTAGTGTCTACTGAGTTGCTCTTCATTTGCCAAGTTCACTCGGAACTCTCCTACCACTTAGTTTATTAAAGTGCTGAGCAATTTTTGGCACTCGGTAATAGTTTGTACCGAGTAAAATTTAAGGGTTGTAAAATTATTATTTAGGGTTGGTAATATATTTTTTTCACAATTTTATGGCTATCTCGCCACGGGTAAAGTTTTTTAGCAGAGAAGATGACAATCTTGATGAATGGAGCTTGCAATATTCTATTGGCATTGGCATTAGAAATTCAGTTTATCTGTATTTAGGGATGCATGAGAGATCTGCCTAGAGTTGGTAATGTAGACATTAATGTTATTCATGACTCCCCACTTTTGGGGCTTTTCTAAATACAATAAGTGGCAAAAAAAATTTAAAAAAATATTCCCATATGGCATAACAGTTATAACACATTTGAATAAGTTCTGCACTTATTTAGTGTAATTGTTGTTTGTGCTTTGTAACAATGTAGGATTACTAGTACTAGCACTATCCAATGGGAAAAGAGGCTAGATGGCAAAAATCTTGAAAGAAACACCATTCCATTTTCTTCCCTCAAATGACATTTCTATGTGAACATTTTTTGCAATGCTCTGATTGCTTTGTGCCAACTACAAAAATGTAATCTTAGACTGGCTTAATGGGTACATTTGAATCATTTAAGCCAGCTCCCAAAAATTTCCCATCATAGCTACAAATTGGAGACTATCTGAAGCTTTGTATGTCCCCTCGTGGCCATATAAAATAATACTTATTGTGGAGTTTAGATAAAACCAGAGCTTTCATAAATCAATTAATTGCTACTTTTATCTATAAATAATAGAGTTATTGATCCTTTTTCTCATAGAATACAGAGAGTCGAGTGCACTAATGGCAAAGGGATACATATTCGTTGTCTTCTTATTTGTGATCACGTCTTCTTTTTTTGCTTCTGGTAAAGTGTATTCTTCTTCTGCTCTATAATTAATGTTAATTTTTTAGGGTAAATTCTGATATACTTCCATCGCATTTGATCTTCTACCTCTACTAACATCATCCAAATTGATCACAAGGAATCTTTACTTTCCTTTTCAATTTTTTTATGTACAACTAATTGCAGGAGCAGCCCATAGTGGATTGATATCTATAAATTCACTCCAATATATTATGGTTGTGGTGAATCCGACCATTTCTTACAATGATTGAATATGACATTATTGAAAACAAATCCCTACAGGATGGCAAGATCAATTCTCTAATACCATTTGTAATGAACCTAATTTGGGGGTCCATTGTTTTTATCTGACTTTTCTCTTTTCTTGGTTGGTTTCTGGAAACCATTTATTGTTCCTGTTGTAGTTACTTCTTGACATTAATAAGTTTAATTTTAATCTTTATCTTTATGAAATAAATATATGTACATATGTAACACGTGACGTAAGTATAAACCCTATTGCAATCAATAGCTGGTAGTTCATATAATAGGGTATCTAATGCACTATTATTAATTACTACACATAGGCAGATTGAATGTATAAGTTGTTAGGTTCCATACAGACTTATGGATGCAATGCCAACAACACTATTCATATCTAAGGTCTAATTTCTCATATTAGATTGATGTCTTAGATTGACCTCTTTATCAAATGGAATTATTCTACTTGATCTGCCCTTAGCATTTTTCCTATTTACTCATTGCTGACGTATATATTCATTTGAAATCCTCTCTCATGACTCATCACTGGTTCTGTTGACTTCCATTGAAGAGATAAACTAATTTTGTATATTTTTTTAAATCTGATCTCTTGAATTAGTTCATATATATATATATATATATATATATATATATATATATATAGTTTATGTTTATTGTATTAATAATAATTGTATTATTAATTCTATGTCATACTATTATATTAATGATATAATATAAGATTATTTACTTTTATATTTGTATATTTATTGTACTATCATTTTATATTAATGGTTGTACCATATTAGATCCAATATTATATTGATTAATTAATCAATCCATTACCCTTAGTTATTAATAGTATTTATATCCAATGTGATAATTGATGGGTGTGCAAACTGCTTTTGTTTTTGTATACTCTTTATACCTTTTGCCCTATCTTAAGCCTATCTAAACCCCTGTTATGCCATTAATTATTGAGGAATATAATGCATTTAATAAAGTCTTAAGGTTTGAAAATATTTCTTGAAAAGAGTGGATGTTCATATATATATTGATATATTGTGATCTATTCTGCTACAGGAACTAAAGATGCGAGAATATGGAGTTGGCCATTCAGCTGGAAAAATAGTTTTTGAAGTTGTCATTTTGTTATAGTTTTGAATGGCTCTATTTTGGCCATATGCTATTATAGTTAGACTGTTGTATAAATTGTTATATATGGCCTGCGGCCAAAACAAACTATTGCCTATGTTTGGGAAACAAGCCAACGGCCATTCGAGTTAGTTGTCAATATGGTTAAACACTTTAGATTATATAAGCAAATGTGAATCAAAAGACCTATGAGTGATAATATATGAAATTCCCTATTTTTTTGCATCATCTCTGAAATACTGAATTGAGAACGCAGAACTGCTGTAGCAGTTAGCTTTAAATTAGTTCTCACCCTGCATACCAGAGGAGGGCCCCCTCTTGGGAAACTTGGTGAGATTAGTGTAGTTTATTTTGTAAGTATTTTCATTGTTGATTTCGTGTGTTCCTTTCAAGTTTTAATTGTATGCATTTTCAAGAAGTCTGCTATATATTTGATTGAATCTATACAGAGCTTGTCGATTGATTATCGATTCAGTTGTCTGAAGAAGTAATTGGTTGTTATAAGTTATAAAGAAATTGTTTGCTACATATTACTATTTGCCACATTCCTCCTATCACCTGCATTCATCCTTAATACTCACAATATCATTTGTTGTATTCCCCTTACCATATCCCTTTAGTCATTGAGCTAAAATACTCCCAATATTCATAACTTCCTGTCGCCATCCATAGTATTATTTGCCTTCTCAGTCATACTTCCTACCACACTCATTACACTCTCTGTTGCACTGTATTAAAACTAGTCAGTTAAAAACCTCCTGCCGCTACCATACTTCTTGTCGCAGTTGAGCAGATTATAATCCTTAATGAAACCAACCTCCAATCAGACAACAACTTTTGCAATAAGAATTCATTGAGATTAATTATCTAAAAGGTGTGTAATTAATTACTTAGAGTTGTGTTAATAAATACATTGTTTAATTGTTAAAAGGTGTGAACTTTAGATAAATTTAATCTATTTATAAAAGTATTGTTTGGATCTTAAAACTCATTTTGTAGCATATGTGTGGTGTGTTTGACTTTTAATTGCTTTGTGTTTAAAGTTCATTTGTAGTAATTTGATTCTTAATTGCTTTGTGTTCATTTTCAGTGAATGTGTGGTAGTTTAATTTATTAGTAAGCAGTAATTTGCATTCATAAAACCCTTGATTTATTACTTTCACCCCTTGATAAAATAGCCGTTATATCTCTCACGAGTTTACGAATCTCGAATTGACATTTGTAAGGGTAATTTCAATTCAATTATATCCATAAAAGGCTATCACAATGAACCTCAGTTTTACCCAACATTTTTGGTGCCGTTGCCAAGGAGAGATATTAAAGTTGTGAAATTATAATAAGTCAAGATAGGAACAGTGAGCCCTTGAGAAATCTTGAGCAATTGTCGACCTTGCTTAGGATAGTACCTTTGGTTTCCTCTGCAGTAAATCATTTAGGTGCATGAATAGGCCTAGAGATAGTCAAGGTAGATTTGTTAAGAAGGAATCCTTAGGTAGCTCAAATAATCAAAAAGAGAAAAATCCATCAAACATTGAAACCAAACCAAGTGGTGAAGTTAAAATCTAGTCATTCTCTCAATTCACCTCTCCTACTACACCCTCTGAAACTGCTGAACAGTTTGCAAAATCATAAAAAATTAGGTGTAGTAAACCTCTTGAATCCTAGGAGCAACCCTTTAAAACATATTTTACACCTTGGGCAACCAAAGTTCTGGAAGAAGTCATGGCTGACAATGTCGAAAACAACAGTCTAGGGGGAAATAATGATGAAAACAATAGGAATGAAATTGTTCAACATGACACAACCTTTGAATTTCCTATTCAGCCTCCCATTGATGATGCCCCTATGAAAAATATCCCTCACTTAGCACTTCCCATATTTCGAGGGTCAACCTCCAAGGATCTTGATATGTTCCTGTTCGAATTTGATGTCCTTTGTAATAGCTATGATTATCAAAGTGATGCACAAAAATTAAAACTCTTTCTAGCTACTTTGAAAGATGCTACATTACGATGGTTTATGAGTCTTAGGGACATTAGGACATGGAACCAAATGAAAGATGCTTTTCTATCAAAGTATTAGGAGTACTGTAAGACCAAGGAAGTATGGGATGAAATCTTTTGCATGACTCAACAAGAGGAAGAGTCAGTTGAAGATTTATTGGAACATTTTTCCTTTAGCTTACAACACTCACAACGTCCTGATTTAAATTCAGAAACCATCAAGATGCTATTCCTAAGAGGAATTCGCGATGAAACCATGGATGCCTTAAATTTGATTGGAAAAGGTGATATTTCTAAAATGTACTTTGAAGATATTTGCGATATATGCAAGAATTATTCATAGTCTCATCGATCTATTCGTGAGAATTCAAGTAAGTTTTCCACTATGGGTAATGCATCAGGTATTTCCAAGCGTGAAATTGGTAATTTACTTGAAGATTTTAAAATTGACTTATTAAATCATATGGGCAAACAAATTGACACGTTCTATTCTTGCAAGAAACACAAGGAAGTTGAAAAGGCCTTAGCCGTATATTGTCCAACTTGTCGTAAGAAGCATGGACCAAAGGATTTCCCTTATATTTGGACTCATGTAGCATCACTTGAGGAAGCTAGTAAGACTTCAACGCTATGAACTCTTCCTGAAGGGATGATTCCTATGGAATATACCAAAGAACCAATTTATTATATGCCTCCACGATGCTAGTTTCTACCTTGAGGGTTCGCCAATGAATATTTTTTTGGACCACCTCAACAATTCTCTAACCAAGGCCCATGGTATGGAGGTTATCAACAACCCTAGCCTTATCAGTAATGGCCCCAAAGCTTTCAGCCTAGTACACAACCATGGCATTAAACATGGAGGCCGCAACCTTCATATCCAACTCCTCCATCATCATATCAACCTTCACAACCATATATGCAACCTTATCTTCCATAATAGTCCTTTCCTCCAACACCATTAATAAGCCCCTACCAACAACCTCAACAATTCCTTCCTCCCATATCTTCATCTTCTTCAAACCCACCTTCAAATCCACCACAACCTCCTAAACCCACATCCATGCCAACTCAACCAAATCTAAATCCCAATAATAAACCTCCTCAACCAATCTATCACACTGAAGTGACTAATTTTCCCACCTATCCTATTAACTCAGTTGAGTTGGATGGTGTACACCTTAGATCTGGGAAAGCTCTTAAAGGACCTACTATCACAGAGATCCTAGATGAACCTGAAGAGGAACCAGAAAAAGAACCACCCTTTCCTGATCGATTCATTCATAAAAGCCTAAAGAGCCATCACATCATGAGTTTGATATTTTAAATGAATTACGTAATGTTAACATCAAAATTCCTCTTTTGCAGGCTCTTAAGGATGTACCGGTATACAACAAAACAATACGAGAATTATGTACTTGACGTCAGAAAAAGAAGGATCCAAAGACTGTTCAAGTTATTGGACAACTTGCAGAATTAATGTTGGGGAATATCAGTATTCCAAAATATGCAGATCTTGGCAGTCCTATCATCCAGGTAAGTATCAGTACAATTCTTATTCCTAATACACTTGTGGATTTAGGTGCTGCTATAAATGTAATGACAAATGAAACAAAAATAAAATTATCCTTAGAGGGACTTAGACCTACCCCTACAGTGCTTCAAATGGCTGATCATTACTTAGTTAGACTAGAAGGGGTTATAGAAGATGTCATTCTTTCCATTAATAGTTGGGATTATCCAACCGACTTCATGATCCTAAAGCCCAAAGCTAAGCTAGGGGGATATCCTCTCATCCTTGGAAGACCCTAGTTAGCAGCAGCCAATGGCCACATTAATTGTCGATTAGGTAACATGGTTATTTATAATGGTGAGAAAACAAAAGAATTAACCTTATATCCTCTTGCTCAACCATTATTAGATATCGAGGATCCAACCTGGGTCGGAAATGATTCAGATTACTATGATCCAATCCTTACCATTGAGAAAGTACAGTATTTTGAAGACCCAACTGATGAAGCCATTTTAATAAATTTTCTTTAGAATAGGTATGAGTCTAATGATATCCTAGAAACTATGGTTTTCCCTTCTCATGTGACTGTTGACTACCCTTTTGGGAATTTCCCTTTATTTGGAAATCCTAGATCCATTCAGCACTTCCTCACGTTACATCAACTTCTGCCACATTCATGTTTATATAGTCCATTATTATCTTTAGAAATACCAAAGACATCATCAAAACCTACCTCATCCAAACCTATAGAAATCCTACCTAGGCGTACCCTTAATGTTAATCCACAATTAACACCAGCTCAGGTTAAGGATCTCACAAGTATGCTTAAAGAGCATAAAGATTCTTTTGCATGGGAATATCAAGACATGCGCAGTATTCATCCTGACACTTGTACCCATAAAATTTATATAGAAGAGGGGAGTCGCCTAGTCCGACAACTGCAACACTGACTCAATCCTGCCTTGCATGATATTGTCAAAGAGGAACTCCAAAAACTTTTGAATGTTGTATTTATTTATCCAATTTTGGATAGTAGGTGGGTATCTCTCTTGGTTGTCGTTCCAAAGAAAAATGGTAACTGTCATATTTGTGTTGATTATTGAGCTTTAAATAAGGCTACTAACAAATATCATTTTCCATTACCTTTTATTGATCAAGTCTTGGATACTCTTGCAAGGAAGTGACTCTTTTCCTTTTTGGATGGATTTAGTGGTTACAATCAGATCCGCATTGCCCCAGAAGATCAGGACAAAACTACTTTTACTTGTCCATGGGGAACCTTTGCATACAATGTTCTTCCTTTTGGGTTATGTAATGCTCCCGCGACATTTCAACATGCAGTATTAAGTATCTTTGTTCATCTAGTTAATGATTGTGTAGAAGTATATATGGATGACTTTACTGTTCATGGAAATACCTTTGAAGAAGCCAAAGATAACTTAGAGAAAGTGCTTAAGCGATCTATTGATACTAATTTGTCTTTAAGCCATGAGAAATGTCATATGTTGATGACAAAAGGAATTGTCTTAGGTCATTTAATTTCATCAAAAGGTATAGAGGTTGATCCCAAAAAGATCCAAATAATTCAAGATCTCCCCACACCTTTGACATAAAAAGATATTTAGATTTTCCTTGGTCATGCCGGATACTATAGGAGATTCATTCAGAACTTTAGTAAAATTGCTTCTCCTTTGTTTTCCTTATTAGTTAAAGATGTTGTTTTCACCTAGACTCTCGAATGTCAAGAGGCCTTTGAAACCATTAAGAACAAGTTAGTAACTAATCCTATTCTTAGAGGTCCTAACTGGGGATCACCATTCCATATCCACACAGATGCTTCTAACTTCTCAATGGGAGTAGTACTTGGACAAAAGGAGGACAATCTCTTCTATTCAATCTACTACATTAGTAAGAATTTCATTAGTGCTAAGGTAAACTATATGGTAACTGAAAAAGAATTTTTAGCAGTTGTTTATGCTATTAGTAAATTTTGGCATTACAGTACTGGTTATAAAGTGTTTGTTCATACTGATCATTCAGAAATTCATTTTTTTATGAATAAACCTGTGGTAACCAGTAGGGTCATTAGATGGTTTCTTTTATTACAAGAATTTAATGTCACTATACTTGATAAGCCTGGTCGAGAAAATATCATTGCAGATTTCTTGTCTCGGATACCTCAGTTAGATAATGAAGTTGTTCCTATTGATGACTCGTTCCCTGATGAACACCTCTTTGCAATCTCTGCCAAAAGTCCATGGTATCCCGACATTGCCAACTATTTTTTTACATGCAAATTTCCACCGCACTTCTCCCCTCATGAGCATCATAAGTTGGTGGCCCTCAGTGGACAGTATACTTGGATTAATGGTCTTCTATTCTGAATCGGCATTGACAATATCATGCACCGCTACATTCCTGAGGAAGATGTTTTTGACATTCTCCATGCTTGTCATACTAAACCTTGTAGAGGACACTTTGCTGCTCAATGGACTACTCACAAAATTTTGACTACAGGTTATTGCTGGCCTATGCTTCATAAGTATGTGACCAGTGCCAATGCATGGGTCATCCTACATGATCAGATGAGATGCCACTTCACCCTCAGCTTTCTATTGAGCCTTTTGAAAAATGGGGCCTTGATTTTGTTGGACCTATTAACCCACCATCCAGAAACAAGGAATATATTCTTGTTTACACAAATTATGTCACAAAGTGGGTTGAAGTAGTTGCACTAAAACATGCTAGGGATACCAAAGTTGCTGAATTCTTATATTCTAAAATCTTCACTCACTTTGGTGTTCCACACAAAATCAGTACTGATCAAGGACCTCAGTTCACTTCAGACCTCATTTTTGCATTAATCAAGAAATATGAGATCCACCACAGAAAATCATCACCTTATCATCCTCAAGTGAATGGACAAGTTGAGGTGACTAATCGGGAATTGGAGAACATCCTTACCAAAACTGTTGCACTTCATAAGTGTGATTGGGCCACATGACTTCCTAAAGCTGTGTGGGCCTATCATACTACATGGAAGACCACCACTAGTTTGACCCCTTATGAATTGGTTTATGGTAAGAAGGTTGTACTTCCTATTGAGTTTGAGATTAAAACTCTTCGAACTCCACTTGAACTCAGATTGAGTCTCTCTGATGCTCAAAAGGAATGACTAACCCAACTCCACTCCCTTGATGAGTTGCGTCAAGAAGTACTTCTTCATATCGAACTTGTTCAAAATCAATGAACATTGTGGCATGACAAACACATTCGTCAGCATTCTTTTCAGCCTGGCAATTGGGTGCTTTTATATGACTCTTGATTCCAGAATTTCAAAGGTAAATTCCATACAAGGTGGCTTGGACCTTATGAAATTGAACATGTGTATGATAATGGTGTGGTTCAACTCTATACTATGGATTTTGAATGTCACAAGCTTCTTGTTAATGGTCATTACCTGAAGCTATATAAGAGGCCTCTCTCAAATGACATTTTCTTTTTGGAGATTGCCAAGGAACTCATCATGGTTCCCTTTGGTCTCCTTCAGTGTTAATAATATATATCATATACTACATATATATATTTATAAAATAATTTTAAACAAAAAAAAAATAGACGAAGCAAGATCCAACAATGAAAACCAGGTCTCTGGCATTGTTGGCCAACTACTTGTTGAAAACTGGGTAATCCAGTGACTTGTAGTTGTCCACCCTCCTGGATGTGAAAACTGGTTCGCCAGCGCTTCCATGCAGCACTTGATTGAAAATTGATTTTTTTTTACGGTCTTGTATCGTAAATAAATTCAAAAAAAAAAAACTATAATTTGGTGGTTTCCTTGTTCCTATCACCCTTCTTTGTTGGTTGCGACAACAAGTTTTTAGATCCTGTCACCATTCTCTTGGCGTTCCTTCACATTGGACCTCCTGTCGCTTTGCATTTTTTGGTGGCCTACACTACCATGTGTCTTTCCGCTATGGTGGCCATTCCTTGCAAATCTTTTTATGGTAGATTTTTCTTTTGCCTCACGTGCCTGCTATCATTTTCTTTGCGATTGGTAGCTCTGTCCTGATCTGCTGAGATGATCTCCTTGGATTTGTTGATGCCTTCACCTCACCTTCCTCACTGTCACCACATTAGGAAGTATTTTCTCACCTTTTTCTTTATTTTATGTATTCTATTTTCTTAATGATTATTTGGCATTACCGAGACGGATCAGCCACTTAAGTTGGGGGGGTTATTTGCCATATTATCATATGCCCTTATTGAGTCATCATTTCCATACCATTTATTATACGCTCCTCTCCATTATTCATGATTCTATGCCACATCACTTATACACGAGCCTTTTTTCCTTACCAACTAATTATATTTATCATGCCATTATTACTACTTTTTATGGTATTTCCCTATTACTAAATCTGTTTCATATTTCCTATCATTTTCATTTTTGTCATTTATTTCGCTTATTCTCCACTGCGAGAAACCTTTCAAATTCTGTCACTTTTCATGGGGGGAAAACATCTTCTCTTTGAGCCAGGATCTTTGGATAAGTTGCATTCTGATGAGGAAGCACTAAAAATTTGTACTCATGCTAGATGGACAACCTTCTTCAAATGCTTGTGTGGATTTGATGTGACCATAGCCAAAGAATTTGCCTCAGGATTTCAGGGAACTCATGCTACTATTCGGGGATTATAGTTTCCTATGAATGTAGGGACAGTTGAATAAATCACTGGTTTACCCCAAATTGGTGACCTTTTCTTTCCTACTCCATCATCCAAGGTTACAGATTTGAAGCCTCACAAAAAGCAGTTTTTACAGTGAGGAGAATCGGTTGAGAACATCCAGGGGCAAGGGGTAGCAAGGAAATCACTTCCAAAGCCATGTGATTCTATTGTAAAATTCTTAATTCATTACATCACCTACGAAGGGTGCTTCAAGTATGTATTTTCCCACCATTTCGGCTTAATGTTACAATTGTGATATGGTGTTCTTGTTAATTTTCCCTATTACCTATTTTGTTCCTTAAAACGGTCCTGTGACCAATACAATCGGGGGCATGCTAATTCCTTGGCCCACCATGGATTAATTAAGCTTATTGTCAACCATAACCTTCGCCTAGCTCAACCAGCTCTTGAATGGGATGCATTTGTGAATCAAACTCCTATAGAAAATCCCCAACATCCTATCGCCGATGATACCCCTAAAGCCAGTTCTTCCAAAAAGCGGCATTTGAAACCCTCAAGCCAACTGAAAGAAAAAAACTTAAAGCCTAAAGGGAAAGCGAAAAAAGAAATCCCAAAACTCAGCCCTCATCCCATGATTACGTGACAGAAACAACATACCCCTGATAAATTGCAAGGGTTAGTTGAAACAATAAAATTCGTAAGTGATATGGAAATTTTGAGAACAAAAGAACCCCAGAAAAAGAACACTCAGCTTTTAAGAAGGCTAAGGAATCAACAACGTAGAAATAAAAAACAAAAACAACAAAAAGAAGATTCTATCCATAAAAAACCAATGTCTGACAAAGAAGAGCCACTGGAACAACAAAATGAAGAAGAAATTACACACCCTGATACTAAATTCAGTGAAGTATTTGGTGAAGAAGTTGGGGAGGACACTAATGTTGAGATTAATAAAGAAGAGACCATTATGGAAGATCAACAGGAGGATCTTGAAACCATAAAATTTCAAAAAGATGTCCATGAAGAACATGCTCAACAAGAAGAGACCATAATGTAGGAACACTCCAATACCCATACTAATATGGTCCTTTATCAGGGTATAAATGTCGAGCATCCTCTTCCTGAAACTGCCCTTGCGATGGTTGATATCAGTAAAGATAAACTCCTTGTTGCTCTTATAGTTTAGAATGACCCTAGTCCAATTTCTACAGGAACCATTGGAATTTATGAAGTTCCTAATGCTGAACAGGGTATGTCACTCTCTGCTAATGCACAATTATGGCAAATGGTCACTCAACTCCAATAATCCAATCAAAAGTTGCAGTTACAGTTACAAGCACTCGTCTCTCAGAAAAAGGGAACCATTGGTGCAACCAGAGTTGAAGCAGATATAGAGATACTTAATGTGAAGCCTATTGGATCTAGCCAAACACCTCAATTGCATGAGGACATGCAAAACCTCTAAGCTGGGGGGAATGATGGGTGTGCAAACTACTTTTTTTTTTGTATACTCTTTATACCTTTTGCCCTGTCTTAAGCCTGTCTAAACCCCTGTTATGCCATTAATTATTGAGGAATATAATGCATTTAATAAAGTCTTAAGGTTTGAAAATATTTCTTGAAAAGAGTGGATGTTCATATACATATTGATGTATTGTGATCTATTCTGCTACAGGAACTAAAGATGTGAGAACATGGAGTCGGCCATTCAGCTGGAAGAACAATTTTTGAAGTTGTCATTTTGTTATAGTTTCGAATGGCTCTGTTTTGGCCATATGCTATTATAGCTAGATTGTTGTATAAATTGTTATATATGGCCTGCGACCAAAAAAATTTTTTTGCCTATGTTTGGGAAACAGGCCAGAAGCCATTTGAGTTAGTTGTCAATATGGTTAAACACTTTAGATTATATAGTAAATGTGAATCAAAAGACCTATGAGCAATAATATATGAAATTCCCTATTTTTTGCATCATCTCCGAAATACTGAATTGAGAACACAGAACTCCTATAGCAGTCAGCTTTAAATTAGTTCTCACCTTGCGTACTGCAGGAGGGCCCACTCTTGGGAAACTTGGTGAGATTAGTGCAGTTTATTTTGTAAGTATTTTCATTTTTGATTTCGTGTGTTCCTTTCAAGTTTTAATTGTATGCATTTTCAAGAAGTCTGCTATATATTTGATTAAATCTATACAGAGCTTGTCGATTGATTATCGATTCAGTTGTCTGAAGAAGTAATTGGTTGTTATAAGTTATAAAGAAATTGTTTGATACATATTACTATTTGCCACATTCCTCCTACCACCTGCATTCATCCTTAATACTCACAATATCATTTTTTGTATTCCCCTTACCATATCCCTTCAGTCATTGAGCTAAAATACTCCCAATATTCATAACTTCTTGTCACCATCCATAGTATTCTCTGCCTTCTCTGTCATACTTCCTACCGCACTCATCACACTCTCTATTGCACTGTATTAAAACCAGTTAGTTAAAAACCTCTTGCCGCTACCATACTTCCTGTCATAGTTGAGCAGATTATAATCCTTAATGAAACCAACCTCCAATTAGACAACTTTCACAATAAGCATTCATTGAGATTAATTATCTAAAAGGGGTGTAATTAATTACTTAGAGGTTTGTTAATAAATACATTGTTTAATTGTTAAAAGGTGTGAACTTTAGATAAATTTAATCTATTTATAAAAAGTATTGTTTGGATCTTAAAACTCATTTTGTAGAAGATGTGTGGTGTTTGACTTTTAATTGCTTTGTGTTTAAAGTTCATTTGTAGTAATTTGATTCTTAATTGCTTTGTATTCATTTGCAGTGAATGTGTGGTAGTTTAATTTATTAGTAAGTAGTAATTTGCATTCATAAAACCCTTGATTTATTACTTTCACCCCTTGAGCAAACAACCGTTATATCTCTCACAAGTTTACAAATCCCGGATTGACATTTGTAAGGGTAATTTCGATTCAATTATATCCATAAAAAGCTATCCAATGAACCTTAGTTTTACCCAACAATAATAGTTAGATATCTTATTGATAATGTAATTATAACATATTGTATATTATATGAATAATAATATTAGTAATATCATAATTCTTAATACTATTTTGTAGTATATTTTCTTTATATATTATTTATAATAATAGTTAATTCTTAATTATATCATAATATTATCCTTGAATATATCCATTTCATAATATAACCCATGTAGGTAAATAATATTATTGGTACTTGATATCATTTATAATCAAAGTATTAATTTTTTATTTAATTTATTTAACTCGTTAATATTATAATTATAATATAATATTTGAATATTCATATCCTTTTAATTTGGGCTTATGACAGGCTCTTTAACTGGAGTTGATACAAACAAAGAATAATTATTATACATTGAAATCAAATATATATACACACAAAATTAATTATTTCCTTACCATCATCAAGTAGTCACTCTATACATCCACCTCAAAGGCTCGTAGATGATTAGGAGTGTAAAAGCCCCACAATAATACAATAAATATAATCACTCGATCATACTTATAAATAGCATTTGAAATTTCAATACCAACTATTGTAAATAACAACTAAAACTATGAAAACTTTTTCATACCTCAGTCAATGGCTTTGAACTAGCCATCGTGGCAGCAACTCCATGATCAATGGACTAATGAAGGTGAGGAGTCTTAGACATCAACAACTACAAATAATATAATACAATTTACATGTAACATTAAATGTGAAACAAATATAATCAAATGAGTTAAACTAACATGAAAAAAATGTACCTCTATGAAGCTTGTATCATGCCTAGGCTCAGAGTCCCTTGTGAATGTCGATGGTCCAACAGAGAACTAATGCACATGGATAAATTTTTCTTCAATCCTTCATATGATTACTTAATAAATATATGTAATAATTAAATGATTAAATTGATACATACCTCTTGACTCATCGATGGGACATAAAATGGGGCCAATAAATTTGTATTAGGGCCAACAACACTCTTACCCTAAATTTTGAACAATTTCAAGACATGCCAATTGATTAGTCATTCACAACACATATGAAATGTGATAAAAAAAAGTTGATTATAATTGTAATTTACCTCTATGTCAATACCAAATGTGTCACTCAGGAACTCATTAGTGACTAACCCATTATCCACAGTGTCTCAACATGATTTCCAAATGTGCATAAGGATCCACATGATGTGCACATGTGAACGAGATAAAAAGAAGGCTCCTCCTTAACTAATGGACTAGTGTAATGAATGAGGGTTTGTGTCAAAGAATTGATAGTCCCTAGAGTATTGGTCTCTACATGTTCCTTCACTACTAAAGGAATAATCATAGGCACCCTATTTACATTAGGGTCATGATGTGCCCCCAACCTCTCAAATGATGACCCCCCACCTCTACTCTGAGAATCTAACATATCAAAATAATTGGGGATCTCCCTAAGGAAGAAATTGCAATACAATTTCTTTAAGAAAGACATTGGAACCTTGTGATTATTGTAGGGAGGGGCATCAAAGGCCATCCACCATCTATCACAAAAGTTATTTCTAATATCATCATGTATGCATCAATGGATGGGGAACCTTTTAGTTGTATGTTTAATAGTGTCTTGTTCTCCAAGTTTTTTAAATAATTCACATATGCTACCTTTTTCTATTTCCCTTTTTCTTACATCTTTTTAGGATTTTTTTTTTCTATAATATCTTCTTTGTTCTTTTCTCTTAACATACCTAATATCCAACTGACCATTAACAGAAGCTGCATGGATCATGATGAACTCAAGAGAGGATACCAATTATACTCTCATAGGATTAATATTTTTACAAGCTTTCAACCTACCAATGATTGCTTCTAATTCATTTTCCCTCTTTCTATTTCATTCATTATATTATCTTGGGTGCCAAGAGAAGGTCTTTGATTTGATGGAGGTTGTGAAAGTTCATTTTGATCTTATGGAGGGTTTTAATTTTAATTTTGTTGATTAGGCTAGGGATGTGGTGATTGATTATTCATATTTCCTAATAAGAAACCATTTGCATTTTAAATTAAAAAATTTGAAGTAAAATTTTAAAAATATACAAAACAATGCAAAAAAAAAGAGTAGAAAACATACTATGTGATCTTGATCTTGATCTCTAGCAACAAGGAGGCATTTTGAGGAGGAGAGAGAAAATTCTTCAACTTTTACAAAGTATGTATACACTATTGAGGGGAAAGAAGGCATCATCAAAAAGAAATAAGATCAAATGGAATAGGTCACGAGTTTGCAATTCATATATAAAAAGTTTTAGGTTTTAATACTGCATATGTGCTTTGGCTTGGGCTTCACAAGCCTAAGGCTTGTGGAGCCTAAGCCTAAGTGCATGCACACTTTTAGAATTTTAAAAATTGGATTTGCATGTCATATTTTTGACACCACAACTTGGGGCATTCACCCTTTAATAAGGAATTTTCTTCTAAAGAGTTCTGCCATAGTAGGTCTTGAGATTTAAGTTGAGATGACTTACAAGAAGCTTCTTAGATATTACTACCATATTAAGATGCAAAGATGTGAATGAGGTATTCCTTTTTGGACTCCCCATTGTGATAAGCTTGAGTGATTTTAGGCATTCATATCACAATATGTGACTCTCTTTCCAAATCAAACTTGTTTGCTACATTTCCTTTTCTATGTTTGTAGCCTTTCTTTGATACCATATTAACTTCTAGATCTCTACAAATGTACCAAAAATTTCCATTGTAATTGATTATTTTCCAAATTGATATTGAATGACTTATAAATATGAGACAAAGAGGCATGTCTCATGAAGAGACATGTTTCTTATGGTTAACCATCATTAGATATAAATACATATTAATAATAATATATTATATATAATATAATATATAACCATATATATACATACATATATATAATATAAAAAGTATATATAATATATAACTAAATAATAATTTACCAACAATAATTAATCTCATGATCAAATCAATCTGACTATAACTACAAACTTAACACTCCCTCTTAGTTAGGAAGGATTGATATATACCACATTATGCTCTTAAGTATAAGAAGAGATATTCCTAGAATGACATATTAGGGTATCAACATGAATCCACACACACACACACACACACACACACACACATATTAACATATTTAACATAAGGAATTTACTTCAATTCACTATGAGGCTAAATTCCTCAACACTTTAATCCTGTTATTCTTTGAAACATAAGATTCTAGATTTGATCGATGTTAATGTCTTATCTGTTGAGGATCAAGATAATGGGAACAAAATTATGGCCCCTCCTATACAAAATCTTCAAATCTATGCTAATCCTTTACCTTGACACACTACTAATACTATTTTTTAGCTTTTTTCTTCTTCTATTGCTTCTGAGTTGAATGTTTCTTCTAATACCCTATGATGAGATAATGATATTATTGTTAATTTTATGGAATGTATCTCTCAACCTAAACCTCCAACTCAACCTAAGGAAGAAATTCCCTCTACATCTAATACACAACTTAAACCTAAACTAAATTACATACTAGAGCCCTTGCTACCTTATTCGCTAATAGTAATAATTTTATGGCTCTAGATGGTCCTCTTTATATTGCTACTTGGATTTCCAATTATCTTTCGTATAGGTTTCCTATTGATCCTACTTCTATGGTTAATATCATCATTGAGGAACAACTTTATAATAATGGGAAACAACATGACTTCTATGTCTAAAGTGATACTTGCATTCAAACTTGTAATGGTTTCTTGTATCCTCTACAAGGTTCTATTTTTTTTCCTATTAAGATCTGTGGTAAAGTGATGAATAGTACCTTTATTGTCATTTCAACTTTTGATCAGTTCCAAGTGAATTTTCTTTTAATTTGGTTGATTTTAATGCAGGCTATTGCTTCTCCTATTCATCAATACATCAAATTTCCTTATGAAGGTGACATTAAGAAGATCAATCATAGTCTTTTCATTGGTCTAAACCTCAACATTATGCTACTCTTGATTTACTTTGACATCCTCTTCCTACTACTCCTCCTACTCATTCAGACTATATGTTCTATTCACATCAAAAATATAAATGTCAAAACATTATCAAGTTAAGTATTCCTTATGATCTTTTTCCTGCAACTTCAAGACCTATTTATTTTGATTATTTTATTTTTGATGGTCAACCATCCCTTGCATCTCTTGATCTTCCTAGTTTTGTTCCTTTTACTAACATGGACCCTTCTCCTAGTATGGCTCCTCCTAGTGTGGTTCCTCCTACATCTCATCCTTATGTTGTTCCTCCTCTTATTTCATCAAAAGGTAAGGAACCTATGGTTGTTGATCTTCTTTCATCCTATTAACAAGTTTATAATAAAACTAAGCATAACTGACATGCTCATGAATGTCAAAAGAACCTTCAAGCTTGTGCCAAAACTCATATGAATTCTTCTCACCGGTCCATGCCTAATGAAGAAGTTAATGATATGCATATTACCATTTTGAATTATATTGCTATCAATTTAGATGAAGATGATACTATAGATGATGATGAACTTGAGATTATTGATATTGATGTTGTCTTACCTAACATGCTTTCTACATATCTTACACTTACATCTACATCTGAGCATAGTGACTCTCTTGAGAGTCCTTCTTGTGACTCTCTTGAGAGTCCATATTTGGAGTTATCTATTGTTCCTACTATGTTTGAAATAGCCCCTCTTGAAAATTTATCCACCTTCTTTTAATTCTACTAATTGAGATAGGGAGGAGGGAAACATGCTTGAAGTGAGTGCACTAGCATATTATCTTTTTGTGTGTTTTCTAGTTGATATGTGCTTGCCCCATATCATGGTTGCTAAATGTATATTTAGATTTCTTTAAACAACCCTTGTTGCTCCATTGGCACAAGGTGATAAATAAATTATCACAATGTAACATTGTTCTATCTTACTTCTTCTATAAATTATTCTATGTTATGTTGTACATGTGGCATTGTTTGTATTTGTATCCTTAAGTTTTCATCTTGGATTTGTGATGTGGAAGCACCAATTCTTTTTGGTCCACATGGTCGTGATCCAAAAAAGACTCTTCTCCATAACTCTTATGTATCTCTCTTCCATTGTGTTTTAGTTCTACATCCTTAGGGGAATAACGATATGTCATACTTGTTATAATACTTACATATTATCATATGATTATACTAACCCCACAGTTAGTAGATCCCTTTGTGTTCTTGCATGCTATATTTTTATTTTCCTTGATTTTATCTTTTTTTGGGAGCATCTCATAGTGGAAGCATCCTTTGATGGTTGTACATATGCCCTATTAAAACCATTTTTCCTATTAAAGTGTCATAAAAATGAGTCATACTCTCTTCTCATATTTGAATTCCAATCATGGGGTAGTGAATACAAATTTTGAGTCTAGCTTGGGCACTTGAAGCATGGTTGCTTAGTACACTTCCTAAGCATCAAATCTATGGGTAAGTGCACCAAGTTGTGGTGCAAAAAGGGGGGTACAAGTGGACACCTTTTCTAAAATCAGTAATTTCTGAACTTTGACAAGAATTTAAAGATAGTTATGCTCAAAATTTTAAGATATGACAAAAAAAAAAAAAGTAGTAGTCCTTTGAATCTAGTTTCTAAACTACTAATTTTTTTCAAAATGGTTTAGTTTATAGGTCCTTAAAAAAGGGGGCCATAGAAAGTGGTACTGTTTATTCAAATAAAATATAACACGATATAAAGTGTGGCCCCCCAAAAATTTTAACTTTTTTTTTTTAAATTCTTTAATCGCGCTAGTCAAAAGTTATCTAGCACTGTGTAGTTTATCCTAGATTTTTGGGTAATTTTATAATATGTATTTTTTTAATGAATTTTTTAATTGGAGACATCCCAAAAATGTGAAATATATGTGTGCTTCCCCTAAAAATGATTAAAAACTAATCTAAAATCAAAACTTCTTTTTTTCAAAGTGCGTAGAATGGAGTCTAGTTTCTAAAAAACTAAGTTGTAAAATTTGATGAATGTGCTAAAATCTATAGCCCAATTAGTACATGTTGGTTTTTGATAGAAAATGGACATACATTCAAAAGAAACTATAGTTGAAAGGCTTCAAATAGTTCAAATAAAAAACAAATTATATGGTTATATAGCTAACATAGAGACCTACAATGTCATGTAACCTAATTTTATCGATGCTCAACCACAAGAAAACTTAAAGGAGAGCACACAAGAAAAATCAATCATTTTTTGTATGTTTACAATAAAACATGTCTTAGACTAGTTTAGAGATTCCAAACTTTTGGGTCAGATTCCCAAGGCAAAGCCAAGCCTTAGGCTTGGTAGAATGCAAAGCTTTAAATAGCATATGTGCACTAGCATGTATGCACTATTTTAAGCTTTTTTAAATTTAGGTATTAATAGCATGTACATGCTTTAGTGCACACACGCTCTTGAAGACTAAATTTTAATAGAGAGGGAAGGAGAGAGGTAGAGAGGGTAGAGAATGAGAGAGATTAGAAGATGGGAAGAGAGTAGGAGGTGGGATAGGGAGAGAGGGAGGGAGAAATAACAAGAGAGAGTAGGGGATTAGAGAAGGTGGGATAGGGAGAGAGTAGGGTATGGGAGAGAGTAGGGAGTGGTAGTGAGAGAGTGAGAGTAGGGGATGGGAGAGAGAGAGAGAGAGTAGAGGGAGAGAGGGTGAGAGAAAGTAGGGGGTGGGAGAGAGAGATAGAGAGAGTAGGGGATGGGAGAGAGATAGAGTAGGGGATGAGAGAGAGTAGGTAGTGGGAGAGGGAAAGTGAGAGAGAGAGAGAGGGGATGGGAGAGAGAGTGAGAGAGAGTAGGGGATGGGAGAATGAGTAGGAGTAGGAGAATGAGATAGAGGGTAGGGGATGGGGAGAGAGAGTGAGAGAGTAGGTAGTGGGAGTGGGAGAGTGAGAGCGAGATAGAGAGAGAGAGAGAGAGAGAGGAGAGGGGGGATGGGAGTGTGCATGAGATAGAGAGTAGGGGATATGAGAGAGGAGAGAGAGCAAGAGAGAGTAGGGGATGGGAGAGAGAGAGTTAGAGAGTAGGCAATGGGAGAGAGAGAGTAGGGGATGGGAGAGAGAGAGTTAGAGAGTAGGCAATGGGAGAGAGAGAGTAGGGGATGGGAGAGAGAAAGTGGTGGGAGAGGGAGAGAGAGATAAAGAGAGAGAGGGAGGGAGAGAGAGTAGGGGGATGGGAGTGTGTGTGAGAGAGAGTAGGGGATGAGAGAATGAGAGAGAGAGAGAGAGAGAGAGAGAGAGAGAGAGAGAGAGAGAGAGAGAGAGAGAGAGAGAGAGAGAGAGAGTAGGAGATGGGAGACAGAGAGAGTAGGGGATGGGAGAGAGAGAGAGAGAGAGAGAGAGAGAGAGAGAGAGAGTAGGTAGTGGGAGAGGGAGTGGGAGAGGGAGAGAGGGAGAGAGAGGGGGAGGGATGGGAGTGTGTAAAAGAGAGAGTAGGGGATGGGAGAGGAGAGAGAGTAGGGGATGGGAGAGAGAGTGAGAGAGTAGGTAGTGGGAGAGGGAGTGAGAGAGGGAGAAGGAGAGAAAGAGAGGGGGGATGGGAGTGTGAGAGAGAGAGAGTAGGGGATGGGAGAGAAAATAGAGGAGGGATGAGTGTGTGTGTGTGTGTGTGTGTGTGAAAGAGAGTATGGGATGGGAGAGGAGAGAGAGTAGTGAGAGAGAGAGAGAGAGTAGGGGATCAGAGAGAGAGTGTGGGAGAGAGTAGGTAGTGGGAAAGGGAGTGGGAGAGGGAGAGAGGAAGAGAGAGGGGGGTGGGAGTGTGTGTACAAGAGAGATTAGGGGATGTCAGAGAGAGTGAGAGAGAGTAGGGGGTGGCAAAGAGAGAGTGAGAGTAGGGTATGGGGGAGAGAGTAGAGAGGGGGGGGAGAGAGAGAGAGAGAGAGAGAGAGAGAGAGAGAGAGAGAGAGAGAGAGTAAGGGTGGGAGAGAGAGTAAGGAATGTGAGTGGGAGAGGGAGTGGGGAGAGGGAGAGAGAGAGGGGATGGGAGAGAGAGACTGAGAGGATGGGGGTGGGAGAGAGATTAGAGAGGGAGAGAGTAGGGGGTGGGGGAGAGAGATTGAGAGAGAGAGAGCAGGTAGTGGGAGAGCGAGAGTAAGAGAGGAGGTGGGATGGGAGAGAGAGAGAGAGAGATTAGGGGGTGGGAGAGGGGAGAGAGAGAGTGAGAGAGTAGGGGACAGGAGTGAGAGAGAGTGAGAGAGAGTAGGCAATGGGAGAGAGAGTAGGGGACAAGAGAGAGAGAGAGTGTGAGTGAGAGAGGGAGTAGGTAGTGGGAGAGGTAGAGTGAGATAGAGAGAGCAGAGGGATGGGAGTGTGTGAGAGAAGGGGGTGGGAGAGAGAGTAGGGCATGGGAGAGAGAGTGAGAGTAAGGGATGGGAGAGAGAGAGTAGAGAGAGAGAGTGAGAAAGAGAGAGAGTAGGGGGTGGGAGAGAGATAGAGAGAGTAGGGGATGGGGAGAGAGTGAGAGGGAGTAGGTGGTGGGAGAGGGAGTGGGAGAGTGAGAGAGAGAGGAGAGGGGGGATAGGAGAGTGTGTGTGAGAGAGAGAGAGTAGGGGATGGGAGAGGGGAGAGAGAGAGTAGGGGATGGGGGGGAGAGAGTGAATGAGAGAGAGAGGGGATGGGAGTGTACGTGTAAATGAGAGAGTAGGGGATGGGAGAGGGGAGAGAGAGATTATCCTGAGAGAGAGAGAGTAGGGGATGGGAGAGAGTGTGAGAGAGAGTAGGTGGTGGGAGAGGGAGTGGAGAGGGAGAGAGGGAGGGGGGGGATGGGAGTGTGTGTAAGAGAGAGAGAGAGTAGAGGATGGGAGAGAGAGTGTGTGAGAGAGAGAGTAGGGGTGATAGAGAGAGAGTAGGGGATGAGAGAGAGAGAGAGTGAGAGTAGGGAATGGGGAATGGTGGGATAGGGAAAGATTATTTTTCACATAGTGCATATGCACTATAGTGTGCACACGCTTTATAGTACGTACACACTATTTGAAAACACCAAAAAATGGTCATAATGAAAGTTTGGGTCCCTACTAACTTATATTCTAATTTTTGTTTGTTGTGTATTCTATTGTTCCAACTAGAAAACATAGGTTTCATGCTATTGGAAGTTAGCAAACACTATATTCAATCATTGGATACACTATTTGAAGGCTTTTTCAACATTCTTTCATTCTATTTGAAGCTAGAAAACACCAAATTCAATCATTGGATACACTATTTGAAGGCTTTTTGAATATTATTTCTATAGAAAAGGTATTGCAGTCCTTTTTAAATATTCTTTTTTATTATATAGACACAAATTTGATTATAATTTGACAAGTTATTTAATATACAATGAATTCATTGAAATTTGTATGTTTGAATGAATTGTTATTTGAAAATGGTTAGAAATTTGACAAGTTGTTTAATATATATTTTGTATTCATTGAAATAATTGTAATTCGTATATGTATTTAAGTGATTTTTTATTTAAAAATTGTAAATAATTTAGATGTTTGAATAATTTGACATATAGAAATCATCATCATGCTAAGGAAGAAACCAAAAACTCAAACAACAGAAGGGAAAGAGATTTGGCAATTAAAAGAGATAAAATGAAACTACTATGTGAACAAAGAAAATTGAAAAGCATTAATGAAGAATTATCTTTTGAAGAGGAACAAGAACCACTGATACAAAGAAACAAAGAGAAAGAATTGAAAAGACAAAAAGAATGAATGAGACAATTATGCTCAAGAAGACAATTGAATTGTGAAGCTACACCACCTTCCAATGTTCGAGTCATATCACCATCTCATGTTGAAGAGAGGTTAATTTTTACATCCAATGATGTACACACTCTATCATGTCATGTTGATGGCACAACATCAACATATCAAGTAGGTGACATTCCATCTTTTACATCTTATTGCCAAGGCACATCATCTTCAGTTCAAGGTATGCAAAACAGTCAACCTTATATTGATGTTCAAAATGTTGAGGGAGTAGAAGAGATTATAAAACCTTCTAGAATTCATTTTAGAAGATCAAAATATTTGATTGATATTGATACTAACATCTTGAAATCAATGCTTGACAAGATTAGCAAGCATACTTGTCAAAGAAAAGTTAATTGTATGTGGAGATTATTCTTTGAAGAATTTAATATTATAGGTCAATGCCAATTATTTGTTGAAATGATGAGTAATTTTAAATTTAGGCCTATCATGAAGATTCTTGATCTAAGAAAGATGAATGATTCAAATGAAAAAATTATTGTAAAGAATCTAATGAGTGCTTATGACAAAGTGGATTCTAAATCATGCACCAAAGCTAAAAATATCACAAGATAAGTACTTGCATAAAAAATAGTAAGTACCCAAATGAAGAAAACTTGACTCATGAGAAAGACAAGAAAAACATTGAAAATCAGTAGAGATACTCTAAGGAGAGACATGGTAAGGCATGAGAGATTGGAAGATCCAAAAAAAAATGAGTAATGGACATTTAGTGGTAGACTACCATGAAAGGATAAAGAAATTAGTGAAGCTTTGAAATCATTGATTGAAAATTTTTAGACAAATAGCAGACATGTTTCCCCTAATCAATGAGATGTTGTAAGGAGGGTTGGTAGCCAAAATCATGACCCACATGCAAAATACTTTTTGGACTCAACTCAAACAAAAAAATTTGCAAAATTTATTGGTATGTATCCTCAAATTCGAATAAGTCAAAGATTTCTTGATATGGGTAAATCTTTTTTTATGTGAAGATAAATCACACACACACAACTTTTTGTTGTAGGATACATATTGAATTTTTTAACCATTTTGATGTTTTAGGCATATATGTGTGTTTTTGTATTCTAGGTTTATTTTGCAAGATCATGACATGAATGAGCCACCTAGATCTTCAAAAAAATTTATATCCAACATTTTATGTGAAATAGGGGATGCCAACAATTTTACAAGACATCATCCTTGGATGGTACATGCTTATTTTGTGGTTCTTTTCAACTTTTATCAACATGTGAACATATGGATAGTACACATGCAATTGAAAATAAAATAGTAGATTATAGAAAATATAAAATAGTGACATATGCTCTAAAAAATAGGAAACAGGGTAAAAGATGTGATTTAGTCAATGAAAAGATTCTAGTATATGAGTTCACAAAGATTTTTTGTGAAAAAATTATTTACAAGAATGCAAGGCATACACATAGAGCTTGATAGCTAGATTTGCAATTCAAGTTGTGCAAGGATACGTTTCTACTAGATAGCATTGTTTCAATTGTAGACTTCATAGAGAACTACACACTACAAGCACAAAATGAGATGCAAGAAAAGTATTATGTTTCTCAATAGGTTTCCATATTTGTTCACATAACATTCATGCATTCACCTACAAGTACAGAGGATGACAATAATATTTTGAGGGAGTACCATTTTTATATTAGTGATGATCAATCACATTCTAGGAGTTTGTACATGGTTGTTTTCAACTATTTTATGGAGATTTGGCTAATAGGGGCATATTATATTGTTAGCACATTATTTGGTCAAATAATTACACATTTCAATTCAAGAATACACCAATATTCTATTGGTTGAGTAGGATATATAGGTTGTCTAGAATTCAATATATTTGAAATTTCATAGGGGCTGGTCATGGAAAGGGAGAGCATGATGGTGTAGGTGCATGCATCAAAAGAGCCTTAGTTAATGAAGAACTAAAGTACAAACATGGAGCACTATTGATAGATGAAAAATCCATCATCCAGTGGTGTAATGCTACAATGGGTCCAGCTAAGGAAGTAGAGTATACACCTCATAGATTTTTTTGGTTGATAGATAATATTGACATTGCACCATATGAGGATTTTTGCACACTAATAGCATCAAGTGAGTTGCACTCTTGTAGAAGCTCTAATGTAGTTTCATGGAGTATCTACACATGAAAAAATGGCATGCTATTGTCCATCATGTGCAGAGAAAAATTGGGATGAGTGTGAGTCGACTGAATGGGTGGACAAATGGGATACACCAATTTTGGACCCAATTTACACTTATCATCCCCCACAAGCACTAGATATGGTAGAGATCAATTCAACCATTGACTTTGGCTGCTTGTATGATCTAGTGCAACCTGGTTATATATATATAATTTCAATATGTAACTTTATAACTTTTACCTAAGTATTTTCTAAATTAATGATCGCATTTTGTACATTTATCACTACAAGCCCTACTTTTGCTATTATTGCACCTGAAGATAATGAAGAAGGGATAGATTATTATTTGTGTCATTGTTCCAAGCCAAACAAAAATTGGATTTCTTAGTTATAGATGGTGAAGGTTTAGAGTACCATATCGATGTGGTAGTTGTAACTGACACATGGCTTAGATGATACTCTATGAAGAACCCTAACTTGTGGTTATTTGAGGATTAACAAACAAAGAGGAAGATTATTCATTATTCAAACCTTTTTGTCACATCAAATGTCCACTTGATAAAATATAGTGGAAAACCACATAATAAGACTCTTTGGAAATTTTGTGAGTCAAACCACAAGGCAATACTTGAAACATTAAAATGTAGAGTAGATCTAGTTAGTTCATTAGATTGAAGAGGGAGAGAGAGAGAGAGAGAGAGAGAGAGAGAGAGAGGTGCAGGGGCACCTTGAATCATAGGGCCCTCACCTTTTAATTTTTGTTGTGTTATGCTCCAAGTGAACCTTGTAAGTAGAATAAGGGTCATTAGACCTAGATGTGGTAGTTAGGGTATTGGATGTCATTTAATGTCCTTAGAAGAGTCACTATTTTGGCCTAAAAATCAAGACATACCTTTCCATAGGGAAATGAGTAACCTAAGGGATGAGTCATTAGCTTAGGACATAGTTCTAAAAATTGCCCGAAAATTGCTAGAATTGCTAATTCTACGAGTCGATTCAACCAAGCTAAGTTTTTGTGAATCATGAATCATAATCAGCAATTTTTTGGAATGAATCGCCTAAATTGCCAATTCAGGTGATTCATGCCAAAAATTGCCTAAATCTACCTTGTGAATTAGCCACAGTAGCCCATAAAGTTGCATTGAGCTTTTTAAAGAATACATATTTTTATTCTTTTATTTTTAGCCTTTCCTCTTTGTTTTAACCCTAAGAGCCTTCTAATTGTTAAACATGAGTAGAAGAGAGGAAAAGTGAGAGAGAAGAAGAGAAAAGAAAAACCATAGGTTTCCAACTAGTAAGAAGGAAGAGCACCAAAAAGATCAGAAGTCCATCTAGGGAGTCCATAAATTTCATTGGGAGTATTAAGGAGTCAATATCAACACTCCTCAACTCATTTGCAAGAGGTAAGTGCTGATTTTTTTTTGCATGTTAGTGTATTATGCATTTTTTGTTAAATTTTTTTAGTTTTTATTTGCAAATCTTTATTTTTTTTAGTTTTACTAAATTGCATACTAGGGTTTGTTGTTTTGTAGCTTTTATTTATTAGTTTCAAATTTTGATATTTTACATAAAATTTTTTATTGTAGCAGCCCTTTGCTTTCATTTTCTGCAATGGGTAAAAAAGATGAATGTTGGAAATATAACGAAGAGTTTTCTAGAAGAACAAAATTTAAAACAAAATATATATTTTGTAAAGAAAAAAAATTCTAGAGGTATTTATAGATTGAAATACCACATTGCTGCTATACCTTGACATGATGTTACAATTTGAATAAGAAAATGCAACATGAAGGGTTAAGGGGTATTGGCTCCCATGCTCCTATAACCGCATGTACATCTGCATCCACTTTCACATCCATAGGTTGTGTTGGAGAGGGTGCTTCCAGGCCTCCTTTTCATCCTAGTTCTAGTGCTCATGCGAATGCTAGTGCTAGTTAGTCTTATACTAAGATTGAGTCCAACTCCAACCTATTGTAGCCTAGAGTGTAGAAAAATAGAATGGATAGTTACTTTGTGCCTTGCACTACTCTTGGCTCCCAACCCACACTTGAGGGCATGGGTTTGAACAAGGAGATTCATGATGCTACTAGAAAAGAGATTTGAAAATTTTGGTACTTTTGCAACATTCCATTTGTTGTGGCCAGGTAATTGATTCTTTTTTCTTTGTTTTCTTTAAGGTTAAACTTAAAAGTAAAAGTTAAAATTTAATTATATCTACTTGTTTTATGATTCATTGACTAATCATAGATTTTATTTACAAGCTTACATGATGATTTGAGTCTTTGACATCTAAATTTCTAATCATTATCTATTTGTGACATGGCTCCTTATTGACAAAACATTATGATGCACACTTAGGGTATGGCAAAAAACTCAACTCCTTGCACTTTTTGGGAAAAAAAACTTATAGAATCTAAAAGCACATTGTTACACCTTTCATTCCACCAAAGGGCATCATTTTCCCATGATGGAATGTGTCAAAATGGTCCAACCCTAGCAAAGTGCTGATTTCTAGGCTGAATCCTAGGCAACAAGCAAGACAATTTGATAACTTTCAACCTATGAAGAATTAGAACATGAGACTTGATGGAAAATGAAATAGATAAAAATCTCCAACTTCTAGATGCACTAGCACATTCCCTCTCATTCTTATAGTTCCATACAAGGGTCTGGAACATGTGTTTTGCAAGGAAAAATGCTGATTTATATTGATTTCAATGCCAAATTACAATTGTGCTTCTTATCATCAGCCTATCAGGCTTTATAGGACTTCTGTAATGGTTACATGGTTAGTTTAAACTGCGTAACTATTGGAAGAAATGATTTGAAAGTATTTGACACCATTTTGCAAAGTTGCTCAAAAGTTGCTAACTTGGTCCAGACCTAAACTTGGTCTAGACCTAAAGTAGGTGATCCAATATGGATCTAGTTATTAAAGAAAATTAAACACCTAGAATCCTATTCATTTTTTAGGCATATTGATCATATTTGGTCTTAGTTACCTAGGGGCTCATATTTATGCCTAATCCTGGAACTAGGCCTTACAACTGGATCAATGTGCCAACCTATCCTAAGTGAATTATCTAGGATCCTTAGGTGCATTCTTTGATGAGTCTAGAGTGGGTGCTCCTACATCAATCATCTACTTGACAATCTCCATTTAAACTCAAGTCTCCATTTAAAGGTGGCAATGAGCTTTTTCTTGTTCTGTTAAGATCATTAATATATTTTGATGAGAACTTTAAGGGATTATGCCTAGCTTGAGTATCCTAGCTTCCCAAGTCCTATAAATGAAAGAGCATTGATGAATAGGTATTTCTAATTGAAACATCTATGGTGTTGGAATGAAGTGTGTGACTAGATTTTTTTCCTACTAATGAGCCAATTTGAGGCTTCACTTCACATTTCTCCATGGATAATTCTATAGCACTTGTTACTTCTCTATCTAAATTTTTTGAATCTGTGTATATGTGCACTCTTTCCCAATAGTTGTAGGTTTTGTCTCTTCATCCTAAGTAGTTGGCATACCCTTGATGGCATTGAGATAACCATTTTCTTCTAAAATGTCATTTTCTCTCAGATTAATCTCTCTATTAAGCAAGTTTTCTATATTTTCCTTTTTATATTTAATAGATGTAGCTACAATTCCCCTGTATATATTCCTATGTATATTAAGCTTTCCTTTATAGGAATGAGAAGCCATGGGGAGTTAGGCCAACTATTGGTCACTATACTAAAAAGGTAGTTCCTGTCCATGCCACTAATGGGAATCATTTCAATTTTATTTTTAGAATTGGTACCTCATTTTTCTTGAAAGAATAATATATATTGTTTTCAATGTCTTTGAAATATTTGTAGCTAGTAGCCAATTGATTATTCATTTCATTTCAATATTCATGATAAAATAAGGTATTTGGTTACCTAATAGGTCTTAGGAATCTTAAATAGGGTCCTAGAATAGTCATAGATGGACCTAGTTGACCTAAATATGTAAAGAGAAAAAATTGCTCAATAGTTGCAATGTTGCTCAAAAAGTAGCTTGAGTAACTTTTGCAATTTTTGCAAAAAAATTGCAAATCGAAGTCTGGGAAATTGTAACTATCCATACTTGGGTGTATGAGCATGGGAAACATATTTTTGAAGGTTAGAAGGTTTCCAGTCATTTGCATTTTTAAGCAACTTTTACAATTTTGCACAAAAAGTGCAACTTTTGCAAAGTTCACTAGATTTTACTTCTAGGACTTGGAAAAGATTCTAAACTATTAAAAAAAAATTGAAAACACCTAGTCCTAGGCTATCTTGACCAAAAACTCAAAAAGACCCAATTTTTCTTAATTAGCAACTTTTGCTCATATATTGCACAAAGTGGCCTAGGCATTGTTAGAATTTATATTCTTTCCTTGGTTGTATTTATTAAATGGGATAAACCAAGGTATCCCTTAAGTTGTTTGTCCTCTATTCCACATGTGAGGACAAGTCTTTTTTGTAATTCCTTTATTAAGGAAAATAGTTTATTCCTCCTTAAGAGGATTATGACACTTGTTATGCACACACTTATGAATGTGGCAATCATTCACATGGGAGTTACATATAAATCCTCTTCTCATCTCTTTATAAGAGATGCTTATCTCCCATTCTCTACAACACACAAATATGATGTGGTTCATGTAATGAGCCCTATGGCTCCATATTGTCTTCTTCTCTCTCTTTCTTCATTCTTAGGCATTTGCCTCATTCATATAATTCACAAGGGGTTTTCTTTGCTTTCCCCTTTCAAAATTATTGTCTCCTCCTTTGTGTTGATCTTGGAAAGCTCTTATAAAGTATGGTAATTATGTTCATCACAAACTCTCTTGGATTAAATTATAATTCTTTATTTTTTGTTCATTTCGATCTTATTATTTCTAATATGGCATCAGAGCCACCTAATCCTTGTTTTGAGTTTGTGTGAAGGTTATTGCATTGGAGATTTTTTGTTGAGAGTGAAACTTGAAGCGTTATTTTCTAATTTTTTTGTGTTGTAGGATTTATTCAATCTATAAGTTGTTTTTTTTTTACTAATTCTCTTTGGATTAGATTGGATCTAACAAGTTTATTTGTAGGTTTTCTTTCATTTTTAAATATTTTTCTTGATCTAATCTATTTTGTTGCAAGTTACTTATTCTATCTTCTTGTAAACTATTTACTTCAATGGTTATGTGGTTTAAAATTTATTTTCTATATTTTATCTAATACTTATTCAAAATCAATAAACTACATGTTCTTACAGGGTTAAATTCTAGACATATCACTATGCATATTTTTTAATAACATTCAAATCTATTTAATTTCTGCTTTCACCTTATAGAAAAGTCATATTTACTGCTTTAAATACCAAATCTCTTTTGATTTTTCTATAGACATTGCTTGCCCACCCTCCATTTTTTTTTATTTTGAAATATATCAGTTTTACTTAGTCTAACTAGTATCGTTGCCTCTACCCACTGCGTCTACCCTCCCTAACTTCATTTTTAAGAGAAAAAATATGATCAGCTTCAGCAAGCACCTGAGATGCTTCATCTCAAGTGTCTCAGTAAGAAAATTTTAGTGTTTCTTTTGATGACCTTTTCTTCTTTATATAATGGTTCCATTTCTGAAACAATATCAGCAAGAAGCTTTAAATAGAGATATTAAACTTCTTGATTAATTTTAATACTAAAATATTAATACACACACTAATTTACTTTTTATTTGTATACAAAAGTAAATAGTAGTGACTAATACAACCACCCCTCTAGATTCTATGTCAAGACAATTGGGTTGCTTTAGGTTCATGTCTCCCTCGGTGCTTTCGTCTAAATGATCAACATTGAAAGGGCTCGAAGAGGATACTAAGAACAAATCATCTACTTTCTATGACAGATAAATGCCAATGCTCCATTTGTTTCTTACTCCTCCTTGGTTGCTCCTTGAATAACTTGCGCTTAAATTATCTATTTTGCTTGCATAAACCCTACTTCTTCCAAAAGATGAGAAATAACAACAATATTTATTTTTGGGAGCCGTCACAAGCTTCAAAATGCATTGCCTAACAAATGCACCAGAAGAAAAAGACAATGGCCAGCTATAGAGACCCTTGAAATTGGGCACATCAAAGCACTCCATTTCTTAAATACAATGTCAAAAATGCTAGGATTCCACTGAAAATCTAGAAGTAATGCAACTGGAACAGTGCTTTGCCAAATTTTGGTGTTGTGTTTTTCCCTGCTGTACATGAAATAAACTCAGCCTTAGTTGCACTAATAGAGACCACCATAAATTTTTTTGAACCGATCTCTGTCGTGTTCATAAGCATAAAGCTAAAGCTTGTTGATATTGACGATGAGGCAAAAGCAGTGATTTTTAAGCTTGTGGAAGTGGCACATACCAACCTTGCTGATATAACCAGGGTGGTACTTGTCAAAGAGAATCCTATGATGGTGCATGCCACTGGCATTTCCCCCTACCTCCCAGATGCTTTCTATGCTTACCAATACACCCATGCCCTGCACTTACATGCCCTCTCTTCTTAATCCTCACTCACAGAATTAGGAGTGTTGTAGAGGGGGATTTAGGTGTTATTACAAATTTTGTAGCATGGCCAGATGTTTTTTCAATTTCAATTTTGATGTATTAGTTTTTTTTCTTCTCTTACATGGTGAGAAGCAGGTATTTTAGGCAACGGTGTTTCTGCTTGAGAGGCCGGAGTAGGTTTATTTAGGGAGTAGGTTCAGATCCTGTGTGGAAGCTTCAGAGATGATAGGATCTAAACTTGGGTGGGTAGAGCCCCTTCTTTGAAATTGAATGCATGCTCTATAATTAATATTCTTACCTGTGTTCAGATCCTAAGCGGTTACTTCTACTCTCTACCAAACCTAACACTTCTCTCTCTGCCAAACTTAGCTCTTTCTCATTATTTGGCTTTTTTGAAAGCTACATAATTATTCTTGCATCATTATATTCCATTTAAGTTCTTATTCATTATAGTTGATTCCTTTGACTAATTCCTATCAAATATGCCTTCCTAGCACTAGCGCTACACATAGCTTTTATAGCTTGTTTGTTTCTCTCACCAACTACCATTTTTTTAAGTGTATTCTTTTGGATATATGTAAATGTGAAACTTAGATATATTTTTCATACTTATACAATTTTATCAACTTTTTCATATCCATAGCATGAGACATCTTAACTTTAATATTGTGTAACTAAATTTTTAAAAAAAACCAATACCTTTTTGTTTATAAAATTTTATATATACATTTCATTGGTACAATTTTATTTTCTTTAAAAAAAGGTTCAAACTCTTACTATAGCAACTCAAAATGATAATTATGTTTCTCAAATTCTTTTTTTCAGAAAAGGCATCAATCAATTTTTATTTTATTTTAAATATTTAAAAATATTTTCAATGCCCTTTATATTAGAACTTTTAAAGAATTTTTAAAACATGTCTTGTATAGATATGATCATATTTTCTATAATTTTAATAAAGTGATTTCAATTACATGTGCATTTTATGTTTTAATATTAACCACATTGTCTTGATATTAGACACAATTCATATAGGTTTTTAGAGGATTAGTCCATAGAATTTTCGTGGTTCCATGTTATACCTTGTGATCATTCAACTATTGGAATTTTAGATTTAACATCTTATTAGTTATTAAAACTAATCCTCTTTATGTCCTTGTACTATGTTGAGTATTCTTGTTATTGATATCCAAGGTTTGTTATCCCTTATGTCTCGTATGTAGACAATCTTCTCATAGAGATTATATTCCAAAATATTAAGTATGAAACAATGATTATTGTCTTTACCCAAGCTATTTTAGGTATATTTATTCGATAATATATGGGTGTACACATATATACCCAGATAAATATATAATTTTATGACTATAATAATTTAGAAATTGATATATACCTTCACAAAATGAATTCAGTACTCATGTTTACCCTCAATGGAGTTTTATACTTGATATACATATTTTATTTATTTATTTATTTTCATTGATCATCCTTGGATCTCTACATTTACCTTAATTCTAATTGGATTATGAGTTATCTTACACATTTGCCTTCAACCTTATTGTGATATTTTGATGTGCACATTGTTGCACTATTATGCTTTTATAGCATCATTCTATGCCCATGTTGGCACTTTATGGTTTTATACCATTGATTTACATGATTTATATGATATTCTTTTTTGATTTGCATAGGGAGCCAATTTCTTCAAAGTTAACTATGTAGCTACCCTCAATATAACTGATACATAGTTTCCTTATCTAGCCCATGGAGTATCCCTCCATCCTATATTGGTGTGCACTCATTTTATATGGAGTTTCCCTCCATTTGATCCTATCTGTTCCACTTTGATAGGATAATATATTTATGGAGTTTCCCTCCAATTGGTTCTATTGGTTCCACTTTGAAAGATGGATATTTATATGGAGTTTCCCTCCATTTGATTCTATATGCTCTACTTTGAAAGGTTGATATTTATGGAGTTTTCCCTCCATGTTGTTCCATTTTGTTCCTCAATAAAGAGGATGTTATTATTGGAGTTTTCTCCTCCAAATTCAGATGATTTGATCCAATTTGAAGGCAATATGTTGTTAAACCCTCATAATCCATTCGTTTGAGTATCCTAACAAAATCATGATAATACTTATTTCATCAACATTTATCTCCTTTTACTTTACTTTCATATATTAATGTGATAATGCTCTGCATACTTCATTGCTTAGATCATGAGTCATGTAAGTTATGGTGTTGCAGCCCATTAGCTTGCAGTGGGATGATTCATTAGTGGATTGCCTATATCCATGTGACTGATGCAATGTTGATGCAGGTATCATTAGTTGGCCTTGTCTGTGGTCATTTGTGCATTAGTATAATACACTTTTAATGAGAAAATTGATCAAGCTTTTTACTCAATTTGACATTGTTGATAATATTTTGTGCATATAATTTATCTTGATATCAGGTTAACTCCATTGCTTTGTGGTGACATGTCAAATTTTTCTCTCTTTTCTCTGTGAGAGTTTTCTTATCCTTATTCAAAAGGATTTCTAATTTGAATATAAGATGAAATACTTCTTGTGGATAGTTGTCTTGTTTCTTGTGTCTATATTTTTTAGGTAATCCATCTAGGCACATACAAAATTTGGTGTACTTTAACGACCTATCCACTTGGCTCTATGAAGATCTACCTACACTCAGAAGAGACCTTTCACATAATTGAAGACATTCTCAAGCTCAAGTTTCTTCTATTTATCATATCATTGTAAAATTTGGATTTAATACCCTTTGATGTAATTTCCCCAAGTAAAGATTAAAGGGGGGTGTTATAATTTATAATCTTTACTTGGTTGTATTTATTAAATGGGATAAACCAAGGTATCCCTTAAGTTGTTTGTCCTCTAGTCTACTTGTGAGGACAAGTCTTTTTTGCAATTCCTTTATTAAGGAAAATAGTTTATTCCTCCTTAAGAGGATTATGACGCTTGTTATGCACACACTTATGAATGTGGCAATCATTCACATGGGAGTTACAAATAACTCCTCTTCTCATCTCTTTATAAGAGATGCTTCTCTCTCATTCTCTACAACACACAAACATGATGTAGTTCATGTAATGAGCCCTATGGCTCCACATTGTCTCCTTCTCTCTCTTTCTTCATTCTTAGGCATTTGCCTCATTCATATAATTCACAAGGGATTTTCTTTTCTTTCCCCTTTCAAAATTCTTGTCTCGTCCTTTGTTTTGATCTTGGAAAGCTCTTATAAAGTATGGTAATTATGTTCATCACAAACTCTCTTGGATTAAATTATAATTCTTTATATTTTGTTCATTTCGATCTTATTATTTCTAACAAGCATACATATCTTGCTCATATCTCTCTCACCATTCATCATGAGATCAAACTATCTATTTTTTTAGCTCCAAGTAGCTAGGTAAACCATAACCCTAAGCTCCTCTCATCTTATTGAGCACTCACATGTTCTCGAGCATGCTAAACTAAATTGTCCCTAAGAGTCACTAAATGTCATAGGGCAACAATCTTTGATGGGGAATATCTCAAAGTTTGTGCAAGGTATGGATGCGATTCTAGGTGCTACAGGACTATGTTGTGGACAACTACAATAACTTCTCTCTCTTTTTGGACATCTTATTCCATTTTGATTTTGTGACCCCATCTCAGGTGATGCTGAAACTTGTAGTGTTGGCTAGTACAAAATTGCCAACTATCAAATTGCCCTCACCATTCATCATGGGATCATGCTATCTATTCTATTAGCTTTGAGTGGCTAGGTAAACTCTATCCCCAAGATCATCTCATCATGTTGAGTACTTGAATGTTCTCATGCATGCCAAACTGAATCATCCCTAAGAGTCACTAAGTGTCATAGGGCAGTGATCTTTGACGAGGCATATCTCAAAGCTCGTGTGAGGCATGGAAGTGATTCTAGGTGCTATAAGACCTTGTTGTGGAGACCTAAAATAATCTCTCTCTCTTTTTTGAGATCTTATTCTATTTTGATTTTGTGACCCCATCTCTAGTGATGTTGAAACTTGTAGTGTTGGCTAGTACAAAGTTTGGCTAGTACAAAGTTTTCAATTGTCGAATCTCCCTCACTGTTAATCATGGGATTGAACTATCTATTCTATTAGCTTTAGGTGGCCAGGTAAACCCTAGCCCCAAGCTTGTCCTATCTCATTGAGTGCTCAAACATTCTTTGACATGCCAAACTGAAACATCTCTAAGAATCACTAAATACCATAGGTAAACGATCTTTGATGGGGCATATCTCATAGCTCATGCGAAGTATGGATGTGATTCTAGATACTATAGGACCATGTTGTAGATACCTACAATAAACTCTCTTTCTTTTTGGAGATCTTATTTCATTTTTATTTTGTGACCCTATCTCGGGTGATGTTGAAACTTGTAGTGTTGGCCAATACAAAGTTGCCAACTACCAAATCTCCCTCACCATTTGTCATGGGATCAAACTATCTATTCTATTAGCTTTGGGTGTCTAGGTAAACCTTAGCCCCAAGCTCATCCTATCCTATTGAGTGCTCAAACATTCTCGGGCATGCCAAACCAAAATATCCCTAAGAGACACTAAATGCCATAGGGTAGCGATCTTTGACGAGGCATATCTCCAAGCTCATGTGAGGTATGTGTATGATTCTAGGTGCTACATGAACATGTTGTGGATACCTACAATAAAATCTCTTCCTTTTTAGAGATCTTATTCTATTTTGATTTTGTGACCCCATCTCGAGTGATGCTAAAACTTGTAGTGTTGGCCAGTGCAAAGTTGTCAACTGTTGGATCTCCCTCACCATTCATTGTGGGATTGAACTATCTATTCCATTAGCTCTGAGTGGCCTTATAAACCTTAGTCCCAAGCTCATCCTATTTTATTGAGTGCTTGAATGTTCTTAGGCATGCTGAACTGAATTGTCCCTAAGAGTCACTAAGTGCCATAAGGAAATGATATTTGACAAGGAATATCTCAAAGATTATGCAAGGTATGGATGCAATTCCAAGTGCTATAGGACCATGTTCTAGAGACCTATAATAACCTCACTCACTTTTTGGAGATCTTATTCTGATTTGATTTTGTGACCTCATTTGGGGTGATGCTGAAACTTATAGTGTTGGCTAGTACAAAGCTGCCAACTATCAAATCTCTCTCACCATTCATTATGGGATCAAATTGTCTATTATATTAGCTCCAAGTGGCTAGGTAAATCCTAGCCTCAAGTTCTTGTTGAGTACTTAAACATTCTCGGGCATGCCAAACTGAATCATCCCTAAGAGTCACTAAATGTCATAGGATAACAATCTTTGACGGTGGAAACTGGATATGTCATCTCATCCAATGATGGAAACTCATAATAGAAGGTAAAGGGGTGATCATACAGTTCATTTTGAAAATGTTATTTATGGTAATAAGGTAATCTTTATTTCTAAAGTCAAGGAACTTGAGGTCACCTATAAACCCAAGTTGCCTTAGTCCTAACAATTTTTCTTTTTTTATTGTTTTTGTTAATAAGTTGATTCAATAAGTATTTTGAGAGTCATTAAACCCTATATAAATCTTATGTGTTATCAAAAACCACTTGGTTAAGTTCTAGGAAGAGTTAGTGCAAAATTACATTTTGCAATAAAAGTTGCTGACAACTTTTTGGCAATTTTAGCAATTTTTTGGAAAAACTTGAAATTAATCTAGTAACCAATCAAACCAACTAGTAATAAGTTGGAATAGATGTCAAATGATGAAAATACCCTCTATGAATTTATAGGAGGCATAAGGTGTTGGTGATTATTAAGTTTTTTTTATATGGCAAGGAATCACTGCTGATGTTAAACTTATATATAGGATCATTGAGTTATTGTCAAATATCATTACTTCCTATTTGGAATAGAAAATTCATACTTTTTAGAATGAAACACCACTTTAGCTATATGTTATCACTTAATAGAGTTAGTGGAAGATGTTAAGGATCTTCTTGGTTGTCTTAATAGCCATTTCATGGGTTTGAAACATAATCACTTCCCTTTCTGAAGAGTTTTCAAAAAATCAACAAATTACATGTTGTTGCAAAGAAAATATAATCACAAGATGTTGGAAGATTGTTTTCACTCATAGGATGTTGAAGAATCTCTTGAAATGATGAAATAGATGGAAAACTAAAGTTTGTGAGATAGTTATTAGGTGTTCCTTGAAGTGTCTAAGGTGTTAGTTTGAAGCAAGAAGTTGATTATGATTCATTTCTCAAATTTTCTCATTTTTCCCTTATTGCTTCCCAAATATTGAATAGGAAAAGTGATCAAGTAGTTTTGTGAAGTTGGGTAGAAGTTTGTTCAATGTTGTAACCATGTTGTAAAGAGTCTTTGAAGACACTTAGGAAGATGGGAAAGGTAATTTTCCTTAAAAGTGTTCTTGTTGGGAATCCACTAGCTTTTGGTGTGAGCACTTTGCATCATTTTGGATGCAATTTAAATTTAAATTGAAATACATGAATTGAACTTAAAACATAAACAAGAAAAATTAGATATATATTATGAAAATCAATAATGTCATACATCAACAAACATATCATATATTAACTAATAATTTAATAAGTCTAATAATGTCATGCATCAAATATATGTCATACATCAAATATACAATGTCATATATACATCAAATATATATCAAATATGTCCACTAACATAAAATCTAACATATATATCCACTAATGCCTATACATGTGTGTCTATAAACTATATCTTCTCCTTCCCATGAGGGAAAGGAAACAAATACCTAGAGCTCTTTGGTCGTTGTGTAGAGGGAGATAATGGGGATGATGGAGTCTTCCTCACATGCCCACTCATCCTCTTATTTAGGCTCTTCTCTAAATCAAGCTGACACAAACAAAGTAGATATGAATCAATAATTATTATACATTGAAATAAAATATATGTACAAACAAGATTAATTATTTCCTTACCACCATCAAATAGTCACTCTATGCATCCACCTCAAAGGCTCATGGACAATTGGGTGTAATAAGGCCCTACAACAATTCAATCAATATAATCAATTATAAATAACATTTTAAATTTTGATACTAACTATTATAAACAACAACTAAAACTAAGAAAATTCTTTCATACCTTGGTCAATGGCTCTGAACTAGCCATCATTGCAGTAACTCCATGATTGATGGACTAGCAAAGATGAGGAGTCTTAGATGTCAACAACTACATGTCATATAATACAATTTACATGTAACATGAAACATGAAACAAATATAATGAAATGAATTAAATTAACATGAAACAAATGCACCTCTATGAAGCTCATATCATGCCTAGGCTCAGAGTCCCTTGTGAATGTTGATGGTCCAATAGAGAGTTGATGCACATACATAAAAAAATTATCAATCCTTCATATGATTACTTAATAAATATATGTATTAATTTAAATGATTAAATCAATACATACTCTCGACTCATCAATAGGACAAAAAATGGGGCCAGAGAATCTATACTAGGGCCATCAACACTCTTACCCTAAATTTTAAACAATGTCAATACATGCTAATTAATTAGTCATTCACTATACAGATGAAATGTGATCAAATTAGTTTATTATAATTGTAATTTACTTATGTTTCAATGCCAAATGTGTCACTTAGAAACTCATCAGTGACTAGTCCATCATCCATACTATCTCTAGCATGACAACCAAATGTGCATAAGGATCCACATGATATGCACATGTGAATATGACACACAAAAGGCTCCTCCTCAGCTAATGGATTGCCACAATGAATGAGGGTCTGCATCAAAGCATTGATAGTCCCTGGAGTGTTGGTCTTTACATGTTCCTTCACAATTGAAGGAATAATCACATGTTCACCCTATGGCTTGACAACAAGTGCCCTAACTACATTAGGGCCATGACATATGCCCCCAGCCTCTCAAACGATGACCCCCCACCTCTACCCTGAGATTCTAATATATCAAAATAATTGAGATCTCCCCAAAGACAAACTCACAATACAAAATTCTTCAACATTTGTAATCTGTGTGTGCATTGTTGAGGAGAGACAATGTAAAGACAAAAAATAATAAAATGGGCCATGGGTTTTCAACCCATATATAAAAAATTATGGTTTCAAAAAGCATGTGTGTGCTATAGCATGTATGTACTTTGTGAAATTAAAAGAAAAATCTTGTGTGTCATGTTTTTGGCACCACAACTTGGTGCACTTACCCCCTATGTATTACTACTTTTTCCTTCTCTTTCAATGCATGTTTATTGTGAGTCACTTTATGGATTATGTACAATCCTAAATAATGGATTATCTATGCACACATTCAATCTAGGAAGTGAGCATGCTTAAAACTAGGATTTGATTGATAAAATGATTTGAAGAAAGTATGTTGATGATAGAGTATTGAGTTGTATGGTAGTTAATGGACACTTGAATGAGTTAGAAAATGATAATGTAACATTGGTTTGATTATTTTAAAATCATGTAATCTTGTTTAATATAATGATCTATATAATTTATACCAAGTGATAAGGTGAAAGAAGAAAAATGGTGTTCACCAAGTGACTACAATTTTCACCAAACAATTAGCAAAGAAAGTTAAAAAGTTTAGTGTTAACCAATAAAGTTTAGTATTGAATGAGTGATGTATTATTGAGTGAAATGTTATGTTCACTGAGTAATAGTTAGAAGAACAAGTTTATAAAGATGGAATTTGAGGTTGTGTTGGAACCCAATTTTTTTGTAAATTTAGGGTTGCAAATCTATGATAAAAGGAAGGATTTCTCTTCACAAATATTATCAAGTATTCAAGGTTACAAATAATCAAGGTACACACATCTGTGTTAATGCTAGATCATCCTTAGGTATGCAATTTCTTTACAATGTGACTATTTTGAACTATCAAGTTCCTATTATTAAATATCTTTGAAAAGTATTATATTCTTTCATAAGAGAATTTTTGAAAACTAGTTCAATCCTTTCACAAAATTGTTCATGGGATCTTTACATTATGACATTGCACCAGATAAGTATCTATCCTTTCTGAATACAAAATATTCTCTGATACATTATTTTTCCCTAATACTATTAGAAAGAGTATTAACATATTTATTATTTTTTGTCCTATTTCCCTTTGCAATACATTTTACAATTGTTTTACTAAAGCCATCTATATGAGATTACAACAATTCATCCCACACATTGTATCTTTAGATCAAGATGGATTTGTTCTAGGTAGAGAAACAATGGAAGGTGCAGTAGTTTACCATAAGACCCTACATTTTGCTAACGAGAATTGCTTATCTAGTTTTGTTATCAAGTTAGACATGATGAAAGCCTATTATCAAGTTTTCTAGTAGTTCCTTTTCAAAGTCCTGCATAAATTTGGATTCTTAGAAGCATGGTGTAAATGGATAAAAGCTTGCATATTTGGAGCCTGGTTCTTAGTAATTATTAATGGGGTATCAGTGGTCTTTTTTCAATCCTCATATGGGGGTAAGGTAGGGTGACCCTCTTCCTTGTTTCTATTTATTATAATGGTTGAGGCTTTAAGCAGAAATATTCAGTTCAAACATAATACTAGTCTCTGGAAGGGTGTTCAAATCATAGGTACATCCATCTTGACTACACACTCTCTCTTTACAAATGACATATTACTTTTTGGAGAAGCATCTATTAAAGAAGCATGGCAAATAAAAGACACTTTGGATTCATATACATCTATTTCAAGGCAGAAACTTAATCCATAGACATCTAAGATTTTCTTATTAAATGTTGAAGATAAGGTTGCTAGCAAGATTGTCAACATTCTAAGCTTTCCAATTGAGCAATTACCTTTTTCATATCTAGGCTTCCCTCTCTCTATGGGATCTAATAAATTATGTTATTGGTTTTCTATTATTGAAAGAATAAATAACATAACTTTAGCATGGAAAGCTTGATGATTATCACTTGCAAGTAGGATACTATTAGTTAAAGTGGTTTTATCTTCTATTAAAAATTATTACATTGCAATTCTCAAGGATTTGGCTACAATTTTCAAACAAATTGAGAATCTGATTAAGGACTTCTTGTGGAAAGGAAATTTAACAAGAGAAAAAAAATTGTTAGTCTCATTACAAGATATGGCACAAACTAAAGCAATTGGAGGGGTAGGTATCCATGAATTGCATCTTAGGAATAAGGCTTTTGGAGGGAAATTGATTTGGAAAATGTATACAAATCCGAACAAAAAATGGTGTAGGATTATGTAGCAAAAATATCTTGACAATGAGGATCCAAAAAGAGTACTTACTATTCCAGATCCTCCTAAAGGTTCAGTTGTTTAGAACTTCATGATGCACTCTAGACATATGGTACAATAATACATTTCATGGAAAGTACACAAAGGAGAGGATATAGACATTTGGAATGACTCATGGCATGGCTTTCTTGCTCTTTCTAGCTCCCAATAGGATGCTGAATTAATTAATATCTGCTCTATTTGGTGAGGAAAAAAACTTATTGATTATGTAGATTTGGTTGATAGACTTTCAAGGAAATCCAAATGGAAAGATCATACTAAGTTACCACTATATGAGAATCAAATACGAATTTTGCAAACAATATTTAAGGATAGGGAAATATATTTATCTAAAAGGGAAGACTCATTAATTTGAGTTCCTTCTAAAGATGGAAAGTACTCAATCAAAGAGGGCTATAAAGTATTGCAAAAAATTCATAATGTGAAACCTCCATAATGAGCTTTCTCCCTTTGCTGGAATAAGTATGTCCTTTCTAAGGCCAAGTGTTTTGCATGGTTAGCCTTGAAGAAGAAAAATTTCACAAGTGATAGGCTCCATATATTATCTATTGTTTTACCTTTCAATTGTGTGCTATGTAATGAAGTGGTAGAAAATATTGATCACTTGTTATTAAATTTCTCTTTTGCAAATGAATGTCGATCTTTGTTCTCAGTAAGCTGAACTATAGCATATCCTTACCGCAATCATTGTGGGACTTATTCCAATTATAGCCAGTTGTTCACATGTCATCTTTATTTAGCTACATTTGGAAATGTATTCTAACCACTATTATATGGATGATTTGGTGGGAGAGAAATAAGCACATATTTCATAAAGAGAGAAATAAAATCAAAAAAGTGGTAATTGGCATTGAGAAGTAAGTATCAGAAGTGGTTAATAAAAATCTATTATCAATCATATGCAATTTTTTCTTCTCTACTTGGCACGGACAAATTGTGAAACAATGGAAGAGGATCATTATACCTTTTGAATCAATACTGCAATGGAATGTTGTTGCTACTATAGACATAAAAAAAAGTAAAATGGTTTCCTCCAGCTCAGGAGTTTTTAAAAATAAATTTTGATGGTGTCTCTAGAAGTAATCTGGGTCCCTTGGGTATTGAAATTTTCATTAGTGATCAACAGGGCAAAATTTGTGCAATTAAATCTTCTCCCATTCCTCAAGGGACTAATAATAACATGGAAGTGCAAGAACTATTACATGGATTACTATTAGCTAAATGAGGGGTTTTCAATAGGGTGCACATTAAAGGTGACTCCATGTTTATAGTTAATGTGTGCATCAAAAGAGATATGCATAATTGGAAATTGGATTATATTTTAATTCAAGTATGGAAATTTATAGACTCTTTTCAAGAGGTCCACATATCCCACATAATGCATGAAGAAAAATTTGGGATATGACAGGTTGCACATAGACTCATTATGCCCCAAAGATTATATTGATTCACAAGAGCAATTGGGAATGTTGTTGAAAAAAGATATTGCTTCTTCAATTTAGGAGCTTGGGAATTAGTTAAGCAATTTCAGATTTTGGCCATCTCCAGACCTAGAAAGTGATTAAGTATTCAAATTTTTTAGTTATGGATTGTAAAGTCCAAGGAAGCCTAGTTGTACCACTTACATAGTTGGCTATACTTGTAGCTTTTATTTTATTTTTTCCATGTAAAGGAATGAGGAAGTAGGGTTTTCTTTCTAGTTTTTTCCCTGTGGAATTTTCAAAGTAGTTATTATTAATATTAAATCTCAATGGCTCCATCTATTTTTTATTATATGTGTGTTGGGCTATGAAATATTTTAATTAAAAGTAATATCTTTAATTTAACTCTTGAACATATATTTGTGTGATTCAAATGTTCAATACAATGAAATAATATATCCTCCCAAATCATGCAAAGTATCAATTTGGATATATTAAAACTTTATTGCAAAATTTATACTAGGAGAGTTTAGTTATATCTTCTATTCAAACATTTTGATTTGTTGAGAGAGCGCATGGAGATGAATGATTATAAGACACTCTTCAACCATTTATTAGGCATTCATATGAAAATTTGTTTATATCTAATGATATCACTACTTGACATGAAACCTATTTTGGAATGTGGTGCTCCTCCATCAAAGTGAGAATTGGCAAGAATACTCACATACGTGATGTTCTGGAACTCCCAAGCATTATAAAATCTTTCAACTACATTTGGATGATAAATGGTTGATGAAGCAATGGATGCCATTTTGATATGATCATATGTGTCCCACCGAGCCTGAATACCAACATTTCATCATGGACAACCAAACTCAAATTCAAATTCAAATTCAAATTCTTGTAATGGAATATTTCATGCTCTTTAATAAGCCCTAAACCTATTTTTGGGATATCAAAGAGTATACAAAAGAGAGATCCTAAAATTATGATTTTGCGAGGTCAAAGTTTTGGTGCCTTTAGGAATGTGAAAAGGATGGGATAAGAAGAATGTGATATTTTGCAATGACACATGGGTAATATTTTCACTCTTCTAAAACCACAGGGAGATAAGTCAAGAGGTAAGTATTGCTTTAATTTTTTTATTTTTATATATCATTTAAAATTTTAAAATATTTGAAGATTCAAATTATATATTTATTTACAAGAAACTTATGAAAGTATTTTCTTTTGGAAAATAATTGCATGAGGACAATATTTATTGCTCAAATATATTTGATTATATTATTGCTTTTCAATTTGATTCTATTTTTTAGAAATAATTTTCACACATCATAATAATTGAAGTAAACTCTAAGACAAAGTCTAACTCACCAAAAAAACCATGCTAAGATGCAAAATATCATCATTTACTAAGGTAAGTACTTAGGCCAATTGGAAAATGCAAAATGGTCTATATAATTGATCCAGGTGGATCTAGCAAGAATAAAATTTTCACAATCTTAGAATCTCTCAAATTCAACATCATTCCAAAGATCTCAAAAAATTAGACTCGATGTAACTTGAATGCGGTCAAAAGGATCTCATATGCAGAAGTTATGCTCAGTCAAAGATTTGGTGAAATTGGTAAATTGGAGGGTTTAGAAAAAGGTTTAAAAATATATATTCATGAAAAATGGTCAATATTGGTATCATTCTAAAGATTTTTTTAAGAGCTTTCCAATGATGTTTATTTCATCAAAATCTGAGATAAAATGTGGAAGATATTGCAAAATTATTTTTACCTCAAAAAAAGGAGCTCCCTATTTTCAAGCATCCCTATTTTTTTGGGTTTATATTTTCTAGCAAAATGGCCACAAAATTATTATTTTTTTAAATCAAAACATATGTCCTTTTTTAAAGGCTTATGAATAAACCCCTATAAAATAGCAAGATCTCTCAAAATATATCTTCCTATAATTAAGGATGCAAATGCTAATGCTATTTATAAGGAGAGCCAAATAATATTAAAATTATAGATCATTGATTTTTGGGAACTATATTATTTTGTAAGAATTTGTTGTAATAGAGGGATTGTTATGTAAAAATGGGAGACTTGTCAAATATTATGATTTCAACTATAATAGGCAAATAAGCTTGTATAAAAGGGGGTTATTTCTCTCTTGTAAGGACAATGAGTATTAGAGAATTTTTGTAAATTCTTGGGGAGAAATTTTGTAATTATTGAGATGGAAATTAGTCCTTGAGAAAAAAAAAAGATCAGGAGAATTTTTGCAGTGAGAGTTTTAGTAAAGGAATAGTTTTCCTTGTGAGAGAATTTGTAAGCACGAAAGCATTGTCTAGTGCTTTCAAGTGTATAGAAGAGACTATAAATGTTCGAAGCTTGGATTTTGTAACAAAGAATTTTGCTTGGAAGAATTAATAGAGTGGCCCCTAATTGAGAAATAGACTAGGAGACATAGTCCTACCCGCACAAGCTCCCTATCAAATTGTTTATGTCTCTTTATTATCTTTCTTATTCTCTCAATTCTTTAAGTTTTTATTATTTTTGATTAGATAAACAGGTTTTACAGGGACCCTAAAACCCAAGAGTTAAAATAATAACAAGGCTGATAATAAGCATGAAAAGCCCAACCAAAATAGTTCAAGTTCAAAGGTTGATAATAAGCCTAAGGCCCAACTGAAATACAAAGATCATAGAAAAGAATAGGAATAGATACAACAAGAAATGACAAGGGAAAAAGTCCAAATAAAAAGCTAAAAAAATAGATTGAGACAAAAGAACAGGTAGTGGATTAGTCCTCATTCTTTCTCTCGAGGTCTTGCATGGCTTGAGTAGCCTCATAGGCCATCTGGTTCTCCTCAGCCTCTTTCTGGTGTGCCCTTCGATCCTCCTAGTCTTGACCATTGTTGATATTGTCCTTTGCAGTGTCAACCACAAATCTGGCTTTTTCCCTATCTTTTCCTTCCTCTTCTTCCTTCATTACTTTGTCTTTGATCTAGCCTATTAAGGATATGATGTTGTTGTTAATGGAGCTAAGCAGTGAAATCATCTAGTTCAAGAGATTATGATTGTAGATTTTGAGGTTGTTAATCCTTCTCTTCAGTAGACTGAGCCTCTCACCATTGTTTTCTCTATTATCAAAATCTGCTCAATTCCTATTTTCCTCCATATGACCCACCTACTCTTTGACCTCCTCGAGCTCATGGAAAAACCACTTGATTGATCTAAAGTTATCAATCATACTATTGTGGGCATTGTTCAAGAGGTTCAACCCAATTTCCCTTGCTTTATTCGAAATAGCCACAATCACCAAGTCTATGAGTTCTTCAAGCCGCGCCCCTTCTTGGTTTTCCACAAGGACCTGCAAGTTCATGGTCTCTCTAAAAATGCCCATTTTTTAGGTCCTAACATTAAATTTTTTCCAAGCTTTCCTCCTGTCTTTAACCTGCACCTCCCCACCCTCAATATTAGATTCCATTTTTTTCTCCTCAGATTGGACTTGAATATGGCTAGGAGAAAGAGGCAGTGAAGACATATCCCATTCTTGCTACAATCTCTCATCCTCCAAACCCACCCTCTTGTGTTTCTTCCCTCCCTGGTCTTCCTTATTTTCCTCCTACATCTCCTTTTCCTCCTCTTTCATCTCCACATCCTCCTCATCATTGCTATCAACCTTCACATCCTTCACAGGTTGCTTCTTCCCATGAACCCTAGGGCTTTTTCTACTAGGAGTTATGGAAGAAGGCAAATTCTTGACCTGATGGGTGACGTTTTTGTCAGCAAAAGAAATCCTGCCATCCTTAGAGCTAAAGCTTTGAATATCATTTGAGTCTAAAGAGAAGTTGGAGCTTTCAGAGGTCACATTCTCAGTTTGAGGGGGGGCATTTCTTATTGTCTAAGCCTTAAAGTGCTCATAAATAAGCAGCAGAGCCCCTCATGTAGAGTAGGATAATCAGTGGGCTTGTTTTTGAAACTAACCACCGCCTTGCTCATGGAAGTTAACAAGTAAAAAGGAAAAGAAATTTTATAGCTATGCCAAAAATGATTCAAAAGAACAAAGTGGTGGGTGCGAGCCCAATCAAACCTAGGGTCCAGAGTAATGTACTCAATTACAGATCTCAGAACATACCTCCACAGTTTCTTCATGGTATCAGGAACATAGTATGTGTCAATCTTCTTCAAGGCTTTTAGTTCATCTGCATCCTTCACAAAATCCCACACAGTGTTAGCTAAGAGCTTCTTGTCCCTTTAAGCTTTAAGTTTTTATTATTATTAAACACATAGTTGATTAATTGTGTTTAAAGTATAAATTTTCTTGTAATTTCAATGGTTTAAAATACATATCCTACAATTATTGCCCAGATCAGGGATTAAATATGTATTTGGATTAAAGTTATAAAACTTGTAAATCCTAGTTTATAGATTAAGTTTGGTATCAAAGCCAATTTCTATAGAGAAATTGTAGCTAGTGAATGTTAACCAGGTTGAAGTTGAAACAAGGAGAAGGTGAACTTGTAGAGTTCAATCTAGAGATTGGGAAAAGAATAACTTTTTTGTGAGTCATGGCTTCTGAACAAAATATTTTTAAATTTGATGTAGGAGCTTTCCAAAGAGCTTTTGTGGAGTTGAAAGCTTTGTTGGACATTCTTCTCCAAGAGAGGCATGAACGATAGTTGAGAAAGGGAGATAAGGCTAGGAATAAAGAAGAAGCTAAATCCTCAGCAAAAGATAGCAAAGACAAAGGAGTAGGAGGTGGTAGTGACCCTCTTGAACCTTCATCTCCATCTTCTTCATCATCTTCTTCTTCTCTATCTACTTCTTCTAAAAAGAAACATTCTGTAAAGATGCCCTTGTTAAAGTTTGATGTAAAGTTTGATTTTTCTACGTATAATGGTGAATTGGATGCTAAAAAATTGGATAATTGGCTTAAGAAAATTGAAGTGTACTATAGGGTTCAAAATATTTTGGATGATTCTTCAAAAATCTAGCTAGCTACTCTCAGAATGAGAGGTACTACATTAGTTTGGTGGGAGAATAAGATCCAAGATGATCTTGCTACACATGGTAAAATCATTTCATCTTGGTATGAATTTACTTCTTCTTTAAAGAAATAGTTTTATCCTTTGGGTTATATTCAACAAGACATTATGGATTGGCAAAATCTTAGGCAAGATAAAGGGCAGTCTATACAAGAGTATACATAAGTTTTTAGGAAGAAGGCATTAACTCTTGGAATTCCTCTTTATACACAAGATACTTTGTTAAATTATATAGGTGGAATGCATTCATATTTGAAACATACAATATTGATGTTTAGTCCATCTAACTTTGATGAAGTATGTGTTCAAGTAACCCATATTGAAGTAGGTGGAGGAAACACAAGTTCTAGTTCAAAGAAAGAATTTGTTCCTCCTAAAAGTAACAAGAAGGGCAAGAAAGTAGCCATAGTGAAGAAAGAGAAAGGTGAAAAGCATATGTGTTCACATTGTCAAAAGAAAGGACATGTAGATGCGAAGTGTTGGAAACTGCATCCTATATTCAAACCAAAGTGGTTTAAGAATAATAACAAAGGAAAGAAAAAGACTACAACTATTGTTCAAGATCTTGGATCAAATTTTGATGATGAAACAAAGATATCAGTTGTAGGTTTAAAAGGTAAAGCTTTTGCTAATTTTTCAACTAATGTCTCATGTTCTACTTTCAAAAGTCATGATGTTCCTTAAGATAGTAAAAGAAGTGAATTATTTCATATAAGGGTAATTTCAAAGAACACTAAAATTGATACATTGATAGATAGTGGATCCCAAGTTAATTTAATTTCAAAGGAAGTTGTTAAATAATTGGGATTGGAAACTAAGCCACATAAGAGGCCTTATCCTTTAGGTTGGGTGTGCAATGATAATAGATTGTAAATAACTAAGTAATGTAGGCTAAGATTTGCAATTACATCCAAATACATAGATGAGGTTGACTTTGATGTGGTTCCACTTGACATCTATGGGATTATGTTGGGTAACCCATACTTATATGATAGAAAAGCTATCTTCTGCAAGGAGCATAATAAGTATCATTTGTTTAAGGATGGAATTGAATGCATTGTAAAGGCTCATCACATAAAGAATAAAGGATCAATTATAAATACAGGGCATTTGAAAATGATTGTAAATGCAAGCAATAAACTAACTCTCATGTCTGCCATAACAAGTAAGGATTAGATGCAAGTAGAATCAAGTCTTCAACCCGTGATGGTAAAAGAGGTTTTGGATGATTCATTTTCTAATGATGTTCCTATGCAAGGGATCCAAAGAGTTGATACTTTTCATTTTTCATCAGTTTATTTAGTGTTGTCACTTCTTTCTCTACTAGTTGGTACTATGTGGGTGATAGATGCAACAATGAATCTTGGTAGATGTATGGTTAACTGTATCAACAATACTATCTCATTTTAATTATGTTTGTGATGAGTTAGATATTTAGAATTCCTACAAGTTGTACAAGTGATATTGAACAAGTGAGGTAAACATGCCCTCACTTTCATTCTATGTACAAATAGACTTTTGGAGGTCCAAAAGCTTTTCAGTGGGGAGGAATGATCTAAGTGGATCTAGCAAGACTAAAATTTTCACAATCTCAAAATCTCTAAAATTCAATATAATTCCAAAGATCTCAAAAAATTAGACCCAACATAACTTGAATGGGGTCAAAAGGATCTCATATGTAGAAGTTATGCTCAGTCAAAGGTTTGGTGAAATTGGTAAATTAGAGGGCTGAGAAAAAGGTAAAAAAAATAAAGTTATGAAAAATGGTCAATATTGGTATCATTGAAAAGAGTTTTTAAAGAGCTTTCCAACGGTGTTTATTTCATCAAAATTTGAGATAAAATGTGGAAGATTACTTTTACCTCAGAAAAAGGATCTCCCTATTTTCAAGCGCCCCTATTTTTTTGGGTTTATATTTTCTAACAAAATGGCCACAAAATCATTAAAAATCAAAAATCAAAACATATGTCATTTACTAAAGGCTTATGAATAAACCCCTGTAAAATAGCAAGATTTCTCAAAATATATCTTCCCTATAATTAAGGATGCAAATGCTAACACTATTTATAAGGACAGCCAAGTAATATTAAAATTATAGATCATTCATTTTTGGGAACTATATTATTTTGTAAGAATTTGTTGTAATAGAGGGATTGTTATGTAAAAATGGGAGACTTGTCAAATATTATGATTTCAACTATAATAGGCAAATAAGCTTGTATAAAAGGGGGTTATTTCTCTCTTGTAAGGACAATGAGTATTAGAGAATTTTTGTAAATTCTTGGGGAGAAATTTTATAATTCTTGAGATGGAAATTAGTCCTTGAGAAAAAAAATAGTCTTGGAGAATTTTTGCAAATAGAGTTTTTGTAAAGGAATAGTTTTCCTTGTGAGAGAATTTGTAAGCATGAAGGCATTGCCTAGTGCTTTCAAGTGTACAGAAGAGACTGTGAACATTTGAAGCTTGGATTCTATAACAAAGTGTTTTGCTTGGCAGAATTAATAGAGCGGTCCCCTGATTGAGAAGTGGACCCGGAGACGTAGTCCTACTTAGACAAACATTGTATCAAATTGCTTGTGTCTCTTTATTCTTTGTCTTATTCTCTCAATTCTTTAAGTTTTTGTTGTTATTAAAGACATAGTTGATTAATTGTGTTTAAAGCATAAATTTTCTTGTAATTTCAATGGTTTAAAATACATACCATGCAATTACTACCTGGATCAGGGATTAAATCTGTATTTGGATTAAAGTTATAAAACTTGTAAATCCTAGTTTATAGATCAATTATTTTTTAGGAGAATATTTTTGTCATGATATTTAATGTATGAAGATATTTCTAAGGAAATATATTTTATAAGATGCATAAATATTTCATATGTTTCCTAATTATTTTCTTCAATACATGAATGTAATATTTCCAATATAAAAAGTTCTTCATCAAGAAATATTGTATTGGGGTATGTTTTATCAATATTTTGGCCTAATATTTGTATACAGTAAAGGATTTTAAATCACTTACGAAACAGAAGGTAAGGTATTTGATTTAATTTATATTATAAGTTGATTTATTAATTTATTTAAGGTACAAGACTTATTATAAAGTTAAAGCACAAAGGTATTTACCAAAATAGATTAAGGATATCAAAAGAGGTGTCAAAGATTTAAAAGCAAAAGGACATGATCCATCATTTCAAAATAGTACCAAATTCTTAGATTAATTATTAATCCTTTCATTGTAATAATTAAGTTTTCAGTTGCATTTTAGGTTTTAGTTAGGAAGTGGTGTGATGATTTGAAGCTTGTATGCATCCTTTGGATTTCAATAGAGGATACTAGGATCATTCGTAGTAGACAAAGTTACATAGTAACTTTTACCAATTTAACATACCTCCTAAATTGCTATGATATGCTTACCTTCATACTAAGCTAGGTGTTATAGGTTGCTAAGCATACATATTACAGAATGCAATAGATGCAGAAAGTAAAGTACAAAAATTAGTAAACAAGAAAAATTGATCACTTTTATTTAAGATACAAGTACTAGAATAGTACACATTTTATTGAAATATTCAAAACTATTTTGATAAGGTACAAAGTGTTCAAATTTTACACATTACTTAAATACAATGCATTCAAATACCACACAAGCATTCTCAGCTCCTAACATAATATCTAAATAAACACATTGTATAAACAAAAAAGTACTAATAAGATAAAGGGAAAGGTCTCCATTGCTTGAATAGAAGAATCGTTGTTCTGAATGTTGAAGGTTTGAGTCCACATCTCCATCTGGGAACAACCCTGCAAAAATGAAAGAAGAGGAGGGTTAGTCCATACAAACTGAGCAATGGAAATCTTTCCAATTATCTCTATACTAATATTCCTACAATATGGTTATTTAGATAATTATATTAAAAGATATGAAGGAAAGAGATATATCTGAAAGAAAAATAGGATTTTATGCTAATGGGTTTGTTTCATGTATAGATACAAGTATCAAGTTTGAGGTTGTTAAAGGATCTTGCATAAATTACATGCATGAAGCCTTTCTATTGAATTATGTAGAGGCCAAGTTTGAAGGAATGAGGAGATTATTAAAGGGACACACATAAATTACAAGCATGAGGGTCAAAGCACAAACTTGTGTCAACCTTTTGTGAAGGAAAAGGCTAACAAAAGTGCAATGGTTCACCTTCAATGATATAAAATTGGTATTATTATTTAGAATTTGAAAAAGAAGTAAACTAATGAAATATGTAGAAATAATTTTTAACAATTATTTGGATTAAGAATTGATATATTTTCATAATTCTTATAGATTATGTTGTTGAAAAATGCAGAAAATTAGGGATCTAGTTCCCACCACAAAACTATATAGAAATAAACTTATTTCCCTTTGATCTCAAACTATGTTATAGGTAACATATATACTAGAACATCCAAAAATAAAAATTGTCTTTAGACTTATATTTTCACTTTTATAATCATTCAAAGTTCAGCTCACCTGAAATTGATAGTTTTTATCTCCCACCACATTTTTCAAAACAAATCTATTCTAACCAAAATAAAAATTATACATTCTAAAAGAGGACTCTCTCCTCTAGAATGTAATATAAGTTTTAAATTTTTATGATATGATTTACTATTTTTTTCTTTCTAAAAATTGACATCTTTTTAAGTGTTAAAATATGTGCTTGTGGATTTTTTTAATTATAATATACTATATCCAATTAAAACACTATAAAATCTATATGAGAATATTCTTACATTTGGGCTCTATAAAATGGTGTTTATAAGTTATTAAAAATATATCATAAAAAATTGTAAGAGTTATTGAAACATTAGTTTTCTGAAATAATTATATTACTTTAGTAATTAGATACAAACTAGTATAAAACATTAAGTTAATAGGCATTTCCAATTGGAAAAGTGTGGTACCATATATAACTTAGCTAGAATAAATTTATATAGATCATATATTTCAATAAAATTAATTTTTAGATAGAAATAATCAAATTTAGTCATTCTAATTAGTCAGTCTGAAAGGTGACATGGCTTTGTACTTTTACCCATCATGAAACCTTTTGGTCAAATCATGTAAAGGTGAAAACTGATCAAATTACAAGTATGGGACCTTCTAGTTGAACCATAATGAAGGTTTGAAGACATGAGGAGATTGTCAAAGGTGCATACATATGTTATAGGTATGAAACCTTTCAATCAAATCATGGAGGAATTGGAGCTTTACAAGTATTTAGGAAAGTAATAAAGACCTTTCAACAAGCATAAAATAGAGCCAAGAAGATATAACTTTTAGGTTTCCTTTTCAAGTTCAAAATAAATAAGAATTTTTAACAATCATGGCATATGCATCAGCAGAACATGGAATGAGATGTATTTTCTAGAATAAGTAAAATACGCAACAAGCTACAACATAAATAGAAAATGTTTGCGATATTTCTAAATTAGATATTCAATATATGAGCATACATGTGAATGAGATACAATACAGGGAAATAAATTTTAGAAAATCATGTCATTAACAACAAAATAAATGGAAAATCTAGAGTGAAATTATTTGTTTCAAACTGATAATTATAAATCACTTCATAAAGAAGAGTATCATTATTTTATTCTAATAGTAAGGATGCAATCAGCTACAATATGGAAAATCAACCATACCAGGAACAAATATTAAGAGGTTTTAGCATTTTTTTTTTTAAAGATGCCACAACAAATAGAGATCTCCATCATATAGCAACCACGATATATAACAACAAGATGTTAATATTCATATTATGAAAACATTTAGCTACAACAACTATAGCAGGGAAGAGAATCAACAACAAATTATTTACATCATAGTCATCACAGCTTGCTAAGAATGGAGAATTTGGAAGGAGCTTACTGCAAGTACTCTTAAACATTAACAAGAGATTCACAGTACTCAAATAGCAATATCCCTTCTACTAGACAAGAATATTGTTAGAGAGATGACATCAAGACAGAAATAACTTCAAAAAATATTGTGAATGAGAAAGAAGATGACTAGGCTAAAATGCCTTCTAAAGAAAATAGTAAAGAGGATGATAACACTAATAAAATGACAGAGTTAGATAGATTAGGTAGAAAAACTTGTATTCATTCAAATGTACTGAATTCTATTGAATCAATCCTAGATGATCATGAAAAATGAAGATGAAGTAACAACCTAGAAAAAAAAATACCATAGCTCATGCCATAACCAGCAAATAACTATCTCATCGCATCATGTCTCAGCCTAGAAACCTATGAAAGAAAAGAAGTTCATGGCACTCAAACAAAATAGGAACTCATGGTAGAGATGAACTCAAATACCCTAGCAAATATGGCATCCAAAAGCCATGAGAAGGAGACAAAATCACAACATCAATAGAGTTGGCCATGAAAGAAGCTCACTCCCAAGACTAGCAGAAATGGTGACCATACAAGCTACAATAAAACCAAACATGGCATTCATCATAGATATGGTGTCAATATCTAACAAATGAAACCCCTATGGCATACAAATCTGCATAGAGAAAGCTCACACCGTCCAGCAAAATAACAAAAAATGCCCAACAAAATCATAGTTACCAATAGCTCACATAAAAACCAAGAAAGAATGATGTTCAAAATGATGAAGAACAACATAACAATAAAGTCACAGCTAGAAAATACCAAGAACTCATGGCATCAACAGAACAGGCCATGAAAGAAGCTTAGTAGGAACACATCTCCAATGAAACCCACATGAAATATGCAAGAAGAGAGATGAAAAAATCATAGAATGTAGTTCATGGCTGCTAAGGTTTTCAAAACCCTCTTCTTTTCATTCACATGAATAGGAGAATGAATAAAACCAAAAAAAATAGCTTTTGCCTTTGATAACCCTTTATCATATTTCATATTTGATAAAATTTTGGGTCCACGCCAAAGCCTATATTGTTAAAGCTATAAAACATTTTAATAAATTTTATACATATTAAATGAAGTCTATTTTTATCATTTAATAAATATATTTATTAAATGCTTGATTATATTCCCTTTCTCCCATATTCATTAATATTAATGTGTTTAAAATTAATAAATAAATAATGTTAATTATTAAACACATTAATATTAATAAATATAATAAAAAGAAGAATATTATTGTAAAACCAATATATTAGATGGCTATAATTATAAAGCCTTTGTTATTATTAAAAATTATAAAAGGGGAGTGAAGGCGACTTTCAATTTTTTTAATGCCTAAATGTAAGGGAAAGGTTTAGTGCCTATTTTTGAACTCACAAGTCGAACTCTAGACTATGGATAAAATATGGAGCTATTTTTGGAGGCTAAGGGTAGTTTGAGTTTCCCATGTAGTGATGGAGCACTTTAGTGCTATTTTTTGTGATTTATGGAGCAGTTGAGGCTAGTTTTCCATGCAATTCATTATGGGAGCCTATTTTATGCATACTTTTCATTATTTTGAGGAATTTTATATGCTATATTTTTGGGTTGATTGTGAGATCCATGTTAGGGTTTTATGCATGATTTTGAGGAGCTGGAGGTAATTTTCCAGTTATCTATCAATTGGATAGGTGGTTGAGAGTAGTTTCCAGGTGTTTCTTCATAGTTTGTATCATTGTTGACTCTTTTTTTAGGCATGATCTTGAAATTTGAATTAGGGTTATGAGCTTTATTTATTGTACATTCACTTCATTATGAGAGATCTTCTTTTGGATTCACATTTTTGTGCATTGCAAATTTTGAGTTGATTGTAAGAGCAATTTGTATAGTAGAGTTTTTTCAGCATTGGTTATATAGATTCAGTGGTTCCTTCTCATTGGTTCTCATGCAATATTGTGAATTCTTTACTTTTATGTTGTGTTTGTCCTTCATTTAAGTTATATTCCTTATTTCATATTTGAATCTTGATATGTGTGATTATAGGTCTTTGTTTGTGTCCATTATTCTTTATGCAAAAAATTGGTAAAGCTTAAGTTTTTCTTTTAAAGCAAAAGATTTTGGTCCTTGCATAGAATCACTTTTGTAGTTTCATATTTGTCTAAGTATTGTGAATCAATTGTGTCTTGCATAACTCATGTTGATTTGATTAAATTTACATTCTAAACCATCTATGTATCACCTCATTTAGGTTAGTTTTTATTATTTTTTATTCACTTCTCATCCCTTATCTTGTATATAATTTAGGTTTTAGGTGATCACTATTTAGGAACTAGCCTAACTTCTAGAGATTCATCTCTTGTTTTAGGACAACCCACCACTTGAGAGAGTTTCCATGTTTCAATAGAATGGCTAGATTTTTGCACCTTGCTATAGGCACAATCCTAATTGACAATGATAAAAAAAAATATTATATTTAAACATTGAGGCACTCAATGGATGCATATTGCAGTATGATTAGGTAATGCAACTTGAACACAACTCAATTATACTTCCTTTTTTGAATCAATAAAAGATGTTTAAGAGATAATGATGATATAGATTAAGATAGATAGATATACAAAAACTATTGCAAAGGATAAAAGTTTTTTAGATTTTGGATAGGTATTGCAACCAATCATGACTCAATTGAAATAAAAAGATCTTATTTTTTGTTCCAAAGAAGGAAATCAATACTCTTTACTAGGATTTATGAATTATCCTCTTGGATTCATATTATTGATGATAGGTCTATATTTTCCCTCCCTTTCAAATAAATATTTCTTTGTTTCCATTGGTCTATACTTTTCCTTGGGATCCATAAAATCATGTTTCAATCCCAATAAATCTCATATAATCTTCATACTAATCTTTGTAAATTATTTCCTAGCTCACTAGGATTCAATCACATAGCATTTTGCAAACTTACAAACTCTAATTTTCATCTCGTGTCACTCAATAACACTTGTTGATCTTCTCAATTAATATGTTTTCCCTTGGGTAATATACTCATTTAGTAACATACTTTTCTTGGTAGTGATATACTGCTTAGTATACATATATGTTTGATAGTTGTGTCCATGTTTGATGTCACTCTCTATTTGCCAATAAGGTTCACTGGTCCCTGTTTCTTCACTTTATCATGAATTATGTATTTTACCTAATCATAGCAATTAATACATTTAGGAGTATCATTCTCACCCTTTGGTATTAGTGATAAAAACTTATGTATGTAGTCAAAAATTTACTTAGTGAAAAAAATTGATAGCTCTGGGTTTAAACCTGTACTTCTTAGTTCTTTAAAATATTCTTCAAAACTATATTATATTTTGTATCATCCCCTTATATTTACCTCATGAAATAATACATATTTCACACTATAAGACTTATCATACTTATCACCATTTTTTTTCACTTGTGCCAAAAATGAAAGCATTATGCATGGTATACTTAGAGTTTGTCAAACAAAAGTTTGTGTGAACTCTTTGCACTCTCCAATGTCTTTTTCCATGCTTCCTTGAGTGCTTCCACTACCAGTTGTTGATAATGTATTTGTGATGAAAGATCTATCATATGTTTAGTCATAGACATTTCAAGGGTTGTACTAGGTTCTATGGCTTTCTTAATGCTCTTATGTATGAGCTCCAAAATTGGTATGAGGAATGCCTAAAATTAAAGAATTTATGCTCTTATCTAATCATCTTCTCTCCTCAACTCTAACTGTAAGCTCATAATGTGCTTCATCTTCTAATAATGAACCTCAGATGACCAAGGTTATTTGGTTAACATATCTTAACTTCTCTTCAAATATTCTTCAATATTTTTCAACTTTTCTGAAATATCTTATTTAAAATGTGGCACATTACATAATTTTTGGAATAGTTTGATTATCTACCTCAATATATTTTCCAACTCAGTATCAATAGCATCAAGTTCATCTTGTTAAATTGCAATAGACTTATTTATCTTGTCCATTATCTTTTGTTCCATTCTCTTGTATGTAAACAACATCATATTTGTAGTGGCATCAACATCATTTGCATTTACTTATTCTACAAGTGAACCTAATTGATCAATCATTGAGTACATATGGAAAAATTTGAGATAAGATATCTTTGACATCTAATAACACTTGTTTATATTTCACTTCTTGTCATAATTTCTCTTTTTTAACTTTCTTTTTTACCAATTCTCCATATTTCATCATTGCATCTAGATCTAATTTTTTTGGATCACAAAATGGAACTATGATTTCTTCATCTCATGTGACTTGATCCCTTCTACTCCTTTTATTTTTCTTCTTTTCTTGTGATATGATGGAGCTTGTACTTTTTCACATTTTTTTGTATTGGAGTCTTCTTCTCCTTGCTTTTCTTTTGTTGCTCAAGACTAAGATGTTCTTCCTCCTTCATTTCACTACCCTTTTGTTACTCAGGGGCCTCGATACTTGCATCTTGCACAATATTTGTCTCATGTTGAGCTTGTTCCTCTGTATGTTTCTCTAGAATTTCTTTTTCCTTCTCATTTTCTTTCTCTTTACCTTTCTCTATGTCTTGGGTAGATGAGCCTGTAATAGAGGTTTCTATTTCATTTCCATTATTTTCATCCTTACTTTTCTCTGGGGCAATATTTTCTTCATTTTTGTATTCATTGGCTTTTTTCTCTTCATTCTTCTATGTCTTTGGGTTGCTTAGTCCACTTATCAGCATTATCTATGTTAGTTGGAACATTAGTGGTAGTATAAGTAATACAAATATTGACATTATGAAAGTTAGTTGTAGGTTGTTAGGATTAACCTTAGATAAAAATAACAATTACATGAAAATATAACCAATACCAAAAAATTGTAGAGCACATAAAAGAGAACACAAGTCACCAAGATTTAACATGGTTCACCCAATATTTGGGCTACATCCACCAACAACAAGTCCAATATTTTTATTATCCAATTATTACAATTTGCAATCCCTTATAGCTCAATACCACCTCAAGAAGCTACAATATCACCATTAAATTATGAAATCCCTAAACCTAAGCCTTTTTTATACAAGCTTTTGTCATTTACAAAATTAGGTCTATAATAAGTCATCCAATAAAAAAATAGCTACCCATGCTTTTTACAATATAAGGGCATTTTTGGCTTTAGGGGCATTGCCCCCAAAAACCCCCTACAAGGGTGTTTCCCTTGACCCCACCGTATACTGCAATAGGGAGTGCACCTAGAGTGTTTCCCCAGGACCTTGAAGGGGTACTACCCCTTGACCCCATCTTGGAAGCATTGCCCCCAAACCCTTGTAGAAATAATATGGGGAGAAAACCATGCCAAATAAAACTCTAAGTCTAATTAGGCTCCACATCACAATAATCTCCCACTTGGAGACTAATCAGACTCCACAAAAATAACTTCCCATATGGAGACTGATCATAGCACTGCTAAACCTATAGCTCCTACTAGAACATATCAAACTACCCTAGACTCTATTGTTCTTTTATTTTGTTTAGTTGAAAAGACCAACTAAAGATGAAGAGGAGTCTAGCTTCTCCCTTGTCACTACCTTTGTAAACAATTCTTTTGGATTTCCCTATGTATGTATCTTCTCTAGCTTTAATTGTCCATAATCTAAAACTGACTAAATGAAATGGTACCACAATTGTATGTGTTTTGTATTTGAATGCAAGGCAAAATTCTTTGCAAGATGAATGGAAATCTAGCTATTGGTGAATAAATAATTATCTTTCTATGGGCATCCCAATTATTTCATGAAGAACTAAAGTTACACATCTCCTTGGCTACCTCTATAGAAGCAACATACTTTGCCTCTCTAGTGGATAAAGTATTAACCTTCTGTAATTGAGAAACCCAACTTACTGATGCTCCACCAATAGTAAATACATGACCTATAATACTCCACCTAGTATCAATATCCCTTTCCAAATATGAGTCAACATAGGCCTATAAATTAGTAGTAGTGCCCCCAAAATGTAAACACTTACTGGATTTTCCTCTCAAATATCTGAGAATCCATTTAACTGCATTCCAATGCTCAATTCTTGGATGACTCATATACCTGCTAACAACTCCCACTACATGTGTAATATCTAGCCTAGTACATACCATAGCATACATCATGCTTCCTATAGTTGAAGCATAAGGTACCATAGATATCTTATCCTCCTCTTCTTATGTCTTAGGACACATCTCCTTAGTCAACTTCAAATGACTAGGTAAAGGTGTGCTGACAGCTTTAGCATTCTCTATGGAGAAATGTTGCAAAACCTTTGTAATACAATCAGCCTGAGATAATGTTAATCTCATGTTCTTCCTATCTCTGTAAATCTTCATACCAAGGATTTTTTTTTCTACCCACAAATCCTTCATAAAAAATGAATGTGCTAGTTGTTCTTTTAACCCCTTAATGTGATCCATGTTAGACCTAGCTACAATTACATCATCAACATATAAACATAAAATAATATAGTTTTCATCATCCAACCTCTTAAAATAAACATAATTATCTAAATGACACCTACTATATTCATGCTCATGCATAAAGCTAAAAAATTTCATATACCATTATCGAGGTGCTTGCTTCAAGCCATGTAAACTTTTCTTCAATTTGCACACTAAGTTTGCCTTACCTTTGACCTTAAATCCCTGTGGCTATGCCATATAAATCTCTTCATCCAAATCACCATGAAGAAAGGTTGTTTTAACATCAAGCTACTCCAAATGAAATCTCCAGTAGCCATAATACTTAAAATAGTGCAAATATATGCCATTTTTACAACAGGAGAGAATATCTCATCAAAATCAATGATTTTTTCTATCCAAATCATTTTACCACTAACCTAGCTTTAAATATTTTCTTACTTCCATCCTCTTCTTTCAACCTACAAACCCACTTATTCTAAAAAGCCCTTTTACCTATAGGAAATTTGCATAAATCCTAAGTCTTATTTTTTAGCAAAGAGTCCATTTCATCTTCCATTGCAAACTCTCACTAAATCTTAGTATCCACCTACACAACTTCATCATAACATTCAAGTTCACTAGCATCAGTATGTAAAATAGAATACAAAGAAGGAGAAAATCTTTTTGGAGGTCTACTTAGCCTTATTAACCATCTAATTCATTCAGGTGTGTGGTATTTTTTGTTGCAGTTGTTGTAGATCATGAGGAACTACTGGGAAATCATCTTTTGTAGTATCATCTAGCACTACATAATCATCTTCTTTCTTCTCATGTTGCTACAACAAATATTTCTACATTACTTTCTCATTGAATATGAAATCCCTGCTTCTTAAAATTTTATGATTTTCAAATCCCAAGGCCTATAACCGAATTCATTAATACCATATCCAAAAAATACGCATTTATTTGACTTAGCTTCTAGCTTGGTTCTATTTTTAGAATCTCTATGAAAAAATGCTTCAACACCAAAAGTTTTGAGAAAAGAATAACTCACCTTCTTACCATTCCATGCTTCCTCTAGAATACCACAACCCAAAGGAGTACAGGGACCTCTATTGATCAAATATGCAATAGTATTCATAGCCTCTACCTATATGTTTAAGGGCAACCCTACATGCAACCTCATGCTTCTTGCATGCTTCATTATGGTCCTATTCATGTCTTCAACCACTTGATTTTCCTATGGAGTCTTTGGAATAGTTTTTTTGTCTACTAGTACCATTAGTGGAGAAATAGTATTCAAATTGATGACTATAATACTCACTGCCATCATCAAATATGAGACATTTTAGTTTCTTACCAGTCTCATTTTCAACCAAATATTTCCATTTCTTAAAAGTTTGAAATAAATCAAATTTTTGTCTTAGGAAATAAATCCATACTTTTCTAGTTGCATCATCAATAAATTTAATATAATAATGAGAGCTGCCAAGGAAAGATACCTAAGCTAGTCCCCATACATCTATATGCAAAAATTATATTCTCTTACTTTTCTTTTCCTTCCTAGTCTTCACAAAATTCACTCTCTTTTGTTTCCCATACACACAAATTTCATAGAAATTCAGATTACCACATTTCAAACCTAGTAAAACTTTCTTTGAATGAAGTACTTTCATACCTTTCTCATGCATGTTCCCAAGTCTATTGTGCCATAGTCTTATATCAAAATCTACAATATTTTTTTGTTCTCCCTACTCAACTACAGCAATTGTTCCTAAACATTCATTTTTATCTAAAAAAATTGAAGTATAAGGAACAATATGACCTATACAAAGATATAAGGTGCCTACTTTCACACTTTTTTCTACTACAAAGGAACCTTTTGAAACCTTCCAATTTTCATCATTAAAAGTAACTACACAACCCTTGTCACCAAGTTGCCCTATTGAAATTAAATTCCTACTTAGAATTAGAACATGTCTTACCTCATGTAGTACCCAATGATTCTCATTATACAACTTAATCTTAACTTTTCTCTTTCCAAAAATATGATAGGGTTCATTATTCCCCAAATAAACAAGCCTAAAATCCCCTTGGACATAATCAATAAAATAACCTCTATGAGGTGTAGCATGAAATGAAGCACCAAAATTTAAAACCCATGAATCATCAATACTTTCTAAAGAAAGAAGCAAAGCATCCTCTTCAAATTTTTTACCTACCACTTTTGCCTCCTTATTCCATTCTAGTTTATCTCCTTCATTATTCTTTCAAGTCCATTAATCTTTCTTCTTATGCCCTGGTTTACCATAGTACCAGCAATCTCTCAGTCCTCTAGATTGAGACATCTTCCCCTTTGACTTTCCTCTTGATTTTCTATGATTTCTAAAAGTATTTCCTCTCTTAGTCATTCTACCTTTGCTTTGTGTGTTTAAAGCACTTCCTAATGATCCACCTAAAGTTTTCTTTTTGGACTAACTACTAGCCTTATCCTTTAGGATTCATGACATGGCTTAACTACCTCATGTGTGTTCTATAAGTCTAGTGGTTGTATTAGTCATTAATAGGTCAATCCTTTGGTGCAATGACAACTCTAGCTTGTAACAAGTGATATTAGAGCTTGGTCATAGGTTCAAATTCCCATGGGTAACATTGAGGGGGAATTTTTGGTCTAACTACTAGCCTTCCCCTTTGGATTTTGTTACATGGCTTAATCATTTCATGTGTGTTCTATAAGTCTAGTGGTTGTATCAAGCATTAACAAGTTGATCTTTTCGTGCAACGAAAACTCTAGCTTGTAACATTCCTACAAACTTCCTCACTCAAAATAACACTGGTCACATCATCAAATTTTAGGGTATTAGATCCAGAAATAGAATTATTCATAGCCATTACCAAACCATTCCAACTTTTAGGCAAATAATAGAAAATCAAGAGAGCTCTAATTTATTCATCAAAATTAATACCCATAGAAAATAACTAACTAGTAAAAGTATTAAACTCATTAAAATGATATGCAACAAATCCACCTTCTACCATCTTTATATTAAATAAACACTTCATGAGAAATAGCTTATTTGAAGAAAAGGGCTTTTCATATAGTTTCACTAGGGTTTGCATCAACTCTTCTGACATCTTCTCTTTTGTAATGTTAAATGTCACTAATGGTTTCAAGCATAATCAAATGCTTGCAAGTTCCTTTTTGTCTAAAATCTCCCAGTCCTCATCTGTCATAGTTCCCTATTTCTTGAATTTTTCTTCCAATGAATTCCATAAATCCTTCTGATAAAGATAGTCCTCCATTTGCATCTCCATAACTGAAAGTTCTGCCCATTAAACTTCTCAACCTTTAGCTTACCCTCATCTACCATAGCTCCCACTCAACTGTAAGACTCTCACTTGACCATGAGACCTTCTTGTAGAGGATTTCTATAAAAATGATGATAGTCTGGCTATAAAAAATGATGATAGTTTGGCTTTTAAAAAAAGGACTGCCTAGCTCTGATATTACTTGTTAGGATTAGCCTTAGACAGAAATAATAGTTACATGCAAATATAATCAATACTAGAAAATAGAAAATTGCATAAAAGAGAACACAAGACACCAAGATTTAATGTGGTTCACCCAATCCTTGGGCTACCTCCACCAACAAAAAGTCTAGTATCATTAATATCCTATGATTATAATTTACAATCCCTTATAGCTCAATACTACCACAAGAAGCTACAATATCACCATTACATTATAAAATCCCTAACCCTAAGCCTTTTTTATACAAGATTTTGTTGCTTACAAAATTAGAGCTATAATAAGTCATCCAATAGGAAAAATAGTAGTTGATGCCTTTTACAATATGAGGGCATTTTCTGCTTTGGGGGTCCTATCTCCCAAAGCCATTGTGGGGGTTTTACCCCTTGACCCCACCCTATAGTATGATAGGGAGTAAACTTGGGATGCTACCCCAAGACTGTGTAGGGGTGCTGCCCCCAAACCCCCATAGAAATAATATGGAGAAAAACCATGCTGAATAAACCTTTAAGTCTAACTAGGCACCACATCACAACATATGTGCAATATATACAAGGACTTTTAGTAAAATAATTGCATCTTCCATAGCTATTATAGTGGTTAATTTAGTAAATGGTGTCTTCTCAGGTAGTTGCATATTATTATTTGTGATATCTTGATCCTTATTTACATTTTCTTCTAGATCATTATTAGTAATATCTACAATTTCAACCTTTTATTCTATTACCATCACCATCTAAGGTATGAAATCAATCACTTCATTCACAATGCCCTTGATATTTTCTTCTAGATCTTCTGCTTGAGTTCCTTCTTGAGTTTCTTATTGTGGCTTGATATCTGAAATATCAATCTTTTCACTTTCCTCATCAATGTGAAATATATTTTTCCACTATTTATATGTTCCTCAACTTTTTGTATTCAACCCATCATGATCTTTAGTGATCTATTTTTCACCATAAATATCTTCTTATGATTTTTAATGGCTTTATCAATTTTAGGTACTGTAATATTTGGCATGGTCACTACTAGTGACTTTTCTCTTAGTTATCTCTTATTATCATGTGCATATTTCCATCTAGAATTTATTCTATGATAAAAATATTTTGGTGATTTTCCTACAAGCTCAATAGTAACAAATTTGCATGTGAACATAGCATCAAAGGTAGCTTCTTCAATTTCTAGCTTATCTTCACCATTCATCTTATAAAATTTCAACACATGCATTGATCAAAAACTTCCTTGAGCTCCTAAAGCTTGTGTGTGTTTATTAATGATCTTTGGCATAAAGTTATTTACAAATTTGAATTGTTCAATATTTGATTATATTTTCTCTCTATCATATTATTTCACATTCTTTTTTTTCTTTAATGACTTGGTCATCTACTTTTGAACATTTTTCCTTTTCTAATATGTCTGAGTTTGTTTCTACTTTGTTTGTGTGACCTTTACTTTTCCTTTCTTTGTAGGAGGTGTATATGTTTTGGTATCTCTTGTCCTAGGATAGGTAACATTAGGACTCTATTGTTTTGTAACTTGCACTTTCTTACCCTTATTTGTTTTTGGTTTCTCTACCTTTGTTTCCTCCTTGACTTCTTCTTCATTACCTTTGGTTTCATCTTCAACTAACTCATCATCACTGAATCTCTTTTCTAGAGTTCTCATCACTTTCTTAGACTTTTTCTCAATTTTAGGAACTAAGATGTCAAGTTGTGTCCTTTTCTTTGCTTCCTCTAATTTCCCAAATCTTTTTTCTTTACTATCTATTAGTTGTTCAAGAAAATCTTCAATTTTTTGAGTAGCTCAATCAAGTCAAGTTCATAGCCCATTAATTCTAACCATGTAATCCTTGGTTATATGACTTTAATAAGACAAGTATTAGTATCTGTAGTCACCCTAAAATAGTCATCTAGACTATTAGCCCCCTTCTCAGCGTTTTGGCTAAATTAATTAATCATTTACCTAGACCAAATTGCTAATAATCAATTAATTTGATTATAACCTATAGTTTGACTATGCTATCCTAAGTTCATTATTTGATTAAAAGAACATGTCCCCTTTTAATTAAATAAAAGACCCCATTCTTCTAACCCACTTAATGTGCACACATAAAGTTCTTTTTCTATTTTACAAATTAAAAGAAAAGGCTTTGTGACTTTTGTCTTATATGGGAAGTCAACTTCTATTTTATTGGTTGACTTGCTTGTGCACATGGATCACTCCTACTTTTGAACTCCATCATTGATCATCCATTATCTTGACTTTGATCTCTGCCATTCATATGACTTTAAAAGAGAGAGAGAGAGAGAGAGAGAGAGAGAGAGAGCTTTCCCCCTTAATCCATCCATCTTTTGAGTATTGTTATACTACAAGTTTTCTAATAGGTTTCTTTGGAGCTTTGTGGAGAATTCCCATTTTCTTGTCTATATTGTCTCATGCCATAGTATTCTAGCTTAATATCATGTTTCATGCTAGTTTAATTTCCCTTTGCAATGATTTATCTCACATATCTTAATTAGGTTGGTGGTAACCCTCTCATCCTTGCTTATAATAGCTACATTTTGCATATTCATACTAGTTTACTTCACATTTGCATTGCACTATTGAGGCATCTTTTGTGGACATTTACACTCTTGGATCTCATCTCTAAGAGAACCTCCCATTGCATGGTCTACTAGCAAGAAGAGCATTCCTAAGGCTTATCTAATAGCCCATTCATTTGAATCATACTCTTGTACTTTGTGGATAGAAAGCTCTAAGCCGACATCTAAACATTTTGAACTCATGGAATCCCTTGGATAGAATGGTTTAGAGTGTGACACTTCCTCAGTGTACATTTTTGGCATCCACCATGGGGTAGAAAACTTTGTTTTTCCCTTTACTTCTCTATTTTTTGTTGCATTCTCTACATGCTTTCTATACTTTTCTTTTATAAGCCATAACTTTCAAGCAATATTTTTCCAATTTTGTACAATAATCGCAATGTGGTACTTTTTAGATAAAAGTGTCAGACAAAAGTACTGAACTCTATTGCTCTGCTATAGTATGTTATATTTCCCATTTCATATAAAAATATTTCATAGAAGGAAATTCTCACACACGTATATTGCAAAATATTGCACGACATACTTCTAGCAAAAATTGTCACCTAGTCTAAAATTGCTTGATAATTAAGTGATTAGATCAGTTTCTTGGTTGTAATTGCTATTTTCTAGATTTTTACAGGTCTATAGTGGTTTTACAGTGGTCTATTTGTAGATTTCATCTCATTTTGAAGCTAACTTTTGGGGCTAATGGTTGTGTTTGTAGGTTGCTACCTTGAGATGTTTACTTGATTGCCTTCTAAAAAGAACACATGTCAAAGCTTCAAATGCACAAGGGCTACTAACAATTGTTGGCAGGGCTACCTAACACATAAAAACCAAAACTTGCTTTCTTTCTCTTTTATTTCATCTATAGCTTTCTCTTTTATTTCATTTGTAGCATCTACTAGTTGTTTCATTTTTGTAGGCATGTTAAACTTGTGATTAAGGTTCTTTAGTGATAAGAGAGTATGCACTTCACCCTTGTGTTGAATCAAAAATCTTGACTTGCCTTTGGATTTTGAAAGAAAGGGGATAATTGAAGCTTCTTGGTGTGTTTAGGAGAAATTATTTGAATAGGAGAGTATTCACTTCACCCTTGTGGTGAATCAAAAATCTTGAATTTCAAAAGTTGATCCACTTCTTGTTTAGTCTAGAATCCTTTAGAGGGCCTGCTCTTGGACAACCTAAGAGGAACGGCCCAACTGGGGACAAGCTAATACTTGGCTCTTCCAACCCACTATTAACTTAAGGCTATCAAGGAAAAAAAACCTTGGTAGACATATTGTTTGTCTTTGCTTAGTGTGATCACTTGTGGGATTTTGACCATGAGGAGATCACTAGGCAAGAACACTTAAGGTGCTCTTTTGACTGCGAGGTTTGTTACCCACTGCAAGGTGGGGTGTCTCTTAATTGGGTGCAAGAGGAATATTATGAATGGATGCCCTTTTTAAACACCCTAAGTTAGTAGCTACCCTCTTTTTCCTCTTAACTTATTGGTGCAAGGATTGGTCCTAGTGGATTACTCAAATCACCCCAAGATTTTACACTCGCCATCTATGCTCCCTTGGTTGTGCTTATGGAACTTCCACAACAAAGCCAATATATCTTGTGGGCAACCACTTGGTGTGAGTTGAATGAGCACTTAAGATGGGCTAAGTTGTTGAGTAATGAACTATGACTCTAAGGTGGATTGCTTTGCTAATGTTTTTGAATGTGATGACTAGTGCTAATGTTCTTACAAATCAAACATCTCGATAAAATTGGTAGGAAGGTTGTACTAATATCACAAATGCCTATTGACAAGGTTGTTTTTACTCTTGTTAAATTGTTTGAGACATGTTAAAAACCCCTAATATTTGCAAACCTTTTTGTTACTTGACATAAATTGAAACCTAAACATGTTTGGTACTAAAACTATCTAATTGATAAACCAAAACACAACAAATTTGGAGTCAAAACTTGTCTTTTTGCATAAAACTAGCACTTTATTGCCCATTCTATGGAGAAATATCATGTGATAGTTTTTTAAAAACATTGTGTCACCTTAATATTAGAAATTATGTCACCCTAATATACTAAAATCTATCATCCTACCTTGTGTGGACTGTTGAACAATAGAAAAGTGATGGTTGCATATTCTAAACTATGTCGTATAACATATTGTGTTATCCTACTATCGCCTAGGTTTTGAAAGAATATTGCCTAAGACTATTTGCTGCCAAAATAGGGTATATGTCCCACTTTATCTACTCTAGGGTCTTATCACTTGAGTCCTTCCTAGTCTTGGTCACACATATGTATGTTAGGTGTTGTCCAAAGTTGAAAAGATAGGTTTAGTCTATTAGATGTAAGTCTTGAAACATTATTAATGATCACTTGTCAAAAATTTGGTTACCATTCTATGCTAGCTATTCACTATTGAGCTTCTTGTTCACTTGCTTAGCTTAAGTCACTAAGTGTTGTAAATTCTTGAGCACCTTTGACAAGCCATCTATTCTACCTTGATAAGTGATTATTCTTGATTGTAAGAGCTTCAAATTTGAAACACTTCTCTCATCCTATTAAGCAAAGATACATCCTTACATGTCAGTCACAACTAGGTTCTTAGTTGGTAATGGTAGTCATTCCCCTTTAATTTTCACATAGTTAGAGACTCCACCTAGGTTTCCTTGCAGACAACCTTGTGTAGAAGACCCCAATTCTAGTCAAATGCAGACAGACAACATTTGACACAATCCACTTTACAATTTTGAGAACCCATTTGGAAGACCCTTTGACACACCCACAATTGAAAACACTTTGACCAACATGCATCTGGACAAAATCAAACACTGCTTAGAAGAACAAGCATGTGAAAATGAAAGACTCTAGGAAATTATTTGTGCTAAAGAAAGAGTGAATCAACAAGTTGAAGCTAACTGCCAAACACACAGTGAGGAAACTAGAAGAGATTATTATTGCAATCCTTTTGAACACATTCATATTAATCACAATCATGGTAATCACTCACCTCCAAGGACTCCTAGAGTCAATGTGAGGGCATTCCCTTCACCACCTAGAATATCACAATCACATCACAAAAGTGATGAGGAGATTACTAGTGAGTATGTTGTAAAATCTCAACAAGATGAGCCCACTCAAAAACTGATGCTAAAAGCTTTAAAGAAAAATGGGGATCAATACTTCTAGTATATGACAAGAAAAGGATGGAAGCTCCCTCAAGATTTTGATGTGCAAAAAGAACCCAAAAATGAGAGCCTTTTGAGGTTAAAATCTTGAGAGAAGAAATGCAAGAACTAAGGAAGCAACTTGCACAATTGCAAACTACCAAAGAGCCACCTAAAATGTCATTTATTGAATCAATATGTGCTCTTCCATTTGATATGAATTTAAGCATGCCTCCATTTCCAAAGGATATAGAGGTTCTTAAGTATGCCAACTATGGTGGAAATGGTGACCCTCATGATCATGTGAGACATTTCTATGCTATTAGTATGGATTTTATGCATGAATACTCCTATCTTATGCATTTGTTTCCTAGAATTCTAAGAGGGCAAGATATGGAGTGGTTCACAAAATTGACTCCCCCTCTTAAAAAATTTGACAAGTTGGCACAATTCTTTATCCAAAAATACTCTTCCAACATTCAACATCCTATAACTATGTTGGACTTATTCCAAATCAAACAAAAATAGGAAGAAATCTTTGCAACATACCTTCAATGGTCAAGATTTCTATACTCTGGTACCCTCAGCAAGTTCCTAAAGCTAAAAAAATCAACATTTTTGTCAACACACTTGTACCTAAGTTATAATTTGGCCTAAGAAAATAGTAGTTCACATCCTTTAACACAATGGTTAAAAGTGCATATCACATTGAGGATGTTTCTATCAAGAAGGGAGATATTTTTGTGAACAAAGACAAAAATAGCAAAGACAAAGGCAAACCTTGGAACAAAAAAAAATATGTTGTCAATCATGCAGTAGTGGACACTCCTAAGACCAAGGAACCTATGTTCAACCTTTCTAATGCTATCTATGCTACAAAAAAATAAGAAGGTTTGAAACCACAAACATCTGACAAGAGCTCTCAATATACCAAAAAATGACATGTTTATACACCAATGGTTAAGCCTTATGAAGTGGTCTTAAAAATCTTGATCACAAATAAGCTAGTTATACTACCAAATAATTTCCATCCCTATGACCGACCCATTAGACCACATTGGTGTCAAGAGGATCATGTTTGTAGTTATCATGGAAGTAAAGGACACAACACTAAAAACTATTTCAAGCTCAAAGACATAATTTAAGATCTTATTGAAGCTGGTAAAGTTGTCACAGATGGCCTCATTAAAAATGTTGACCACAAAGCTTTTAAATAACCCTTGCTAGAATACGAGAAAGGTGAGACCTCTAAAGCTACTAAATAGAATTATGATGCCAAGATTAGCTATGCCTATGCTAACACAGACAACCTTATAGGCATGCTTGAGCCCATTGAGTATCTATGCATGGAAATTCATAATGATGATAGCTGGCCCAATTACAATGCTGAGGATGAATGACCAAAATTTGTCCTAAAAATGAAAAATGTTCCTCAACACCATAATGACACTAGACCTAAGGTGGTACTCCAAGTGGTTGGATCTTCCTTTTTATAGAGCAAATAGCTTAATGCTATCCCTAGGGAGGAATCTAAGGTTTTTCTAAAAGTTGCTCATGATCCTATGAATGCTTCATCTTCTAAATAGCCAAATACTTCTATGATCTTCAACTATGACCTTGTTAGCCAATTGTAACATATACTGGCTCAAATTTCCATTTTTGATTTATTAGAGTTATCCCCTTTGCATAAGGATAGCCTTGGAAAGTTCTACATTCTATCAATGTTCCCCCAGATATTGATGCAGGATGATTCCAATCTATGGTGAATCATATCTCTTCACCACACTACCTTACCTTTTTTGAAGAAGATGACTGATCTCTCAATCATCCCCACAACCTTTCTCTCCATATTGAAGTCCAAATATTCCATACTCACATTTGTTGAGTCTTGATTGACAATCGTCCAAGGTTGAACATCATTTCATTCAATGTAATCCAATAGTTAGGCATGTCTAAATTTTCCATTACCCTAGGTGAAAGATCACTATAAAAGCCTATGATGAGGTCAAATAAACTTCCAAAGGTCTAATTGTGCTTCTAATCAAAGTTGGTCTAGTTGAGAAGGATGTTTTTTTTCCAAGTCCTAGACATACCACTTTACACAATTTGTTGTTGGGATGACCATAGATTCATGAAATGCAAGCAATACCTTCCACATACCATCAGTGCATCAAGTTCCCTTTTAATGGTACTAAGGTAGTTGTCCCTGACAATAACTAAATGCCTATCAATACATTATCTATTGCTGAAACACTAGTTCAAAATAATCACTCTTCGCATGAGCTGACACCATCCTTTACAAAGTGTGAACAAAAATTAAAAATGATGAGCCTCGACATGGGTGAATACACTCTAGATTCTATTGTTGCTTTACCTATTTCCCCTGGTCTTATGAGAAATCTTCTACCAAAAAGAATCCTTCCACTTCTACCATGACTATTTTTGGCACTTTTGTGCAATCCTTAGTTCCCCTAGAAGTGGAGAAAGAAGAAAAAGAAATTAAAGATTGGATTTTTAGAGAAGAGGAAGATGAGGAGAAAGTCATAGTCACTACTCCCATTTCTCCTAAATGCTATGAAAAATGATATAAATTTCTTGCAAACATGGGCTATCAGGGCCATGAGTCATTAACTAGTAAAAAAAATCTCTAGTTGAACCTTTAAGTCATACTCAAGGTCATGATGCTCAAGATACTTTTGGTCTAGGTTTTGGGCTAGAAAATGATATACGAACATTTGATCAAAGAGCACCCACATCTAGAAAATCAAAGGATGATGATCCTCCCTTTGTTGTTGCTACTTCACAAGATGAGGACTTTATGCCTCTAACTTCTCTCCTTTGGGGAGAAGAAATGCCAACTACCAATAATTATGTTGAAGCTTCCACTTACCAATAGCCAGAACAAGAGAAAACTACCCATGAGGACATAAATAGAGGATAGATTAGACAAAATATTTCTCATCTAATTGCTAGAGATCAAAGTGTAGACTCTTACAAGTATGAATGGGAAAGCCTTTTAGATAAATCTTGTGAGCTAGGAGTAGATTTCATTCACACCTACTCAACCCACCTAAGTTTAGTTGAAGTATCTAGTATATGGTTAGATGAGTTTGGATCACAAAATGTTTTAGTGGATCACATTGGTCCCTCTAGGTCTACTCTAATCTAGGCTCCTTTACAATGTTTACTATAGGCTTGACTTCGCATGTCACCATAGATGACTCTTTTCATATTAACAACCTTGAAGCTTCCACATCACTCTCATTGATTCACCCTAATCTCATAGATTGGTCGATTCAAAGACAAAGACCTAAAATCCCATCTTTTCAAAATGAATATTAGATCACTTGTTACCTAAATTCCATTGAACCTATCACTTATTCCACTAGCAAACCCATGATTAACATAACAAAATCTTATCCATAAAATTAAAAGAAAGAACAAGTAGTTAGATGTTGAAAACCACATTGTGACAATATCTGAACCAAAGATGTATCTAATGGTGAAAACCTCCCTGAGGCACTTGTGGATGAGTTACTTGGTAATCTGCCAAGCTATTTTTAGGATAGATCTTTAGTTCTCATCAAACCTACATAACTTATCAACTTAGAGATAGAGAAGTCTCCTAAAATTATCCATGTGGCTCAATCATTGTCAACTAAGGAAACAAAGAATTTGCCAAATTCTTTTAAGACAAGAAGATCAATTTTGAATGGACTTATTCAGATATACTAGGGCTTGACATAGATCTTATCATGCATCATTTATCTATCTCTCCTAGCGTAAAACCTATTAAACAAAAATTGAGAAAAATGCATCCACATGCAGCCCTATTGGTCAAAGCAGAGTTGGAAAAAATCTTGAGTGAAAACTTTATTAGAGTTATTGACTATGTAAAGTGGATTTCCAACATTGTACCTATTTCTAAACATGATAAATCCATTTGAGTTTGTACTAATTTTAGAGATCTAAACAAGGCATGCCTCAAAGATGACTTTTTACTACCAAACATAGACATGATAGTGGACATGAGGGTGGATTATGAAATGTACTCCCTCATGGATGGCTTTTCTGGGTATAACCAAATTAAGATTGCTCCAGCTAATCAAGAGAAGATAAATTTTGTGTATGCCTGGGGAACTTTTTGCTAGAATGCCATGCTCTGTGAGCTCAAAAATGCTAGTGCCACCTATCAAAGAAAAATTATCACCATCTTCCATGATATAATGCATAAGAATATGGAAGACTATGTTGATGACACATTAGCTAAATCTAGAAAATGAGACACACATCTTGAAGACCTTAGTCTAATATTGGATGATATGGAACAATTTCAAGAGGCTAAATCCAAAAAAGTATGCCTTTGGTGTCACATCTAGCAAATTTCTAGGCTATATTATTTTAGAAAAAATCATTGAGGTTGATCTTGAAAAAGTCCAAGCTATCATGGAAATGCCTCCTCCAAGAAATATCAGTCAACGTAGAAGTCTACAATGATGTCTGCAATCCATAAGAATATTCATTTCTTAGTTTGCTGATAAAGCTCTACCATTTAATAGGAATTTACATAAAAGCTCTACTCATATCTGGAATGATGAATGTCAATGCAATCTAGACCAAATCAAAGGGTACTTGGTTAAACCTCCAATTTTGATGCCACCCATTCTGGGAAAACCTTTGATCTTGTATATCTTAGCTTCAACTTGTTCTCTAGGAGAATTATTAGCCCAAAGTGATGAGACCAGTAAAGAACAAGCCATTTATTAAAGCAGTCAAACTTTGGTAGCTTATGAAATTAATTATACCAGTATAGAGAAATCCTATCTTGTAGTGGTCTTTGCTTCTCAAAAACTTTGACATTACATGTTGGCACATGCAATTCACTTGATTGCTAAAATTGATCCTTTGAAATATTTGTTGAGAAACGTTGTGCTTACTAGTCATCTAGCTAAATGGATGATAATTATTTTATAATTTTAAATTCAATAATCAAACATAAATCCATTAAGGGATAGGCCATAGCTTACCAATTGGCTAATTTTTCACTAGAGGATACAACATGCATAAAAATTGAGTTTCTAGATGCCTCAATTATGTACATCACTAAGAGAACATGGAAAGAGAATTTGATGGTTCTCATACATGGAATAGGGCTGAAGCATGTGTTTTTTTTATTTCCCCTCATAGTTATACAATCCCAAAATCCTAAGAACTATTATTCCCTTGCACAAACAACATTACAAAATATGAGGCACTAACAAAAGGGATCAAAATGGCTCTTGAATTGCACATCTATGGAGATTCTTAACTTGTAATAAATCAAGTAAATAATGTATATCAAACAAAGGATGGAAATTTGATACCTTACAAGAAGTTGATAGACACTCTTAAGAACTATTTCACTTTTTTGATATTCTAGCAAAATCCTAGAGCAAAAAACAATGTTGTCGATGCTATGGCCACTTTAGCATATATCCTCCAACTACAAGAACATGAATCACAATTTGAGTTCCTAGTGGAAGAACTACATCATCCCACCTATGATTCCTTATAAAACTAGGTGATTGTCACTATTGTAGGTCACAATTCCTCCTACTATGTGACTATCTTCTCTTACCTATGTGATTAGGATATTCCTAAAACACTCATGCACAACCAAAAACACCAACTCCTCTGCAATACTTCACATTATACTTTAGTCTCTGGTGACTTGTATAAGAAGAGTCTAGATATAACATTTCTTAGGTGTTTAGAGCTATAAGAGTTTGAAAAGACACTCATTGAAGTCCATGACAACATTTGTGGGGCACATTCTAATGGCCTTGCACTTGCTCAGAAACTACTTAGGGCAGGTTATTAATAGCCAACCATGCAAGTTGATGTCGTTTGTTATGCCAAGTCCTATCAGAAATGTCAACTTCATGTCAATTTAATTCATTCTTATGGACAAAAGTTGATTCCCTCAATGACATATTGGCCATTTCAACATTGGGCCTTTGACTTGGTAGGAAAAATTCATCCAACTTCATCTAGTGGTCACAAGCTCATCATTATAGTAACTAAATATTTCACCAAATGGGTTGAAGGTGTGCCAATATTTGGTGCTATAGGAAAACATGTTTCCCTATTTATATTGAACCACACCATTTTTCATTATGGTATCCCTTCCTCCATTGCTATTGATAATGGAGGAAAATTCAAGAACGAGGACCTCAAACAACTATGCAAGAAATTTCAAATCAAACAACATTGGTCCTCTATCTACTACCCTCAAGGGAACAACCAAGCTAAGGCCTCCAAAAAAATATTGCTAAAAATCTTACACCAAATTTTTCACAAGTCTAGGAGAGATTGGAACCTAAATATAAATATGGCACTTTGGGCCTATAGAACTACCATTCATACTCCTACAAGAGCCACATCCTTTTTCCTAGTCTATGGCTTTGAGGTTGTTCTCCCACTAGAAGTTGAGATCTCCTCCTTGTGAGTCTCCTTACATGGGTTAATAACTAATGAAGACCATAGAGCTATGTGAATATAGGAACTAGAGAATCTTAATGAACATCACAAGGCTATGGAATTATCAGAAGTGCATGTCTACTTAGTATAACAAGAAATTTCACCCACATGAGTTTAATGTGGGTGAACTTGTGCTTAGAGAGAATCCAAAAAATCAGTAGCATAAAGAGTAGAAGGGAAAGTTTGAACCTAATTGATTAGGCTCGTACATGATCACAACAGTATTTAGGTTGGTGCTTATCAACTATCTACTCCTAAAGGGGGAGATCTTGTAGAGCCTATCAATGTCTTACATTTGAAGAAGTTCTATGCTTAGAGGCTTACAACTCAACTATCTTGTACATACTTATTGATCCTAAAAATATCCTAAAAATTAGAAAATGTCCATAAAAAAATGATCATCTTAGTGAAAACCTAGTAATAGGCACTTTGATGTATAACCAAAAAAATAAAAACAATTCAAAAATACAAAAAAATTTGAAAAAAAATCCTTAAAATTTTTTTTAAGTGGTGAAAACCTAGAAATAGGTGCTACTTGAGACCCTTGCACCTATGTCTATTAGTCTCACCCACCCAGCCACTTCGCAACACATTTCCTAGCTTGGTATTGTTTCTTGTTCTCATCTCAGGGGCATAGCTTCTTAGCCTAATGAGGTGTCCTTGTGCATTAGGGTTTCTTTGGAAACTCACACAATAATGTTTCTTAACACTACCCCCCAATTTGACATCAAGTGTTTCTCAACACTTCTCAAATAGTTTACCTACAGTCTCTGATGTTGCAATATTTCTCACTATTAGAATTAAGTCTTGAAGAACTAGCCAAGTGACTTACACACACACACTTAACCACTTAAATGACTAAGCTATACTGATATTTATCTACTTTTTGTGTTGTATATGATGATTTATTTGCTATATGTTCCCTTCTTAATAGTCTTTCAAGGATGCCATTGACTAGAAGACTGGGGGCAGAGAACATGTTTTTTTAATTTCTGCTTGTGAGTATACTTTGTTCGTCTATAGTGTTTAAAGAATTTATGCTTGTCCTATTTGACACTTTGACTTACAAACATATCATCCTTGACTATTTTTGCAAGACCACACTTAGGGGTTATCCTTGCACTTATGCCTTGATATCGGTGTAATGTTGCTAAATCAAACTTAGGGAATCTAATTGCGTAGTCATCTTGACTTACATGTCTTTGATGCTTAGATTGGATTTCCACATACCTATCAAATATTGATCATATTCATATCTTCATAGTTATACTATTGAATGTTATATGATCTCATGATGCCCCTATTAAATGCTCAATGATGAAATTAAGAGTCTAATATTACGCACTTCTTGTTGGTGAACCACTTTGCATATTAGCTTGCATTATACAATCATTCTCTAGCATAGTCTTGCATTCTTGCATATAGGGAGAGCTCTCTCTTCATCTTTTTTATGGACATATAGGTCAATCACTTTCATATCTTTCTTTTCTTTCTTCTTTATCATGCCTTTTCACCTTCTTAATCTTTCGCTTCATCTCTATTTTTCTATCCTATCATCACAAGGGAGTTAATGTAAAAATCACATTTGATCTATCCAAGTGTAACATATTTCAAACACATAAGTCTATATCATACACATGAGAGCTAAACATCATCATGAGAGAGATACATGAGCATAAACACATAATTATAAAATTAATGCATACATGAGCAAGAAAAAGAAACTAAAACATCACATGAAAACTTAAAATGTAGAAACATGCATCAAAATGAGACAAGTGCACAAATCTATCAATCAAATCCAATATCTCATATATCTATATATATATATATATATATATATATATATATATATATATATATATATATATATATATATATATATATATATATCATAGTACATATAAAAATATGGGATCCAAAATCTAGATATCTATCTCAAAAATATATGGAGTACAATCAAAACTATAAAAATTGGCCTATGACTGAATCACACCCTCTGCAGCTAGTGGTAGCCATGATGGCAAAGCTTATCTCTTATTTGGCGCCTACCACACCCTCTAATCTTCTAGCTCTCTCTCTAAGTACATAGGTGCCCATCAATCCATAGGGATTGAAACAACATATACCCCATGACAATATGTTTCTCTAGCCATCTATCACTCCATCTCTCATTGGGCCTCTACTAAATCATCTCTTAAGGCTCACTCTCATCTATTTGCCTCTATTTTTACATCCACTAGATAGTGATCTCGCATAGTAATGGTCACTCACACTACTTGTAACTCAACCTCTAGAGCCTAGATCTTGCAAACTTAGTCATCACCCACCCTAGTTGGCTACTTTGCTTACACCTCCACTTGTAGCACTTGTTGTTGCCTCACTAGCACCTCCTCCTCCTCCTCCTCCTCCTCCCTAGCAGCCTATGCCTGCATTTTTCTCCTCCCAAATTGAGAACTATCCCTAACCTCCATCTATTTCCACCCTTCACCTTTTCCTCCTCCATGTCCCCCTATTGTAGGTAGGGAATCTAGCTTTCTAAATTATGGAAAAGGATGTCTCTACATCTTGTATAGATAGGTTGGTTCCACCCCTGCATCAACTACATTTGGGCAATAATCCCAAGGAGTCCATACTAAAGTTGTTATCTCTCAAATCATTGTCTAATAGTCTAGCATAGGCAGCCATCCAAGTGGAAATAAGCATAGGTGGTAGTCTCCATTGAGACCACCTATCACTCTACAAACTAACACTATACCCAATTAATCCTAAATCTCTCCATGATCTCTGAGTACTTGCCTACTAATGGTCTGCTATATCACAAAATACTCTAGCTCCTAGGTATCATACCATCTATGACACTCTTGATAAGGCCACCATGTAAAAGCTATCAACTCATCAAAAATTCACCAATAATAAGTGACAACCACAATATGATTCTGTGGGAAAAATCTTATGTATCCAAAAATATAGGGTTAGCTCCACTCTCATGGCTACACCTGTGGTTAGATCATAGGAATGTGCTCCCATGCTCAGATCTATGCTAATAATGCTTTGCATTCCCAGGAGTGACCCTCATAGTACACTATCTCATGTAGATCATGATACATGTCTACAAGAATAGCTGGTCCCCATGCCATCCTATGAGGCTACACAATCAAGTCTACTACCAGTCAACCCCACCCTAGTGGGAAGCCCTTTGAGCCCCTATCTATCACCAATGCCTAAGAAACTAGAGAGCATAATGAACATGGTAGGGGGTAATCACTCCCATACTCATCAATGAGTCACTCCAAACTTAAATGATGGTTCAAGATAGTGACATTGCAAAATAGTTGTTACATTATTGCCCATCCCTCTGTTGGGGTTTGATCATAGTATACCTGTGACATATAACCAAACTTGACATCAATAAACCTCACATCAATATCAGAACTTGCAAACATAACAAAGAAATCAAACATACAACTCACCAAATCACCATAGAAAGGTACTTAGAGGATGTGATACACATCTTCTAAAGTGACTAAGGCCTCTTCAATTGGTAGATGAAATGTGTTATGCTCATTGTGTCACTACTCAGCAAGCATAGTCAGTAACCCATGATTCACCTGTATATGGGGCATCTATATAACCCATCTCAAACTCCTGCTAGATATGGTGGAAATCTCATCATCTATTAGATATTGTAAAACTCACAACCCCACCACTTTGGGGGCTCTGATGAGAAGCAAAGGAAATACTATCTACAACACAACACATGCAAACATTAGTAACACATCAAAAACATGACCAACATGCAAAATTCAATGAAAATGCTTCAAAACAAGTTGTGTGACATTTCCTTCCATATACAAATGATATAAAATTTTGATCAATATCATGCAATAATTTTTTTATATACCAATGTGATACATTTTTATTGTGTGACATTTTGCATCAGCTCATGCGACAAATGGGTATGCTCCATACGACACTATTTTTACTACCCACATGATAATTTTTTAATATGAAGTATTGTGTGATATTTTATAAAGTACTCATATGATAATTTTTAAAATATCACATAGTATTCTATATTTTACTTCTAAAATGTGCAAAAAAAGGTCAAAAATGCAATGAAAAAGTACAAACTTACCAGCGCCTCATAATGGGTTGGCCAGTTGTGTAACCAGCTACGCTTGAAATGGTGTCAATCAATCAAAATACCTACTAATGCTATTTTATCTCTCCAAATCACTCTAAGCTCTCCAAATTCACAAAAGAAAAATTAATTTGAAAATGACATTTGGACCCCTTTTATAGTCTTTGACCTCATTTTGACCTAATTTTCAAACTCCTTAAAATTCAATGAAAATTGTACCCCTGGCTAATTTTGACATTCTTGATCCATTTTCAAGATCAAAATCAAAATTTGAGTTCATCTTGATAGTGAAAATTGCATTTTAAAATTCTACCTTATTCTAAGCAATTAGCCGACCTTCTAAGGTTTGATCTCAAAATCATCACGAGGGCATCCTCATTTCTTCATGTCTCCATCATTTCTACACTTCATATCTTCTTCTATTCACATATTCATGTCTAAAATCACTTTTCTACTTGATCTAACCTAATTTTCATGTTTTATCTTTTGTGGTCAACTTTGGTCAAATTAGGGCATTCTGTCATTCTTTAATAGTCATTCTTTGGTTCTAATCATCTATCAATCATCTTGGACTTTTATATACCTCAATTTACTTACATCTTTCTCATTTATACATTTCCCATACCTCATTTCAATTTTGATCTCAAGAGGGTAGAAATACTCTATCATCACTTGCTACAACTATCTATTTCTTAGGAGCATATGTTTGATCTTTTCATTTGCTCTAAATCTATCTGCTTTGCTAGGTGTTAGAATTCTTCTTGAATTTTGACATCACCTTTTCCCTAGTGTTTAGCACTATAACTATCAGGCTATACATTCAAGATTTTGCTATCTCCTTCTGCATTTCATTCTTCAGAATCAAATATCTCTATCTATTACTACCTACTTGGATTTTATTTTATTTGATGTAATGTGTTCCTAGATCAATCACACATTAGTCAAAGAGGGGAAATGTAATCACCTAAAAATGGTCATCTAGAATATTAGCCCCCTTCTCAACATTTTGGCTAAATTAATTAATCATTTACCTAGACCAAATTGCTAATAATCAATTAATTTGATTATAACCTATAGTTTGACTATGCTATCCTAAATTCATTATTTGATTAAAAGAACATATCCCCTTTTAATTAAAAAAAGACCCCATTCTTCTAACCCACTTAATGTGCACACATAAATTCCTTTTTCTATTTTATAAATTAAAAGAAAAGGCTTTAAGACTTTTTTCTTATATGGGAAGTCAACTTCTATTTTATTGGTTGACTTACTTGTGCACATGGATCACTCCTATTTTTGAACTCCACTGTTGATCATCCATCATCTTGACTTTGATCTCTACCATTTGTATGACTTTGAGAGAGAGAGAGAGAGAGAGAGGGAGAGAGGGAGAGAGATTTCCCCCTCAATCCATCCATCTTTTGATTATTTTTATGCTATAGGTTTTCTAACAGGTTTCTTTTGTGCTTTGTGGAGAACTTCCATTTTCTTGTCCATATTCTCTCATGCCATAGAATTCTAGCTTAATATCATGTTGCATGTTAGTTTAGTTTCCCTTTTGTAATGATTTATCTCACATAGCTTAACTAATTTGGTGGTAACCCTCTCATCCTTTCTTAGAATAGCTACATTTTGCATATTCATACTAGTTTACTTCACATTTACATTACATGATTGAGGAATCTTTTGTGGACATTTGCATTCTTGCATCTTGTCTCTAAGAGAACTTCCCATTACATGGTTTACTAGAAAGAAGAGGATTCCTAAGGCTCAAATGAGAGCCCTTACATTTGAATCATACTCTCTTGCACTCCATGGATAGGGAGCTTTAAGCCAACATCCAAACATTCCAAACTCATGAAATCCCTTGGATAGAATGGTTTAGAGTGTGACACTTTCTTAGTGTATAGTATTCACTAAGAAATAAATTGTCTTTATAACCCTCAACTAGTAATGGGGGAATTCTAAACCTCTAATATATTCTAGACTTTAATTTTTCAAAGTATTCATTCATAAATTTGTCAAATTTCTCACCCAAACTATTGATTTAATCACTGATTTGATAAATAATAGGCCTCTTATTATCCTGATTAACTTTTTCTATTGTAGGGAATACAATTTATAATTGAAAGAAGATACATACCAATAATGATTTTTATTTTAGTGTATTGGTCTTTATATCTTGGATGGTCTTCAAATGTTCTTCAAATTGCTTCAGTAGTAGCTCAGTGAGATAAGTCTTGAAGCCTTTCTTCACAATTTTGTATGCTAAATCCACAACACATATTGTAGCCAATATTTAGTAGCTAATAACACAATTTAGGTATACTCAATTATAATATTTAGTAGCCAATAACACATATTGTAAAATTTATCTTGGGATCACTGATAGTTGATACTCAAAGACCTCTACCATCACATGATGTGTTAGTGTGCTTCTCTATTTCTACCCTTGGTGTAGCTCTCATTTCTTAGCTTTCTTGGCAAGGTAACTAGTAACCATGTGCATCACATGTTTTTCTATCCTTGTAGTACGTTCAAAGCATATTTAGTTCTCATGCACTCAACTCAACATAATTCAAACACATTTTTCCTTAAATACCTTTGGTAAGATAGAGCATGTGTCAAACCCTTAGTCTCTATTTTTTTGTGTTCATCCTTTAAATCCTCATCTACACACAATTTCTTGTAAGATTATTGTAACTCATATTCATATATTTCTCAAATATTACAATGAATGTATGACCTAATTTTAAAAATAGTTAAAGCCCTAAGAGGCAGTGATGAAAGAGCTCTTGTCTCATCCATTTTGGCCACAACTTCTAGATACAATTTATAATTTGGATCTTCACAATGTAATTTTCACCAATTTTTCTTTTAAAAACTTGGCTGTCTTAATTGATGTAGAGTTGCATTCCATATTTATAGTTGTATAGTAATGGCTTCATTAAGTAATGATTAAAATTATTGGGTGTGGTCAAATCCTCACTAAATCACTCAGCTAGCTCAAATCTCTAACAAATTCACAAGTTTTAGCTCAACATTCAAATTCTCAAACAAATTTCTCAAAATCACTCAAAAAGCCTCTCATAGGAAACGTGAATAATGAAGATTCAAATGTCCTATTTATAGGAAAAGTTCTTTAGGAGTTAAGTAGGGTACAATAAATTCTACTATTTTGACCTTGGTTGCATAGCGACCAACTTCCTTCTCATGGTATTGAGTTGCAAGGGATTGTAGATTATAATCATATTGTAAGTAGTGGATAATAAGAATATTGGACTCATTGTTTGGTGGATGTAAACCCAAGGATTAGGTGAACCACATTAAATCTTTGTGTCTTGTGTTCTCTTTTGTGTACTTTATTAATTTTAGATATTGGTCATATTTGCATGTAATTATTATTTACGTCCCTCTAATATTAACACTAATGGCTTTAGTATAGATAGGAACTTCCTTGATAGTACCCAATAAAGGAATCTTGACACTCATTTTCTTTAATTGATTAAGTAGTTGAATGGAAAATTCTATAATAGGTGGAGGTATATAATCCTTTGTTGAATAATGGTATTTTTTATATAGTAACCTATGGAACATGTATTTGAGGAACATTAATTTGTACTTCCTTATTTTAGCCTTCATCACCCATGACCACAATTATGATAGGGTCAATTGGAGTTGGTAAGGTGATCCTAACCTTAGATGTATATCATGATGTTAGCATGAATATTTATGGTATTCCTTTAGGTGAGTATCCTAAGCATTAAAGAGTTTATTAGCATGATCGACAAGTTTCATTCATGAGTGTATTTGTCATTGATGCCAACATAGTATTATTTTCATAAAGACTAGCAAAGTAGAAGATAGAGAACAAGGCCATATAGACTGTGTATTAATGATGAAGTCAAGCATAATTGAGGATATGTTATAAATTGTGTCCTAATGAAATGGACAAGTGCACATACAAAAATTCAAAGACATGCAAGAGTTATTCAACAATTACAGAGGATGGTGTGTAGACAAAGTACCTAAGAAGTGTATTCTGATGTTGATTGTATCTCTTAACAAGGATAGAAGCATGATGAGAAAAGTTAGATAGTGATAGTAGATAGTCTTGTGATGACATCAGTGAGTGCACGAGGTTTGAAGTTGCACATATGAGAATTTGTATTTACAACAATGTTTTGTAATTGTAAAAAGATGTAATAAATTATAATATCTTAATGAGGTCCTACTAAATTATTTAGGAAAGCTTCAAGGCTAACTTAGTGAATTATTTTGAGTAAATGGTATAAATATTATTTTCATTGTGATGGTAAGTTTGGATTATTGTATGCAAGTGTGAGTAATATTCACAAGTGTGAATCGTACAAGTGATATGCAAAGTTGGTAAATGGTGTAAGTGATCAAAGGGATCAATGTGATGTAAGTTAGAAGTTATTTTGTGATTTGAAAGAGGTTTGGTCTGGTCAAGAGGACAAAGGATTTTTATTTATTTCCTATTATTCTACAAGGAATAATATAGAGACCAATTGGACAGTGAGTTCAATGGTCTTGCCCCTAAACCTATTTGGACAGTGGGTCCATCTTCCTTCTACAACTCCAAAAGGGTTGGGATCTCCTAACATGGATTCAGAGTCTCTTGACATGGACTAATATGTATTGAATGTGTTTCACTAGCTCCTGATAAATTCAATCCTCTTACAAGGAACTTTTATATTAGTACATCATTTTGTGGGTACCATCCCCACTAGGGTTTTCCCTCTGATCAAAGGTTTCCCTAATTAACATAACTAGTGTTATTGTATATATGTATCTTCTTATGGTTGTTGGTTATATTTTTCACAAGGTTAGGGATTAATAAGATTGATAAATGTTTTAATAGTTGGATAACCAATTCACCCCTCCCCCTCTTACCTATCTTGGTGGACATTACTTTCTAAAAATTGGTATTAGAGCAATAGGTCCTTGAAGGAAAAGCTTAACAACTTAAGGAGATCAATGGTAGGTCAATTCAGAAAGGATAGTCATAAATTTGATGAAGTTAACTATGATAGCTAGAAAGAGAAGATGAAGACTCATTTGTTATGTATGGGTCCAAGATATTGGTTGTTGCCAAATAATGTAAAGAATATTGTGGAAGAAATCAAACTTGAGGAATGCAATGAAGTTGAAAGAGATCTATTTATGTGCACTATGCTTGCTAGAGAAGCATTATTGTCATCTTTTCCTAAAAATGAATTTATTCAAGTAAAATCCTTATAGACATCTCATAAAATTTGGAAAGATTTAGAATCTATGTTTGAAGGTGATGTGCATGCTAAGAGAATGAGATTATAGAAATTGATATGTTTGTTTCAAGATGCTAAGATGATGGAAGAGGAACCTATAAGAAGTTATATTTGTAGAATATTAGAAATTGGTGTAGGAATTAAGTCTTGTAATGGATCTAAAGAAAAATGTGATATTATATGGAACATCTTGAAAACATTGACACTATCCTTCAAAAAGACAACACAAATGATTGAGCAACTGATACTTTGCACTAAGAAGTTTACCAAAGAGAGTCGACTTGGAAGAGTGAGAGCAATAGAAGTGATCTTGAATAAATCTTGAGATTTTCCAAGAGTGAAAACAAATTTTAGTGCATTACTTATTTCACCTTTCTTGTCAAGAAGTGCATGATGCATGGAAGAAGAGAATAACTACGGCCTAGAGATCACCCAGCTATCCAAACCACCCTCTAAGAGTTAAATGATGAAAGAAAGCACAAAGAATAACACCAAGGAGAGAGAGAAGATATCTTTATCTTTATTGATTCTTCAAGTAAATAGCATGCATGCCCAGCTATAAGGCCTTTTGGGTTATGGCCAATACAAATTACAATCTTCAAATTCTCACATTCAAGCACATAACCTTTTTCACAATTTGACCTCTAACTTCTATTTTCTTATCTCTACTCGCCCCTAAATCCTAACCTTAGACTTCCTTAAATACTTACCAAAATAGCTTACATAAGATTCTAGAAAATAGAAAGGCCAAAAGTTAGCTCTTTACAACTATTAGCTACCTAACAAAAATTAAATGCAAGCAAAGTCGACCCAAACTTGAACTAGACATGGACAACTCAAAAAATGGAAACTAGCACTCAACAACCAAAGGATTCACTTGACATCTAAAGAGTTCACTCGACAACCAAAGAAACTCAACAACAACTAAGAATGACTCGACATCCAAAGGGTTCACTCAGCAACCAAAGGAACTCGACAATAACTAAGAACTCAATAGTCACTAGCAGAAAGAGAAAAAGTGCAAGATTGCAAGGAAACCCATGATGCTCCTACATTAGTGCAAGCACTATTGGAGATTATGGTAGTAGTAGCATATCCATATCTGAGGAGGACAAAAAAATTGAAGAAGGAATTTCCCTGCTTGTAAGGAGAGAACCAAATGGTAAGAGAATCTTTAAATGTTGGACTTGTAATGAATTCTATCATCATGCTTCTAAGTGTCTTAAAAGAGAAAAAAGTATAAGAATAATTTCAAGTCAAGAAAGTCTATCTAGTTCATTTGTATGCAAATTAAGATGATGAATCTAGTGAAAGAGTTCAGAGTGAAACTAATGGTGAGCTAGAATTTGTAGCTATTAAAGAAGAAGTCAGAGAAGAGAAAGCACTAGTTTCATGGGTTAGAAATAAAGTTGATTGATCATAGATAGTAGTTATTCACATCAAATGACTAGTGACATGAATAAATTTTTTTAGTAGTCATTATGGAGGGACTCTTGTCATATCAAAGGAATGGGATCTATTACTCTTGATGGAAGGACTAACACTGATGATGTCTATTTTGTTGATGGATTAAGGCCTAACCTATTGAGTGTTGGATAATTGGTTGATAAAGGATATCAGTTAAAATTCATAGAGAATACATGTATTATCAAGAATAAATGTGGTAAGTTGATTGCCACTAGTACAAGATCTGGAGATAATGTTTTTCAATTGATCCCTAAAGAGATAACATGTTTGGTTGCAAATATGGATAATAGTTGGCTAAGGCATATAAGATTTTGTCATATAAACTTTGATAATATTGTGAAGGATAGTAGTACATTTTCTATCATATATTTTCCTAAAATTGTGAAGTCTACTAATCTTATGTGCAAAGAATGTGTTATAACTAAGTAGAAGAAAGTTTCCTTTCCTAGAAAGAAGTTCTCTATTGCATCAAAATTGGAGATTGTTCATATAGATTTGGGTGGTCCTGCTAGAACAAGAGGATTCTACAGTGAAAGGTACTTAATGATTTATTTTTTATGATTTTACTAGGATGATGTGGGTAGTGCTCCTTAAAGAAAAGTTTGAGGCATTTGAAAATTTTAACTTTTTTAAGAATAGAGTTGAGAATGAATCTGAAGTGAAGATTAAATATTTAAGATTGGATAGAGGTGGAGAGTTTACCTTGAATGAATCTAATACCTTTTGTGAAGTGAATGGTAGAAAGAGATGGTTATCGGCACCTAAGACCCCTGAGAAAAATGGGACTACTGAAAGAAGAAATAGTTTTGTAATAGAAGTAATGAGAGCCATGATGCTTAAGAATGATGTATCAAAGAATTTTGGGGAGAAGAAATAAATACAAAAGTATACACAATAAAAAAAATGAAGATAAAAAAAGGTACAAAAAAGACTCCCTATGAATTATGGTTTGAACATACACCCTCAGTGAAGTATTTTAGAATTTTTGAAAATAAGTTTTGCATGAAGAGAGATGATGATATTGGTAAGTTCAATGCAAAAAGTGATGAAGTTATGTTCCTTGGTTATTCATTGGAAATAAAACCTTATACATGTTTTAATCAAAGAACTAAGACTATTGTTGAGTGTCCAAATCTAAAAGTGGATGAAAATTTTGGAGTCAAAGAAAGAATGCTAGATTATAATTCTAATGAAGGAGAAGCTAATCCTAAGCTTATTATGGAAAATGTTGAAACCTTATTTGAGACTAACAATGATTTGTAGAATGATGTTTTAAATGTTGAAAAAAGAGAAGAACCAAGATTTTAACCTAGAGGAGAAGTAAGAGTTGAGACATTAACACCTACACCTAATAGGAATTTGACAAGAACCACCCTGCAAATTAGATTATTGGAAGCAAAGAAAAAGGAGTTATGACAAGAAATAAAGTACATGAAGAATTATGTTTTATTTCTTAGGTCAAACCAAAGAGTGCAAATGAGGCATGCAAGGATGATCCTTTGGTTCAAGAAATGTAGGGAGAACTAGATTAGATTGTGAAGAATGGGACATGGGAATTGGTTCCTAGACCTAAAGGTAAGAATGTTATAGGAACTAAATGGATTTTTTAAAACAAGATGAATGAACAATGTAATTTTGTAAGAAATAAAGAAAGATTGATATACAAAGGATATTTATAGAAAGAAGGTATAGACTATGAAGAGACATATCCCCTGTTACCAGAATTGAGGCAATAAGAATTTTTTTGGCTTATGTAGTGGGTAAGAAGTTCAAAGTGTATCAGATGGATGTAAAGTCAACATTTTTTAATATAGAAATTGAAGAAGTCTACATTGAGAAACCTAAAGTATTTCTTTTTATGGGAGAAAAGGATATGGTATGTAGATTGAAGAAAGCATTATATGGTCTAAAGCAAGCATCTAGAACCTAATGTGTGAGATTGGACAAGTATTTGGCAAATTTGTGATTTGCTAAAGGTACAATAGATAGTAATTTGTATTTGAAAGAAAATGAGGATGGATTGTTGATTATTGTGGTATTTGTGGATGACATAATCTTTAGAGGTAATGATGAAGCAAGTGGAAAATTTGCTGATGAAATGAAGAATGAATTTGAGATGAGTATAAATGGTGAGATGAAATATTTCTTAGGTCCACAAATTATACAAAACAACCAAGGTATCTTGTTATCACAGACTAACTATTTGAAATACTTGTTGAAAATATTTTTCTTGGAAAGTTGTGATCTTGTTGGTACACCTATGATAACTAGTCACATGCTATTCAGCAAAGATGAGACACCTACAGTTGAGAAAAAGTAGTATATGACACATGGCATTATTTGACATCTCTTGCTCTATCTTCCTGATGATGGATCACGTAGTGTGATTCGAAACGTTGATGAAAAATCTCTACACAATCTATTCCAGAAAATAAACATTTTAAAAGTAGTATAGATCTATTATTAGAGGTTGGTAATATCTAACTCACACTAGACCAGATATGGAAAATGTAATTAATATTGTAGAAAGATTTCAAGAAGATCCTAGAGAAGCACATTATGTAGCAGTAAAGAGAATATTTAGATATTTGAAGGGTACATCTTATTTTGGATTGTGGTATGATAGATCAAGTGACTTTACTTTATGTTAACATATTAATGCAGATTGGGTAGGCAATATGGATGATAGAAAGAGTACAAGTGGTGTAGCAATTTTCCTTGGAGGAAGATTGGTTTCTTGGATAAGAGAGAAATAAGATTGTATCTCAAAGAGTACAACAAAAGTAGAATATATAGCAACAAAAAACAATCATTATTAGATCATGTGGATGAAGCATGTGTTGAAAGACATTGGAATAGAGTTTTTAGAACCTATTATCATACATTGTGATAATACAAGTGTTACACCCTACCAAGGGATCCAAAGAATTAACCTAAAGTTTCACTAAGTTTGGTAGCTATTTTTTTTAAATTTAAAAACATGAAAGTTAAACTATTCACAACATAGTAGCAAAAGCAATAACATCATTCAACTGAAATTAACATAAACATACATAATAGGTTACAATTCTTTAAGGATCCCTTAATATTGAATTACATCTAAATTAACTAATATTAATACCATCTAGTACAACATCCACATGAAATAATAATGAAAAGTCCAATGTACTTAAATTACATTTTCGATTGCTTGATCATCCACTGTACATGCCACAGGGTACAAAAGGCTTAAAAGAATATACACATGTGAAAATAAAGTACATCATCATCCTTATTCTAGTCCATGATGCAATAAAGTAAATGTAATCGCATGTCATACATGATACATCATAATAAAAGATATAAAAGTCCATCATAAAGGATAACCATAAATCACAAACATAACTAACTAAGTGCATGGTTCCTCCCAAATGTAAATAGCCTCATTAGACCATCATGGGCCCTAGCCATCCCTCCATGCATAACATTCCAAATTATCAAAGAGATCATCGGCTATTAACATAGTAGGAATGTCACTCTTAAGTCATACTACATCATATGTAGAAAGGAATCTAACGTGCAAAGTAAAGCATAAGATAACATTATCTAATAGATGTGAATCATCAATATAAAGATACATGTCCACCATCAAAATCAAAGAATGCATTAGCCATGGTGTCTTAGATGGATATCATATGATAAGAGTGGAAAAGCACTACCACCCAACCACGTGGAACCTAAGTGGTCCACTCCCACCACACTAAGGAGATAATCTCAAGTACCAAATAGGTTATCAAATCACATAGCACAAATACTCTCTAAGTCTAGGAATCCTAATAGTATACTAACTCAAAGGTTCCAATCACAAATTGACATCTAATCCCAGAGGCACATAAAGACATGTAGGAAACCTACTATGCAAGCGAAAAAGTGTCATCGCACAAATCACGCTAGAGTTACCCTGGTAGTCTCTCTATAGACCCCAGCCCCCTAGTGATCCCTATGCGGCCACTAGTATCCTCTCATACAGATGAGGCATACTACAGAATGCAAGGTCGCAACCAAGCATTCTCTCTACTCCCATCCTAGTCTGTACTAGCACTCAAGGCATGGGCAAGAACAAAACAATTATCTTTTTAGGTTCATTATGTCAGTATTAGGTGTGAATATCTTCACTTATTAAAAAAACTTACAATGAGTTATCCTAGCAGCCTCTTAGGGCCCCTGCCTCCATTATAAGCCACTTTTCAACACTACGAGTAGATAACCTACCCTAAGCTCATGGAATCATAAATAAAAAAATCACCATAGTCCTATGCAAGCTACTGGAAAAATACCAAAATATAATCCATAATAAGAGCATTAAGCCTCCATGAGCAAAAGAAAAGCATCCATAGATAATCATGACCACAGCAGTTCTCTATTGGAAACTAAAGGTATCACTAATAATCACAACATCCATTGGTTCTCAACAAGAAACCAAAAGTATCTCAAAGAAATAATATTGATCAAAGGCTCCAAAAATGGTTGAGTCAAAACATGTCACAACATGACATCATCAAAAAATAAATCAACACTTCAGTCCAATCATGGCAACTGCAAAGTAATCCAAGGATAACTGATCGATGACTCAAAAATGGTTAAGTCAAGTGTCTCAGGTACATATAACTCAGCTTCACTCAAGAAGACTAATGAGCAATAACAATCAATAAATACAAACATCTCATAGAGCATACCATCACATTACCATGGTTGGATTTATAAAAAATGAGATCAAAAGACATCATCATGACATTAAAATCATAACCCCCGAGCCTCTAGTAGACATCCTAACTAGTCAACAACTAGTCAACCCAAAAACCCAAAACAGATAGCATAAAGAAAACACAAAATGCAAGCACATGTTTTGGTTTGCTAAAATTACATAGTTGAATTAAATGTGGGGTTCCAATTTTCCTTTCAGATTTAGGTATGAAGTGAGGAAATGTTTATACATTTTTCTCTAACTCATATATTTGTTTTGGTAAAAGTTTTTTCCCATAACTCTTAGAATCAATTTTCTAAATTTTCTAAGGATATTTACATAATCACCATGTTGAGAAAGATCCCTCCTTCCATATTTTGAAACATTTTTCTAAAATATATTTAGAAGATAATTATTTACTTATTTAATTGATTGAACTAGCCCCCCCTTTGCCTTAAAACCATTCACTTTATTTTACTAAAATCAATGTTGCTAACTGAATAAAATTTTCTTATTATTTAATTCAATTCCTCTGGAAACAATAAAAGAATGAGTGACCATCTATTATTTAAATTATTAAAATAATGTTCTATGACTTTTCAAGAAATTCATCTTGACTCTTATTAAATCAATACTATAATAATTTCAGAACTAGAATTAAACAACTTCCCTTATTAATTAATCTTAATTAAATAGCATTTAATTAAGTTAATTAATAAAATATATAATTCATGGTCTACAATTCTGAATCATTTAATAATAGCTGAAATCACTTAATCACTATAACTAATGATCTCTTAATGAATTAAATTCCAAATTTATTAAGACTCATTATCATTATAAATTAATACCCTTCAATTATTAACTAATCCTAATTAAATTAGTTAATAATTTATTTAACTAAAAAAATTATAACTTGACAAATATTATCAAAATATTGTTACTAGATATTATTAATTTAAAATAACAATATAAAACTTTATCACCAAACATTATTAATAAAAAGATAATTTTAAAACTTCATAACCATTTATATAACATTTAATAATTATTAATTATTAATATGTAATATTAATAAATATTATAATTATTAATTATTAATAATATATAATATTTAATATTAAATAATGAAAATCAAAATATTAAAAATCGATTTCATATATATAATAAAACATTTTTAATAACATATAATAAAAAAATAAAAACAAAACACATTTCTCATATATGTATCCATTATTGTAGTACATAGAACTCTGCGGTCGTAGGGCCTACGACGTCACTAGGTATAGAGTACCTGTGTCATCGCAGTACCTACTACAATGGGTACACTACGACTACAGTGGGTATGGGGGTGCGGTTTCGTCCCCCCCCCCCCCCCCCCCCCCTCCCCCCCCCCACTTTAAATGACTATATATATATTTTTTTAAATGTTTTTCCCATATGAGCATTCAAATTTTAACATTATTATTTTCGACTGTAATTTTTGACAAACGTGTGTGTGTGTGTGTGTGTGTGTGTACATATGTACACATGTACATATATATATACATATGTATACATACATACGTACATACATACATACATACATATATATCTGTGTGTGTGTTTATTTTTATTTTTTAAGAGAATGTATACATAATTTTTTTTGAATAAGAAGGGCTTTTCAATTTGATGAATTGAGAATTTCTCCTAAATAGTAGTTGTTCTCTAAATTTACCCATTAATTATTTTAAATAGGTTTGTTTATATGCATCTGAAAACCCTAGCCCCATAGTTTCCTCATTTCTATGCATATGAAAATTTCTTATATAGAATTTAACTACCCATGACAAAATGCATATAACCAAGATATGAAAATCCTCAGAAAGCATTCAGAAGACAAGAAGTGCAAGAAGCAAAAATAACATAAGCCAAAATCACAAGTGTCTACCTAGACATTGATGCTAAATCACTTCTCCTTAAGATTTGCAGAGCAAGCTCCTTCCTTCTCCAACGTTCTTGGGTCCTCCAAACATGCTCTCTAAGCTTCTAGGAGTGCCTAAATATAAAGAATTCTTAAGAAGCACCTAGAATGTCTCTAGAAACAACCAAAAGGTGTTGACAACTAATCATGAGTCTTTTCCAACCTTCTAGATTAGTCACAAGGCTGTAGACACCATGTGCTTAATTTGTGCGCCAACTCTTGTATTGTTAACATATGTGCATTGAAGAGGTGTGTTTACTCCTAGGCAAGCTTATAACTTTTATTTTAATTCTTTTATCTTTTCTATTATTATTACTTATTTATTATTTTATTTTTATTTTTATTATTATTAATTTTAATTTCTTTTATTTAATTATTTTCTCAATTAATTCCCATTTAATTAATTAAAATTAAAATATCAAAATATCATGACATTATATTAATTCTTCCAAAATAATTAAATTATTAATTAAATCTTTTAATTTAAGACTTAGTTAATAGAAAATTCACCATAGACCTCCAAGATAAAATATGAAAACCCATCACAGAACAATCCATACAAAATTAGTTTAAAGGGTTAAAATCACGAATTATGTCATCTGACACATTTAGAAGGTAAAATATCTTAGATACTTGTCCTACCTCTCTAGGACAAAAAGGTTTAAGGGTTTAGGATTTTGACTTGAGAGTTTATCTGCCATCTCTTACCATTGAGATAGTGTGATAGGGTACGCTCATCTTGGCAATTCAAAAAAGTCGATACCTGATACCTGCAACTTGCATAAAATTCATGCATGTACATACTATATATATATATATATATATATATATGCTAAGCTAAACAGGCAATGGCAGGAAGTGGTGCATTGTGTAGATCCTGACTAGTAGGCGACTACGACTCCCTTCCTTAACCAAATCAGAAATGCCATACAATAAGAAACAAACATGAACACCATACACATGCAAGTATGGGGTAAGTATTCATAAGAAAACACATGTGATAATAACCATCTAACTAATCATCATCAATCACTAGAAATAATGTAATAATCATGATGCATATATGAAATGTAGAGTCTAAGTAATCTCATCACATATCAATTGAATCCATAGCACAATATCTAATAGTCTCAAAACAATGCTACTAACCATCAACATAAAACTAGTCTAACAGAGTTCGTCCATGATAGCATGTTCAATGTGACCTAGGGGCAGGCACTACAACAAGAACAATAAGTATGTGTAATAATCATGTGTTTCATTCTAAGACTAATGATATATCCATTAAGTATCATGTTTTGAGAAAGTATTAGAGAAAGGAATCATACTAGATTATGTGAATACAAAGGAGAATATTGCAAACAATTTGACAAAGCTTTTTCCTAAGGATACATTTGAGTATTTGTGAGGTATGCTTGGGGTTATGCCCCTACCTACTTTTGAGTTGATGATGTAGAGAGCGCATTAGTCCAGTGATACAGAGCACTATTGTTTGTCTAGATTGAATTTTTATGCTTCCAATATGGGAAAGTATCTATGATGAGCAGAGCCATCACAAAATCTTGGTAGTTTGTATAGAATAATCTCTTTGGACACTTAAGCTGGTTGAAGACTTTGAACAGTTGATTGACATAATAATATCTTTGTCATTAATATTAATGGTGGAGTATTGTACATGAAAAAGATCTTTTGGAAGTATTTTGGAGATTTATGTATGAGGAAGAATTATTCATAGATAGATTGATTGAGTTATATCAATGAGAGAGAAGTGTGAACAACTAATTTTGATCCATGTAAGAATGAGGATAATAGATGGAGAGTTATTCCTATTAGTTTTAGATTTGATTAATGAAGAGGATTTGAAAAGAAGAGAGTAGTAGCAACAACAATACAGTTATATTTGGTATTCTTGGTACTTATATGTTTATCATCATGTTGCCATCAATGCCAAAGGGGGAGATTGTTAGCATGAGATGGAATTTATTTGGTGGATTATCCTAAGTATTGGAGAGTTTATTAGCATGATTGAAATGTTGCATTCATGATTGTATTTTTCATTGATGTCAACATAGTATTATTTTTGTAAAGACTAGAAAAATAGTAGATAGAGAATGAGTTCATGTGGACTATGTATTAATGATGATATGTTACACATTGTGTCTTGGTGAAGTGGACAAGTGTGTGTATAGAAATTCAAAGATGTGCAAGAGTTATTCAAGAATTATAGAAGATAGTATGTACATAGAGTACCTAGGAAGTGATTTTTGATGTTTGGATTGTATCTCTTAACAGGGATAGAATCATGATGAGAAAAATTAGATAGTGACACTAGATAGCCTAGCGATGACATCAACAAGTGCATAATTTTTGAGGTTATATATATGAGAAGTTGTATTTGCTGAGAGTTGATAGTGTTTTGTAATTTTGAAAAGATGTAATGAATTATAATATCTTAATGAGGTCCTATTATAATTAATTGGGAAAATATCAAGCTAGATTCAATGAATTATTTTGAGGATATGGTATAAAAGAAGGTTATTTTCCTTGTGATAGTGTGTATGGATTGATTTATGAAAGTGTGAGTAATTTGTGTAAGTCTGAATTATACAAATGATATGTAGAGTTGGTAAATGTGTGTAAGCAATGAAAGGGATTTGTATGATGTGATTTCAAAGATCTAGTTTTGAGATCTAAAATAGGTTTGGTCTAGTTAAGAAGAAAGATGAGTTTGATTTATTTGATTTCTATTATTTTGCAAGGAATAATACAGAGACCAGTTGGATAGTGAGTTTGGTGGTCTTGCCCCTGAACCTATTTGGATAGTGGGTCCATCTACCTTCTACAACTCCTAACAAGGTTGGCACAACTCTTAACAGGGATTCAAAGTCTCCTAATAGTGGTTGATATGTACTAAATGTATTTCATTGGCTCCTAATAGAGCCCATCCTCTTACAAGGAACTTTTATACTAGTACATCATTTTGTGGGTATCATCCCCACCAAGTTTTTCCCTCTGATCAAAGGTTTCCCTAATTAACATATCTATTATTATTATGTATGTGTATCTTCTTATGGTTTTTGGTTATATTGTTCACATGGTTAAGGATTAATAAGGTTAATAAACATTTTAATAGTTAGATAATTGATTTACCCCCCTCCCCCCTCTTAGTTATCTTGGTGGAATTTACTTTCTAACACATGAACATTGCTATCATAAGTGGTTTATTGGTTCATGTCAAAAGAATAGATTTTTTATTGAGGTTTCTTATTATTAAGATAAAACATAGGCTACACAGGTAGTTGAGTCTTCTTAGGAGGATTAATATTTACTATAGGAAATTGGTTTGGAGGCATCAAATCTTATTGTTAGGGTTTTTGTAGGGTACCAAACTATTGGTTAGTCTATTTTTGACCTAACCTCTCCTAAGGTAATTATTGATAGTTTACTTGAGGAGCTTGCCACTGGTTTGGAGGTTAATTCCATTGATCTTGAGGTTACTGCCAATTTTTTTGAAGCTATTTTCGTTGGTTAGGAGGGTATTTTTTTTATTTGTATTAGTTAGATTTTTGGATTCGATTATTATTCGAAGACTAATTTTGGAATCTAGGATCAAACTAAGGCTATCATTGAATACCAAAATAATAAGGAAAAAAAAAAATTAATGGCATAAAAGGCATACCTTGTCTTTGCACTCATGGGTTCTATTGAGAAATGTCATATAGCTATTCATTACCCCCTTGCACTAGATTGAAGTCATTTGGTATTGGTATGATTCTAGGTTGGAAACTTGTTTGTACTTGTAGTCCTTCTTTTGTATGTAGAATGAAAAGAATTAGACTAGCAAAGCCTCAAACTCCTCATGCTTCTTCATTTCTTGCATGGTCTCTAATTGTGTAGCCATATCTTTGATGTCTTGTTTGAAATAATATGATAAGTGTGTCTTGTGTCTAATCTAGATACTCTAGACCTAGTAGCTTTTCCAACATTAGGTATATATCCCTTTCCTTTCTTTACAACAATTCTTGAGTAATTGGGGCATGTTTTCTTTATGTCATCCTAGTTTATCTATGGAATAGCTCCACCAGCCATTAGATTGAGTACCTCAACACTTCCCTCACGAAGTCCCCTAAGAAACAAAGAAAAATTGAGATTCATCATTTATTTCATGTTGGGTATTCTTTTGTAGAGTAAATAGGAACCTAGAGACATAATCCTCCTAGCTCTCATCTTCCTTTTAAGTCATCTTTAAGATATCATCTCCTATTAAGTCATTTTCTCAATAATACTCCTTGTATTTTTCCAAGAAGATTGATTATGGAAACCATTACCTCCCAATCCCATAAACCCTCTAAGGGATAAGTCCTTAAGGGGTCATTTGGCTACCAAAATTGGATTTTGGAATTGGAATTTGATATCCTATATTTTTTATTTTGGAATTTGAAATCAAAATTATAATTTTTAGAATTTGGTTTAGGACCATTTGGTTCACCAAGAATTCATAATGAGAATAGATATTTTCTTTGTTTGGTTGCACATTTATGGAATTAGAATACTAATAAAAATAAGCATAATTTATTAGGATATGACAATTTTAAACACAATAATAAAGACATGCTAACTATTATAGAAGGAAGGAGAAATGCATAATTTTCTTTATTAATTCTTCTACTACATAGAAATCATGAGTTATTCATTGAAAATAAAACTATTTCTAACAATAATATTTAATTCAATTACAATTATTGATTGATGTTGATAATGCTTAGTTACGACTATTTGATGCAATGAAATTATGATATGATAATAAAGAGAAATTAGCATCTTCGAATACCCTCTTCCCCATGTACCTAACAATCTGATAGTTGAGTTTTTATGTACATATTTCTTCTCTTCCTCTCTCTCCTCTCCAACTCAGCCCTTGTAACTTGTCTCCCTCTCCCTCCCTCAGTTGTTGCTACTTATAATCACATCCTCCCCTCCATCTCTTTTCCTCTAATATTTTAGCTTGAAAGATTCCAATATGAAATTCCAATTGACTAAGATTTCTAGTTTCTATTATGGCTACTTTGGAGCATCCCAATTATATGGAAATATCAAATCTTTTTCAAGATCCTCATTAGAAAAATCTTATTCATGAGGAGCTACTGCCATGAGCATTGTGATTGACTCATTGGGTGATTATTCTTTAATGGAGAACACTCTATTTTTTGTCATCATTATTATCATTCCCTCCAATAATGTCTTGCTTTTTCACCATTTTTATTAACATAGAGGACCCCAAGAGAAGACTCAAAGTGATCATAGGGGAAGGGTTCTTAGTGTATATTATACTTGATGTAGGGAAGCGTTAACAAAATACAAACCAAATAGACCAGGTGGATGTGAATTTTTTTTATTTTAATTAATTATTTAATGCTTATTTTTGTCAAATTAGAAATAGAATGGTATTTTGATCAATTCCACCTATTTAGATGGAAGATGGAATTTTGGTTTTGCGGGGTAAAGGGGAACACCGAATTCTATTTTTTTTCCAAACTTTGATTCTAATTTTGCACACCCGAATATTAGATTAGAAATTTTTAGAATTAAAAAATGTAAATTTTTGTTAAATTCTAACAACCAAATATGCCCTAAGAGTGACTATGAATTAATTAAGGTTATGAGCATTTGTGTATAGTCATTGTTGAAATATTTAAAATAATTGAGAGTGAGGGTGAATTAGTTATCCAAGGTCCAGACGTACCAATTGAACAAAAAAACACTTAAACAATTTCATATCTTGACATCAATTAGCTAAACCTCTGTAGTAAACTTTCATTAACATAAACTAGCAATCTACTATCCTAAATATAAAAAACTTGTAGAATGTAAATATTAACAGTAAATCACCAAAAACAACATCCACGCAAGTTTGATACTAGGATTTAATGTGGAAACCCAATTTGGGAAAAACCTCCACCAACATGTCACTAATCTTTCACTCTTATGAAGTGAGATCTATTAGGAGCCAACCTTTTCAAAGGTTACAAACCACACTATTAAATGTGACCTTGTTAAAGGATTTAATCACCCTATTATGAGTGGACTTGTTAGAGGACTTTAGAGCATTCTATTAGAATGTCACCTTGATTAAAGGATTTTAATCTGATACAATGGTTAGAAAGTAACAATAAGTTTTGATCTGACAAATACAACTCACTTTGTAGATACATATCTCAGTTTGGCTCAAATGTTGATCCACTGATAGGCCTTCATTCTCATCTCAGCCTCTGATTTTCTTGGAAACCCTTCAAGAAATCACTCTTCTTCTCTTCTCAACTCTTCTCAGCCTTTTGCTTAAGTTTTCCAATCAATAGCATCAACAACTACTCCAACCTTCAAAAAAATATGAAGGTTAGCCCTTGTACCTCCTTAAGTAGGTAATTTTAATTTTTTCCATTTAAACACCACAATGGATATTAGGGTTAGTTCAAATTCATCAAATCCTTTCAACATTTCATCTCTTCTCTTCTATTCTAGAAACTTATCCAAACTTCTCTTTGAATACTTGTACATAAATGTACAAACACAATTTCCCTTTACTTAAATATTCTAGATCATCCATCCTTATCTTCAACACTCTTTCCATATTCCAAGAAATAACCTTTGTCGGCTAGAAATTATGATTTCTTATAAATGTCAAAATTTTGACCCTTGGCTAACATTGTGTTCTGACATTTGATCATCTATAGGTTACTCTATCACTAATAAAAAAAATTTGGTACATATACGTGTACATGATATATTTATGTATTCATAAGACTTAAATGCAAAGTGCAGATAAAATGACAACAAACTAAACTAAACCTAAGAAATCATTGTCAAAATGTAAACTCTATGAATGTCCCATGTTTCCCTAACTAAAACCACTAAGAAAGCTCTTAGACCAGCATCTCAGTGATAGTTCTAGAATGGGAGTGTGCTTAAAATGTAGGTCTACAATAATTCATGCAAGATCTATGACTATAATGCAAATTATATGTGGGTAACAACTATTAGAATGCTATCAAAATAGTCATGCAATGAGCTAAACATGTGCTAAAATGATACTAAATAACATGAAAACAAAGCTAAAATGCTATCAAAATGACATGAACTTTCTATACTAACAATGATAAAAATATGATATCTCAGATTATGCCTATAGTGCAGATGCCTAAAACTTTGGTCCTTTAGCTCTTGAATTTCCCTCTTATTTATAGGATTTTAGAAGGGGTTGAGGTAAGAATCAAGGTTTTTAGCTTTTACTAGTGGATGAAGGTGAAATTGAAAATATCTCATAAGGGAGCAGGAGGAAGAGTCCAATAGACTTAGTTTTGAGGGTAAATGAGGATTTTTCCAATTCTTTTAAATGTAAAAATGGGTATTTTCACTTTTGTGAAAATAAATGACTTTATTGATTTAATAAATGTTCTATTTATTTTCAAAAGTTTTTCTTTTTCCCTTCTCCCTTTTTGAATTTCATTTTATGATTTTGATTTTTTTCTCCTCTTTTTGAAGTTGATTTAGGTCTTATTGATTTCATTGATGATTAATGACCTGATGTGATCCCTGATGTGAAAGTCCATTTTGTTCCTCTAATTTCCTCCTTAATTTGCGTTGATTGATCAAAATTGCATAGTTTAGGTCTTTGTCAATTTTTGGGTGTCTACAAATGTCCCACATTGAGATAATATACAAAGTATAGTAGTTCAAATATTGTTTTGATTCTCTAATTTTAGGTGAAATTCTAATGATTGAATGTTTGTTCAATGATATTTTGAAATTTTGTGGTTGCCATGGTGTCTGATTATTAATGGCTTGATGTTTGATTGTTGATGACTTGATGTCTGATTATCATTAATTTTGTTGATTGATGTCATGGTATTTTTACTTGGATACCTTGGTTTTGTTTGATTTGATTTTTGAAATTTTGGCTAGAGTAGAACATTTTTTATTTTCCAAAATATTTTGATGTTCTAGTTAGGATGCCCCAGTTTGATATGGATATACTACCTCCTCAGAAATAAAATTGGAAAAAAAATGAATGAGTGCAATATATGGAGGTTCCAATTTTATTTCTAAAATGATTGATAATTAATAGATGAAGATGATCAAGTTGGTTTAAGACAATACCCAATTCATGAAGGTGAGAAAAAGGTTCTAATGTTGGGTAAATAGAGAAAAAAGGTGATATAAATGCCTGTAAGGAGGGTTAAATAGGTCAAAAGACCTTTTACCCTTGTCATTTTCACATTTCCCCTTTACATTTAGTGATTTGGAGCTCTGAGTTAGTAAGGATGGTGGTCCCTTTATGAGAGCATAGATTCAAGAGGGGTTAAAAGTACAAGCATATAACTAACTATGATGCCCTGATAAGTCATCAAGATCCTCTGTTTTCAAGATTTTTGCATTTGTACCTAAGTTTTTTGAATTTTGTGTGAATTTTTGTTGTAAATGTGGTAGTTTAGATGTTTAGTACATTCACCTATTCTTTTAGCACATTGGAAATATTATAACAAATTCAAACTATATTTTAGAACATTCAAGTGATGAATTAGTGCATATAAAATCCTACCTTTGTAGAAAATTAGCGCATATAGTAAAAAAATAACACATATAGGTTTTGTAATAATGCATATGATTGTTTTGATGCATTTGAGGGATCTTGTAGCATAGACGAGAACTAGGGTAGTGCTTTTAAATTTTATAGCACTTGAGCTCTTTGAGATAGCATATATAAATGTTCTAGTAATGCTTTCCTATTTTATAGTGCATCCAATGTATGTATTAGCACTTTTGAGTGGTGTAATAGCATATATTCTTCTTTATCATGTTTGCTTGATCAAATAGTGCACACAACTCCAAAAATAGCACAAATGAATTCTAAAGTATATTTTCTTGTTAAAATGGTATTAAAGGGGTCTTGAACAAAAAAAAATAGATTGTGAAACCCTAATTTAGCATAAGATAACACAAAAGGCTAGATTCTAGGTCTATTGGGTAGGGATTCATCATAAAAAGTAAACAATAGCAATTAAGTAGTCATAAAGTGATGTCATATGATCAATCTAACGATCAATAGATAAAGAATAATGCCCCAGATTAGGATACAAAGTAGGTAAAATAAAAATCTCCTGCTTAAGATAGAGAAGGACAATCAACAGGCCCAAGCTAGAACTAGAAGTTGATAGCTAGATATTAATAGTAGACTAATGTATGATGATCACTCGGGATGAAAACTGACATTGTAGTTTGATTGTTTGATGAAAATAGGCATGTAGGCAAAAGCTCATGGTGTGAGGATTATATCCATGGCCCTAGATTCTGTAGGAAGATTTTCAATCAAGGAATTGAAGGTTATTGACAGATGTGGTTTCACCTATTTATTACAGATGCCCCAGTTCGAAATGAATAGAGGGCTATTAATAGCTATAGTTGAGTGATGGCACTCAGACCACAACACTTTCCATCTACCCATGGGTGAGATGGCCATGACTCCTAAGGATGTGTATTGATTATTATGGATCCCAATAGTAGGAGACCTTGTGTACGATGATCAAACTATAGATGGCACTATATTTAGAGATTTTTTTGGAGATGATAGCATTGGTGATGATAGTGTATCATGGTTCTAGATGTTGCAATATGAGTTATTGCTGGTGGTGTTGGCTAGATTGAGAGGAGGATTTTTTGTTGCTAGATAGATGAGGGTGGGGATGTCCAATTGGATGGGGCTATTTGATAGAAGACATGATTGATTAGTCACAAAGATTTTAATGGGGTAGTTACATATTGGCCCACTTATATCATGATTTGCATTAGGTTGTATATTCTGGAGCCTCATAACTTTTAGCAAGGGTGATATTTTTATAGCTATGGACGTGGGAGCATCTACCAATTACTTACTTGATGTGTGTGTGGCAGTGTCCTTAGGAGATGCCTTACATATACATGTATTCAAGAGTGATTATACAGCCCCATATGGGTAAGATAGAGTATTGGTGACAGATATTGGATGACATTGATGAGGTCATGTGGAGAACATACAAGTTTACTGAGCCGTGGGCCAAGAATGATGATGAGATGGTATATTTCTTTGGCCTAAGATATTTTCTCAACTGAGTTCCTGTAGTGATAGAGAGATTTTATTTCAAGTAGGTTGTGAGATAATTTGGGTAGTGGTAGGGCATGCCATAGGGATAAGTGCATTATGCTCAGGTTCAGTCAAAAAGGGTAGTATGGGGGCTAACCTTGGAATATGAGGCTTTCCTTGAGGCCTTTCTCTAGATGATAAATACTCCATAACCATGGGTATTGGGAGATGGAGAGGTATATGTGAGGATGGAGGGAGACTATGCATGATGGTTCTATGAGTATCTATTCCCAAGATACATGGATCTAGCAGAGCCAATTCCTAGCATTAAAGAGCAGTTGAGTGGAGGAGATGATGGGGATGAGGATGGTGATCAAGGGAGAGGTAGAGGGAGGCATCAGGCTAGAGGAAGAGCTCTAGGTGTGGTTAGAGCATGGGCGAGATATGGAGGTCGAGGCTAAGAAGCAATGGGACTACCACAGAGGGTTATTGTATGAGGTCTAGTGCAGAGGCCAATAGATGTGGGTGTAGGGAGCTTTGGAGGGATTTATGGCCATGGTGATGTGAGGGTGAGAGGAGGTATGGGTGGTGGTGCAGGATCTAGTCTAAAAGATAGAGCATGTTAGGGCTAGGTTACCTAATGATGTGCAATTTATTCACTAACAGAGGCCATGGGTATAGGTCCCTATCAGAGATCCATAGGATTTATAGCCACAAGGGTAGAAAAAAGTTTCACTAGATGCACAACCACCACCAGAGAGGCTAGGAGGATCCATAGATATAGAGGCTCAAATGAATTCCATGGAGGCTTAGATGGGTGAGTTGACAAGTATGCTATAGGATTTTATAGCGTCAATGACACCAAGGCCACCACCACCACTACTGCCACTGAGGACAAATGGAACTATGACCAATTAGATGACCACATCCATACATATCATAGCAATGATAGATGTGACTGAGCAAGCTCCACGAGAGGATAAGAGTGCCCCAAGTGACCAAGGACCTTTGGAATCAGCCATATACGGATGATATAGGCAATGAGACACATGGATGATTGTATATCATTTTCCATTGTAGTACATATTTTATGTTTATTTATTGATGAGGACCATTGGATAGTAATATTGATGTACTTGGTAACCTTTTGATCTTCATGTGGATATACTTTGTGATCTTGTAAAGTTCATGTGATGTGGTCATTTGGATGTTTACATTGATGCAGTCCATCTTATATTCACGTTGTATCAATCCTTGTGATATATTGTTCAATCTTTTGATTTATGAGATATTTGAGCATTTTTATGTTCATATGTGTGCACTTTTAATATCATGGACTCATGTATGTATGTGATGGTATGATTTGATGGATATGATCGTAGTAGATATCGATATATGTGTGTGAATGATTAATGTAGTATATAGATATCATGATATGTGGGTAGCAAATGAAGTAATTAAATGGCATGTATGAGGGAAATAAAAATGTAATGTAATAGTATGAATGTAATGAAATAGGTGTAAATGAAATGAAATTTGATGTACTAAAATGTGATGAAATGAGATGTAAAGTGATTAAATGAAATGAAAGGTGGTATGAAATCAAATGAGATTGGATGTAATGAATTGTGATAAATGAAATGTAATGGAAGAAATGTGATAAATAAAATGGGATGTAATGAGGGGAAATGAAATGAAATGTGTAAATGAATGGAATTGTAATGAAATGAAATGAAATGAAAGGTGAGAAAATGGAATGTAATGAAATGAATTGTAAATGAAATGAAATTTGTAAATGAATGGAAATGGAATGAAATGTGAGAAAATGGAATGTAATGAAATGAAAGTGTAAATGAAATGAAATTTGTAAATGAATGGAAATGTGACAAAATGAAATGGAAAGAAATGTGAGAAAATGGAAAGTAAAGAAATGAAAATGAAATGGAAATGGAAATGTGATCAAATGTAAGGGAATGAAAATGATAAAATGGAAAGAAATGGTAATGAAATTAAAATGAAATGAAATGGAAATGTGATAAAGTGTAAGAGAATGAAAATGATAAAATAGAAAGAAATGGTAATGAAATGAAATAGAAATGTGATAAAATGTAAGGGAATGAAAATGATAAAGTGGAAAGAAGTTGTAATGAAATGAAATGGAAATTTGTTAAAATGTAATGGAGTGAGATATGATAAAATGGAATGTAATGAAATGGAAATGTGATACAATATAATGGAATGAAATTGGATGAAAGGGAATGAAATGAAATGAAATGAAAATGAAATATAATGGAAATGTGATAAAATGTAATGGAGTGAGATATGATAAATAGAATTTAATGAAATGAAATTTGTAAAGGAGATGTGAAAATGTGGCAAACATAATGAGATAAAATGAGGCAATGAAAGTGAAAAATGGAAGGAAATGAATGTGCTAGGGATGAAAAGACATGGGATGGCACTCCACCTTTGACATTCAAAAGCCATGAAATGAGACTTGAGACCCTACTAGGAACAAATGAAGAAGGGAATGCATAAGATGTGATGAATGGTGTAATTAATTAGTGACCATAATTTTTTGAGATTCAAAGGCCACATAATGCAATAGGTGACATGGTGTAAAGAATAGGGGAAATTAGTGACCATGATTGTTTGAGATTTGAAAGTTACATAATGCAATAGATGGAATAAATGATAGGCAAGAATGAAGTATGGTGCAAGGTGGTAGTGTTGTTATGAGACTAAGTCCATAATAGTAGAGTGTTAACCATGCACAAGTATGTTGGTTTGTGACCTATTGTTGGATAGCCTTACTTGAATTTTTTAGCCTTTTTATTGATCATTGTTGATGATACTTGTGCATGTGCTATCCTAATTTATGTGCCAACTGTGTGTTTTTAGGGGGCCCAAGATGAAAATGCAAACTAAATGAATGCAACTATCTGTCACTTTTTTGTAAAGAGATGTAAATTAACTATCATCATAGAGTGTTTAATAAAAAGTGACCAAGTACAACCACCACTAGCTTAGTTATGGTGATATTAATATTGTGTCATGATGAGAAATACCACCAAAAACAAACAATATACATGAAAAATATGACAACTAATAAAACAAAATGTTATAGTCACAATAAATAAAAATAGGCATGCAAATAATCACATGTCAAATTAAAGACCTCACCTAAGATATTCTGCAAAATTGATCAAGGTACACATGGCCTTCCAAACAAGAGGAGGCACTTACAAGTGGATGCCAATAATGCATCAAATCAAAGGATCACTGGAGTTGAATATTGAAAAAGCAAAGGAAAATAAAATATCATGACTTCATCCCGGTAGCTCTAGTCAAGTACATCATCAAGGTACTAGAAGTGAACAATAGTAGAAAAACCCATTATTTGCAGACCAGCAGTGTTGATAGTTGTGTGCAATAGTGTCAATTTTGTTCAATTCTTCCTAGAAACAACTATTGTACAAGTATGATAAAAAAGTGAGAGATGTGTCAGTAGCGATTTAGTAGCAGATTCTATCTAGCAATATGCATTGACATGAATAAGGGTGCCTAAGTGTCAGAGCCAAGTGTCAAGGGTACTAGTACTAGTGGTGTAGGATGTAGAGAGCGGACATGTGGTGAGGCCCATAAAGAATGAGTCTAGGTGAGCGACAATCATAAATAAGCATGGAGATGGAACAAAGAAAGGTGAAGAGTATAAAATGGTAGTTGGGTTTATTGAGAAGTATGAGGGAAAGCATGTCAAGCTCACCAGATTAGTCACAATAGGAGGGTGATGCTAGCCAGGAAAGGTGGATTAGGCAAGGGTGAAGAGAAAAGTGCACTCGGTGGACCTCTAAGGAACTAGTGTATCAATCTGAATTTCACATTAGTTTAGGAGTAGGGTGAATCAAGTCATGCGGGACAAGGGTCAACACAACCTAAAAATGTGAGGGTCAGGGTGAAAGAAACACCCTTTTCAGTGTTAATAATGTTGTCAAGAACTACAACACATCATGTGTTACAAGTGGTGTTGGATGATGAGTTGATGATGTAGGTAGAGAATAGTCCACCTTGGATGACGAAGACTGTGTCAAGAGTGACGGAGGTGAGAGAGATAAAATCTCCTAAAAAGTTTGCAAGAAAATCTCTAAGGGAGGTGAAAGACATCAATTGATTAGTCTTGAGATTCTAGGACAAGGATCAATGGAAGGAGGAGCAAGCAGTGTGAATGTAGAGGAGCCACGACTAGAGGTAGGGGATGGAGATCAATGATCAACTGACATGGAGGAATTATATAGAATGTTGGTCATAGAGAGAATCCAGGTGGAAAATGTAGAACAGGAAGTCACATTTTTGTTGAGGTTGATTGAGAAGGCATAGAAAGATGGGCCACACATAGAGGAAAGATTGCTCCAAGTAGTGATGAATATGGAGTGGGTGTGGGTGCAATCATTAGAAGTGAAATTATGGGTTTAGCAATCATAGACAGAGGGAAATGATGCTAGGATGTGGGTAGAGCAGATGCAAGCTCAGAGGTTGTAGAAATCCCTGAAGATGGTGCAAGTGGGTTTGGAGAGTGCACACAATGAGTTGGTGTTACTATAATCAAAGTCAAAGTTGTTTAGGGAGCCAATTGTAAAATCAAACATCATGTCATTAAAGTTGTAGGAGTTGTTAGCACTAAGCGAGTCAAAGTTGAGATAGTTGTAATAGTGTTGTGTGAGACAAAAGTAGATGTGGAGCATTGGTGAATGGTGACTGATCAAATGTAGTAGGAGCAGGTGTAGCCCAATGAACAATCATTGTACCAAGATTAAATAAGCTAGTGGAAAATGTGTTTGTGGATATGAAATAGATTGCATAGGTACACTGAGAAGCTACTTATTATATGGGACTTTATCATCAAGCATTCCCTAATGAGAACTAGAGTGAGACATAGTTGTCAAAATTTTGACCAAAATTGGTCAAAATTTGGGTCCAAATTTACAAGTGATATTTGAATGTTTTTGGGATTTTGGAAAATATTTGGAAAGTTTTCAATCTTTGTAAAAGTGGGAACAATATGATCTATAAATGAAGAAAGACCTTTACTTATATGTGGGGAACTGAATGTCTATGTGGGATCTCAATGGAAGATGAGTACAAATTTGTGTAACATTTGGAGAGCCATGGCATTTAAGGTAGAAAAAGCAAGAAGTGCTAAACCATGAATCATGAGGCATATTTTTTAATACATTGATAGCCCTTACAAATAAGCTTGAGACCAAAGTTGAGATTTTTCTCTAGGTGTGTGTCAAGACAGATGCTCATGAGGATTGTGAAAAGGCATTAGGGCCAATGAGAGGTGTTAATGGCCAAAAGAGGCCAAGTGGGACCTTGACAAAGGTGCTTGACTGTCTAGGAAGGACATTTGGGTCTTGAAAAAGGCATTTGGGGTCTAAAAAGGCATTTTAAAGACCTAAAAAGTCACTGTGGGAGCTTGAAAAGGAAAAACTAGACCTTGAAAAAAAATTTTGGGCTTAAAAAGGTACTTTAGGGTCTCAAAAAGGTGCTTGAGGGTCCTAAAAGGGAAAAACAAGGCCTTAAAAAAGGCATTTTAAGGGCCTAAAATGGTGCTATGGGGCGTTTGAAAAGGCACTTTGGCCTAAAAAGGCATTTTAAGTGCCTAAAAAGGTGCTTGAAAGCTTTGAAGAAAAGGCACTTTGGCCTAAAAAGGAATTTGAGGGCCTTGAGAAAGGAAATTGAGGGCCAAAAAAGGTGCCTCAGGGGAGATCACAATGATCTCTCAAACTTACACTTACTTATTCTATGCCCCTTGTTAGGTGATGATGAAAGAGTCTGATGGATATTTGGGCCTTTTGGGATAGCATTGATATATTTTTTGAAGGGATTTAAATCAACCGTGGTCATTGCAACATAAATAAGACTAATAGTCTATCAAGAATTGTTGTTCTTGATAAGAGGAAAGAAGAGGGGACTCTACCAGAGCCTCTTGCACTATTCGTGTTGTGCCAAATTTTCCAAAGCCTAGTGAGATGTTTCAGGATATAACTACACTACTTCTTAATGTCATTGAAGCATTCTTTATTGTTTTGCCAAAGGTAATGGAGCCATAAAAAATGCCATAAAATATTTAAATATTTTTCAATATAGTGGGCCTCACCATTGATTTCATATAAAATTGATTGAGGTACACAAACCTGTCCTAAAGGAGTAGCAATTATAGATGACTAGCTTGATATGAAATCAATGGAACATTGGTTTGAAAAATACATCAATAATTTATGAATAATTAAATAGCCCATTTGAGTTAAAGTGAACCATGTTTGACTAGAATTTTGGGCTATAGTTAATTTTTTGAGATTTTTGGCTATTTTTGGGAATTATTACCCCCTTTTGAATGTTTTGGCAATTTTTGACAATTTTTTAATATTTTTGATTATTTTTGACAATTTTTGAATGTTTTTGACAATTTTTGAATGTTTTTGATAATTTTTTAATAAATTTTGAATGTTTTTGATAACTTTTGAGAGATAACCAAGCCTGTGTGGAAGCACCTAAAGAGTCAAGGAGACCAAGGTGGACCAAAGGGGCTAAGAGTGGGCTTAGGTAGCTATATTGGAGATGATGAAGGCAAAAAGGATCTACAAAAAATCAAATAGATTGAATACAAGCTAAAATGGATATTGGGAATTAGTGGCCATGGCAGATAGCTAAGATGTGCACTAGTTTTCTTGCAATTCATGTTTGTGGTATCTCAATACATAATCTAACTCCATGTTTCTCCTAATTTTTTGTTCTTCCCTTTGGTGTTGTTATACTAACTGCCTCTACTATTGTGAATTGTGTCTAATGCCATGAAACCATTGAACTATAACCCACAAGTGTTTATCAATTGGGTATTTATTAAATTAACTCAACTATGCTAGGTAAGCCACAAATAAGAAAAAATTGTCTTGGACGAAGTTGCTTGAGTTTTGTCTTGATTGTCTTTCTACATTGAAGGACCTATATTATTTAGGGAAGTCCAAAGGTTCTATCTCTTGCTCCTTTTGAAACAAAAGGTTTCATTTCTCATTTCTTTTGTACTTTTTTTTTTTTGTGTGTGTGTTTGTATGTGTTTTCTGGTGTTTTTTTATTTTTTTGGTATTTTTGATGATGAGGTGGTTCTCAAAGACTTAGACATAGAACCATTTGATATGAATGTTAATGATGGGTTCTGCTAGGTCTTCATCATCACAATCTAAAAGTCTATAAGTACTTGTCCCAAAAGATTTTGTGGTAATGTAAGGACCAATCTAATTGGCCTCCCATTTTCCTTTCTTTCCCTAGTAGCTTGATTCTTAGGGTTTTCTCATAGCATTAGGTCACCAACCTAAAAGACATGAGGTTTGACTTTTTGTTGTAATTTCTATAACCTATTATGATACACTTTAAGGTTTTCATTTGTCGTACACTAATATTCTTTTAATAATTCTAGCTATTCTAGATAGACCACTCTATAGTCCTCATCTAACAGGACATCATGAGGAGTAACTCTCAAGGATTGGATCTCAACCTCTAATGGAAGAATGGCTTCACAACCATAAACCAATGAGAAGGGTGTTGTGCCTGTAGGTGTCCTGATACTCATCATATAGGCCCAAAGGGTAGGATTCAACTATAAATGCCAATCTCTACTAATGTCATTGATAGTTCTTTTGAAAATGATGATAATGGTCTTATTGGTGGCCTTTTCTTGTCCATTGTCTTAGGGATAATGAATTAACAAGGAGTGGTGTATAATGTGTTATTTCTAACATAATTCATCAATTATTTGATTCTTTTAAGTAAAAGGTATTATCAGTGCGAATGGCATGAGGTATTCCAAACCTATAGAGAATATAGTTCAGAATGAAGGAAAAGATTTGTTTTCCCTTAGAGTCAGAAAGTGGCATCACTTCAACCCACTTTGTGAAGTATTTTGTCATGGTGATAATCCATTTCTATTGGCTAGAGGAAGGGGGGTGGATAACTCTAATTAAATTGAAATCCCACTAATAAAAAGGCCATGGCATGGCCAAAGGGTTGAGCTCTTGGGCTAGTGCATGAATAAGGTTACCATGGATTTTTTTGGATATAATTGTGTATTGTGTATTGTCTTTGATGTTACACAAATGTCATATCAATCATTAGACAGAGTCTACCAAGCTCAGATGATCAGCAAAGCAATTTACAGTGTTTATCGAACATTCTTGAACATTACACAGAAAAGTTAATGTCTACCGAGCTCACTTGGGCATCAAAGGATTTTGTAGTAGAAAGTTAGTATTAATAGAGCTCCCAAGGTTAATGAAGAAAAGTTAATGTCTACCAAGCTCACTTAAGCATCAAAAGATTTTGTAGCAGAAAGTTAGTATTAACTGAGCTCTCAAGGTTAACGAAGAAAAGTTAATGTCTACCAAGCTCACTTGAGCATCAAAAGATTTTGTAGCAGAAAGTTAGTGTTAACTGAGCTCCCAAGGTTAACAAAGAAAAGTTAATGTCTACTGAGCTCACTCGGGCATCAAAGGATTTTGTAGTAGAAAGTTAGTGTTAACTAAGCTCCCAAGGTTAACGAAGAAAATTTAATGTCTACCAAGCTCACTCGGTCATCAAAGGAAATATGACAAAAAGTTAGCTCCTATCGAGTTCACAAGGTCAACAAAGGAAGGTTAGTGCTAACCGAGTTCACTTGATCTCCAAAGGATTTTTATAGGGTTTGTAGTGTTTACCAAGCTGCACTTGGTTAACACTAGAAAACCATTTTCGAGCAATGGTTACCGAGCTGGGTTGGCCAATGAAGGATTTTATTGTTTTGATATTAGGTTCAATTGTTTCGTGCAATAAATGTAGCCGACTGATGTAATGATTTTTTTAGTTGTTGTAACTTATATTTGAGTTGACTTGATAATTTGAAAGGTATATATATAGATGTTCAAGTTGTGAATTTAAGTGTGTGAGGAGTGAATATATGGATGAGGATGGAATAAGTGAATATTGAGCGAATTTTGATGAAGGATTAGATATCCTAGAGGAGCTGCAAAGTTGCATTCGATTAGTAAGGATCCAATAAAGTAGAACAAAGATATATAATCAAAAAAAGATAAGTTGCATATCATTTAGATCACTTCATTGTTTCTTTCTAATCATTGTAACAGTGAATCCAGAATCTCTTTACAGAGTTGGTTTAACAGCCATTTTGTAAATCCTCTAACAAAGTGACAGTTCAGTTGAATTGTTCTAAAGACCTCTAACTAGGCCACTCCTAACAAGGCGATTAAATCCTCTAACAAGGTCACACCTAATAGTGTGTATTGTAACCTTTAACAGGGTTGGCTCCTAACAGGGCTCACTTCAAAAGAGTGAAAATTGGTGACTAGTTACTTGGTGGTTTTTCCCATATTGGGTTTCCATGTTATATCTGGTATCTCTTGTGTTCATTTATTTAACCTTTGCATGCATATTAATAACTATGAATGCTAGATGATTAGTAACTAGTTATTTACCAACTATGAGCAACATTATAGACATCTAAGGGATTTTTGGAATTATTTTTGTGGTAACTGATTCAACCCTCCCCTCTCAATTACTTCATCTATATTTCCAACAAGATTTGACACTTTTTGCAAGTCTTGACATAGTCTATAGAATCCTTTTCCATGGTTGGCCAAAAATAATCCATCTAAAGAATTTTGTTTGCTAGTGTAAACCCAATAGAGTATGACCCACAAATCCTTCCATGGACTTATTGCAGAGTGACTCTCAACTCATTCTTTTCAAGACATCTAATAAAGTATCATCAAGACCCTTCATATAAAGTGCATCAGCCACCAAAGTGTAGCATGAGGTCTGTTGAATGAAATTACATCTTTGGTTGCATAAGATATTGGAGGGGATGGTGCTATCATAGACATAGGTGATGATGGAGTTATACCAAAGGGAATCAAGAGCATCTAAATGACAAATAATAAGAGAATCAAGTTGATTAAATGTAGGTCGAACTAGTTCTTCTACTAGGAACTCATACCACTTCTAATACTCTAGTAACTAAAGCATGGAGGCCAAGGTGGCCATGGCATCTACTACTCTATTCTTTATCTCTAGTAATTTTTTCAAAAGTGATATGAACAAAATATTCCTTAAGTGTGTTAACCATATGTTTTTAAGGCAATAACTTTTCATCCTTAGTCTTATATGTATCAGTGACTTGATTGATGATCAGCTGGGAATCTCCATAAACTTCTAGCATTGTTAGTTTTCATTCTAAAGCTAGTTTAAGGCCTAAGACCAAGGCCTTATATTCTACCATATTGTTGGTGTAGGGGAAAATTAGTTTGTAGGATTTGGGGATGGTAACTCCTAGAGGCATAATGAACAAAATACCAACGCCTGAACCATGGTGTGTATAAGAAGCATCAAAATAGAATTTCCAAGTTACCAACTCTATTTGAAGAATGTGCATATCTAAAAAATTAGATAATATAAGATTTGAGATCTCTATAGGTACATCTACCAATGGATTAGCTATGGTCTATCCTTTTATTACTTTCCTATTGACATACTCAATATCAAACTCACTTAGGATCATCACCCATTTGGCCAATCTACCTATTAGCTCTTATTTTGGTGAGAAGATACTTGAGGGGATCAATCTTAGAGGTGAGCTTAACTTTATTTGTCAAAAGATAATGACATAGCTTTTGGGAAGCAAAAACTACAGCTAAACAAGCATTTTTAATAAAGGTGTAATTAAGTTCATAGTTGACCAAGGTACAATTGATGTAATAAATGGCCCTTTCTTTTCCTTGGTCATTTTATTGCACTAAGAGGGATCCAATTGATTTATCTATTAGGGAAATATATAGAAATGATGATTTTTGTAATATTGGAGGCACCAACACAAGCAGATTCATCAAGTAGTTTTTGAGTAAATTAAAAGCCTTTTGACATTGATCATCCCATTTAAAAGTTATGTCCTTATGTAGTAAGTGGGTGAAAGGAACACACTATTATACTAACTAGGAAATGAAATGATAGACTGATTGAAGTCTTCCTTGAAGAGAACATAGCTGACTCAGGTTCTTTAGAGGTTGCATGTTGACTATGGCATGTACCTTATTAGGATCAACTTCTATACCTTTTCCTGAGACAATTTATCCTAGAAGCTTGCCAAATTTGACACCAAAAGCACATTTCTTTGGATTTAGCTTAACTTTGAATGCTTATAGGTAGGTAAATATCTTGTCCAAGATGGGGAGATTTTCTTCTTGAGTATGAGATTTGGCAAGGACATCATCTACATAATCTTACATAAAGATGTGCATCATGTCATGAAAGATAGTGGTCATGGCTCGTTGATAGGTGGCCCCTATGTTCTTTAGCCCAAAGGGTATCACACTCCAACAAAACATGCCCTATGCACAAGTAAAGGTTATTTTCCCTTGGTCTTCTGGTGCTATCCTAATCTAATTATACCCTAAAAATCCATCCATGAGTGTAAATATGAAATGGCCCACTATCAAATCTACAATAGTGTTGATGTTGAGAAGGTGGAAATTATCTTTAGGACATGCTCTATTTACATCCCAAAAATCAATGCAAATGTAAATGCTACCATCTTTATTTGATATAGGCACAATGTTTGATATCCATGATGCATACGCTAAAGGATGGATGAAGTTGGTGCTAATCAATTTTTCTAATTCTTCTTTGACTAGTAGAGCTATGTGGGGATGCATTTTCCTAATCTTTTGCTTAACCGGCTTGACCTCTGGAGAAATGTTGAGGTGGTGGAGGATTAAAGTTGGGTCTAGTCCTGGCATGTTTGCATAAGACCATGCAAAGTTTATTTACTTCTCTTTGAAGAAGCGAATGAATGCATTTCTTTCTTCTATGCTTAAAGACTATGCCAAATAGATGATCATTGGTTCTTGCTCTGTACCAATGTTGACTTTTTCTATTGGTTCAATTAAGATAGATGATATTTTCTCAAAGTGTTTGGGTAAGGTATCAATCATCTCATCCCTTGATGCCACAGTTGGGTTTTCACCTTTAGATACATTACTTCTATTTTTTCCTATTTTTTCTCAAGATTTGCTACAACTTGGAAGTGGTCATTAAGCTATAAAAATTTTAGCCTATTCTAGTATAAATGAGATGATTGATATCAAACCTAGTCATGTGTATTTCTTCATTCTTTGTAGATGATATGGTTCAACCACATTAAGGTAGATGAAGACATAGTGGTCAGTGTCAAAATGGGGAATATGGTGAGGTTCAGTTGTATCCTAGCTAATGAGGTCAGCATGGACTGGGGATAGTGATTCATAATATGGATAAGGGTGGGAAGGGTTTAAAGAAATGACCTTGTTAGATGGTTCATACATTGTATCAGTTAAGTCCATGACATGTGCTTCCTCTAAAGTATTAGGAAAAGTAGAGCTCGTGTGTGGCAGATAGTAGTTAGCTTTGACTTTTGCTAGAAAGAAATCAATAAATAAGGTTTGAAACTAAAACCTTGCAATAGATTCATCATCCGCATATGATGTGATGTGCCATGTCTATTCTGTATCAACCTCTAAGTTATTCTAATGCACACTGGCTTTGGGTGAAGTAAGATCTAGACGAGAGGTTGATCCTTGTGCAATGAAACTATTAGATGTGGGAATGTGAACAACATCACATTCTTTTCCATGAATGGACTCTTTAGATAAAGATTCAAATTTCCACTTAGTGAAATTATCATCATCTTCATTATTAGAGGTATCCATGAGTGGTTCTCTTGTGTGATGTGAACCTAGGAGGGATAGATTTACATTTATAATGTCAGCTACTTTTTGGCTACTACGATCCCTTCCTTTAGGAACCCACACCAAGGTGGAAGAGGAGGAATCATTGTGTTTGGGATGAGACCCAGGAGTGATCTATACATTGTCTTGTTTTCTATACCCCACCCTTGTTTTGGATATGTTGGACCTTAACTGTGCTACTAGGGGTTTGATGATACCTTTCCCTTTCCCTAAGGGACCATCTCTTGTATATCCCATCTTTTTCATTAAATCAAAACTTTTTCCATATAAGTGAGGGGAGATGTCAATATTTTGTTTACTGATTTCTTCTACCAAGCTTAGAGGTACCCCACTTGCTTTGACAAAATGTGAATTGTAAGGTCTAGTGATGGATGATGGTTTTCCATGAGATCTTGGAGAAAATGGGGGATCAAATAATGAGAATAAGTACTCACCTAATCCTTTACATTATAGTTTGCACTTCCTATCAAACTCCTTCATTAACCTATCCATTTCTTCATAATGTGACTATTTGGGGTCCTTTGATGGTGATGGTGAAGGAAGGGAAGAATTTGAACAACCAACTTTCTCTTTACCCTTAGTCGATGTAGGTGAGTGGTCATTATTTTGGTTGGTCAAATATGAAATGTCTGTAGATGTGGACCAGCTAGTGTCATCTATCAGGGTGTTGGTTTCTTCCTTTTTATGAGGAACAAAGGTGTTACAATATTGGGCAAGGTTCTGATCATCAGATGTGGTCACCTCTTGACTCATGTATGGAAATTTGAGAGATTGATGATAAGTGGAGGAAACAACTTGCATTTCATGAATCCATGGTCTCCCAAATAGGATATTGTAAGTTAATTATAAGTCCAAGACTTGACAAATAGTTTCTTTCACAACTGGGCCTACCCTAATTGGTAGAATAACCATGCCTTTGGAGGATCTCTCCTCGTTATCATAAGATTTAATGGTGGTTTTATTCCTTGGATCAATAGAATCCTCTATATATCCTAGGGCTTTTACTAAATTTAGTGTGAAAATGTTGAGACCTGCCCCACTATCAACCAATGTTCTCTTAACTCTATTTCTATGGATAAAGACTTCAATATGCAAAAGGGAATTTTGTGGCTGGATGATGGACATGTCATCTTTGGATGAAAAGGATACGCAATGAGGGGCAATTAGGTTACTGTAATACCCCAAAATTGGCTCATTGCCATGATACCAATTCTGGTCTATTTCTAATCAATCCTAAAGTCCTATTCCATTAGGCAAATTCTTATTCTGCTACTCGCTACTTAACTTAATTGTCAGATGCAGAAAACCCTAATCTACATTCATCATGCTTATTATTTAATTCCCATAGTATTTACTCATATTAGTCACATTAAACCTATTGATTAATATTTAATTTAATTATTAAGTATTTATACTTTATTTAAATTAAATTATATCCTAAGGCTAATGTACTATGGAATTAAATTTATTTAATTTAATAAATGTGCCTATTTTAATTAATTAAATGAAATTATTTAATTAAATGGAGAACTTACTTCTAATTAATTAAACAAAGTTATTTAATTAAATGGGAAGCCATTCCTAATTAATTAAATGAAGTTATTTAATTAAATAAGAAAAATGTCTCTAATTAATTAAATAGAAAAGGTAGTTATGAGAGCATATCTCATTTTATTAAATTAAATATCTCACCAAAATCTCTCTTCAGTTCAAAAAAGGAAATTCCCAGTTCACTGCTGATCAAATCAAAAGTGACCCAGATCACTTGCTTTTACACTAAAGTCTATCTGAGTTGACTGACTCTTACACTTAGATCTGAGTTAGTTAACTCCCTTTAATTTGGGAATCTTCCTTTATGACTGAACTTTATCTTCAATCCTGACCATTGATTGAAATCAATCTTGATCATTGATGGATTCCAGGAAAGTCTATTTAAGAGACCTTCATCTCTTCATTTTGGAAGGTTGAATGAGAATTTGCATCGAATTGCTACTGGATTGTGCATTCATTTGAGCTCATTATTTTCATAAGATATTGATTTTCTAGTTTAATCCCATTTAGCATAATATGCATACATTTTAGCATAGCTTTATTTTACATGTTCTTAGACTAAATGTGCATACTCCATTCTAGATTAATCTGCATTCTCATATAGATTAGTCGCATATTCTTTCAAATCTTTCATTTGTAGAGGGTCTGGTTGCTTAGCACCTCAAATCTGAGGATATCTAACAAGAAAAATCCCTTTAGATAGAAGGCAAATGGTCACCTTGTTGGCTGAGTTTCGGATGAACAATCCAATGTTCATTCTGAGATGAATCCGCAAGTAAGGACCATGTTGAAGTGTGTATGTTAGCATAGGCCACATATTTACACATACAGTTACTTACCATATTTTTCAGTCTACTAACATCAAGTTTGTTTGGCACTAAGGCTTAGTGAGGATCTCTTTATGTTTAGGGGAAATTTGCAACAACTTGAAAATGGAGATTTGAGTAGGAGTATTGAGTATTGGTTTACCAAGTTATATTTTGGTAGAGTGTAAATCATAGTCGCATGGTGGAAACTCATCATAGGCCTGGGTAAAATTACTTTAGAGGCTTTTCCTCGGGTAACTACATTTAATGACTTTCTTGTTTTTATCTTTAAGTATGATGACATTTATGACATCATCAAATCTAGAGATTCTGTTGATGGTGTTGTTGTAATGATGAGTGTAATTAACCTTAGCATGAGGAGGTACATTCTAATTAGCTCTAGAGGATTCACCCTTTTCATGACTCATGAAAGGGTTCTTGAAGGTTGTATGGTCTTCATTGTTGTTAAAGTTATTCACTTCAATAGTTCCATCATTGATTAATTTCTATATGGTCCCCTTAAGGGTGAAACAATTATTTGTTAAATGCCCCCTATTTTAGGCACAAATGTGCTTGTCATTCCACCAAGTTGGTTTAATAATGATTTTTTCATCTAAGAGGGTCTATAAAGCACTCTTATAAGACACCCCGATAGGTGTATACTCCTTAGATATGTCAGAAGACTGATATCTTGTTGGAGGAGAATCTTGATTATAAGTGACTTGTTGGTTAGAAGTAGAGAGGGTTGTCATGTTACATTAGTAAAAAATTTAGAAATTATCTTGTTGAGGTGTGTTTGGATTGGTGTTATTGATGATAAGATACTACTAATTTCGAAGAGGTTGAGTTTGAGGTTTAACATGGTTAGCTTCAACCACCCCATCATTGACAGTATTTTTGTTGTTTTTTATCTACCATAACTTTTGTTTATTATTGGACCAATCAGAGGAATTGTGAGTTGGTGTGGAATTATTTGAAAAACCCTTATTATCTTTTGATAATTTAATAATGTTATTATTTATCAAGGTCTCTTCTACCTTAGTAGCATTCTCTAAGGTAGTCTTAAAGTCTTTGGACCCTTGGATTTGGAGCCAGTAATTCATAGGTTTTGAGAGACTATTGATAAAGATTTTAGTCTTCTTTTTGTCTGGTATGTCTCTATGATACTTGGAAAACATGTGTCTCCACTGTTGTAGGAAGACCTTGAATGATTCACTAGGAATTTGTTTTGTCTTGCACAAATCAATCATCATAACTTCCCCTTTGATATTATAGGAATACTAGGAAATGAAAATGGAAGCCAATTGATCAAAGGTCTTAATGTTAGTGGGTATCTTGGAGAAACACTCCATGGCTTGCCCTCTAAGGCTCCTAGGAAATAGGCACATTAGGTAAGTCATGTCATGGAAAAACTCCATACTTAGAGTATATAATTTCTAAGATGATCTTGGGGATCTGATGTACCAAAATATTTATTATATTTTGATATCTGGGTAAGTGCACAAAGTTGTGGTGCCAAAAGGGGGGTATAAGTGGACACCTTTTTCCAGAAATCAGCAAATTCTAGACTTCAACAAGAATTTGAAGATAGTTACACTCAAAATTTTAAGATATGACAAAAACAAAAGTTGTAGTCTTTTGAATCTAGTTTCTAAACTACTAATTTTTTTTCAAAATGGTTTAGTTATAGGTCCTCAAAAAAGGGGGCCACAAAAAGTGGTACTATTTATTCCAAAAAAACATAACATAGTACAAAGTGTGGCCCCCCTAAAATTTTAACTTTTTTTTTGAAATTCTTTAATCGCTCTAGTCAAAAGTTACCTAACACTATGTAGCTTATCCCAGATTTCTCGGGTAATTTTATAATGTGTATTTATTTTTTAATGAATTTTTTAATTAGACCCATCCCAAAAATGTGAAATATCTGTGTGCTCCCCCTAGAAATGATTGAAAACTAATCTAAAATCAAAACTTCTTTTTTTCAAAGTGTGTAGAATGGAGTCTAGTTTCTAAAAAACTAAGTTGTTACAAAATTCGATGAATGAGATAAAATCTACAGCCCAATTAGTACATGGTGGTTTTTGACAAAAAATGAACATACATTCAAAATAAATTATAGATGAAAGACTTAAAATAGTTCAAATTAAAAATAAATTATATGGTTAGATAACACAGAGACCTATAATGTTATGTAACCTAATCTTATCGATACCCAACCACGAGGAATATTGAAGGGGAGCACACAAGAAAAATCAATCATTTTTTGTATGTTTGCTGGAAAACATGTCTCAGACCTGTTTATAAACTCCAAACCTTTGGGTTGGATCTCCAAGGCAAAACCAAGCCTTAGGCTTGGTTTTAATGCAAATCTTTGAATAGCGCGTGCGCCCTATAGCGCGCACGCGCTATTAAAATGCTATTGAATTTGAGGTAGTGTGCACGCGCTATTGAGACCTAAATTGCAAACCAAAACCAAGAGAGAGCTAGGGGGTGGGGTGAGGGAATGGCTATTTGTGTGTGTGAGAGAGATAGAGAGAAAGTAGGGGATGGGAGAGGGGAGAGAGGAAGTCAGAAAGAGTAGGGGTGGTAGAGAGAGTATAGGATGGGAGATAGAGGAAATGTGAGAGAGTAGGGGTGGCAAAGAGAGTACAAGATGCAAGAGAGAGGAAGTGTGAGAGAGAGAGTAGAGGTGGAAAAGAGAGAGTACAGGATGGGGGAGAGAGATTGAAAGTAGGGGATGGGAGAGAGAGGAAGTGTGAGAGAGAGTACAAGTTGGGAGAGAGAGATTGAGAGTAGGGGATGGGGGAGAGAGAGAGTAGGTGGTGGGAGACAGAGTGGGAGAGGAAGAGCAAATAGAGGAGGATGAGAGTGCATGTGTGTGAAAGAGAGAATAGGGAATGGGGGAGGGGGAAGATAGAGTAGCTTGAGAGAGAGTAAGGGATGGAAGAGAGAGTAGGGGATGGAACAGAGAGTAGGTGATGGGAGAGGGAGTGGGAGAGGGTGAGAGAGAGGGGGGATGGAAATGTGTGTAAGAGAGAAAGAGAGAGTGTGTGAAAATGTGAGAGAGGGTAGGGGGTAGAAAAGAGAGAGTAGAGAGGGAGAGAGTGAGAGTGAGAGAGAGAGAGAGAGAGAGAGAGAGAGAGAGAGAGAGAGAGAGAGAGAGAGAGAGAGTGAGAGTAGGCAGTGGGAGAGGGAGAGCGAGTGAGAGAAAAAGTTGATGATGGGAGAGGAGACAGGGGGGATGGGTGTGTGTGAAAGAGAGAGAGTAGGGAATGAGAGAGGGGAGAGAGAGATAGAGAGAGTAGGGGATGGGATAGAAAGAGAGTAGGAAATGGTAGAGGGAGTGGGAGAGGGAGAGAGAGGGGGGATGGAAGAGAAAGAGATTAGGCAATGGCAGAGGGAGTGGGAGAGGGAGAGAGACAGGGGATGGAAGTGTGTGTAAGAGAGAAAGTAGGGGATGGGAGAGAGTGTGAGAGTGTGAGAGAGAGTAGGGGTGGAAAAGAGAGAGAGTGAGAGTAGGGGATGGGAGAGAGAGGGAGAGAGTGAGAGAGAGAGAGAGATAGTAGACGATGGGAGAGGGAGTGGGAGGGAGAGAGAGAGGGGGAATGGAAGTGTGTAAGAGAGATAGAGTTGGGGATGGGAGAGAGTAGGCAATGGGAGAGGGAGTGCGAGAGAGAGAGAGATGGGGGGGAATGGGAATGTGTATAAGAGAGATAGAGTAGGGGATGGGAGAGAGTGTGAGATTTTGAGAGAGAGTAGGGGGTGGTAGAGAGAGCTTGTACAAGATGGGGGAGAGAGAGAGAGAGAGAGAGAGAGAGTAGGGGATGGGAGAGAGTGTGAGAGAGAGTAGGGGATGGAAGAGAGAGAGTGAGAGTAGGGGATGACAGAGAGAAAGTAAAGAGGGAAAGAGAGTACTTGAGAGAGAGAGAGAGAGAGATAGTAGGTGGTGCAAGAGGGAGTGGGAGAGGGAGAGAGAGGGGGGATGGGAGTGTGTGTGACAAATCTAGAGAGTAGGGGATGGGAGAGGAGAGAGAGAGGGGGGGGATGGGAGTGTGTGTCTATGAAAGAGAGAGAGAGTATGGGATGGGAGAGGGGAGAGAGAGAGTAGGGGATGGGGGAGAGAAAGTAGGCAGTGGGAGAGGGAGTGGGAGAGGGAGAGAGAGAGGGGGGGAATGGGAATGTGTGTAAGAGAGATAGAGTAGGGGATGGGAGAGAGTGTGAGAGTGTGAGAGAGAGTAGGTGGTGGCGAAGAGAGCTCGTACGGGATGGGAGAGAGAGAGTGAGATTAGGGGATGGGAGTGTGAGACAGAGTAGGGGATGGGAGAGAGAGAGTGAGAGTAAGGGATGGGATGGGAGAGAGAGAGAGAGTAGAGAGGGAGAGAGAGAACTTGAGAGAGAGAGATCTAGTAGGTAGTAGGAGAGGGAGAGGGAGAGAGATAAGGGGGATGGGAGTGTGCATGAAAGATGTAGAGAGTAGGGGATGAGAGAGAAGAGAGTGGGGGGATAAGAGTGTGTGTGTCTGTGAAAGAGAGAGAGTAGGGGATGGGAGAGAGTGTGAGAGTGTGAGAGAGAGTAGGGGGTGGCAGAGAGAGAGTACGGGATGGGAGAGACAGAGTGAAAGGATGGGAGAGATAGAGTGAAAGGATGGGAGAGAGTGAGAGAGAGAGTAGGGGGCGGCAGAGAGAGAGAGAGTACGAGATGGGAGAGACAGAGTGAAAGGATGGGAGAGAGTGTGAGAGAGAGTAGGGGATGGGAGAGAGTGTGAGAGAGAGTTGGGAATGGGAGAGAGAGAGTAAGAGTAGGGGATGGGAGAGAGAGAGTAAAAAGGGAGAGAGAGAACTTGAGAGAGAGAGATAGTAGGTGACCTGGGAGAGGGAGTGGGAGAGGAGGAGAGAGAGGGATGTGAGTCCATGTGACAAATCTAGAGAGTAGGGGATGTGAGAGAAGAGAGAGGGGGGATGGGAGTGTGTGTGTGTGTGTGTGTGTGTGTGTTTATGAAAGAGAGAGAGTAGGGGATAGGAGAAAGTGTGAGAGTGTGAGAGAGAGTAGGGGGTGGAAAAGAGAGAGTACGAGATGGGAGAGATAGAGTGAAAGGATGGGAAAGAGTGTGAGAGAGAGTAGGAGGTGGCAGAGAGAGAGAGTATGAGATGAGAGAGACAGAGTGAAAGGATGAGAGAGAGTGTTAGAGAGAGTAGGGGATGGGAGAGAGTGTGAGAGAGAGTTGGGGATTGGAGAGAGAGAGTAAGAGTAGGGGATGGGAGAGAGAGAGAGTAGAGAGGGAGAGAGAACTTGAGAGAGAGAGAGATAGTAGGTGGTGGGAGAGGGAGTGGGAGAGGAGGAGAGAGAGGGATGGGAGTGCGTGTGAGTGATCTAGAGAGTAGGGGATGGGAGAGGGGAGAGAGAGAGGGGGATGGGAGTGTGTATCTGCAAAAGAGAGAGTTTAGGGGATGGGAGAGGGGAGAGAGAGAGTAGCCCAAGAGAGAGAGAGAGGGTAGCAGATGGGAGAGAGGGGTAGATGGGAGTGTGTGTAAGAGAGAGTATGGGATGGGAGAGAGTGTGAGAGAGAGTAGGAGGTGGCAGAGAGAGAGAATGGGATGGGGGAGAGAGAGAGAGAGAGTGAGAGTAGGGGATGGGAGAGAGTGTGAGAGAAAGAGTAGGGGATGGGAGAGAGTGTGAGAGAGTAGGGAGAGGGAGATAGAGAGAGGGGGATAGGAGTGCATGTGCCAAATCTAGAGAGTAGGGGATGGGAGAGAAGAGAGAGGGGGGATGGGAGTGTGTGTGTGTGTGTGTGTGTGTGTCTATGAAAGAGAGAGAGTAGGGGATGGGAGAGAGTGTGAGAGTGTGAGAGAGAGTAGGGGGTGGAAAAGAGAGAGTACGAGATGGGAGAGACAGAGTGAAAGGATGGGAAAGAGTGTGAGAGAGAGTAGGAGGTGGCAGAGAGAGAGAGTACGAGATGAGAGAGATAGAGTGAAAGGATGAGAGAGAGTGTGAGAGAGAGTTGGGGATGGGAGAGAGTGTGAGAGAGAGTTGGGGATTGGAGAGAGAGAGAGTAAGAGTAGGGGATGGGAGAGAGAGAGTAGAGAGGGAGAAAGAGAGAGAGATAGTAGGTGGTGGGAGAGCGGAGACAGAGAGAGAGAGCAGCCTGAGAGAGAGAGAGAGAGAGTAGTGGATGGGAGAGAGGGGCGGATGGGAGTGTTTGTAAGAGAGAGTAGGGGATGGGAGAGAGTGTGAGAGAGAGTAGGAGGTGGCAGAGAGAGAGAATGGGATGGGAGAGAGAGAGAGAGTGAGAGTAGGGGATGGGAGAGAGTGTGTGAGAGAGAGTAGGGGATGGGAGAGAGAGAGTAGAGAGTAGGGGATGGGAGAGGAGAGAGAGAGGGGGATGGGAGTGTGTATCTGTAAAAGAGATAGTTTAGGGGATGGGAGAGAGAGAGAGTAGCAGATGTGAGAGTGTGAGAGAGAGTAGGGAGATGGGGGAGAGAGAGAGAGAGAGAGTAAGAAGTGGGAGAGGGAGGATGGGAGTGTGTGTGAGAGATCTAAAGAGTAGGGGATGGGAGAGGAGAGAGGGTGAGAGAGATAGAGAGAGTAGGCAGTGGGAGAGGGAGAGCGAGAGAGAGTAAAGGATGGGAGAGGGGAGAGAGAGAGAGTGTAGGGGATGGGAGAGGGGAGAGAGAGTAGGAAGAGAGAGAGAGTAGGGAGAGAGAGAGAGTAGGGAGGGTGGAGAGTGATGTGTTTTCACATAGTGTGTACGTGATATAGTGCATATGCACTATAGCGCATATGCACTATAGCACGTACGCACTATGTGAAATCACCTAAAAATGGTCAAAAAGCAACTTTGGGGCCCATTTCATTCATTCTCTGCTTTTTTTCTGTTCTGCACTCTGTTATCCCGACAGAAATTGCGAGTTTCAACACAACAAACACTCTTTCAAGGTGGAAAACACTATTTCAAGCTAACAAACACTATTTCAAGGTGGCAAACACTTTTGGAAGCTAGCAAACACCAAATTCAATCATTGGATACATGATTTGAAGACTTTTTGAATATTCCTTGTATAGAAAAGGTTAGTGCAATCTATTTTAAATATTGTTTGTTGATATATAGATACAAATTTGATTATAATTTGACATGTTGTTTAATATATAGTGAATTCGTTGAAATTTGTATTTTTCAATGAAATGTTATTTCGAAATGGTTAGAAATTTGACAAGTCGTTTTATATATATATTGTGTATTTATTCAAATAATTATAATTTTTATATGTATTTGAATAATTTGTAATTTACACATTTTAAGTAATTCAAATGTTAAAATAATTTGACATGTAGAAATCATCATCATGCCAAGGAAGAAACCAAAAAATCAAACAAATGAAGATAGGGAGAGAGATTTGGCAATTAAAAGAGATAAAATGAAATTACTACATGAGAAAAGAAAATTGCAAAGCAATAATGAAGAATTGACTTTCGAAAAGGATCAAGAACCATCGGTACCAAGAAACAAAGAGGAAGAATTGGAAAGACAAAGAGAATGAATGAGACTATTACGCTCAAGAAGACAATTGAATTGTGAAGCTACACCATCTTCTAATGTTGGAGTCATATTGTCCGCTACACCATCTTCCAATGTTGAAGTCATATCATCCTCTCATGTTGAAGAGACACCAATTTGTAGATCCAACGATATACACACTCCATCATGTCATGTTGAAGGCACAACATCAACACATCAAGTAGGTGATATTCCATCTTTTGCATCTTATTGCCAAGGCACATCATCTTAGGTTCAAAGTACGCAATACACTCAACCTTATGTTGATGTTCAAAATGTTGAGAGAATTGAAGAGATTATAACACCTTCTAGAATTCATTTTAGAAGACTAAAGTATTTGATTGATATTGATAGTAACATTTTGAAATCAATGCCTGACAAGATTAGCAAGCGTACTTGTCAAAGAAAAGTTAATCGTATGTGGAGATTATTTTTTGATGAATTAAATATTATAGGTCAATGCCAATTATTTGTTGAAATGATGAGGAATTTAAAATTTAGGCCTATCATGAAGATTCTTGGGCTAAGAACGATGGATGATTCAAATGAAAAAAACATTGTAAAGAATCTAATGAATGCTTATGACAAAGTGGGTTCTAAATCACGCACCAAAGATAGTAATATCACAAGATGAGTAATTACATCGACAATAGTAAGTAGCCAAATGAAAAAAGCTCGACTCATGAGAAAGACAAGAAAATTATTAAAAATTGGTAGAGGTACTCTAAGGAGAGCCATGCTAAGGCGTGAGAGATTGGAAGATCCAACAAAAAATGAGTTATGGACATTTAGCGGTAGACTACCACGAAAGGATAAAAAAATTAGTGAAGCCTTGAAATCATTGATCGAAGATTTTTGAAAAAATAACACACGTGTTTCCCCTAATCAAAGAGATGTTGTAAGAAGGAGGATTGGTAGCCAAAATTGCGAGCCACAGGCAAAACATTTTTTGGACACAACTCAGACACAATTTTTTGCAAAATTTATTGGTATGTATCCTAAAATTTGAATAAGTCAAAGATTTTTTGAGATGGGTAAACCTTTTTATATGAAGATAAATCACACACGTACAACTTGTTGTTGTAGGATACATATTGAATTTTCTAACCATTTTGATGTTTTTAGGCATATATGCGTAATTTTGCATTCTCAGTTTGTTTTGCAGGATTGTGACATAAATGAGCCACCAAGATCTTCAAGGGAATTCATATCCAATATTTTATGTGAAATAAGGGACGGCCAAGAATTTTACAAGACATCATGCTTGGATGGTACGTGCTTATTTTTGTGGTTCTTTGCAACTTTTATCAACTTGTCAACATATGGATAGTACACATGCAATTGGAAATGAAATAGTAGATTACGGAAAATTCAAGATAGTGACATATGCTCTAAAAGATGAGAAACATGGTAAAAGATGTGATTTAGTCATTGAAAAGATTCCAATGTATGAGTTCATGAAGATTTTTCATGAAAACATTATTTACGAGTATGCAAGGCATACCCATAGAGCTCGATGGCTGGATTTGCAATTCAAGTTGTGCAAGGATACGTTTCCACTGGATACCATTGTTTTGGTTGTAAATTTCGTAGAGAACTACACACTACAACCACAAAATGGGGTGCAAGAAAAGTATTATACTTCTCAACATGTTTCCATATTTGTTCACATAACATTCATGAATTCACCTACAAGTACAGAGGATGACAGGAAGATTTTGAGGGAGTACCATTTTTACATCACCGATGATTGATCACATTCTACGGAGTTCATACATGGTTGTTTTCAACTATTTTATGGAGATTTGGCTAACAGGGGCATCACATATCGTCAGCACATTATTTGGTCAGACAATTGTGCATATCAATTCAAGAATGCACGGATGTTCTATTGGTTGAGCAGGATGCACAAGTTGTGTAGAATTCAATACATGTGGAATTTCATAGAGGTTGGTCATGGAAAGGGAGAGCATGATGGTGCAGGCGCATGCATCAAAAGAGCCTTAGCTCATGAAGAACTAAAGTACAAAGATGGAGCAATATTGACAGATGCAAAATCCATCATCCAGTGGTGTAACGCTACAATGGGTCCATGTAAGGAAGGTGAGTCTATGGTTCATAGATTTTTTTGGTTGATAGATAATACTAACATTGCACCATATTAGGATTGTTGCACACTAACAAGATCCAGTGAGTTGCACTCTTTTAGAAGCTCTAATGCAAGTTCATGGAGTATCCACACACAAAAAATGGCATGCTATTGTCCATCATGTGCAGAGGAAAATTGGGATGACTATGAGTCGACTGAATGGGTGGACAAATGGGATATATCAGTTTTGGACCCAATTGACACCTATCATCCCCCACAAGCACTGGAAATGGTACAGATGGAATCATCTATTGACTTTGACCGCTTGTCTAATCTAGTGCAACCTGGTAATATATATATTTATATATCTTTGTAATTTCAATATGTAACTTTATAACTTTTATGCAAGTATTTTCTGAATTAATGACTGCATTTTGTACATTTGTCACTGCAGGCCATGTTTTTGCTATTATTGCACCTGAAGACAATGAAGAAGGGACAGATTATTATTTGTGTCGTTGTGTTCAAGCCAAACAAAAATTGGATCACTCGGTTATAGATGGTGAAGGTTTAGAGTACCATGTCGGTGTGGTGGTTGTAACCGGCACATGGCTTAGACGATATTCTATGAAGAACCCTAACTTGTGGTTATTCAAGGATTGGCAAACAGAGAGGAAGATTCTTCATTATTCAAATCTTGTTGTCGCATCAAATGTCCACTTGATAAAATATGGTGAAAAACCACATAATAAGAATCTTTGGAAAGTTCGCGAGTCAGACCACGAGGCAATACTTGAGACATTAAAATGTCAAGCAGATCCAGTTGGCTCATTAGATTGAATACAGAGAGAGGGAGAGAGAGAAAGAGTGATCAACTGGATACAAATACATTGTTGCAACCTCTTCCCCAAGACTGTCCACATGACTAAGGTGGACCGTATTGTTATGATGCATAAGTGATGAGATTTAGTTTAAATCATAGATTTTATGTTTTCATTTGTTTAGAATCTAGATTTTATGTTTTGATGTCTCCAATTTTTTTAAAGCTAGAACAATATTTTTCATATTTTCTTATTGTCACGATATTTTTCTTTCATTGCATGTTCTCTTGGATGACAGGAGGGAGAGAAGAAAAATAAGTAGATTTCCAAACAGCCAGCCACCCTTCTTCATGTAATTTATTCATTTAAGGTAAAAGTCCCATTTCCTTTGTTTGGCTTTGGTATTTGGTTATTTAAAGTCATTATTCTAGTTAGACCTTCATATGTTTGAATTTGGGATCGTTTAGTGTCTATTTGTTATGATTATACTGAATTATTAATTCTATGATGTTTCTATTATTTAATTATTTAAAATAAATTAAAACTTTTTGTATAAAATTATTATTTTTTATTTCTATCTATTTTTTATGATTATTTCTATTATTTAAAATAAATTAATACTATAATATCTCTATGATGAACTATTTATATTTCTAAACTTTACATATTTTAAATTAGATATCTCTCGACTTAATTTACCAAAAAAATTAATTAAAATTTTAGGTATGCTAGTAGTACACCATGACCAACAATCAAACTATTATAACAATACAAATACATTTAAATAGTAATGTAAGAATGGTTTAGTTCACATAAAAATAAGTCTATCTTAGATATTCTAAATACATCACAAAACTTTATCGCTTCAAAAAAATTGGCTCCGCGTGGCCAGGTAAACCCTATCCCCAACCTTGTCCTATCCCCTTCAGTGCTCGAACGTTCTCAGGCACGCCAATCCAGAATGTCCCCAAGGGTCACTAAATGCCATAGGGCTGCGATCTTTGACGGGGCATATCTCGGAGCTTGTGCAAGGTATGGATGCAATTCTAGTTCTTACAAGACCGTGTTGTGGAGACCTACAATAACCTCTCTCACTTTTTGGAGATCACACTCCATTTTTTTTTTACAACGCCATCTCGGGTGATGCTGAAACTTGCAGTGTGGGCCAGTACAAAGTTGCCAACTGCCAAATCTCTCTCACCTTTCGTCATGGGATCGAACTGTCTGCTCTGTTAGCTCTACATGGTTGGGTAAACCCTATCCCCAACCTTGTCCTATCCCCTTCAGTGCTCGAACATTCTCAGGCATGCCAATCCGGAATGTCCCCAAGGGTCACTAAATGCCATAGGGCTACGATCTTTGACGGGGCATATCTCAGAGCTCGTGCGAGGTATGGATGTGATTCTAGTTCCTATAGGACTGTGTTGCAGAGACCTACAATAACCTCTCTCTCTTTTTGGAGATCACATCCTATTTTCATTTTACAACGCCATCTCGGGTGATGTTGAAACTTGTAGTGTTGGCCAGTACAAAGTTGCCAACTGCCAAATCTCTCTCATCTTTCGTCGTGGGATCAAACTGTCTACTCCATTAGCTCTGAGTGGCCAGGTAAACCCTATCCCCAACCTTTTCTTGTCCCCTTCAATGCTTGAACATTCTCAGGCATGCCAAACCCGAATGTCCCTAAGGGTCACTAAATGCCACAGGGCTGCGGTCTTTGACGGGGCATATCTCGGAGCTCATGTGAGATATGTATGAGATTCCAATTTGTACAAGACCATGTTGTAGAGGCCTACAATAACCTCTCTCACTTTTTGGAGATCACATTCTATTTTCATTCTACAATGCCATCTTAGGTGATGTTGAAACTTGTAGTGTTGGCCAGTACAAAGTTGCCAACTGCCAAATCTCTCTCATCTTTCGTCATGGGATCAAATTGTCTGCTCCATTAGCTTTGGGTGGCCAGGTAAACCCTATCCCCAACCTCTTCCTATCCCCTTCAGTGCTTGAACATTCTCAAGCATGCTGAACCAGAATGTCCCTAAGGGTCACTAAATGCCATAGGGCTGTGATCTTTGATGGGGCATATCTCGGAGCTCGTGCAAGGTATGGATGCAATTCTAGTTCCTACAAGACCGTTTTGCAGAGAACTACAATAACCTCTCTCTCTTTTTGGAGATCACATTCCATTTTCATTTTATAATGCCATCTCGGGTGATGCTGAAACTTGTAGTGTTGGCCAGTACAAAATTGCCAACTGCCAAATCTCTCTCATCTTTCATTGTGGGATCAAACTGTCTACTCCATTAGCTCTGGGTGGCTAGGTAAACCCTATCCCCAACCTTGTCTTGTCCCCTTCAGTGCTCGAACATTCTCAGGCACGCCGAACCAGAATGTCCCTAAGGGTCACTAAATGCCACAGGGCTGCAATCTTTGACGGGGCATATCTTGGAGCTCGTGCAAGATATGGATGAGATTCCAATTCCTACAAGACTTTGTTGCAGAGACCTATAATAACCTCTCTCATTTTTTGGAGATCACATTCCATTTTCATTCTACAATGCCATCTTGGGTGATGCTGAAACTTGTAGTGTTGGCCAGTACAAAGTTGCCAACTGCCAAATCTCTCTCATCTTTCATTGTGGGATCAAACTGTCTGCTCCATTAGCTCCAAGTGGCCAGGTAAACCCTATCCCCAACCTCTTCCTATCCCCTTTAGTGCTCAAACATTCTTAGGCATGCTAAACTAGAATGTCCCTAAGGGTCACTAAATGCCACAGTGTTGTGATCTTTGACGAGACATATCTATGGGTTGTCAATACTTCAAATATACTTTAAGTCAAGGATTATCAATATGTGAAAAAATAGAACTCGTTGTATTTTGAAGTACTGAGAAGATGGCCTTGCCCTTCCCCAAGAGTTTCAGAAATGGGAGACATTAGGTAAGAGAGTGAAAATTTTACTATCGCTTCAACACACATGACGCAATTGGAAATGCAAATTTTGATGGTAATCATTTTGTGATAAGGGAGAGACTAGGGATGATCATTGTTACTATCTCTTTAGTAGTGGAATTTTGTTTTCTCTTGAATTTGGTGGTGGGGGATCAGTGGTAAGTCTCCTTGGATATTCCTTCTTATGATGTTAGTGACAAGTGTTGCTCTTTGAAAACACTTGTACAATCTTTTTTAAATTATTAGATAAAAATAGAGAATTATAAGTATTAAACATGATTAGCCTTTAGTTCCTAGAAGATCTTTATTTCCCCATCAATGCATTTAGAAAGTTAAGTTTTAAGAAGATCATAAATAGAAAAAATTAGAGAAGCGATTTAAACATTTATATTGATTGGAAACACATGAGTCTTGAGTTTCCTCTATCTTTTAAAGAACGTTCCTTAGCTAGCAGACCTAATTCCACATTCCATAAGACTATCATTGCGCTAAAGATTTAGGAAACCAACTACTCTAAGATAAAGCTTCCCAGTCAATAATAATCTAGCCTATTGAGGTACATAATACTTCTCAATTAAACTTGTGTTAATTCAGTATTAATTTTTTAATTAAATACAATTTCAGTATCTGTGTACAGGGGGTGACTGAGAAAACTATTTGAGGTCCAATTTGAAAATATATTTGTAAGGATCTCAACCAAGGTTCACAACTTCGATGATTAATACATTCATTCAGGCCAGAACCTCACTACAAAAAAATAATATATAAAAAAGGTAGTGAATAACGTCATGTCTAGACCCAAATCAACCAATGAAAGTCAAATTAGCATAATGTGGAACAACAATATATGCATTGAGTGGGTTGTCATAAAAAAGCTTCATAATAAAATTCATGTCTAGAATTAAAAGACCTTAAAGAACATTTATGCTTGTAACACAAATGGCCATTCAAAACTGAATATGATTACAATATGTGAAATAGCATTACAAGAACTTGTAATGCTCTTGTGAACATCTTATTAATTCTTGTAAGAATCCCTAAGATGCTTGTTATACTCAAAATTTTGTTGAAATTGAATTAATTTTTATCCTGTCGGTTAATTGGCTTAGGGTGATATATGCTTCTTGGATGGAATAATGAGTTCGTGATTAACTCTATATTAAGATTCATAGCATCTTCTAGTTATTTGCAAAGGAAATTTATAAATTACTTGCTAATGTCATATGGCTTGCTTGAGAAAGATGTTTGTGTTCTTATTGATGGGTACTAATGACTATCCACATTTAGTTCTTCAATATCCTATTTGACAAGCTTTCCATAGACATTTCTTTGCCATACTAAGTATTTTTGAAAACATATTTGAGTAGAAGGACTACAATAGATACTACATGATGTTTTAACAAATAAAGTAATGGGTTAAAGACTATTATTTCCAAGGTATTATGTCATAGTATTTTAATTGTAATGATCTTAGAATAATGATATTCTTGAAGGTAACTTCGACATGCAGCAAGAAAGACAACCTACAGCCAAGGCTATATTGTGCCTACAACCAAAGCCATAAATGCTCATAGCCAAAGCCACTAGTGCACATAGCCAAAGCCATGGATGCTTATAGCCAAAGTTACAAGTGTTCGCAGCCAAAGCCATGAGTACATGAAGTTGATGATCACAATTGTTTACAACTATTCACAAGAAACAACTTCTTTGCAGTTTTTCAGAAATACTAATAAAGCAAAAAAGAACATCTACTAGTTGGTAGACATAATGGCAACTCTCTAGCAATTGAATTTAATTTCCTACATGCACATATCTAATTTAATGTCATACACGAACATATCTAATTTAACTTCATACATGAACAAACATATAATATAAAATGATAACCAATAATGTCATATACATTAACAAACACATAATATATTATGATAACCAATAATGTCGTATATGAACAAACATATCATATATTAACCAATAATGTCATACATCAAATATAGAATGTCATATGTAAATCAAATGTGTATCAAATATGTCTCTTAAATGCCTATATATATATATATATATATATATATATATATATATACATGGGGAAGGAAAAAAGTCTCTATATATATGTATCAAATATCTCAACTACATCTTTTCCTTTCCACAAGGGGAAGGAAACAAGTCTCTCGACATCCTCTGCCATCGTGTGGAGGGAGACAGTGGAGATGACGGGGCCCTCCTAACACGCTCACTTGACCTCTTGTTGAGGCTCTTCTCCAGGTCCAACTAATACAAAGAAAGTAGATATAAATCAATATTTATTATACATTGAAATCAAATATATGTACTCACAAAATCAATTATTTTCTTACCGCCAACAAATAGTCACTCTGTAAGTCCACCTCAAATGCTCATGGACGATCAGGCATGACAAGACCCATACAAAAATTCAATAAATATAATCACTTATAAGTAATATTAGAAATTTTGAGATTAACTATTATAAACAACAACTAAAACGAAGAAAATTCTTTCATACCTCCGTCAGTGGCTGTGAGCTAGCCACAGCTGCGGCCACTCCACTATCAACAGACTGTCGCAGATGAGGAGGTGTGTCCAACATCATGAGCTGCATGTCATAAAATACATGTTATATCTAACATGAAACATGGAATAAATATAATCAAATGAATTAAATTAACATGAAACAATTCTACCTGTGTGAAGCTCGTATGATGTCTCTACTCTGCGTCTGTGCTAAAGGTTGAGGGTCCTATGGAGAACTGATGCACATGCATATTTTTTTTGGTCAATCCTTAATATGATTACATAATAAATATATGTATTAATTAAAATGATTAAATTGATACATACCTCAGGACTCGTCGAAGGGACAAAAAATGGGCCTGGAGGATCGCTGCTAGGCCCAGGAATACTTTGACCCTAAATTTTGAACAATGTCAATAAATCCTAATTAATTAAGCATTCACTATATGTATGAAATGTGATCAAATTAGTAATTTACCTGTGTGTCAATGCCAAATGTCTCATTCAGGAACTGATCGGTGACAAGCCCATCATCTGCACCATCTCTGACATGAGTGCCAAATATGCATAGGGATTCGCATGAAGTGCACATGTGACAACGACATATAGAAGGCTCCCCTCAACTAATGGGCTCATGGAATGGATGAGGGTCTGTGTCAAAGCATTAATGGCCCCTAGAGTGTTGGCCTCTACATGTTCCTTCACAACTAAAGGAATAATCACATGCTCGCGCTGTGGATGGACCACGGCTGCCCTAACTACTTTAGGGTCACGACGTGCTCCTAGCCTCTCAAATGATGACCCCCCACCTCTACCCTGAGAGTCTAACATATCAAAATAATTGGGGATCTCCCCAAGGACAAACTCATAATATAATTTCTTCAAAAAATACATGGGGACCTCGTGATTGTTGCAAGGAGGGGCATCAAAAACCATCCACCATCTATCCCAAAAATTATTTCTAATAGCATCATGTATGCACCAATGGATGAGGAATCATTTAGTACCCTCTCTAACAGTATTTTTCTCACCGGGTTTTCTAAATAATGCACATATACTACCTTTTGGTATTTCCTTTTTTCTAACATCTTCATATGACAATTTATTTGCATAAAATCTGTTTTGTTCATCCCTCTTAGCCCGCCAAATATCTAACTGACCACTAACTGAGGCTATCTGAGTGTTAATGGATTCAAGGGATGATGCCAATTGAGCCCTCATAGGATTGGTTTGTCCGGATTCTTTCAACCGAGCAATGATTCCTTCTAATTCAGTTTTGCCTCTCTCTATTTCATTTCTTATATTTTCTTGTGTGCCTGGTGGAGGTCTTGCAATTGGTTCGGGTTGTGGAATTTGTTCTTCTTCTTGAGGAGGGTTTTGGTTTTGGGGTTCTTGAGGGTTTTTATGTTCTTGTGGATTTTCTGGTTGATTATGAACATTTCCTGATAAAAAATTAATTGAAATTCAAATAAATAAACAAATCTAAATGAAATTTGTAAAAACCCTACAAAAGAATATAAAAAACTTACAAAACAATATGAAAAATATATCAAACAATGCAAAGTTAGGTTTATATCACTTACAGCGTCATCGTGGGTGCGCTTGTGGTCTTGGATTTCATCGACGAGGAGGCATTTTGGCAAATGGTGGTGCAAATGTTGAGTCTTCAACTCGCGTATGCGTTGCTCGCTGTAGGAGTAGAAGAAAATGCTGATGAAAATGATGGGCTGCGGGTTTGCAACCCATCATATATACTTTTTATTTTTCTAAAGCACGTACGCGCTATAGCGATACACACTATAGCGCACACGCGCTATGGATTGGGTTGCCCAAGCCATAGCACGTGCGTGCTATAGTGCATACGTGCTATAGCACGTACGCGCTTTTTAAAATAGGAAAAAAAAAATTCCTTTTCACCCTTTTGGCACCACAACTCGATGCATATGCCCATCTATACATTATGAGGGACAGGTGTGAAGGTAATACTTTTATCAAATGGAAGAGGAAACACCTCTTCTAGTGTAAATTCTACTAATTTTATTTTTCCTCATTTCATTCTATCCATTTCCAATTATAGATCTTGTAATTTTAGTGTGACAATATCTAAAGGTGACTCTTCTTCATCTCATTTAAGGTTGGTTATGTCAAAGTAAGATGGCATTTTTGGACCTTCTTGTGCTAATGCTAGTATGTAGCATTCTTTATGGTTTTGAAGTATCTTATCCATGATATCAACAAGCTTAGGATTTTGCTGAAAGTATTAAATTTTAGTTTCAATGCTCTTTTTGTCCCATGCATTGCATGAACCCATTTTGGAAAAAGGTTCTAAACTTTGGTTGAACAAGGGTGACTCGTGGGTAACTATATTTGACAAGCAATCCATTGGTGTGAAAGGTTCAATAATATCTAGAGATTTTGTGTTTTTGATGGTTCTATTGGTTATTCTAACACTCACCCATATAGGTGATCATTTTGGTTTTGTGGATACATTGGTTCTATGCAATGGCATGAGATGTGAATAGGATTCCTCTAACTCATGCATTTTTGCAATATGAGGGTTTCTATAGACTATGATTCATTTGTAGTAACAATTAAAGTTTCAACAAGATGTTTGGAAATGTTGATAGGGTAAGTTCACTTTCACAAAGTTAGGTAGGGAACGGATGTGTGTCTCTAGACATTTTTGGCTTGATATGTGAAGTGGAACAATAATGACTGTTAAATTAAAAATCTCTAAAGGGAACTTGTAACTTTACTTGTTTCAAAATAATTATGGTGAATGTCAAGATCTCTTTGTCTTTGAAAATATAAATGAGGAAAAAAGGTACCAAAATTCATTGTTCATTTGTAAGTGGCGTGTATGCAGATAGCCTCTATTTTAGGTTTTTTCTTAGATGTATCATAGGATTGATCAAATGTGATATTTCATTGATTATATGTGCTATTTGAATATTCAAATGCATTTTATTATTATTATATGTGTTGTTTGAGTGCTTAAATCCATTTTTATGTAGATTAGAGGTGTTATTTAAATCTTTAGATGCATTGTTTTGTAGTTAGATGTGCTATAACAGAGATCAAATGCATCACAAAATGGGAAAAATGCATTGTTTTAAGTAGTAATTGTGCTATTTCAAGGTCTTTCAGCAACATTCTCATTTTGAACTTGGTTTCTAATATTAGTTTATCATTACATCTTTTGGAAGGACTATGATCTGAACTGGAGTTTGTTATTAAGTTTTAAAACACATCCAAGCATAGTAGTAGTAGAAATAACAATAAAATATAAAACTACATGCACCTAGAGAATGAAAGAAAAGAGATTCCTAACAAGTTTGTCTAGAGCTAGTGACTAGTGAGTTTTAGTTTTTAACCAACAATGTTCAAATTTGTCTCTCTTGTGACAAAGAACTTCCCACCAATGCTAAGGAGTTTTGGGGCAATCCCTTATGGGACTACTAGAGGAAGGCTATATTTTGAACATGGGTGGCTTGCATTCAATTAAGAATGCAAGATTGGGAGGCATTTCCTCTCATCAACCCTACTAAGGCAACTCAGGAGGTAGCCTTTCTATGGCTAAGTAATCCTACTTAGTAGAAAGTAGGAAAATGGAAATCAAAAATAGGTTTGGGAATTTGATCAACTCTAGGAGAGTGAGAGCATATTCCTACCGTCCTAACCTCACAAACACAATAGACACAGTTGTTCAATTACAAGCCCTTAAACTATAGAAGACAAAGGGGCTCCTAGATAGGCTATGTTTGGTTTCTTTCTTCATTTGATTGTAACTAATCTTTACATAAGGTAGGGCATTTTGATCAACTCAAAAGAGTTGAGAGCATAGGCCTACTCCTATTTAGATCAGTGAGATCAAATATTTCTATTAAACTAGGTTTTGAACCTAGAAATGTTGCACTTTGAATCAAAAGGGGTCGAGGTCCACTTACCTAGTTTGATGCTAGTAAAGGCTAGGTGCATTTCTAAAGGGTCTTCATTCTTGTCATGCACTATCTATAGTTTGGGAGTTCCATTAGCTTGGAAGAGACCTATAAGAAACTAATAATCAAATCTAAAAGTTGGATTCAACAATTTACAACTTTTATCAGATGCGCTATAGGAATAAGCATTTGTATTACATAATGTATCATATGCACTATTTAAACTAGTAAATGTGCTATAGAAAGTGGCATATGCACTGTGGAAAAAATTAAATGCACTACATAAATTTCTAAATGTGCTACAGAAATAATTAGAAGCACTACAAAAAGATTTAAATGCACTAAAAGATTGCTCAAAAGCATTAAATAGAGTTCAAAAGAATTGGAGCATCAGAAAATTGTAGATCCAACCTTTGTGCATTAGGGGAGGCCTTTGAGAGTTTGTTGTCACTATTATGAAGCTCCCAAAATATTGTGAAACCTGCAACCAATTAGATCTGCATAAGAAACCAACAAGAAACATAGATCTACACTAAAATAAAAGATTAGAAAGAAAGATTGAAGAATAGAGAGGCTTCAAGTTCAAGCCCCACGGTGGGCACCAATTTGTACATGGTATATTTGTGTATTCATGATACTTTAATGCAGAGTGTAGATAAAATAACAACAAACTAAGCTAAACCCAAGAAATCATTGTCAAAGTGCAAACTCTACAAACATCCCATGTTTCCCTAACTACAACCACTAAGAAAGCTCTCATACCAGCATCTTAGTGATAGTTATAGAATAGCAGAATGCTTAAAATGAAAATCTACAAGAATGCATGCAAGATCTATGAGTATAATGTAGATTACATGTGTGTAACAACTCTTGGAATGCTATCGAAATGGTCATGCAATGAGCTAAACATGTGCTAAAATGATACTGAATAACATGAAAACAAAGCTAAAATGCTATCAAAATGACATGAACTTGCTATAATGACAATTCTAAAAAGATCATAACTCAAAATATGCCTATAGTGTAGATGCCTAAAACTTGGGTCCTTTAGCTCTTGGATTTCCCTCTTATTTATAGGATTTTGGAAAGGTTTGGGGTAAGAATTATGATTTTTACCTTTGATTGGTGGATGCAGGTAAAATTAAAAATATCTCATAAGGGACCAATAGTAAGAGTCCAATAGACTTAGTTTTGAGGATAAATGAGGATTTTTCCAATTCTTTTAAATGTAAAAAGGGGGATTTTCACTTTTATGAGGATAAATGACTCTATTGATTTAATAAATTTTCTATTTATTTTCAAAAGTTTTTCTTTTTCCTTCTCCCTTTTTGAATTTCATTTTATTATTTTGAATTTTTTTCTCCTCTTTCTGAAGTTGATTTAGGTCTTTTTGATTTGATATATGATTAATGACCTAATGTGATCCTTGTTTTGAAAGTTTTTTGTGTTCTTCTAATTTCCTCCTTAATTTGTGTTGATTGATCAAAATTGTGTAGTTTTCGTATTTGCTAATTTATGGGTGTTTACAATACTAACACTCGGTCAATATTGATGTTTAATCAAAACTATTTGTGCTTGACTTATGTTGTGGCTTAGTCGGCACTAACATCACTTGGCATCTACTTTAAGTTCTTGATTCTTATGCTCTAGTTCTCACTCAAACCTATGCATTTGGTCAATATTTGATCACATCTTCAAGTATTTACTACAACTGTCTTCTTTACTTGTAACATGATTAAACAATCACTTTATCTTGTCAAAGTCTAACTAATCAAGTGTCTATTGTAGTTTCTTCTCATAACTCAACCCTTCCTCTAGGTCATTTTGTTATGACCAAATTCTCAAATCCTTTTCATCAATCATATAGATATGACACTCAAATAAAATACAATAATTGTCTCACCAATAAGGTTTGACATCAATGACAATATAATAATTGTTCTAATTTTAGTTTTCCAACAATCTCCCTCTTTGGTATAAAAGGAAAAACATTTAGTTACTGTGCAATCCAAAACATATATTGAATTGAGAAAACTCCCTCTATGTACAGTATCAAATCTTCATTAATATCCTTAGTTCCATTCTGATTCACATATTTGTGTCCAACAATCTCTTTCTTTAGTTTCATTCTTTTGTATTTCTAGCAACACCTTTCATTCTTATTAATCTCTCCCTCTTTCTAATCACTTACATCTTATATCTCCCTTTTTATGGTAACTTCTTCACAATATATCCCTCTTTGACAACATGCCAAAGACACTCAATCTATCTCATGCATCTTTTCCATGTAGATATCTTTGTGTCTGTATAAAATTCATCATTTGTCATCTATGTATGACTAATACAATATTATGTCCTTCCTAAACTACTACTTTAGGAAACTCCTAAAGTAAGATTATTTGCATCGATTTGTAAGATATTTTGATCAACACATTTGATATAGAGAACCATCTCAAATTTAGTATCCTTGTTTAGGGAGATCGCCCCTAGTTTATCTCTTAGATATTCATAAGCATCCTTAGGTAAAGATTCAATAAAAATATCAACTATGTGTTCCTTAGTATTCATGTACTCCAATATTACTACTTTGTCTTGACCTATCTCTCTCAAGTAATGATACTTGATAGAAATATGCTTAATATTTGTGTACATTATAGGATTATTTGATATATTAATAGCACTATTATTATCACAATAGATAACAACTAGATTAATAATATCTTCCTTTATACCTTTCAACAATTGCTTGATCCATATGATATTTGAACAATTTACTACTGCTGCCATATATTCAGCTTCAATTTTTGATTGAGAAATTTAGTTATGCTTCTTTATTGTCCATGAAACTAGTATATTTCCCAAAAATAATTCTCAACTACTTGTAATTTTTATGTCATCAAAATTTCCTACCCAATTTGAGTCAGTAAACACCTTCAGTTCAAACTTATCATTCTTCTTATAATACAATTTATAGTCTTCTATTCCTTTCAGATATCTCAATATCCTTTTCACTACCATCATGTAATTATAATCAAGACTTGCACAAAATTTTGGAAATATCCCAACTGCTAATGCAATATCAGGTCTATTGTGAATAGCATATTGTAGTTTTCTATTTTTGATCTATATAATGTCTAGTTCACATCTGTAGAATCATCATTCTTAGATAACTTATATTCAATGGCCATAGGTGTACTAAGTGGTCTTGAATCTTCTATTCCAAATGTTTTCAATATCTCCTTGATGTATTTGGATTTATTAATGAAGATACCTTACTTCATTTGATATACTTGTAATCCAACAAAGAATTTGATCTCACAAAATATGGAAATTACAAATTCCTTCTTCATCTTATTAGAAAAATGATTTTCATATATAATGCTTCCTTTCCTCCAAATATGATATCATCAACAAAGATTTCAAATAATAATACCTCATTTTTCTTACCAATCTTCAAGTGCAAATTATTGTAATCATTAGTTCTTGCAAAACCAATCTTCACCAAATTATTTTCTAGTCTTTCATACCATGCTCTAGGGGCTTTCTTCAAACCATATAGAATATTGTGTAGCTTGCATACCATATTCTTCATGTTGGGGTCAGCAAAACCTTCTAGCTGACCTATGTACACTTCTTCTTCAAGTATTCCATTTAGAAATACATATTTGACATCCATCTGGTAGACCTTGAATCATTTATAAGAAGAATATGCAAGCAGTGTTCTAACTCCTAGTCTTGCAACAAGGAAAAATATTTTCCCATATTTAATTTATTCTTCTTGTTCATATCCTTTGCATACCAGCCTAGCCTTATTCCTTGTGACTTCACCTTTTTCATTTAACTTGTTCCTAAATACCCACTTTGTTCTAATAATATTTTTGTCCTTAGGTCTATATATCAGTGTCCATGTTTTGTTCTTTTCTATCTACTCAATTTCTTCATTCATTTCTTGAATCCAATCCTCATTCTCCAAAGCATTTTTTACAGATTTTGGCTCAAACTCACGAAGTAAACATGTCTCACTTCTGATTCTCTTCCTTTTGATAACACCAGATTCTTTATCTCCAATGATTTTCTCAGGTGCATAATGTCTTCTCACATATTTTCCTAATACAAGTTCTTTCCTTCTCTCTTTTTCTATAGGTTCATCTTGAAAAATGACTTCAAGTTGGTTTTCTCTCTATGGTTCAAGTTTGGGTTTATATTCTTCTTTCTTGACAATGTCTTCCTGATGTTTGGGTCCCTCTATTTTTGACTTGACATAATTTTCTTATTTCTTAGCACCATAGTTTGTAGCTCAAAACCCATAGTATGTTGCTTAGCAACTATAGTCTATTTCTTGGCAATTGGTTGTTACAACTTGGCATTCCCATTTTCTTTATTGATTTATAGATTTGTTCTCTTTCTTAGGTGGGGTGTTGGGAGCACCATCATTCACATATATGAATCAACTTCATTCTTTCCTACATATTCACCAACTTTCACATTTGCACTTTCCACAACTTTATTATTGTTAGAGTTCAAACACTTATAAGATTTGCTCTTAGTGGAATAACCTGGGAATATTCCTTCATCACTTTTAGCATCAAGTTTTCCATTTCTATTATCCTTAAGTATATAACATTTTCTTCCAAAAACTTTAAAATACTTTACATTAGGTGCATATCCATACCATAATTCAAAAGGTGTAACATTTATACCTTTCTTGACTGTTACTCTATTCAAAGTATAAATTGTTGTACTTACATCTTCTCTCCAATATTTATGTGACAAATTTTTCTATGATTGATCTATTTCTCCTTTTAGTTATTCCATTTTGAGGAGTGGTCCTTGATGTTGGAATCTTCCTTTTGATTCCTCTATCATTATAGAACATGTTGAATTCATTAGAAATGAACTCTCCACCTCTATGAGATCTCAAGCACTTTAGACTCTTTCCAGTCTCATTTCAATTATGGTTGACTACCACTTAAATGACTGAAAAACATCAAATTTTTCTTTAAGAAATATCATAGTCATTATTCTAGAATAGTCATAAATAAATAGAATGAAATATTTTTCTCCATAATAGCTTTGAACACCAATAGGTCCACATAGGTTAATATGAACCAATTCCAAAATATCAGCAAATGAACATGCCTTGCTCTTGAAACTATAATTTGTCATTTTTTCCAATTGACATTGTTTACATAGCATTATAAGAAATCTTCAATTTTGGCAAGCCTCTTACTCTTTTCATCTTACTAATGCTAACCAAATTATCAAAATTTGCATGACATAACCTCTTGTTCCATAATTAAATTTCTTCATAATGTGCAAATAAACATGTCTCATTACATAAATCCACATAGAACAAGTTACCTCTTGTCTGATCACCACTTCCAATTAGTTCACCATCACCATCAAATATTTTGGCATTGCTATGATGGATATCAACTCTATATCCTAATTATTTTCAATTGTAAAACACTCAACAAGTTATAATTAAGTCCTTCAATCCAATAAACATTCTCATATTTGATCATATTAGTCAGTTGTATGGATCCTTAACCTTCCATAAGACATGGTACATAATTACCAAATTTAACACAGCTACCCTTGTATGGTCCAATGTTCTCAAATTGACTTCTATCACTAGTCATGTGATTTGAAAAACCACTATCAATTATCCACCTATCACTTTTATTCACATATGATGTTAATAAAATTTTCTCAACTTCATCAGAATCTTCTTTCATAGCAACATGGACTACTTCATGGAGGACTATGTTGATGAAATCCTAGGAAAATCTAAGACACCTGATTTCCACATTGTTGTTATTACCACCATATTTTAAAGGTTGGAGAAATACAAAGCTCACCATAATCCTAAGAAGTGTGTTTTTGGGGTTCAATCTAGAAAGTTGTTTATAGTTTACATAGTATCAAGAAGAGGCATTGAGGTAGACCCCACAAAAGTAAAATCCATCATGGAAATACCTCCACCTACTACATTGAAACAACTTTGCAACTTTCAAGGGAAATTACAATCCATTAGATGGTTTGTGTCCTAGTTAGCAAATAAAGTTCATCCACTCCAACATTTGCTTCAAAAAGACACCAAGTTTCAATGGGATTTTCTATGTCAGAAAGCATTTGAGAAATTTATAGTATACTTGGCTAATCCACTAGTACTAGTCCCTGCAATTGTAAGCTGACCATTGATTCTCTACATTTTTGCCACTTTAGTTGCCCTAGGTGCTCTTTTACCATAGATGACAATGGTAATGAGCAAGCTATCTACTATCTATGTCAAAAGTTAATTGGCTATGAGTTGAACTACACTGCTATTGCATGAGCCTTCTTGGTTGTAGTCTTTTACACATAGAAACTATGTCATTAAATACTTAATCATACTACACACCTCATTGCTATGATAGATCCTCTCGAGTATTTGCTATCAGAAGATTCTCTCATTGGTCATGCTGTAAAATGGGTCTTGATTTTAAGTGAATTTGGCATTGTCTATAAAGACTGCAAAGCCATTAAGGGACAAGTCATTGCCAACCAACTTGTAGAAGCTCCTCTTCAAGGAGACCATCATATCATAGTAGATTTTTCAAATGAAAAAATTATGACTATTACCCCTAGTACACAATGGAAACTATATTTTGATGGTTCTTTCACATAAAAAGGATCAGGGGTAGGAATTTTGTTTGTCACACCACAAGGAGACCTTATCCCTAAGTCTTAAAAAAAAATTCCTTGAACAAAAAACATAGCTAAGTATAAAGGACTAGTAATAGCACTATGTCAAGCTATCTGATGGAATATTAAGAACCTACTTATCTTTGGAGACTCTCAATTGGTCATTAGGCAAGTTATAGATGAATACCAAACAAAGGATGAAAAGTTGTTGCCATATTGCTAGATAGTAGAAGATCTTAAACAACACTTCACTAAGATAGTCTTTCAGTAGATACCAAGGACAAATAGAAAAGTAGTAGATGCCATGACTACCATAGCATCCATGATCACCATACCTCAATATGGTCCTAAGTGTGAATTTCTTGTTGAGAATCTTTTTCTTCTTACTTATGAGAAACCTAAATCAAAGTTGGTGTGTGAGATTGTCAGTCCTGAGTCCTCATGGTACTCTGAAATTTTTGCCTACCTTCATCACAAAATAATCCCCATTGCCCTTTCCACAAACCAAAGTAAAATCTTCATCTAACAAACTACCTAATGTATTATCCTAGGTGATACACTTTTCCAAAAACACTTCAATGGAACCCTCCTCTGATGTCTCAATTTAAATGAAGCCAAAATGGTGTTAGAAGAGGTTAACCAAGGAATTTGTGGTGCACATTCTAGTGGCCCTACATTAGTAGAAAATCTCCTCAGAATAGGTTATTATTGACCTACTATGGAAGTTGATGCCTATCATTTTTTGAAATGATGTGTCTCTTGTCAACATGGAGATTTGATACATGCTCCCGCCCAAGAACTTCAACCCACCATCACACCATGGCCCTTTTTCCATTGGATTTTCAATCTTGTTGGTCAAATATATTCAAATTCTACAAATTGCCACAAGTGTATTATTTTTGTCACTAAGTACTTCACAAAGTGGGTCATGGCTATCCCGTTAACCTACATCACTAGGAAATAGTTTTTGAAGTTCATCTTGAACTACATCATTTGTTGTTTCGATATCCCTCGAGACATCATAATTATTAATGGGACTCCTTTAAAAAATCAAAAGGTTGCCACATTGTGTAGGAAATTTGGAATCACCTAGCATTTCTCCACCAAATACTTCCCCCAAGGCAATGACCAAGCTAAAGCTAGAAGTAAAACCATTTTGAAAATCCTCAAGAAGACTGTTGATGCAACTGGCCATGACTAGCACATCCAAATTGCTCCCACCCTTTGGACCTATCACACCTCCATCCGTACCCCACAAAAGCCACTCTATTTTCCCTTATTTATGGTTCTCAAGTTATATTACCCATCAAAATTGATCTCCCTTCCCTCATAATCTCTCTCAAGAATTTGATGTCCAAAGAAGAGTACCGAGTTGATCACTTACAAGAGTTGCAACTCCTTGATGATAGATGCCTCAAAGCCCTAAACCACCTTCATGTGTATCACAATTTCCTTCAACTCTAGTTTCATAAAAGGTCAGACCTTGGGAACTTGAGGTGGGTGACCTAGTGTTGCAGCATAACATGAAAAATCTCCAGAGCTGTGAAAAGAAAGGAAAATTTTAAGCTAACTTGCTTGGTTTTTTTATCATTACAGCAAATATGGTTCTAAAGCATATCATACTGCCACTTTAGAGGGAGATCTGCTCCCCAAGCTTGTAAATATCTAGCATCTTAAGCAGTTCTATACTTGAGTTCCACAAAAAATCCAAAAAAATAAAAATAAAATCAAAAACTCAAACATTTGTAAAATGTTTTTGAAGAAAAGATTAAAAAGAGAAAAAAGTTCCTCAAAAAAAAAATTTTAAAAAAAGCTTGTTGTAAATAAGGTCCATTATCTGTAATGTACATCTCACTTCATTGCATTTCCCCCTTTTTAGCCCATCTTTGTGTAGAAGTCCTATCTGATTGGCACTTTTCATGCATCCAATAAATGACCTCTTGTTTGTGAGGCATCCATCCACTTTCATCTTTCCAAAGACCTCTAGTTTGTGAGGCACTTTCCTATCAAATATTCACCCTTTTCCCATTATACAAAGCTTTTTCCACAACAATGACTGCAATAGAATCTAAAAAAATCACCATTGAGACTTAATGATTCAAGAAACTTTCTCTCTTGATAGCTATTTCCAACAAACACTCATGACAACAACTTAGACAAACAAACTTTCAAAGGATGACTCCTTCCTACACATGACACTAAAACTTTCACTCTTGGACTAATATTCTTGGTAGGAACTATGGACTAAATGGCTACTTGGTCATGCAATTTCTTTTGGTTGATTTCATATTTGTGTGTTAGTAGTAGCCTTTTACAATGATGAAGAACTTATTTGGCCAAATTTAGGAGATGAAGAGGAAGAATTAAATTCTATAGCTCAGCTCATGATGTTTCATAGGCAATCTTTTCTAAAAATATAGGAAGAGGATGATGCAGTACAAAGAATTCTTACCAATGAATGTATAGTGGCCAAAGACATTGCTGAAAGTTCTATTTTACAACTATGTACCTATGAAGACTATGTCTACCCAGAAAGTCCTGAAATAATTGACCAATTATTTCTAAGTGAAGTAGCTACAACTCTAGTACTAGAAGTGTTAATGGTAGAATTATCAATTACTATAGAACTTTCTCCTGGTCATAATCTCCATGTAAACAATAAGATATCCATGTCACGATTAGAATTGTTAACCAAGCTCCTCAATCAACATGAAAAATCCTTTGCTTGGGATTATAAGGATATGGTAGGATTGAGCCCTAAACTCTACACCCATAAGACATACATCAATGATGAAAGCTTGTCACTCTAACAACCTCAAAGGAGAATAAATCTAGTGTTGTGCAAAATAGTTAAGACACAGTTACAAAAGTTGTTGGATGTTGGATTCATCTATCCAATCTCTAATAGAAAATGGGTATCACCATTAGCTATTGTACCTAAGAAAGGAGGGAAGTGGTGGATATGTGTAAAATATAGGAAATTAAATAATGCCACCAAGAAGGATCACTTTCCTTTACCTTTTATTGATCAGGTTATGCATACTTTGGCTGGAAAGAAATACTTCTCATTTCTAGATGGATACAATGGATACAATCAGATAAGTATTGCTCTAGAAGATCAAGATAAGACCACATTTACATGTCCTTTGGGTACCTATACCTATTCTATATTTCCATTTGGCTTATGTAATGCACCTGCTACTTTCTAGAGAGTTGTAATCAGCATCTTTGTTGACATATCACATGATTGCATGGAAATATACATGGATGACTTCACTACATTTGGTGTCACATTTGAGGAAGCTTTGAAGATCTTGGAGAAAGTACTCATCTGATGTGAAGAGCACAATTTGTCTCTCAATAGTGAGAAATGCTTTTTGATGATGCAAGAAGGAGTGGTATTGGGACATTTTATCTTTGAAGCTGGAATCCAGGTAGACCTTGCAAAAGTAGAGGTAATTCTCACACTCCCTACTCCCACAAAGAAAAAAGAAGTCAGATCTTTCCTAGGACATTCTGGTTATTAAATGAGGTTTATCAAGAATTTTAGTTAGATAGCTAGTCCTTTTTATACCTTGCTCACCAAAGAGGCTGAATTTACCTAGACAAAGGAATGTGATAACTCCTTCCAGGATCTCAAATCATTGTTGACAACTACACCAATACTTAGGGGTCCTAATTGGACTTTTCCTTTTTAAATACATATAGATGCTTTTGACTATGTCATAGGTGTAGTCCTAGGACAAAAATCTCAACATCTTGAAATGTAATCTACTATATTAGCAAGAGCCTTCATTGGCTAGAGTTAAACTATACAGTGACTAAAAAATAATTGCTAGCTATAGTCTATGCTCTGAACAAGTTTTGGCATTACATAATTGGTTATCCCATATTTTTTCATACTGACCATGGAGCAATTAAGTATCGCATGAACAAACCTACTATTATAGGTAGGTTAGCAAGATGGAAACTTCTTTTGCAAGAATTTCATATCACCGTCATTGATAAACCTGAGAAAGAAAATATAGTAGCTAATTATCTATCAAGAATCCACCATGATGAAGATGATATTACTTTGATAGATGATACATTTCTAGATGAGAATTTATTCCATATTTCTATCAAAACTCCACAGTATGCAAACATTGCTAATTACATTGTAGCTAATAAAATGCTGACACATTTCTCTTACAATGAAAAGAAGTTGGTTGTAGAGAAAAGTTTTCATTTCTCTTGGATTGATAACATACTATTTTACACTAGACATAATTAAGATATGAGGATATGTGTAAGAGAAGATGAGACATATGACATTGTACATGCATGTCATGATGAACCATGTGGAGGGCACTTTGCAACAAAAAGAACAACATTGAAGATTTTAACAACTCTCAATCCACAACTGGCATTAACACCATTTGAAAAATGGGGCATGGACTTCATTGGTCCAATAGATCCTCCATCCAATGGAAAATCATATATACTTGTGTGCACTAACTACCTAACAAAATGGGTTGAAGTCAAGGCCATGAAGCATGCTCGTGATCATAAAGTTGCCAAATTTCTATATGAAGAAATATTTACTCGATATGGTGTACCCAGAGAACTTATCACTGATGAGGGTGCTCAACTCACTCCCAATTTGATCATAGAACTCATGAAGGAATATAATATCAGACACCATAAATCAAGCTCCTATCACCCTCAAACTAATGGACAAGCAGAAGTTACAAATTGAGAGATAGAGGCCATCTTAATAAAGACAATTTATTTGCACCACAGGGATTGGAGCAATAGACTACCAAAATCTATTTGGGCATAGCAAACAACATGGAAGACTATCATAGGGTTCACACCATTTAAGCTATTGTATGGAAAAGTAGCAATGCTACCCATTGAGTTTGAACAAAAAACTTTAAGAACAACACTAGAATTGAAAATTGAACTTCCTACAGCACATAGAGAGTGTCTATTGCATCTTAATTCTTTGGATGAAATGTGCAAGTCAGCCCTGGAATGCACAAAATTCATATAGAAGAAAAGGAAAAAAATGGCATAACTCCCACATTAAGAGTAAACAATTTCAAATTGGTAACTCGGCATTTTTTTATGATTTCAGATTTAAAGATATGTCAGGCAAGCTGCAGACACAATGGTTGGGTCCCTATGAAATAAGCCATGTATTTACAAATGGATCCATCCAATTAACCACCATTGATCCAATGAATTTTAATTTATTAGTCAATGGACATCGACTCAAGTTGTATAAATGGCCCCAAACAAATGAAAACTTCCTAGAGCAATTTCAACAGCCAGTTTCAAATTACAATAGGTAACACTTCCTGTAGTAGAAGGTGTCAACCTCCTACCTAAATCTCTTCAATAAAAACTCCTTCAAGAATGCCCATAATAAACACATTATGTCCACATAAAGTTCAAATTCTCCATTCACTTTATAATTTCTTCTTTCTCAACTCATCCCATTTCTTTCTCTACCAGCCACCCATCTTCCACATCATCATTTTACAATGCTTTCAATAATGCAGTCAGTTTGCTAACGTATGTTATCACTGCTGACCTTCAACTCTCGCCACATTTTGGCATGTGCAATGATCAATTAGTAGGTATAATATTTTTAAAAATTTATTAATTAGTAGGGGGTAGGGAAGGTTACTAATTCCCAATGATATTTCTATTTATTTATTAAAGATCCTCAAATTTATACACTCTCTTTGATTTATTAAAACCTAATTGCCATAGTACAAAAGTGTCAAGTGTCATAACCTTATTCCTAAATAATTCCTCACTATCAGGCTATGATGTGACCCAAATTCAATTTTGGGATGATTCTCGAATATCTATGATTTATTTTCATTAAAACCACATTATTATTGCTCATGACATATTGTTCATGACAAAAATTAGTAGAAAAGAATGTGAAATGTGAAAAGGGTTTTTGGTTTTCAAAAAAAAAAGGAAGCTTGAATTCATAGAAGGAAAGAAGGTAATAGTGCAAGAAAAGTAGAGATTGAAATTGGCAAGCACAAATGGGAGGACAATTGTAGTGACAATAAATAATAGAGCATAGTGTTTTACTTTCAGATGTAGAGGCAGTGAGAAGATTTAATACATTCTAGTTAGGGTATTTCTTAAAACTAATAGAGTTTGATGTTGAAGTAGCCACTAAATTTATATGTACATTTGAGGAAGGTGAAGCAATAGTATGGGGATTGATAGTTGTTTCCATGGAAGAGTAGATAGTAGAAGTAACTAGGTTGCCAGTAGTGGGAGAATACTACCCTAATTCCCATGATGCAAGATCAACTAGGGCCCAATTTTTCATACCAACTAACCCTCCATTGGATATAACCAAGCAAGGTTGCAAAAGAGCATCTCTTCTACCATTGTACAATGAGTTGGAAATACCTATTATCAAGTATTTTACCTATGAAGGAATATTTTCATATTTGCATGCACATCATTTTAAGTTGTTCAGTTATGTAAGGCATAATTGTCTAGTGAATGTTCCCAATTTCTTGGACAATTTGTTATGCATTAGCGCTGAGGAAACCCAAAAAGGGAAGGAAAACTCTATTATTCACTATGCCCTAATCAAATTTCTCATAGAGAGATCTCTTAGGGATGCCTCTCCCATGTCATGGGAAAAATTTGTCCAATGTAAAACCCTACAACCTCAAGCTACCCTAATGAATAGCCCAAAGAAGAAAATGTAGTCCCCATTGACACAAGTACTGAGCAAAGCACCCTAGATGTTGAAACTAGAAATGTGTAAGAAAATTTGCCTTTACCCACTCAAAAGAGAAATGTACCTACCTTTTCCCAAGTGAAAAGGATGGATAATTTACAAGAATAAACCTCAACCTTTGTAGTAGAAAAACAAAACCCTACAGTCTCAAAGAAAAAGAAAACAAAGTTGAGTCCTACAATAGTCACTCCTATAGTAGAGACATTGAAAAGAGGTAGTAAGAAGAAGGCCATGGTGCTTGAGGAGACCCCTATGTGAAGAAGCCCTAGAATGAAAGGATGAACTTCTAAAGTGTTAGTAGAAACTCGGTCTACTTCACCCAAATCATCTAATGAAGAGTCCCTAGTACAAGTTGTCCCAGATGATTTCCCCAATCAACCTAAAATTCTAGACATTACTCAAAACTCTAATGAGGAATGTAGGGTTGAGGTGAATGAAAGCCAAAATAATTCCCCAGTAGGCCAACAAAATACTCCAGGTTGTAAAGATGAAAAACTGCCAATAATGCATCAATTAACTTATTCAAAAACTAGCCTAGTTCCCTATAAGCAAACATGGTTTACAAATTTCTTGGAATAATCATGGAGGGAATAGAGGAAGAAAAATAACTATGAGGAAGAAAGTGGAGCAATTACCCTATAAATGCTTCTTTTCTAGTTGTATAATAAACATGTGTTGATAATAGCCCTATGGAAAGAGGAGAAAAAGGAAATAAAGAAGGTCATAGAATATCAAGGTGAATAAATTGCAAAATTGAGAGAGCAATTGGCAAAATAGAAATAAAAGATGAATCATGCTCTCAAATTGGTTGATCAAATAATTACTTGCAGACTGACAACTAGGATCTATGGTATTTGTTTAAAAGGAAATTCCTTTTATTCTATCTTATGCTAACCCTTAAAGTCATAGATGTAGTATTCAAGTCAACTCAAGACTTCTATGGTATATACCAAACTCTTCCATCCTGGCAGAAAAATTTACTCTATGAATTGTATGTGCACAATTTCATTATCCATACAGAAACTAAATGGAATCCTTTATCTTACATAGGGGATATACACCTAAGAGCCCTAATGTATTGGATGCACAATGAAGCTAATTATGATAGAAAATTAAACAATTACATAGATGAGGAAAGAACAAAACCCCTATCATTAACAGTCAAGAGCAATAAACAAGAAGAAATCCTTAGGTATTGGTTTAAAATAACCTGTGGGGATAAGCACAATGAGATAAGGAAAAAATAATTTGAGGCCAGAACAAAGGTATTGTTGGAAATATTATGATAAGCTAAGTTACTAAGAGGGGAGGGGTGAATCAGTAACTTCTAAAACTTTTATCCCAATTAGCAATTAATCCTTTATATGAATTATGATCTAACTTCATGTATGAGAAACTGAGAAAATATAAAAGCATATCTAACACTTTGACACAAGATTTGGTGACCCATAAACCTTCCAAATAGAAAGTAAAACTAGGGTGGGGATTATAACTTTGGTAATATAGTATAAAGTTGGCCTGTTAAGGCTTACATTGATCACTTATAATGATCTACCCTATTAGGAGCAATAAGGACTACTAGGTCCACCTTGTGAAAGGATTTACAAACATATAATTAAGTATGCACTCGGTAAAGAGATTTACATAAGATTATTAGGTCTACCTTGTTAAATGATTTGACTAATTCACCTATTAGGATGAAACAATAGCTGATCTTTGATCTACAACTTGGTTTGCTGAATGAGGTTCCCCTGAGTGTACAAATCATCTTGCTGTGATAGATGAATCTTTGTTGCTCCTTATACTATTGTAGCCTTTGTAATTTGCTTTGCTGCTATTTTCTAATGATTACATTACTTCCTCTTTGATACATTGGATGTGATACAATACATTATATATATATATATATATATATATATATATATATCAATCCAATTACACAATTACAAAGTTAGCTACAATACAAGTTCACACAAAATATTACAAAGTCATCCAAAGTGTAGAAACTAGAGCTCTGAAGACTAACTTAGTGAGGTTCTAATACTCAGCATCCACTGTCACTACTTGGCAACATCATGCACTCAATAGTTGTAGAAGCTTAGTTCATACTGATCACTTCCAAGTAGTCTTGAACTTGATCTACACTGGTGACTCAGTGAATACTATGAAACTCGACATATAAATTGAATCACTTTATTAACATGGCATAGCTTGGTAAACATTATCACCTTGAGCTCGGTATAGACTAAGTCTCTTGGTTAACACTGAATAGCTCAGTCAACACTACACTCACATCACATCAACTACAAACTTGGCAAATAGTACACAGCTTGGTTTACACTGGTAAACTTGACATACACTAAAATGCTCGATTTACAATGTTGAACTTCAACTCTATAGTAAATATTCAATTCAAACTAAAATCTATCCATAGAACTCAGTATCAACTATAGGATTTGGTAGCAACTAAAATGCTTGGTTAATGCTATTAACTATATAATATACTTGATATGAACTCACAATATAAATAAGTGTATATCACTAATAACAAACATGACTAGAATGTCAACAATTTCCTCTTTGGCATTAGTGACAAAAACACTTATCAGTCAAAACTAAATTATCCATCACCTTGTATCTCCAACTTGTTAAAGTATATTGTTTTTGAGGTTTTTCAAAAAAAAATTTGTAAAGGGTACATTTCTATACATGGTAATGCTTCCTCCAACGATAATATACAATATACTATACATACAATATATTTCTCCACACTTTTTATACAATTTTCTCCCCCTATCTTTTTAAATCTTTCTCCTCTTTATATCATCCTATATTTTCTCCAATATCTTCTCCCCCTTTTTGACATTAATGAAAAAGAGTTATATTATATGTATTTACATAGTAATGCCAAAATGAGATAAGAAATCTAAATGTACCTTTAGTATGATTACCAAAGTCTTGTCCTAGTTCTATTGCAAGACCTTGCATGTGTGCAATGCCACCTACACTTCTATTGAAAGTTCAACCATATCATCCACAATAGAGAAATTATTATCATAGATGAGAGCTTTTGAATAAGAAATATGCTTCTACATTGCATCCATGTTATGGAGTATCATATTTTGAATATCTACCAATGTAGACCTAATTCTAGCTTCTTCTTTAATAAATTCTACCTGCATGCCTATCAAAAACTAATCCTTTTAAAATGGGCAAAGCTTAAACTCGAATCAAGGTATAATTGAGCACTTGTCTTCATATCTTCATTAATCTTAGACAATTTTTCTTCTATTTCCTTTGTAAAACTTGGAATATCACATAATTTACCAAAAGGTAAAGTTACATTTGTACAAGAAGTTTCAAGAGAACTCAAAATAGTAGATAACTCTACTTGGTAAATGGAAATCTTTTGAGAAATAAGTTTGAAGACCTTATTCTCAAATTTTTCCTCTACTTTGTGTAATAATTTATCTTGTCCATATTGATCTTCTTTATACTTCTAGACTACTTTTTCCAATTGATACAAAACTGGTTGAGAAGAATCAATCTCTATACCTATAGCCTCTGCCAAAATATTCTTCGCATCCTCAATGATTTTTAATTCTCTATCTCTTTCCTCTCTTAGCCTCTATTGCTTGACTTTCTTTTGGAGTAATTCTCCAAAGTTTTTTATTTGATTAGGATTGAGTTTTGAAATATCCCAATTAGGAATCACAATTTTCTCATCAAGATCAACATCCTCCTCCTTTTCTTTACCTTTACCCAAAAATTTTGTGGTCGATTGAGGCTTGGTCTCAACTTTCATTGCACTTATGGCTTGTGTACTTGGAATGGAAACAATAGTAGAAATAGTGGGGCTTGCAACAAAAATTGATACTACACTTATTGTAGAAATGTTAGTAGAAGTGCCTATTAAAGCCAAAATTGATGTATCCAAAACTATAGTATTCAAAAATTTTTAAGATGAAAGAGTTTGTAGCTCGGTAGATGAAGTACTTGGTACTTTAGTCAATGATATGTTGAGTTGTACTAGTGCAAAGATTGATTGGATGCATGTGCTTGTAGTGCTAGACACAATCAATCCTATAGAGGTTGTCTCCATGCTTGATGTTGTCACTATTTTGCTTGGAGAGTGAGGAAGTGAGGCAATAATTGCTACAGAAATCTTGACTAGATCAGTTTCCTCAACTTCTTGTGCATATTCCTTGATAACCTCTTGCTTCTATTCCTCTTCATCATCTTCATTATCAAAATGTGTTACCTCTTCATCATCTTTTTCTTCATCCTTTTCTTAATCATCATCTTCATATTTATCACTTATGCTAACCAAAAAATCACTCAGTTTACGAAGAAGATAGATATTTTCCATGTATGTGTTCATTCTTCACAACATGCTCTATTTCTTTCAACCAAATTAAACAAGTGTTGAATCTTAAAGTCAATTTTTCTTTATTTTTCTTTAAAGATTCCTTGAATTCCTTGTCACTTAGATTTGGCATCAGTTGCCTCAGGGTGTGCTCATGAATGTTCTTATTAGTTTACTTTTCATGTTCCCATCTTGGCTTGATTTTATCCATTAAAGCATCTAGAATTTGTTGAGTGAGCTTGTCAGGTGAGTATTTCCATTTGCCAATTTTAAATATCAAAATATCTTCAATCTATCTTTGCTCATTAGCTATTCTAGTCTCATATTTTAATGCTTTGAAATTTGTTATCCCAAAACTTGATTCCAATTCCTTCATCCTCTCTTCAAGTGGGGGTGGATACCTCTTGAAAATTATGTCTTCCCTTCTTTGTTAGCATTTTTTCTAGAGGATCTCCTAATGAAGACTACAGTGGATGTCTTGGTAGGCTTGGTAATGATTACCTTGCCCTTTTTCTTTAGTGGTTCCTCTTCCTTTGATTCTTCATCCTCTGCTTCATCATCTTCACCTTTGCCCTTACTCAACAAAAGAGTAGAACTTATTTTTAACTTGTCAATCCTTTTCTTGCCTTTGCTAACTACCTAAGGGAGCTTGATCTCTAGTTCTATCTAGGCCTTAGCCTCATCACATGTTCCAAAATATGAAACATTGGGGTTAACTAGTTCATTAATTAGTGTCTTTATTATATCCTTGGTTCTATCAATATTTACCTCATATCCTAGAGGTTGCACCTATGCAATTCTAGGCCTAACTGCCTAAATGTATACTTTATCACTATCCACCATAAAACATACATCATCCTTATAGTCTTCAACTTTTTTCTTGGGGATTCAATATCTCTTGTTCATTTCCTCCTTGAAAGCATCAAATAATTATCCATAATACTGGTATAATTTTCTCCCATCTTAGCAATATATTAATTAATCTAATATAGTACTGGCAGATCTTTACTCCACATGACAATACCTTTTGATGGAAAGAATTTTTGAACATAAAAGAATATACATGTCATTAGAGAGCCAAACTTACATATATTATTCTTCAATGTCTTGATGCTCTCCATGTTCTTTTTGAGTTGATTCAACAGTAGCTCAGCAAGGTTAAGAGAAAGGTTATTCTAGACTAGTTTATATGCTAGGTCAACTACTTTGCATGACACACTATTCAACGTGCTTGAACTATAGAACTTGTTTGCAATGACAGGAATGCCAAACTTCAATTATATGTCAGTGACACTACTAATTTTCATTCCCCTACCATCCCACTTAGCTAGGGTTTTTTTCTTGACTTTGACCCGACCTAGGGTTTTTGTCATTTTAGCTTTAGCCAACATAAAGAGACCAGTAATCCTATAAATCATCTTCTTTGTAATCAAAATAGGTTTTTCCAACCAAAACTATCAATTGTACACATGGTTGAGAATATATCTAATCCATTTCAATTGGAAATCATAGGGCATGTGAAGAATATGGGTTAAACATTTAGCTTTAATATGTTGGTGCTTAGGTTTCAAAATGCCATCAACACATAACTCTTCTAAACATTCATCCATTTCTAGGCTATCAATATCTTGAATCAGACATTTTAAAATGAGAATGGATGTCATTGATCAATAGTGTAAGGAAACTCAAGTGTGGAAACAGCTTCCTACACTAATCTCATAAGGAAAGTATGATGCAAATCCTATTAAAATATTCTAGACTTACAGATTCAATATCATGCAAACAAAAATATTGCAGCCAACCATGCATACAGAAAATAGATAGAGAAAGGAACACATAACACAAGGATTTTTCGGTGGGGAAAAACCTTTTGGTAAAACAACCCCACCCCTCTAGAACCTGCACAATGTATTATCCTCAACAAAAGGTTGCAATACACTTGCAGTGCAAGCTCAACATTGACAACAGAAGACTCCAGTAGCTACTTGTGGTACCAACAATACACCTTTTCACATCACATCTCTTTGCAACCCTAAAAATGCTTATAACATGTGCTTCACTTTAGGGCTACTCCCAAAGGTAAACCGTATAAGGTTTTTACCATTCTTTGAGAAAATAGGAACCCCATCTTAGTTGCCACATGTCTTCACCTGTCATTGAATCTTCCTAACATAGCTCTTATGTGTCATAGGAATCCATCATAACCATTTTAGTCATGATCTCCTTACGCACAATTTAAGATGTCGACACATCAACATTATTTGCAAGAAATACATTTTACAAAACAAATAATAAGAATAGGAATTATACAAGGTTGAGACACCTTATTCCTAACATTCTCCCACTTGTTGAACACCTTGTAAGAGCAACAGGAACTAACCACTATAGGCCGAAAGGCCCATAGACTCTGAACACCATCTGAACTTCTCAGTACCCACTAGTTTTGTTAATGCATTTGCAACATTCTTCACAGTATCTACCTTTTCCAAATTTACCTTTCCATCTTCCACCATATCTCTCACAAAGTGATATTGCACATCAATGTGCTTCGTTCTAGCATGGAAAGTTAGATTCTTTGCAAGGCAAATAGCACTCTGACTGTCACACCAAATAGTAATCTATTCTACATCAACACCAACAACAAAACAAAATATCTTAAGCCAAATGGCTTCCTTACAAGCATGAGTAGCAGCCATATACTCAACTTCTGTAGTGGACAAAGCAACCATAGGTTGTCACTTGCTCATCCAACTGATGGCACCACCAAACATAGTGAACACATAAGCACTGGTGGATCTCCTGTGGTCAATATCACTTGCCCAATCTGAATCCACAAACCCATGAATACAAATTGAATGTGGAGGTCCAAAAGAGTTACCATGATAACATATGGAGTAATCTATTGTACCCATCAAATATCTGAATACTCGCTTAACTGCATCCCAATGTATCCATCTAGGATTAGCCATAAATTGACTCAAGACTCCCACTGCTTAGGCAATGTCTGGTCTAGTACAGACCATAGCATACATAAGACTGCCACCTGCACTAGCATAAGGTACTCTACTTGTGTCCTCCACCTCACTAGGAGATTTTGGACAATCATCTATAGATAACTTTGTTCCCATAGGAACAAATAGTGGTCTACAATCTGCCATGCTGAACCTATCCAACACAAACTTCACATACTTACTCGGACTCAATCAAAGTTTTCTGTTAGACCTGTCTCTACTAATTTCCATACCCAAGATGTACCTAGCTGCCCCAAGATCTTTCATCTCAAACTATGCTGACAACTGAGATTTAAAATTAGAAATCATACCCTTACCTTTCCCAAACAGCAACATATCATCAACATATAATGCAACAATAAGAAGGCGATCATTTTTCAATTCTAAAATAAACACAATGATCTGATTTCGATCTTACAAATCCAATTGACAACACAAAGGCATCAAACTTAAGGTACCACATCCTAGGAGATTTCTTCAAACCATATAGAGATTTCTTTAATCTGCAAACTAAGGATTCTTTACCTTTAACAATGTAGTGCTCAGGCTATGACATATAAATCTCTTCCTCCAAATCACCATGAAGGAAAGCTATCTTCACATCCATCTGTTCTATCTCTAAATCATATGATGCAGCAAGAGATAACAGAAATCTAATGGATGTCAAATTTGCAACAGGAGAGAATATTTCACCATAATCTATTCCCTCTACCTGTGAATACCCCTTTGCAACCAATCTAGCTTTGTACCTTTCAACACTGCCATATGCACAGAATTTCTTCTTGAACACCCATTTACAGCCAACAAATTTTCTCCCTTTAGGAAAAGGCACAAGGTCCCATGTTTTTTTTTTCTCTAATGAAGCCATCTCATCATCCATAGCCTCAATCTAGGAACTTGCATCTTCCATGCCCAAAGCCTCTTTCACAGATCTAGGCTCATCAGTGTTAGTAATCAAAGCAAAAACACAACTAGAATCTAACATAGAATAACCAAACCTTTATGGTTGCTTCCTTTCTCTCATGGATCTCCTCAAGGGCTGAGATTGAGGTTGTTCTTCCTCTTCTTCTATACTATCAAAGCTGCTAGAGCTCTCCACATCATTAGACCCAACATGGTCTCTCTGTTCAGTCTTCTCAAGGGTAGGAGGCAACTGAACAACATCTTTTTCCTTTTCTTTTTTATCTGGTTGTAGCACAATAGGAGAAGATGTTAGCTCTCTAAAAATAACATTTCTTCTATACAACACCTTACTAGTCATAGGATCCCAAAGCTTGTATCCTTTCACACCAGCACTGTACCTGATGAAAATACATTTAACAACTTTGTTTTCCAACTTAGATCTTTTCTCCATTGGAACATGTGCATAAGCTTCACAACCAAAAACAAAAAGATGTCTAATTGAAGGCTTCTTACCAGACCACACCTCCATGGGTGTCTTACCAACAAGGGCTGATGTAGGAGATCTATTAACCAGATAGCAAGCAGTGGCCACAGCTTCGGCCCAAAACCTTTGTTCTAGACCAGCTCCACTAAGCATACTCCTAGCCTTCTCCATCAGTGTCCTGTTCATTCTCTCTACAACTCCATTTTTCTGTGGGGTGTATGGAGTTATCTTATGCCTCTCAATACCTTGTTCTTTAGAGAACTGTTCAAACTCTGCTGAGCAAAACTCACCACCATTGTCAGTTCTCACACACTTAATCTTCTTACTAGTATGATTCTCTACAAGGGCTTTAAATTCCTTGAATCAACTAAAGACTTGTTTCTTACTTTTAAGGAAATAAATCTATGTCCTTCTACTATAATCATCTATGAAAGATACAAAAAATACAGACTTGGAGATTGAAGGAACTTTTACAGGACCAAATACATCAGAATGAATAAGATCCAAAACATCAGAAGATTTGTGAGAACTAGAGTAAAATTGAAGACGATTTTGTTTACCATATACAAAGTGTTCACAAAAGTCAAACTCGAGATTGCAATCATTTAACCCCTCAACAAGATTTTTATTTTTCAAGGTTCTAAGACCGTTCTCACCAATGTGGTCAAATCTCAAATGCCACAACATTGTCTTTTCTATAGGAAGCTTTCCTTCCAAAGTGTTTGCACCCTTAGGTACACTTGTTGCACTACCATTAGAACCACTAACCACAGTCTTCTTTACTGCTCATTTAGATGGTTGGGATGAAGTGATAGCTGCTCTCTTCTTTGAAACAAAAGAACTATTACACTGAGAAATGTGTGCATCAAGCTGAAACAAAGTACCTCTCCTAGTACCCTTAGCAAGCACCATAGCTCCTCTCATCATCTTACATCTATCTTTAGAAAAAACAACTTGCACACCTACATCATTCAGCATACTTATAGATAATAGGTTTCATGCCAAACCTAGAATGTGCATAACTCCATTGATTCCCTTTACTTGTCCATCAGGAAATTTGATAGTGACCCTTCCGTGTCCAACTATCTTTAGGTGAGAATCACCACCCAAGTACACCTTTCCACCATCAAACTCTTCATATCTTGAGAACTAGTTTCGATGAGAGGTCATGTGAAAAGATGCACCCGAGTCAACCAACCACACATCATCAGATGCATGGGCTGCCAAAGCTATGATGAATGCATCACCATCTTCTTGAGATTTTTCAAAACCAAAATCTGAGGCTTTCTTCTTCTTCTTAGGCTCTTTACAGTCTTTACAAAAGTGCCGAGTCTTATCACAGTTCCAACATTTTTCCTTGGACTTATTGGAAGTCTTTAACTTCCCATGGGATTTGGATCTACCCTTATTGTCAGACTTATTATCATTTTTCTTTCCTCTTTTCGTGGTTCTCCCATGAACAGCAAGGGCTTCTTTTTCTGAAACAGAAGCCTTTCTTCGCATCTCCTCTGATAGCAGCGAAGACACCACATCATCCATTTTGAAAGTGACTAACATGATTCCAAGAGCCATCACAAGATGGTCCCATGAATCCAGTAAAGAACACAAAAGTGCGTAGCAATGATCCTCCTCCTCTAACTTGACACTAGCTGATGTCAACTGTGCAGCCAGCAGATTAAATGTATTTAAATGATCCGTTAAGGATCTACCTTCCTCCATTCATAGAGAATACAACTTCTTCCTCAGGAACAACTTGTTCACCAAATATTTGGACTGATACATGGCCCCAAGTCTCTCCCACAAACCATATGTGGTTTTCTCATCTAGAACATTCAGAAGGACTGTATCGATTAAATAAAGTCTTATGAGACCCTTAGATTTATGGTCTTTGATATCCCAATCTACTTGAGCTATAGTTGCTGGCCTTGTAGTGCTTGTAGTTTCTTCCCATAGGTCACGATCTTCTAACATGTCTCCCATCTTGAGTTTCCAAAACTCAAAATTAGTGCCATTAAATTTCTCCACCTCCATTCTTCCATATGATGAACTCGCCATCTCAATCTGCAAATAAGATTTAGGATGCTCTGCACAAGACTCCCACTCAACTTGAGATTAGCTCAAAAAACCCTACCCAACAACTAGGATCAAAAGTTGATCAAGCTCTAATACCACTTGTAAGGAAACTTAGGTGCGAAAATAGCTTCCTATACTAATCTCATAAGGAAAGTATGATGCAAATCCTATTAAAATATTCTACACTTACAGATTCAATATCATGTAAACAACAATATTGCAGCCAACCATGCATATAGAAAATAGACAGAGAAAGGAACACATAACACAAGGATTTTCCGGTGGGGAAAAACCTTTCGGTAAAACAACCCCACCCCTCCAGAACCTACACAATGTATTATCTTCAACAAAAGGTTACAATACACTTGCAGTGCAAGGTCAACATCAACAACATAAGACTCCAGTAGCTACTTGCAGTACCAACAATACACCTTTTTGCATCGCATCTCTTCGTAACCCTAAAAATGCTTATAACATGTACTTCACTTTAGGGATACTACCTGTCATTAAATCTTCCTAACATAGCTCTTACGCATCATAGGAATCCATCATAACCATTTTAGTCATGATCTCCTTAAACACAATTCAAGATGTTGACACATCAACATTATTTGCAAGAAATACATTTTACAAAACAAATAATAAGAATAGGAATTATACAAGGTTGAGACACCTTATTCCTAACAAATAGTACCTTGGAAGGGATTTGCGACTATGCTCCAATTGGGTCTAAGGTTTAAGTGATTACAATAGTGAGCTTGAAGTCTAGTGCCTTGCATTCTACATCTTGAACTAGCATGTTTTATCCTCATTTTGTTTTGTTATTGGTAGCTTCCATCTTCACTCGATAGGGTTTGAGAGAATTCCAAAACTTTTGGTGGTAATTCACACACGTCACTTGAATACCCTTCAAGATTGCTCTACACAATTTTCTCTCAAAAATTCACAGTGAAAATGAATTTGATTTTATTCCTTTTATCAAATTTTCCATAAATTCTTGGTATGAAAGTTAGATGGATTTGATAGAATGTCATCCACTTTGTTTGCATTGATTACTCGATAAAGTCTTTCATCATTAGTAACCACATGTAAAACTTAGTCACTCCCAACCTTGCTAAGTAGATTTTGTGACCTGACCTCACTTGGTAAGGAAGATAATTCAGCAATACCTTTTACTCGGTGATCCCTTTCACATCTAGAATACAGATATGGATATTTTGTCCTAATAGCTAGAACTTATTTAGATGTCTTCCTTAGAATCCTCGTTCCAATTTTCCTTTTGAGAAATCAAGTTGAAATGGTGGAGTCACCCAATTCTTGAGTGACTTAATCATCATTTCTTGGACTTGCATTCTCAATTGACTTTGGAACCCATTGTTGTCTCATTTGTTTTCTAATGTTGTCATCTTTTTCCTTCTTTTCATATTCTATTCTTCCAGTATTCATACAGTTCTTGGCAAGGTGACCAAGTTTTGTATAGATGAAACATCTTTTAATAGTATCTCTTTTTCTCATGTGATGTTTTACACAATTCCTACCAATGTGTCTAAATTCTCCATAGTAATGGCATCTGCACTAGGTGTTATATGTAGAAGTTGATGAAAGCTAACTTCACAGCTCACCAAGATCACCTGCATGCAAATAACCTGTTAAAGGGAAACCAAAGAAGGAAGGGTGGAGCTTGGAGAAACTAAATGGATTGAGAAAGAAGAAATTGCAACAATGAAAATGAAATTGTTGTACAATATCAATATACAAAAGATATGAAATTACAAAACGAGAGCCCAAATATAAAGGCATCAAGGAAGCTTGTAGAATAAGCTAGAAGATGCTAGGAGATAAGTATGACAACTAACCATACATCCACAAAAGGTGAAATATCCTCGATCAAGGTGAGAAGATAAGTATGACTTAGATAGGAACAAACTCCCATGTTGTCAACAACTCCTAGACTACAATTAACAAATAAATGAATTTATCCTAAGTAAACTTAAGTAAAAACATAAACAATAATGATTTACTCTAACATTATAGTCCCAACCAAATATAGCTTTCACAATTATGACAAGATAAGTTATTGAGATGGGAGGGGTGAATCAGTAACTTCTAAAACTTTTATCCCAATTAGAAATTAATCCTTTATATGGATTCTGATCTAACTTCATGCATGAGAAAATGAGAAAACATAAAAGCATACATAACACTTTGACACAAGATTTGGTGACCCAAAAACCTTCCAAATAGAAAGCAAAACTAGGGTGGGGATGATACCCACAAGCTTTAGTATTGTAGTATAAAGTTGGCCTGTTAAGACTTACATTGATCACTTTTGATGATCTACCTTGTTAGCAGCAACAAGGACTACTAGATCCACCTTGTGAAAGGACTTACAAACATACAATAAAGTATTCACTTGATAAAGAGATTTACATAAGACTGTTAGGTCTAGCTTGTTAAAGGATTTGACTAATTCACTTGTTAGGATGAAATAGTAGCTGATCTTTCATCTACAACTTGGTTTGTTGAATGAGATTCCTCTAAGTGTACAAATCACCTTGCTATGATAGATTGAATCTTTGTTGCTCCTTATACTATTGTAGCCTTTGTAATTCACTCTTCTACTCTTCTTTGATTATTAGATTACTTCCTATTTTATACATACATACATTGGATGTGATACAATAAATTACATATATATCAATCCAATTACATAATTATAAAGTCAGCCACAATACAAGTTTACACAAAATATTACAAAGTCGGCCAAAGTGTAGAAACTCAAGCTCTAAAGAATAAATCAGTGAGGTTCTAATACTTGGCATCCACTATCATTGCTCAACATCATCATGCACTTGGTAGACATAGAAGATTTATTCATACTAATCACTTCCAAGTAGTCTTGAACTTAATTTGCACTAGTGACTCGACTAATACTGTGAAACTCAGAATATAAACCGAATCACTTGATCAACACTGCATAGCTTAGTAAACACTATCACCTTGAGCTCAGTATAAACTAAGTATATTGGTTAACATTTAGTAGCTCAATCAACACTAGACTTGTATCACATCAACTCCAAACTTGGTAAATACTACACAGCTCAGTTTACACTAGTAAACTTGGCATACACTAAAATGCTCAGATTACACTGCTAAACTACAACTCTATAGTAATTGTTCAGTTCAAACTAAAATTTGTCCATAGAACTTGATAGAAAATATAGGACTTAGTAGCAACTAAAATGCTTGGTTAACACTATTAACTATACAATATTCTTGGTATGAACTCACGATCTAAATAAGTGTATGTCACTAATAACAAACATGACTGGAATGTCAATAGGTATATGCAAAATATGATAACTTGCCTTACTTTACCTTTCATAGAGCCATGGTTGGTGTTTAAAGTAGATGGGGGAGACTACCTAAGGGACTCAAAAGATTAGAGCCACACAATCCTATCAAATTAGAGGTAGCCCTTCACCGAGCTCTGAAATACATATAGTTAGGAATGTAGACTAGACCAGAATTGTGGTGCCCACTAACAATGTAGCCACCAATGCTCATGTGGCCCCTATATGATATCAATTCTAAACAACTTGATAGTTTTTATGAGGACCATAGAAGGTAATTTTGGGAGAGAACATGAGGATTCTACTACACATTCAAAAGTAGTAGGAGAGGGAGGACTAAAGGTGGAGATTTCCAATCAATGACTAGAAGATGCAATGCTTGAGGACAAGCATCAAAATTACTAGGGGGTAGATGATGAGGCTAATTATTGCCTCTATTTTATGATAATTTCAAATACTCTATTTTAATATTGCCAAAACATTTGTGAACTTATGTTTAGTTGAACTTATGATTAAGTCCAAATAGAACTGTTAACCTATGGGTAGATATTATGTCATATTTTTCCAAGATTATACATATAATGGAGTATTTCATATAACCATCAGAATGTGTGTTCTAATATTTGGATTTAATTTGATTATGCTTATTTGCAAATATTTCTACATCATAACTAACCTGATAGGGAAGAAGCTGGAGGATGGTCGATAACATTCAAGGAGGAACGTTAAAGTCTAGTCAAGGTGAAAGAACCATAACGATACCAAGAGACACAACCGCTACAAAGGAGGAGCTATTATTCTAGGAATGCAGGGATGAAGAGTTGCTATATTCTCTCTATGTGTACTATTGTGTCAAATTGGTTATCCAGACTTTATTGTTTGTACTAAGAACTATTATATTTCCTTCTTTTTCTCTAGAAAATTTGTAGTTTGTTTGTTTTCTTTCCTTATTTAGAATAAGTGTCAATCCTCTATTTATAGGGAATGGATCGATAGTTTTAGGAAGTTGGAAGAAATTTTATGAAAAGAAACTATTGACTCTCGTAGTGAATTGTTTTACAGTTTTATGTAGTGTTCTTATCTAAGGAATTTTTGGAATATAATGAAATAGTTCTTGGTTTACATTCTATGTTAGTCGATTAGTAGAAGCCAACCAAGGGGGCCTACTTGGGAGGTGGATTAGACTAGAGTAGTGTAGATTTTCTTTTAGCATTTCTATTAGTTCAAGTAGAAGTTGTAAGTTTCTTCCTAGAGCAATATACTTTGTGAGTGTTCCTACAACATTTGGGAGAACAGTTATAGTGGATGGTCTAATTTGGAATATAAATTAGCATTTAATTTAATTTCTAGCATTCATTTTAGTGAAGAGTTAAGTGTTTTAATTTCTTGTAGCAGTAGTGTAGGTTCTTTCTTTGCATTTTACTTTCCTATAGCATAAGCATAATGAATCCTTAAGAAGCCTAGTGCACATACCGTACTGACCATTTCAAGTATACATCCTTGGGTTGAAAAATTAGATGCACCTCATGATGGGGAGAATAATCCTTAGATTGAATATACTATTCCTAAGTAAAGCCTTGGGCATGATTATCACACACCTATTACAAGGCAGACCAATCGTATATGCATCATAGGAAGTATTACATCACATCACACATCCCGCATCACCAATGTTAGTGTTAGTATCATAACATCATGCATCCCATTTAGTACTCATAAAACCTCATAAAGATAAACATCATCATGCAAACACATTTAGGATCATCGAATCATCGAATCATATATATCAAAAATAAGTGTCCATGTATAGTCCATATACAAAAAGAATCATGTAGTACATCATGCAAGATACATCATCAAAAACTCATTTCATCTGTATCATTGTGTCAAAATTGATCACCCTAGGGATCATGTGCCTATCTCTAAGGGTCCTACCCCTCCTATACCCCTCCTTGTGGAGGCCTACCATGTCCAACTAATAGATCTGGTCTCTATCAACCACCTATGATCCATGAGCTAGATGCCTCCTAAAAATTAGGCTATCACTGCTCTACTAGCATGGCCTCAAGATATAGTGTCTTATAGTAGGCTACCTCTAACATAGCTGATACCTCACATTGGTGTGTAGTCAAGGCCTCCTACATAACAGTGATCATACCCCCATCCTAAATCATCTTCCCAGTGATGTCTCTCTGCCTATGATATTAATCTACTTGACCCTGTAGAGTCTCACTATACCCTTGAAGGGAGGCCACATCCTATCATAGAGTGTCTAACTTTTCCAACTACATCGTATCTTCATGCATCATGAGATCACTAAACTCACTAGCATTGATCCTTACCTATAGTCCAGCTAGGGCCTCTTGTGTATTTTTTTCCCTAGCCTACTCTTGCTATACCTATACCTATAGTTTGGCAACCTCTATCTATGCACTTGTACCCTTGGAACTCTCAATCATCACCTCCCCCTATAGTAAGGAAACCTTAGTCTTGAGGCTATCTCACTTATCCCTAACTATCTCTATATCCCTCTATTATGTCAGAAGTGGCCCCTTTGGTGTTTTTAGCTCTAGCCCTTATACTTGTGGACCTCGTTGTGGTCCCTACACTGGTAGTAGCCCTATTGGTGCATGTACTCTCCACTAACTTACTTGACATCCCTATGGACATTGTTGTGGTCCCTACACTAGTAGTGGCCCTTTTGATGCCTATACTCCATCTCCCCCTCTATCCCCATCTCCCCCACCTTGTGCTTCCTTTTCTAGTAGAGGTGCCCCTGGTCCTATCATTCTTTGTAGCTGATGAGCCACCCACTTCTATGTCTATGCTGGTGTAATCCCAACATCTCCTTGGTCCTACCTATGTATCCATGGCACTAGTTGCATGCCATGCCATGAAGCCCTTGCTAGTCTAATGGTGGTCCTAAAACTCCATAGTTGTTGTACTCCCAAGACACCACTAGATAAAGGAACCTGTCTGACATAGTATCCTGCACCCGATCAAACTATCTCTATACCCTAGAGGGAATATAATACATAATTATGTGCACTATTTGATCAATCAACCAATAGTCTGATTGAGCATACTACAAGTAGATTTTATCCTCAGCATCATCCTCTCCACCTATCGGTAGTATGGCTCCTCAATGCTCATAGTATGTGTATGGCATCCAATCAAACATGATGATCTCATCTAAAAACCATCTCTAAATCCTATCACCTTAGTAGACATGTACTAGATAAGTGGTCTATAATAGCATGTGTATGGCTCTTAGGCTATCATGTCTCCCATTAAGTAATAGGTCATGTAATGCCTATTGTACACTCGATATGTGTCACACTCTAAACCATTCTATCCAGACGATTCCATGAGTTTGAATGTTTAGATGCCGGCTTAGAGCTCCCTATCCATGGAGTGCAAGAGAGTGTATTTCAAGTTCAAGGGCTCTCAGATGAGCCTTAGAGATACTCTTCTTGCTAGTAAACCATGCAATGGGAGGTTCCAAAGACAAGATGCAAGAATGCAAATGTCCCAAGGAGTTCCTCAAGAATGTAATGCAAATCAAGATTAAGCTAGAATGAGATGCAAAGTGGAGCTATGCTAAAACATGTATGAGAGTGTTACAATACCATTATTAAGCTATGTGAGATTAAGCTACATGTAAAAATGAAAGCTAAGCTAAGCTAGAATGCCATGAATGAGAGAATGTAGACAAGAAAGAGAAGTTCTCCACAAAGCTCCAAAGAAACCTGTTAGAAAACCTGCAGCATAACAATATTCAAAATGAGGATCGATTAAGGGGGAAAGCTCTCTCCCTTTTAAAGATGTATGGACAGTAGAGATCAAGATGAAGATGGTGGATGATCAACGATGGAATTCAAAAAGAGGAGTGATCCATGTGCACACACAAGTCAACCAATAGAATATAAGTTGACTTGTCATATAAGACAAAAGTCACAAAGCTTTTTCTTTTAATTGCAAAATAGAAAAAGGACTTTATGTGTGCACTTTAAGTGGGTTAGAAGAATGGGGTCTTTTATTTAATTAAAAGGGGACATGTTCTTTTAATCAAATAATGAACTTAGGATAGCATAGTCAAACTATAGGTTATAATCAAATAAATTGATTATTATCAATTTGGTCTAGGTAAATGATTAAATTAATTTAGCCAAAATGTTGAAAAGGGGGCTAATAGTCTAGATGACCATTTTTAGGTGATTACATTTGCCCCTCTTTGACTAATGCATGATCGATCTAGGAACACATTATGTTAAAGAAAATAGAAAGCCAAGTAGGCGGTGATAGATATAGATATTTGATTTCAAAGAATGAAATGCAGAAATAGATAGCAAGTCCTGAATGCACAGCCTGATAGTGGTAGTACTGAACACTAGGAAAAGATGATGTCAGAATTCAAGAAGAATGCTAACACTTAGCAAAGTAGATAAATTGAGAACAAGTGATCAGGTCAAACAAATGCTCCTAAGAAATAGATAGCTATAACAATCAGCAATAGAGTATTTCTGCCCCCTCGGGATCGAAATTGAAATGAGGTAAGAGGAAGCAGAAACTAGCTAGACATGAGAAAATTGAGATATAGAAATGTCTAATATGACAGATAAATCATTAGAACCCAAGAATGACTATAAGAAACTGATATAATGCCCCAGTTTGACTAGAGTTGACCTTGAAGGATATAGCATAAAAATTAGGTCAAATCTAGTAGAGAGATGATTTACATGTGAAAAAGGTGACTAGAAGTAGATATGAAGCATAGAAATGATGAAGACATGAAGAAATGAAGATACCCCAATGATAATTCAAAGATTAGAACTCAAATGGTCAGCTAACTGCTCAGAAGAAGGTAAAATTTTAAAATGCAATTTTGACCATCAAGATGGACTTGAATTTGGATTTCGATCCCAAAAATGAATCTAGGACATTGAAATTATTTAAGAGGTCAAAACTTTATATAATATGATGATAAGATAGAAAAGAGATGAAGTGAAAGATTAAGAAGGTGAAAAGACATGAACAAGAAGAAAGTAAAGAAATATATGAAAGGAGTTAGCCGACATGTCTATGAAAAGATGAAGAGAGAGCTCTCCCCATATGCAAGAATGCAAGACTAATCTAGAAAATGAACCTAAAATGCAAGCTAATATGCAAAGTGGTTTACTAGCAAGAAGTGCATAACATTTAGACTCTTAATTTCATCATTGAGCATTTATTAGGGACATCATGAGATCATACAACCATCACTAGTATAACTATGAGGATATGAATATGATCGATATTAGATATGTATGTGGAAATCCAATCTAAGCATCAGAGACATGTAAGACAAGATAACTACACGATTAGATTCCCTAAGTTTAATTTAGCAAGATTACACCTGTATCAAGGCATAAGCACCAGGATAAACCCTAAGTGCGGTCTTGCAAAATAGTCAAGGATGATACATTTGTAAGTCAACGTGTTGTATAGGACCAACATAAATTCTTACAACACTATAGACAAACAAAAGTATACCCACAAGCAGAAATCAAGAAAATATGTCCCATGCCCCCAGTCTTCTAGTCAATGACATCCTCGAAAGACTATTAAGGAGGGAACACATGGAAAAGAAATCATCATAGACAGCACACAAAGTAGATAAAGATCAACATAGCTCAGTCATTTAAGTGTTAAAGTGTGTGTGTGTAAGTCACTTGGCCATTTCTTCAAGACTTGATTCTGATACTGAGAAATATCACAACATCGGAGACCATAGGTAAACTATCTGTAAAGTGTTGAAAAACACTTGATGTCAAAGTGGGTGGGGGTAGTGTTGAGAAACATTGTTTTGCGAGTTGTCAAAGAAACCCTAATGCACAAGAATACCTTAATAGGATAAGTAGCTATGCCCCCAAGATGAAGACAAGAAACAATTCCAAGCTAGGAAATGTGTAGCGAAGTAGGTGATTGAGACTGATAGACATAGGTGCAAGGGTTTCAAGTAGTGCCTGTTTATAGGTTTTCACCACTTGACAGATTTTTTCAGGACTTTTTTCAATTTTTTTGAATTTTTGTATTTTTTTTTTTTTTTTTTGGTGATACATCAAAGCGCCTATTGCTAGGTTTTCACTAAGATGATCTTTTTTTAGGACCTTTTTTATTTTTATAATTTTTTTAGCATCAAATATGATTTTTTTGGATTTTTTAGAATAATTTAGAGATCACTAGTTCTCAAGCAAGATCACATCATTTTCTCCCAATATCTAGCAAGGTATAGGACATGATGGAGTAGAAAGTTGGTGGATAGAAAAAGATGGATAAGAAAGGAGTATGAAGCAAGTGAAAATGATCCTCAAGGACGCACTCCTCAAGAGTACCCAAGCTAGGGAAAGATAGCCATATAAAGTAGGTTTTGGATAAGCAATGGAAGAAATGAGCAAGATAGCATGTAGGATAAGTGGTGAAGCCAACAAATTAGATAGCATGAAGTGTGTAGTCCAAAGGAGTAGCCATGTCAAGAGACCTACGAGAACCATGTTTCATTTATTATGATCAAGACCAAGGGGTCAACTAGATAGGATAGTGATGGGATAGAGCAATAAAAATAAAGCTCAAGATGGAGGCTATGAGGGAATGAGAAAGAAAAAATAGAGAATCTCATGGATAAGATAGCCAATATGCAAAGATAGCTCAACATTGTTAAGATCAAAGAGAGAAGAGGGGATAGATGGATGGTCAAAGAACTACGCATGATGCTTGTTTGCAAAGTTTTCATCATGGTACTTATCCAAGGTGTCACAAGAAGTAGTTTTCACCATAGGATGGATTTATTTCTCTTTACTTTTGCTACCAAGGTGCCACAAGAAGTGGTTTTCACCAAGGCACATTTTCATTTTTTTTCATTTTTTCTATTTTTTCTTCTTCTTCTTTTTTGAATTTTTAGAAAGAGCTCAAGCTGTTTGAATGTAGATAGTGCTCCTATAGAAAAGATAAGTCATGATAAGCCAAGACCATAGAAAGGTATGCTCAAAGATGTTGATAGGGTGATGAAAGAGAAATGGTAGTAGGAAGAGTATATGGAGGATAATAGTTCATGTATAGAAAGTAAGTGTAAGCTTTAGAGGATTTCATGAGGGTAGCTGAAATATTAGACAAGATCAACATTGACACACACCTTGAAGGGTATTGGAACAATGGAGGAATCATGGATGAAATAGCTTGAGATTTTGATGTATGAGGTGGTAGAAGAGATTTGGAAAAAAGTGGAGTGGAAGGCTTTGGAATAATTTTAGGAAGATTTTTGGAAGAAGATGGAATGGAAGCCTTTCGAAGCTTGAATGTCAACTTTGAAGTATTTTCAATATTCAAGTCTTTTAAAAGAGACTTGGGAATCCATATAGCTTTAGATTTTCCTTTGGATACTTCAAAACACATTTCTTCAATAATGGGTTTAGGAACCCATATTTTCTTTGATTTAGCTTTTTTAATAGTGGACCTTTGCAGTCTCTTTTGTGCTTTCTCCTTCTTAGCATTCACATGTCGATTAGATGGGACATAGTGATCTTCATTTTTCTATGGATTCTTATGTTTATTCTCACTTCCAAAGGACTTGGGATTTGTGGATGAATAAGGCTGATATGACTGGTTTAGATGGATAGATGGGTGAAAATTCATCAAGGATGAGTGTCTTTTTTGATCTTGAGGTATTATAGGAGAGCTAGGGAATGAGCTAGGAGTGAATGTAGGAGATGGAGGAACATAAGGCCCCAATATGGATGGAAGGTTTGAATGCTTTAGCCTAGATGGATAAGGACCAAGGATAGATTTAGAAGATGCAAAGGGATAGTGGGAAGGGATATCAATATCTTTAGAGTGAGAAACATGGTCAAAGCCATCAATAGACTCATGAGTACCTTTGATAGGAACAACATTTTTAATAGAAGCACTTGAAGCTTGAGCACAATTTTGAAGTGGATGTGGAGAAGTAGAACATGAGGGGATGCTTTGATCTTGACAAGTAGCTTTGGATAGCATATGAAAAAAACTTTTCTCATAATTTTCAGTAAGCTCAAGGGAGATAATGGAAGTGGTATCTTCATCATACTTAGGAGGTGGAAAAAATATGGGATATGGAGGGGGAAAATCTTCAAAGATATGAAAGGGTTCTTGATCTTGATCTTTCTTAACATTTATAGATTTTTCTTTTTGAGAGTCCTCTTGACATGGAGCCACTTCTAAGGACAAGGGAGAATGAAGAGTGAATGGAGTAGTGCTTGGATTAGGCATAGTAGTGCATGAAGGTTGAGGATGTTTAGGATTAGTAGCATGGAAAAGGTTTGCAGCCAAGTGAAGGTTATCTTGAGTTTCTTTTAGAGGTAGCCTTTGAGGATACACGTAGTCAATGTGGAAAGCATTAGGTTCTTTATTTGATGGAGGCATGTTGGAAAGCTTTGAAGTCTTGGGAGATGCACGAGTGTTGGAAGAAGTGGAAGATGTAATAGAGCCGCTACTAGACATAGGTTCATCAATGTAATCTTGCTCAAGAGAAGTATCCTCAGCACATGAGTCACTATAGGTTCCAAGATCAACAATCTCATTATCAATTAGATCTTGCATTTTATGTTTAAGCTCTATACAATTAGAAGTAGCATGGTCATTAGATCAATGATAAGCACAATATATATCCAAGAATGGGTTTCCATATGAGCTAAACTTAGGTAACCTAATGAGCTTGGTGCTAAGAAGTGTTTGCAAAGTGTCATAATAAGAATCTTCCAAGGGAGCAAAAGTTCTATTAGAAGTATGTCTAGGATCTTCTTGTTGTTTCTCAAGTGAATAGAATGCATTCATGTCTTCATCATTATCTTGGTCAAAGATAGGTCCCTCATGAAATTTTGGAATAGGCTCAAAGTAGGTATCACTTGCTTGTCCTCTAAAGAGGTCTTTAGATCTAGAAGATGAAGACATTTGATGTCTTGAAGTAGAGCATAAACTAGAAAGAGAATCACCTAATGATGTCATTTGTTCCTTGACCATTTTCTCAAATCTAGCATATGTTTTTATCATGCCCTTAGTGAAACTAGTGTAAGCAGGGTTCGAGGTCTCTTCAAGTTTATTGTATTGATTGTGTAAGCTTTGAAATTCCCTAAAGAGCTCAAACAATTCATGATCATCCAGACTCGGTTGAGATGTGATAGCACAAGATTTAGACCCCATAGTTGTAGATGCAAAGCCAAGCATAAAAGAGCCTAGAAGATAACTTGATGTTGAAACTATAGGAGGTAGAGTGTTCACTTGCCAAGATAGTAGAGAGAGATTAAATCAACTTGTCAAACAATATGTCCATGAAACTTACGACATGAATGACTCAAGTCAATAGCTAGGAAAGATGCCCAAATAGCCAAATAGATAGAGCAAGCAGGGTGGCAAGTGAACAACTCTCCAACCCATGAGTGTAGTCAAGAAATCAAGGCAACCATTTCAGAAAAAAGATAACTAGCAAGTGGACATAGACCATGAAGATAGAAAGACCAAGAGCACTAAGACCAAAGAGCCACTTTAAGCATGTTCAAAAACTAGAGACATAGAAAATCAAAGTCAAATGATGAGACTCCCCTTAGCAAGAAACACAAGAAAAAATATTAAGACTTGATGCTTTGACTTGGTTGATAAAGTTTGACAATAGTTAATAGCATAGCAAGTTTGATGTTCAAAAATAATTTCTTTCCAATCAAGATAGTGACACATGGGGTAGTATTCAAATAATCAAGCAAGGGACAAAGCAACCTTGCATGATACAAGCATATGTGAGGTCTTAAAAGAAAGCCGTATAACTATCATCATGTGTATGTTTCAAAGATTTCCATAGGTCTAGCACATTTGAGAACACATCAAGCAATATCTACCTAAAGGACATGGTTCATTACTCAACAACTTGGCCCACGCTTGATGCTCCTTCACCTCACACCAAGTGGTTGCCCATAAGAGATATTGGCTTTGTTATGGAAATTCCATAAGCATAACCAAGGGAACACATATGGTGAGTGTAAATTTTGGGGTGATCCGGGTAGTCCACTAGGATCAATCCTTGCACCAAGAAGTTGAGCAGCTAAAAAGGGTAGTTACTAACTTAGGGTGTTTAGATAGGGCTTCTGTTCATAGTGTTCCTCTTGCTCCCAATTATGGGACACCTCACCTTGCGATGAGTAACCGATCTCACGATCACAAGAGTACCTTAAGTATTCTTGCCTAGTGATCTCCCTATGGTCAAAATCTCATAAGCGATCACACTAGGTGAAGATAAACACTATGTCTACCAAAGTTTTGTGTCCTTGATAGCCTTGAGTTTATAGTGGGTTGGAAGAGCCAAGTAATCTACTTGTCCCCACTTGGGTCGTTCCTCTCAGGTTGTCTGAGAGCAGGCCCTCTAAAGGATTCTAACTACACAAAGAGTGGATCAACTTTCGGAAGTCAAGATTTTTGATTCACCACAAGGGTGAAGAGCATACTCTCCTATTCCAATAATTTTCTCCCAAACACGCTAGAAAGATTCAGTTGCCTCTTACTCTTGAAACCAAATGGTAAGTCAAGATTTCTGATTCACCACAAGGGTGAAGAGCATACTCTCCTATCACCAAAAGATCCCAATTGTAAGTTTTAATGTGCCTAAAAATAAATAACTAGTATATGCCACACATGTAAAAGTAAAGAACAAGAAAAATTTGGTTTTTATGCGTTGGGATACCCTGCAAACAATCATTAGTAGCCCTTGTGCATTTGAAGCTTTGACATGCGTTCTTTTTATGCAATGTCTCAATTTTTTTTCACAAGGATGGCAACCTGCAATCACAAATTGTTAGTACCACAAGTTAGTGTGAAATAACATAAAATACTGCAATAAAAAGTGGTTAGTTGCCTCAAATATCCAAGTTATCTTCCAATCAAGTGTATGCAAAGAAAGTGCAAACTAATCACAAATGCTCTCATTTTTACTCTTTGCTTTTGACCTAGTCAACAAGATTGGACTTGTTTGCTATGATTTTAGATCCAAAAACAGAAATGAAAAGAAGATATACCTACTAAAAATTAGAGAGCTTTTCAAAAATGCAAGAAATTCAAAAAAATCTCTTCATTTGCGCCCTAGAGACCGATTTTGTCAAAACAGGCCAGATTTATCAAATCGGGTTTTTGATCTCTAATATGACCTCAAAAGTCAAAACACAAAGAGAATACCCTTCTTAGAATTCAAAAATCTTTCTGAAAATGTAAGTTTTTCTGAAAAATGTGCTGATTTGCAATCAAAAATGGCTTTTTATAAAAAAATAAAGAAAAAATCATAACTCTTGCAAATCATGTAAAAATGCTTTGAAAATCGGACTGAGACATTTTGAACACATACCCAACTTGAAAAAAAAAATTTAGAACCAAACTCCAAGCGGTTTAAAAGATATGATTAAATCTTTAAACCAACTAGATTTTTGGCCTTCAAACCAATCTACTTATGGGTTGGCCTTAAAACCAAAGTGATAATTCTACAAAAGAACTTGATTAGATCCAATATGCTGCTGTAAAAAATTAGAGATAAAAAATAAAAGCAAATGGAACTAGAAACTTGATTCAAGCCCCATGGTGGGCGCCAAAAATGTACACTCGGTATGTGTCACACTCTAAACCATTCTATCCAAACAATTCTATGAGTTTGAATGTTTAGATGCCGGCTTAGAGCTCCCTATCCACGGAGTGCAAGAGAGTGTATTTCAAGTTCAAGGGCTCTTAGATAAGCCTTAGAGATACTCTTCTTGCTAGTAAACCATGCAATGGGAGGTTCCAAATACAAGATGCAAGAATGCAAATGTCCCAAGGAGTTCCTCAAGAATGTAATGCAAATCAAGATTAAGCTAGAATGAGATGCAAAGTGGAGCTATGCTAAAACATGTATGAGAGTGTTGCAATACTATTATTAAGCTATGTGAGATTAAGCTACATGTAAAAATGAAAGCTAAGCTAAGCTAGAATGCCATGAATGAGAGAATGTAGACAAGAAAGAGAAGTTCTCCACAAAGCTCCAAAGAAACCTGTTAGAAAACTTGCAGCATAACAATATTCAAAATGAGGATCGATTGAGGGGGAAAGCTCTCTCCCTTTTCAATATGTATGGATGGTAGAGATCAAGATGAAGATGGTGGATGATCAATGGTGGAATTCAAAAAGAGGAGTGATCCATGTGCACACACAAGTCAACCAATAGAATATAAGTTGACTTGTCATATAAGACAAAAGTCACAAAGCCTTTTCTTTTAATTGTAAAATAGAAAAAGGACTTTATGTGTGCAATTTAAGTGGGTTAGAAGAATGGGGTCTTTTATTTAATTAAAAGGGGACATGTTCTTTTAATCAAATAATGAACTTAGGATAGCATAGTCAAACTATAGGTTATAATCAAATAAATTGATTATTAGCAATTCGGTCTAGGTAAATGATTAAATTAATTTAGCCAAAATGTTGAAAAGGGGGCTAATAGTCTAGATGACCATTTTTAGGTGATTACACCTATATGCTCCCATGACCATACCATTAGTAGAGTCAATCCTAGAGCTATGGTCCTCTACATCTTCTAGGCACACATGTATAGATCATAGTATAACTGAGCCAAGATAGTGTGTCCCTAGTATAATATTGCATTATCATCCTATAGCAGAGTGCTAAGCACTCAAACCCATCCAATTAGAAATCCATGCCCAGCATGGTCTAGTACTATCTCTTATATAAGTGAAGCCAAGTAGAGGGTTAACTATAACATTGTTTTCTCTAATGCCTCCCTCCATGTCAACCATGACTATTGAATTGGTAGTCATTGTCTCCTCCATCCAAAGCACTCTTGCAAATATGGATCTTCTCCCTCTAGCATGTACTTAGGTTATATCCCAAAAATCAACTCCTATGGTATTTTCCACACATCTAATAAGGTCATGATCACCTATCCCATAGGTAGATAGAAGCTTGACATCATTGTATGCCACTGCTCCACTAATGCTAATAGTTGCACTAAGTGTGCCCTTAGGTCTGGCCACTCATAGACATGCTCATGTCAACAAAGATCCACATGTCCCCACTCTTCCTCTATAAGTCTCTCCCCTAGCACCATCATCACTAGATAGTGCTCCTGCAACTAAAATGTCATCATTGACTCTTGCAGCACAGACATGGAATAGTTAGATTACCTTGGTTTTCATGCTATTTTTTTGTATCTAAGCATGGGGCTTCTTGTTCTATCCATCCCCCTAATCATCCCTATCACCCAAGTCCACTAGTTTTTCTAAATTAGCAAATATGCCAATCCACGTAGATATGAATTAGTGGAGATTCCAAAACATAGAGACACTAATATGGCACCTCTAGCAACTTTGCAGTAATCAACTTTTGCATCAATGACTACTATTTTGATGTCTTCAGAGATGATGACATGGAGATCATCATCTCTGACTGAACCTTGCCCCTTTATCTTTGTCTACATAGACAACAAGATGTACCCTATCATCTTTGAAGCTGACAGGATGTATCATGTCATCTCCACAAAGGTCACTTCCCTATTTCATTGTCTTTACAGATGACAGAGCGAAAAACTGTCATCTCTTCCCTAACCCAATTTTTCCCATTTTTTCCACCCTAAAAATGCATATTTAAAAAGTGTAATCGAAAAAATGACATGTTGGGATAGTCAACTTACTGATGGTCCCATGTCGGCTAGTCTCTGGTGCACCCCGAATGCACTTTTGAAGCTGCAATCTCTTAATTAGATCCATCTTTTGCTCTAATCTCTACTCTCTAGGTGTACAAATGACTCTTCCAAGAGCCCCTTGGAGGCTTATATAGGCCCTCCAAGGTCCCATTTTGAGCCTGTATCAATTCCTTGGCCCTATCTACCCTTGCTTACCCCCAAGTCATGCAAAATGTTCATCTATGTCTTTGTTTTACCCTTTCTTTTCCTCTTGGGTCTTTTTCATGAAAATTGCACCCAAAAAAAACTGCTCTATTTTTCGTGAGGGGCCAACCTCCTTCCCTATTGTCACTGTGACACAACTCCTAGGACTCCTCTCCTCTCTAGGGAAACCTATATTTTTCTTTTCTTTGATATAATGTCATCTTGACATCACATCAAAGAGGGCCAAAATGTAGATGCTTAAAATCATTGCAAACACTATATTAATTTATTTAATTTTTCCTTGACATTATAATTATTTATTTATTAATTAATTATATTTTTCATATTCTTCTACTTATTTAATTAGATTTATTTAATTAAATACGTTCACTTCCCTAACATATTTAAATTTAATTTAAATGCATCCCCTCTAATGTGTTAAATTTATTTAATGCATAATGCTCCATAAATCACCTTTTAAATAAATTTCAATTTATTTAATTCCCTCCACTTTATTAAATTCTATAATCCTACGATTAAGTTAAATCCTATTCAATTTAGTCATAATCTCACCTAAAACCTAGTCTACCACCCATCACTCTCATCCTTCTAAGTCTACCCACTATTTAATCCCACTTAATTATCCTAAACACTTTCCCAAGCATCTTTTGGTCCCTAAGTATTTTCTCACACATGTGTGAGAAACTCAAAATCCAAGAAAGCCTCCCTTTTATTATTTTATCCAAAAAGTCTTACACTCTTACACACTTGTCCCCCTTTACTTTCTCCAAAGTTGCTCACACATGTGTGAGCAAACCTTGAGCCATCTCTATCTCTTAAAAGGCTTATGTTGACCTCTGCATGGCTTGTCTCCTTAGCCCATGTGTCTCCCTTTTGGAACCTATGTGGATGCCACAAAGATGCCACCTCCCCAAGGCCTCTCTCAAGCCTATAAATAGAGCCCCTATCCCAAGAATTTCTCATCTCCTCAATTGCATTGTTATCATGCTAGTTTAGTTTTAGATCTTTTAGAGATTTTTATGCTTAGAGCTAACCTTTAGTAGTTTTTTTTCATTCTGGTCTTAGTTATTGCATTCTTGTTCTAGATTTTCAATGTTAGTTTGATTATTTGCATCCATCTTCACATCTTTTGAATTCTTTCAAGCATGGTTGCTTCCATAGCCATTGTTGAAGGGTTCTCCATTCATCTTAGCATAATTTCATATCATTGATTATTCATCAAATCATGGGATTCATCCATAGTTGTGTTTGAGAAGAGCACATCCATGTCACTCATATTGACCACACCAAGCCTCTTGTTGGTTACCTTATTGAGCTACTTTGAGGTTGCATGAGGAATTTTCTTTTTGGTTGCACTAAGTTTTAAAACCCAAGTAAAATTATTTGTATTTCAATATTATTTTAATCTTTGATATACATGTGCAACTAATGTTTTCTTGTATACAATTTGATGTTTTTGTGTTGCTCATTTCTTTAGGAAATTTTATGATTTTTAGGGATTTTTTCAGGACGTTATATTATTTTTAATGATTTTTTTAGGATAGTATATGATTTTTATCGATTTTTTTAGGACATTGTGTGATTTTTATCAATTTTTTCAAGATATTATGTGATTTTGATGGATTTTTTTAGGACATATTATGATTTTTATAGATTTTTTTAGGACATTTTATGATTTTTAGACCTTTATCCAGGATCATATCTAAAGTTTTAGGATTTTTTCATTATCATATCTAATTTTTTAGGATTTTTTTCAGGATCATAAAGGATTCACAAGTGTTAGCTCCAATCTGATATGCAATAAGTCCAATGGATAAAATACTTAGGGAGATGCCCCTAGTGCAATTTCAAACATGCGCACTATATACAAACTGTGTACATGCTATGTACAACCTAGGGAGATGCTTAGGGAGGTGCCCCCATATAAGACACAAATTATGTACAAAGGCTAAAGATAGAGTATGTACAAACTGATGATGCTTGGATAAAATAACAATAGATATTAACCATTTTGCATGGCATCGTCAAGGACTAAGGATGTCTTGTGTTATAAAAGATGTGATCAGGAAATGGCAAGGGCAAAAACTAGATGGAATCCTAATAGTTGGAGGAGCAAAAACTAATTATACATGGTGTCTGTTTGTCAGGTTTTCACCATGGTACTTGTCCAAATTTCTTTTTTTCCAAGTTTTTAGGACAAAATTTTTCTCTTGATTCAAATTTTCATGCCAAGATGCCTATTTACCAAGTTTTCATCAAGGCATTCATTTTTTCATGACTTTTTTCTCACTTTTTTTCCTTCTTTTTTCAAGACTTTTTACTTTTTTTTAATATTTCTTTGGGACTTTTAGACAAAATTATTAATGTTACTAATAAATGTTGAAAATGAATATGTTGTTAATTTTGTTATCTAATAACCTCTAGACCCATGAGTGACTATAACTACACAGGATTCATCCCAAGTTTATAGCAGAACTCAAACCATTGATATAGCCTTGGGATATACTATTGTGTACCATATGAAATATAGTGTCTACCTCATGTGAATAAAGGCATCTAAGAATAGTTGGGTCAAAGGATTTCTCATAAAGGGGATTATTCATGATGACATACTCAAAGGTTGTTTGGATAGAAGTTTGATTTTGGGTGTCAAATAGGTTAGGTAGTATGATTTGGGTATAAGTAGCTACATATAAGGAAGAACTAGGAGGATTGAGACCAATGAATTCCCACATGAAGGTTAATCACTCAAAAATACTTTGTGGCATGTTGAACATTGGAACACTCATATTCATGACATCATCATGTTCATTTTGTATCCTTGGGAGCTACTTAGCTTTTTCTTTTTCACAGTCTAATGGTGCCTTTCAATTTTCACCAAGAGACCTATTCTTGTCATTTTTTCTTTTTTCTTTTTGTTTTAAGTTTTTCAACTAGGAGATGGAGTTGAATCCCCAAAATATGTCATTGTATTCAATTCAAGAGAAATTTCTTCTTTATGGTCATCAATTGTAATGCCTTCATAGGGTTCCAAGATGTTTATAAGAGCATCATCATTATCAAATTGGTCAAATATTAGTGGCCCACGTTGGTCCCAATACAATATTTTGGGATAATTTTAGGGGATGTCATCATCAGTGTTAAAGGGCTCTGGTTAAAGGTATATAAATGGGTATTAGATTCAAATGTATCATTTTGGTCAGGTGCGTATTTGGTTGGACTGGTAGGTGGGGCCTCAAAATGTCTTGGAAAGGAAGACATATACAAAATTTTGTCAAAGGGGTTATGACATAAATCCCTTTTTGTGTATAAAACTTGTTTGACCAATTATTTGAATTGATGTATTAAATTATTATTAGGGTATTGAGTGGTGGTCCTTTCTTCAAGACTTTTATCTCTTCAAGTAGATCTTTTTCTATGGTGACAACTATGTCTACTCAATTCTGACATATCTGTGTCTGAGGACTCAAGTGATGTGTCACTAGGAGGTCATATGTTGGCACCTTAAAGGTATAAATTCCCTTGTGGAATTGATTATGATTATTGTACCATGGGTTTTGGTTATTGTGCCATTTGTTGTGGTTGTTGTTGACATACCTATGTTGGCTAAATGTAAGGCCATGTATAGGATTGTTATTGCAGAGGTATCTATTGTGTTTTTTGTGGCACATGTTTTTGTTGCAATAATTTTTGTTGATAGACAATTTTTTGCTTCAATCATTTTTTATATTCCAATTTTATTTTTTACTTGTTCTTGTTGTTTAACAAACATTGCTTGTTATTGTTGGAATTGTTGTTGATACATTGTGTGTAAGTCAAGTGGATTTAGACTAGGTTGCATGTTAGGGTTTTTGGGTCCTTGTACCACTTGAGGTGGTTTTTTTTGTTGTGGATGTTGATATTTTGTATGCATGTTAAGTTTATTTTGACTTTGTTGTGTGTTAGGAGTGTTGGGTCCTTGCACCACTTAATATTTTTGTTGTCTTGATAGTTATGTCTCTTAGAGGTGAGCATTTTGTTAGGATCCTTGTTTTGATATGTTTATGGATTTAATGCTTCACCTTGGTACACCATATGATTTAGAAATGGGTAATATTCCTTTGGGAAATTGGTGAAATATCAATAAGAATCATCCTTTGTGCTTCAATAGGGGTTTTTGCAAAAAGTTTCAGTGTTTCACATTGTGTACTCATGGGGGGCTCCATAGTATTTGATGTCATAGTAGTTAGTAAAGTTAGGAGCAAGGGTGAACTTTTTTTATTTTTCTTCAAAAGAGGTACATTTATCATCCCTATGGTGCAAGTCCCCTTAGATACTTCTTGTTGTTGCAACGTTTGATTGAGTTCAATCCTTAGTGTCCATTTGGAATACTTTGGAAGAGTCTTATTATCATTGATTGATGGAGGTTTATCAAATAGGTGATTGATATTTATGTGTTTAAAAGTACCTTGGAGGATCTCAATAGATTATTCTTGGTGAGATCTCATAGGTGTTACCTTTGTATTTGAAAATTCTAAAGGTTGTTTCCACTTGTCTAAGTCTAAGTTAATCATAGGTTGCATGTTTCAAACATGAGATTGTCTTGATGTTTAGACTTAGGTTCTTATAAATTAGGATTAAACTTGACTATCTCTTGGGCCACCAAGAGTTTAAAGTTTTCTCAAAAAAATTTATCTCGATAATCCCTATACATTTCTTTATTGGTGATACCATAGTTTGTGTCAAAAGCATCACTTAGGTTTTTCAAACATGAGATTGTCTTGATGTTTAGACTTAGGTTCTTCTATACTGGGATTAAACTTGACTATCTCTTAAGCCACCAAGAGTTTAAAATTATTTCAAAAAAAATGTTTCTTGATAATCCCTATACATTTCTTTGTCAATGATGCCATAGTTTGTGTCGAAAGCATCACTTAGGTGAAAAGTACCTTATTGTATATTTGAAGGATTAAAGGTACTTGTGTTAGGTTTTCTAAATTTGAATGAGTGGGTTTGTTCATACTTGGGTGTTGTAGGTACACTTACACATCTGAGTGTTGTAGTTATCAATATGGGTTGAAATTGGGACTCCATTGAACCATTCCATGTGTAGGGGAAGTGTTAAGAGGAGACTTCATGGTAGAAATATTGTTGAGGATCAGTTGTCTCATTTCTTGAGGAATAGAATTTGACAAATACATGCTTAGTAGGTCCATGAGTAAGGGTTGTGATACTTTGGTTTAATCTATGTCAAATTTTTTTTGAATTTTCTTAGTCTTCTTTTTTCTTGGACACACTTTTGGTTGTGATTGTACTTCAAAAAATAAGGGTTGATGTAGTTCTTTTGGTCTCTGAGTTAATTGTGTCCTTGCGAGTGTTGGTATAATACCTAAGGATGCAAATGGAATAGGGAAATATTTAAATGGACTCTCTACCTCCCAAGTGCACTTAAAATACCAACTATGCTCTAATAGTACCAAGTGCTCCCTTGAGGTGTGCACTTGGTATCCAAAAGGGTGCATCTTGTAAATAAGGTGTTGGAGTGACAAAAATGCAAAGTGTGAATGATCTAAGTGTTTTTAGGGTTTAGGGATTCAATGCAAGTTGTGAGAATGTATTTTAGGGTTATTGGAATCTAATATGGACTTCATATTTACCAAGTGCACTTAAAACTACCAACTGCACTCTGAAACTACCAAGTGTGCACCTGAGGTGTGGAGTTCATAAAATAGATCAAAACTTGATAATTTGGATGTGGGTATGAAAGATATGAATTTTTTTGGGTTTTTAGGGGTTTAGGTGTGTTATGAAACCTAAGGAAGTATAAAATGACCTAGGGTTATCATATGAAATGTGTAAATGACCTAGGAGAATGATGCACTAATGCAAATTCAAGTGACATTTTGGACTTTGACTAAGGGATATGGAAATGACTCTAAGGTATGAAAAATGCAATTATGTTGGACCTTAGACTTGAAAATGATGTTAAAGGTTGATGTATTCAACTCAAGGTTTGATTATGCAAGAGGAGGTATGTTAAGGTTGATAATGACATTTAGGATATGAAAGACAGGGATGTGAAACAAAGTAAAGTGTTGGTTTGACAAATGGTTTAGATAAGTTGATTGTTGGAGATGTTTATGGGATTTTGATATTTGGAAGAGATGGTAGGGTTTTGGATAATGAAAGGTGAAGTGATTATGCAACTATGGTTAAGAAAAATGATGTTTATGGAGACTTAAGATATGATAATGTTATGACAAGTGTATGTAAGGTTTTCAACTTAGGAGAAATATTTAGAAATTATTAATCTAAGCTTTTAACCTTATGAAGATGGAATTTTGATCTTGACCAAAAGAGAAAAAATCAAAAAGATCAAGTTCATAATAAAGGATAAGGTCAAATCCATCAAGACATAGATAGAGTTTTACCCAATAAAATGACAAAAAAGATGACAAAAAGACTACGGTCAAGATCCATCATCCATCGACATAAGGAGATACTCTAGGACTTGTACTTTTTTCTAATTTTTGAAAAGGATTTTTAGGTTCAAAATGAGGTTTAGAGAAGATCATAATTAGGATTATGCGGATTGGATATGCAAGATGCATGGATCCTAGGATGCAAAATGGTGTTCAAGATATGATCAGAATGGGGACATACAAGCATCTAGAGCAATTCTAGAGTCTCAAAATGTAATTTGGAAGTAAAAATTGGTTGTTTTGGAAACCAAGTGCACTCTAATAGAGCCAACTATGCTTAGGGTTCATTTGGGGCCTAATAGAGTGCAAAATGTAGTTTCATAATACAATTGGGAAAGTGGGCTAAAACTTTAGTGATTCTCGACTTGGTGACTGGGGATGATGTTATGATTAGAATGTGGATACAAAATGAGGGTTAGGAAATTATAAGTGAAACCAAGGATGTGAAAATTGAGAGTTAGGACATGCAAGAATGCAAGTTGGGGGATGCAAGGTGAATATTAAGGGTTGAAAGGTGAAGACTAGGAGATGCAAAATGAAGCCTAAGAGATACACTATGAGGACTAAAAGATGCATGTATGAGGACTAAAATATGGTAAATGCAAGGGTATTTTATAAAAATATATAGTCTAAATCATTCCAAGGACTCCTAAGGCTACAAGTTTCCATGTTTCAAAAGTTCTCAAGGGTTCGACAAGAGTTTTGCAATGTTTTGACAAGAGGTTTGTAACATTTTGATAATGTGGATGTTTGAAAGTGTCCAAGGTTAAAATGTGTTTGGTGTGAGTTTTAAAATTTTGAATTTATCTTGATTAAGGTTATTCACATACACAAGACACAATAGACAAGAATATATGGTTTTAAATGTAAAAGACACATCACAACCTAGGCTTTAAGACTATATCCACTAAACTCCCACTTGAACTAAAGTTTAGTCACACTTATCTAGAGTAGAAAACCTAGAATCTTGGCACCATAAGCTCCCCCTTATATCACACTCACTTCTTGGGGCTATCAAGATCTACTTCCCAAGGGTCATCACTTCCCAAGGGACTATTGCCTCTACTAAGGAGCGCAAGAATGTGGGATGTCTTCATGGGCATGGGTGACCCCCTAAGCCAGTAGATAGAAAGGATTTTGGCATTATAGACATGATTTTTAGTTTGGTCACTCCATTTAGAAAGTGAATGATAAAGTTCTCAAAAGGTCTCCTAGCCTCTAGAACTGAGGCTTGACACAACACAACGATACTAGAGGAGAGCTATCATGCAAGAATATCATTGATAGGATATTAACCATATCGAGTTTTTTATAAAGGCTAGAGTATAGACCTAGCATTGGCCCATTACAACTTTGAGGTTGACCCCTAGGACTCACCAAGTATTGAGTCTTGGTTCCAAAGCAAGCATCTCTAAAAGAAATTGCTTGGATTTCTATTAGACCCAAGATCTATGAATGGAAAGGATAGAGGATACATCCATGCAACTCTTAGGGTTCTAAGCAATGCAAAGACATTAAAAAAATAAATAAATTTCATTTTATAGCACCAAACTAAGCTTTAGCTAATCTAATAAAAACCACACACATAGTTTGAACAAACACACAAGTCCTTGTTAATGTCTTGCACCAAACAATTAGTAGTTTTTAATAGATTAGTCTTCTCCCAATGAGTGGCACATGTTGCAAATAGATCATTAGTAACAAAAAAAATCTAATCTAGGTCCCACAATCAAAATTAAACCCTAGCTTCAAATTATGACTAAAACTTGACCTTTTTATGAAGCAACTACACCTTGACTATGCAAACTGAGCTAAAGAAGGTCAAAAACACTCAAGAGGTTCCCAAGTATGCTCAAATAGTGCAAACTATGCCCATGGTGCAGTTGGGGCTAGTTAGAGTGTAGTTGGGAAGCTAGGAACAAACTAGGGTGAAATAGGGTCAAAATAGCACCCACAACATGCAAAACTAAAAGCAAGACTTTGAAGTGCACTTTGACAGTGTCAAGTGCACCCTTGGTGTACTTGGGTCTAAGAAGGGCATAGCTGGTAGTTTTGGAGTGTAGTTGATTAGATTAGAACAATAAACAAGGGTTATATTGAGTCCTAGGCCCCTAAAATAGCTTCTTAAGGCACCCAAGTGTGCCATGACAGTACCAAGTACAGACCTAGGATAGAGAGCTATAGAAATTCATAAATAAAAGATAAATGATTGTTATCGAGCCTCCTAATTAGACTAGGTGTGATCAAAATAACCAAAAATATGTTAAACTCCTTCAAATGAGCCCCCTCCTTGCACCTACAAGCACAAAGTACAGAAAACCAAAGTTAGTAAGCATGACATTCATGTTGGGTTCACCAATTATAGGACTAGAAAATGGGTTAGAACCTAGCATACTATGAGAAACCACAAAAATAAATCAACATAGACTAAAACCTTCTAATCTATAATGAAAACCAATTAAAATAAAGAAAATAAATATAAGTGAAACCCCCTCTTCAATTCTAGTTCACATGTCCTTCTTTCTTCTCCATTTTGATGTAGCTCTGATTACCTATGGTGCACACAATTTAAAGAAAATAAAAATGATATGATGATACTATTGAGAATACTAGAAGCATGGTTCAAGCCTAATGGGTTCTAAGGATAAAAAAATGAGTACAATATGGCTCAATTATAGCCAAAACGCAAGAGGTGAGACATGAATGAGGAGATGGACACTTGTCAATTCAAGTGTGCAACTTGGAATGATAATTATTAGAATATTTATGGAAAATATGACACATTATGGAAAATGTAGGATTCTATGACACATAAAATTTAATATGGCTAAATTTAGAGGAAAACCTATGACATGCATATGACGGATCAAAGCCACTTGTAGACAAGAATCTTATGGTGAATATGGCTTATTATAGTCATGTGTAAGGAATAATATATGTCAAATATGATACATATTGGTGAAGTTTAAAGAGAAGATCTATGACATATGATGTCCATGTATCAAGACTGGGTGGAATATTTGAATTAAAAAAACATAATTCCACACAAATGAAAATTAGTAAAATAGAAATTAGAGGTGGAAATAGGACTTAGGAGATTGAGAATTCACATAGTTTGCAAAGGTGAATCAATTAATTAATAAATATTAATTAATTGAGAATGTGGGTTAGTCAAAATGATTAGTAATGTGGGGTGAAAGTAACTGAAATAACATAGGAATAGATTATGAGTTAACTAATCCTATAAGGTAAATTAGTAAATGATTGGCTAGTTTGATTTGATAAATGTAGGATTATCCTTTTGATGAGATGCAATGATTATACAGATCGATTAGGATGATGGTAGGTAGACAAAAGTCATGATCAAATTGGTTTAGTGATTAGGATTGATAACATGCCAAGGACATATGATATGGATTAAGGATATGTGACATTTAATGTGCATTATAAATGCAACAGGATTAAAGTTGATTGATAACATTGATTATAATAACATCAATAGACATTATCAATGTTATTAAATTGACTGGATAATGCCATGATCTAACACTGAGGGACCCAACAATGTCAATGATTAGATGATAAAAATGATAGATTTGACCTAGTGTCGAGGGAAATGGTGATACTAAGGTCATATTTATAGGTTTGATAGCTTTCCAAGGCACTAAGGGACATGACAATGCCTAGGGTTAGATAAATGATGCTTAATTTGAGATGTTTGACATGTTTTGGGTTGATTTGGGATGATTTTGGGTTGATTACCATAGACTCTAATGATATTGAAATGGTTTTGGGTTGATCAGATGAGATTATGATGATGTTGAAATGATTTGGAGTCAATTTTGTAAAGTTTGGATAAAACATTAACCAAGTCTGAAATGATCTACAATTGATTTGGAAGGGGGTGTGAATGATGAAGGATATTATTGAAATACACTTGAATGATAATAAATTTGGCCAAAATATTAGAATTAGTAAAATGAGAAAATAGGACGTGTTAGTATGAAAATGTGATCAAACAGTAGAGGTGAACAATTTTTTAGCGTCTACATTTTGCCCCTCTTTGACACAATGTGATATAGAGTATTCTATCAAAGAATACTAATGTAAAAGCCAAAGAATAATTCCTTTGTAAAGGTAGTATATATAGGTGCCCCCTAAAGAAATTTACCAAAAAATGCATATAATAGGTCAATTTGTTGACAACAAGAAGACAAAGCTGTAGCAACTTACAGATCACAAATCAGAGCTCAACTACAAAATTTATGGGGTTAGAAGTGAAAAATGCATCATGACCAACATACAAAATTCCTCTTGCATATCCATCTAGGTAGCAATAGGAATATAAAAGGGCTTGAAGAGGGGTTTGGAGGTCATTTTTACTCTCTCATTTTGAAGAAAAGAGCTATAGAGAAAGGAACATGGACAAACTACCCAGGGAGAAAAATCATGGAGAATGAGTGTGTACCAACCAACAATAGTCATACAAAGGACCATTGGTGCATACATTGATGCCCCTCTATGTATTTTATTGATTTCATGCATTTTAGGATTGGGCAGGAATCAAATAAGGCCCAATTGGTGTCCCGAGGATAGTCTAGGGCATCTAGCTACCCCAAGTTCCCTCAAAACACACCCAAGTGCATATTGAGAACACTTTTCATGACAAAGTGTGCACTAAGTTCACTTGGCATGACCAAGTGTGCACTAAGCACAATTGGGAGGCTAAAGTATGCTCCAAGATGCTCTGGGAGGTCAAAAATAGGGGAAATAGACTCGAAACAGCCCAAAACACTGTGCATATTCCTAAAACCCTAGAATGAGGTCAAAACATAGGTCAATCTAGTTAAACATGGTTAAAGGTGGTCAAAATTAGTCAAACCTAGGTCAGATTTAGCTCAAACATGGTAGAATGTTGACAAGGAGTGATGTAGATGGTAGAAAAATGCAAATGAACTTGGAAGGCCCAAAATTTGGTATGCATATTCAAAACTCTAGAAATAGTTCCAAACATATGTCAACCTAGTCAAACATGGTCAAAAATAGTCAAACTTAGTCAAACCAAGGTTAGATTTGGTAGAAAGTTGGCAGAAAGATATGTAGAGGGTCAAACATAATGCAAATGAATTTGAAATGACCCAAAATTTGGTGTATGTTAAAAACTCTAGAAGAGTTCAAAACATAGGTCAACCTAGTCAAAAATGCTCAAAAATAGTCAAAATTATTCAAACTTAGGTCAAACATGGTTCATACTTAAGCTAGACTTAAAAGAAAGCCTCAGAACATTGACAAACAATATATAATTATGTAGGAGGACCTTGCCCTATTGTGGACAAGGGGACACAAACGCCAGAGCCTATCTTTGCATCATTGGATGACCATGGGTGAGCAATAGATCTTGGAAGGGCTTAGGCTTTACCATATCACCTTTATGCCAAAGGTTAGATGTAACAGGGGGTTGCTAACAAGTTTGACAAAGAGGTAGCATTTAGAGACTACATCCTTCCATCTACCCACTGGAGAGGCCACTGTGACTTTGGAGGATGTATGGTGCATCCTCTAGATTTTGATCTATGGGGAGTTGTTAGTATATGATCTTGTAATAGGGTGGGCAAAACTAACTCTAAAAATTATTTCAAGCTTAAGGATGTTATTCAAGACCTCATTGATGGAAGAAAGGTTATTACAAATGGCCTAATTAAAAATTCCAATCATAAAGCCTTCAAGCAACCATTATCTAAATAAAAAAAGGGGGAATCATCTCATGCTAATAAGAAAAACCATGATGCCAAGATCAACTACACTTATACTAATACAGATAATGTCATAAACATGTTGGAATCTATTGAACATATTTGTATGAGGGTCCTAAGTTTGACAAGGAACCTAACTATGACATGCATGATGAGAATCCTAAGGTGGTCTTGAAAACCTTAAATGCTTAACAAAACTATAGAGTCACTAGGCCGAAGGTAATTCTTAAGGTGGTGAAACCACCCTCTTTTCTTGGTGAGACACTCAATGTTGTCGCCGAGGGGAAATCCAAGGTATCCTAAAACTCAAAAATGACCCTAAGAAAACTTCCTCATCCAAATTGGTAGCTACACTGGCCATATCTAGTTATGATCTTATTAGTTAGTTGTAATTAACCCCTACACAAATTTCCATCTTTGAGTTTCTAGAATTATCTCCTTTGCAAAAGGAGATTCTTAAAAAAGCTTTATGTGTAGCCAATGTTCCCATGGATATTGACACTGAATGATTCCAAGCTATGGTCAATCATATTTCCTCACCTCACTATCTCACATTCTCTAATGAAGATGACAAATCACTTATTCATCCCCACAACCTAGCTCTCCACATCAAAGTCCAAATCTTTTGTACTTACATCTGTCAAGTCCTAATAAAAATGGTGATGGGTAAAATATTACCTCCTTCAATGTCATCCAATAGCTAGGCATCTCTAAATTTTCTATTGATCTTAGATAAAAAATCACCATCAAAGCATATGATGAGGTTGAACAGCCTTCTAAAATCCTAATTGTGTTTCCCTATCTATATAGGTCCCATAGAAAAAGATGTGGTATTTCAAGTCTTATACATCTCACTGGTACATAATTTTTTGCTAAGAAGACCATGGATCCATGACATGCAAGTTATGCCATCAATGTACCATTACTGTATAAAATTCTCATTCAATGGTACAAAGATCCTTATTCTAGGGGATAATTTAGTATCCATCAACATGCTCACTACTTCTTAAATGCTAGTCCCCAATAATCAGTCTTCTTATGAGCTCAAACCATCCTACAAGTTATGTGAATAGAAATTGAAAATGATGAGCCTTAGTATGCAAGAATACACTCTAGATTCTATTGTTGCTTTGCTAGTTTCTCTTAGTTCGCATGGGAAACCTTCTAAGAGACGAAAGCCTTTGGCTTTTGCCATGACCATCTTTGGGATCTTTTTCCAATTCTTTATTGATTTAGGAGTAGAATAAGAAGATCAAGCTATAAGAGATTGGATTTATAGGAAAGAACAAGATGTTGAGGAGGTTATGGTCACTACTCCCATTTCTCTGAAGCATTATGGAAAAGGCTATAAATTCTTGCAAAACTTGGGATATCATGGCCAAGGGTCCCTAAATGGTGATGATAAATCTCTTTTAGAACCCTTAAGTCATACTAAAGATGCAAAATAGAGATATTTCTGGCCTAGGCTTTGGGTTAGAAGATGAATTACCAAGGTTTGATAGATGGCCCCCTATGACTAGTGAATTAGAGCATGATGATCCACCCTTTACTATTATCACTCTACAAGAAGAGGATTGAAAATATACTACTTCCCTTCTTTTGGGAGAAGCCAAATGGTCACTCATAATGATATTGAGGCTTCCACCTCTAGACAAAATTAACTTGGTGAATCTGATAATGAAGATCCCAACAAAGGAAGAATAAGACAAAACATCACTTGATTTCTAACCTAGAATTAGAGCACTAATTCTAGTGAATATGAATTTGAATCTCTCTTAGACACATCTTTTGAGTTAGGAGTGGATGGAATACATGCGTATGTCACCCAACCAAACATAGTCAATGAGACTAGTCTAGAGTCTAACTAGCTTGGCTCACAATTTGCTTTAGTTGATCACATTGATTCCTCTAAGTCTACTCTTGATTTAGATTCCTTTTAAGTTTTTCCTATAGGCTCAATTTCTTGTGTCACCAAAGATAATTCCTTCCACATCAACAATATTGAAGCTTCCACTTCTCTCTCATTGATACACCTTAATTTCACAAACTGGTCTATTCAACACTAAAGACTAGAACTAACATCTTTTCAAAATGACTATGAGATCGCTTGCTACCTAAATGTCATTAAACCCATGGTGTCTTCCACTAGTGAATGAATGATTAAAATGATGGAGATGGAAATCAAGTACCTCAATCACAAAATTAAAAGAAAATTTAAAAACAAGTGTTCAAATAGTGAAAACCACTTCATGACAGTGTCTAAGCATCATAAAAGTTTAAAAAAAAAGACACATCCAAGGGCGAAAACCTCTTTGAGGTGCCTAAGGACGAGATGCTTGGTAGTCTACTAAGATATTTTTAAGATAGATCTTTGGTCCTCATTGAACCTACACAGGCTATCAATCTTGGTACAAAGGTCCCCTAAGATCATTCATGTAACTCAATCATTTTCAACTGAGGAAAAGGAAGAATTTACTAAATTCTTCCAAGAAAAGAAGATAAAATTTGGATGGACCTATTCAGATATGTTTGGCCTCGACATGGATCTTATCATGCATCACCTATCTATTTCTCTTGGTTCCAACCCATCAAGAAAAAACTAAGAAAAATGCACCCTCATGCGGCATTTCTGGTAATAGTTGAGCTTGAAAAATTGTTAAGTGCAAAATTTATCTAAGCTATTGACTATGCAAAGTGGATCTCCAACATTGTGCCTATGTCCAAACATGATAAGTCCATTTGTGTCTACAAAGATTCTAGAGACTTGAAAAAAGCATGCCCTCAGAAAAATTTTCCACTTCCTAACATAGACATGATAGTGGAAATGATGGTGGGTTATGAAATATACTCTTTAATGGATGGCTTTTCTGGATACAATCAAATTAAAATTGCCCATGGAGATCAAGAGAAAATGGCTTTTACATGTGCATGTGGTACTTTCTATTGGAATGTCATACCATTTTGGTTAAAGAATGAAGGAGCCACTTACCAAAGAGCCATGACTACTATCTTTTGCAACATGATGCATAAGAATGTGGAATATTGTGTTGATGATACATTACCTAAATCCAAGAAAAGAGATATGCAACTTGGTGAATTGAGTTCGATATCAGATTGCATGGAATAGTTTCAACTTAGGTTAAATCCCAAAATGTGCTCTTTTGGTGTCACATTAGGAAAGTTTCTAGGCTACATCATATCTAAAAAAGGCATAGAAGTTGATCCAAAAAAGGTGCAAGCCATTATGAAAATGTCTCCTCCTAAGAATATCAGTTAACTAAGAAGTCTTCAAGGACGTATTTGGTCTATTACAAGGTTTATATCTTAGTTAGCTAATAGAGCACAATAATTCAATTAATACTTGCAAAAAGGATCCATGTATATTTAAAAATGAAGAATTTCAAAAGATCTTAGATCAAATCAAAGGATACTACCACCTATACCTAAGAAACCTTTGATCTTGTACATATAAGCTATAGATTCTTCCTTAGGAACATTACTAGCTAAAAGTGATGAGAATGGAATGGAATTTCATAAAAATTATATTAGTTGCACTTTGGATGCTTATGAAGTAAATTATATCAACATTAAAAGGGCTTGTCTTGCAGTAGTATTTACCTCTCAAAAACTTAGGCACTACATTCTTTCTGACATGGTGCATCTTATTGCAAAAAATGATCCTCTTAAATACCTACTAGGTAAAGTTGCACTTACTAGAAAACTTGCTAAATGGATGATGATTCTTTTTGAATTTGATATTCAGTACAATGAAAGTAAATCCATTAAGGGAAAAAATATAGTTGATTAACTTGATGAGTTTCCATTACAGTACAATACTCCAATGTAGATTGATTTTCATGATACCTATGTTATCTATGTCACTGAGAGGAAATAGAATATGTTCTATGATGGTTCACACAACCAGAATGAAGTTGGTGCAAGTATTTTGTTTCACATCTCATGGTTACACAATACCAAAGTCCTTCAAACTCTTGTTTCCATGCATAAACAATATAAAAAAGTATGAGGCTTTAACCAATGGGATTAGAATGGCTCTAGAATGGAGGATCATAGAACTTCACATCTACCAGGACTCTCAGCTTGTCATTAATCAAGTTAATAATGAATATCAAACTAAAGATGACAAGCTTTTACATTACAAGAAATATATTGGTACCCTAAAGAACTTTTTCTCATTCGTAATATTCTAGCAAATTCCTATAGTAGAAAATAAGGTTGTAGATGCTATGACCACTTTAGCATCTATTCTACAATTTCAAGAGCATGAATCTCACTTTGAGTTCCTAGTGGAATAATTATGACACCTTGCATATGACTCCCCTAACAATTATGTAATCTACACAATTTTTGGTCAAGACTCCTCTTGTTATTCCAATATCTTCTCCTACCTACATGATCAAATAATTCCTAAAAATCTCATGTGCAACCAAAAATATCAACTTTTTTGCAATGTATCCCACTATACCCTTGTCTCTAATGAATTGTATAGGAATGGTATCAATGAAACTCTTCTTAGGTGTCTAGAACTAGAAGAGTCCAAAAAGGCATTGGATGAAGTCCATGATAGTATTTGTGGGGCACACTCTAATGGCCTCTCAAAATTGCTTAGGGTGAGTTACTATTTGCCAACTATGCAGGCTGACATTGTCAAATATGCTAAATCTTGCAAGAAGAGTCAACTACATGGTAACCTAATTCATGCTTTTGGGGGTGAGCTTATTCCTAATATCATATATTATCCTTTTTGGCAATGGGCCTTTGATTTGGTTGGAAAATTTCATCCAAGCTCATCTAATGGACAAAAATTCATCATTACAATGACTGAATACTTCACAAAATAGGTTAAAGGCATGCCCTTATCTGCTACTATAGGAAATCATGTTGTCTTGTTCATTCTCAACCATGTCATATGTCTCTATGTTATCCCATCCTCTATTATCACTAACAACGGAGGGTAGTTTAAAGATAAGGAACTCAAGCAACTCTGCAAGAAATTCAAGATAAAACAACACTAGTCCTCTATATACTACCCTCAAGGGAATGGCCAAGATGAGGCCTCTAAAAAGACATTGCTAATTATCCTATATAAAATAGTCCTCAAATCAGGTAGACATTGGCATTTACAAATCAATCCAACACTATGGGCTTACAGGACCACTATACACACTCCTTTAAGGGCTACACCTTTTTTACTAGTCTATGGTTCTAAAGATTTCCTACCGTTAGAAGTTGAGATTCCCTCATTATGAGTATCTATACATGGATTAATCACTAATGAAGACCATAGAGCTACGAGGATACATGAGCTAGAAACCCTTGATGAATGCCACAAGGCCACTTTTGATCACATGAGGGATTATCATAAAAGAATGCCTACTAGCTACAACAAAAAGGTCCATTATCATGAGTTCCAAGTGGGTGAACTCATTTTTTGAGAGAACCCAAAGAATTAGAAAAATATCATAACCTCACCAAGTCAATCTTCAGAACTTGAGTGTCTTCATGTGGGCCGACTTTGTAATATTTGTGTTAACTTATATCATGGCCAACTTTGTAATTTGTATAATTGAATTGATATATATGAAATGAATTGTATCATATCCAAGTGTGTAAGGAAAGTGAATGTGAATGCAATATAAGTGAATATAATTAGAGAAGAGTAGAAAGAGCGAATCAAAAAGGCTACAGTAGTATAAGGAGTAGCAAAGTCATATCTATCATAGCAAGGTCATTTGTACTTAAGAGAATCTCACTTAGCAAACCAAGTTGTAGATCAGAGATCATCTACTATTTCATCCTAATAGGTGGATCAGTCAAATTCTTTAACAAGGTAGACCTAATAATATTTTGTAAATCTCCTTGTTGAGTGCATACTTAATTGTATGTTTGTAAATCCTTTCACAAGATTGTCCTAGTAGTCCTTGTTGCTCCTAATAGGGCAGATCATCAAAAGTGATCAATGTAAGCTTTAATAGGCTAACTTTATACTGTAGCACTAAATTTTGTGGGTATCATCCCCACCCCAATTTTACTTCCTATTTGGAAGGTTTTTGGGTCGCCAAATCTTTGTGCTATAGTTTTATGAATGCTTTCATTTTTTCAATTTATTATGCATGTAATGAGATCATATTACATGTGATGGATTAAATGCTAATCAGATTGTTGGATTAAGAGTTGAAATTGTTGAAATTGTAGAAGTTACTGATTCACCCCTCCCCTCTTAATAAGTTAGCATAGTCTAGAATATTCCTAGAAATTGGTATCAAAGCATTGTGGTTCTCAAGAGAAAGCTTAATAGCTTGAGAAAAGGTCAAGGCCATGGAGATATTCATACTTGACAAAGCTATCAACAATGAGAAGCTAGATTTGGAAATGGCCATTGCCCAACTCAAGAAAGCAAAGGAGCAACTCTCTCAACCCCTAAAAAGAAGAAAAGAACTTGCAATTCAAATGAATTATCATCTCTACATTGAACACTTTCATTCAAAAAATTCAAATGAAGCCAATGAAGCAATCAAAGAACTCCTAGAAAAGAATGGTTCCCTACAAGAAAAAGTAAGGAAACTAAGAAGAGAACAAGAAATTCAATCAGTAAGCTTATGTGAAATCATGGAGTAGAAAAACAAGATAAATGAAGAGATATATGGAAGGAACAATGAAATCTAGAACCAAATTCTTCAGCAAGAAGATCTTATTGATCATCTTTTTGATGCAAATGAGGAAATCATGAGCCAAAGATTTGAAAATGAAAGAATGAGAAATGATCTAAATTCTGAAAGGCAAATCAATGAAAGATTGCAAAATGATCTAAATTGTAAAAGGAAAATCAATGAAAGAATGATAAAATTGCAAGAAGACATGAATCAATTGAATTAGAAAAATATTTATAGACAAAAAGGAAAAGTAGGTATTTTATATGTAGAAGAACGAGAATCATCCAAGAAAGGAGCTCAAAAGAACCAAAGACCTACTTACAATCACTGTGGTAAGATAGGTCATACATCAAATAAATGTTGGAGCAATGGAAAATAAAAATTCAATGGAAAGTGCTACAATTGCAATCAGCATGGTCATAAGGCTAATGAATGCAAAGAGAAACCAATATTTTAAGGTAAATGTCAGAAATGTAAGAAACTTGGACACAAGTCATCAAAATGCAAAACCAAGATATTGAATCCAACAGAACAAATTATGAAAGCAATATTTGATTAGGACTACAACAGTTGGTGCAAATGTCATTACTATGGAGAACTTGGATGCATTGGTATAAATTATGTAAAGCATCATTTGAGAAAAAGAGATACTACTAAAAGATGTTTCATTTGTACAAAACTTGGTCATCTTGCCAAGAAATACATTAAGAATGGTAGAATTAAAGATGAGAAAAAGGAAAAGGCTAATAACATCTAAAAATAGATGAGGCAACAATGGGTTCCAAAGTCTAATGAGGATACAAGTCCAAGCAATGGTGATCAAGTCACTCAAGAATTGGGTGACTCTACCATTTCTACTTAAGTTCTTAAAGGAGAAACTAGAACTATGCTATCAAAGAAGACATCCAAAATAGTTCTAGATTGAAAGAGAAAAATGATCCAAATCTATATTCAAGATACAAAGGGATCACTGAGTACAATTGTCTACCGAGTTATCTTCTCTACCAAGTAGGGTTGGGTCACAAACTCTACCGAACAAGGTCGGGAGTAATAAAGATGCATATATTTACTGAGTCATAAAGAATTTGTCGAATTATCAATACAAAGTAGTGGATGATAGTCTATCAACATGATGTCTATCAATTTACCTTTTGTACTAAGCATTTATGGAAATATAATTAAGAAAAGGCATGAAATTTAAGTGATTTCTTATCGTGAAATTTTGAGTGCTATTGTGAAAGTGAGATCTTTAGAGCTACCAAGAAATTTGAGAGTATTTCTAGAAAAAAATTTCAAATTCTCTCAAACCCTACCGAGTCAAGATGGCATCTAGCAATAGCAAGGTTAAGAGAGGATCTAAAATGTTGGTTTGTGGAGTAGAATGGAAGGAAAAAAAATTCAATCTCACTCTGGCAATCACTGAAACCCAACATCCAAATGGGCCATAATTGCAAAATCCCTCCAAAGGTACTTCTGATCAATGATATTCACACTCATTTCAAATGTGTTATTCAAGAGATTAGTACATTGGAAATGGATAATGCCCTAGGCCAACTTTGTGTGAATGGACTGTTGAAACCTGAGCACCAACACCTAAAAACAAAAGGGTTAACTCGCATCCCTCACATGCCCTATGAATTTCAAGTTAAATGGATTAGGTTTATCCTCATTCAAGTGCATAATGGATAGTTTTGGTTGGAACAACCAATGTTGATCAAAAAGAAGATGATTCATTGAATCATTGGTCTCCCAATGTTAGCCAAATCCAAAATGAAAAAAACCCTAGGTTAAGTAGAACTGGAAAAGAAAACCCTAGCAGAATGGGATGGTAGAGGAATGAAAATTAGTAGTGTTTCCAATATGGAATTGAAATTTAGTATTCACATCATTACACACAAGATATATAGCTCTAGCAGGTTGAATAGTGTGTCATGTGAAGTTGTGTACTTGGCATACAAGGTGGTAAAGAACAATTTATCATTTGACCTTGATAAGCTATTGTTGAGATATCTCAATAAAAATATGGAAATCATAAGGACGTCAAATAATAACCCATTTAAGTTTGGTTCCTTGTTAACCTGTCTATTCTTTTATGTTCAGAAATTCTTCCCTTCAAAAGGCACTATTGTTTGGAGAAAAGATGTGCCTGTATTATATCAGATAAATGATTTTATTGCTGAAATGGGTGAAAACTATAATAGTATTATGGACAATTATTTTGATGCATTTAAGGAGAAAATGAACAATAGGTTTTGAATCCCCAAGAAACTAGTTGAAGGTTATAAGGATGATGTGTGTTTCATGGTGGATTGTGACAAAAGTGTACATTTAGGTAGTTAAGCCTAGAATTGTGTGGGTAAAACCTCTTGGTTATGAGGTTAATATTGATGAAACTAAAGATATCATTAAAGCTCTTGTGAATGATCCATTTGATCCTAAGGTAGCATATTTTGGCACATATGATGAAGCAAAAGCCAAGATTGAACTTGAAATAAAGCTTCCTCGGGTAATAAACAAAGGGAAGAAGAGAATTGAAAAACCCTTTTTTTGACCAAGGGAAAAGGTGATGATGAGGAAGAAGAGGATGTGGAAGCAAAGGAGGAGGCAAAATCTGAGGAAGAAGAACCATTAAGGAAGAAAGGCAAGGTGATTATCACCAAGCTGCAAAAGTCATCCACTATAGTATTCACAAGGAGATCTTCAAGGAGGAGACATTGTATTTAGAAAACCTCCACCCAACATCTAAGACAGATTGAAAGATCTAGAAGTAGGAACTAGAATAAAAAAAATTAAATCACTAAAATATGAAATCAAGACAACAAAGGAGCAAAAGAAGATTGAATACTTGGTGATAGATAAGATGGGAAAACAAAAATACTCACCTGACTAGCTTGCTTCTCAAATTCCTAATGATTTGTTGGAAAAGATGAAGCCAAGATGGGAATTTGCTATGAAAATTTTCAAAGACATATATGGGAAAACCTTGAGGTAAAAGAGTCACTGAAGAAAAATGAAGAAAATTTGACTTTGAAGTTTAATACCTATCTAATTTTGATGAAGGATATTGAACATGTTGTAAAGAATGTAACAAACACTTGGAAGAATATCTATCTATTACATAAACCAAGTGATTTTCTAGTTGATGTTAAAGATGATAATGATGATGAGGATAAGGAGAAAGATGAAGAAGAAAATATTGAAGATGTAACTCATTTTGACAATGAATAAGATGAAGAGGATCAAGGACAAGAGGCTACCGAGGAAGCAAAGCAAGATGATGAGGAAACTGATCCAGTTAAGATAGCTACAGTAGTTATTGCCTCACTTCCTCACTCTCCAAGCAAACCAGTAACTATATCAAGCATGAAGATAGCCCCAGCAAGTTTGATTGTGACCACCAGTTCCAATCCAAATGTCTAATCACTCTTTGCTCCTACTCAACTTAGCACATCATTGATAGAAGTGACCTCCACTTCATCTACTAAGATGAAGACTCTTCCTTCATTAATCGAGTTGAGTACTTCAATTTTGAGCACATCAATTTTGGATTCTTCAGGTATTTCTATAAATATTCCTTTAATAAGCACAATACCAATTTTTACAAGAAGTCCTAGCATGTCTACAATTATTTCTATTCTGGGTAAAAAAGTAATAAGTGTAAGGACAGTTGAGCCCAAGGTTCAATCGAGCACCAAAATTTTGGGAAAAGGAAAAGAAATTGAGGAAGAAATTGATTTAGATGAGGAAATTTTAATCCCAAATTGGGACATTTCCAAGCTTACTCCAGACCAAATTCAGTCATTTGGTGAACTCCTCCAAAAGAAGGCTAAACAAAAAAGACTAAGAGAGGAGAGAGATAAGGAATTCAAAATTATTGAAGATGCAAAGAACATTTTTGTAGAGGCCATAGGTATTGAGGTTGATTCTTCTCAACCAATTTTTTATCAGCTAGTAGAGGTAGTGCAAAAATTTAATGGAGATACTGAGGGACAAGATAAGCTAGTGTAGAAAGAAAAAAAGAAGTTTGATAATAAAGTGTTGGAGCACATTCCTCAGTAGATAGCTATAAATCAAGTAGAACTTTCTACAAATTTTTGGTAATTTAGAAGCATCTTATAGAAATGTGTCATCACTTTTTGGAATTCTATGTGATGTTTCTAAGTTTACTAAGGAAATAAAGGACAAATTGTCAAAATTCGATGAAGATTTTAAGGCTAGTGCTCAATAGTTGCAACATGACTCTAGTTCAAGCTATGCACATTTCAAGAAAATAAGATTTTTGCCAGATATGCAAGTATAATTGCTCAAAGAACAAGCAAGAATTAGATCCACATTGATAGATATACAAAATATGATTCTTCCCAACATGGATGCACTATGGAAACATATTACATATTCAAAAACTCTCATCCATGACAATAATTTCTCCATAGCAAACCATATGATAGAATTGTTAGTAGAAGTACAAATTGCACTTCACACATGTAACGTCCTACAAGACAATTGGGATAAAACCTTGGAAATAATTCTCTAGGTACATTCAAAAAATTTATCTCATTTTGGTGTTACTATGTAAATAAATACAATAAATCTTTGGCATTAATGTCAAAAAGGGGGAGAAAGATATTTGTATGGAGAAAGACCTATGTTATGGAGGAGAACATGTAATAAGTTGTAAAAACAATGGGGGAGTAAGATATGTACAATAAGATATGGTGTATATAGCAAGAAGATCTATAGTATACTCTATCAAAGAACCTTACCATGTACAGCTATATACCTTACAAAATCAATTTTTAAAAATCTCAAAAATAGTATACTCTACTGAGCTAGTATCACAAGGTGATGGATTAAAGATATTCAAGAAACTTTTTGAATTTAGTTTTGGTTGATAAGTGTTTTTGTCATTAATGCTAAAGGGGGAGATTGTTGACATATTAGTCAAGTTTTTTTATTAGTGACACACACTTATTTAGATTGTATATAGCTACCGAGCTTATTGTATAGCTATCAGTGTTTTTCGAGTTCTACGGTTGCTACCAATTCCTTTGGACAAATCCCAATGGTTACCAAGTAGTCATAGTTATAGTGAAGATCAACAATGTAAATCATACATCTCAGTGTATATTGAGTTTACTAGTGCAATCTAAGCTATGCAATATTCACTAAGTTCACAATGTATGTGATGTGATTCTAGTGTTAATCAAGCTACTCAATGTTAACCAAGTGAGTCATTTTATACCAAGCTCAAGGTGATAGTGTTTACCAAGTCTTGCCATGTTAAACAATTAATTTAGTTTATATGACAAGTTTCACAGTATCTACTAAGTCACCAATGAAAACTGAGTTCAAGACTACTTAGAAGTGATCAGTATGGACCGAGCTTCTACATCTATTGAGTGCATGATAATTTTGAGCATTGACAGTGGATACTGAGTATCAAAACCTCATCAAGTCAATCTTCAAAACTCAAGTGTCTTCATGTGGGCCAACTTTGTAATATTTGTGTTAACTTATATTGTGGCTGAATTTGTAATTTGTATAATTAGATTGATATGAAATGAATTGTATCATATCCAAGTGTATAAAGAAATTGAATGGGAATGCAATATAAGAAAATATAATCAGAGAAGAGTAGAAAGAGAAAATTACAAAGGCTACACTAGTATAAGGAGCAATAAAGTCATATCTATCACAGCAAGGTGATTTGTACTTAAAGGAATCTCATTCATCAAACCAAGTTGCAGATCAAGGATCATCTACTATTTCATCCTAATAGGTGGATTGGTCAAATCCTTTAACAAGGTAGACCTAGCACTCTTTTGTAAATCTCCTTACCGAGTGCATACTTAATTGTATGTTTGTAAATCCTTTCACAAGGTAGACCTAGTAGTCCTTATTGCTCCTTACAGGGTAGATCATCAGAAGTGATCAATGTAAGTTTTAACAGGCTAACTTTATACTGTAGTACTAAAGTTTGTGGGTATCATTCCCACCCCAAATTTACTTTCTATTGGGAAGGTTTCTGGGTCACCAAATCTTTGTGTCATAGTGTTATGAATGCTTTCATGTTTTCAATTTCTTATGTATGCAATTAAATCAGATTACGTGTGATGGATTAGATGCTAAATGAATTGTTGGATTAAGAGTTGAAATTGTTGAAATTGTAGAAGTTACTAACTTACCCATCCCCTCTCAGTAACTTAGCATAGTCTAGAATATTTCCAACAATCTACAGCATAGGATGCTATGATATTTCTCACTATTAGATGTAAGTCCTAAAGAAATGGACATGTGACATACACACATGCACTTAGACATTAAACTTGCTAAGATATGATGAACTTTATCTTCTTTATGTATTGTCTATGATAGTTTATTTGCTAAAATTTCCCTCCCTAATAGTCTTTCAAGGATGTCATGGACTAGATGACTGGGGGCATGAGGCATGGGGCATATTTTACTTATTTTCTTCTTGTGGGTATACATTTTTAACCTAAGGTGTTGAGAGCCTTTGCACTTGTCCTACTTGACACTTTGGGCCTATAATGTATCATCCTTGTCTATTTTTGCAAGACCACACTCAGGGGTTATCTTGGTACTTATGCATTGATATAGGTGTAATCTTGCTAAACTAAACTTAGGGAATCTAACCACATCAGTCATCTTAACTTACATGTCTTTGATTCTTGGGTTGAAATCCCACATACGTATCTAATACAGATCATTTTCATATCTTCATAGTTATACTAGTGAGACTTGTATGATCTTTCAATGTCCCTAAATAATTCTCAATGATGAAATTAGAGTCTAAATGTTTTGCATCCCTTGAAAGTAAACCATTCTACATACTAGTTTTCATTATAGGCCCATTCTGGCTTAGTCTTGCATTTTTCATTTGGAGAGAGCTATCTCTTCATCTTTCACAAAAATGTCAACTAACTGCATTCATCTATTCTCACTCTTTACCTTAATTATGTCCTTCATTTCTTGTCAATCATGTCCACTTTTTTTCTTCTTCTATACCTGTCATCACAAGGGGCTAATCTAATCATGTACATGTACATGTAAGATCCAAAATCTAGATAATTTTCTAAAAATATATATGATATATTAAAAATGTCACGAGGACATCAGACTAGACCTACTCCTAGACCTAAGACTAACTCTGGTCCTCCTAGGCTTGAGATGGTCATGGTGGTAGAGCTTGTCTCCTATCTAGAAATTGCATCACACCCTCTAATCACCCTACTCACTCTAAATAGTTAGGGAGCCCTTGTCCTGGTAGTAGCACACCCTTGTATGTAGCATCATAATAAGTTTCTCATGCTATATAGTGATCTCCCTCATGCCTCACTGCATCTCACTCCTTATGGATCTCCTCACTATGCACTCACTCATCAATGAGTTGTTGATCTTGCACGGCTATGGTGATCTATGTCACCTACACCTCTACCTCTAGTGCTCAAATCCACACATCCCTAGGATCCTCTTTCTTTCCTCCTACTATGGCTCTTTCCCTACTCTCTTGTGCCTCAAGTGTCACTTTATCTCCTCCTTATCCCCTTCCTCATGGCTTAGGTTCATGTTCGTCTTCCTGTAGGCCCTCATGAACTACTCCCTACCTTCACCTATCTCTCACCTCTACCTTCGACATCACCTCTATGTCTTTCTACCTTGGTAAGTGCATCTAGGCATGTATATTATGGCAATGGATGTCTATTCATCTCATAAGTATATGTCAGATTTGCACCTGCATCCACTAGATATGGCCAGTAATATTAAAGCTCTCACATCAAAGCTTGTGTATCTCTCAACATTGTCTAGTAATCCAACATAAGAAGCTAGTCCTGATCCTCCTCTCTGTAAAAGTAGGCATATGTAGTGGTCTTAATGGATATCACCTATCTCTATCCAAATTGCCTCCATATGTGACTGATCATGAAGTACTCAACTATATTTGACTACCTCCTTATGAGTGGCCTACTCTAATGCATGTACTCTAACTCCCATACATCTTCCCATCTCATACACTACCTATAGGGTCTCCACACAAATGATGTGAGCTCATCAAAGAGCCTCCTAAAGTATGTCACATCCCCACTATGTGTCTAGGGGATGAGCCCTATGTACCTATATATGAATGAGTGGCTCTGCTCTCATGTCTGCACCTAGGGCCATATCATTGCTATGTACTCCCATGCCCTGATCTAGGCCAAAAATACATCACAAATCCAAGCCCTACCCTTCTAGTATGCTATCTTATTCAGCTCATGGTACATATCTGCAAGGATAGTTAGTCTCTATGCCATCTATCTTGGTTGGCCCACTAAATCTACAACCAGACTACCCCAATCTAATAGGAGTCCCTTCTAGCTCCTATCTATGATAAGGGCCTAGGAAACCAATGAAAAAATGAGGCAAGGCAAGGGATATTTATCCATGTACTCATCTATTAGCCTCTCCTAACTGAGGAGATGGTCTAGGGTGGTCACATCCTCAAATAAATGGTGTACTGCTAATCTCCCCTTTGTCAGGGTTTGATCATAGTAAACACGTGACATGGAAAATCTCATATTATTACACCTCATGGAGAAATTAGAAACCTAAAAATATAAATCTTAAAACATATCTATCATACTCATAGGATCTTTATGACATTGCACATGTAGGATGCGATACACATCCTAGAGGGTGATTATGGCCTCATTGGTGGGAAAATGGAAAGTATTATGCTCGCTATGCCACCTCTTAGCCAAAATTGTCAACAATCCATGGTTTTCCTAAATATGGGGTGGAACAACCAACTAAAACCTATGCTCTTCACCATTGCCTTCCCATCAACATCCAAGTGGTGAATGACATGTAACCCACCACTTTAGGGGCTTTGATCAGTAGCACTAGAAAAACTATTTCCATAATCAAGGTCAAGAAATAATGAAGTGTTAGTATCAACCATAGTGGATCAACTAACATCATAAAGAGCTAAACACATTGAAAAACAATAGTCACATGCTCAAAATTTGCCTCTAAACATGACAGAATTCTCAAAATCTAACTATGTGATACTTCTTATAACAATTGTGTGATAAATTTTGTTGATAAAATATCATACAATACTTTTCACAACTTATTGAACCCATATCCATAAAACATATTCATCATGCACGCATCCATTAGATCATACAATCACTTAAACTTGTAAGTTGTTGTCAAAAAAACTTTGTAGAAATGTAAGCATGAAACATAACAGATTCAATAACACATTTGACATAATGATTTTGTGTGCAAACCTCATTTGGGAAAAAACCACCAGTAACATGCTACTCATTCTCACTCTTCTAAAGTGATGCCATCTGAAATGCCAACCCTATTAAAGGTTATAATGCACATTGTTATATGTGACCTAGTTAAAGGATTTCAATCACCCTATTAGGAGTGAGCCTTGTTAGAGGACTTTAGATCATTCACTTGGAATGTCACCTAGTTAAAGGATTTACAAATGACTATTAGGTCAACCTTAATCCAAAGGATTCACCCTGTACTAGTACAATTATTAGAAAGTAACAATAAGGCTTGATCTGATAGCAACTTACAATAGATATGTAGATTATAGATCTATGTTTTATTCCTCCATTTTGTTTGGCTTTCACACACTTCAGCTCTAATAGTTTTTTCACCCTTCAAGCATCCATACCCTTAAGCCTTATTGATTTTCTTAACAATAGAAGTCTCTTCTCTTTGGTCATTGAATGAAGCAATACCCTAGACTCCTTGTCTCCCTTAGCTTCTAGCACATGACAACCTTTTCTTCTAACCAACCATCTCTATAAATAGAAAATTTAGATATTTTGCCATTCATCCTCTATCATCTATTTTAGGGTTAGGTAGGATTAGGTAGGATTTAATTAATCTATCCATCTTTTCATTTTATTCCCTTTCAGAAACTTCTCCTTCAATCCTCCTTGAATTTTCCTCAAAATGGTTCATCTTCAATTTTGTGCCACTAACTCATCAAGCTCATCTTCCACATGGTTCACACAATCTAAGAAATAAAACTTATCAACTTAGATCCATTGAATTCATGATCTTTTTCATAATGCTGACACTCAACGATAACTTACTTTTGATGCTCGGTACATATTGTGTTACTTGGCATCCATTATCAAATTACTCGACATGAACTAAAGTTTACTAGCACTCAACATCAACTAAACTTTACTTAGCTTACACTATATCACTCGGCATACACTAAAATTTGACTTTTCCTAGCTCTAACTAATTTTCTACTCAGCTTACACTAACTTTTCTTGGCACCTACTATGCATATAGTCAAGCTTGGCAAACATAATTCATTTTACTTGTCCTTCTGAACTTAATCAGTGTATCCATCCTTTACAACCTTAAGTAGATAATCAATGCACTATACTATCATTGTCTTAGTTAATCCTTGTATTTGTGTTCTATATTATAACTCAACCTTTCGTCTAAGTTCTATTGTTACCTCATTCAATCAAATCCTCTTCATCAATCAAACAAATGATAGTACTGAAATCATCTAAGCAATTATCTTACCAGCAAGTAGCAAGTTTGACATCAATGATAAAATAATTATTGAACATTTTCTCATACTTGTATCAATCTATTTTCAAAAATCACCCTCTTTGGAATTGATGGCAAACCAAACTTTATCTGTACAACCAACGATAATACCAAAAAGAAAATATTTTTTTGTATTGAAGTCTCTCCCTTTATCAGCAACTTCATCTTCTATATAAGTTACAAAATTATGTTCTAATCAATAGATAATCAACTCATCCTTATGACTCCCTCTTAATCACTTCTTATATCTCCCTAATCACAATCTCCCTCTGAGTAGATAATCCATGTTTCTTCTTTTCTGTAGTGCTCCTTTTCTAGATTGTTGTATTTCTCCCTTTCTTTGTCTTTCTCCCTCTTTGAAAACAATGCCAAAGACTTGTTATCTTAATATGTGGATATGAACATTTTTAGTTTCTCCCTATATCACCTAGCTTGTGACTAATTTGTAGCTCCAACTCTTTGATTACTTTAGGCAACTCCTAAAGTAAGATCCACTGCATCAATGTGTAACATATTTCAATCATCTTGTTTGATGTAGGGTACTTCTCATGCTTCTTAAATAGCCTTGGATAGGGGTATCACCCCTAATTTACCTCTTAGATACTCATAAGCATGCTTAGGTAATGCTTTTGTGAAGATATCAACAATTTTCTCTTTTGTGTTAACATATTCCATCTTCATCTCTTTATCTTGAGCTAACTATCTCAAGATAATACTTCATTGTAATGTGTTTAGTCTTTGTATGGATCACAAGATTCTTTGATATATTTATAGCACTTGTATTATCACAATAAAATATCATTAGTTTAATGATTTACTCCTTCATACCTTTGAGTAGTTGTTTGATCCATACAATGTTTGTCAATTTACTGTAGTAGCAACATATGCAGCTTCAACAGTAGATTGAGATATGTGGTTTTTTTCATGCTAGTCCATATAACTAGCTTTTTTCCTCAGAAAAAGGATCCTCCTCTAGTGCTTTTTCTATCATCAATATTTCCAGCCCAATTAACATTAGTGTAGGCTCTCAATTCAAATTTCTCATTTTTCTTATAGTATAGGCCACAATCTTCTATGCCTTTCAAATATCTCATTATTCTCTTAATAGCCATCAAATGATTCTCCCTAGGATTGGTAGAAAATCTTGCAACTATCCCAATAGATAATGCAATATCATGTCTATTGTGTACTACATATTGTAATTTTCCAACCATAGATTTGTACAATGTTTGATTCACCTCAGATGAATCATCATTCTTTGACAATTTATTTCATGACACCATAGGTGTGTTTACTAGCTTGGAATCTTCCAATCCAAAAGTGTTTAGTATCTCCTTTACATACTTTGACTAAGTGATGTATATACCATATTTTATTTGATGTACTTACAAACCAACAAAGAATTTGATCTCTCCAAACATAGACATTTCAAATGCATTCTTCATTTCATTTGCATAAGCTTTACATAAAGTATCTTGACCTCTAAATATGATATCATCAACCAAAAATTTAGATAGTAAAATACCTTTTCCTTTCTCTATCTTCAAGTACAAATTGCTATTATCATCACTCCTCTCAAATTCAATCTTCACAAGATAATTATGAATCCTTTCATACCATGCTCTTGGTGCTTGCTTCAAACTATATAAAGCTTTGTGTAGTCTACATACCATGTTTTTGTTGTTGACATCAACAAATTCTTCTAGTTGCTCTATATAGACCTCTTCCTTCAATATATCATTTAGAAATGTAGATTTAACATCCATTTGATTAACTTTGAAACCTTTGTATGTAGAGTACGAAAGAAGAGTTCTTACTCCTTCCAAGCTTGTAACAAGAGTGAATGTTTCTCCAAAGTCAATCCCTTCTTCTTGTGCATATCCTTTACAAACTAATCTTCCCTTGTGACTTCACCATTTTCATCTAACTTGTTTATGTACACCCACCCGGCGCCAATCACATTTTTATCTTCTAGTCTAGGGACTAGAGTCCATGTCTTATTGTTCTCAATTTTTTCAATCTCTTCTTTCATGGCTTTATTCTAGTCCATATTCTCTAAGGTATCTTTCACTATTCTAGGTTCATGCATGCTAAGAAAACATGTATCATTTCTCAAATTATTCCTTGACATTGGTCTTACATCTTTATCTCCAATGATTTGTGTTGTAGGGTGATGTCTCTTGACATACTTTGACAATCTTGGTTCTACTCTATTTTTCTCATTGGTCTCTCAACTTCTAAATCACTATGTATAACTCTATTAGGTAGTTCAACATTTTTTTTATGTACACTAAGCTCAGAATCAAAATTTCTATCAACTTCATTCTATATCTTGGCACCTAAATGTAGCTCATTTTCTAAATGCAACTCGGCATTCATAGTATGTGACTTGGCAGTCACCAAAACTTGTTATTGATTTGCAACTTGATTTACAACATCTTCATCAATAGGCATACATTCAAAAAAAAATACAAATGAACTTTTTTCCTCTGGTTCCTTCATAGGTTCATCCTCATGTACTTCTATATATTCATCAAATTTCACATTTGCACTTTCCACAACTTTGTTAGTGTTTGTATTCAAACACTTATAAGATTTTTTTCTTGTGGAATAGCCAAGGAATATACCTTCTTTAGTTTTTGTATCTAGTTTACTATTCTTAAAATCCTTGAGAATATAACATTTTCTTGAAAACACCTTAAAATATTTTACATTGCGTGAGTATCCATACCATAGTTAAAAAGGTGTTGAATGAGTATCTTTCTTGACTTGCACATGTTTCAAGGCATAAAAAATTGTACTTACAACTCCTCTCTAGTATTTCAAAGAAATATTTTTCTCCATCATGAATTACCTAACACAATCCATTACAAATCTATTCCTCCTTTCAGAAATTCCATTTTGTGGAGGGGTCCTAGGGGTAGATGTTTGTCTTTTGATTCATCTATCATTATAAAACATCTCAAACTCATTTGATGTAAATTCTCCTCCTTTGTCAAATCTCAAACATTTTAGACTTTTACTTGTTTCCTTCTCAACTCTTGATAGGTACTACTTAAACATTTGGAAAGCATTAGATTTTAGTTTCAAAAACATAATTGTCACCATTCTATAATAATCATCAACAAATAACATAATATACTTATCTCCTTTATAGTTTTACACATCAATTGGTCCACACAAGTTACTATAAACAATCTCTAATATTCCTTTAGAGGTATGAGTTTGACTTTTAAAACTTGACTTTGTCATTTTGCCTAATTGACATTGTTTGCAAATTATATTTTCAGGTTTCTTCAACTTAGGTAATCCTCTAACTCTTCTAATGTTACTAATACTAACCAAGCTATCAAAATTAACATGACATAACTTCTTGTGCCATAGCCACACATCATGAAATTTTACAACTAAACAAGTAGCATCCTCCATATCAAGGTAGAATAGAATACCTCTAGTTTGATCACCTTTTCCAATTATTTTCCCCTCAGTATCATAGATCTTAAAAATCTTGTTCTCAAACATAAACTTACAACCTGAACTATTCAGTTGTGACACACTCAAAAAATTGTAGTTAATTCATTCAACATAATAACAATTGTCACATAAAAAAATTTCTATGAGTTTGATAGAACCTTTTCCTTTTATTAGACAAGGTGCATCATTACCAAACCTTGTACACTATTTCCATCATTATAATTCAAGTTAATGAACTTACTTTTATCTCTAGTCATGTGATGTGAACACCCATTGTCAATGATCCATTTGTCATTCTTGTTCACACAAGACACTAGTGCAGTTGCCTCATCCTCACTACAATCATACTTCATTGCAACATACACCACTTCATCATCATGATCATCAAATCCATCTTTAGTTTCCTCTTTAGCAATGTAGTAAGACTTCTTGTCTTTTTCTTTTTAATCTTTGTTTTCTTCATCTCTTCAATTTTTGTACTTGTCTCCACCTCTATAATTTTTCTTCTATGGACATCTAGTAGCAATATAACCAACCTCATTGCAATTGAAACATATGATAGGTAACTTACCTTTGAATTTTCCTTTACCTCTATGAAATCTCCTTGCTAGTAGTGCTTCAAGTTGTTCTACATCTTCTTTATCTGTATCACTGTCACTAGAAATATATTTTACATTTTTCTTCTTCTTCTCATTAGGTTCTTTTAATGAAAGCTTGGCTTTGAAAGTAGATTCAACATTGTTAGGTTTGAAATTATCAAAATTAGATAGCTCAAAAGTAGTGATTCTACCTACCAAACCTTCAAGAGTCAGATTAGAACCTAGTACACATCTCAGTTCTTGTATTATAGAAACTCTAATGGCATAAATGGGTAGTAGTGTTCTCAAAACTTTGCTTAGTATTGTCTCATCGTCTATCTTACCATTAGCTCCTCTTATTGCATCAACAACATCTTTTATCCTAGATCAATATTGAGAAATATTCTCACCTTCTTCCATTCTCATATCATTAAAGTTACCTCTAAGACTTTTAGATTTGGCTATTAGAACATTTGTGTCTCCTCCATAAATAATTTCAAGAGCATCCCACATTTTCTTTGCACTATCACAACCATTGATATCATCAAACTTAGCATAGCTTAAGCCAGAGGCAATCTCCAACATTGTCTTGTTGTGTTCTTCCTTCTTTTTCAAATCTTCAGCAATTAGGGCTCTAATGGGATTGACATGCTTTGTGATGATGGTAGATTGTGCATAATTTCCAAGACCTCCAAGATGTAGCTTCATTAGACTTTGACATGTAGGAAATTTATCTCTATTAAGCTTGGGTACCTCTCTTTTTGACATCTTGATCTTTTGCTTCTAGTACCTTCAAACTAGTCCTGTTAAGTAGATGGCTTGAATACCAATTGTTGGAATTATTTAGACTAACTAGGGGGGGTGAATTAGTTATTGAAGGTCTAGATGTACAAATAAAACTTTTTACAACTTAGTGAACCCATATACATAAAACATAGTCATCATGAATGCATCCATCAAATCATACAATCACTTAAATTTGTAGGTTGCTAACAAATCAACTTTGTAGAAATGTAAGCATGAAACATAATAGATTCAATAATACATTTGACACAATGATTTTACATGGAAACCCAATTTGGGAAAAACCAAGTAAGTAACATGCTACTTGTAGTGCCTCTCGTGTTTGCAGTCTGTACCTTGTCTATTTTTGTTTCGAGAGATACTTGATACTCTTTTGATATTTGTACCTTGAGATGACCTGAGGGTCGAATGTTATACTTTGATTTCCGTACCATAGATGCTTTGTTGCTATGATTGTTCAGTTTATCATATTTGCATGTTGATTTTATTTTGAGATGACAGTAGATCTATGATAACTGATTATCTGGTGATATGATGTATTGGACCTAATTGTTGACTATGTTATGAGATGGATTCTATACTATGGTTATTTACTTCATTCTCGTCTTTTGTGATTAATGCGAATATGAGTGGTGTAAATGGATTAATGAGTTATTTAAATGCTTTAATTGCTTTGGCTATTATATTATATGCAATTGCACTTGATTGTGTGTTCTAGTGTGCAAGAATTACATCCCTGGCAGTGGCCTATGGAGTTAGTGATCCAGCTGTTCATATTTTGCCAATGTCGCTCCTATATGGTCGATGTATCCTTATTTACTTGTTTTATATTAAAACCTTTCGGTGATTAGTAAATCCGAACTCAATTGCATTATGTGATTAGACCAGTGAACATGTCTGTGCATTTAGAGGTTCGCATTTGTCGCGAAAGTGTTAAGTGTTTTTCTGTAATTTTTGGGTTTTCAAGTTTTTAATCTTTTGGATTTAATTTTTGGCAGTTTTTCCTTAGGTGAATTTCCATTACGGATAATAACTTGTTTTCGTTTGGGTTGTTTCGGAGTTTAACTACTCTAGCTAGCTATTTTCCATTATCAGCTATTCACTCAAAATGAATAAATATTGGAAAAGTGAATTCATTATTCACTTCTAACATTTTGGAAAATTGAGTTTGGAGAGCAAATTTGGAAATCCTCTTCTGAAGGATTATTGTTTTGCTCGTTGCGGGAGCAGTGAGCATGGGATCTTTCCGAGGTTTGTCTCGTTGGATTCAGCTCGAGGAGTTCTCGCTTTGCTGAAAGTTTCAGCAGTTTTGGCAGAGTATTTATTTTATTCTACGGGTTTCAATTTTGGCCCTTTTTGCTATCAGGTAGGGCCTTCCCATTTTAATGGTTTTTCTCTATTTCTGCTTCCGTTTCTTGTAGCAATATGTTAGGAGGCTGTGAACTAGTGTTCCCCTCCATTTTTGTTCGCTAGTTTTGCTCGATTGGTCGGGTATGAACGTTTTACCTATTTTTGAAATGGGGGTTTGGGTTTTTGGGCCGTTATGCTGGTCGTTTTTGCATACGGTGTCCGTTTTCAATTATTTTTGGATTTTTGGGGTTTTTGAACCCAAAGGCCAAATGGGTTTTAATTTTGGAATTTTTCCAAAATTTGGAGTTTTTACCTCATTTTGCGTGCCGCCCTGTTTTCTCGAGTTTTCTTGGCACATTGTGGTTCGTGGACCTAGATGATCCATTTGGACACCAATCAGAACACTATTGCATCTTTTGTTGCATTAGGATGCGTGTAGCATCCGTCATCCCGATTATGTTTTCAGTCGATTGACTTTTGTTTGCATTCTCATCCTGTCCTTGTGTATGATCTCTGTGATGGTGGTGCACCACACACATGTATATTGTCGCGTGACCTGTGGGGCCCGATCTTCCATGGTACTTCCGGAAGTTGTGATCATTGGGGTTGGGTTGGGAGTTTGCATGCCTTCGGGCACTCATCGTTGGATGAGCATGGGTAGGGTAGGGTAGCATATGGAGGGGGCTTCTATCCTGTAACCTGGTGACTACTTCCCGGTTGGCAGAGGAAGTTTTATATAAGTGATAATTAAATTAAAACTTTGGGTGGTAATAAATACAAGATAATTAAAATGTGTGGGTTGTGCGCCTTCCGTCGTGAAGAGTAGCTGCCCTAGGTTGTGCGCCTTCTGTTGAGAAGAGTAGCTTCCTATACTAGCTTGGGCTTTTCGATGCCAAGCGACTCTCCATTATGTTAGTCCCTACATAGTAGCACATTGAGGTGTCTGACCAGGACCTATAGTTTATGCATTGTCTATGTCTTGGATTCAGTCATCATACTGCTTGGCGTGTGTGTTAGCCATGGTTGTTGTTTTGTGTGTGTGCGGTTGGATCATCATCTCCATCAGTGCGGTGGGTGTGGACCTACGGGTGCCACGTGGTTGGGAGGCGTAGCTACCTTCACCACTGCTAGGGACCGATGTACAAAGACGGTCCATTGTTCTAGCATGATTGTTGCTAGATGTGTCACTTGGTACTTCGATATACGGAGTGTGCTTCTTGTGATTTATGCTCTCATTATGATGTTATCATGCTTAGATGATGTTAATTTTAACGCTTTCCTCATTATGATGATTAGCATGTAGTAGATGATGTTATCTGATTATAGGGTTATCTTATGTTACTACTAGCATGTTAGATTTCATTACTTATATTGTAGCATGTTAGTAGTGATGTCCCTATCATGATAGCACCGATGATCTAATCGGTGGCTTGGGATGTTATGCGCGGGGGATGGCTAGGGCCCACGATGGTCCTATGATGCCATTGACGGTTGGGAGGAACCGCGTACCTAGTTTGGTTAATTGGTTTATTGCTTTTATAGTTATGCTTAAATGTAAGAGGTTATTTTCATGTTCATTGCGATGTTATTTCAGTTGTCGTGATGTTTCCTTTCTGTACTTTCCCTTCTTTGTTTGATAGATGGTTAGATCTCATTTTCTGTTACTCAATTTTGGTTCGAGTGTTTTGGCCTCGAGATGTGGATCTGGTACTCCCCGGTGTGGAGGTTATTTTGTCATTTTATTCCCGTTTTTGAGTTTCTATAAGTGTTTTTATTTTCTATGGGCGACATTTGTTCAGCATTATGCGACACTGATAAAGTATCACACGCCCATAGAAATAGTGTCGCACGCAATACTGAAGAAGTGTCGTACGACACTGGAAGAGTGTCACATGGCTTTATGAGAAATGTCGCGCGATACTTTTCCAGTATCGCCCGCCTTCTTGAGAAGTGTCGCACGCAGTAAGGGAGAAGTGTCGCCCTCCCTTAGTGAAAAGTGTCGCATGCCTTTTGGTAAAAACCTGCGTGTGCCAACAGTGAACACTTTTTGTAGTGTTCTGATCTTTTTGAGAGTTGATCTGGATACCCTTTTGGGCGTTCTTCAAGCCTATGTTGTTGCATTTTGAATGCAGGAGGTTTCTTTTGAAATTCAATTTTTGGGTTTCTGTTATAGTCCTTCGAGGTTTAAAATATATCGTTTAAGTATAAGTTGACGTATATTTACGTCAACTTATACTTAAGATATATTTTAATATATGCGACAATTCATTTGAGATGGGTTTCAGACCTCTACGAGCTAAGGTGTAGATTCTAGGAAAAATCAGGGCTTCAGAAATTCAGACTTAGCCAAATTTCAAGGCTTCAGGATTTCAGACTTAGCCAGTTTCCAAGAGTCATCTTATGTCCTTCAGCTTGGTAGCCTTTTATGGTTTTTGTGATTGTGTTCTAGTTGGTAGTGGCATTTGGAGATCCGTTGGTGCTTGGTTGTCTTTCAGTCTTCCGTTGCGATCTTTTGGTTTGTGTAGGTTGTATCATGTGCACTTACACTTGTAAAAAAAAAAAATTTGTTCTGACTTGTTTTCATCCTTGTTTCCAAGGATCTCCAGGCAGGGCATTACACTACTGATTCTCACTCTTCTAAACTAATGCCCTGTGAAAGGCCAACCTTGTTAAAGGTTACAATGCACATTGTTAAATGTGACCTTGGATAATTGATTCACCCCCCTCTCAGTTATTCTAAAGAATTCCAGCACTTTCTAGTCAAATTTGCATTTTAAAGTTCTACCTTCTTCTATGCAATTAGCTAACCTTTTGAGGCCTAATCTTTGAATATTCCTTAGGGAATCTTTATTTCTCCATGTCTTCATCATTTCTACACTTCAATTCACTTATAAACCATCCCTCTACTTGATCTAACCTAATTTTCATACTATATCTTTCTTGGTCAACTCTAGTCAAACTAGGGCATTCTATCAGTTTCTTATGGCCACTCTTTGGTTTTAATCATATATGTATCATCATAGACCTTACTCAATCTATATTTGATGATATATTGGTTATTTCTACATTCCCTTTACCTCATTTCAATTTTGATCCTAAGGGGGCAAAAATATTCTATCATTGCTTTTTATAGCTATATATTTCTTCGGAGCATATGCTTGACCTTTCCATTTTCTCTATATCTATCTAATTTTATTGATATTTTTATTCGTTTGGAGTTATGAAATCACTTCTCTCTCCTAGTATTCAATATTGTCGCTATCAAGCTAGGCATTAAGGACTTGTTCTCTTATTCTGCACTTTTGTTCTTTGAAATCATATTTCTCTACCTAATGTCACCTATTTGGCTTCTTTACTCTTTGACATAATGTGATCCCAGATCAATCACACATTAGTCAAAGAGGGGATAATATAATCACCTAAAAATGTTCATCTAGACTATTAGCCTCCTTCTCAACATTTTGGCTAAATTATTTAACCATTTACCTAGGCCAAATTTCTAAAAATCTATTTATTTAATTTTAATCTATAGTTTGATTATAATATCTAAGTTCATATTTGATTAAAATAACATGTCCTTTTTAATTAAATATAGGACCTTATTCTTCCAACCCATTCTAATGTGCACACATAAAGTCTTTTTCTTATTTTACAAATTAAAAGAAAAGACTTGGTCTCACATGCAAAGTCAACTCTCTCTCTCTCTCTCATTAATTGGCATGATCTTGCAAATGGATCATGTTAAGATTAAACCCCCACCTTTGATCCCTCATTTCTTGATCTTCACTATTTGTACACCTTTGCAAGAGAGATCTATCCCCCTCTCTAAGGATCTCATTATTGAGCTAATGGTATATAGTTGATTTACTTACAAGTTCTTGGAGCATTTGTGGAGAACTTCTTGCTTCATGTCTCATTCTTTGCATATTCAACTTAGCATGGTTAATTTTCAAGTACCTTAGTTTCTTTTGCAAAATTATAGAAAACTTAGCTTAATTAGCATGGTTTGTAACACTTTCATATGCTTAGCTTAGTTGTATTCTTGCATTTCATGCTAGTCTAGTTCATCCTTACATTGCATGCTCAAGAGTTTATTTGACACTAGAACTCTTGCTCTTGTCTAAAGAAATCTCCCATTTCATGGTTTACTAGCAATGGTTGCATCTCTAAGGCTCATTTGAGAGCTATTTTCATGCTTATGCACATACCTTTGCACTCCATGACTAGGGAGCTCTAAGCTACCATTCAAGCTTTCCAATTCATGGAAAACCTTGGATATAAGGATTTAGAGAGGTGCACAATTTTAATGTACATTGGTAAAGTTAAGAATGTTTGAGAAGTTCAAAGGTGTGAGAAAAATTTTGTTATAAGATATATGGATGGAAAGATATAAATGAAGATATGATGATGGATACTAAAGAATGGTAATGATAAGCACAAAGTTCTATGAAAGTTTTATTTTCTAAGTGTCTAGATTCATTGTATTTGGTATAAATCTAAGATTGAAAAAGTAGAAGAATATGGAAGAATATGGAAGCAAAGATACTACTATTTAAGGGGAAGTTTGAGCAAGCTTTTGGTTGCTAGTTGAATGTTGAGTGGATGTGAACTATTGAAGGAAAAGAAGAAGTTGAAAGAAGTAAGGAGAACTAAGCAGAGAACAGAGAAGATCAAATCAAAGTTTAGTGAAAAGTGAAAGTGAGAAGGTTTGAATCAAACAGTAAGAGATCATAAGAAAGAGATTGGAAAGAGACTAAGTAGAATGGAGATTTGAACAAGCAAGGTAGTGCTAAACCTAATATATCATTTGACCTATTGTTTTCTAATAATTGTAGTAGAAAAGTCTCTTAACTGACTCGACCTAAAAAGTCCATGAAATCATATATGCTAACATTGATTAGTGATGTTTGTGAGTCCTTTAGAGTAGGTGACTCTTTAGACAAGATCAAGGAATGATAAGTTCTAGATGATCTTTTGGTGTAAATCATCTAACCATGTCACATTAATAATGTGTATGTAAACTTTTAATAAGATTGGCTCATAGTAGAGCTCAATTTAGAAGAGTGAAATTTTAGGGTTGTCAGTCCCAAGTGATTATTCCCTCTACAAGGTTTTCACATTAAAAATCATGGTTTTAAATGTGTGAATGTTGTTATGTTTCAAGTTAATTTTCATGATATTCACTTATTATTGCAACTCGATAACAACTAGATAACTAGTAAAGTTATAATCTTGATATTTGGTAATAGTGAGTTAATAGTTAAGAGTAAAATTATTACAAGAGTTAATTGTGAAGTTGAATGAGATCTCCAAATGATTTACTTTTATGTTTGTGAAGTTTTATTGGTACTAAAATGTTTTAAGAGATTGTAGGACAACTGGATATAATTGATTCATCCCCACGCTCCCCTAGTTATCTAAAAATTGATATCAAATCATAGTTCTTGGAGAAATAAGTTTAAAGGAACTTGATCTAAAGATCATAAGATGTATGAGAGAGAGGTGACAATGTTGAATAAAGAGAATTTTTCCTCATGGAAAGTTAGAAAGAGGTTACACCTATCTAGAATTAAAGACAATGTTACACTTTCGTTGGACAATTAATACACTACACTTGTTTCTTGTATGACCATGGAAATAAATGAATAAGAAGATAAATCACAATAACCTAATGATTGAGATTGCATCTACCCTTAATTTGTTTACTTTGATAACATCAAGAACTTTACTAATGATAAATATATTTTGAATAAATTAGCACTTGTACATGGTGGAGATCCAAATGTGCTAAGAGCTAAAGTTGAAAGTCTTAGAGGCAAGTATGATGATATGAGAATCAAAGAAGGTGAGAATCATACACAATATGTGAACCAATTCAAGGAAGCTGTGAGTGTAATTAGAGTTTTTGGAGGTATTATTAGTGATGATGAAATTATAAGTAAAGTTCTTATAACTCTCATGCCTATGTATGGTATAAAAGTGTGCAGTTCAAGAATTTAGAGATATGGTTGGAAATGTTTTGACACTTGATAGTTTGGTTGGTCAATTAACAGCTTTTAAATTGAGAAATTATGATAATAGTATGGTTACACTTGGAAATGTTTTAAAGTCTTCATTAACTATTGGAAGTTCAAATAGAGAGAAAAAAATTAAAGATAAGAGTGAGTATGAATTTGAAGATGATCTGGATGAAACTGAAGCATTGCTTGCAAGAAGGTTTCAAGAGGTAAAGATAAATTCAAAGGTAAATTACCCTTGATTTTCTTTAAGTGCAATGAAGTTGGTCATTTTTCTACTAAGTTTCCTAATAGAAGTAAGAGTGACAAAAATGACAAGAAAGATTACGAGTATAGGAAGAACAAGGATTATAAAGAAAAAGGACTAAAAACATGTTACATTGTAAAAGAAGAGCACACTAATTCTACTACTAATAAAGAGAAGGAAGTAGTTGATGGTATATGTTGCTATCAAGGAAGATCCCAATGGAGGAAGGTATGAGACTAAAACTATCCTTATTTCACATTTTAGAAAGAATTATTCATGGATTATCATAGTGGATGCTCACATCACATGACTAGTGACATAATTAAGTTTGAAAATTTTGACAAAATTGATGATGGTGGAACTGCTAAGTTAAGTAATGACATTCCATGTGTACTTAAAGGAAGAGGATCATTAATGTTGAATGATAAAATAAGATGTAATGATTCTTACTAGGTATAAGTACTAAAGTATAATCTTTTGAGTATTGCTCAGTTGAATAGTTTAGGTGACAAGGTGGAATTTCATAAAATAAAAGTCAAAATCTATGATGATGAAGGAAATCTAATTGGAACTAGGATGAAAACTTAAGGTAATCTATTTTATCTTAATTCTACTATTGATACATGTTTGTTTTTCAAAGTTGAGGATGTGTGGTTATGACATGTCATGCCCAAAATCTAAAAGGCAAAACACAACCAACAATTATTTTTTTTGAAAGGTGAACTAAAGGGTAATACAAATGAACCTATACTTGTTATGAATATACCATCAAACTATGGGAGGTTTGGATAACAACTTATGTTTTTTTTATGATATTGGAATGATACTTTATTCAATTATTGAGTGGAGATAATTAGTCCTAATTGATGAGGTAGAATCAATTTCATTTGAAACTCTAGACTTCAAGTTTCCAAGGGAAAACCAATAGGTTTTCTAAGATTCCTTGGGAATCTAAGTCATAATATAGGAGCTAGATGATGATATCACTTCGAATCCATATCTTATTCTTGAAATAAGACATTACATATGTAAATGTGAAGTACAAATCATGCATCCATGTGGTTATAATAATTCAATAGTTTACATATATGAAAATGTTCAATAATTGTCCTAGATATATATAAATCTAACTCATTACGTTCTATACTCAATTCTATTCTAGTTTATTTATGATATAAGTATGACTCTTTAATAAAAATATTACATTTAATCCTTTATCATCTCCAACTATATTGATGGCTTATGAACTAGGTGCTACTGACTAGATTGATGATCAATTCTTTATTTCCTTGAACTACTACAATGTATTACTACCTACTAACCATTTATCAATAATTAATATTTTAATATTTCTAACACTAAGGTTAGATGCTTTCTAATACTTCACTGCTTACTAACTAGGAATCTCCACTAGTCTCTTTTATATTATTCAATGTACAAATCTCTCTTTTTTTAATCAACTTCTTCCTACTTAATTTTAGAGGGATTATAATTTTGTGTTTGAAATATATATATATATATATATATATATATATATATATATATATATATATATATATATATATATATATATATATATATATATATATATATATATATATATATATATATATATATATATATATATATATATATATATATATATATATATATCATCAAAATGATGTACGTATTAATTACTTGCATGTCCTAACTAACATTTTAATTTCTCAATGTCATACTTTACCTTTACTTATATATCATATTACACATCACCGCTAGTATGCTACATTCATTTGGTCTTAGTTTGTGGAAAGGATTACATACAAAGCCTTGACATAAATATACATATTATTTAATATATGTATATAATAATTCACATTGCTTCTTAAAATTATGTATATTATTTATTTTAAAAAAAAGTAAAATAAAATATTTATAATATGAAGACGATGGGTAACATAGTCTCTAACCCAAATTGATCCATATTACTACTAGCTATGAATTACATAGTCCCAAAATAATTCATAATCATATGTGATTTCTAATTACATCTATCCATTGCAACTTAAAAAATTTCATATAACATTATAATCCTAACTTTACTAAATACACTTCCACTTTTCAAGACCCTAAAACAAAATGATAAAATAAAACATCTTAATTATCAATTCAACATTTATAAATTAAATTTCCTACATATCTATTACTAATATTCTTATATCAAAATATAAATAAATAAAAATCATAACTACTTACTAAATTTTCATCATTCTTCCTAATATCCCTAGGAATACATAATCTTGGCTCATCACTAGTTATCCCATGTAATAACAACATTTCTTACCAACACATAATTTTTAAATAATACTCTAACTACAAAATATTACTAACTTCCTCTATAATTATCCTACCTAACTACTATCCTAACCTACCACTTACACATGACTGATATAATAATCTAACATTAACACATAAGACATGACTTCCCTACCTTAAACTAGGCGCTTACTACTAGTTAGGAATGACTTTCTAGTGACTTATCCTACTTCCTCACCTATTCCCCATCCCATCCTAAAGCTCCACCCTTTTTCCAAGGTGACATCATCTAGCCCATGGTGACCTTACCAAGTTTGGGTGCTTTTCTATGTTCCCAAGGTGGAGGCACCAAAGGAGAGAGTGCTTTCTAACTTGGGTCTACACTTTTTAATTTAGCATGCACCCAAAACTATTTGAGCAAGGGGAGGTGCCTAGGTAAGGATGCCCTCACATGTTTCAAGGTGATGAGACACCACAAAAGGTGCCCAAGTCCATTTCATAGGGTGCTAAGTGCCTTTAACATTTTATTTTTTTGAAATCTTTTAATTACTTCCAATCCCAATGCCTATGTATTAGAGTTAAGTCTTTCCTTTTAGTATTTTTTTCCATTCTAAAATGTGGCACCAAATTTAGTGGTATTTTGGGTTTGTTTTTTTTCTCAAATTTTATTTTAATATGAAAATGAATATATAGGTAGCCCTCCTTTTTACCTATGTCTAAGGGTTGAGAGTCTAGGTCTCTGACCTAACATGACTTACTTTAATTTTTGTTTTGTTTTTCCTTTGTTTCTTTTGAAATGGTGAAACAAGGGTCACATAACTCAAATGAGTCTTCATTTACAATTACTTATGAGCTAGTGTTGATTAACAATTACTTATGAGCTAGGTGTTGATTATTGCTGGAGTCTTATCTCTAGCATATGATTAGTTTTATTTATATTCTAGGTACAAGGATTCCAAAGCATATTCTTTCTGAATAAAATAATAGTCTTTAATAGGCATCCACTTATTTTTCCCATCCTCATACAAATTCTAGAGAACTAAAATGTACACCTACAGGATACCCTCTCTTCTATATTTTAGACTATGTATGATGCCAAAGTTAATTTTCTCCTATTTCTATTATGCAATTTAGGGAATAGAGTTGGTGATATGATGATGTTAGATAATCAAGAGATTTATTGTTTTAAACTAAATTAAGTTTTAACACACTAATGTGTAAGGTTAATTTTAAATTTTTTCTACTTGTGACTTGGATTACACATGGAACTACTTGTTATTAGAAACATATTAAATCATTTCATATGATCTATTTGAAAATCAAAAACTCATAATTCTATTATAGAAATTACATAACAAAGAACTATATAATGAAATCACTTAGATTTACAATAAATTTTCATTATGATTTTTCCCTCACATGAGAATTTCCTTAGGTTTATTGATTGAATACACAAATCTAACCAATAATAACAAGCTAATTTACATACTTCAATATGGTTCATCACAAAATTTGATAAATCTTTCTCTTAAATGGAATGATACTTTTCCTTACTCCACAACTATTTTAGTGCCACAATATTTCTCTTGCAAAACAACTTTATGCAAATTTTTGAACTCCACCTTACATATTTACATCAATATGCAATAGGAATTAAATCTCTTTCATATTACAATGAAACAACAATGGAACTTAACATCACAAAAAATTATGGGATGACATGGAACATAGTAGTCTCTCCACAATACTTGATCCCTTAACATTTCCAAGGTTTGAAACCCTAATCTCTTCATAGGATCTACTTCCTCAAAAGCTACATGATAACACAAAACTTGGAACCATGGAGACTCACCTCCCATCCTAGGATTCTATGAAGCCACCCACCGAGCAAGGGAAACAAGATTCAATCAAGGCTTCATTCCAATCTTACAAATGCATAAACATCACATTACAACACTTGAACAATCCCATCCCAAGGGTATTTCACAATGGTTCACCAATGGAACCTTGAACATAGGGTGAAGGTATGCTTTCAATTAAGAGACTTTCCATATCATACCATATCTATAATAATAATCTTCAAGCCTTTTCGAGGCTTTCACAAATCAACAATTTACATGCCCTTTTGGGGCTTCCACAAACCTCCTCCAAACATACTACCATCAATTATAGCTTCCTTGAAGCCCATACTCCATAACTTCCTTTCTACACCATCTTTCTGTTATCACCCCCAAAGAAAGATATGAATGAATATGGCATACAATGGAGTCCATACTCCAAGGTTCTTAACTATATTTCAAGCCCAACTAAGCCCTTCACCCTAGACTTCTCTTCCCTTCCCAAAGGGTGAGTGAAGCCTTCACACCCATTAACAAATTTCAACATTCCAACAAAACAAGAAGATCAAAGAAGAAACCCCAAGAAATTAATGAAATAATATACACAATAATAACACAACACAAAGATTATCTACCAAAAAAAATAACACAACACAAAGATTGCAATGACAATACATGATCCCATATCAACACTCCATACTTGCAGATTCATTATGTAATGCTAAAACAAAATGGTCATAGTTTGAGCACCAACCTTGGTCCAAGCTATTGGAAATTATTGTTGATGAAGAGCTCCCTTAGCCTCCCTCTAAAATCCTAACTATCTCTAAACTTAGAGAGTGGGTAAACACCCCACTAGTTTGTCCAAGACTCCCTAAAAATGCCTTCCACTAACTATTTTGGCAAAAACACCTGGTCACTTCCTCTTACAAACTTGTCTCCTCCTAAGTTTGTTATTTTTGAGTTAGTGGAGACATGGGAAAGAGCTCATGTGACAACTCCATTTTCGAATTGATGGAAGAAGGCATTGGTAAAGGGGCCTTCTAGGTTATCTAGGCATTATCATGGTCAAAATTAGGTCCCTAATATGTTATACTATCATATGGGTAGCTCATTTTCACATAAAAGACACTTAGCGACCACCTAATGACCCCTCAAAACCCTAGTCAAGTCTAAATTCGAATTTTCTTTGATTGTGACCCATCCTATCCCTTGTCAAGTGGGTTTACTTAATCTTTAACAAGGAAATTAGTCTTAGGGAAAAATTCTACCATGATCAAAACCCTAAATGACATGTCATTACACATAAAATCTACAAGTGTCAAGTGACACATAAAAGCACATTCTACATCACCATGATATGTCCCTAATGCATCTTTTTTATTAAAAATTTCTACATACAACCAAACTTACATTTATGAAGAAAAATAATTTCACAATGAGGCTTTTGAATCTTCCAAAGATGTGCCTTGGTTAAAATGTGTTCACATAGGTTTGGAACTTGTTTCCCCCAAAAATTTCTATGGTTCCACTTCCTACACACTAAACTTGAGTATAAGTAGTCCAAGGAGGTCATATAAAATACATATCATAAATGCATATGAATTCAAATGTTACGTAATCCATATTAAAATAATTCAAATAAATTTCTTTTCCTAATCATTTCCAATAAATTATTTGAAATTTTAGAATATCAAAATTTTCATATCACATTAAATCATCATCATAAACAAATTAATCTTTTGCATCACATCATAATCTAATTTCTATCCTACCATGTGTAAAGTTGCATTCATATTTGTTCAATCATCCCATTCAGAATATTAGGTTCTTAGTACATATCATAAATGCAAAACACTACTATAAATGTCAAAATCAATAGATAAAATAAGCCATCATCCTTCTAAGTCTTGAATAATGTCAAAATATCCAAATCCAGAATATCAAAATGCAAGTAACATACCCCCACTTAAACATTACAATTTCACATTACAAGCATTTTTGTAATTTAGCTTCTATCAAAGCAATTGAAAAAGGTTAGAACATGAATGAAATCATTAATTATATCATTTGATTCTTAATGTAAAGACATAAGTGTGGATCATCAAAATGCAGATATTAAAATAACATAACCATATAATCTTAAAAGTATATCAAAACATAAAATTAGAAGTATCATAATGCAAATATGTCATCTATACTATGACATATCAGGTGAGGCCTCACATGGCATAAAATGCTGTATCATATAAATTTTGAGAACATAATGAAGGTTAGTAGAAAGAAAAGAGTTAGAGGCTTACCGAATTTACAAAAACTGGAGAATGTTATGTGTAATGAATGTTAGCTCGGTAAGATGACAAAGTCAAGTTTTTTAAGAAAGACACACACTCATAATGACATTTTGGAACTATTACATACTTACTTATGTGTACCTATGGGTTTGGAAACTTATTATGGTGACATATATTTCATCTTGTTTGTTGATGACTATTCTAAAATGATGATTTTCATGCTCATGAAATTGAAATCACATTCTTTTGATATGTTCAAATTATATAAGGAAAGAGATGAGAAAGAAATCAGTAAATCATTGAAATTTTTAAGATATGATAAAGGTGGTGAGCTTATGTCTATTGAATTCATTAACTTTTGTGTTGAGCATGGAATTAAGAGACGAGTATCTACAACAAGGACACCACAAAAAAATAGAATTTTTGAGAGAAGAAATAGATCAATTGTGGATTGTGCAAGGATATTGTTGCTTGAAAAATATATTCCACAAATTTTCTAGACAAAAGCTATTAGCATTATTGTTTTGTAACGCCCCGCCAAGGGACCCAAAAGAAATGACCTAAAGTTTTACTAAATTTAGTAACATTTTTTTTTGAAGTAAGAAAGAGTAACACGCACATCAAACACATAGTAGCGGAAGCAATAACATACAATCAACTAAAACATACATAACATGTTTCATTTCTTAAGGATTACATGTAAATTTAATCTAATACTAAGTCTAACAACTATCACATCCACCTAAAAGAATAATTATAAAGTCCAATGTCCATATTATACATTTGTTCTGAATGTCTCTTGGAAAATTAATTCAAAATGCTCAATCATCCATTGTACACATCACAGGGTATGAAAGGCCAAAAGAATATACATATGAAGAAATATAAATAAAACATCCTCCTCGGATCCATGATACAAGTACTATAAAATAAATGAAACCATCCACCATACATGATACATCCATCATCATAAAAGATATAAACATCCAACATGAAATATAACTATCCATCATAAATTACAACTAAGTGTGTGGTTCCTCCCAACTGTAAATATCATCATTAGACCATCATGGGCCCTAGTCATCCCATACACATAACATCCCAAGCCATCGATCAGATTGTTGGTGCTATTGTAATAGGGGCGTCACTACTAAAACATGCTACAACATATGCATAAGGAAATATAACATGCAAGAATAAAGCATAAGATGATCCTAGAAAGCAGACAACATCAGCTCTCACATGCTAATCATGAATATAAGGAAATGAGTTGGTAAATAACATCATATACATGATAACAAGCATCCCAAGAAGCTCTAGCCATGGTGACTACAGACGGCTCTCAATGGTAAGAGTAAAAAGCACTACCACCCGACCATGTGGAACCTAAATGGCACACTCCCACCATGCTAAGGAGATAGTCTCAAGTCCCATATAGGATATCAAATCAAATATCAAAATTACTCTCTATTTTTGAAAAATCCTAAAAGCAATCTAACTCAAAGGTTCTAAGATAGATCGACATCTAATTCCTAGAGGCACACAAAGACATGTAGGAAACCTACTGTGTAAGTGGGAAAGTGTCATCACATGAATCATGCTAGGAGTTACCTGAGTAGTCCCTTAGGACTCCTTGGTCCCTAGTAATCCCACTATAGCCACTAGTTTCCTTTCATACTGACAAGGCATACTACGAAATGCAAGGTCGCAACCAAGTGTTCTCTCTACTCCCATCCTAGTTTGTACTAGCACTTGAGGCGTGGGTGAGAACATACAATTAACTCTTATTAGGTTCATTTTACTCTCATTTAGTGTAATTTTTTCACTTATTAAAACAACTTACAATGAGTTACCCTAGCAGCCACTTAGGGCCTTGGCCCCCATTGCAAGCCACTTCCCAACACTACAAGTAGATAACCTACCCTAGGCTCATAAAAAAACAAATTAGAGAATCATAATATATCACCTCAATCCTATACAAGTGATTGGAAAGCATCAAAGATAATAAACAATAATCACATCAGTTCTCAAGGAGCAACTGGAAAGCATCCCAAGATAAATCACAATACCCATCATAGAAGAATACATACAAAATCAAAATAAAGGGTTATAATCATGAATTCACATCATCTGATGCATTCAAAGGGTACATGACTTAGATACTTTTCCTAATTATCAATTATGACAAATGGCTTAAGGGTTTAGGATTTGGACTTAAGAATTTATCTCCCCTTTCTTACCATTGAGATAATGTGATAGGGTACGCTCATCTTAGAAATTCAAGGAAGTTGATACCTGGTACCTACATAAAATCCATGCATGTACATACATAATATTCTAAGCTAAATAGGTAATGGCAAAAAGTGGTGCATCATGTAGATCCTAACTAGCAAGTAACTACGACTCCCTTCCTTAACCACATCAGAAATGCCATACATAAAGAAAACAAACACGCACACCATACACATGCAGTATGGGGTAAGTAGCCATAAGAAAACACATGATAATTCATCTAACTAATCATCATCAATAATTAAAAACACTATAATAATCATCACACATACATGAAATATAGAGTGTTAAGTAATCACATCATATATCAACTAAATCTGAAATAATATCTGATAATCTCAAGATAATGCTACTAATCATCAAGTATAAAACTAGCCTAAAAGAGTTTGGCAATGATAACCAAAATGTAACTTAGGGGCAGGCACTACATCCACCCCCCAAGAATTAGGCTTACTCCTTGAAGCCTACAAGAAAATTAAAGCTAAGGGCTCACTGTGTGGGTACCATTGGACCATTTTCCCCTATAGGATGATATGACCCTTTCTCCCTGTAGGAGGATATGACTCTACTAATTACATTCTATGGGCTCTATCCATGTCACCAACTATAGGTTCTAAAGTTGTGGGTCTTTGGCCTAAGAATTATGATTTCCATTGAGGACAATGAGATGACTTGTGTCCACGTTGTCCACATGAAAAGAATTCTTAATTGAAGCTCCTCTAAACACTAGGTGCACTAGACTATTGAACACTACCCCCACTAGGATAAGACTAAACACTTTGAGATGGCCGATCATACTAGTTGTGCTTGTTGTGCTGAGCATTGTGATAGTTCCTAGCATTAGAACCACTACCACTACTCTATACTGGAGGATAAGTTCCTCCCTACTGCTAATTACCCCTAGAAGGAGGTTTCCTATTACCACGTCCTCCCTAATTACCCTTTGATCCTGATGCTAAAGGTGCTCCTACAAAACCCTCATGTCCTAGGTTAACACTCTGCTCTACAAGGATGGCTTAATGTACCACATCCTTGAGGGTTTTAGGTTCAAACACCTTAACACCCCCAATTAGATGGTTGTTCAAGCCTCTAATGAAATGTTGTGCCAATTATGTTGGGTTGTCAGTAATTCTCAAAAAAGGCATGAGCTCATAGAACTTGCGCTCATACTCTACTATGGTCATAGTGAACTATCTCAAGTTGTGGAACTCATCTACTCTATGCTACTTCCATTCCTCTAGTAGGAATCACTCATGGAAGCTCTCCAAGAATAACTCCCATGTGACACTATTCATGTGTATGCCTAGCTTCTTTTTCTTGATAGTCAACCAAGTGGCTCCAAAGTTTTCCAAGTTGGTGATAGCAAATCTTGTTGTGACATTATTGTCAAAGTCCTACATAGCAAAAACCCTATCAAGAGGAATAACACATTGCTCAGCTACATAACCTAAACCATGCCTATTAAAGGGCTTGAACTTGGATCTCATAAGGTCCTTCATTTGAGCAGATACTATGGATCTCTGTCAATCCATCTGAGGGCTCCTAGACCTAGGTCTATGCTCATATCCTACTTGATGAGCCCATTCCTGACCAACACCCTGATGAGGATGTAGATGATCAATGATGGTCCTCATCATCTACCTCAAGTCAAGTTCCTCTAATTCAACCTATTTCTCTCTATGGTTCTCTTCTTGATGCTCATTAACATTCTCTTCCCTATTCCCTTCCTGATTAAGGTCTTCAAGGATAAACTCATGTACACTAATATTTTTGCCTTGTTCATGGTCTCTACCATAGCCTAGGCTATGACCTCTAACTGAAGATCTCATTCTAGATACCACCCTACAATAAGATACAAGATAATATAATAACCATAAAACATACTATTTTAAGACATATATATAAAAGACACATGGTTTTGAAAATAGAATAAGTTTCAATGTTCAATCTTTGCCTATGTTTAGGTTTAAGTATAATTTCAGTTTTGAAGTCTAAGTGTTCAAGTATGAAAAATATACAACTAAAAGTTTAAGTTCTATTTTGGTTGAACTAGTTCAAGTTTTAGTTTGAAATAGATATGCATAACAGTTTCAAATTTCATTTTTGTTCAACTAGTTAATAACTAGTGGACCCAAAAGAAATGACCTAAAGTTTTACTAAGTGTGGTAACATTTTTTTTTTGAAGTAAGAAAGAACAACATGCACATCAAACACATAGTAGCAGAAGCAATAACATACAATCAACTAAAACATACATAACAGGTTTCATTTCTTAAGGATCCCATGACATTGGATTACATATGAATTTAATCTAATACTAAGTCTAATAACTATCACATCCATCTGAAAGAATAATTATAAAGTCCAATGTCCATATTATACATTTGTTTTGAATGCCTCTTGGAAAATTAATTCAAAATGCTCAATCATCCACTATACATGTCATAGGGTATGAAAGGCTAAAAGAATATACATATGAAGAAATATAAATACAACATCCTCCTCAAATCCATGATACAAGTATAATAAAATAAATGAAACCATCCACCATACATGATACATCCATCCATCATAAAAGATATAAACATCAAACATGAAATATAACCATCCATCATAAATTACAACTAAGTGTGTGGTTCCTCCCAATCATCAATAGCATCATTAGACCATCATGGGTCCTAGCCATCCCCCACACATAACATCCCAAGCCACTGATCAAATCATCAATACTATCGTAATAGAGACATCACTACTAAAAATGCTACAAAATATGCATAAGGAAATCTAACATGCAAGAATAAAGCATAAGATGATCCTACAAAGTAGACAACATCACCTATCACATGTTAATCATCGATATAAGGAAATGCATCAATAAATAACATTATCTACATGATAACAAGCATCCCAAGAAGCTCCAACCATAGTGACTATGAACGGATCTCAATGGTAAGAGTAAAAAGCACTACCACCTGATCATGTGGAACCTAAATGGCCCACTCCCACTACACTAAGGAGATAGTCTCAAGTCCCAAATAAGATATCAAATCAAATATCAAAAGTACTCTCTAAGTCTAGAAAATCCTAAAATCAATCTAACTCAAAGGTTCTAAGATAGATCGACATCTAATCCCCAGAGGCACACAAAGACATGTAGGAAACTTACTGTGTAAGTGGGCAAGTTCCATTGCATGAATCATGCTTTTAGTTACCCGAGTAGTCTCTTAGGACTCCTAAGTCCCTAGTGATCTCACTATGGCCACTAGTATCCGTTCGTACTAACAAGGCATACTACAGAATGCAAGTTCACACCCAAGTATTCTCTCTACTCCCATCCTAGTCCGTACTAACACTTGAGGCATGGGAAAGAACATATAATTAACTCTTATTAGGTTCATTTTACTCTCATTTAGTGTAATGTTTTCACTTATTTAAAAAACTTATAGTGAGTTACCCTGGTAGCCACTTAGGGCCTCGGCCCCCATTGCAAGCCACTTCTTGACACTACAAGTAGATAACCTACCCTAGGCTCATAAAAGCATAAATCAAAGAATCATAATATATTACCTCAATCCTATACAAGCAACTAAAAAGCATCAAAGATAATCCACAATAATCACATTAGTTCTCAACGAGCAACTAGAAAGCATCCCAAGATAAACCACAATACCCATTGTAGAAGAACATATAAAAAATCAAACTAAAGGGTTATAATCACAAATTCCCATCATCTGATGCATTCAAAGGGTACATTACTCAAATACTTTTCCTAATTATCAATTATGAAAAATGGCTTGAGGGTTTAGGATTTGGACTTAAGAATTTATCTCCCCTCTCTTACCATTGAGATAATGTGATAAGGTACGCTCATCCTGGCAATTCAGGGAAGTTGATACCCAGTACCTACAACCTACATAAAATCCATGCATGTACATGCACAATATCCTAAGCTAAATAGGCAATGGAAGGAAGTGGTGCATCATGTAGATCCCAACTAGCAGGTGACTGCAACTCCCTTCTTTAACCATATCAGAAATGCCATACGTAAAGGAAAAAAACACGCACGCCATACACATGTAGTATGGGGTAAGTATCCATAAGAAAACACATATGATAATCCATCTAACTAATCATCATCAATAACTAAAAATACTGTAATAATCATCATGCATATATGAAATATAGAGTGTCAAGTAATCTCATCATATATCAACTAAATCTGAAACAATATCTGATAATCTCAAGATAATGTTGCTAATCATGAAGCATAAAACTAGCCTAAAAGAGTTTGGAAATGATAATAGAAATGTAACTTAGGGGTAGGCACTACATGTTTATACTCTCAACTAAGTTCAGATGAAGAAAGGAACAAACAAGACACCATATGAACTCTAGTATGGTCATACACCTAATGTAAGTTATTTCAAGATATTTGGAAGTAGGTGTTATATTCATAAGGATGAAGTGAATGGTGATTTTTTTTCGAAAGGAGATGAAGATGTATTCTTTGGCTATTCATCTAAGAGCAAAGCTTATAAATGATTGAACAAAGCTACTAACAAAATGATTGAAAGTACAAATGTAATAATTGATGAGTTTGTAGACAAAAATGATGTGGAAAGAAAGAAGGAACCTAAATATTATAAAAAAATTTGTACATGTATATAAAGAGGTACTAGACACACTATCTGAGTTATAGCAAAGAGCTACTAAGCATTACATAGTATTAGCCAAGTTAGAGACTAGTTTACCCAAGCATCAGACAATACAACCTAAGCAAGAAGTTGAACCTCAACAAAGTGAACAACATATTGAGAATCAAAGAATTGAACCTATATAAGAAACATATGTGAGAAAGAATCATTCACCTAAATAAATCATTGGAGATAGAACATTAGAGTGTTGACAAGAAGTAAGTTAAGTGACAGTACATGTTGGATAGCTGATTTTGAACCAAGAATAATTAAAATTGTAGTTGAAAATAAATATTGGATAAGTGCTATGAATGAAGAAATTGATAAGATAGAGAAGAAAAACACATAGACTCTAGTACCATGACCTGTAGATAAGAATGTGATAGGAATAAAATGTATTTTGAGAAGAAGAAAAAAGTTGAATGAAAATGGAGAAGTGGTGAGGAATAAGGAAAGGCTAGTTTGCAACAGTTATGCACAAGAAGAAGGAATAGACTATGGTAAGACTTTTGCACCTGGGTCAAGATTGGAAGGATTAAGAATATTATTGGTCTATGTTATCTACAAGAAGTTCAAAGTATATCAAATAGACATCAAATTTTCATTTTTTAATGGAATACTTGAACAAGAAATCTACATAGAACAACTAGAAGGATTCATTGAACCTAGTAAGAGGAACATATTTTGCAAATTGAACAAGGCATTCTATGGACTAAAAAAAACATCAAGAACATGGTCTAAAAGGTTACATTCTTGTTCTATTAAGAGTAGATTTGCAAGAATAAGTGATAATAGTAATCTATATTCGAAATGTGAGTCTGATAGTATAGTGTTGATTGTTGAAATATTTATGGATGACATTATATCCGTAGAAAATGACATTTTATGTAAGACATTTTCTAGTCAAAGGAGTAAGGAATTAGAGATGTCTATATTTGGTGAGATCAAATTTTTCATTTGGTTACAAGTTCATCAAACAAAGGATGGTATATATGTGACTCAAATTAAGTATATAAAGGAAATATTGAAAACACTTTAAATGGATGAGTCTAGACTAGTCGGTACAACTATGGTGAGTGGAGTAAAATTATCAAAGGAAGATACTACTGCAGATGTAAATGAAGCACAATACATATCAATGATTGGTAAATTATAGTATATTGTGCACAATTGACAAGAAATTGCACATGTTGTTGGAATTGTTGAAAGGTTTTCATCTAAGCTAAAGGAAACACATGTAACTATTATGAAGAGGATATTCAGATGTCTAAATGGAACTAAAGATTTTGGGCTATGGTATAAATGAAAGGATGAATTTACTCTTAAAGTCTATACTAATGTTGATATGGTTGGTGATGTTGATGATAAAAAAAAAATATAAGTGGTGGAGCTTTCTTTTTAGGAGAAAGACTGATAACATGGTTAAGCAAGAAACGTAGTTGCATTTCACAATCTACTCCTGAAGTTGAGTATGTTATTGTTGCAATCAATTTCTCAAATATTGTTTGCATAAAGAAATTGTTGAAAGGTATGAAAAAAAAGATAACAATGCCTATACTATTTATTGTGATAATATTTCTGCAATAAATATATCAAATAATCTAGTGATGCATGCAAAAAATGAAGCATATATCAATCAAGCATAACTACTTGAGGGAGAAAGTACAAGAGAAATAAGTCAAGCTTGAATATTTGAAGTCTAAAGAGGAAATTGAAGATATATTTACCAAGCCATTCCCTAATGATGCTTTTGAGTATCTAAGAGGTAATTTGGGGGTCCCACTCCTATCCAAAATTTACTAAGTAGAGGTGCATATTGCATCAATTCAAGGATGAATAGAAATATCTTTGTGGAGTTTATGCAAGAGTTCACACTTTAGGAACATTTCTAAAGTTGTGAGAATTATTCTGATGAAACTAATGTAAATAGTACATGAAAGGTACAAGGATAACTACAAGCTTTGATAAGTTTCACATTGGAACTTATAGTTACGTATGGAAATGTTGTGAAAGGGAGATAAGTATACTGAGGGAGGATCAGTAATGAAGATTAACTAAAAGAAACTATCAATAGCAAAGGGAGAAAATCTATGAAGAGAATTTATAAGGATGAATCAAGGAATAGTATGCCAAAGAAGGAGAAGGAAAAGTAAAGAGGAAGATAATATATTGCTAAACAAATGTTGAAAAATCTTACTGTTACTAAAGATACAGACCGGGTACACTTGATGATAAAATTTATAGCTAAGAACTTGAATGAAGAGTTTTGAGTTGAATGTTAGCTCCAATTGATTATGCAATTGAGAATGTTATGAAGGTATGTAAAAGAGTCATATTCATTCTTATATTTTCATGGATGTTATTCTTATTTGATTAGACATTATGCTAATTCAATAGAGTGCTATATCATTTGATTAATGAAGAGAATTTGGAAATAGTATGTTGATGATAGAGTTTATAAGTATGGTATTCAATGGGCGCTTGAATGGGTTGGATAGTGATAACATAATGTATGTTTGATTATTTTACAATCATGTAATATTGTAATGAAATGAGCTATACAAGATACACTGACTAACAAGGTGAAAGAAGGAAGACAGTGTTTATCAAGTGACTACAATTGTAATCGAGTGTTAAGAAAAGAAAGATAAAGTTTAGTGTTACTCAAAAAACTTTACTATTAACCGAGTAATGTTTTACCTAAGTGAAATGTTATGTCCATTGAGTAACAGTAAGAAGAACAAGTTTGTAAAGAAAGAATATGAGGCCAACTTTTGGTGAAATAGAAGAATGTTCAAGATGTTCAAAGGTGGGAGTCAAAGTTTGTCACAAGAACTATGGTTGGATAAATACAATAAAGATCTGATGATGTAAATTGAAGAAGGAAAAGAATGGGCACAAAAATATGTGATAGTTCTATTTTCTAAGTGACTAAATACAATGAACCTGAGATCAACGATTATTTTTAAGTGGAAAAATATGGAAGCTAAGAGATTATTGTTTAAGGAGATATTGGAACAAGTTTTGGTTGTTGGTTGAATGCTAATGGATTTTTTGATAAAAGAGATCATAATACAAAGTTGTTAAAGTTGGATGAAGCAAGGAGAACTGAGCAAATTAGAGAGGAGATCTAAGGAGAAGTGAAAGTGTGGAGTGAATCAGCTAGATAGAGATAAGAAAGAGATTGAATAGAATAGAGATTTGAACAACCAATATAGTGCTAAACCTAACAAATCATTTGTATTGCTACTATCAAATAATTGTAGAAAAAAAATCTCATAACCAAGTGGACCTAAAAAGTCTATGAAATCCTATATGGTAGCATTGATTAGTGATGTATGTAAGTCCTTTAGAGTAGGCCACTCTTTATAAACCATCAAGGAGTTGTAAGGTCTAGATGATATTTTTTTGTAAATCCTCCAACTAGGTCACATTAAAAATGTGTATGTAAACCTTTAACAAGGTTGGCTCCTAGCAAACCTCACTTCAAAAGAGTGAAATTTTTTGGGTTTTTGATCCCAAGTGGTTTTTCCCTTTACATGGTTTCCACGTTAAAAATCTTGGTGTCAAATGTGTGATTCTTGTTATGCTACAAGTTGATTTTCATGATATTTACTTTTTAGTTCAACTTGATAATGACTAGGTAAATAGTAAAGTTATATTTTTATATTTGTTAATATTAGAGGCACTAAATGAGTAGTTTGGAGTAAAATGATTATAAGTTTTAATTATAAAGTGTAATGAGATCATCAAGTGATTAATTATTATGATTATAAAAAAAATTGATGTTGAAGTGTTAAAGGTATTGTAAGATAAGTGGACACAATAAATTCACCCCCCTCCCCCTCCCCTATTGGATACAATAATTTAATTATGCATTTTCTTAGATGTTACATAAATTTCAAGTATATACCAAGAAATTAGTGTATGTCAAGCTCACTTAGGAGTCAAAGGAAGTTGCAGTGTATGATGAGAATCTTAGCGTTTACTAAGTTTAGAGTGAGTGTTAACTAAGCTCACTCAGCTACCAAAGGGAGTTTGTAAGAAGATGGTGTCTATCGAGTTCACTCAAAAATTAAATAAATAATGGCATGGAACCATTATTAACCAAGCTCACTCATTTACCAAAGGAATTCTAAACAAAAATTGTTCCTGAGTTAGTGTTGACCGAGTTGGGCCAGCTAACATAGGATTTTCCTGTATCATTTTTGTAAGTTAGTTCTAGCCAACTGATGAGATTAATTTAATTTATTTGAAATTATATTCAAGCTAACTTGATAAGGTAAATTGTATAAGTATAAGGTCAAGTTGACAATTGAATTATGTGAAAGAGTGGAAGTAGCATGGGATTGAAAAGATAAATCAAGGAAGCAAATTTGGAGTTGACCAAGCTGCAAAGAACATTCTGATCAAAGAGGATCAAGTATTCAAGCTAGAACAAAGATCTAAAATTAGTAAACATAGTTTGCATCAGCAATTAGGTCATATCATTGTTACTCTCTAATAATTGTAACAGTGAATCAAATCTCCTAATAGAGTTAGCTTAACAGTTATTTGTCAATGTGGTAATAGTTGTTTGGAATATGCTCAGATACCAAAGACCTAATTTTTTACTGATCCAAAAAACTAAAATAAGAAAATATGTGGTGGCCAAGATTTCTTTTAGTAGAAATATGATTAGTGAGGCTACAGATTTGAAGGGAGCCACACGAGGGGTGTTGATGATCTACAACAAAAAGGCTTTTCAAATTTCTTCTATTCATAATGAAGGTAATGCTCTCCTTTGTAAGGTTTCCCATGTACATAGTGGTGACTCTTGGTTTATTTTAAATCTATATGCTCCCAATACTAAAAGGGAGAGAAGTGTCTTTTGGGCTAAGATCCTTTATGTTATATGTAATTATAACATAAATAAAGGGGTTATTATGGGAGATTTCAACTCCCCCTTACTGATGATGAAAAAGTTGGCGAGTTGGCCCTATATCAGGATAATAAATTACACCTCTCAAATTTTATTAATAATCTAGCTTTCATAGATTTTGATCTCTCGGGGGGTAGTTTCACTTGGTCTAATAGAAGAGTTGGTGGGGACTACATCTAGGTCCATCTTGATAGAGCCCTAATTTCCTCTACTTGGATGCAAACCCACTCTTGTAGACTTTCCCTTCTCCCTAGAGTTAGATCAGACCACTCTCCCATCTCACTCTCTTTTAGTCCTGTGATGGTCAAACAAAATTTCCCTTTTCATTTTGAGAAGTTGTGGACTTCCCATCTAGATCTAGAAGCCAAGATTTCTTCTTGGTAGAACATAGGGGTGGAAGGTATTGCAATGTTTAGGATAGCCCAAAAATTGAAGAATGTGAAAAGAAACATTAAAGTTTGGAATAAGTCAAACTTTGGGCATATATTCCAAGAGAAGGATGAGAAGTTAGACTAGCTTTGTATTGTCCTAGAAGAGATTTAGCTAGAGGGATATAATGAGCTGAATAGGATTGAAGAAAGGTCAATTATATCTGATCTCCATAATATCATAAGTAGGGAAGAACACTTTTGGAAGCAAAGATCAAGAGTTAATTGGCTAAAAGAGGGGGACTAGAATACCAAGTTTTTCCATTTATCCACCTTAAAGCATCGGGCACATAATAGGATTTCAAGCATCAAAAGGGGGCAGACCTTGTTTACTAAGGATAATGAGATTGCCAATGAAGCTGTGAAGTTCTTCTCTTCACTTCTTTCTAAGGATCCTTCTCTCTCCTTAACAGATCAAGAGGACATTTTAAATTTTATTCCTTCTCTATTGTAGGATCACCACAATTCTATGTTGAAGGCTATTCCATCCCCACTAGAAATTTATCAAGCCCTTACTTCTCTTCCTAGTGATAAAGTTCCTGGCCCAGATGGTTTTCTAACTTTCTTTTTCTAGATATATTAGGAGGTGTTCAAAAGGGATGTTGTGAAGGCTGTGCAAGAATTTTTTGGGGCCAAGAACCTTTTGAAAGAACTCAATGCTACTTTTTTGGTGCTTATTCCAAAAATATCAAGGGCTGACTCAATGGACAAGTTCAAACCCATTAGTCTATGCAACTCGTTCTATAAAATCATCTCAAAAGTTTTGACCACTAGGCTTGTCAGTGTCCTTCATCTAATCATCTCCCCATAGAAAACTAGTTTTTTCCTAGGGAGACAAATTCTAGACTCTATTATTAAGGTCCATGAGGTGATTCATTCCTTGGAAGCTGGGAAGAGAAAAGGATTTCTATTTAAGCTATATTTGTCTAAAGCTTATGACAAGGTGGACTAGAATTTTTTGATGGCTATCCTCCAAGCTTTTGGTTTTGATGCCCCAGTTTGTAGACTCATCCTTTAGCTTGTCTCAACCCCATCTCTATCCATATTGGTCAATGATTCTCCCTTCAATCTCTTCTTCCCCTCAAGAGAGTTGAGACAGGGTGACCCCTTATCCCCTATTCTTTTCATTATTATGGCTAAGTGTTTGGGGAGGTTAATTTTGAGGAAAAGATAGTATCAAAGCCTACATGGTCTCAAGCCTGCATCCAAGCAAACTTCTTTCACCTATCAACAATTTGTGGATGATACGATCCAGGGTGGAGATACCTCAGTCCAGGAGGCCAAAATGTTTAAAGGTTTGTTGAATACCTACATGACTGGTCTAGGCTAGTCTATAAACTGCGATAAAAGTTCATTCTACTTTATCAAAACATCTTTGGAGAGATAGAGGAAAATTTCTCATATGTGGTGTTGGGTCTCTCCCAGCAAGCTATCTTGGAATGTCATTGCAGTCCAAACCTCCAAAATCCTTATGGAATGGTATCATTGATAGATTCAACAAGAAACTAGCTAGTTGGAAAGGAGCCACCCTCAGTCAAGTAGGCAAATGTACTTTGGTGAAATCTACCCTTCAAAATCTCCCTAGTTATGCCCTCAACCTCTTTGGGGTCCTGATTAAGCATGCTGATAGAATGGAGAAGATTTAGAGAGATTTCTTATGGATAGGTGTTGAAGATAATAACAGATATCATATTGTTTCTTGGGACCATGTCTGTCTCCCTAAATGTTATGGTGGGCTTGGCATTAGAAATTAGACATCTCAATAATGCCCTGTTAGCCAAGCAAATATGGCACATTTTTCAGAACTCAAGAGAATGGAGGGACATCATGGTGGAGAAATATCTAAGAAGGTAGTCTCTTAGTTTTCTTCTTAGTGAGGCTAAGATACCTCAAGGATCTTACATATAGAACGGGACTCTAAAGGAAAATAATTTGGCCAAGTCTAAGGCAAAATGGAAAGTAGGCAATGGTGAAAATATCTTTTTTTGGCAGGATAATTGGTTAAGCCAGGGACCTCTTATTGAGCACCCTAACTATGGGAGATGGTCATAATTATGTATAAGAAGATTTCATCTAAAAATAAGTGACTACAGAGTTGGTCAAGGATGGCAAGACCTGTCCCTAGTTTCATAGGACCTCAAAACTTTTATGATTATCCTGAATGCTATGGTCCTTAATAACAAGAGGGATGAAGTCATTTGGGGAGACAACTCAAATGGGCAATACTTAATTGCTTCAGGTTACTTCTTGATGTGGGATAGAATGAAGAAACCCATCTAGGCTAAGGCCTGGATTCCTAGTCTTACTCCAAAAATTAACATATTCTTTTGGCTTCTTCTCCAAGAAAAAGTTTTTACCTTGGATAACTTGGCAAAGAGAGGTTAGATTATCCCCAACAGGTGTAACCTTTGCAAGCAAGATTTGTAGATAGTTAATCACCTTTTTATTCATTGTCCCTACTCCTCTGAGGTTTGGAATCTTTTGACTAGGGACTATGGGGTCAGTTGGTGTAACCCAAAAAACATCCAAGAGTTCTTTGGACAATGGAATAGTGTGCACATCAGAATGAAGACTCAGATGTTATGCTCCTAGTCTCTTCTGCACTTTTGTTGGGGAATATGAAAAGAGTGAAATAATCGTATCTTCAGAGACATGGAATCCCCTGCTTCTGTTATTGTAGAAAAAATTGAAGGTTCAATGAAGGAGAATTTTGTTAGTAGAAAGGGAGGAGACATAGAAGAAGTAGGAAATAGCATAGAAAAGAAAAAGAACAGGGATAGGAAAAGATAGGAGGCTAGGTGGATTTTCCCCCCTAAAGATTGGCATAAAGCCAACTTTGATGAGGCAACCAAAGGGAATCCTAGTCCTATTGGTTGTAGAGGAATTATCAGAAATAGTCATGGGGGTAGTGTCATAGCTTTCTTACCCTCTTGGGTCTTAGTCAAATCATTTTGCTAAGGCCAATGTAGCTTGTCACATTGTTAAATTGGCTTTGGCTTCTGGGATCAAGAGCCTTTGGTTGGAGGTGGATTCTTTAAATATTATTAATTGTTTAAATGGTAAATATTTGGCCTCTTGGACCATTGTGAATGTGGTGGATGAGATTAAATCTAACCTGGGAAAATTTAATAAGGTCCACATCAGCCATGTGTATAGATAGGCCAACTCAACTGCGGACTGGTTTGCAAATGAAGTCGTAGTCAAAAACACGACAATGATGTGGCAAAATGGTGATAGCTTTTTGGGGGCTCTAAAAGATTTAATATTGTTGGATCATATCCAGGGAAGTATGAAGGTAATCCAATATTAATTATGGAAAGATTTTTAAGATTGCACATCAAACAAGTCATAAATGAAAATCATGCAAAGGTATTAACTATCCATCATATTGAGTACGTGTGGCACATTTTATGGGTCAATTTGCATTCTACCATTATAATTGCCAAATGTAAAAAAAAAAAATTAGGGTTCAAAATTTGAAGGAAGCTGAAGTCTATGAGAGAACAGTGAGAAAATGCAAGATTTTGAATCCAAAGGACATTGTGGTAGGGGAAAGAAGTAGGAAGGAGCCGATGGGGGAGGTAGAAAATTGGAGGAAAAGCTTGAAGATCTGGCATAAGCTGGAGAAGGGTTGTATTAAGAGATTCATAGAATAACTCCATGGATTTGATAAGGAGATTACTAAGATTATGGTGAAATCATGGAAGGATGGGCATGTAAAAATTGATGGGGTCACTCATCAGGTTAATGTGGAACTGATTTCCCAGGTCACGAAGATCCCCTTGGAGGGGATAAACTTTTTTAGAGACAAAAAAATTTCAAAGACTTTGTGAAGGATGAGGATGAAAGGAAGAAAATCATGAATACTGAGACATACTATGAAATAGAGTTAATTAAAAAGCTTTGGAGGTATTTCTTAAGGGTTATTATCAAATATATATCTCTGGATACTAGATTCGATAGGGTCAGACAACTTCACTTTGTTCTGTTAAATCATTTTAAGCATGCATAAATATTTCCTTTCCTTTTTATCTTTTCACTTCAATGAGCAAGGGCATTGAGGGTTTTAAAAAAAAACCTACTACAAACCTAGCCCTTCATGAGGGTTTGCTCCTTCTAGTCTATGAGTACCTAAAGACTCAGACCAGGGGCAAATCCCTCAATGAAACTAGGGATGTATCTAAGGAAATTGAGAGCTCAAATTTTGAGAAAGTTCAAAGAATAAATTTGGAAGATGAGGATAATACCCCCTCTAAAGGAAAGAATTCAAAGGAAGGGGAGAAAATTTCTCCCTCTATTAGCATTGTTCCTAGCAAAAAGAGCCCTTGGTGCTTAACCCTCAATCCCCTCAAGTCTAAGGAATAGGAGGAGGAGGAACATAATGCTAAAGAAGAGGAAATAGAGTTAGAGGAAGAGATGAAGGGGGAGGATAGTGAGAAGGTTGAGGAGGATATGACAATTATGCTAGGGAACCCCAAGAAAAGGAAGGTTGAGGAGGGTTCTTTGCTGGAAGAAACAAAAGACTAGACTCTTGCAATTTTGGGCCCTATCCCTTCTATTTCTTTGCCACAAGGGAAGATAGATTCTCTAGTGGAAGAAAGTGGGGAGATATTTTTGAAAGATAGGAGGGGGTTGTGGAGAAACTTCAACACTAAAATAGCAAAGATGGGGATTTTTAGGGAGACTATGAACCCCCAAGTGATGGAGGATAAAGATGGAAAAGTCCATTTTGATGAACTTATTGACTCGGCTCTAGTTGTAGTCTCTGATAATGCAAGAGAATATGGGCTCAATCTACTCAATAATGCTAAAATTATCATGATAGATAACTTTTTCTCTATTAAGTGGTTGTTTCATGAGATAGAAGAGCTCAAGGAGAAAAGGAGCCAAAAGGATGGTCATATGAGAAGCAATGACCAGGGACACCATGTAGACTAGGAGGATTGAATCTCAATGGTTAAAAAAAGAGTTCAAAGGATGAAGACTTATAATTATAACCTAGCTAATCAAGTGATTGCAACTTTGAACACCCTGAATGAGGATATCAATAGTCTGGGTGAATCACTGAAGAATGTTGGATTTGGTAGGGAAAAAGAAGATAAGGCCAATATGGACTTTGGGCAAGCTGAGGGAGAAATAAAAGAGACCAGGGGATTGGTAGATGATCAAAACCAAGACCAAGTGGGCATGGACAACCATAGGGCCAATGAAGCTACAGAGACTCTACAGGTTCTAGATAGGGAGAACTAATAGTTTCAGTTTTCATTTTTTCTTTCATCCTGATCTAGGGTTGTTGGCTTTTGTTTCCTAGTTGTGGGCATGTCTTTTGGTTTTGGATTATTATAAGTGGACACATAGTAGTTGGACTTTACTTGTTATTTCTATTTTAGATATTATGTAAAAAAATTTGGGTTTTAGGATCCCTATAAAACCTATTTTATTTAATCAAAAATAGTTATTTGTCAAATCCTCTAACAAGGTGGAATTTCTAGATTGAGGTGACAAGGCCACTCCTAACAAGGTGAACTAAATTCTTTAACAAGGTTACACCTAACTATGTTTTTTTTAACCTTTAATAGGGCTAGCTCCTTATAGGGCTCTCTTCAAAAGAGTAAAAAATAGTAACTAGTTGCAATTGGTGGTTTTTCTCAAATTGGGTTTCCACATTAAGTCATAGTGTCTCTTGTGTTCATGTTATTTGCTTTATGATTCTACAACTAAGTTAACTAAAATTAATCATACTTAATAACATAATATCTTCATATTTAGTGTTAACAAAGTAACAGTGCATATGCCCAGTATTAATTGAATGTTTACTGAGTGACAGTGATTGTTAGTTTAAACTAAGTTACTGTGTCAATCAAGTGTTCTTGTCCTAACTGAGTTATAGTAGTATATTAAGAAGAGTTTGATTTTTAATTGTACAAACATCTTAAGGGATATGGGATTATTTTTTGTGGTAACTGATTCACCCCTCCTCTCTCAGTTACTTCTCTTACATTTCCAACACCCCTCGATTATCTTAAAAGTCATAACATAGCACAATTTTTGGACAAATAAGTTTAAAGAAACTTGACCTAAAGATATAAAGATGTATAAGAAAGAGGTACCAAAGTTGAATATGGAGAATTTATGATCATGAAAAGATAGGATGAGGCTACACTTATCTATAATTGGAGATAATATAACTTATTGGCTGGATAATGAATACATTGTACCTATTGCTCTTATGACTATGGAACAAATGACTAAGAAGATGAGTCACAATAACTTGATGATTGAGATTGTATTTTCTCTTAATGATGGTGAATTTAATTATATTAAGAATTGCACAAATGTGGGAAAAATGACACTTGTACATGGTGGAGATCTAAATGTGTTGAGAGCTAAAGCTAAAAATCTTAGAGGCAAGTATGATGACATGAGAATGAAAGAAGGTAAGAATGTTGCACAATGTGTGAATTGAATGAAAGAAGTTGTGAGTACAATTAGAGCTATTGGTGGTATTATCAATGACACTGTAATTATAAGTATGATTCATAGAGCTCTACTACTTGTTTATGATATCAATTTTTTGCAATTCAAGAAGTTAGAGCTATGCCTAGAAATGTTTTGATACTTAATAGTTTAATCGGTCCTTTAAGTGCTATTGAATTGAGAAATTATGATATTAGTATGGTTACACTTCGAAATACTTTTAAGTCTTCACTAACCATTAGAAATTTAAAGAAAGAGAAGGAAATAGATGAGATGGTATATGTTGTAATCAAGGAAGATCCCAAAGGAGAAAGTTATAAGAATGAAACTTCCCTTATTTCACATGTTTGCAAGAATGATTCATGGAATATAGATAGTGAATTCTCATGTCATATGACTAGTGACTTAAGTAAGTTGAAACATTTTGAGAAAATTAATGATGGTGGAACTTTTAAGTCATGTAATGATGTTCCATCTCCAGTCAAAGAAAAAGGATCACTAATGTTGAATGATAAAATTAGATGTGATGATGCTTAATGGGTACAAAGACTAAATTATAATCTTTTGAGTGTTTCTTAGTTGAATAATTCAAGTCACAAGTTGGAATTTCATAACAGAAAAGGCAAGATCAATGATGATGAAGGAAATCTAATTAGAACTACGATGCAAACAAAAATTAACTTATTTTATATTGATCCTACTATTGAGAAATGTTTATTTATAATAATTAAGGATGTATGGTTATGGCATAAAAGGTTGCGTCATGTAAATTTGAGAACATGATGAAGGTTAGTAGAAAGAAAAGAATTAGAGGCTTACCAAATTTGCAAAAACCTTAGAATGCTATGTGTAAAGAATGCTAGCTTAGTAAGATAAAAAAGTCAAGTTTCTCAAGCAAGAAACACACTTCAAATGATGTTTTGAAACTTGTGCATACTAACTTATTTGGACCTATTGGTACAAAAAGTTACTATGGTGATAGATATTTCATCTTGTTTGTTGATGACTATTCTAGAATGATGAGTGACATATTTATGAAATTGAAATCACATTATTTTGATATATTTATATGGTATAAGGCTAGAGGTGAGAAAGAAACTAGTAAATCATTGAAATGTTTAAGATTTGATAGAGGTGGTGAATTTATGTCTATTAAATTCACTAAGTTTTGTACTAACAATGGTATGAAGAGATAGTTATCTACACCAAGGACATGACAACAAAATGGTAGTGGAGGAAATAGATCAATTATTGATTGTGAAAGAATGTTGATGATTGAAAAAGATGTTACACAAATGTTCTAGAGAGAAATTATTACTATTATTGTTGGTGTAAATAAGTATTTACTTATTACACTTTACTTAAGTTTACTTAGGTTAATGCATTATTTTATTATATTGTATTATTGTATTATTTATTTGATGTGACACTCAGGAGGTTGTGTACTCTTATGAGTTGTCATGTTGACAATACTAGAGTAAGCAACTCTAATTCAGCACTTGGTGTCTACAACACTAGATTTTGCATCATTAATTGAGTTGTCATGTAGACAACATAGTTATTTGCACTCCTAATTTAGCACATGGTGTCTACAACATAATTATGCATGCTACACCATTGTAGGCTTATCCTCTCATCATCACACTTACTCCTATGCTTAATTAAAGATAACCCATATCTAGTGGACATGTGCCTAGTTGTATGACTTATCATGTTGATGATTCCTATACATTCTAGAAGCATTCCAGAGGCCTTTATATATAGGCACTCCTAGTGTACTTTAATCGATATTGAATAAATATTATATTGTCATTATGATCATACTCTCTTTGGTCTACTATTGTGCTTGTGCTTGAGTTCCCTTGTCTTGGGTGAATTTTTCCCTAAGACAAATTTTTACATGGTATTAGAGCTAAGGGAGATTCTCTTCACATAGTTGTTTGAGACTATTGTTTCTTCAGCACCTCAACCCAGATCTAGAGAATCTACAAAAATTAAGAGCATCTAGAGCCAAATTAGACCTCGTCATTGTGTTTGAAATGTTGATTCAGTGAAAATTAGCTATAAATTCACCTATGCTAGGCCAAATTCAATTTTGAGGCAAAAAATTTTGCAAACCAACACTTGAAGGCCTCAATTTGCAACTTGGGCATGGTCTTTTATTCGATCTATTAATCTCTTATTCATATCTGAATTTTATTAATTCTCTACATTAGTTTTGAATCAGGTATTTTTTTGGCCCTATAGGCCCTTGTAGAGGAAAAAATATTGTTGAATAGGGTAGTGACACCCTAGCCTAGCAAAGAATATTCCAAGGGAATATTCTATTATTAGTCAACAGCATTTATTTCTCACTGGCCACACAAATTTTTGCTTAAACACCCATAGTTGGAACCCTTTATAAATTGGTAACCAAACTTAAAACCTAGTGGCATCACCAATGGCCCAAGTTTGGCAGCTCTATTTTATTTTGTAGTGAGCGGGCTTTCCTTTTAAACATTTGTGAATCCCCACTTTGCATGCATGTGGGACTAAATTGTCTTGCTACTACTACCTAAAACATCTAATCCAGCCCCACAAAGCATACTCCTACCTATTTTCCTTTGGTAGCCACCACAAATTGAACCCCTGGCATCACTACAACATCTTTCGACAGCTATAAATTTTATCGACAATCACAAAAGTGGTTTGCAGTGACCACTAAATACCCCACCATATGAAATAGTGGTGATCACCAGCCTGACACGTGGACTATGACATCCAAGCCATAGGACTGTAGCCACATCAGCAAAATCCCAATCAATGCCATGTCGACTGGCTAACTCAACTTTTTCCATGTCTGCTATAGCAGTACAACACATGTACACCTAGTTAGTAAGCTAATTCACCTACCACATCATTGCCCCATGAGCACACACAATGGATCCATACATTGACATGCAAGTAGGACACATCATCATCTGTATAGGGCCATACATGCTGATGTCATCCTAACATCACCACCATGTCAGCAAGGGGACCTATTTTCACTAATTTCATCAAGTTCACGAGCCTAAATTTGATGGACATCTGACTGTCATGTAGGGGAAAAATAGAACTACTATGATGGCCATATGATCATCAAATTTAACCCCATCTTTTGCTGATCCAACCCCTCTCCAGATTGATTTTTGATTTTGCAGTCTAACTTTGGGAGGCCATATTTCAATCATTAGGACTCTAAATTAGGTATATTTTTTTTATTTTGGGTAGAATTTCCTAAAAAAATTAGTGGTGTAGCTCTTTTCTAGTTTTGGTGCATGGATTTGTTAGAAATTACATCTTCTGGCGACTGCATCTATCTAGTCTTGCATTTTGCAACTTCAAATGCTTTGTACGGGCTCATCTAGTCATGAAAATAGTGTAATGCCCCGCCAAGGGATCCAAATAATTTCACTAAGTTTTCCAAACAATTTTTTTTTTTAAACATGGAAGTAAAACCATACACAACACTTACGGAAGCAATAGTAACATCCAACTGAAAATAACATAACATACATAACAGTTACATTCTTTAAAGATCTCTTAATGTTGAATTACTTCTAATCATAACTTATTCATCTAACATTACATCCTTAACAATGAAATAACAAGGATACATCCAATGTTCTTAAACCATATACAAGTGTACATTTTAGATTGCTCAATCATCCACTATGTATGTTACAAGGTATGAAAAACTGAAAAGAATAAACATCCATGTAAATAAAGTGCATCATCATCCAATATTAATCCATACATGATACATCATCATCATAAAGATATAACATCCATCACAAAATATAGCCATATGTCACAAACATAAATAACTAAGTGCACGGTTCCTCCCAACCATAAATAGCATCATTAGACCATCATGGATCCTAGCCATCCCTCCATGCATAACATTCCAAATCACTAAAGAGATCATTGGCTATAAACATAGTAGGAATGTCACTCCTAAAAAATCCTACTAACATGCAAAGCAAAGCATAGGATACCATCATCTAACATATGCAAATCATCAATATAAGAAACATACCAATAAATACATCCATCATAAGGTATATCATCTATCATAATTCTCCAAGAACATAATGAAGATAAATACCAACCAATAATACTCTAGCTATAGTGTCTCCGACAGATCTCAAATGATAAGAGTGGAAAAACACTACCACCCAAGCGCGTGGAACCTAAGTGGTCCACTCCCACCGTGCTGAGGAGATAATCTCAAGTCCCAAATAGGCTATCAATCCACAAAGCATAAATCTCTACAAGTCCAAGAATCCTAAAAGTATGCTAACTCAAAGGTTCCAATCACACAAAATTGACATCTAAATCCCAGAGGCACACAATGACATGTAGGAACCTACTATGCAAGCGAGAAAGTGTCATCACATTTATCATGTACAAGTTACCCTGGCAGTTAGCTAAACTCCACAGGTCCATATTGATCTCATGTGGCCACTAGTATCCTCTCATACTGACAAGGCATACTATGGAATGCAAGGTCACAACCATGTGTCTCACTACTCCCATCCTAGCCTGTACAAGCGCTCAAGGCATGGGCGAGAACCAAAACAATTATCTTTTTAGGTTCATTTAATCCCCATTTAGTGTGTAAATGTTATCACTTATTAACCAAACTTACAATGAGTTACCCTGGCAGCCACTTAGGGCCCCGACCCCCATTGCAAGCCACTTCCCGACACTACAAGTAGATTACCTACCCTAATGCTCATGGAATCATAAAATCACCACAGTCAGGTATACAAGCGACTGTAAAGAAAATCCAAAAGATAATCCATAAAAATTATCATCAAATATCCACAAAATAAGCATCAAATATCCATAATAAGAATCATCAAATCTCCATGAGCATCTAAAAAGCATCCATAGAAAATCATGACCACAACAGTTCTCTATTGGCAACTGATGGCATCACTGATAATCATAATAATCATTGGTTCTCAATAACCAAAATATATCTCAAAATAAATCACCATATCCATTGGTTCTCAACAAGCAACCAAGAATATCTCAAAATCATACTGATTGAAGACTCCAAAATGGTTGAGTCAAACATGTCACAATATGACATCATCAAAAATAAATCCACATTTCAGTCCCATCATGGTGACTAGAAAATAATCCAAGAGTAACTGATCGATGACTCAAAAATGATTAGCTCAAGTGTCTCAAATACATATACATCTTAGCTTCACACATGAAGATTGATGAAGAATAACAATCAGTAAATACAAACATTTCATAGAGCATACGATCACATTACCATGGTTGGGCTTATAAAGATCGAGACCAAATAAGATCAACATGCCATCACATCTCATAACCCTCGAGCCTCTGGTAACAACCTAGGACTGTTCAACACTAATCAACCCAAAAACCCAAAACAAGAAGCATAAAGAATACACGATGCAGACACATGTTTTGGTTTTGCTATCTTACATAGTTGAATAATGTGTAGAGGTTTCACTTCTCTGTTTGCAAGTATACTTCAAGTGTCTAAGTTTCATAATTTGACCTACAAGTCAACCCAATTGTTCCCCGATAGCATTATCCTTCCATTATTAAGAATTACATTCTAAAAATAACTTAAGGATAACTATTCACTGATTGACCTTTAATTAAATTGTTCTCTTTATTTAACTATGATCCATACTCTAATTGATTAACTCTCCTTTAATGTTACTTCAACTTTCAACATGAATCAAGGACCATTATTAATCTTTGAATAAGAGGAAGATAACTTTATTTATCTCAATCCATTAACATAGGTACACCATCCATGACCTATTAACATCTTATTAGTTTTCAATTAGAAACTTAATTAAGTATCTCTAACACTTAAGCCTCTTAATTATAATTATTACTAAATTGTCACTAATAACCGTTAAAATAACTAAAGTCTTTATAAGATTTATCAACTTTGATACTTAACAACTCCACTAAAAGAATTGTTATTATTATATCGATTAAAACTTTGTTACATAACTTAATTATTAATTAAATCTAATTAAGTCTCATTAATTGATTTAATTAATAGTTGCATAACCATAGCAAAGTTCTAATTAATATCAGTTGACTAATAGCTAACTATAACTTGAATGTTAAAAGTCAACTATAACTCAAATTCCCAATATTCATATAAATAGTTCAATCACAACTTGTTATAGCAAGTTATAGGAAATCTCTAATGACCACATACGTCATTCTTTCAAAGAAAACTAACATTCCCTTGACAAATTTGTCTTATCAATAATTATTTCAAATAAGACTCTATTGCACAACTTAATTATTAATATCATAATTATAATATCAGCTTAATATCAATTTTTTACAATCTCGCTAAAATAATTATATCAATTAAATCTCTATTACATGATTATTAATTAAATCCAATCAACTCTAGTTAATTGATTTAATTAATAATTGCACAACCATACCATCAACCTAAAGAATATCAGTTGACCTACAGTAGTTTGTACGTAGAAAGTCAACTTCAATACAAATATTAATATTTCAATAATACTAATATTAATAAAGAAATCTTATCCTTAATGACCACAATCATTATACCAAACTCGTTATCAATGATAATCATCTATACTCTATTTTATTAACGTTTGAGTTGATAATAGCTAATAACAATCTATGATGGTAGATTACTAACAACAATGTCACTAGTAGTTTGAATATAACTTCCTTAAGATACAATCCCAATATTAAGATAAATACTCAAATAAATAATCTATAATTTCCTTCATGCACCTCATAGGCAATTCATTTATCTGAATTAATCTTTAATAATTCTAAATATAATAATTGCCAACATAATTTCGTTCATGAATTCATCTCCATTAGTAACCTTAATTAGAATAAATTCTAATTAAATATTTAGATTAATTTAAAACTATATTATTTATTTAAAATCTTATATATATATTTAAAATTCAATTCCCATTATATATATACATGCATACATTTATACACACATATATACATATGTTAATAATTGTTAACTATAAAAATCGAATTTCAAATCCGATCTCAACCAACACATATCATATAACATTTTTATAAAAGTGAATATATTGCTACGCTTCACTATGGTCATCGGCTTGGTAAGCCATGTGGCCCATCCAATTGCCACATCTGAGTCGCAGGTACCTTACCCTGCCATTCTGCGACAGCTTTAATACCCGTCGCCGGTACAAATAAACCCTCTGCGGCAGCGTCGATCGCAGATAATAAATGGGGTAGGGATGGGTGTATCCCGCCCCTATATATATATATATATGCAAACGTTTATCATTATATCGTTTTTATATAACATTTTTTTACATAAGCATTTTCGGGTCCTTCAATATGTATATATATTCGGATTTAATAAAACATCATTTAGACAATTTACATATATATATATGTATATGTATATGTATATGTATATGTATATGTATATGTATATGTATATGTATATGTATATGTATATGTATATGTATATGTATATGTATATGTATATGTATATGTATATGTATATGTATATGTATACATATATGTATATACGTATATATATGTGTGTGTGTGTATATATATATATATATACAGATTATAAATCAGCACTACTATTTAAATATATATTTGCAGATTTGAATGTATATGTATTTTCTAGAGAGAACATATTAACATTTTAAATAAAAAGGGTTTTCTAATTCTAAGAATTTCTCTTTTAAAATAATTGTTTTTTTTTAAACATATCCATTAATCCATCCAATAAGTCTAACTATAAATTTGAAATCATCATTCTCAATTTGATCTTAATTCGAACCCAAACCCATTTAGATCTAATTTCTCTTTAATTGGATCTAAGGTTTTCTAATGTTTTCTTCTCAAACAAATAAATAAATATCTAGATTCTGATTCAAATTGCAAATTCATTCATGGAATATAATCAGACACATATAACAAACATGATGAAGATAGGAAGAGAAATGGTGCAAAGAGAATATACGAATATCACGAGTGCACCTGGACACTGATGCTAATCCGCCATGCCTCAGAAGTCCATAGAAAATCCCTTCCTTCTCCATCATCCGCGATTCCTCCAAGATCCAAGTCAACTGAATCCTCCAAGTGACCAGATATGCTAGAAGGAGCATAGAAGCAAATAAAAAATATACGAGCATATGAATCTTCTCCAATGCATGTAAGCTTTGAAGCTTCCATTTTAGCTTGAAGCTTGTAGCTTCCATTAAGCTTCCATAAGGCTTGTAGCTTCCATTCAGCTTCTACTTCAGCTTGTCCAAACACACTAGGAGAGCCTCTATTTAAAGGCCTCTAAGATGCATCTAGAGTGTCTATAGAAACAACTAGAAGATAAGCATGACAACCAAGCATGAGCCTTCTCCAACCTTCTAGATAAGTCTTAAGGTTGTAGACACCATGTGCTCAAATAAAAATGCTAACTCCTAAGTGTAGACAACTTATGCATTCTTAGAGTGCAAACTCCAGTGTTGTCTATATGACAACTCCCGAGAATTTGCCAACTCCTATGTGAGCAATCATAAAAATAATGCACATTAATTAATATAATATTTAATTTACTCTTCCCAATTTAATTTATTTATTTATTAAATCTCATGCACTAACTTTAATAATTCCACTTTGCAATATTAATATATTTATATTTTAATCACATGAAATCTAGAATCTTTTAATAATTTAAAATATATCTTCCACTTTTTTAAATTTCATTTTCCAAAACTTAATTGCTAAAATATTTATTAGCTTTAATAATAATATTATTTAGTCATTTATTTAAAAATGAGCTCTAAATATATTATTATTAAAATAAATATTGTCACATTCCAAATTTAAACTTTTAACTTTTATTTTCAAATTTAATTATTTTATTTAATTAATTTTCCAATTAATTAAATAAAATAAATATTAAAATATCATATTAATTTTCCATTTGATTAAACCATTAATTAAATCTTTTAATTAGGCTTAATTAATAGAAAATAAATCAAAGACTCATAAGGTAAAAATATGAAAACCATCATAGCCAAAATACATACAAAATCAAACCAAGGGTTTAAATCATGAATTATGTCATCCGACATATTCGGAGGGTACTCAACTCGGATACTTGTCCTAATTTTCCAATTAGAACAAATGGCTTAAAGGGTTGGTATTTGGACTTGAGAATTTATCTCCCCTCTCTTACCATTGAGATAATGTGATAGGGTACGCTCATCCTGGCAATTCAAGAAAGTCGATACCTGGTACTTGCAACCTGCATAAAAACTATGCATGTACAAGCACAATATATACTAAACTAAATAGGCAATGGCAGGAAGTGGTGCATCGTGTAGATCCCGACTAGCAGGTGGCTACGACTCCCTTCCTTAACCACATCAAACACGCCATACAAAAGCAAACACGCAAAGCAAACATGCACACCATACACATGCAAGTATGGGGTAAGTATCCATAATAAAACACATATGATAATAAACCATCTAATCTAATCATTATCAATAACTGAAATCACTTGAATAATCATCATGCAACCATGAAATGTAAAGTACCAAGTAATCTCATCACATAATAAACTGAATCCATAGTAGAATATCTGTTAATCTCATAACAATGCTGCTAACCATCAACATAAAACTAACCCTAAAAGAGTTCAGCAATGATAACAAAATGCGAACTAGGGGCAGGCACTACAAATAGGTTCCATTTTTTTGAAAGTGCATTATTTTTTGTCTACTTTCTAGATCTGTAATTAGATTATAGGATTGTGTGGACAAAAGTATCACTTTTAGAATTAGGTCCTTTTTTGCATTGTAATACTTTAATATAACTTCAGAATTGTTGTATATCTGAGATACATTGTAATGCTCTTGTTTTCAACTCCATAAGGAGGTTGTAAAAAGGCAAAATCAGAAGTCCACTAAGGCCAAAATTGGCAAGTGACTATTGTAAATGCACTACATATAAAGTGCTAAAAGCATCTTTTTTGGGGGGGGGTTTCTTGATTTAGTGAAAAGGGGGGGTGTTCTTGGAGTTGTGTTCCTCTTTTCCTACTATTTTCTTTCATTTTCTGCATCATGGGAAATTTTAAGTTTCCAAAATTAACTCCACACAACTATGCTACATGGTCCATTAAAATGTGGTGTGACTTAATGCATAAAGGAGTTTCTCAATATGTAGATGGTTCCTTTCCTAAACCAATAGGTGATCAAGTATCTACCAGTGAAATCACTGATTGGCAAACAATAGATAGGAAAGCCCTAGGTGATATTTGTTTGTGGGTTGAAGACAAGATCATATATCAGATTCAAAAGTCTCATACATCCAAGGAAGCTTGGGATACCCTCCAAAACCTATATGGTAAAGTGTCTGACGAAGATGTTTTCAAAATTGAATATGAGCTTGTCTACTTACATCCAAAGGCATATAGGATTTTATCATAAAGGTGAATGAATTAAGAACAAAGCTTGATGATTGTAGGAGTCCTATTAAAGATGAAAGATTAATCTATCTCATTCATAACAAACTACCATCTAAGTACTCCACATTTGTTTCTACTTATAAAACCTCGAAGACTAAATTACAATCTGCCTATCAGAAAGTATCTTTTGATCATTATGCTAAACTATTGGATAAAGAAGAAAAAAAAAAATTTGCCCAAGTCTAAGGCATTGGTAGCAAATAATGAGGGTTCTCAAAATTTAGGTGGTCAATATTGAAATAAAGGAAAGGGCAAGAATAAGAAATGGAAGAGTAACAAATTAGAGGATACAAAAAAGACAACACCACAATCAAATCAACAAGGAAAGTCTTCCTTGAATTCAAATAAGAAGGGAGAAAATAATAAGGACAAGCAAAAGTGTGCTTATTGCAAGAAGTAAGGTCATGAAGAACATGAGTGTTATCATAAAAAGATTGATGAGTTAATGAACATCATGAAGAAACATAATGTTCCACTTCCTAATGCTTACAAGGAGAAAGGATCTTCTTCTGATTCAAAGGGCAAAGGGAAAGCACTAATGGTAAATTCAAGTACTTCCAAGGAATGGATTCTTGACTTGGGTGCCTCATATCATATAGGTTCTTCAAAAGGAGATTTTTTTTCATTGAATTAGTTAAAGGTACCACACATATTTGTGGGAGATGATACAAAAATTGAATTTGAAGGGAAAGGAAATGTGTAGATGGAAAATAGAGAATTAAAATATGTTCTCTATGTTCCAAACCTAAGTTCTAATCTCCTCTCAATTTATCAAATCACTCACCTCGGAAATGGTCATAAAGTTGAGTTCCTTCTTGACTCTATGAAGGTGCACAATCTAAAAGATGATTTAGTTGTTGTAGTGGGGAAAGTTAATCATGAGAAAAGGTTGTATTCTTTCTCTCACTTTGTACCCAAGTCTCCTTCACAAGCCTTGTTGACTCAATCAAATTCTCAAATCAAATTATGGCATGAGTGGTATGTACATCTCGCTTTCCACTATCTTTAGCAACTTTTCTCAAAAAAAATGGTCAAAGGTCTACCTACAATCAACTTTTCCTACAATGAATGTTCAACATGTTCATTAGATATGCATCCAAAGGAGAAGTTACATAAAGAGAAGTCTTAAAGAGCACCAATTTTTCTTCACTTGGTTCACATGGTACTAGTAGGTCTTTTTGTAGTGACATTAGTCAACCATGGTCACTATATACTTACTTTCATTGATGAATTTTTATAGTATACTTGGGTCTACTTTCTTCATCACAAGAATGAAGTGTTGGACAACCTTCTAGCCTTCAAGACTCATGTTGAATAGAAATCAAGGAAAGCCATCAAAGTTCTCAGGATGGACAATGAAAGTAGATATGTGAACAAAAGACTTAAAGACTTTTAAAAACTAGATCGTATTGATCTTCAGAATCCACCAAAATTTAGTCTGCACAAGATAGATGTTGTAGCATTGAGGATTCAAACTCTTAAGACAATGGCAAGTTGCATGATACAAGCCAAGTCTCTAGATCCATCACTTGAAGTTGAAGCAATTAGTAGTCCCAATCACATACTTAACAGGTCTCCTCATAATGCCTTAGATGGAAAGACACCTTTTGAGGCATGGTGTGGTAGAAAACTAGTTGTGACACACTTCAGAGTCTTTGGTTGTCTAGCATTGGCAAAGATATCTTCCAGGGGATGCAAGGCACTACCACCTAGGCCTTGTACTTTCATTGGATATGAAGATGGTGTGAAGGCATATAGATGTATGGATCCTAAGACACATGAGATATTTGTGGAGAAGGATGTACACTTTGAGGAAAACTTACCAAGCTTGTCCTCTAATCCTCTCCACACTTCATACTTTGTGGAAACTGATAGTGACACCAGCGATAGTGCTTCAACAGATTCAGATACATGGGTTCTATCGATAGTTGCAGTGAGAGGTCACGACATCATAATATTCCATGTACATACATAGCTACAGTGATAGGTCTAGCATAGGAAGGTACACCTAGTCTTCTAGCTCCAGCATCAAAGGATGACTACATAGCAGACATTTTAGGTTTTTTTGTGGAGTCATACATAGCAGATTTGGGGGACATTATTGATGATATACATCTTCTCTTTGATGGGGAAGATCCTTCTTTAGTTGTTGTGAGGGCTCACTCTAACCCTCATGTCCATTCTCTAGATGATCAATCTTTACAAGTTGATGTGATTGTGGATACTTATGTATAGCAGTTGTAGGAGGTCTCTTTATTAGTTGAGGAGATAGTAGATTCTTTGGGGCAGGTTCTACATTCATTCTTAATAGGGAGAGTTGACTAGGTTTTAGAGGCATCATTGATCATTGGGATTATTTCTACACATAGGGGAAGCATCTCTTATGTACCTATGATATTGTTTAGTCCAAAGGGGAGCAACAATATTCTACATTCTTGGATTAGCTTCTACATCGGAGCAGCAATCACTCATTAGCACTCTTCATTTGAGGGGGGAGACTACCTTGTCTCTCTTCTTCTTCTCTCTTATGGAGGGGACCTTTTCCTCTTTTGGGATAGTTTTCTTCTCACATTTCTCAATTGTATATACTTGATGTATTTCATAATGGGGGGTCTTGATTACTACATCCATCCATGCATCTAGTTTTTTCATCTCTCTTTTTGGGGGAGGGTTTTTCCCATGAGATTTTCCTTCTTTCTCCACTTTATGAGAGATTGAATTTCATTATGTACATGGGTACCTAACATGGCCTAATAGCATGGACCCATCATGCATCTCATTCTAGCTTTCGTAAGCTCAAGTGCATTCCCCTAAGTTGCACTTAAGGGGGGGTGTTGGTGTAAATAAGTATTTACTTATTACTCCTTACTTAAGTTTATTTAGGTTAATGCATTATTTTATTATATTACATTATTTTATTATTTATTTGGTGTGACACTTAGGAGTTTGTGTACTCTTATGAGTTGTCATGTTGACAACACTAGAGTAAGCAGCTCCAATTTAGCACATGGTGTCTACAACACTAGAGTTTGCATCATTAACTAAGTTGTCATGTAGACAACATAGTTATTCACACTCCTAATTTAACACATGGTGTATACAACATAATTTTGTGTGCTACGCCATTGTAGGCTTATCCTCTCATCATCGCACTTACTCCTATGCTTAATGAAGGATAACCCATATCTGGTGAACATGTGCCTGGTTGTATGACTTATCATGTTATTGATTCTTATGCATTCTAGAAGCATTCTAGAGGCCTTTATATATAGGCACTCCTAGTGTACTTTAATCAATATTGAATGAATATTATATTTTCATTTTGGTCATACTCTCTTTGGTCTACTATTGTGCTTGTGCTTGAGTTCCTTGATCTTGGGTGAATTTTTCCCTAAGGAAAATTTTTACAATTATTGTTTATATTCTCAACCAAGTTCAATTGAAGAAAGGAACAAATAAAACACCCTATGAACTCTAGTATGGTCATACACCTAACGTAAGTTATTTCAAAATCTTTTGAAGTAGGTGTTACATTCACAAGGATGCAACGAATGGAAAATTTGATCCAAAAAGAGGTGAATTTATATTAAGAGAAATTATTATAAATGTTTGAACAAAGATACTAAAAAATTTATTGGAAGTGCATATATGAGAATTGATGAGTTTATAGAAAAGAATGACATGGGAAGGAAGAAGGAACCTAAAGACTACAATAATTTTATATATGTTTATGAAGAGGCACTAGATAGATTGTCCAAGTTATAGCCAAGAACTATCAAGTATCAAAAAATATTGCCTAAGTCACTAACTACCTTACCTAAGCACTAGAGAGTGCAACCTGACCAAGACCCTGAACCCCTACTAAGTGGAGAGAATGTTGAGAACCAAAGAACTAAACCTATATTATCCAAATATGTGAGAAAGTACCATTCACCTGAATAAATTATTTGAGATAGATGCATTTGAGTATTGACAAGAAGTGAGTTAAGAGATAGTGCATGTTTGACAGTTAATTTTGAACCAAGAACAGGCAAGTCTGCATTAGAAAATGAAAATTCAATAAAGCTTGTGAATGAAGAAATTGATCAGATAGAGGATAAAACCGCATGGGCATTAGCACTAATACATGCTAAGAAGAATATGATAGGATAAAAATGCATTTTCAAAAATAAGCTTAATGAAATGGATAAGTTGCGAGAAATAAGGCAAGACTAGTTTCCAAAGGTTATGCTCAAGACGAAGGAATAGATTATGGCAAGATTTTTGCATCTACAAGAAATTAAAAGTTTATTAAATGGATGTCAAATTTTTATATATAAATGGAATACTTGAAGAAGAAGTCTACATAGAACAACCAAAAAGATTCAATGAACCTAATCAAAGGAATATGGTTTGCAAATTGAATAAGGCATTATATGGACACAAACAAGCACTAAGAGCATGGTATGAAAGGTTACATTCATATTTGATTAAGATGGTTTTTCTAAAACAAGTGAATAGTAATCTATATTTGAAATGTGAATATGAAAATATGTTGTTGATTTCTGAAATATTTATGGATGACATTATATTTTGAGGAAATGACATGTTATTTAAAACATTTGTTGATCAAATGAGTAAGAAATTTGAGATGTCTATGCTTGGTGAGATCAAATTTTTCATTGACCTACAAGTTCATAAAATAAGAAATGGTATATATGTTACTCAATCTAAGTATGTTAAGGAAATCTTGAAAACATTTTGAATGAATTGGTCTAGACCAGTTGGTACACTCATGGTAATTGGAGTGAAATTGTCAAAAGACGATACATCTATAGAAGTTAATGAAAAAATATAGATCAATCATTAGTAAACTACAATATGTTGTGCACATTAGACTAGATATTGCATATGTTATTGGTATTGTTGCAAAGTTTTCATCTAATCCCAAACAAACACACATGACTATTGTGAAGATGATATTCAAGTATCTACAAGGAACTAAAGATTTTGGCCTATACTATAATCAAGATGATGAATTTAATCTTAAAGTCTACATAGATGTTTATTAGGTTGATAATGTGGATGATAGAAAAAGCACAAGTTTTGGAGCTTTCTTTTTAGGAGAAATATTGATAACATAGTTAAGCAAGAAATAGAGTTGCATTTCACAATCTACTACTGAAGATGAGTTTTTTGTTGCTACAATCAATTGTTCAAATATTGCATGGATTAAGAAACTATTGGAAGGTATATAAGAAGAGATAAATGATCCTATTACTATTTATTGTGATAACACAAAAGTAATAAATATACCAAATAATTTAGTGATGCATGAAAAATAAAGCACATAGCAATCACGTATTATTACTTGAGGGAGAAAGTATAAGATAAATAAGTTAGGCTTGAATATGTGAAGTCTAAGAAGAAAATTGCAAACATATTACTAAGCCATTACCTAAGGATGATTCTGAGAATCATTGAGGAAAACTAGGAGTACTATACATATCCAAAATTCACTAGGTGAAGATGCATTTTGCATCACTTCATGGATGAACAAAATATCTTTGAGGAGTTGATGCAAGATTTCACCTTGTAGGAACACTTCTAAAGTTGTGAAGATGACTATGATGAAACTAATATAAATTGTACATGCAAGGTACAAGGATAACTATAAGGTTTTATAAATTTCACATTGGAACTTATAGTTACCTTTGGAATTTTTTTCAAAGGGGAAGAGAGATAGTATAGAGAAAAATAGTAGGGAGAGATCCAGTAGGGAGTGAATAACTAAGTTGACTATGAGAGAAAGAATAAAGAGTGAGAAGTTAGTAAGAAAGATTATCCACAAAGGGGGAGTAGAATAAGTCAAAAGGGAGTGAAATACTAAAGGAAGGATGAAGATAATGTAAGAATAAATGATGTTTTTGTTGAACATAAGAAGAATATATCCTAAGGGGAGAAATGTTGGAGATGTTTGATGTTGTTGAAGACATAGACTGAGTACACTTGATGATGAAATAAGTTCAAGATAATGTATTGATAAAGGAAAATAGATGAATAGTTGTATTATTTCCAATGCATACATTTTATTATATTATGTACTATAAAATCATATGTTATGTGTTGCCATAAATGCCAATGGGGGATATTATTAGCCTCAACTGATGATACAATTGAGAATGCTATGAATATATGTAAAAGAGTCATATAAATTATTATATTGACATTGATGTCAAGTCTTAATTGATTAGACATTATGTTAATTTAGTAGAGTGTCATATCATTTGATTGATGAGGAGGATTTATTGATGAAGAGAATTTGAAGAAAGTATGTTCATGATAGAGTTGACAAGTATGGTATTCAATGGGATCTTGAATGAGTTGGATAGTGAAAATGTAATGTTGATTTGAATGTTTTATAATCATGTAATATTGTAATATAATGAGCTATACAAGCTACACTAACTAAAAAGATTAAAGAAGGAAGGCAATGTTCATCAAGTGACCACAATTGCCAGTGAGCATTTGGAAAAGCAAGATAAATTTTAGTGTTATTTTAGTGAGTTTAGAATTAACCAAGTGATGTTTTACCTAAGTGAAATGTTATGTTCATCAAGTATGAACAAGAAGAAAAATTTTGTAAAGAAGGAATTTGAGGCCAACTTTTTGTAAAATTAAAGAATGTTTGAGATGTTCAAAGGTGTGAATCAAAGTTTGTTACAAGATCTATGGCTGGAGAAATACAATATAGATCTAAAGATGGAGACTGAAGAACAATAAGGATGAGCACAAAGTTCTATGAAAGATATATTTTCTAAGTGACTAAATGCAATGAACCTGAGATCGGCGATTGTGTTTGAGTGGAAAAATCTAAAAGAATCTGGAAGTTGAGAGACTATTATTTAAGGAGATGTTGGAACATGTTTTGGTTGTTGGTTGAATATTGATGGAGTTTTTGTTAAAGGAGATCAAAGTGAAAAATTTTTGAAGCTAAAAGAAGCAAGGAGAATTGAGAAAAGAAGAGAGGATATCTAAGCACAAGTGAAAGAGTGAAGGAGTGAATCATTTGAAATGATATCAAAAGATAGAGATCAAAAAGAGATCAAGAAGAATAAAAATTTGAACAAGAAAGGTAATAATATAACCTAACAGATAATTTATATTATTACTATCTAATAATTGTAGATAAAAAATCTTGTAACCAAGTGGACCTAACATGTCTATGAAATCCTATATGGTAACATTAGTTAGTGATATTTGTAAGTACTTTAGAGAAAGATACTCTTTATATAAGATAAAGGAGTGATAAGGTCTAGATGATATTTTTGAGTAAATCCTCTAACCAGGTCACATTAACAATGTGTATGAAAACCTTTAACAAGATTGGCTCCTAAAAGAACTCATATTAGAAGAGTGTTGGTGTTGTTAGTCCTAGGTGGTTTTTCCCTTTATAGGGTTTCCACATTAAAAATCTTGGTGTCAAATGTGTGATTATTGTTATGTTGCAAGTTGATTTTCATGATATTTTCTTTTTACTACAACTTGATAACAACTAGGTAAATAGTAAAGTTATATTTTGATATTCAGTAATAACAAAGATAGTGAATGAAAAAATTGTAATAAATTGATAATAAGTGTGAGTTGTGAAGTTGAATGAGATCACCGAGTAATTATTTATGATGATTATAAATTTTTGTTGGTATTAAGGTGTTTATAAGGATTGTAGGATAATTGGACATAATTCATTTGCCACCCCCCCACCCCCACCCCAACCCACCCCATCAAAATATAAATAGGTGTATTGTTTTCAATGCATAGATTTGATTATCTTATGTAATATTTTGTAATGTAAAATCATATGTTATGTGTTTCCATTAATGCCAAGGGGGAGATTGTTAGCCCCAATTGATGATGTAACTGAGAATGCTATGAATGCAAGTAGAAGATTCATATAAATTGTTATGTTTTCATTGATGTCAAGTATCATTTGGTTAGACATTATGCTAATTTAATAGAGTGGCATATTATTTGATTGATGAAGAATATTTGAAGAAAGCATGGTGATGACAGCGTATCAAGTTGTATGGTATTCAATGGGCAATTAAATTAATTGGACAGTGATAACGTAATATTGGTTTGATTGTTTTGCAGTTATGTAATATTTTAATATAATGAGCTATTTAAGCTATACCAACTGACAAGGTAAAAGAGGAAATTCAATGCTCTCTAAGTGACTATAGTCATCATCGAGTGATTTGTATAGCAAGTTAAAAAGTTCAATGTTAATTGAGCAAGTTTAGTATTAACCAAGTGATGTGTTCCCCAAGTAAAATGTTATGTTCCTTGAGTAATAGAAATAAGAATAGGTGTATAATGATGGAATTTGAGGCCAACTTTTGGTAAAATTAATAATGTTTGAGAATTTCAAAGGTACGAATCAAAGTTTTGTATAGTATCTATGGCTACAAAAATATAAATAAATATGTATTGATGGAGATTGGAAGGATAATGATAAGAACAAAGTTCCATGAAAGTTATATTTTCCAAGTGTCTAGATTCATTGTATTTGGCATGAATTTGAGATTGACGATTGTGTTTAAGTAGCAAAATATGGAAGAATCTAGAACTAGAGAGTACTATTTAAGGAGAAGTTTGAGCAAGCTTTTGGTTGTTGTTGAATGTTAAATGGGTGCAAAATATAGAAGGAAAGGAAGTTGAAAGAAGTAAGGAGAATCAAATAGAAAAAAGAGAAGATCAAAGTAGACTTAAGTGAAAAGTAAAATTGAGAAGGTATGAATTAGCCAATAAGAGGTCAGAAAGAGACAAAGGAGAATAGAGATCTGAATAGGAAAGGTAGTGCTAAACCTAAAAAATCATTTGAATTGTTAATTTCTAATAATTGTAGTAGAAAAATCTCTTAATTAATTGGACATAACAAGTCTATAAAATCCAATATGGTAACATCGATTAGTGATGTTTTTAAGTCCTTTAGAGTAGGTCACTCTTTAGACGGGATCAAGGAGTGATAAGGTCTAGATGATCTTTTGATGTAGATCTTCTAACTAAGTCATGTTTATGATGTGTATGCAAACATTTAACAAGGTTGGATCCTACCATAGCTCACTTTAGAAGAATCAATTTTTTGGGTTGTTGGTCCCATATGGTTTTTCCCTTTATAGGTTTCTACATTAAAAATAATGGTGTCAAATGTGTGAATGTTATTATGTTACAAGTTATTTTTCATGATATTTATTTATTACTCAACTCAGTAATAGCTAGATACATGTAAAGTTATAATTTTGATATTCAGTAATAACATGAATAGTGAATTAATAATTTGAAGTAAATTAATTATAAGAGTTAATTGTGAATTTGAATGAGATCATCGAGTGATTGGTTTTGATGTTTATGAAATTTTATTGATACTAAAATGTTTGAAGGGATTGTAGGATAATTGGATATTGTTGATTCACCCCCCCACACCCCCCCCCCCCAAGTTATCTAACACTTGGTAGAGGATTTCAAAGACTTGCATACAAGTTTTCACTTTTAAATGCTTACAATAGTTGTAGTGATAAGAAAGCAATCTAAGGTTTAGATCTAAAGTGTGGAACACCTTGCCTTGTAGATCATCTTCTTTTGTTTTATCTTTACCTTAAAAACTCTCTTAGTTCACTTCTTCCTTTGTGTTCTTATAGATCCATCATTTATTTGGCCCTCTAGCTTGTTCCTATGTTCTTCTCTACTCTCTTCCAGCAGCAACACTCCTCAACAACAACAACAACTTCATAATGAAGTTTTTACATTATATACATTCTTCTCAAAGAAAATGAATTCAAAATTTGAATTTCATACAACAACTAGTCACAAGAAACCCTTAACTACCTTTACATAGGAGCCTATATGTAGGCATGTATCTCTTCTTGTGAATCTACACTTGGATTCACATCCTTTTGTCCTTCTATCATGTCATCCTACATGATTGTCACATCATGCTCAGAATGTCCTTTCCTCCCATCATGTCCTTGAGTTAACTATCATGTGTGTTCCTTTATTTACTATTTACTTAGCTTGTCATGACTTTGACTAAATTTCTCTCCTTCTCATGATTGGTACACCAGTCTACTAGTGGTTGCACAATCTTTCAACCTCTTCATCTTTCATCAATAATTTCCAATAAATGACAACACTTGACATCATCATCATTTTCCTATCCACTTTCCAATGTGATTACCCAAGTTTAATAAGAATATCATAAACATTCACAATAAAAAACTTATAAATGACCTCAACCACTACCTCATTCTTAACCTCACAAAAGTTCTTAGAGCATTTCTCAAAGAAAAAAAATGGCATTACAAACCATTCATATAAGACTTCATTTGTTTTAAATATAGTTTTCCATTCATCCCCCTACCTAATCCTTATCTAGTGATAGCTTGATTTCAAGTCTTTTTTGAGAAGTAACATGATCCCCCAAGATAGTCCATAAGTTCTTCTATCCTTGGTATTCAAAATCTATAACTTATGGTGATCTTATTTATTTCTTTGGAGTCTATAACTCCATTTACCATCCTTCTTAGAAGAAAGGACAATAGTAATTTCACATGGACTTAGACTCTTCCTAATCAAACCCTTATCAAGTAGTTCCTGAACTTGCTTAGCTAACTCCTCATTCTATGACAAGGTCATCTTGTGAAAGGATTTTTGGGAAAGGTTGATCCTAGGATCAAGTCTATTTGATGGCTTGCTTCCATCATTTATGGTAGAGATTTTATAATATCATTCACCAATATTCCTTGGTACTTTTATAATAATTTTAGGACTTCTAATAGTATCTCTAGTTTTACATTGGACTGTGGGTTAGAAAGTTTCACTAGATTAATCATGATGGCATACCCTAACACTTATATTCTTTCATTAAATTCAGAAACTCCTTTCTTCTAACAACCAATACATTAAATCTTTGTATTTTCCCCTATGTGCTTTGATAAAGGATGCATTGTAAACTTTCTCCCATTTTTAGTTTTTAGGTAGGTAGTCTTCTCCCCATCATTTTGGAATTTAATATCAATTACCAAGGGTTCCCTAACAAGATAGTACAAGAATCCATATATAGGCACTATTTGATGCAACACCTTAACCTTATATCTACCTACTTCAAATTCAACCCATGTTTGTTCATCTAATAAGAAATTTTGACTCTTACTCAACCATGATATCTTATAAGGATTAGTGTGAGGTAACCTCCTTAATTTGAGTTTATCTAATATATCTTTAGATACTAATTTCTTAGTGGACCCAAAATTAACGAGAATTTTACAAAGCTTCTCATAGGGTGTACCTTGATTTTTGAAGATTTCTTTCCTCTGTGGTGGCTCTTGCTTCAAGGGAATCTTGAGTAGGGTCATTCTGATCATCATGTTTTATCCTTCTAGCACTAAAATAGTAATTCCAATGGGTGAGTTGACACTTTTATAGTATTCATCTTGAATGAGTTGGTTCCCTCCATCTCCATGTTGAGAGATTGCAAACTTCTAAAGGTGTTAGCTCATATTATGACCAACTTGATTGCAACCAAATACTTTACTAGTGAACACACCTAGTCCCCCTTCATTTTCCTCCAAATCTACCTCTATAATTTATTCTCCTTCCTCCTTTTAATCCTCCTCAGCATCCTATTTTATTGTTCTTCTCTTGAGTACTAAGTAATCCATTTCTTCCCTATGTCTGACTCCTTCCTCCAAAGCCTCCTTTTTTATTGCTCTTGAAGTTTCTACCACCCCCACCTCTATTATTTTTCTCATTCCTCCTCTTCAATTTCTCTTATAATATGGTATCCAATTTGAAGCATTAATGTATTGTTTCTAGAGCCAAGAGATTTATTTTTTCTTTAATGTTTTTCCTTAATCCATTCAGGTAATGGCTACCTTTTCTTCCTCATCTTCTAATTTCTAGGACCTTAGGATTGGTTTATGGAATTCTTTAGTATATGTACGAACATCCATATCTTTATTCCTAAGATATTTTGGTCTTGTATGCATTTGCACTTCATAGTCTGAGGGTAGGAGTTGTATTTTAATTCTCACCTTCATTCTTTCCCAAGAGGCTATCATATTTTCACCTTCCTTTACTCTCTCTCCCTACACATAATTCCACCATGACAAGGAAAAATCTCCAACTTTCCCCTTTCCAACCTAACCCTCTCTCCTCCATGAACATTATAGCACTTAAAGTTGTTACTCAATGCTTCTATCTATTCAATCACCCTATCAACATTCATAATATATTGGTAGTTTTTCTATCGCATCCCCTTTTATTTATTTTAGGGCATCTACAAATTCTCTTTTCCATCATTTTCCTTGATTTTTCCTCTCCTTCTTCCTCTTCTTCCCTATTTTTGTCATCTCCACAATCTTTGTCTTTGGTCTAGAACTGCTTGAATTCACCAAGTTTTACTTCAAGCATATCTTCTACCAATTTCTTGATGGCTTTTGGATTCATTCCCTTTAGAGGAATTTTTTCATCCCCTACTTCATCTTCTCCTTCTGACATATACTGAAATTGGACAAAAATCTTGGATTTGATACCAATGTGATGCAATTTGCAAGAATATCCCTCAAGAATTCTTAGGGTTTGTATTTCTAGGTTTTTTCTTTAGGCACCAAACTTGGTCCTATTTACTCTATCTCTTCCAAGGTTGATTCTTACTTTAGCATTTCTTCTAGGCATCCTACTAGGGTCCTCTCTTCACTAGAGAAATATGTTCTTTTACTTAGGTTCAAACTCCTTATATTAAACCCTTTCCCCCTATGACCTTCTTAGAAAAATCTCCTCAGTGGTAGCTTGGGATTTTTTTCAACAAGCATGTAGGGTGTGTGGGTGTCCTAATACTCCCCCTAAAACATTATTCCCTTTTCAGTCCACTTGGAAACACACAAAAGAACACAACAATGTTTTAGTACAATTAGGCCTAAAAGTGACCTAAAGAAATTAGTCCTCTGAATTAGGTAAATTAGATTTCTCTTTGAATCCTCCTTAACGACCCCAAAAATAATTTGAGATTCTAATACCCTTTTTGATGGACTATGAAATTTCATAAATTGGAATCTAGGTTCTACCATATACTATGTTAACCCAAAATGGGTCAAAAAGGCTTAAAAAGCTTTGATTGGTGACGATTTCTCCAAACTCCAATCAAATGGAGTGACCAATACAAAAATGAATTTAATTCAGTCTTATCCTTGTTTAGTAACATTAGACCAACATTTACTTATCTCCCACACACCTTCTATAGTTCTGTAACATCAATTTTCATTTGAATATAGCTTGTCACATTCAAATGTAAGCCTAGGGAATCACAAAATTTAGAATTTGAAGGTACTAATCTAAAACCAAGAGAATTTTATAATACATAGGATGTCCTAAAATTCTGCCAAGAATCATTATATTTCCATGATATAATGTCATGGAAATCCAATTTTTTTATGAAATCCTTGTTGAATACACTTTCTTATACCAGTCTATGTCAAATTACTTATAACTTCCTCTATAATTAATAAAATGAGTTCAAATAAATCACAAAGAAATGATAACTCATGTGACTATCATTTCATGATTATAATTATAGAAAACAATGCATACCAATCTACATAAACACATTCAGCAACAAGAAAATACTAAAAAATCAACACCAAAACTTCCTTCAATTGTAATCCAAACTTCAAGTCACATCATTGCAATGATAAAAAGCCCTAACACATTCCTTGATAAAATATTTAAACCAACCATTGGTACTTCAACTAATGAGTATTTTGCAACATTATTACAATATTTTGCATTTTGGACTAACTTGTGAAATGTTTTTTCCTAGTTGACTCAAACCTTTACATATCAACCTAAAATTATTCCCTTACATCCTAGAACCCTTCTAGGCATGGTTTGAACATATTTGACTACCATTACCTAATTAGGCATAATGGGGTCATTATAGGAATTTGGTCAAAACTAAGTTACAAATCTTAGCAAAGTGCCTTATTATAATGCAAAGATAAAAATGGATTAATCCTTGATCATCCCTAGTGTAGAGAAGGTTATCCTACACTAGTTGAAAATATGATTACTTCCTATTCATAAAAATATATTTCTTCGAAGTGTGCAACATTAAAATTACTCAATTTTGAAATGTTTATGTCCAACCCTAGTAGGGGAAATTAAAAATTGATACTCTCTAAATATTTTTATTTTTAAACTTCTCTTCTAGATGCATTTCCATTGAACAAGTAGGTAACCTTTAGCAAAGTGTTTAAATTTAAGTGGTTGAAGATGGTGATATTTGAGATATACAAACTACTCATGCCATAACTAATTTTGTAAATTTGGATGTTTCAAGGAATCTATAGAAGGATAACTAAGCACAAGGTGGGAGAATTATTAAAGCCTTTTATTACATGATTTTATTTTCCCACTACAACTAAAGTATGAACCTTGATATTTTTCATGACAACTAAATTAGGTAGAAACTAAACTTTCATTCCATCTCTATAGCGAGTAGCTTGGTAAATTTAAAGGAATGTAACACTTATGTTAGTAATATAGAGGACATATTTGAATGTATTGTTATCTATTTCAATTGAATATATCCCTTTATCTCTCACTTGAGTATCATCCCTTACAAAGCTATGAGTTACTTTATATGGTTCTAAATAAGAAAACTAATCCTATAGATAACCCATATAATGAGTGGCATCTAAGTCATATGACCATTCCTATGAATAACTCATATTTGCCACAAATTATTTTTCTTTTTCTTTTGAAATGGAAGATGATGAATCGTTGGAAGCATTTAGTACATTGATTTTGTTCTTCTTAAATAATTTTTTGTACTCATCAATCCTCTTCTTCTGGAAATAATGCTCATGATGATTATTCATCTTACAATATGCATAAGATTATCTCTCCTTCCTAAATTTATTTCCATTATTGTTGAAATAAGTTGAAGAATTTACTTTATTGTGAGGAGGTTACTTAATATTTTTCTTGTTGCGTCTTTGGATTTCACTATTGTTGTAATGTGGAGCCTAATCAAACTCATAGATTATTATTTTTTCCCACTTTCATTGGCATAATTTCCCAAAATATTTTTTTGGTTTGTGGATATTGTCCCCATGATGAGATCAAGCAGTAACACTCCTTGTGGGATTATTCTTATATTGGATGAGATATTATAGCACTAATTTTTTGACCAACATAAATCTTGTATAAAATGGCTTGGGGTGGATTTTCACATGATTTTTTAGTATCTTCTTGCAATGATATTGATTTGAAAGATATTCTAGATTGTATTAAGGTTGAATCCCTTGATAACACTATTTGACTCTCTATTTGGTGATTGTGTCCAAAGATTTGGTAAAAGTACATTAAATCCTTGTATCTATTGTTACATTTGTGTATGATTTGTTTGTTTGTGTTAACAACTATATTTGCATGTAATTTTTATATTTCTTTATAATAATCCTAACAACTATTTGTTCTTGTAGGAACTCTTTCCTCAATTCCCTTGACTTTCTATAAATGCCTTATACTTTCAAGACTTGAGCATTTGTATACTCGTCAACTTTGATATATATAACATTAACATCTCTATAAAGGTATCAAATGAAGACATCGTGTATGAAGGATCTACAATAAACTTATGAGTTTAGAATCTATAAACAAATATAAAAAAATCTAATGGATGACCATCCAAAAAATTGTGAATCATGTGTTGATCATTTTTATACATGTCAAATCCTTGATTTTGGTTCTAAGGTCATTAACTTTATTTGCATAGTATTTAATTTTATTAAAGTCCTTGGGATCCAAATTAGTAGGTTATTTATCAAGATTATAACACCTAGCCTTATCAAATTGACCATAGGATTTTCTAGGTTTGGTACAATCCTTTTTTACTAAGGTATAATTATCAATTTGAAAAATGAGATCCTTTGATATTAACTTCCTCAATGTTCCACAAGCCATATTAGTTTTAGTGAGTTATTCTAATTAAGTATTAGGATCAGATGGTGTAGTAATAGTTCCATCTACATAAAGGGTCAATAATTTTTCCATTAGCTTACTTCATGCATCAATTTACCAAGGAACATAATTATGTGGAGTTAGATGTAGAAAGTTAAGAGAACCCATGATGTAAAAATGAAAGAGAAGAGAAAAAGAGATATGATCAAACAAGACATCCCCTCAAAATTCACTCAATCAAAAACCAACCCGCTCCCATGCACTCACCCCCTGCCCCCCCACCCCCCACCAAAAAAAAAAAGAAAAAAAAAGAAGAAAAGATACAAAAAATAATTTTTAGACTTTATTTAGTGTGTGTACTATTGCCACTTGCCTAACAAGAGGTGAGTGGACTTTTTATTTAATATTTATAACTTCCTTGACAAGGTTAAATTGGATTCAAATGATTATGAATAAGGATATAACTAAAATCTTAACATTACAATTATTGTAAATGGCCAATAAGACCTAGATCTACAAGCAATATTTGTGTCCAAATAACATTAAAAATTGATAGAAAAATTAAAAAACTGGACAAAAATATGTCTCCATGTGAGCCCAAATGAAATGGATGAAGTTAAAAAAATGAGGATAATGCAAGTGTTGGACTTACAAGTCTCATTTGCATGGAGTTTGTAAAATGATGTTATCATTGATTTGTAATTGGTGAAGGGAGAAGTAGATGTTACATAGTAACCTTAGAACTAGTAGAATTATGAATCTGTATGCATATAGATGTGTATGACAGTCTAGTATAAGCCACCACTAACAAATAGGAATGAAGGATAGTTGATCACTAATCATCCATGATGTGATCCATGGATGTGACTAGACATAAAGATAGTTAGAATTGATGTGATAGAAGTTAAGGTCATGTGCTAGAAGCTAAGGTCAAAGTGGCCAATAAAAGCAAGGACAAAGGTTATGCATAGGCTCATAGATGGACTAGTGGAACTATCAGTCCATACCTTAGGAGTAGTGGTCATGATTTTTCTATGAATAGTTCATATATAGATTTTAAATTTGAAATTGAGTAGGATTTTTATCATGGGTAATTGTTCCTTGAAAGTGAAGAGTGCATAAAGTCTCTTGAACTTCACTTTGTGGATTTTTTAGTGTTATTGTTGAGAACTTGGTTGACTACTCAAGGAGTAAGAGATGACATTTGTTTCAAGTGCAAGATATCCAAGAACGTAGTTACAAAAGGAAGTACTATGACTGATAGGATACTCCAAAAAATGTAGTAAGAGATAAGACTAAATAACTCATGAGGTAAGAAGAAAAAATAGGAAGATCATATCATCTTCAAGGATAGACAATGGATATCAACAAGGCAAGATGCAACTAATCTTAGATCACACACATTAGATTGTTTTCCCACCATTACATCTATTTTTAGCTCTCAATAGGGAAAGCTTCGATCATAAGATTTTGTAAATCCTCTAATGATATCACTAAGAAAGATATTTGTAAATCATCTAACTAGGTAGATTTGATAGGCTCTTGCAACCCCAATAGGTTACATACATTCCTAACAGGGTGTGCTCCCAGAATGAACAGTTGTAGCTCTTAACTAGGAAACCCTTTACATCCATTATAAGGGTTAGTGGATATATCACTCCCACTATGGTTTTCATCCTTTCACCAAGGATTTCCATGTTTAAATTTATATAGCACTTGATTTATTATTTTGTGTATGACATTACATTTTTTTACCTTACTGCACTTATCACTATTTTAGCATTCAAGTGGTTGTTGTTTAGTTTTATTGGAACAATAGTTCAAAAAACTAATTGGAGTGTTTGTATTAATTCACCACCCTCCCCCCCAGTACTAGTTGGGACCAAAAATTGGTATAAGAGCTTAGATCGTAGAAGTAATAAGCTTGGCAGCTTGAGGGTAGATCTCATGGAAGCATATAGATTACAAAAGAAGCTTGATGAAGCACTTGACACCATCAAAGACTTAAATGACAAACTAAGGAAGTCCCCAACCAAGTGGAAGAAATTGATGAAAGATAAGTGATAGTTAATCAATCATTCAAAAAATATAATATCATATTGATTCTAAATAATCAAAAGAATTCATATATAATCTAATGACTAAAAATGATAAGTTAAAATAAACTATTGATTAGTTGAGAATAGAGAAAGAAGATCTGACAAGAGAGGTGAGAAAAAATCAAGATGAATGAGATAGTTTCATCTTGGCTAGAGATAAAGTTAAAGAAGAAACCATAAGAAAGGATGTGCAACTAGTGCAGAAGAAAGAGGAAAGGATCCATCCTCACATAGATCAGTTCACACATCTAATTGAGAAAGTATTCAAGTTGACTGAACAACTAAGGAGTACAAATGAAAGAAATGAAAAGTTGAGAAAGTTCAACAAGAGCTCAAAGAAAATAGATGAACACTTGAGAGCCTAAAGAAGAAACAAGAGTACAACTAGTCTTGGTCATGTAGGTGATAACAAGACTAAGGAAAGTGAAACCTCAAGAAGAGAGAACCTGGATAACTAAAGATCAAGAAGCACATCTCCAAAAGTGAAGAAAATTGCTAAACCTGCATGTTATTACTATGGTAAGAAAGGACACACATCTATCATGTCTTGGTTTAATAAAATAACACATGTTAAGAAGTGTATTTTGATGGGTATTACTATCTATGGTCATACAACACAACATAACAATGCATATCTTATTGTAATGAGAAGAGAATAGATGGGTGTTACTACTATAGCAACAAGTATGGACATTAAGTGGAGGATTGTAGAGCAAGAGAAAGATCTAACCAGTCACCTCCAAAGAAAATGAGTCCCACTAGGAGGAACATGTTCCCTACACTAGTCTACATGACCTATGGGAATGACAGTCATCTAGAAACATGTTGCACACTAAGGATGAACCAAGGGAACACCACCAAACCATGGAAGGGTACTAAAATGACATGCTATAAGTGTCACAAGATTGGTCATCTCACAAGAGATTACATAAATAATAGAATACAAACAACAAGACTCCTATTAGCAAAGGAAAGAGCAAGACTATAGAGAAACTTGAGAAGGACTTCACCAACATGTAGACAAAGAAGAGTGAAGTGGTAAAGGCAATCAAGCATGATGAGATCATTAGCTCATTAGTTACTGGTGAGACCTCATAGATGAGTTAATATTTCTTAAGCTTAAAGGGGTTAGAAAATAGAAGATAAATGTATAAATTGGTTCCTTAGTGTAAATTGGTAAGTCACATTGTGACAAGTAATGGTGTTGAGTGAGCATTCCATCAGTATGCAGGCACAACCTAGTGATCATAGGATAAAGGATCACAAGTGATCCTTTCTTGACAAATTGAAAGCATTAATGAATCATGTCATGTGGTAGGTTAAGATTTTATTAATTTTTATATCTCTAACATTACAATCCCATGACATCAATCAAAAAATTGTAAATCATTTGTCACTTTCCAAGAATGAAATCACTTGTTCTTTCAAGATTATGAAACCCTATCTCTTTGAGTGAATCTCACAAAAAATTGTGAGTACTCTCACAAAAAAATTGAAATATAAAATTCATGCAACTTAATCTAGCATAAAATAAACAAGAATTCAAGAACACAATGGTTTAATAATTGAACAAGGTGAATTTGGTCGACAACAAAGAACATTATCATCCTAGATATGAGGGCATACTATTGAAAGGAAAGAATGTAGAAGAAGGAGTAGGATTGTAATCTCCACATGATAAAGTTTTACTTATAGATGAAATAAGTGCATAACTAGATGTTGAGGTACAATAAATGGGTGATAAGGAAAAATGTGAGTTATACAACTTATTTTTCTTAGAAGGAGTATGAAAGAAGAACACAAGCAATTGGAGAAGTCTACCCTAAGTAGAGTGGTATAAATACTTGATTTATTCCAAGAAGAATGGAATAGATATGCTTTGATCTAATTTCATGATAAATACATATGGCTAGATAAGCCCTACAAGATTACAAAACCCTTAATAAGAAAGGTAACTAGATTCAATGTAAATGGACTTGATCTATCCATGAATGTCATATCACTAAGATAAGATAACATAGTCACAAAAGGGAGACTTTCCCAAGATGCAATGGTATGCATGGTAAATGAGATTCTAGACCCAAAAAAAATATTTTTAGCTATGGTGTTAGGATACAAAATGTACCACTCTAGCAAGGAGAATCGAATCCCTAGTAGTGTAACTTATGGTGCCAAGTCATTTACAACAAGTCAAAAATTGACATATGTGGTTTCTTACAAATTCAAATGATGGAGAACCTAGATAATATCATGAGTACTAAAGAAATGGAACCATAACTTGCAAGTATTTCCCCACACAAGTCTTAAGTGCAGGTGAGGAGAGAGGATCGCCACTAATACAACCATAGAAAGGCTGGTTAGAGACTAAGACTAACACATAAGTAGTAAAAGTAGAAAATTTTGTGAAGAAAGGTAAGAAGATATCCACCACACTTTCAATTAAAGATATCATAGATAAAATTGTCACAAAGGATAATTATTCTATATTAAAGAATACATTTTCAAAGTTTCCTAAGGATGAGAAAGACAAAGCCATAAGGGTAGTTCTCACAAGTATGAGACAAACTAGTGAGAAACCATAAGATATTGGAGTATGGATACCCAAAGAGATAAGAAAAATATTGAATGAAAACTGAAGCATGGATACACAAAATTTTGGAAAAATGGTATATGAATCCTTGTCGAAAATGAGGCCAAATATGGTAGAAACACACAAAGGGATATGTATAGAAGTTCAAAGGGGCAATTTTTGTACTACCAAGGACATGATTTACATCCTATTTGGTCATATCAATAAAGAATAAGCAAGTGTAGCTCAACACTGGCAAAAAAATTCTCATGAGATAGATATATATGCTGAGAAAAATCAACCACAAGGAAGCATAAAGGAACCTATTAAAATGATTAGAATAACTTAGAGTGGGGATGAATCAATTATTCTTAGATCTATATTAGAGTGGGGATGAATCAATTATTCTTAGATCTAGATGTACCGATTCAACTTTTAACAACTTCAAAAAACTTACTCAAACTCATAACTTAGCCAAAATGGAAACTCATTAGTAACTTAACTTATTCATCTCATCACTAGTTCTTTGTCCAATGTATGTCAAATAACTTAAATAAATAATAGTAAATAGCATGCATCATGAAAATGACATCAACACATGTATGATACCACAATTTAACATGGAAAACCAATTTCAAAAAACCTAACCAAGTAATATGCTACGACTTTTCACTCTTCTAAAGTGAGCTCGGTTAAGAGCTAATACTATTAAACATTTAGGTGTGATCCTATTAAAGGATTTAATCACCCTATTAGGAGTGGCCTTGTTAGAGGCCTTTAGATCATTCCATTAGAATGTCACCTTGATTAAATGATTTTAACCTTGGTTAAAGGATTTTATTGCCACAATGATTAGAAAGTAATATTTGGGTTTGATATAATAAAATACAACTCACTTTGCAAATTCAGATCTCTATTTAGCTCATTCCTAGTTCATTGACTATACATCCTTATATACTCTGTCTCTGATCTTCTTGGCAACCCTTCAAGCAATCACTCTTCAACAACTTCTCACTTTTCTTCTACTACTTTGTTCTTCATAAGCTCTTCACAAATTTTCCAATGAATAACCATAAAAAATCTCTTGTGTTGCCTTCAATAGGTATCTTTGATCTTTTGTCAATTAAACATCATTGTAGATCTTAGGGTTTGATAAAATTTATTAAATTTGTCCACTATTTTTCCTTCTCATCCTTTCTTAAAACTTCTAGAAAATTCTCCTTAAATCCTCACCATATATCACTTAACAAACTCAATTTATGCCACATTAAATATTTTATCTCATCAATCCCTATCATTTACACATTTTGACCAATTCATAAATTCGACTATGCTAGCCTCAAAACTTGATTATTTCACAAACTCTTATTTTGTTGACACTTAGTCATCACTGTGTTCTTTAGCTTGGTCATCACTGTATAGCTTAGTCTCTATTGTTCTATCTCACTCATTCACTCAACCTTCATTGTGCTCAGTCATTTCTTTGGGCTTCTTATACATCTTTCTCATCCATTACTATCACTTGGCTAATATTATTTTGCTTGGCTTATACTTAAGTTCCTTAATCTTCTTCTTCAACTTCTTCATTGACCTTTTAAATTGTCACTCTATCAAGCTTAGTATTTTACTCAACTTCTTGTCTTCTAACAAAGATCTCTTTCATACTTAAACTTAAGTGACTTCTCCATTTTATACAATGATCAAAAAACACATTATATTTCAAACACTAAATAATCAAGTGTCCATTGTAATTCCATCATACTTACTCCTCTTTACTCAAAAAATTCACTAGTTCACCTTTTATCTTCTCTTTTCAAATCATCTTCATTAATCAATTGACATGGCACTCTACACTATTAGAAAATGTCTTAATAGTAAGTTTTGATATTAATGACAACATAACAATTGTTCTAATTGTAGTTTTCAACAATCTCCCTCTTTGGCATTGATGGAAACACCTTTAGTTACCATGCAATGGAAAAATATTTCCTAATGATTTTCACTATCATCTCCCTCTGTGATCTACATTAGATCTTCATTGATATCCTTAGTTTCATTCTAATTCTCATCCATGCACTTATTACACTTCTCGCTCTATGATACCAATTGCAGATTCTTCATTTTTACACCAATTGTATTAGCAACTATAATGACTCCCTCTTTGATATATCTTCATACTTCTTCCTTAAATACATTCATATATTCATCTTCTCAACATATGCTCCCTCTTCTTGATTTACAACTTGTATTAAATGGTAACTGCTAACATACTTCTCCCTCTTTCTACACTCCCTCTTTTTGTAACTTCATGATAAATTTCATATGAATATCTCCCTCTTTGACAACAATGTCAAAGACAACATCCACTATGCACATCATATGTACATTGTACTCACTAATCTCTAAAATTATCACTCCCTCTTTCATCTTTTAATTTTAGCTTTATCTACTCATATCTATGTTCATCTTTTCATAGCCTTAGACAGCTCCTAGAGTGAGACCTCCTACATCAATATGTAAGATATTCTGATAATAACAATTAATGCATTGTTGCATCTCTTCTTAGTTTTCTACAAATAGGAGAATGACCCCTAACTTACCTCTTATATACACAAATGCATCCTTAGGTAATGCCTTAGTGAATATATTAGCTATCTACTCCTTTGTGTTCACATATTCCAATATTACTTCTTTGTCTTGCCCTGATTCCCTCATGTAATGATACTTAATAGATATATGCTTGGTCTTAGTGTGCATCGTAGAATTTTTAGATATGTTAATAACATTTTTTTTTTCACAATATATCATCATAGGCTCAATAATATCTTCCTTTATACCTTCCAGCAATTACTTGATCCACACAATTTTTGAATAATTAATTATTGCTACAACATACTCAACCTCTATTGTAGATTGAGAAATAAAAAAATTCTTCTTACTTATCCATGAAATCAACTTCCTTCCTAGAAATAAATCTCCTCCATTTGTACTCTTTATATCTTTAATGTTAATAACCCAATTAGTAACTATGTACACTCTCAGTTCAAATTTTTCATTCTTCTTGTACCATAAACCATAGTCTTCTCTAGCTTTCAGGTATCTCAGTACCCTTTTCACAACCATTAGGTGATTCTCCGTAGGATTAGAAAAAAATTTAGCAACAATACTAATCATTAATGCAGTGTCAAGTCTACTATGAACAACATATTGTAGTTTTCCAAACATTGACATGTACAATGTCTAATTCACTTTTATAGAACCATCATTCACTAAAATTTTATGTCTAGTAGCCATATGTGTTCCAACTATTCTTAATTCTTCCATTCTAGAGGTTTTTAGTATCTCCTTGATATACTTTTATTGTGTAATATAAATACCTCCTTTCATTGGATAAACTTGCAAACCAACAAAGAATTTAATGAATTTAATCTATCCAAACATTGACATCTCAAATTCTTTCTTCATCTCATTAGTAAAATATTTTCATAATAAATCATGTCCTCCAAATATGGTATCATCAAAAAAATATCTAGCTAGCAATATTTTGTTCTCGGATTCACTTTTCAAGTATAGATTGTTATTGTCATTAGTTCTTACAAAACCAATTTTCACCAAAATGTAACCTTTCATATCATTCTCTAGGGGTTTTTTTCAAACCATAAAATGCTTTGTGCAACTTACATACTATGTTCCTATTGCTAGGGTCAAAAAATCTTTCAGGTTGTTTAATGTAGACTTCTAAGATTTCATTCAAAAATGCAAATTTGACATCCATTTGATATACTTTGAATCATTTGTAAGTAGCATATGCAAGTAATGTTCTTAATCCTTCTAACCTTGCAACTATGGAAAATGTGTCTCCATAGTCAAATCCTTCTTCTTGTGCATATCCCTTACAAACCAACCTTACTTTGTTCCTTGTGACTTCACCTTTCTCATTTAGCTTGTTTTTGAATACCCACTATGTTCCAATCACATTCTTATCCTTTGGCCTTGGTAACAATGTCCATGTCTTGTTCTTCTCTATTTTATCAATTTCCTCATTCATTTCTTTAATCCAATCTTCATTTTCAAGGCATCTTTAACTATTCTTGGTTCAAAATCACATAATGAACATGTATCATTCTTCAATTTTTTTCTTGTCATGACTCTTGGATCTTTGTCTCCAATGATTTGATCTATTATATGGTGTCTTCATGACTCTTGGATCTTTGTCTCCAATGATTTGATCTATTATATGGTGTCTTCTTATATATTTTTCTAAGATAGGTTTAGATCTTCTTTCTCCTTATGATAATTCACTTGGTCCATCTTGTTCAACTTTTACAGGTAGCTCCTATTGTAACTCGGCTTCCTTTGTCTGGTGTTTGGTCTCCTCTCTTTGACATCTTACTCTCTTTGTGACTTAGCTCCTACAGCCTAATGCTCTATAGCTTGTTGAGGCTCAATAAAGCTTGTCTCTTGATTCTTGGTAGTTTCAATCTATTGATACTCAATAGTCTCCTTCTCTAGTTTAGGTAAGGTACTTGTTTGACCTTCATAGATGTAGACAAAAAAATTGTATTCTTTTGGTTCCTTCGTGCATTCTTCTTCATTATTTTCTACAAATTTATCAACTCTAAAATTTGCACTTTCCATAATTTTATTAGTGTTAGAATTCAAACACTTATATGCCTTTCTCTCAGTGGAATTCCCTAATAATATACCTTCATCACTCTTTCCATCAAGTTTTCCTTTCCTTTCATCTCTTAATATGCAACGCATTCTTCCAAAAACTTTGAAATATTTGACATTAGATGCATAACCATACCATAGTTCAAAAGGGTTTTTTTTTGTACCTTTCTTTACTTGAACTCAATTTAGTGTATAAACAATAGTATAGCTTCTCTCCAATACTTTTGTGAAACATTCTTTGCCATCATCGATATTCTTGCATGTTCCATGATTAATCTATTTCTTCTTTCAGCTATCCCATTTTTTGGTGGAGTCCTTGGTGCTAACATTTGTCTTTTGTTTCCTTTATCATTGTAGAATGTATTGAACTCCTCATATATGAGTTAAGCTCCACTATTTGATCTCAAGCACTTCAAACTCGTACCTATTTCCTTTTCAACTCTATCCAAATACCACTTAAACATTTGAAAAGCATTAGATTTTTCTTTTAGAAATATCACATTTATCATTCTAGATAAATCATTAACAAATAGAATAAAGTACTTGTCACCCTACTAACTTTTCACTCTAGTAGGACCACATAAATCAGTATGAACCAACTCCAAAGTATCATCTGAAGAATATGTCTTACTCTTGAAACTAAACTTTGTCATTTTTTCCATTTGTCATTGTTTGCATATCACCTTATTAGGTTTCTCAATCTTGGTAGTCCTCTTACTCTTTCCATTTTACTAATGCTTACCAATTATCAAAGTTCAAATGACATAGCCTCTTATGCCATAACAAAATATCTCCAAATTATGCAGATAAACATGTATCATCAAATTAGGAAAGAAAAAGATTGGTTAAAATTAATAACTCCTACTTTAGTCCTAAAAGCATTTCTAGAAGTTGGAGATTTGTCATTTTTGTTTTGATTGAGTATATTACCCTATATGGGTGCTATTCCAAAATCTATGGTCATCATTTCATGCTGGTGAACCATTTTAGGCATGAGCTTAGGGTTAATTTCCCTTTCTACCTCATGCAATATTTGGATAGAACTATTCTGAATTTGCAAAATGACCTAGATGGGGACCATGCTTGTCATGAAGGGCTTATAGCTTTGATTATGAATCTATTTAAAATAAAGGAAGTGGAGAATCCATGTATGAGTAGAAAGTCTTTGGAGGATTATGATATGGAAGGGAGTGAGTATGATGAAGACTATGAGGGTGAGATGGTTGAGGAGGAGTACCAGTTGGTAGAAAACAAGAAGAAGATTTTTGCTACTTGTAGCTCATCTTCGAAGAAAAGGAAGAAGAACAATAATGAGGTGGATGATGATACCAATTTGGGGTCTAATGAGGAGATTATGGAGAAAATAAGGTAAGAATGGTAAGGGGGAAAATTTGATGTGGAACCTCTATTCTTTATGGAGGCTATGGACACTAAGGGTAAGAAAAAATTCCCAAAGGGGATGCATATTTGAACCTAGAGGGTAATCCTAAGAATGTTAATGTGAACCTAGGGGAGGAAATTTTGAAATAGAGCTTTGAGACTAAGGATCATGGGAATGTGGCTGGTGTGTTCAGTAACCCAAGTTTGATGAGAAGGGATATTAATCTAATTAAGGATCAAATGAAGGATATCTGGAAAGAATTTGAGCATCTCAGTAAAATCAACAGGGAGGAGAGAACCCTAGCCTAGCACCAAGATAGACTTATAGATCTTATTGGTATTGTTGAAGATGGTAATAATATGATGAAAAGAGTTCCAACCCTAGAGGAGATAGCCAAAAATACAGGAAACATGGTGAAAGGTTTGTAGAATAGGTTTGACAAGATAAAAAGAAAATTTATAGGGGTTAAGAGAACTTTAAAAAAGATTGTTGAACAAAGCTACTCGATCTTAAAGGCCACTATTGAAAACATCAAGATTCTTTTGGAGAAGTTGGAGCAGGGAAGAAAAGACTATGCCAATAAGGAGCTAAGGGATGGTCAAGGACCTAGCAAATGAACTAGGGAAAACTCTAAGAAACCTAAGGCTATGGAAGATAAGGAGCTTGATGATTTAAGGGCTTCTACCACTAAAATGAACATTTTGGTTGATTAGGTGTTGGACCTGTTAAAGACTTTCTAGTTGGTCTTTGATGTATTTCCTCTTTATTTTTGTTGTCTTTGTTGTTTGCCCCTTTTGTTGAAGGGTTCTTTGTTTTTGTTTATTTCTTCTAGCGTTGCTGATGCATAGTTTCTTTTGGTCACTTAGTGCTTATCTATTTCACTCTTTGTAAAAGGTTTCAGGTCCTATCAAAACCTATTTTTACTTAATCAATACATGTATCATCAGATAGGTCTAAATAGAACAAGTTACCTCTTGTTTTCTCTCTACTTCCAATTAGTTCACTAGTGGCATCATAGATTTTTGCCTTCTTATTTTGGAATTTAACTCAATAGCCTAAACTGTTGAATTTTGCCACACTCAACAGATTATATTTCAATACATGAACCCAATATACATTATCATAATTGATATTTTCATTCAATGTAATTGATCCTTTACCTTTTACATAACACGGTACAGCATGAGTTCATATATGGGAATGTGATGGGGAGTGAAGTGAGTGTGGTGAGCAAGAAAGATGGATTAAAAAATTTAGGAGGGAATGGGGTAGAATCATCTGGATCTGGAGATTAAGCCAAGATGACTGTGGACTCTGAAAAGAGGAAGGATCTCAATGAAGGTGGGACAACAAGGGAGGGGGTAGTCCTACTATTTTTCTAACAAAAAAGTGGTCTAGTCTATTTAGCATCAAGCTAGTAGGTAAGTCCTCCTTTCCACTAGTAAAGAATATTTCTTTAGATGAGCAAGATATGTTAACATTGGAAATCTTGGATCAAATCATCGATGAAAATATTACTAGAATGGATTCAACTCTAGTGGGGAGGGTTTTAGGAGCCAGGTCCAACATTGAGGTTGCTCGTACCTTTGTTCAAAGGAAATGGGTTCTAAAAGGCCAGGTAGACATTGTTGCTATGGTGAAATGTTGCCTATCCTTTATTTTTTCCTATGAAGAAGATAAATGAGAGATTCCATGCAATGGTCCCTGGGTTGTGGATAAACATACTTTGATTCTTTGAAAATGGGCACCAAATATGAACTCTCATGATCAATCTAGGATTCAAGCACTAGCATGGATTAGACTGACAAGGTTACCTCTAGAGCTTTGGTTGGAGGATGTGTTTCAAGGTATTGCTAATACTTTTGGTGAACTTATTTCTATGGACCCAGTTACTGTGTCTAGAAGAAGATTGACCTATGCCAAAATCTGTGTGAGAGTTCTTCAAGGTATGGATATTCTAGAAGTTATTTCTCTCAAATCTAAACTATGAATTTGGAAGTGAAAAATAGAGTATGAAGCAAACCCCTTTGTCTATTTTTATTGCAAAAAATTTGGTCATTGGACAAAAAAATGCCCATCTTTGAATGGAGCTCCCCAAAAAGTTTTAAATTTTTTTGGATATGTAAAGGATTGAATGATTAGTTTGAAGCTAGGAAAAGTAGTTATAAAGAAAGGAATACTCAAGAGGTAGGTGGTATTAAGAAGGGAACATTGGTAGTTAATGATTTAGAACAGATGGAATCAACTTAGTTGAAGGAGAATGTTGAAGTGGAGAACTAGGTACGGGTACCTTTGGGTCATAGGAGGGATGTCAAAAATACTATATTAGCATAAGAAAGAGGTGTGGATAGTCCTAAAAAGGAGGATGAAGAAGTAGATGGGAAGATTCAGAATGAAGATATTAACAAAGATGATTTTGAATCCCATGAGAAATAGAATTGTATCACTACTAGAAAGGAAACTCAAATTCTAGTTAGACCTCTTTTAGATGTTACAACCATAGAGAGTAATCAAGAGTGGGGGGATGTTGACAAAATCTCTAAATCTTTGCAGGGGGAGGATGATGACTCTGGTGTAGACTAGATGAAAGTGGGGGCTAGAAAAACCACTAAATCAAAAAAGAAAATTGAGGTTCTATCTTCTAAAAAGAATGCTCTATTAAAAACTAGGAGTAATAAGAAAGGAGATATCCCCAGCACACCATCTAGAAAAGACATTAAAAAATGTGATTTTACGAGAAAAAAGGCTAGGGATTGTTATTTACCTTCAACACCATCTCGTAAACGTATCAAATTTGGAGATGTTGGTCTATCTCCTACTTCTACGGGAAAACCCTCCAATGTGCAGAGAAGAATAGTGGAGACTAATAGGAGTATAGTAGATGGTAGTCAGATGACTATCTTAGATTCAAAATATTTTCATAAGAAATGAATTTTATATTATGGAATATCAAAGGATTAAATAATCCTCACAAGCAATATATAATGAAAAATATGATTAGGGATAACAAATAGGATATTATTCTTATTTAAGAAACAAAAATGTTAAAGGATAAAGTTGAAGGTCTTTTGGTTTTTTAGGGAGGTAAGATTCTTGGGAGTGATTATGATGGGACCTCAAGTGGTATAGTAGTTTACTAGAATGGAAAATATATTATTGGGGAACTTATCTCTTAGAATAGAAATATGATGAATATTAGATTTACCAATTTTAAGGATGGCTCTGCTTGGGTGCTCACTAATTTTTACACTCCCAATTCCAAATGGGGTAGCAAGGCACTTTGGGAAGCCCTTACCAATCAAAGAAAAAAATTATGGATGAAAATCGGGTAATTATGGGGGATTTTAATACTGCATTGAAAGAAAATGAGAACATAGGAGAAGTCAAACTAACTTGGATAACAGATTGAAATTGATGGATTTTTAGATAATCATCTCTTACATGATATGGATTTGCATGGGGTTGATTATACTCAGACCAATAGAAGATTTGGGAAAGACCTCATCTAATTCAGATTGGATAGAGCCCTTATTAATAGTGACTAATTTTTGAAATATAAATGTTCTCTTTCTACTCAGGTTTGAGTTGGATTGGATCATTACCCCATTTTCCTTGTGGTTGATCCTTTAAATTTTAAGAAGAATTATCCCTTTAGGTTTGAAAAAATGTGGACCCTTCATCTGGGACTAGAAAACCTTGTTAAGGAATGGTGGACCACTCAAGTGGGGATATTTCCATGTTCAAAATTGATACTATTTTGAAAAATGTTAAAAGGAACATCAAAATATGGAATAAGGATACCTTTGGGAATATTTTTGACAATAAAAGAAATATTATTGAGGAACTTAAAGAGATTTGGGACAATATTTAGGTTGAAGGATATGGGATAGTCTCTAGGGAAGAGGAGAGTGTGAAATTGACTAAGTTTCATGATATTATCATTAAGGAGAAGATGTATTGGAGACAGTGGTCTAGAAAAGTCTTTTTGAAGGAAGGAGATCAGAATACTAAGTACTTTCACATGACTACCTCGAACCATAGAATGGCTAATAGAATTTATAGACTTATTACTAGTGGGGTTCCTACTGAGGATGAGGATATTATAAAAAGAGAAGCAATGGATTTTTTCAATAATTTATTGAAAGGTGATCGCAATCTGGATAAGGATAAGCAAAAAATGTTTCTGGAATGTATCCCAAATTGTATTTTAGAGGATAATAAATTCCTCACTACTATTCTATCTAATGGTGAAACTACCAAGGTTGTCTTCTCCTTTGATGGAGACAAGGCACCAAGGCTACATGGTTTCCCTTTCCTTTTTTTCCACAAGTATTGTTGTATCATCTAAGAAGATGTTTGTAATGGGGTTAAACATTTTTTTAATTAAGAAAAATTCTTGAGCTGAATGGTACTTTCCTTGCTTTGATTCCTAAAAATCCTAGTGCTAATTGCATGGATCAATTTAGACCTATCACTCTCTATAACTCTTTTTATAAAGTTATATCTAAAGTGCTAACACTCATAATTTTATATTTTCTTCCTAATCTGATTTCTAGATAGTAAAACGGTCTGTTCCTGGCAAGCAGATTTTGGATTCTATCATCTTGGTGTATGAGATTATTTATTCCCTTACCATGTCCAAGAGAGAGGGGTTTCTTCTTAAACTTGATTTATCTAAAGCTTATGACATGGTGGATTGGACTTTTTTACAAAGAGGGGTGGAAGCTTTTGGTTTTAATAAGAGATTCAAGGAGCTAGTCATTATGCTAATTTTTTCTACCACCTTCTCTATTCTAGCTAGTGGCTCTCCAACTTCTTTTTTCAAGGATTCTCATGGTTTGAGGCAAGGGGATCCACTTTTTCCTATCCTCTTCATTCTCGTAACTAAATGCTTATGTAGATTTGTGGAGAAAATGGTGTCTGTTGGGGATTTTGTTGGGCTCAAAACCTCATCTAAAGAATTGACTTGTTCTCATCAGCAATTTGTGGATGATTCTATTGTGATGGGAGAAGCTTCTATTAGGAATGAAAGAAATATCAAGAAAGCTCTTTCAGATTATGAGCAAGCTTCTGGTCAAATTATCAAGTGGAAAAAAAGTGTGATATATTTCATTAATCTTAATGATAATAGGTAGAATAAAATTAAAATAATTATTGGTTGTGATATTGGTACCTTACCAAGATCTTATCTTAGTTTACCCCTTTGTCTAGACCCACCTAAGATATTTTGGAGTTAATTGATTGATAAATCCATTCAAAGTTAGTGAGGTGGAAAGGGTCCCTCCTTAACCAGGCTGGTAAGGTTATTGTTCTCAAATCCACCTTACAAAATGTTTTTCTATATGCTTTGAGTGTTTTTAAGATCCCTAGAAATTTTGCTTTGGCAATTGAAAATTTTCAAAATCTTTTCTTATGGATGGGTATGGAGAAAAAGAAAAAGATTGGCCTTGATTGCATGGGAGAAAGTTTGCATGCCTTTCAATAAAGGTGGCCTTGGTCTTCAAAGAGTTACCTCTATGAATGATTATTTTCTTGCCACATTGATATGGAGATGGCATAAATAGGAAGGAGAATAGCAAGATATTTGGAATGATAAATATAATAGGGAGAATCAATATCTTAAACTCTTGCTTGATAATGAGACTTTACAAGGGGTTCAGTGATTTGGAAACATGCACAAAAAAAAAGTAGATTATTAATAAAGGGGTCAGATGGAAGGTGGGAAACGGGAGGATTGTTCTATTTTGGGATGATATTTGGATTCTTGATCACCCCCTCAGTTCTTATCAAAGATGGAATGAATTTATGGAGCAGTGCAAGAATCTCTTCGAGATTTTTGTTGAAGACTATTAGGAGGATAATAGTTGGGTTAACCTCAATAGAGTGGATAAAAATCTTAATTATCTCAACAATATTTTTAATGTTGTCTTTTTAAGCCAAGAGGAGGATGCTTTGATATGGAAATATAATCCTAATGGGTTTTTTTCTGTGTCTTCAATGTATGCTAATGCTTTTGAAGAGAATGATGAACCTTGCTAGGATAAAGCTTGGCTTAGAGGTATGACTCCCAAAGTTAACATTTTTTTTGGATTCTTTTGTAGGATAAAATTTTGACAATGGAAAATTTGTTGAAGAGAGGGTTTAACATGTTCAATAGATGTTATCTTTGTAAGGAAGCTAATGAATTGATTAATCATATGACTATTCATTGTTCTTATACTAGAAGATTATGGGAAAAGGTTTGTGGCTTATTGAATATTACTTGAGTTTTCCCCTTACAATTCAATGTTTTTTTAATGGTTGGAAGTCTCTCTCTACTAATACTTTGGTTATGAGGATGTGGGATTTTATCCTCCCATTCCTTTGCTAGGGTGTTTGGAAGGAACAAAATGATAGGGTGTTTACGGTTAAGGAAACTAATCCAAGTTGGTTGTTCTACATGATTAAGAATATGGTGTCTGAGAATATCAGATCTTGTGGAAAAGGGTACCAACCTCAGAATTCTTGGGAAGAATTAGTGTTTTAGAATTCGAATTTGAATGGTCTTAGTCTAGTGCAAAATGGTCCTAACCTTAGGGATTTAGCAATATGGGATTTTCCTTTAAAGGATTGGTATAAGATTAACTTTGATGGGGCCTTCAAGGACAACCCAAGAATAGTAGGCTATGGTATCATCATTAGGAATATGAATGGAGATAGAATGGGAAGACTGGCCATTCCTATTAGGATTCAAACTAACCATGTGGTAGAAGCAAGTGCAACCCTCTATGGTCTTAGTCATGAAAAAAGTTTGAATTTAAATAAGATCTAGCTTGAGAGGGATTCTCTTAATATAATTTATTGTCTTAATAAAGTTACTAATCCTTCTTGGACTATTAATAATATTATAGGCAAGGTCATTCATCATATCAATTCCTTTAAAAATTGTGTTGTCACTCACAACTATAGAGAAACTAATCAATTTTTTGATTGGGCGGCTAATGTGGCATGCAAGAGTGATGAAAAGCTAATTTGGAATTAAAGTGATACTATCCCTATCGAGGGGCTTTTATTGATTGAGCATGACAAAGCTAGAAGTAAACAAAAAAATTTAACTAATGATGAATATGCCATCAAGAATTAATAATGATATGGGAAGGATTGAGAAGTGGTGGATTATTATGAGAAGGACAGTGTATTATCATTCAATACCACATGGATTGAAGGTCTTTTTTCCTACTAAAATCCTTGGCTATAATTTTGACTCTGGTCTTCTCTTGTAGTGGGTCTTATTGAGAAGTGAGAGCCATCATTTTAGTGCGAAGAAGATGGGAGGAAGGAGAAAGAGAATTGAACTAGCAAGCTACAAAGAGTGGAAGAAGAAGAGTGAGATTTGGGACATACTAGAGCAAGGGATTTTACAAGATATATGGAGAAATTGTAACCCTACCATTACCTAAAAATTAATCAAAACATGGAAAGATGGGAGTATTTTGGTGGGGAATCAGAGGATGGAGGATTCTAAAGATATCATTGCTAAAGTAATGGGACTTGATACAAAGGGTATTAAATTGTACCATAATAGGAAGCTTTCAGATTGGGTGGTTGAAGAGTTTGCAGACTCAACTAAGGAACATAATAGGCTAGTAAAAATTAGTAATTCTTACTTTAGCCCTAGCTCCATTTCTTACCCCTAGATATTTTTTATGTTTGTGGTGATAGATTATCTTACTTTAGATGACCACTTTACTAAGATATATGGTCACCATTTCATGTTGGCTAACCATTTTAGGCATAGGGTTAGGATAAATTTACCCTTTTACCATAGAAAATCTTTGGGTAATTTTATTTTAGCCATTCAAAATGATCTGGAGGGTGATCATGCCTATCATGAGGAGTTAATGGTTTTAATAATGAACCTTCTAAAATCCAAAAAAATTGATAGGCCTTGGTTGAGAAAGAAATATTTATATTATGAGATGGAGGGAAGTGAAACAAAGGAGAAATTTGATGAGGATACAAAGGATAAAATGTCTAAGCTTGAAATGAAGAAGAGGAAGAAAGGTGATCCTGGGAGCTCATCCAGGAAGAAAAGGAAGGAAAAGGAGATTGAATCGAAACAAGATAGTGATTCTGAGGAGGAGCAAGAAAAGGGGACTGAGAAGAGAGGAACATTGGGCAAGGCTTAGGGAAACAAAGGGAAGAATGTTAAAAGAGATTTTGTCCCCTCTAATGATGAACTCTTTATTAAGAGGGTGGAAAGAAAAATGAAAAAAGTTCTTGCTAATGTTGTGGATGTTGAGAAAGAACTTAAGGAGATGGAGCTAGATAGGAACAAACAAGGGGAGCATGAGAACTTCTTTCAGTGAAATGAGGATGAGGATGACCATGAGTTTATAAAGGGAATCTTTGGTAACCTAGGGATAATGATGAAGGATATTGGCACCCTAAAGCAACAAATGTAGGACATTTCAAGGGATTTTGATCATCTCAACAAGATGACAAGGGGGGAAAGAACATTGGGCCAACACATTGACAAACTTTCTAAGGTTATAGGCAATGTAGAAGAGGTAAAGAATTTGATGAAGTTTGTGCCACCACTTGAAGCCAAGAATAGAAATTTAAATCAATTGGGCAAAGATCTTCAAAAAGGGATGGATGGTTTAGATACTAGAGTGGGTAACCTAGAAAAAATGGTTAAGATGGCAGATCAAAACTATAGTATATTGAAGACCATGGCTAACAATGTTGCTACCCTATTGAACAAGCTGGAACAAAGTAAGGCCAAGACTCTAATGCTATGAAAGAGGACTAGGGCCTGAGCAAGCACACAAGGGCTAATTCCAAGAAGAATGAAGGTGTGGAAGCAAATAAGTTGGACGACATGAAAGCATCTGCAAAAAATATGAACATCCTAGTAGACCAAGCAACAGACCTTCTGAAGACTTTGTAGCTATCCTGAGGCTATCTTTTTACTTTTATTTTGTTGTCTTTTTATGTATACTTGTTTTTTGGCCTCTTGTTTTTGGCTTTTATTATCTGTTCTTTTTTGGCTATGAGGCCTTTTGTTATCTGAGCTTCTCTACTCTTGTTTCTATGATACTTTGTACGAGGTTTTGGGCCCTTTAGTATTTTTTGTCTTTCCTTTCCTCCTTCTCATCTTTGTCAGGATAGCTTGCAACAACATGAACAACTTTGTTAGATGTAAAATAGATAATAGGAAGTTTACATTTGTATTTTATGTTTCCTCTTAGTATGTTTCTTGCCAATAATGCTTCAAGATCATCAAGATCATTGTCTAATTCAACGTCACTATCCATAGGCTTACTCTTTGAATTTTTATTTCTTTTGGATCCATCAAGGGTTAGTTGATGCTTGAAAAAAAAAATCAACACTAGAAGGTGTATAGTTATCAAAATTTGACAATTCAAATGCAGTAAGTCTGCCAATTAGACTATCCAAGGTCAAATCATTAATAGGTGTACATCTTATTTCTTATGTTGCAGATACTCTAATTGCATAGATAGGAAGTAAATCCTCAGTACCTTTCCTATCATAGTCTCATCAGATATGTCTTCTCTAAGACCTCTAATTGCATTTACAACCTCTTTGATTCATCCACAATATTGTGTAATAGTTTCTCCTTATGTCATTCTCATGTCATCAAACTGACCTCTCAAACTTTCTTCTTTACACATTAACACATTTTTTACTCCTCAATGCATTTGTGCCAACTTGTCCCACATTTTATTTGTAGTAGTGCAATCCTTCACATAATCAAACTTATCATAACTTGGGGAAGATGCCAAATCTATCATCCTTTGATTGTGCTCATGCTTCTCCTTTATTTTCTCAATAGTCATGGGTCTAGGAACTTTAATGTATTCATTATCTAAGTAGTATAATGCATAATCTCCAACTACAAATAGATGCAATCTCATCAATCTTTATCATGTTGGAAAGTTCTCTTTGTTAAGCTTGGGTACAACTTATTCAAACTAATAAATCCACTCATCCAAAAAAGCAACTTATCAATAACTTAACTTATTCATCTCATCACTAGTTCCTTGTTCAGTATATGTTGAATAACACAAATAAATAGCAATAAATAGCATGCATCATGAAAACAAAATTCACACATGTATGACACTAGGGTTTAACATGAAAACTCAATTTGGGAAAAAACTACCAAATGACATGTACCACTTTTCACTCTTCTAAAGTGAGCTTGGTTAAGAGCCAACCCTATTAGAGATTACAAAATACATAGTTGAGTTCAACCTTGTTAAAGGATTTAATCACCCTACTAGTAGTGGCCTTGTTAGAGGTTTTAGATCATATAATTATAATGTCACCTTGATTAAAGGATTACAATATGACTGTTAGGTCAACTTTGATTGAGTATTTTATTGCCACAGTGGTTAGAAAGTAATAGCTAGGTTGAAATGATAAAATACAACTCATTTTGCAAATTTAGATCTCCATTTGACTCATTCTTGGTTCATTAACCTTACTACATTAAATACTCCATCTCTTATATGCTTGGAAACCCTTCAAGAAATCACTCTTCACCAACTTCTCACTTTTCCTCTGCTACATTGTTCTTCATAGGTTCTCCACAAATTTTCTAATCAACATTCATGTAACATCTCTTGTGCCTCCTTAAATAGGTATCTTTGATATTTTTCCACTTAAACATTACTATAGATTTTAGGGTGGTTAGATTCATTGAACGTGTCATTCTTTTTTTCCTTCTCCTCCTTTCTTATAACTTATGGAAACTTCTCCTTAAATCCTTACTATATATTACTTTAAAAACTCAATTCATGTATTAAATATGCTAGCTCATCAATCATTGTCATATGCACATTTTGAGCAATTCATAAATTCAACTATGTCAGCCTCAAAACTTTATTCTTTCACAAACCATTATTTTTCTAAAATGTAGTCATCACAATGTTCTTCAACTCATTCATCATTTTGTATCTTGGTCTCTAATATTCTATCTTGCTTAGGTTACACTAGCATGCTTGACCTTCACTATATTAGGTCACTTCTTTTGGTCTCTTCTACATCTTGCTTGGCCATAACTATCACTCAACTAATACTTATTTTCTTGACTTATAATTTCTTTATTCTTCTACTTCAACTTCTTTATTGACCTTATAAATTGTCACATGGTCAAGCTTAGTGTTTTACTCAACTTCTTGTCTTATAAGAAACATCTTCTCCATACTTCAACTCAACTAACTTCTCCATTTCATACAATGATCAAACAACACATTGTCCTATCAAAAACTAATAGATCAAGTGCCCATTGTAATTCCTTTATACATATTCCTCTTTACTCAACTTCACTAATTCACCTTATTATCTTTCCTTTTCAAATCCTCTTCATCAATCAATTGATATGGCACTCTACAATGTTAAAAAATGTCTTACCAATAAGGTATGACATCAATGACAACATAAAAAAAATTCAAATTGTATTTTCCAATAGAACCATCATGTTCAAGAAGTAAATAAGAAGATAAAATCAAAGAAAGGGTTGAAGTATAGAGTGCAAGACCAGACACACACACAGGTTATGTAGAAGAAAGAGAAGAAATTCTTAGTCCTCAAAGGTCAATGGAACCACAAATGGAAAGTATGTAGAGAACCACATAATAAACTCAAGATAAATCTATAGAACCTTAGTTTCAAGAGAGTGCTCCTAGAATTCACATTATCAATACTGAAAAATCAAATGATACCCCATCGGTCGCACATGACAATGCATAGGCTATTGGAGATAGAGTCAAGTCACTGGAGGACATGAATCAACAAAAAATTGATGAGCCTCAAAAGAAAAAGTATTTAGAAATGGAGCAAGAGTAGTAGAGGTACTATCGTAGAAGAATTCTAGTATCAAGAAGAAGAAATAATGACATTAGGGACAACTTAATCAAGATCTAAAGTGTTAGAAAGTGAGACACTTGGACAAAAGCAAAAGAGAAGTGTAAAAAGAATCTCTAGAACTATGAGAGGAGAACAAGGAAGAGAAGATGAACAAGTAGGTATATGAAAAAATCTTCATTTTCATCTTCATCATCCTTAAGCTTTAAAGATAATGGAAAATTATTTGAGATAGATGCAAACATAAGAGGAAAAGAAGACTCTAGATGTCATCATGTTAGAAATAGATAATACTAAGAGGGGGGGTGAATCAGTATTCTACAAACATTTGCCCACAATAGAATATTGTTACTAACTTTATAACTTGCATATGAAAGTAAACCAACTATTTTGAATAGAAAATATAACCATACACATAGAAAACTCATAACACCATTATTTTTTAACTAGGAAAACTCTGGCAAGGGAAAACCCTGGTGGGGACGATACCCACAAGATGATTCACTAAACAAAAGGATATTGTTAAGAATATTGAACCTATTAGGAGTTTATGAAGTACATATAGTGTCTCGAGTCCTTGTTAGAGGACTAGGCCTTTTTAGAAGCCTCAACCCTATTAGGAGTTTCTTCAACCCTATTAGGACTTATTAGAATAATTACAATGTATGCAAGAAGAGCCCACTACCCTAACATGCATTTATACAATAAAGTTCTTCACAAGAATAGATATACATGCAATTGTTTCTCACTGTTATAATTTATACTTACTTTGATCATACATTAGATCTCACATCAAATAAGTCTAATATAACTTTCAATTTTTTCGTACAATAGTTTTCATATCATACAATTTGCACATAGCACACTTATTTATGCAAGAAAAGATCTTTACTTATACTTCACAAAATTAGTAATTCTCTGCTCAATCTGCCTTCATGTGTTCACATGCTTGATATAATATAAAATAACTTATGGAATAATATGCATAAAGTTGGCTCATCATGGCTTAGTAATTATTTTGTTACCAAAGTAATTCCTTAAGTCATGCAACTCAATTCTCTGCTATGCTATGTTCTGCTCTATCAAATACCCATACTGGTATATTAATTATAACTCACATCATACTATCTATACACATCTGTGCACTGGCATATGTCATCATGATGAGCACATAAATCTTTCCTCAACTGCACATAAGAAAACTTGAATGTTTCATCCATACACATCTCATTTATCTATGTGTTGTTGTAAACTATCTATTACTTAAACAATTTTCTAACTCTAAATGCATATATGAAATGTTGAATACATGTTTCCATAAATGAGAATTCTCAAGACATCTATCTAGTCATATTTCCAACACATAATTATTGAGAATAAACCAATGATAAAATACACGGATCTAGATTAGCTCAATCAATATAAATAATTTCTAAAAAGGCACAAGAAGCTTAATATAGTGTGAAAAAAGTAACAAAGAGAAAGAACCCTAGTAGATACCAGATAGATCATTGCAAAGATAGCCTTAGATGCGACATATGATCCAAATGTGTATCTAATTAGTTAACTTACTATGCTAGTTGACAATATCAAGGAAGAACTAGGAAGTGTTGAGGATCTAGTTGAAAAGAAACTAGAGGCAAGGCAAATGGAGAAGCTGGTGAGCCTAGAAGAACTAAAAAAATGCCACATTACAAGAAGTGGAGAAAAACATGGTTGAAACACTAAAGGCCACAACATCAATTCTATAGAAGGTGTTTGATCCAAGTTCACTAATATTGAACTTAGAATAGACTTTGCAAAAATCTCATCAGGAGCATCAAACATTAAAGAGTACATACAATGTAGTCATCGATTCTACAACTGACTATCTATCCAAGAACAAGACCCAGGGGATATTGCATCTAATTCATCAAACCAAGGTAGAGAAAGAGAAAATAATTATCTAATTGTTGGAAATGAAATGTATACTGTCAACCTAGACATGCTTCATACAAGGGCATAATAAGGATACATAAGCACTCATCACCAAAGCACTAGTTAATATAATGGATGGAATTGAAGAGGTCTTAAAATATATAAGAAGTGAGACTATCATTCTCACTAATTTAAAGGCATCATGGAAAGCCCATCTTGCTAGCATACAAAGTCAATAAGAGGATGTATTTGACACCCTGTAATACCCTTCATCGATGAAAAGAAGGGGAAAGTATAATAAAAGGGGAGAACAAAAAAATTAAGGGGGAAATATACCAAGAGAAGAGTACAAGGAAGAGAAGAAAGCATGACAATAAATAGAAGATAAATAATGAAAAGGGAGAGAACATTGAGCAAGGAGTATAGATAGGTAAGATGAGTTAGAACATGGTGAATATAGCCCAAGCAAAGGGAGGATAATGTGAAAGAGTAGAAGAAAAGACCAAAAAAGGAGAAGATGGTTCAAGAGAAGGAATACATAATGGTGAAGACAACACACCCTAAGGGGGGTATCAGAAAGAAGAAAATCATAAGATTTTGATAAGTCCACACACTAGTGTAAAGATTATTACCAATATAGACAAATTAATGCAAATAAAATAAAATTATGACAAAGAAAGATAGGTATAGTTTACAAGATGGTTTGAGAAGATTTTTCCATCAATGCCAAAGGGGGAGATTGTTGGACTTGCAAGTCTCATTGGCATTAAGTTTGCAAAATGGTGTTGTCATTGACTGGTAACCAATCAAGGAAGAATCAATGTTACAAGGTAATACTAGAACTAGTAGAAGAATGAACTAGTATACATACACATACATATGATAGAGAAATCAAAGCCACCGCCAGTAGATAGGAATGAAGGATAGTTGATCATCGATCATCTACAAGGTGAGTCACCATGGATGTGACTAGATATAAAGATAAACAAAATTGATGTGATAGAAATTAAGGACAAAGTGGTGGATACAAGTAAGGACAAAGGCTATGCATAGGCTTGTAGATGGATTGGTAGGACTACTAGTCTAGAATTTACGAGTAGAGGTCATGAGTTTATTGTGAACATCTCATATTAGGATTTCAATAAAGGTTTCAATTTTGAAATTGAGTGGGATTTTCATCATGGGTAACTATTCCCTAACAATGTAGTGTGCATAAAGGTGCTAAAAACTTCACTTTATGGAGTACTTGGTTTATAATTAAGAATTTGGTTGATTACTCAGGAGTGAGAGCTAAAAGTTATTCAAAGTGCAAGCTAGCTAAGGAGGCAATTATAGAAGGGAGTGCACTATAGTAGATAGGATGTTTCAAAAAACATAGAAAGAGGTGAGAAAAAATAACACATGAGGTAAGTAGAGGAAATAGGAATATCATAGCATCTTTAAGGATACATAGTGTAGATCTATAAGGCAAGACAATGCTAATCTTAGATCACACAAATTAGATTGCTTTCTCACCACTGTATTTATTTGTAGCTCTTAGTAAGGTAAGCTTCAATAGTAAACTTTTGAAAATCCTCTAACAAGGTATCTCTAGGAAAGAGATTTGTAAATATCTAACCAGGTAGCTTTTATAGGCTATTGTGACCCTAGCTAGTTATAGACATTCCTACCAGGATGTGTTCCCAAAAGGAATAGTTGTAGCTCTTAAACAAGTAACCCTTTACATGCATTATAAGGACTAGTAGGTACATTACTCCCACTCTATTGTTCATCCTCTCATTGAGGGTTTTTGCATATAAATATGTGGGTAACTTGATGTATGTTTTTGTGTGTGTGAGTGAATGCTCTTATCTCACTACACTTATCATGATTTTAGTAGTCAAGTGGTTTTTAATTAGTTTTATTGGAACAATAGCTCAACAAACTGGTTGGAGTGTTCGTACTGATTCACTTCCACTCTCAGAACCAATTGGGACCAACAACAAGTACAACCATATAAAATTATTATTCCTACAAAATATATCCACCAACACCAAAACTAGAAAATTTAGTAAATTCTACCCAATATAATAAAAAATGCACTAAAAAGAAACTTTATATGACCAATTTATGGGCCTCCAAAGCTAGACTACAATTTTGAAAATGCAAATGGTGAGGGATCCAAAAATTTCAAACCCTCTTGACATCATAAAATCACTAGGTCAAATTTTGATGGTAAAATGATTACCATAGAAGAAAAAGTGCTTGAAAATTACATTCAAACAAACTTCAAATTTAAGATCATAATACAATAGAAAATCCTCTACCTAAAATTGACTATCAAATCATCATCAAAGCAAAAAAAAGGTTGGCAAATTATTACTAGACAACTGTCAAATTTAATCCAGTACTTGAATACATGGGAAAAAATGCTAGTTTTCATTGACTAGGAAATGATGACATGTCTTTAATGATGTTATTGAGGGTTTTCTACTAGGTGTTTAAGTGTTGATAAGGTGGAAACTTGTGACATATTGTGTTCCAATTGGTTATCCTTGCTAGTGTGCCTTCATTACTGAAGGAGGCACTTTGGCTACTAGAAGAGGTATGTTAGATAATGGGGGGAGGGAGGTGAATCAGTTATGTCCAATTATATTATAGTCCTTTCAAACACTTTAGTACCAATAAAACTTCATAAAATTTAATAGAAATAACACAATGATCTTATTAAACTTCACAATTAACTCTTATAATCAATTTACTTCATACTATTATCTAGCTATTTCCATAATTATAGAGAATCAATAATTAACCTTAGCTTTTATTTACTTTAAGTAATAAGTAAATATCATAAAAAATCAACTTGAAATACAAACACATTCACACAATTGACACTAACATTTTTAACATGGAAACCCTATAAAGGGAAAAACTACCTAAAACATGCAACCCAAATAATTCCACTCTTTTGGAGTGAGCTTTGTAAGGATCCAACCTTGTTAAAGTTTGACATACACATTATTAATGTGGCCTAGTTAGAGGATTTCAACCAAAAGATCATCCAGACCTTATCACTCCTTGATTCTATCTAAAGAGTGGCCTGCTCTAAAGGACTTACAAATATCACTAATCGATGTTACCATATAGTATTTCACAGAATTGTTAGGTCTGCACAGTTAAGAGATTTCTAATGCTACAATTATTAGAAAGTAATAATAAAATTATCTATTGGGTTTAGCATTATCTTTCTTGTTCAAATCTATGTTATGCTTGGTCTCTTTCTTATCTCTTTCTTCTAGTTGATTCACTCCTTTACTCTTTCCCTTTGCACTTAACTCTACTTGATCTTCCTTCTACTCTACTTAGTTGACCTTTCTTCTTTCAACTTCAACAAATTCATACTTTGATTTTCTTTTTCCAACAATTCCACCAACAATATCACCTCCTTAAATATTAATCTCTTTGCTTCCATTTTCTTCCAAATTTTACCACTTAAACACATCTATAGATCTTAGATTCATTGCATTTAGTCACTTGGAAAATAGAACTTTGTGCTCACCCTTATCCTTCTCCAATCTCCATCATCATATCTTCATTGTATATTTTAGTTGTAGATCTTGTAACAAACTTTGACATTAGCCTTCAAAGTTCTCTGACATTCTTTATTTTCACCAAAAGTCGGCCTTAGATTCAATCTTTCTTTACTTGTTCTTCTAGCTCATACTCAGCAAACATTACATTTCATTTGCATAATACATCACTTGGTTAACACTAAGTTACTCAATTAACATTGGTCTTTAACTTCCTTTACCAACTACTTGGTGACAACTGTAGTCACTCAGTGAACATTTTCTCCCTTCTTTCACGTTGTTACTCGATATAGCTTGTGTAACTCATTACATTACATGATTATATTATTGTAAAAAAAATAAAACCAACATTACATTATCACTACCCAACTCATTTAAGTGTCCATTAAATACCATACAACCCAATACTCTAACCCATCAACATACTTTTTTCAAATCCTCTTCATTAATCAAATGATATAGCACTCTACTAAATTAGCATAATGTCTAGCCAACTAAGACTTGACATCAATGACAACATAATAACTTATATGACCCATTTTACATACATTCATAATAGTATTGGTTAGGGACAACAAGGTAGTTTTGCAAGCCATAATTACAAAGAGGTAGCCACAAGCTGACACATTCAAAGGTTGTGCACTCAAGCAAGGAATTGCATCTGTTGAGCTACCACACAACAAAGGTTTTTATTATAAGAAATGGTGGAGGGGCCATGGATAATTATAGAAATTAATATTCATCAATTGGAAAAAAATCATGTCAACAAAATAGGATTTAGAAAATAGATCATACATATGGGACAGAGCATGTTGCGCACACTTTATAAAAATTGGGTTGCACATCTGGGCCCATTAACCAATGATTATGCAATTGTCTCCATTTTTGGAGCAATATAGCCAATTGAATTTATTTTGGATGTGACAAATTAAAAACATTCATCTACAATTTGTAAAGAAATTATTTAAATAGTCTAATTTTTTGCATTTTTTTATTTATAAGGATCTACTTAGAAGAGGGCCAAAATTCACTTGTCATTTTACAAACATGAGTCACAAACCAATGTCATTCTTCCAACTCTATTGTTCATGGAAGCATATTGGACATATCATAATCACTTTACAAATGACATAAGACATATTATTATTACATGTGTTTACCAAATATTTGTATGCTGTAAGATTCTCACTAAATTCATTAAAAATAGTTGGTATAAATGCATTCATAGATCAATGTTATTTTACATAATTTAGATTAGTTGGTTCTCTCAATTCTGATTGCTAACAAAGTCTCAAACTACTTAGAGCATTAGTGAGTGGCAACTACAATTAACGTAAAGGTGATTGGTTAATTTTTAAGTGTGCTCAAACCTTTATCTATCTATAATTTTGAGTTCATTATTATTTAGTTGGTACAAGTTAGTGGTTAATGACCACCTAGGAGACCGCATCAGACATAATGACAATTAAATTTATATTGTAGATCATACAACCAATGAATCATATTTAGATAAATGTGTATGACAGTCTATTATCACTTCTTCAACTAGTCAATATTTGTGTGGCATCCTTTATTTTGTTGGAGATGTCAAACATGAATAAGGGTAAGAGTCTTGTATGTAAGGGAACCCAAGGAAGGCCAAAAAAATGCAAAATCAATGTATTTTAGCTTGCCATAAAATTTTTTGGCTAAAATAAAGAAGCTACATCATCACAAGTATATTTACAAGATTCCAAACCTACATGTATTAGTACACCACTATCACATATTGAAGAAGTTGGTGAATCTGATATCTCTGATCAAAATGAACTTAAAGAATATTTTTTCAAGTAAATAACCAAACTATTGAGAATGATATAATAAACTTGGATGAGAATTCCATAGATGATGATGGTTCACAACCATGAAAGGGAAAAAGGAAACACAGATTCAAGTTATTTTTTAGTGGCTAATATTCACAAATTGGCTAATTTAAGAAAATTTTGGCTAGTAATTCGGCTAATAATTTAAGATTTGATACAACCCAAATCGCCATAGTGTTATAAAATTTAGGTCTAGAATATTTAAAATTGCTCAATAATTTATTTTATTGAAAAATTTAAACTCAAATATTTGCCACAATATTTGATACATGATTAGATTTGAATCACCTAAATATTATATATTATTGGAGAAATTAAATTGAACTGACCAATAATTATCATTATTATTAGTTACTTTAAGGATATATCACCAATATTTAGTTTTCAATATTGATTTAAAGTATATGTAATGATCCTCATAATATTCCACAAGGTAAAAAACTGTTCAATTTTGATTTTTAATAATCCATGGTGCTTACTTAACTTCTTATTATTATTGAGATTCTTTAATATTTTATATAGAAAAATTATGATTTTAAATCATCACCAATATTAGTCATATTTAGAATTAAAAATTGAGAGATTCACCAATAGAAATAATTTTTTTTTTTTCAAAATAATGAAATATTCGCCAATATTTTATATCTATTTTTGGAGGCGGCTTGCTTAAATTTTACCCTGTACAAATTAGAAAATAATGTAAAATCAAAACAGATTGGAAGTGGGATCTATCAATCAAGAATTTTCAAAGAGAATGGGCCTCAGAGGATCCATTCATTGAGCATATGGACAATCTAGTTAAAGGTGATTCTCTAGTAGAAAGAAAATGTAAGATATGCACAAGGATAAATAAAAAGGAAAAGAGGTTGTAGTTCAAAATTAACACCATCGAGAAGCATATGGGTAAAGTTTATGTAAAGAAAATCATAGATGGACAGGAATAATCTGTGATAAGATATAAAACCAAGGAGGAATCTCAACATGTTAGGAATGTAAAAACATTTGAATTTTAGGAGAAGATATACCTAATAATGTAAAAGGATCAATTAAAGCTTTTCTTGAAAAAACAAATGGGAAAATTTCTTCCATTAAGTATTGTCTTTTATATTTCAAGAAAAGGGTGTATTGTGGTAGACTACCCATCATTGAATGCTTTGTTATGCTTTTTGAAAGTTTGCAACCATCCAGAGAGTCATTGGTCACTAAAGAGCAAATGGGACTTGGCAAATTGGCTTGATGAGGTCAAAAAAAGATATAAAGAAAAAAATTAAAGACTTAACTTTCTTTTACATTGTCTTTAGATGAGGTTACAATAATAGATAATACTTCCTTAGTATGCATGGATGTTTATACTATACAAAATATTGTCTTCCAACCCATCTACTAACTATTGTTAAAATGAAGGATAATGCAAAAATAGAAAACTTATGTTGAATTTGATGAAAGATAAAACCCATAGCTCCCAAGAATGGCCTACATGCAAACACCTATCACATAAAGAGAGAAGAAAAAGCTATGGAGGCAGGAATTCCTAGATCCATAGATGAGACATTCTTGATGAGAAAAAAATATATTGTTATTATCAAAAGTGAATGAATTTTATAAAGAGATCAATCCTTATAAAAGGAGATCAAAACCCTAATAGGTAACTAACCTATGTTACATGATAATAATTAATAAAAGATTAATTATTATATGCCCAAAGGTTAGCTAAAGTAAACTAGAGATAATAAGTGACTTAATAATTAAATGAATATGATTTAATTAATAAGAAAATACTTTATTACTCTAACAACTTATTTTGAACTAGAAAATAGTTCTCTAATTGAATATGGAGGTATAGATGACATGATGATTTCCAAAAAGCTGGTGTGTGTTGGATCAAATGGAGCTTCAATAATGCAAGGCCAGAAGAAAGGCCTTTTCCCAAAAATAGAAAACTTTTGTGCACCTTATGTTGTTGGCATTCACAACATGGTCCATGTAATGAAATACCTTTTGTAATTGTCATCAAGTATCCTCAAGTAAACAAAATTGATATTTAATCAAAGAGATCTACCAACACTTGTGTGAAATTCCAAAATGATTCAGAGAACTTCAACACTTTGTTGAAGGTCTAACTAATGTGAACAAATTTCTTTTGGATAATGGTACTAGAAGGATCTCTTTGGATGGACCAATGCATCAAGTTTTTTGATATACATCATTGCTTGGTCTAATGAAATAAAGTCATGAAAAGGATTGCATACCAAAATTTCCTGAGCTACTTTGAATGTTAAGTAATGTAGAGACACTCTTAACATTAGCAAGTCTTCTCCCCATGCTAGAGGAAATGGAGGGTATAATGAACAAGGCTTGAAAAAGAGTTATGTCTATTAAAGAACATACTACATTTCATAGATTGACATGTGTAGACCTTGATAATCTCTATTGATATTCACCATCATTTTGTGATGATGCAAACTTTTCCCAATGGATGAGATTCATAGATTTGGACAATCTTGATAACTTTTTACAATTCAGTGCAAAGGAGGAGTTATGTGCCAATATATGCAGTGATGAAATATCAATGCACTACTTTTCTATGGTCAAATCCAATGAACTAGGAAAGAAACCTAGTGATTGACTGCCAAGAGTTATTTCAAGATGGTTGATTATGTAATTGATTTTATGAAGGAAAATTCATATCATCTTTCCTCACATATTAGAGATATATTCCCGTCATTAAAACTACTTTATGTTATGTCTATTGTGTTCCCTCATTATTAGACTCTCAAATATCTAAAAGATTTAGTAATTAAGCTACTAAATGGATTAACTATAAATAAAAAATTTAATGAATCTCATTTGAAAGAGAAATCATATCATTTTACAAATATAATGGATAATGTAACCTTATGTGAAACCCAGAGAAGAACGATTGACAACCAAGCTTTGGAGAAATCTAACTTGGAGTGAAATGTTGATGGATTCAATACTAGAATTTTCAAGCTTGTTGATTTATGTCTGACCATAATATTGGGGTCAGTGGAGGATGAGAAAGTGTTCATTACTTTGGATTTCCTAAGTCAAAGATAAGAAAAAAACTAGACAAGCATTTGAAAAATTTCTTGAGGCTTTATACATCCATGTATGAAGTCCATAATTTTCCTTACAAAAGGGCACTAAATATGTGGAGGAAGATCCCAATGATGAAATTATGTAGAAACTCTAATAGTTGTAGAAGTAGTAGGTTCTATCCTTTAGGTATTTATCAAACTTATTACTACAATCTATTGTCTTGATTCTAGACTCTATTCTCTATATCTCATCACCTATCATGCATAATAAGTTATAACATACTCTAATGTCAAAAACTTGTATGTGTTTGATGATGCCATCAAACATTAAACCTTTACCATTAATTATATTAATTTTTATTTGCATTATTAATCTCATATGATACATTAATATGGTATGATCCTTGAATTTTTTTTGTTTTGAAAATATAGGAATTCATATGATACAATTTAGTGAGTTCATATATTACTAGTAATAAGTAGAGAACTCTAGTCTACGTGTGATTCTATTTGTAAAAGTCAAATTCCAATACCCAAATTGATAATCATAACCCTTAATAAATGAGTCTAATTTCCCTTTTATAGAAACAAATGAGAAAAAATAACTTTAGATCAATTTATTACAAAAAATGGTAGCCGGGAATTTAGTTGTACATGGAATCTGGATGCAGCAAGCTCAGAGGGTGTTACAAGGAATGTGTTAGTGGATTTTGGTAATGGATTAGGTGGGAATCAGGATAAAGAAGAAGGCAAATTTTTACTAGGTTTTGGCTCTAGAAGATATGGAGTTTATGACTGTTATCAATTTGATCCTTTGATCGAGATCCTAGTCCTTATAGGGGACCCACTGAAGAATATTTCGATAGAGGAACCTTCTCTAGGTGTGTGTGAGAACTCTAAAGGATTATGTATTAAGGAGTAGAAGAAGGAAGATATGAAGTGGGTCAAAGAAAGTGGTCTTCTTTATTTGGAAAAAGGTCAGAAGGCAAGTCTTCTTTTCCTCTTGTTACTTCTAAATCCTATTGGGAAATAGGTGAGTTTCAGATTTTTATCCTAGACATGATAGTAGATTATTTTATTTCTACTATGGACTTAACCCTAGTTGGGAAAATTTTGGGGGCCCAACCAGATATTAAAAATTTAAGAAAAATGATTAAGAGGAAATTGGCTCTCTATGGTCAATTTGATATTGCTCTAATGATGAAAGGGTTTTTCTCCTTCTTATTTACTTGTAAGGAAGATTTGAATATGCTTTTATGTAGTGGATCATGGTTATTTGGTAATAGTACATTAACAATTAAAAAATGGGAACCAAATATGGATCTATCAGATGCTTTCTTCCTAACTACTCTAGTGTGGTTACTCCCAGGTCTTCGTCTTCAGTTTTAGCATGCAGACATTTTTCAAGGGATAGCTGAATCTTTTGGAGAACTAATAGCTATTGATAATATGACTACTTTTAGATCTCAACTTCATTGTGCCAGAATTTACGTGAAAGTTTCACATCTGAAGGACCTTCCTCATAAGGTGGAAATTAATTCAAAATTAGAAAAGTGGACTCAAGAGGTCTTTTCTAAAGATCTTCCTAATGTGTATTTTGTTTGTAAAAAATTAGGTCACTGGGTAGAAAATTATCCACTCAAACTTAAAAACAAACAAAAGATGACAAATGTGGAAAAGAAGGTTCTAAAAAGCATGTGGAAACCTAAAGTTTTACCCAAAGTAATTATTTTTCAAGGATAGAAAGGGGAAGATAGTCCTAAATCTCAAACTGATCAAAGGAAGGAGATGTTGAAGGATGAAGAGAAGAAGATTTGGAATAATGAGGAAAATCTACCTGCTATTAAGGAAACTAAGAACTCTAAAACATTATCGAACCAGTTGGTTATCTATCATGATAATGTAGAGGATTTGGAAGAGGTTGAGGAGTTAGAGGAGATTGATGAAGGAGATATCCTAGAGGAAAGGAGTGGAAAGCTAGATGAGATTGACATTTTGGAGGGTTTACAGAATGAAGGAAATTCTATTCTGTTGAAACCTCCATGTCAAGAAATTCCTCTAAATGGAAGTGAATTAGATTCTAAGTACTTGGATCTGATAAATGAAAAGGAAGAACCAAAATAGAAATAGGGTCAAAGGAAAAAAAAATAGATAAAAAATCTAATCCTTTGCCTATAGAATTTGTGATTCAAAGAAGTGAATTGGAAATTCTTATAAAATTGAAATCGGATGTTGGAACTCCAGACAAATCTGGTAGAAAAACTACCAAAAAAAGGAGAGAAGCTAAAAGTATGTAGAATATTGCTTATGAGAAGAAAGCAACTATTTTGGATTTCACCCCTATAAGTTATAATGAAAATCATTACATGGAATATTAGGGTGATGAATAGTATCCATAAGTTAGATTTAGATCAAAATTTTGTTAGAGAGCATAAACCTAATATAATGGTGATCCAAGAAGTGAAAATGGACAAAGGAAAAGTGAAAAATTTGAAATCATTTAAGAACTAATGTATTATGGCTAGTAGTTCTAAAGGAGCATAAGGTCATACTCTAATAATGTGGAAGAATTCTATATTTTCCAGTACCCTGATGGATGCCAATAAGAACTTCATTGTGGTTAAGATTCAAAATTTATCTCAAGACAAAAATTGGTATATTGTTAATCTGCATGCTCCTAATAACAAAAATTGGTTTATTGTTAATCTACATGCTCCTAATAACAAAAAATTTGGAATTCACTTTCTAAGCTCAAGAGTTTAGATTATAATGGAAAATGGTTTTTTCTAGGGGATTTTAATGTTCCTCTCTATGAACATGAAAAAAGGGGGAAATTCTAGTCAATTGAAAGGAAGGTTAGATCTTATGGATTTTATTAATAAAGAAGGTTTAATGGATTTGGATCTCCAAGGGATTGACTTTACCTAGAGTAATAAAAAATTTGGAAATGAATGTATTCAAGCTCACTTGGATAGAGTTCTAATCTCTCTGGATTGGACCAAAGATTATGTCTGTACTTTTAATGCAATACAAAAGATTGCTTTTGACCACTTTCTGCTCTTTTTTAAGGCTAAAGTTATTCAAACAAGGAAGAATTTCCCATTCAGATTTGAGAAAATGTGGATGCAGCATCCTAATTTTGAGGCTTTGCTAGAAGAATGGCAGAATATTAATATTGAAGGAACACCTCAATTTTGAGTTGCATCCAAACTTAAGTATGTTAAAAGAAGAGGTAGAGAATAGAATAAGAAGTCTTTTGGGAATATATTTGAGAATAAATTGAATTTGAAAGATGATCTAAAAACTATCCAAGATCAAATTCAATAGGAAGGTTATTTGGAGGAGTTCAATAAAGAGGAGATTGAGAAGCTAGTTGAATACCATGACATCATTTCTAAAGATGAAACATTTTGGAGGCAGAGGTCTAGATCCATCTGGCTGGAAGAAGGTGATAAAAACACAAAAAAAAAAGCATCTAACTACTATGAAACATAGAGCCAAGAATTGAATTTCAAGCCTTTCAAAGGGAAGAGAGAAAATTACTAATGAAATTGAGATTTCTAATAAATGTTATCCTACTTTTCCTCTCTTCTTACTTCTATCCCAAATGTGGATGGTACCAAGAAGTTTGAGCTTCTTGAAGTTATTCCTCATGTGGTTTCTAGTGACCAGAACAAGATGTTGATAGCTATTCTCAATGGAGAGGAAATTTATAAAGAAGTTTGTTCCTTTGAAGGAGATAAATCCTCGAGTCCAAATGGTTTTCCTATGTTCTTCTTTCAAAAAGAGTGGAAGCTGGTAGGTAAAGTTGTTTGTGATATAATTAAAGAATTCTTTGGAGCTAAAATAATGTTGAAGGAGATTAATTCTACTTTTCTTTGCTTCATTCCAAAGAAGCATGGATCTAATTCCCTTGAATAGTTTAGGCCTATTAGTCTTTGTAACTTGATTTACAAAATTATCTCAAAAGTTCTGACTTTGAAGTTATTGGGTATTCTTCCTAACCTTATCTTTGAGCAACAGACTAGTTTCATTCCTAGAAGGAAAATTTTGAACTCAATTATTTTAGTTGATGAAAACATCCATTCTTTATCTCTATCCAATAACCAGGTTTTTATTATGAAAGTGCACATTGCTAAAGGTTATGATAGAGTTGAATGGAGTTTTCTTCAAAAGGTATTAGGTTATTTTGGCTTTAATAATTCTATTATTAAGCTAATTTTTCAGTTTGTCTCTACCTCTTCTCTAGATGTATTATTCAATGAGAGTTCTTCTAATTATTTTACGCCTTCTAGGGGTCTAAGATAGGGTGATTCTATTTCTCCTATTCTCTTTACTATTATGGTTGATAGTTTGGGCAAGTATATAGGGAATATGGTTTTGAGAGGGGAAATTGAAGTTGTGAGACCTATATCTCATCCTCTTATTTGTTCTCATGAACAATTTGTGGATGATACTATTTTCTCAGGAAAAAATTATGCAAGGGAGGCTAAAAGTCTTTTAAAAACTATATATCTTTATTCTATTGTCTTTGGATAGTTGATAAATTGGGATAAGAGTTCTCTCTTTTTTATCAACACTCCTTCTCTTAGACAAAGGAAAATTGCTAATATTCTTGGGTGTTCTATAGGTTCTTTATCAAGTACTTACCTAGGCCTTCCTTTGGGGCTTAGTCCTTATAAAAAAATTTGGGAGGATTTAGTTATGAAATTCAATAAGAAATTAGATGGATGGAAAGGTAACATGCTTAGTCAAGCTGGTTAAGTAATTCTTCTCAAACCTTGTCTTCAAAGCCTCCCAAATTATGCTATGAGTCTTTTTAGGATTCTAACTAAATTTGTGGATGCAATTGATAAAATTCAAAGGAAATTTGTATGGTCTAGAATTGGGGAAAAAAAGAGATTAGCTCTAATATCTTAGGAAAAGGTGTGTGAACCCAAGATGGAAGGAGGTTTGGATATTAGATCTATTACAAGTATGAATAAAGCTTTGTTGGCCAAACAAGGGTAGAGAGTGTATCATGATAATAAGGAATGGAGCTCAATTTGGAAACATAAGTATCTTTATAATGCTCCCTTTATTTCTGATTTTTTATTCTACCTAATTATCCCTAGTTCCTATGTGATCTAGGGTGTTGTCAAAGGTGCCAAACATATATTAAATAAAGGTTGTAAGTGGAAAGTTGGTAAAGGATGTAAAGTCATATTCTAGGATGATGAGTGGCTTTTGGATCACCCTTTGGTAGATAATTTTGTGAATATGATTTCAATAGAAAGATGTAAACATGTTTATGGAGAATATGTGGAGAATTATTCGTCTAATAATGGTTGGGTTAACATTGCTGAGATTAATCAAATTTTTTCTAGTTAAGCCTTTATCATAATCAAGAGGATTGAATGGTGTGAGGGATTGAATCTAGTGGATTCTTCAAGGTCTTTTGTATGTTTAGAATTGAGGATAAGGTCAACTCCCCTATGCAAGCTAGATCTTGGATTAAGGGTCTCATCCCTAAAATTAATATTTTCTTCTAGACTATGCTTAAAAATTAAAATTTAACTTTGGATCCAAAAAAAGGTATTTATTTGGTGAATAGATGGTATCTTTGTAAGATGGATTTGGAAGATAGGAATCACCTTTTTTTGAATTGAAAATATAGCTAGAATGTCTAGGGCTGCCTCCTTCAATATTGGAATACTTGGTGGGTTCAACCTAATAATATTGATGAATAATTTTAGAATTGGATTTTTCCTATTAAAGGAGCTAAAATTGGTTTTCTTTGGAAGATCTCTATAAGAATTTTCCTTAGGGAAAAATTCACCCAAGACTAAGGAACTCAAACACAAGCACAACAGTACACCAAAGAGAGTATGATCAGAATGACAATATATTCATTCAATATTCAATGTGAAAGTACACTAGGAGTGCCTATATATAAAGGCATTTGGAAAGCTTCTAGAATGCATAGAAGTTATCAACATGATAAATCATACAACCAGGCACATGTCCACCAAATATGGGTTATCCTCCATTAAGCATAGGAGTAAGTGCGATGATGTGAGGATAAGCCTACAATGATGTAGTATGCAAAATAATGTTGTAGACACCATTTACTAAATTATAAGTGCAAATAATTGTGTTGTCTACATGAAAACTTAGTTAATGATGCAAACTCCAGCGTTGTAGACACACCATGTGTTGAATTAGAGTTGCTTACTCCAATGTTGTCAACATGACAACTCATGAGAGTACACAAACTCCTAAGTGTCTCACCAAATAAATAATAAAATAATACAATACAATAAAATAATAAATTAACCTAAGTAAAATTAAGTAAAGTGTAAATAGTAAACACTTATTTACACCAACACCCCCCCTTAAGTGCAACTTAGGAGAATGCACTTAAGTTCACGAAAGCTATAATGAAATGCATGATGTGTCCTAGCTACTATGCCATGTTAGGTACCCATGTACATAATGAAATGCAATCTCTCATAAAGTAGAGAAAGAGGGAAAATCTCATGGGAAAAACCCTCCCCCAAAAAGAGAGATGAAAAACTAGATGCATGGATGGATGGAGTAATCAAGACCCCCCCCCCCCCCCCCAATTATGACATACATCAAGTATATACAATATAGAAATGTGAGAAGAACACAATCCCAAAAGAGGAAAAGGTCCCCCCCACAAGAGATAAGTATAAGAGATATAAGGTAGTCTCCCCCTCCCCCAAATGAAGAGTGTCGATCAGTGATAACTGCTCTGATGTAGAAGCTGATCCAAGACTGCAAAATAGTGTTCCTCCCCTTTAGAAGAAACAATACCATAGGTACAAGTGAGATGCTTCTGTTGTGTATGGAAAGAATCTTGATGATCACTAATGCCTCTAAAACTTGTTCAACTATCCCTATCAAGGATAAATGTAGAACCTATCCCAAAGAACATATTGTCTTCTCAATTGATAAAGAGACCTCCTGCAACTGTTGTACATTAGTATCCACAATTACATCAACCTGTAAAGATCGATCATGTAGAGAATGGACATGAGGGTCAGAGTGAGCCCTTGCAACAACTAAAGAAGGATCTTCTCCATCAAAGAGAAGATGTATATCATCAATGATGTCCCCCAAATTTTCTATGTATGACTCCACGAACAAACCTAAAATATCTACTATGTAGTCATCTTCTGTTGCTAGAGTTGGAAAACTAGGTGTACCCTATTGTGCTAGACCTATCACTATGGCAATATATGCATGTGGAATGTGCCAATGTCATGACCTCTTGCTGAAACTATCAATAGAACCCCACATGTCTAAATCTGTTGAAGCACTATCGTTGGTGTCACTATAAATTTCCACAATGTATGATGTGTAGAGAGGATTAGAGGATAAACTAGGTGAACTTTCCTCAAAGTGTACATCCTTCTCCACAAAGATCTCATGTGTCTCAAGATCCATAAGTCTATATGCCTTCACACCATCTTCATATATGATGAAAGTACAAGGCTAAGATGGTGGTGCCTTGCATCCCTTGGAAGATAGGTTTGCCCATGCTAGACAACCGAAGACTCTAAAGTGTGTCACAACTAATTTTCTACCACACCATGCCTCAAAAGGAGTCTTGCCATGTAAGGTAGGATGAGGAGACCTATTAAGTATGTGATTGTCACTGTTGATTGCTTCGACTTCAAGTGATGGATCTAGAGACTTGGCTTGTATCATGCAACTTTCCATTAACTCAAGAGTTTGTATCCTTAGTGCTACAACATCTATCTTATGCAAACTGGATGCTGGTGGAATCTAAAGATCAATACCCTCAAGTTTGCAAAAGTCTTTAAGTCTTTTTTTCACATATTTGCTTTCATTATCCATTCTAAGAACTTTTATTACTTTCCTTGATTTCTATTCAACATGAACCTTGAAGCCTAGAAACTTATCCAACACTATATTCTTGCGATGAAGATAGTAGACCCAAGTATACCGTGAAAAGTCATCAATAAAAGTAAGTATGTATCAACCCTAGTTGATTGATGTCAATGTAAAAGGACCTGCTAGTACCATGTGAACCAACTGAAGAAAAACTAGTGCTCTTGAAGACTTCCCTTTATCTAACTTCTCCTCTAGATGCATATCTACTAAACCTGTTGAATCTTCACCAAGGGAAAAGTTGATTATAGGTAGACCTTTGACCATTTTGTTTGAGAAAAGTTGTTGAAGATAGCAGAAGGCGAGATGACCAAACTACTCATGCCATAATTTGGTTTGAGAATTATATTGATTCAACAAGGCTTGTAAAGGAGACTTGGGCACAAAGTGGGAGAAAGAATACAACCATTTTTCATGATTAACTTTCCCCATTGCAACCAATGAATCATCTTTTAGACTATGCACCTTTACTAAGTCATGAATGAACTCAACTTTGTGACCATCTCCAAGTTCAGTGATTTGGTAAATTGAGAGGAGATTAGAACTTAGGTTTGGTACATAGAGAACATCTTTGAACTCTCCATTTTCCATCTCCACATTTCCTTTCCCTTCAACTTCCATTTTTGTATCATCTCCTACAAAGATGTGTGGTACCTTTGACTGCTTCAATGAAGAAAAATCTCCTTTTGAAGAACCCATATGATATGAGGCACCTAAGTCAAGAATCCATTCCTTTGAAGAACTTGAATTTGCCATGAGTTCTTGCCTTTTGCCCTTTGAATCTGAAGAAGATCCTTTCTCCTTGTAAGCATTAGGTAGTGGAACATTGTGTTTCTTCATGATGTTTGCTAACTCATCAATCTTTTTATGATAACACTCATGTTCTTCATGACCCAATTTCTTGCAATAAGCACACTTTTTCTTGTCCTTATTAGTGTCCCCCTTCTTATTTGAATTCAAGGAAGACTTGCCTTGTTGATTTGATTGTGGTGTTATCTTTTCTACATCCTCTAATTTGTTATTCTTCCACTTCTTATTCTTGCCCTTTCCTTTATTTGAAGATTGACCAGCTAAATTTTGACAACCCTCATTATTTTCCACCAATGCCTTAGACTTACATGAATTGATAATCCCCATTTATTTTAACTTCTTTTCTTCTTTATCCAATAGTTTAGCATAATGATCAAAAGATACTTTCTAATAGGCAGGCCCTAATGTAGTCTTTGAGGTGTTATAAGTAGAAACAAATGTGGAGTATTTAGATGGAAACTTATTATGAATAAGATAAATTAACCTATCATCTTTAATTGGACTCCCACAATCATCTAGTTTTGTTCTTAATTCATTCACCTTTATAATAAAATCATGTATGGAATCAAATGCCTTTGGATCTAAGGAGACAAGCTCATCTTCAATTTTGAAAACATCTTCCTCAAACACTTTACCATATAGGTTTTGGAGGGTATCCCAAGCTTCCTTGGATGTATGAGACTTTTGAATCTAATATATTATCTTTTCTTCTACCCCCAAAAAAATATCACCTACGGCTTTCCTATCCATTGTTTTCCACTAAGTGATTTCACTGGTAGATACTTAATAACCTATTGGTTTAGGAAGGGTACCATCTACATATTTATAAACTCCTTTATGCATTAAATGACACCACATTCTAATGTCAAAAAAATAGGAACACAACATGAAGAACAACCCCACTTTTCACTTAATCAAGAAAACCCCCAAAAAAAATGCTTTTGACACTTTATATATAGTGCGATTACAATGCCCACTTGCCAAATTTGGCCTTAGTGGACTTTTGATTTTGCCTTTTAAAACCTCCTTATGGAGTTCAAAATTGGAACATTACAATGTATCTCAAATATACAACAATTTTGAAGATATATCAAAGTGTTACAATGTAGAAAAGGACCTAATTCTGAAAGTGACACTTTTGTCCACACAACCCTATAATCTGATTGCAGATCTAGAAAGTAGACAAAAAATAACACTCTTTCAAAAAAAGTGAAACCTATTTTCATGTCTAGATCAGCCTATATGAAGTATTTAAAGATGCAAAATGTAGCATTAGATAGGTATAGTTTCCAAAAGATGCAATTTTTGACAAATCTGTGCACCAAAATTGGAAAAGAGCTACACCACTAAAAAGTTTAGGAAATTCTACCCAAAATCAAAAAAATTACACCTAATTTGGAGTATGAATGACTAGGATATGGCCTCCCAAAGTCAGACTGCAAAATCAAAAATCAATCTGGAGAGGGGTTGAATCAACAAAAGATGAGGTTAAATTTGATGGTCATATTGCTACCATAGTAGTTCTATTTTGCCCCTAAATAATGGTTAAACGGTCATCAAATTCAGGCTCGCAAACTAATGATGTTCATGTACTCAGGCCTTGTGATTACATCAACATGATGTTAGGATGATGTTAGCAAGTACAAAATTGTACAAACCATATGGATGGATGACATTTGAGGGTACATCTACTAACTAGATGTCCACTTGGACTATATAGATTCGACTACATGGAGGCTGACGTGTCAACTGATTGTATGCAGGCATGGTGTGACAGTTGTATAGGGGTTCCACATGTACTGGGCACTGAGGGCATTGACAGTACTAACACATGTAGAGATCTATAGAAGGTGTGTGGTGAGGTGAGCTTTTGCCACATGGAGCCATTGGCTTCTGTAGCAGTCATCAGAGGACTTGTTTTATGGTGTCGATAATACTTTTGCAGTCACCAGGAATAGTTTAAATGGTAGGTTGCAATGGGAATTTTAATCCCACATTATCGCAGTTGCAAACCCTTAAAGATTTTAAAAAACTTGAGCCATGGTTGGTAAACCAAAATGTGAGGCCACCAGTAATTTGAAAAAGGCAGTTGTTGGAGCGGTGCTTGGCCAGTTGGTAGTTGGTGGTAGAAAATTGTCGAATTTGGATGCGTCAGATTTGTAACTAGTGTGTCACCAGTTTAGATGCCAAATTTAGTGTTGAAGCCTGTCAATTAATGAATAAGGAATATTCCTAAATAAAATATGAATATTCCTTCTTGTAGGGCTTGGGCGTCACTACCTGGTTTTGCAAAAAAAAAATTCTCTACTAGCCCGATTGGGCAAAAAAAATTGAAAATAGAAATTTGAAAAAATAATTGCAAAGATTAAATTAATTATAGATCTAAAAATAGATTTAACATATCAAATAAAAGACCATACCCAAATTGCAAATTGGTGCCTTTTGGTACCAGTTTGCAAAAAAAATTGCCTCACGATTGACTTTAGCCCAATATAGGGGAATTTATAGCTTATTTTCACTGAATCGATGTTCCAAACACAATGGCAAGGTCTGATTTGGCTCTAGACACCCCTAATTTTTGTGAATTCTTTGGATTCAAGTTGAGGTGTAGAAGCAACAATGGTCTCAAAAGGCTATGTGTAAAGAATCTCCTCGAGCTTTGATACCATGTAAGAATTTGCCTTAGGGTGGAATTCACCCAAGACCAAGGAACTCAAACACAAGCACAATAGTAGACCAAAGAGAGTATGATCAGAATTATGATATATTCATTCAATATTCAATGTGAAAGTACACTAGGAGTGCCTATATATAAAGGCCTCTGGAAAGCTTCTAGAATGCATAGAAGTTAGCAACATGATAAGTCATACAACTAGGCACATATCCAATAGATATGGGTTATCCTCCATTAAGCACAGGAGTAAGTGTGATGATGTGAGGATAAGCCTACAATGGTGTAGTATGAAAAATAATTTTGTAGACACCATGTGCTAAATTAGGAGTGTGAATAACTATGTTGTCTACATGACAACTCAATTAATGCTGCAAACTCCAGTGTTGTGGACATCATGTGTTGAATTAGAGTTTCTTACTCCAGTGTTGTCAACATGAAAACTTATGAGAGTACACAAACTAATAAGTATCTTACCAAATAAATAATAAAATAATGCATTAACCTATGTAAACTTAAGTAAAGTGTAAATAGTAAATATTTATTTACACCAACAATCTCTCTTCCCCATCTTTGTTGGGGTATTTGGAAAGAAAGGAACCATGGAATTTTCATAAATAAAGAAACTCTTGAGTGGATTGTGGGTCAAAATGTCATCTGAGCCATAAAAGAGAATTTTAGATCTAAGAACAAAAATAGTGATGAAGACCAAATTCAAAATCCTATGAATGGTATAGGAACTAATATGATGGGGAGATTTCTTCTACTAGAACTAACTACCTCCAATAAGGCTATTTATGGGGCCCTCCTAGGGTTCTTTCCTCAACCCTATTCTAGGGGATCACACTCTAGGTCCCCCTCTCCCAAGAAAACTTCCCAAAAATTTCAATTCACTCTTTATCCTTCCCATTCATTCCACTAGGCATATTTAAGCCTACAAGGGAAAATCCCATCACATTGCTATTCCTAAGCACAAACCAAGTTTAGGCTTTCCTAATAAGTTTCTTGACACATTCCCCACCATTATGCATCATTCTTTTAGATCCACCACTCCCACAACTCCAAATTGCTCAAATTGGCCTTATAGCCCTAAGTTCACCTATTAGCCCTCCTAAAAACAAGGGTTTAGAAATTTCTCCCAAAAACCCTTAATAATGCCAGTTGGTGTTTACAAGACTTTGTTTCCTATGGACCTAGGCTCAAAGATTTTGGTGGTTTTAGGTCTCAATACTATCCATATAGAACGGTTTCATAAAACCCTTATTTTGAGGGTTTCTAAGGTAAAACCAAGGTTTCTCTCCTCCTAAGGTGTCCAACTCCACTTCTTTCCTCCTCCTCTCAATAAAACACTCTTATTAACTTCCTATTGTCATACCTTACTAAGATTGGCTCATACCAAACCCCTATTCACCATTGCACTTCTTTACAAGCCTTCATTACACCTTGCCAAGCTCTATTTGCTTGCCTAGGGGTCACTTGTAAAAATGGCCAACTATATTTCACAAATCCCAAACTCCATATTTACAACTTTTATAGAGGCTATTGCTTGATTTTCAAAATCCATGAGAGTTTGACAGTGGAAGTTCAAGCTATGGCCATTGCTATGCTAGTAACTCAAAACTAGACAACAGTATTGCACAAACAAAATCATTTTCTAAATGTAAGAAAATGAAACACTTGAATCCAAAAAACTATGCACATTTCTAAAACATGATCCAAGGAAGCTAAATAAATTAAAATAGCAACACAATCAATGCCACAAATTCATTAGTACTCAAAAAGCTTTTTTAATGCTCATACAACACTGCACTTATAGGTGTTGTTGTACATCCAAGTATCCAACCCCTGGAGCTGGATTGAGGGATGTTTTAATAGTCTTCCCCTTCCTTCTTGACCATTTAAATGAGCAACTTTTGACAACTTTTGCAACATTTGCAACATTTGCAAACTAAGACTCCAAAATTGACCAGTTTGGTTCCAAACCTTCCCACATCGATTCACAATATTAAATGACTACTTTCCACCTAATTTGACCACTAATTTGGTCCTTTCATAGTATTGTGCCATTTTAAGCACTTTTGAGCAACTTTTTGCTTCCTAGGACTTACTTGACAACTTTTAACTCCTAGACTCAAATCAACCAAACTGACATATTTACACTCACCTTGGTACTTTACATGTCCTTATTGTTTCCATGGTTTGTTAGACCATGTATGAACCAAAATTCCTTCAGGGTTTGACCTTACCCCTAGGTGCTCCTCCACCATTCCCCCCCTATCAAGAAGAGTTCAGGGTACCTTTGGACTAATGAGTCCCTTATTGATGTCATGAGGTAAAAGCACAAACTTGTGTCACCCTTTTGTAAGGGGAAAGGCTAAGAAAAGTACAACTGGCCACCTTCAATGATATAAAACTAGTACTATTATTTGAAATTTGAAAATGATGTAAACTAATAAAATGTGTAGAAATTGATGAGTTTTAGGATTATAATTTTTAACAATTATTTGGAATAAGAATTGATATATTTTCATGATTTTTATAGAGAATTTTTTAGCTGTTGAAAAATGCTAAAAATTAAGGGTCTAGTTCCCACCACAAAATCATATGGAAATAAAATTATTTCCCTTTGATCTCAAACTATGTTATAGATAACATATATATCTAGAATATTCAAAAATAAAATATTCCTTTAGACCTTTTCTCTTTTATAATGATTCAAATTTCAACTCACCTCAAATCGATAGTTTTTATCTCCCACCACATTTTTCAAAACAAATATATTTTGACCAGAATAAAAATTATACATTCTAGAAGAGGACTCTCTCCTCTAGAACATCATATAAGTTTCAAAAAAAATTGATATGATTTCATATTTTTTTCTTTCTCAAAATTGACATCTTTTCGAGTGTTAAAATATGTGCTTGTAGATTTTTTTTATTATAATATACTATATCTAATTAAAACACTATAAACTCTATATGATAATATTCTTGACTTTAAGCTCTAGAAAATGGTGTTTATAAGTTATTAAACAAATATCATAAAAAATAGTAAGAGTTATTGAAACGACAATTTTTAGAAATAATTATATTTCTTTAGTAATTGGATACAAACTAGTACAAAACATGAATTTAATAGACATTTCCAATTCCATATATAACTTATCTAGAATAAATTTATCGAGATCATATCTTTGAACAAAATTGATTTTTAGATAGAAATACTCAAATTTAGTTGTTCTGATTAGTTAGCCTAAAAGGTGACAAGGCTTTGTACTTTTACCCCATGCTTGTTGAAATCACTTTCTGCAACCCAAGTAGCTTCAGCTTTAGGTTTATCCATCCATTTCCTTAGGTGCTCCTCGTAAACCTTGTTTATTGTACTTTTCTTCACCCTAGAGTCCAAAATATTTTCCACCTATGGTGGCTCCCTTTCAAGTACCTGCAAGTCTATAACATCCTTGTTCAGTTCCTCTTGATACTATGTTTAGTTCCTCTTGATACTATCCTTCATCCACCTTGGTTCCCTTATATGGTATTAGGTCTCTCACATTGAAGATGGGAGAGATAGCCATGTCCTTTGGTAGATATATCTCGTAGTCATTGAGTCCATACATCTCAAGTATCTTGCATGGCCCAATCCTCTTCATCTGCAACTTGCTTGGTATTCCCTTGGGTAGTTTATCCTTGTTCAAATAAACCATTACCAAGTCTCCCACTTGGAACTAAAACTCCCTTCTCCCCTCATCCTTATTTTCCTTCAACTTCATATTTGCTTCTATCAAGGTTTGTTTAACCTAATCATGCACCTTTTTCATAGATTACAAAAAATCATCAACATGCCCATTGATGTTTTCATGATAAGGTAAGTCCCTCAACTCCATGATACCCCTAGGGTGTGTGCCATACACAATTTGGAAAGGGCTTAACCTTGTGGTCCTATTTTTCTATCATTGTAAGAAAATTCTACTTGACGTATAACCTGCTCCCAACTTTTCCCATAATCCTTAGTAAGGCATCTCAAAAGGTTTCATAGGACCCTATTTATAACCTCCATTTGACCATCTATTTGAGGATGGTAAGCATAGCTATGTGCTAGGTTTGTTCCAAGTCTCTTCCATAGGATTTTCCAAAAGTGCCCCATAAAATTTACATCCCTATTAGCCACTATGCTTCTTGGTAAGTCATGGATTCTCATCACCTCCTTGAAAAATAGATTAGCAATGTTACTTGCATCATGTGTTATTTTGCATTGGATGAAATGGCTCATCTTACTAAACCTATCCACCACCACAAACACACTATCTAGCCCTATCTTGGTTCTTGGCAACCCCACTATAAAATCCATACTAATACACTCCCAAGGCCTATTTGGAATGGGTAGAGGTTGGTAGAGTATTACATTTGATGAAGTCCCCTTTGCTTTCTGACATATGTTGCATTGCTCCACATATCTCCTTATGCCCCTGTACATTTTGGGCTAGTAGTAGAACCTCTCCACAAGGTCTAAGGTCTTATTCAAACCAAAATACCCACTCATGCTTCCATTGTGCTTTTCTTTTATGAGATTCTCTCTCATAGATCCCCTTGGGATGCATAATTGTGGCCCCTTAAATAGTAACCCATTTTGCAAGGTATATTTAGAGAATGCACTATGAAAATGATTAGAAAAATCACTATATACTGTATATGCCTCTAAGAAATCAGTGTCTTCTTCATATAGTTCCTTGAATCCCTCCAAATCTATGCCATGCAACTTGACCTCTTGGACTATTAGCAATCTCCTACTCAAGGCATCAACTACCTTGTTCTTTGTTCCCTTCTTATGTTTGATTGTGAATGTATACGATTGCAATAAATCCATCCACTTTATGTGTCTTAGACTTAGCTTCTCTTGTGAGCTAATAAAACTTAGTGCTTGGTTATCTATGAAGACCACAAACTCATTTGGTAATAGGTAGTGTCTCCACTTCTTAAGGGATTTGGACAAGTGCATAAAGTTCTAGATCTTATGAAGAATACCTTGTCTTGGGTTCATTAAGCCTCTCACTAAAAAATACTACTGGTCTACCCTCTTGACTCAAGACTGCCCCTACTTCTATGTTGCTAGCATCACACTCCACCACAAATGGTTTCTCAAAACTAGGCAAAACCAATATAGGTTGTGTTGTTACTTCCTTTTTCAGCTTATCAAAGCTTTCATCTATTGCTTTGGTCCATCTAAACTTGGTATTCATGCCCCCTTTGATGGTAGCATTCATTAGTGCACATATTTTACTGAACCTTCTTACAAATTTCCTATAAAATTGAGCTAGGCCATGAAAACTCTTGACCACAGTAGCAAATATAGGTATAGACCAAATCAAGATTGCTTCCACCTTACTCTTGTCCATCTTTAGGTTGCATTGTGATACTACAAACCTCAAGTATACAAGCTCCTCTTTCATAAACTCACTCTTCTCCAAGTTGATTGTCAAATTCTCCTCCTACAACTTATTCAACACCAATTCAAGGTGCTCCATGTGTTCCTCCTTTATTTTTCTAAAGACAAGGATGTCATCTAGGTATACTACAACAAACACTGTAATGTAATCCTTCAATACCTCATTCATGACCCTCATGAAGGTACTAGATACATTGGTAAGACCAAAATGGCATAACCAACCACTCAAAGACCCTTAGTATTCCTAAATACAGACTTCCATTCATCCCCCTCTTTCATCCTGATCTGATAATATCCATTTTTTAGGTCAATTTTAGAAAATTACCTAGCCCCACCCAAACAATCCATTAGGTCCTCTATCCTAGGGATAGGGAACCTATATCTAATTGTGATTCTATTGATTTCTCTAGAATCAATGCACATTCTCCACTTACCTCCCTTTTTGGGTGCTAGGAGTACTAGTACAGCACAAGGACTTATGCTCTTCTTGATAAGCCCCTAATCAAGTAATTCTTTCACTTGTCTTACTATCCCCTTATTCTACTCTCGTGTCATCTTGTAAGTAGCTTTATTAGGTAATTATTCCCATAGTATGAAGTCAATTTGATGACTTATGGTCCTCTTAGGTGGTAGTGTAAGAGGTTCCCCATCAAAAATAATGTCCTTAAATTGATCCAACATTTTTTTTTACTTTAGTAGGGATAGGTGTTGATGAAGATGGCTTCTCTTCCTTGGGTTTCACCATAATGGCATACCCTACTCCTTCATTCTCCTTCAAGTCCTTGAGAAACTCCTTACCACTCATTAACAAGGCCTTAGCAGTAGCCTTCTCTACTTTTTCTTTCTCTATTATGGATTGTATACTATAGGTGACACCATCTTTCTTAAAAGAATATTTATTCTCTCTCACATGATGTACTGCTTCTCTATCAAAAAACCAAGGTCTCCCTAGCACCAAGTGGCATGCATCACATAAGACCTTGTCATGATACTTCCCAATTGTGATGTCTACCCAAACTTGTTCATCAACTAGGATGTTCTACTCTTTGTTCAACAAAGTCACCCTATATGGACATACATGTGGTATTTTTATTTGTCTAATTTTTTGCACTGCCTCCTCTGACATAACATTATTATTAGACCCTAAGTCTATGATTACCTTGGATACCTTGCCCAATATCTTGTAAGTAGTAATGAATAGTGCCCTTCTCTATTTGTGTTCTTCCTTTACCAGCTCCTTCACCAAAACCCCATTCAAAGAAGAGGGACAAAAAGAGAAGAATCAGTCAATTGTACCCCAACTAAATAATAGATGCAGATGTAGGGGCCTAGTATTGAACACTTTGTAGACTAATCAATCAGAAAGTGAACCGATCTCCTTTCTATCCCTTCCTTTCCCTCTAATGCCAGCCATGTTGGTCACCCATTTCCAAATCAAGATCCACTTCACCTTGCTTCTAATTATCTTCCTCCTACATATAGGCTATCTTCTTTTCTCCATAAGACCTTGATACCTTATCAGGACATATATAAGCAAGATGCTCTACCTTGTTGCAATTATAGCATTTAATATTGCTAAAATGGGATCCTCTATTATTAACATATCTGCCTGTGCCACCATTGTTGGATCCTCTACCTCTACTACATCCTCATCTCTGACTAGTCTCACTAGACTTCTCACTCCACTTATAGTCTCCATAGTTCCTTTTTTCAATACTCTTTCGACTAAAACCTCCCCTTGAACCACCTCTGAAGTCCTTGCCTCTACCCCTGTTCTTAGAACTAGAGTCCCCTTTCTTCCTTAGTTTTTCCTCCATCTTCCTAGCCATTTGAAAATAACTCGAAAATGTGGTGAGGCTAAACAAACTTAGTTCATCCTAAATGGACCATTTAAGGCCATTTAAGTACCTTTCCACCTTGATACTCTCTACTTCTTGCACCCTTGACCTTAGTACCAACTTCTAAAACTCCTTAGTGTAGGTAGCCACATCAAGTTATTTCTATCTAAGATTATGCCTCTGCTTATAGATCTAAATCTCATAGTCCTCTAGTAGTATGTTTTTTAATATTTTCTACCATTTCCTTCCAATAGCTATATGCTTCTTCCTGTCACTTTCTCTTTCTTCCTACAAAAACTTCCACCATGTCAAGGCTTGACCTTTCAACCTAGACTTTGAAAACCTCACCTTGTAGGTCTTTGCTATCCCTTCACACTCAAACTAGTTCTCAATTCTTTCCAACCATTCCAAGACTACCTCTGCATCCATCTTGCCATGAAATAGAGACACATTCTCTAGACTCTTCCCACCAAATGCTTTGAGGGCTTTTAGGAATGGATCCTTCTCACTGAGTGGAGGATTTGGTTTGGGGATTTCATCCTCCAAACTCACTTTCTCTTTACCCTTGTTGAAGTCTTCATCTTCCTTAGCTTTGGTTGCATCCCCTATCACTTTCAACTTTTCTTTTACCTCCCCTAGGGCCTCATCTAGAACCTTGGTCTTTTCTTCTAAGAGCTTCTTTTGCTTATCCACTTCCTTGGCCAACTCTGCATTGGTCACCATCTTAGAAGATCCACTTGATTCAGTGGAATAATGGATGCCACTACAAAGAAAATCTTCTAGCTCTGATACCACTTTGATGGAGAGTTTTCTTCCACTAGAATTCATTGGCTCTAATAAGGCTATTTATGGCCTCCTAGGGTTCTTTCCTCAACCCTACTCTAAGGGATCACACTCTAGGTCCCCCTTTCCCAAGAAAACTCCCCTGCAATTTTAATTCACTCTCTATCCTTCCCATTCATTCCACAAAGCATATTTAAGCCTACAAGGGAAAATCCCATCACACTACTATTCCTAAGAACTATTTTGGTCCCACAACACACGCCCCATTCCTAGTCAATAATGGGGACCCCCTACTCTTTTTTGGACTCCTGAACTCACAGTTTGAGATTTGAGAAAAATTGTTAGAGTCAAAAGATCGTAAAAATTGAAAATGTCAAAAAAATCAAATAAAAATAAAAATGAAAAGGATTAAAAATTTGAAAAATTGAAAAGTCACAAAAAAAATCAAAAATTGGAAAATATAAAAAATTTCAAAAACAATTATAATAATAAAAAAAACTATATATATATATATATATATATATATATATATATAAAATAATCACACGTGTGTGCCTGCAAAATGCACACCGCATATCCGCGAAGGGGCGTAATGCACACCCCGCATGCTCGCAGCATTATAAAAGCCTTTCCCCCCCGCATAACACTTCATCCATTTTTCACATTTGCATGTGAGAGCGTCATGACAAGAGGTATGTTCGAGCTTGAAAAACTTCATCGCGCTCCTTCCAAGCCTTGGTCGAGTGCCCTTTAGCGCTGCAAACTACATGCCACGCACCCTTTGGCACCACACCACAAGTCATACCTTGCAAGCCACGGGCCCTTTGGTGCCATGCGCCGCAAGCCGTTAGCTCCACTATGCGAACCCTAATCATGCATGCGCTCTTTGCGTCGTGCATCCATGCTCACCCTTTTTGCACCACCCTCCACACACGCTCTTGTGCCACACACCTACACATTGCTCTAAAAAGAAAATAATAAAAATTTGATATATATATATATATATATATATATATATATGAAGATGAAAAAAATGATAAATAAATAAAAATGCCAAAATTAGGCATTTCTTTTTTCTTTAAATTCAAAGCTTTTAAGTTTTTTTACTAATTTTTTCGTTGACCTAACAAGCAGTTTTTCTAGTAATGTATAGGTGATCAAATGGCGTCCACATTCGGAGTAGAACCCGAGCCCATAGTTTTCAAATTCCAAGGCATTCCCTTGAAGTTAAGATTTCGTGATGACCATGTAGAAACTAGAGATATTGATTTAGGGCACATAGATCTAGGTGAATTCCTAAGAATTTGCAACAAGCCCATCAAGAGATCAGCTTTGGTCTCCTCATTGATTCGTTCAAGGTTGGTAAATGTAGCTTCACATCCAATAGTGGTGTAGTCGGCAGAACTAATCATGACACTCGCGAAACATTTTGTTACTGATGATAGAGTGGTCAAGAGTGTCATTGGAGAAGTCATATTGGACTTATGACCCGACAACATTGAGAGGGTCATCTATCTCCCAAGGGCTGACTAGTTCATTAGACTCTTATATGAAGCGGAAGAGAGATGGTACAGGGAGCACCGGTAGGAAGCCATTAACATCATGCAATCTTCATACCTCATTGAGAAGCCTCCTCGGGGAAGGATAATAGGAAAAGTCGATATAACTCAGGGATATATGAAGGAGGACATTGGATATTCTATCATCCTTTTGAGTAGATTCATGGGCTTACCTGCAGCAGATCACCTCAGTACCTTTATGGTCAACTTCATTGAGACCATCAGAGCAGTGAAGATACCACTGGACTGGGCCACCATACTAAGTGAGAACTTGTGTCAGAAACTAACGACAGTAAAGGATAAGAATAATTTCTTCATGACTTCTTACATGGTATACCTTCTTGTAGCGAGGGTGATGAACTATCTCAGTTTGTACAAGAGAGGTAGTATGCAAGATCCTAATGCCTGGCCATACATAGTCTACCCTTAGTTGGTGAAAAAGAAGCTCTTAGCACAAAGCAAAGAATATAGAATTGTGAATCATGCATTCATCTTTGAAATCATCTAATTCATTGAGGGGGATTATGGGAAGAGGTTATCTGATGAAGCCAAAGCACATATTACAGTTCTTGGAGCCTACATCTAGTTTAGGATGTTTACATATCTATGGGTATTTGGTGCCTCCATCAATCCTAAGAAACTCCCAAGATACCCAAGTGACAAACTGATGCTATTAGAGATTGCCTAGCAAATTGAGTCATCTTATGAGAAGATAAAGACACAACAAAGACCTTGTTGGGCATGGCCATTGGTCATTGGACCATATTAGGTGAAGCAGAAGCAAGATATTCCATCCTTCAAGTGGGAGTGGGAGAATTATCCCCTTGAAGAATATAATTCTCCCCTGCCCTATTTCAACAATGTTGGTAGAGTGGAGAGTCAGGCAGGAAAAGACTTTCACCATGAGGATGCGGTTGAAGATCACTGGATGAATGCAAAAAATGACTATGATGTCTACATAAGGGACTATTATAGGATGACTTTGTATCTAGTAGATAAGGCACTCTAGTTGAGCATCCCAAAGGAGAGAAGGTAGTAGGATTTGAAGGAGTTACTCGACCCCCTATTCAACACAAACAAAATTGGTGAAAGACCCATTATGAAAGCTGAGGTTGACAGGGAAGAGGTCAATGATATTAATCATTAGGCAAGGCATGTCATCAAAATGATGAAGGATTGGATCAAGAAACCTTTTCCACTTGATCAAATTATTGATATAGTGATCTTTCATGCACATGCCCACCTAGAGAGAGGTAGAGGGAAGAAAGTAATGATTCCTACCTTTGTGGCCCAGTCTCCTATCAGGCCATAGACAATGTACCAGCTTGATCACCTAGTTGGATATTATCACCCTCTTAAAAGGAAGGGAAAGAAAAAAAGAAAGAGGACCTCCCCTTAGAGGATTCAATAGAATAGGTGCCTCCCCAGTAGCAAGAATAGAGTGCACAAGGGTCTGAGGATACTGGAGCTACTCAAGTCTAGGATGAACCTCAATTACCTCCCGTTGTGCCCAGCTAACTAGAAGAGGGAGAGATTTTGCAAGTTACCATTCCTCCTATGCAAGAAGAGCCAGCTTCTCCTTCTACATCCAAGAAAAAAAAGAAGAGGATTAAGATCTGGATGAAAAAGTGGCAAAGGATCAACAGAAGATTGGTTCCTTCCCCATCTATTCCTAAAAGTATTTCAGAGGGAGATGAAGAAGAGGAAGAAGAAGAATCAGAAGAGGAAGAGGAAAAAGTGCCCCTATAGGGAAGAACTCGACTAGCAAGAGCCACAAAATTACAATGGAGAAAGAGTACCACAGGTATCTCGCCATCCACCCAAGCAGAACTCTTACAACTCTCTTCCTTGAAAGATAAAGTACAATACTGGGTGGATGAGTAGAGTGAAGAGGGCAATGACATTTTTTCATTGTTAGATTTTTATTTTACGCCTATGGTTACAGAGTTGATTAGGGATAAGATCGGGGACACTCCTATAGGTGAACCTTAATAGGAACATTGCACATAGATGCCACCAGATACACAGGGTCCTGATCTTACTCCGCCATAAATTATGGTGGTAGATAGTGGCTCGGTGACTCTTCCACCTCAAAGTTTAGAGCAAGAGTAGGTTCAGGAGGAATCATCACAAGAAGAGGGACCAAAACAAATGGCGATCGATGAAGTGTTGAAGGAGGGACAAATGTTGGAATATTCTCAACCACCTTCCCAAGACATTGAGGTTCAAGCTATAGGGTCTACTAAGACTGAGACTCCAGAAGAAGAGCCCTCCCAACACGGGACAACTCTGAGCAGAAGTGACAAAGTGAAAGAAGTTGTAGAACATACTCCTTCATCATTAGGAGCCAGGTCTTTAGTAGGACGCATACCTAAATGGATCCAAAAGGAAATAATGAGGAGTACTAAGCCTCAATTTCATGCTTCAGAGGAAGACATTTATGAAATTGCAGAGATTATGAATAAACCTAAGTCTCCATCACACGAGGCAATGCCATTGGCATTTGTCACTAGCACACAAAATCAGGAATTGTTTACACAAGTGGTTGTCCCTCCTGAAGACATAGATGTGGAAAGCCTTAGTCTTGAGGATTATGAATTGAAGGATGTTATGTTGGGAAGGCCTACATGGGATTCATCCCAATTGATAATGACCCTAGGAATCAAAGAAGTCCTCAAACATATGGAACAAGATGAGGCTAAACTCCACACACTTTGAAGGTAGGTCAAAATCCTAAAGGGATATCTAGCCAAAGTAGTTGTTCCTCTAGATCCTGAGCACCCTAAGCAGACTTTGAATACTATTCTCAGAGAAGGAGTGGTGCACATTGATCCATTTTTGAAAGCCTATCAGTAGTGGTAGAAAATTTTTTAGGAGAAAGGTGTTACAATAATCACAAGGAATTTGAAGTTACTGCATACTATGCAAGAGAGTGTGAATAAAATTGTAGAAATTTTGAAGCAGGACTTTAGTATTATGGATGAAGTACGAGCCTAGAGTAAGGATTTGCAAACTCTACAAGCCATAAATGGGCTACCAGATTTTGATTGATGTATATACCGGAGAAGAATTAGATATGATTGATGACTGGATAGAAAAGATAGCGGATAGCAATAAAGTAATGGGAACATTACATGAGGAGATACATCTGCTCAAGGACCAAGCCCGAGAGTGAATTTTGGAAGAAGAGAGACACTACAATGATGCATGCTTGAATATTTTTGAAGATGAGGAATGAGAAAAGTTGTTACCTATAGAGACAGTAGTTGAGAATTTCAAGAAGATTTTTGTGGAAGCTACTAATGATGAAGATATCTAACAAGCCTTGAAGACTAAAGAAGCATTGTTAGAATTGGATACCAAACTCAAGGATTTTGCTGACACCCAGATTGAGGTAGACAATTACAGACAAAAGGTTAAGGATAAATACAAGGCTTTGGATTTATTGGATGTGGCTAAAATTGCTAAGATGATAGAGAAATTCAAGGGCAAACATCCAAACATAGCTTTGGGATGAAGAAGAACAAAACCCATATGCCAGAATTTCAATTTTGACACTCGATAAAATTTTGAGATTTTGACCCTATCGAGGTCTGTAGCTCTGCAAGTGTGCAAGTCCACAAGTATGTAGGTTTGCAGCTCTACAATTTAGAGGTGTGCTGATAGTTAACTACTTGTTCTTAAAATAGCACTTTCCATGCATCAAAAATGCATTCTGACGGCAGTTTAACTTTGACATACGCCCAGTAAAGGACCAGCTTCTATTATTGGCACTTCATGACACTTCCACTTTGACTCAAAGCTTTCTCTCATATTTTATTTGTTTTAAACATGTAAAAGTCTTACGCATCTAATTAATGAATAAAATATGGATGGAGTGCTTCTAAGCACTAGATTAATTGTTAGTTTTCATATATTTCATTTGTTTTATTATTTAAAAGAATTTTATTGCATGAAGATATCTCTCACTCTCAACAAAAATTGAGGAGACAATTTCTTATAAACACCCTATTGTAATTTGTAATCAAGGCTCCCGTTATTATACAATAAAATTATGCTTTTGGTGCTCACATTTGGAGTGTAGTGATTCTTGCCTAAATGTGTCATTGTTTTCTGAATTTTCTTCATGAGATTGTGATTGAGCCAAAGGTTTATTGTGTTGTTTCTAGTTGTGTGATCTTTTAGTTCTAGTATTTGCTATAGATTTACGAATTCCACTAACATATCAAGCTCGAGAAGAAATCGCCAAATTGTGCTTGCATAACTCTTTGTCTCACATGAGTGCACTTTTCGTGGCCTTGGGATTTGATGAAGAGTGAAACATCATTTAGTTATTGAAATTTTGCATCATAAATTGCATCAGTGGAATCTAGGAAGTGCTACTCCTATTTTCATTGGTTACCTACCAATCTCTTTGAAATATTAACTTGTAGTGTGTTATTTTCTATAGCTTATGTCCATTAGGATTTCAATTTCATGTTATTTTCTTTTAATTTCATGTTATTTGCTTTCAAGTTCTATTATTTGCTTTTCTAACCTCTTGTTAGAATAGGAACTCTATTAGTTGCATTGTTAGATTGCATTCATTAAAAAATAGAAAAATATAAAAACATAGTTCTTTGTGTGTTATTTTTGAAATAGTATGTAGATTCTACATTCCATCTGAAATCAAAACAAACTAGCAAAGGCCTCCTCATGAACATTCACATTTATCTTAAACTAGGTGGGTTTCAGTAGGTTTCAAGATAACCTGGAACCTTGGAGTTGATTAACATGATTAGCTTTTCAAGAGAGGAGTTCACAAGAATTATTGTTTTTTAGCATCGTGTAAAATGATAGCTCAATAGAAGTAGTGCTAGAAGGAGGGCCACACTTTTAGATCTCGAAGAAAAGTGGAAAATTTGCCAAAGTTCTAAAATTTTGCACTTTTTGAAAAATCTACACTTCACACAAGTTTAGAAAAATTTTTGAGTTTTTTGAGAAATTCAGGTTTGCAGCTTTGTAGGTACATAGGTCCATAGATCCATAGGTACACAGGTCTACAGATTTGTAACTTTGCAGGTGCATAGGTGCGCTGGTGCACAAAATTTAGAAAGGTGAGAAAGTGTAGTTCTGTAGAGGTGCACTTTTTCCAGAATTGATGCAAGCTGGAGGATATTGATCCAAAATCCCTATTTTAGTGAGCATTAAGGTCTACACCAAGTGCACACGAGTTTCTTAAGCTTACCCACTTCCGCAAACCATGTAGTGACAAGGGAATACCCCACAGTCAACCACTTCCATTCAAACTTTCATCTTCTTCTTCAACTCCACCTCCACTCCAACCACCTGGTGGACCACCACATATTCCAATAGCTACTCCTAAACAAGAATCGTTAGGTCTACCAAACCCCCCAATGGCCTTTTTCACAAACATTGTAGACTCACCGATAAACTTGAGAGGTGCACTCCATGACCTCCCTAAGAATCCTGAGAATTTTTTCCCAAGGATCATGTCAAGGTATTCAAGGAAATTTGCAACCGCAAGTAGATTTCTAACAAGGATGTGGTTCTTCATTTATTCCCCTACTCTTTGGGGGAAATTGCTCTTAATTGATACATCAATTTGCCACCTGGATGCATTGGAGATTGGGACACTTTTGAAAAATTATTCTTGGAACGATTCAAAACATTCATCAACCCAGCTGTGATACATCAATAATTTATATCAATCAAAAGGAACCCAACCGAGACAAACTCTCGCTTCAACCGTTGCTTTCATATGGCATGTTGCAAGCTAGAGATTCCATACACCATACCAGTTGAAGCCGCCATTCAGATTTATCTAAATGCAATGGACCATCTTACTGTATTTTTTTTAGAAGACTTCTTGCAACAAATATCGACACATTGGATAAAGTCTTCACAAATGCAATTACCTTCACTAAGCAAGCTAATCCTAATGAAGGAGGATTAATGCTTCCAGCTCCAGCTATCACAACGATGCCAACATACTGTGCCAGAGTACCCACCATGTCTAGTCAATTCATACCTATGAATCCAATTCCATTACAATAAGCACCCACTCCACAAAATCTTGCTCTAACGTATCCAGGGTTTGAACCTCTAAAAGCTGCCTTCTTTGAGCAAAAGGTAGCAGCACCCACTGAAGCAAACAATGGTTTTGTTTCCAAATTTGATCAGATGAAAAAGACTATGTCTCAAATGAATAACAAACTAACTCATCTTAGCTTGTCTCAAGGACAGAACAACAACTTTCGAAGGAATAATGTTGGTCACTACAATAACAATTATGGCCAAAATTATAATAGGGACTTCGATGGAAACAACAACAACAATGTAGGAAACAACAATGGGGGAAACAACTTCAATCCTCCTGATCATAATAATGGCTTGCAAAGACAAAATTAACAATGGAACACTCGATCGAATAATGGAAGCATTCCTACTGACAACAACAATAACAATGTTCAATATGCAGATATCAATCAATATGACAATGGTCAAAATGCACCCAACAATGATGGTTCATATTACAATGGGAATCAAGAAATGGATCAAAGTTCACAAGTGAATGATAATTCTCCTCCTATGTAGTTTAACTCTATGTTACTAGAATCCTATGATTCTACACAGAATGTGTAGGTGGAATAGCTAGCTAGTGAAGAGTTCTATTTTCCATTCAATTAGGAACCTAATCTTCAACATGACGAGATGTTTTCTTTTTGCAATGAAAATCAAAATACATATAATCTAAGAAATAGAAAGGAACCTTTGATGGATGGGATTCCTCCAGGTTTACAACCAAATCCTCCTAATCTGAGAGTGAGTAACAATCTGGCACTAGCTAGGCCACCATGTGGAGGACAATAGAATCAAAAACCCAATGAATGTACCAACCATATTGAAAAATCTAGTTTGGTCTATTGAGAAGTATAGTGTCATTGAAGACTTCAAATGAACCAAAGCAAATATGTCCATGTTTGACATGTTGCAAAATTGTCCAGAACAGCGAGAAGCACTCATGAAGACTCTGGATCACACAAAGGTGCCCCATAACACGAATATTGTCCCTCAAAAGCCAGTGTCTCAACAAGTTAATGTAGCACAAGCGATGCCCACTATGTTCAAAGACAAGGTTGAAGTACCCTCATTTTTGCTCAACATTAGGATATATGGAAAGAATCTCCACAATTGCTTGATTGATTCAGGAGCCTCATGTAATGTCATGCCACTATTAATAGCACAAAGGTTAGGGGTAAGTCCTTAACCTTCTAATTGGATAGTGATATAGTTGGACAAGATCGAGGTGAAGGTCATCAATGTATTGAAAGATGTTTGGATACAACTAAAATTCAATCCTCAAATTCAAGATGTCGTTGATATACATGTGTGGACATCCCAGAGATATATGGGTTGCTCCTGAGTAGAGAATGGATGAAATACCTAAGAGGATGATTTTCTACGGATTTCAATCAGCTATGGTTACCATGGAAGGGATTGAACAATCAAATCAAGATAGATGCAGAACCCAAATTAAAAACAATGATTACGGACTATAATGCCCCGAATGAGATAGCATTCTTACAATTAGATTTGGGCTCATACAAGGTGATGGCATTCGACACTATTCCAATCAAAGCATCCCAAGATCAGGATAAGAAACTTAAGGTATCAATCCCAAAGGATGAGATTGTGACACAATTCATAGATAATATGGTGACTAATTTGCAATGCTTGGGAGAAGAAGTTGACCTCGACATCTTACTTCTCCTCAAATTCTATTAATTACACAAAGTTAGTCACTCTGAGTTTGAATTCTTGTCATGCTAAGAAGTAGTTGCAAAGGTGTTAACACATATAATGCAAGGCAAGGATAACCACATTCTAGAAAAGGGACCTATGGGAGATCAAAGAAGAAATTGAAGATCTAAATGTGTCATATAGTGATACCTCTTCAGATGGGGGAGGTTTGTCTTCTCCTTCTACAAGGATGATTAAAGTCCAAAAAAGAAGACGATATGTGAAAGGTAAAGGATGGACTTCAGTGGTCATTCATCCTAAACCTAAAATTGAGGAAATCAAAGAATTGATACGGGAAATCTAGGATAAACAAGAAAAGCACACACTTCCTCTATCTACAGATTACAATGGGAAATCATCAAGTCCACCCTGTGAGAAGTTGCAATGGGTTCCCAAGAAACAATCTTTCAATTATCAAATCAAAGAGAAGTTGAGAATGAACAAACTCAAGGTTAAGAAGCCCATGGAAGACCCAATTTGCAGATTTTTCTTCAATGGTTCCAGATGCAAATTAGGGGCTAGAGCAGGTATAGAATTGGTTAATCCAAAAGGTAAGTCTTTTTACGTAGCATATTGATTACAATTTAGATGTACTAACAATGTTGGAGAATATGAAGTGTTGATTCGAGGACTTCTATTTGCACTCAAGAAAGGAGTCATAGCCCTCATAATAGAAGGAGATTCTTAGTTGGTTATTTAGTAAGTAAAATCATTGTACTCTTGCAATGAAAAAAGGTTACTTTCCTATAGAAAAAGAGTATGGGATTTACTAGATAATTTTGAAGCTTTAAACATAAGGTCTATTCCAAGGAGGAAAAACATGGTGGTGGATGCTCTTGCTATTTTAGAAAGCGCATTACAACCAGTTGAAAGAACAAAGTTGAAAAGATTTTCAGTAGAGTTCGTTGCTGCCCATCTATTCTGGACAATATTACAAACTTTCAAGTCTTTTAGGACAATCAATAGATACTTGAATTTATCATGTGCAATGGTCACTTTAAAGGGCAAGAAATTTATTACAATCCAGATGACAAACCTGAGGATGACAAACTTGAAGATGAAAATGGAATCCTAAATATAAAGACAAACACTATTCCCAAGGGGATGGTTGAGCTAGAACACATTTTTAACAATGATGAATCAGCACTTAATAAAAGAACGATCCAAGAAAAGGGTATCGAGGAGTGTGATGAATACAACCTAGGAACTGAAGAAGAGCCCAGGATGGTCCGAATAGGGAAAGCACATAATACACAAGAAAGGGAAGAAATGCTCAAGTTGCTTACTGAGTATAAAGATGTCATCGCTTGGATCTATGAAGAATTAAAGACATATGACCTCGAGATTATAACTCATGACATTCCATTGAAACAAGATGCCAACCCTTTTCGACAAAGGCAAAGACCTATCAATCCTATCCTCGAGCCCTTAATAATGAAGGAAGTCAAGAAATTACTGGATGCAAAGATCATATTTCCCATTCACCATTCTACATGGGTGGCTAATTTGGTTCTTGCGAGGAATAAGATGGGAGAGATTCATCTTTGTGTTGATTTTTGTAAGTTGAACCTGGCATCTCGAAAGGACAATTACCCTCTACCCTCACTTGATGAGGTTCCACAAATTGTAAATGGTTCAAAAATGATGTCTTTCCTAGATGGATATTCAAGATATAATCAGGTGATGGTTGAAGAAGAAGATCGACTAAAGACATCTTTCACAACTAAATGGGGAACTTTTGCCTACAAAAGGATGCCTTTTGGGTTGATTAACACAGGAGCTACATTTCAGCGAGCCATGGATGAAGCTTTTAAGGGATTGGTAAATAAATGTATAGTCATCTACATGAATGATTTAACCATCTTTTCAAAAGATCAAAGCACTCACATTGCTGATTTAAGGTGGGTATTCAATAGATGTTGCAGGTATGGCATATCCCTCAACCCTAAGAAATGTTCATTCAGGATTACTAAAGGAAAGTTCCTCAGACATGTCATTTCTAAAGCTGGGATCTCCATTGATCCAGACAGAGTTGAAGCTATTCTGAAGTTGGCACCTCCACACAGTCGGAAGGAATTGAAGTCTTTCTTTAGGAAGATCAATTTTGTGTGGAAATTCATAAGCGAATTTGCAAAAATTGTTTGTCCCCTTAATGATTTACTCAAAAAGGGGGCTAAAATGGAATGGGTTCTTGAGATAAAGAAATCATTTGAAGATATCAAAGTGGCCATTTCCACAGCCCCAATTTTGGTGAGTCCTAATTATGAGTTACTTTTTAAGATCTACTCCTTTTCTTCATAACACTCTTGTGCAGGGATCCTGACACAGAAGAAGGAAAAGGAGGATGAAAGACCAATTGCTTTTATGAGTTGCCCTTTGAAGAATGTCAAGTTGAAGTACTCAAACCTTGATAAACAATCATTTGCATTGATCAAAGCTATGAATAAGTTCCATCATTACATACTGAGAAGTAAGGTGTATGCAATTATACCTGACCCAGCAATAAAGACACTTTTGATGTAGAATGAACTTGGTGAAAGGAGAGTAAATGGATGGCCATACTTCAAGAATTTGATCTCAAAATTCAGCTTAAGAGATTAGTAAGGAGTTCAAGTTCAATAATGAAACTAATGAGGATGATCAGAATAAAAAGATTGTATCTCAAGTTGATAATGGTCAAGGTGTGGTGATAGATGTTTGGTATTAGGACATTGTTTATTATCTCCTACAAGACCAGTGCCCTAGGTGGATGAATAGTTCACAACGTAGGGGACTTAAAATGAAGTGTGAATCCCACATGCTATGTGACAACAAGTTGTACAAGAGAAACTATGAAGGGATTTATTTGAAATGTTTAGGCTGTGGGGAAGCAAAGGAAGTCTCAGAACACTTTCATGACAAGTATGGTACATGACATGGGTTAGCAGAAGCAACAGCTCACATGATTCTAAGATCGGGTTATTTTTGGCCCTCAATATTCAAAGACACTTTTGAGCATGTATGCTCTTGCCATATCTATAAAACCAGTGCCAATAGAGAAAGGAATCTAGTGATGCCCTTATAGCCTGTGTATGAGATATGCCCCTTCGCAAAGTGGGGGCTAGATTTCATTGGTCCAGTCAATCCATTATCATCAATTGGACATGCATGTATTCTTATAGCTACGGATTACTGTACATGATGGACAAAAGTAGAAACATTCAAAAATTGCACTGCTAAGGTGGTAACAAACTTCTTGGAAGAACACATTGTTACTAGGTTTAGAATGACATTCGCCCTTGTGTGTGATAACAAGTCTGCTTTTGCACCAACATTCCTAACCTAGTGGGCATTTGAAAATCAAGTCATTATCAAGTTCTCTTCAAATTACTACCTGCAAGGAAATGGGGTAGTAGAATCTACAAACAAGAACTTGATCACAATAATAAGATGGTTGTTGAAGGAGAATACTAGGGATTGGCATACACAACTCAAATATGCCTTATGGACAGATTGAGTGAGAGTCAAAAATGCTTTGGGGACTTCTCTGTATTTGCTTGTCTATGGATAAGAACCAGTGTTCCCACTTAACCTCAGAATTCTTGTTTTGAAATTCATGAGTAGATATGCTAAAGATGCTAACAAAGTACAAATCATATTGATGAATCTTTTAGAGATGGATGAGAAATGGATAGTTGCATTGGAACATATGGCTAAACATCAAGTTGTTGTGAAAAGATGGTTTGATAAGAGAGCTACGATTATTACTTTGTTCTACTCTAGGATAAGCTGAAAGAAAATTTGGGCAGCCATACCAAGTTTTAACATTCACGGACAAGCCCCTATCAAATCACAAAAATTCTTGGAGAAAACACTTTTAGGCTCAGTTCCTTACAGGGGGAATTTCTTACCTTACCCATAAATGGACAATTTGTAAAGCATTATTTTGAAGCCTTTTTTTTTTAAAAGTTAGATTTTATTTATGCATTTAGTTTAGATTTTTATTCCTACATGTGTGTTTATTTCTACATGTGTGTTTTCTTTCATGTTGCATGTTTGCTTTCAGTCATGTGTTTCCTTTCAAAGTTATGTCAATCCTGGTGGGTAAGGTGTACTTGAGATTTTTCTCAAGATTTTACTAACCACTCTTTGGTTCTAATTTTAGGAAGAGGTATTTTTTGGTCAAAATATTTGGATGATTATGTCTTATACCAGCCAAGCAACGGACATTCCTTTTGGAAATAGGGGATTTTCAATCTAGAAATCAGGAATCTATACCAACAAGTTCTCAACACTTTGCAAAATTTAAAATTGATTGTTTTAGGTGTTTTTGAATTGAAGTCAAAGATGATAAGAGACAATCCAAACTTCAACTGGTTCAAACAGGAGGGGTCTCCTCAAAAGGTTGCTAAGGTCATTGTTTGGCATGAGAGTTTTTAAAAGTTCTAAAAGAGGAACACAAGGCATGTTCACAAGAGATCGAATCCAAGAAACAAAACTGATGTCCTAACTACATAGTCTAAGCATACTCAAGATACATAAGATAAAGATTTTTTTTAAAAAGAGAAAGAAAATAAAAGAAAAATACAGTGTTAAGACTAAAAGATTCTAAAGATCTGAAATAGCAAAAGATACATCTTCAAAATAAAGTATCTTGTATTCAAAATATTGCTTCATCAAAAGTAACATTCTGAATGACATGGAGTGATTATTCAAATTTTCTTGAAAGCTAAAAGAATGTGGCATCCCACCAAGAGCCCTCGAACTGATTCGCTCATCTGGTCAAGCAAATGATCAATGAATAGCCTTCATAGAGATTCTAAATGAATGAGCCGAGAAGAGTGGAAAATTGTTTCGAGTTGTCAGAAAATTTTGATAGACTACATCCTGGGATATCAAAGGGAATGAATACATGAATCACACATGAGCTTGAAGGTTTCAAATTTTGGAATTTTGATTGCAAAGTCATCCAAAAGATTCTCGAGATGTTCAAAGTTTGGTTGGTGTTTGACACACGTTGAAAGAACATTTGTTGATGAAGAAATGCCTTGGTTATTTCTTCCTTTCTTTGAGGCTATTTTTTGTGGTCCCACAACACATGCTCCATTCCTAGTCAAGAATGGGGACCCCCTACTCTTTTTTGGACTCCCAAACTCACAGTTTGAGATTTGAGAAAAAGTGTTAGAGTCAAAAAATTGTAAAAATTGAAAAAGTTGAAAAAACAAAAAAAAAAAATTAAAAATGAAAAGGACAAAAAAATTGAAGAATTGAAAAGTCACAAATTTTTTTTATCAAAAATTGGAAAATATAAAAATTATAAAAATTTCAAATATATATATAATAATCGTGTGCGAGGGCCCACAAAATGCACACCATACATTCACACAGGGGTGCAATGCGTACCTCATGTGCTTGCGAGGTTATAAAACCCTTCCCCCTTTGTAACACTTCATCCATTTTTCACATTTGCATGTGCAAGCGTCGCGACAAGAGGTATGTCTGAGCTTGAAAAACGTTGCCACATTCCTTCCAAGCCTTGGGCAAGTGCCCTTTGGCATCGTGGACCACACCTTGCAAGCCACGCACCCTTTTGTGCCATGCCATGCCACATGGAAAGCCACACCTTTTAGGCCATGCGCTCTTTGGTGCCATGCATCACAGGCCACGTGCCCTTTAGCACCACGCACTGCAGGCCATTAGCTCTGTCGCGCGAACCCTAATCACATGAGTGCTCTTCGCGCCATGCATCCACGCTCGCCCTTTTTGTGCCACCCTCTACACGTGCTCTTGTGCCATACACCTACACATTGCTCTAAAAAGAAAAATAAATAAAAATGAAAAATAATAATAATAAATATATATAAAGATTTAAAAAATGATAAATAAATAAAAATGCCCAAATTAGGTGTTTCTTTTTTCTTTAAATTCAAAGCTTTAACATTTTATTTCTAATTTTTTCATTGACCTAACAAGCATCTTTTTTGGTGATGTACAGGTGATCAAATGGCATCCACATCTGGAGTAGCACCCAAGCCCGTAGTTTTCAAATTCCAAGGCATTCCCTCGAAGTCAAGATTTCATGATGACCATGTAGAAATCATGGATACTAAAATAGGGCACATAGATCTAGGTGAATTCTTGAGAATTTGCAAAAAGCCAATCGAGAGATCAGCTATGTTCTCCTCATTGATCCATTCAGGGTTGGTAAATGTAGCTTTACATCCAATATCAGTGTAGTCAGCAAACCTAATCATGACATTGGCGCAACATTTTGTTGATGATGAGAGAGTGGTCAAGAATGTCATAAGAGAAGTCATATTGGACCTATGATCCAACAACATTGAGATGGTCTTCCATCTCCCAAGGGTCGACTAGTTCATTAGACTCTCATATGAAGTGGTCAAGAGATGGTACAGGGAGCACCAATAGGAAGCCATTGGCATCATACAATCTTCATACCTCATTGAGAAGCCTCCTTGGGGAAGGATAATAGGCAAAGTCAATATGACTCGAGGATATATGAAGGAGGACATTGGATACTATATCATCCTTTTGAGTAGAGTCATGGGCTTACCCGCAATAGGCCACCTCAGCACCTTTATGGTCAACTTCATTAAGAACATCAGAGCAGCAAAGATACCACTGGACTGGGTCACCACACTAAGTGAGAACTTGTGTGAGAAACTAAGGATAGTAAAGGATAAGAAGAAGTTCTTCATGACTTCTTACATGGTATACCTACTTGTAATGAGAGTGACGAACTATCTTGGTTTGTACAGGAGAGGCTGTATGTAGGATCCTAATGCCTGGCCATACATAGTCTACCCTTAGCTGGTGAAGAAGAAGCTCTCAGCACAAAGAAAAGAATATAGAATCGTGAATGATGCATTCATCTTTGTGATCATCTGATTCATTAAGGGGGATATCCAATGAAGCCAAAGCACAAATTATAGTTCTCGAAGCCTACTTCATCCAGTTCAAGATGTTTACATATCTACAGGTAGCTGGTGCCTCCATCAATCCTAAGAAACTCCCAAGATACCCAAGCGACAAACTAGTGCTATTAGAGATTTCCCGACAAACTAAGTCAACCTATGAGAAGATAAAGAGACAACAAAGACCTTGTTGGGCATGGCCATTGGTCATTGGACCATATCAGGTGAAGCAGAAGCAAGATATTTCATCCTTCGAGTGGGAGTGGGAGAATTATTCCCTTGAAGAATACAACTCTCCTCGGCCCTATTTTGACAATGTTGGGAGAGTGGAGAGTCTAGCAAGAAAAGACTTTCACCATGAGGATGCGGTTGAAGATCACTGGATGAATGCAACAAATGACTATGATGTCTACATAAGGGACTATTGTAGGATGACTTTGTATCTAGCAGAGAAGGCACTATAGTTGAACATCCCAGAGGAGATAAGGTAGCAGGATTCGAAGGAGTTACTGGACCCCCTATTCAACACATACAAAATTGGTGAAAGACCCATTATGAATGTTGAGGTTAACAGGGAAGAGGCTAACAATATTAATCATTGGGCGAGGCGTGTCATTAGAATGATGAAGGATTGGATCAAGAAACCTTTTCCACTTGATCCAATTCCTGATACAATGATCTTTCATGCACATACCTACCCAAAAAGAGGTAGAGGGAAGAAAGTAATGATTCCTACCTTTGTGGCCCAGTCTCCTAGCAGGCCAGAGATAATGTACTAGCTTGATCGAAAGGTTGGACATTATCACCCTCCTCAAAGGAAGGGAAAGAACAAAAGAAAGAGGACCTCCCCTCAAAGGATTCAGATAGAACAGACTGAAGAATAGGCACCTACCCAGTAGCAAGAATAGAGTGCACAAGTGTCTGAGGATACTAGATCTATTCAAGTCTAGGATGAACCTCAATTGCCTCCCATTGTGCCTAGCCAACCAGAAGAGGGAGAGATTTCGCAAGTCTCCATTCCTCTTATGCAAGAAGAGCCAACTTCTCCTTCTACCTCCAAGAAACAAAAGAAGAGGATTAAGATCCGGATGAAAAAGAAGCAAAGGATCAACAGAATATTGGTGCCTTCCCCATCTATTCCTGAAAGTATTCCAAAGGGAGATGAAAAGGAGGAAGAAGAAGAATCAAAAGAGGAAGAGGAACAAGTGCCCCTATAGGGAAGAACTTGGCTAACAAGAGCCACAGAATTACAACGGAGAAAGAGTGCCACAAGTATCTTGCCATCCACCCAAGTAGAACCCTTAGAACTCTCTTCCTTGCAAGATGAAGTACAATAGTGGGTGGATGAGCAGAGTGAAGAGGGCAAGGACATTTTTTCAATGTCAAATTTTGATTTTATGCCTGTGGGTACAAAGTTGATTGGGGATAAGATCAGGGACACTCCTACAAGTGAACCTCAACAGGAAGACTGGATGCAGATGCCACCAGATACACAAGGTACTGATCTTACTCCCCCATCTCCACCATGAATTATAGTGATAGATAGTGGCTAAGTGACTCCTCCACCTCAAAATTTAGAGCAAGAGTAGGTTTAGGAGGAATCATCACAAGAAGAGGGACCAAAACAAATGGCGACCGATGAAGTGTTGAAGAAGGGATAAATGCTGGAATATTCTCAACCACCTTCCCAAGACACTAAGGTTCAAGCTACAAGGTCTACTAAGACTGAGACTCCAGAAGAAGATCCCTCCCAACACAAGACAACTCTGAGCAGAAGTGACAAAAGAAAAAAAGTTGTAGAACATACTCCTTTGTCGTCAAGAGCTAGGGCTTCATCAAGATGCATCCTTAGATGGATCTAAAAGGAAATAATGAGGAATACTAAGCCTCAATTTTGTGCTTCAGAGGAAGACATTTGTGACATTACAAAGATTTTGAATAAACTTGAGTCTCCATCACATGAGGCAACACCATTTGCATTTGTCACCAGCACATGGAATCAAGAATTGTTTGGACAAGTGATTGTCCCTCCTGAAGAGACAAATGTATAAGGCCTTGGTCTTGAGGATTATGAATTGAAGGATGTTATGTTGGGAAGGCCCACATGGGATTTAGCCTGATTGATGATGACCCTAGGAGTCAAAGAAGTCCTTAAACATATCGAACAAGATGAGGCCGATCTCTAAGCACTTTGAAGGTAGGTCAAAATCCTAAAGGGATATCTAGCTTAAGTAGTTGGTCCTCTAGCTTTGAGCACTCTAAGTAGACTTTGAATATTGTTCTCAGAGAAGGAGGAGTGGTGCACATTGATCCATTTTTGAAAGCCTATCAGCAGTGGCAGGAAAGCTTTGAGGAGAAAGGTGTTACAATAATCATAGGGAATTTGAAGTTACTGCATGCTACGCAAGAGAATTTGAATAAAATTGTAGCAATTTTGAAGCAGTACTTCAGTATTATGGATGAAGTATGGGCCTAGAGTAAGGATTTACAAAGTCTACAAGCCATAAAGGGGAAAAGGTACTAGGTTTTGATTGATGTATATACCGGAGAAGAATTAGATATGATTGATGACTGGATAGAAAAGATAGAAGATAGAAATAAAGTAATGGGAACATTACATGAGGAGATACATCGGCTCAAGGACCAGGCCCGAGAGTGAATTTTGGAAGTAGAGAGACAGTACAGTGATGCATGCTTGGATATTTTTGAAGATGAGGAATGAGAAAAGTTGTTACCTGTAGAGATAGCAGTTGAGAATTTTAGGAAATTTTTGTGGAAGCTATTGATGATGAAGATATCTGACAAGCCTTTAGGACTAAAGAACCATTGTTAGAATTGGATACCAAACTCGAGGATTTTGCTAACACCCAGATTAAGGTAGACAATTACAAACAAAAGGTTAAGGATAAATATGAGGCTTTAGATTTATTGTATGCGGTTAAAATTGCTGAGATGATAGATAAATTCAAGGGCAGGCATCCAAGCATAGCTTTGGGATGAAGAAGAACAAAACCCAGATGCCAGAATTTCAATTTTGACACTCAGTAAAATTTTGAGATTTTGACCCTGTTGAGGTCCACAACTTCGTAGGTCCATAGCTCCGCAATTTAGAGGTGCACTAAAAATTAACTTCTTATTGCAAAAATAGTGCTTTCCATAAATTGGAAACATATTCTAACGGCAATTTAACTTCAACACACACCTAGTAAAGAACCAGCTTCTATTCTTGGCACTTCTTGACACTTCCATTTCAACTTAAAGATTTCTCTCATATTTTCTTTGTTTTAAACATGTAAAATGCTCACGCATCCAATTAATGAATAAAATATGGATGGAGTACTTCTAAGCACTAGATTAATTGTTAGCTTGGATATATTTAGTTTGTTTTATTGTTTAAAAGCATTTTATTACATGAAGATATCTCACTCTCAACATAAATTTAGGAGACGATTTCTTATAAATACCCTATTGTAATTTGTAATCAAGGTCACCATTATTATGCAATAAAATTATGCTTTTGGTGCTCGCATTTGGAGTGTAGTGATTCTTGCCTGAATGTGTCATTTTTTTCTGAATTTTTCTCATGAGATTGTGATTGAGCCAAAGGTTTATTGCATTGTTTCTAGTTGTGCGATCTTTTAGTTTTGGTGTTTTCTATAGATTTACGAATTCTGCTGACGTATTGAGCTCGAGAAGAAATCACCAAATTATACCTGCATAACTCTTTGTCTCACATGAGCACACTTTCTATGGCCTTGCAATTTGATGAAGAGTAAAACATAATTCGGTTATTGAAATTTCCCATCGATGATTGCATCAGTGGAATCTAGGAAGTGCTACTCCCATTTTCATTGGTTACCTACCGATCTCTTCAAAAGCTTAACTTGTAGTGTGTTGTTTTCTATAGCTTATGTCCATTAGGATTTCAATTTCATGTTATTTTCTTTTAATTTCACGTTATTTTCTTTCAATTTCTTTTATTTTCTTTGTTAACCCCTTGTTAGAATAGGAACTCATATTAGTTGCATTGTTAGATTGCATTCATTAAAAAATAGAAAAATACAAAAACATAGTTCTTTGTGTGTTATTTTTGAAATAGTTTGCAAATTCTACATTCCATCCAAAATCAAAACAAACCAGCAAATGCCTCCTCTTGAACATTCAAATTTATCTTCAACTAGGTGGGTCTCAGTAGGTCACAAGATCACCTAGAACTTTGGAGTCGATTCACAAGATCAGCTTTTCAAGAGAGGAGTTCGCAAGAATTCCTACCATTTAGCATTGTGTAAAGTGACAGCTCAATAAGAACAAACCAATTTTAGGCTTTCCTAATGAGTTTCTTGACACATTCCCCACCATTTTGCATCATTATTTTAGGTCCACCACTCGCACAAATCCAAATTTCTTAAATTGGCCTTGTAGCCATAAGAGCCCCTATTAGCCCTCCTAAAAACAAGGTTTTAGAAATTTCTCCCAAAAATCCTTTATAACGCTAGTTGGTGTTTACAATACTTTGCTTCCTATGGACCTAGGCTCAAAGATTTTTGTCATTTTTCTCTCTCGGTACTGTCTGTACAGTATCGTTTCAAAAAATCCTTATTTTGAGGGTTTCTAAGGTAAAAGCAAGGTTTCTTTTCTCCTAAGGTGTCCAAATCCACTTCTTGCCTCCTCCTCTAAATAAAAAACTCTTAGTAACTTTATCTTTCCATACCTTATTTAGATTGGCTCATACTAAACCCCTATTCACCATTGCACTTCTTTACAAGCCTTCATTGCATCTTGCCAAGCTTTGTTTGCTTGCCTAGGGCTTGCTTGTAAAAAAAAGCCAACTATCTTGCACAAATCCCAAACTCTATATCTAAAACCTATATAGAGGCTATTTCTTGATTTCCAAAATCCATGAGATTTTGATCATGGAAGTTCAAGCTATAGCCATTGCTATGCTAGTAACTCAAAATTGGACAACAATATTGCACAAACAAAATGATTTTCTAACCTAAGGAAATGAAACACTTGAATCCAAAAAACTATTAATAGTTTCAAAACATGATCCAAGGTATCTAAATCAATTAAAATAGCAACATAATCAATTCCACAAATTCAGTAGTCCTCAAAAAGCTTCTTCAATGCTCATACAAAATTGCACTTACAAGTGTTGTCAGTACATCCAAGTATCCAACCCCTGGAACTAGATTGAGGGATGTTTAAATAGTCTTCCTCTTCCTTCTTGGCCATTGAACTAACCCATAATTTCTCAAAATAGTTCATTTCAAAAAAATTCTTGAAATTTTGAAAAGTTGTCAATAAGCAACTTTTGACAACTTTTGCAACTTTTGCAAACTAAGACTCCAAACTTGACCAGTTTGGTTCCAAACCTTCCCACATGGATTCACAACATCAAATGACCACTTTCCACCTACTTTGATCACTCATTGGGTCTTTTCATGGTATTGTGCCATTTTGAGCAGTTTTGAGCAACGTTTTGCTTCCTGTGACCTACTCGACAACTTTTAACTCCTAGACTCAAATCAACCAAATTGACTTATCTACACTCACCTTGGGACTTTACATGTAGTCCTTATTATTTCCATGGTTTTTTAGACCATATAAAAACCAAAATTCCTTTATGGTTTGAGCTTACCCCTAGGTGCTCCTACACCATAATACTAAGCAAGGTGACCAAAGACAATATGTGAAATGGAGATCTCCTTTGGGTTGGTTGAAAGCTAATCTTGATGGATCAGCTAAAGGGAATCCTAGAAAAGCAGGGTGTGGTGGAGTTTTGAGAGACCATTAGAGTATAGTGGTGGAAGTTGTTTCTATTCCTTTTGGTCATTCTACTAGTCATAAAGTTGAGGCTATTGTGGTTGTATATACTATTAGGCTGGCAGTGGAATCTAGACATAGGAATTTATGGTTGGAAGGGAATTCTCTTAATATTTTCAATATGTTTAATAACAATTGTATGAACACATGGAGTATTTATGGTAGCATTATGGAAATTAAATATCTTATTAAAATATTTGACAAAGTTATTAGAACTCACCTTTTTTGTGAAGGCAATAGAGTTGTTGACTTAATAGCGAATAAAGTGATTAATACGGATGCGAAGATGACTTGGCATGATTACCTCAGCAAGGAGAGTGAGTTGATGGCAATTATTATTAATGATATGACTTATGCTATTGAAGGAAAGATTACACAAGATTGAGCAATTTATTATGATAAGTGATGGTTTTATTGTGGATTGTTTGCATATCTCAAGAAGGTACCATTGTGTCATCATTAAAAGTACTTGGCATGTTTCAAGGGTAAAGAATTTTTTGAGATTAAACATACCTTATTCTCAGTTGATGTTAACATTTCTCAAAAAAATTGCAGAGCAAGCTACACAATGGGTGGAGAGTTGAGGAAAAAAGAGTCGATGACCTACAAGGAGTGGAAGGTGAAATTTGTGGTGTGGGATATACTCTCCAAGGGAAAAATGATAGAGTCAAGAAGTTACATGGCTACAAGCCCCATATCACTAGGTACTTCTTCAGGAACTGGACTAAAGAAATGGTTACTATGCATGGAGTTACAATGAATTTGATAGAGAAATTCATTGCAAAGATTAGCAGTCTTCCTATGGGGGGGGCTAGAATTCAGAAAGGAAACAAACATTTTGAATGGAACATTCAAGAAATTTCTAAAAATGATGATGAGGAGAAAACACTTGTAAATATTGGTGATTTCTATGACCTCAACCAACTCAAGGCTTTATGGAAAGATGTCTTATCCTACATTCATGAATACTTCATTCTAGATGGAAGATCTAAAAGTGTACATAAAATTTCATTTCATATTTTTAAACCATTTCTAGTATAAAAATAGGTTTTCTTTCCCTTTTTATTTAAATTTCTCTCTATTTCATAGTCTGAGGGCCCATAAGAAGAAGGAATTTAGACCTATGCTCCATGAGGGGCTTATTTTATTAATTGAAAATTACTGTAAAAATAATGCAATAAAACCCTCTTCTTTAATGGAGAAGAAGTGTAAATCACTTGGTAGTGAGCCTCATCAAAAGATGAGTGCTAAGAAAATTAAGGTTAAAATGAGGAGGGTTTTAGTGATTGAAAGGGCTCTAAGAAGGAGATTAAGAGGGAGAAAAAGAAAAAAATTATTAAGGAAGCTACGAAATCTGTGAAAACTGAAGATGAAGAGGATAATACAGAGATGGAGGATTTGAGCTCTAATTTGGATAGGTACTCTAGAAGAAAGGGTATTTTTGTGATTCAGCATGAGGGGGAAAGTAGTAAAGAAAGGAATGTGGAGTCAAAAACTATTTCTAAAGCCTTGAAGAAGAATGAGGGGAACCAAAGTGATTAGCCTACACCCTCAAAAAAGGATATTACTGATGTTAAGAGTCTAAAGGACATAGAAACAAAGAAGAATGATGAAGGAAAAGGCCTTGTCATTAAAGACTAGTGCATGAATAAAGAGAATCAAAATGAGATATAACAAAAGGGTTTAAATTTTGAGAATCAGCTCCATCTCAAGGAAACCCAGGAAATTACCAATGATTCTAGACAAAAGGTCTGGTGAAGAGACTAGAGATGAAACTAATTCAATGAAGTTATCTTTCCTTCACAAAGCCAAGTTGAAATCAAATGCTTCCCTTCAAGTTGATTCCTAGCTCTATAATGAAATAAATGTCCTAAAGGAAAAATTGGGCAACATGCATAAAGAAGAGGAAGAAGAAAAAATTACGAGAACCCAACTAGAAGATCAAGTTGGGAACATACCTAAGAAACTTAAAGAGTGTGAAAAGGAACTTTGGCAACTAGTTAAAGGTAGTGGACAAAAAATGGAGATGGTGACTTCTAGCTTATGTGTTGCAGTTGGCAATTTAGGGGAAAAGAGTAATGAGGAGACCATGTCTCATGATGTAGTTCTGGCTAAGATTCCAAGTGATCTGAGCAAAAGAATGAGATAGAGTATGCAGAAGGCAACTGTCGAGGCTAGCAAGGAATTAGCTAAGGTTATTAAAGAGATAATTTAGTTGTTGGTCTGGTTTGTAGGTTTTTGGTTGTTGTTTCCTATTTTTTGTTGTTTCTAGCTTTTTACTATTTTAACACTAGGTTCCAAGTCCTTTTAAAAGTTGGGTTAGCACTATATTTAAAACTTTCTGGGTTTTAGGTCCCTATACAACCTGGCTTTTTGATGCTATGTTATGAACTTTAGGTTTTAGGTCCTTGTAAAACTTGGCAATCCTTCTCATATATCTTTTATTCTTGTAAGGGGTTTCGGGTCCCCTCAAAACTTGTTTTTGCATTAATCTACAACTTTAGGTCAATTTGCCTTATGTAGAGACTAACATCAAATTTAGTATCACAAGTTGCAACCTCTCTACGATTGTACATTTTTGTATTTGGCAAGCTTGTTCAATAAATTATCATTTGGATTATGTTGCATTTATCTTTTTCAAGAAAAAAAGTTCAAACTTTAAACTCAATTCAAGCCATTATAAATAAAAATAGAGATGATTGAAAGTACTTCCACATACTATGATTGAGCAATTATGAGATGATTCTGCCAATTTTTTAAGGGAGCTCTATTTTGCTTCACTTGGAAGTTTAATTTTTGTCATGTTATAGTAAATGACCTCTAAGATCAAGATATTTCAATCTTGAGTGGGCCATGAAATTGTAAGGGATGGAACCATTTAGGTGGTAGTTGTAGAGACCAAGTGAAACCAATGAGGACACATTCTCAAACCAACCTTGTCAGAGATGCATACATTGAAGAGTAACTTGAAATCAATGCTCCATACAATACTATAATCAAATTTGTTATTTTTGATGTAATTCACAATGCCTTCAGGAGTTGTGTCTTAAGGAAACTTACCTACTTCAAACTTCATCATCTCCTCCAACTTTGTTTGGTAAGCTTCTCTTCCAATGATTTTTTTTTTAATGAATGATTAGGACAAGGATTTGAAAAACTAAGACTTATCATTTTGTTTTTTTTTTAAATCTTGGAAACATTTCTCCCACATGAGTTCAAATATTCCTCTCCTTCCCTTATTTTCTTACATTTTTTAATGATAAATGTTGCCTTTGTCATTGTTTGTGTTGATTTGATTCAAAATTTGTTTTTCAATATTCACTATCTAAAAAAGATTTTTGTTCTTCTCAAAGTGCTCTTTAAGCTTCCCAAAAACATTTCTTACACTTTCATTTAATTCAAACCAATCACACAACTTGTCACCTTATCACTATTTTCCTTTATTTTCCCCCAAATGTTTTTTTTAATTTTCTTGACTATATTTTTAATTTTTTCATGTGACTCATTCAAACTATTTTTGTAGGTTTTCATTGTTTGATTTTTCTTTGATATCTCTTCCCTCAAATCTAACAATTGATGTTCACCAAGTTTTTTATATCCTCTACTTTCTCTTCCCACTATTTTTCTTTTAGCCTCTCATTCTCCAATTCCTTATTTAATTTATTATTTTCATGTGTCATAGTCTCCACCTTTTTGAATAAACTTAGTGATGAGGCTTCTTCATCCTCAAGCTTTTTATTGCTTTCTTCCAATGTTTCCCTCAAAATTTTAAGTTTTGCATCCATATTTACATCCATTATTTTTTTATTTCTTTCTTCCAATTTTTCCCTTGAAATTTTTAGTTTTGCCTCCATATTTTCTTGTTGTACAATTTCTTCTTGAGATAAAACATTTTTTTATCCTTTTCTCTAATTCTTAGTACCTGTTATTTATTGTCTCCTTTGCCTTTTCATTTGCCAGGTATGCATGTAACTTTTCAATTGCCTTCTCCAAAATCTCTCCCTCTCTCTCTCTAGACCATACCATTGGTATATTTTGCCACATTGACTTTGTCCACAAATTTTACTTTGGAAAATCCATGTTTAGTTTGCTAACATGAAATTCTTATGGATCTATCTCTTGATGAGGGCACAACAACCATGAACTATTTCACTTATTTATTTTGGTCACATGTAGGAAATGTCCTGCTTGATGAAGATTTTGTATAAAGAACTTGGGCAATTGCATGCCTCTTTAATGTCTTAATATTTTGTTTGTTCTTATTTTTGGTATGTTCAAAATTAGTTACAAAATCATTGTAACAAAAATCTAGGTTTCTTGACACAATTAAATTTTTGGAAGGAAAAATATCACTTGCAGTAATGTACTTGCCTCCACCTATGTCTGATGTTCTAAAATTAGTTCTAATCCTATCCACATTACTTGGTGGAGGCACCTACTAATGTGGATTAGTTCTAAAATTACTTGGTGGAGGCACCTACTAAAATTAGTTCTAAAATTACTTGTTGGAGGCAAGTAGGATTAGAACTAATTTCCACTTGTCTAATTAGTTCTAATTAGTAATGTACTTGTCTGATGTTCTAAAATTAGTTCTAATCCTAATCCTACTTGCCTCCACCAAGTAATTTTAGAACTAATGTACTTGCCTCCACCTATGTCTGATGTTCTAATAATAGTAATGTACTTGCCTCCACATAGGTGATGTTCTATGTCTGATGTTCTAATAAATTTTTCATGAAGGAATTATAGTAGTGGAAATTTTTGAACTCACCATTCCATTCCTAATCCTATCCCAATGTTACTATAAAGTGGAGTTTTTGGACTAATCTAAGGGTTATGTCCTGAAGAAATAATAATAATGGTAATTTTCATACTCATGATTTGATCACTAAAAATCGTTGTACTAACTATTGGATTAATAGTGGGAATTGTTGTGCTCACTATTGGCATTGTTGTCATATCATTTCTTTTACACCGCCTTGATGACTAAGATCCCATATTTTCATCATGTATAGTTGTAATGTCATTTTCAAACCACTAGAACTACCCATGTCATCCCCACCAATGGTAGTGGCACATGGTTTAGATTGAATATGAGTGTTTTGAATAGGTGGAATTGGAATTAAAGATGGAGCAAATGAAGGTGCAAGGGTATGAGATCAAGTAGTTCCTTTATTTGAGAACCTAATGATTCACCTCCAATGATTGGTTTACTTCCACATTTTGGTGGATCTGGTGTAGCAACAAGAAACCAAATTCCTTTACCTACTAGATGCAACCCACTATCCCCTGAATAACCTAATTTTCTATCATCTCTACCACTTTTCCATAAGTTATCCTCATCTCCATATCAAGTATGGTGAAACATGAATAGATTGTAGTAGTTTTGGGAGTACAATCAATGGATTTGGGATCTATAGAAGCCTAATACTCATTATCTCTTCCTCATCATGGATGTGATATGCTTCATCTAGATAATCATTATTCTAAAATTTGTTAAATATTCTATTATTTTCCAAATCATAAATATCTGTAGAGGTCTTTGGCTCACTGAGATTCTTTCTCATTTTCCAAAAATTAGTAATTTTTCTTTTTTAGTCCAATTACCACCTTTACAGTCTTCAAATAGGGTGTTTGGAATATATTTTCTAGATGGATGATCAACTTGCTAATATAAATTGTAGGATATCCTGGGTTGTACCTTCCCTTTCTATTTATCTAAAATTATAATTTGTGATGACAATTCCTATATTGAAATATTATTTTCAGTGTTGTATTTCTCTATCTCTTTTTTAAGTACATCCCAGGAAGTCATGCTTTAAAAAATTTCCATTATGACATATTCTTAGGTTGACATTTTCTTACGAAGTTCCTATTCAATATAAGCTTTGTACCAATTATGTTGAGTGAATTATAATGCTAGTGACTATCAACATTAAATTTAAAAATTATAAAAAAATCATGTGCCCCTTTGAATCCTCTTCTATCAAATTTGAACCATTTGCATGAGAAAGACAAGGAAGGAAATATCATTTTATTTTTCTAACCATGAAAGAGTACATATGTGCTCTCCATCTATTGCATATATTCTAATGCAAAAACCCTCTATGTTACATGTATTGGAAGTTTATAGGGTTTGTAGTCTTCTATGAAGTACCAATTAGCCAATTATATTTGACTTTGGAGTTTAATGCAATCTCTACAAGGCACCTGTAATCTAGGTATTAAAGTGCTTGTAATTTTAGGATACATCAATGCCAAAAATAAATCTACAAAATGGTTGTAGTTAATTCTATTACCACTCATCCTTATTAGATGTGTCCATTCATATATTGGATTATGAACCTATATTTGAAGCTTATTTGTTTACAATATTTATGATGCTTTGATAATAAAAGATAACACAAGGAGGTTGTGAATCTAAATGTCTTAGGTGAACCTCTTTTAATCATTAGTAATTGTTATTTCATGCAATGAACATTGTGCTCACTAAAATTATATCTTAGTGATTTTGATTGACAATTAATATTAAAAATGATTTCAAGAATGTTGACACTGACTTCTTTGTCACTTTCCAATCCCAAACAAAATCCTAGCAAGGAAATACTATCATGGACTCATTACACAAATATATCATAATTATAAGGAGGCTAATGATCACAATCCAGTCTACAACTACTTGTTATTCATTTGATATACAAATCTTTTTTATTTGTCTTTAAGTTCTCATATTTCTCTTCTAACACTCCCAGGTCGAATTTGAGAAATGTGCTTCAAACCCTAAGTCCAACATACCAAAAAAAACACTATTTATTATAATAAAATTACCTCCTAAGAATTTTATTGACAATTTCTTTTCTATTTTCATCATAATTTTTAGCACAAACCATGAAATTTTTTGGACAAGGAAATAGTTGAGGTAACATCATGTGTACCAATCCAATAACCCATGGTGCAACTTTATCTGTCTTCAACTATAACATGTTGTTAAATGGAAAAAAAAAATTATCTCCTTTATTGGATCTTTCCACTTATTTTCAAGTGCAAATCTAATTTCCATGATACTCCTTTTCCCATGGATAACAAAATCATAAATATAATGGAATTCATCAATGACATCTCATGTTTTAACCAGTTTGTGGAAGTTTATTATCTCTTTATCATGTATTTGCATTGTACTCCTAATGTTTGTTTTGGCCATCATGGTATGTATTCATTCAAAAGTTCAAATAATTCTACACAATTATAATTTACAAGCATGATTCAAAAATATACCCTAATTCTAGCTCTACAGTTTAAACAATAAACCACAAGATATGAAAATTTTGTTTAAGTCATCATCGTATATACAATTTGTTTTGGCCATCATGGAATCATTCAAAAATTGAAAATAACTCTACTTATCTACAATGTAATAATTTACACTTACAGGTGTGATTCACAATTAAATCCTAATTCTAGTTCTACAATCTATATTACAGTAAATCGCATGGTGAGAATTTGTAATGTCCCCTTTTTGGGTCCATCATTATTAATGATTATGTAACTAATCAAAATTTTCATATTAGTTATTTTAGTTATCAAATGGTAATATTCAATTTGGATTTACAATTGAAGGTTACATATGTTAGCCAAGTTGCTTAGACACCATCTATGGGCTCTCTCAAAGTTTACAGGTCCAAGCCTATTTCATAAAGATTTACGAGACACTGACCCCCACTCTCTTGTGGGATAAGATCCATTAGATTGGATTTATACAAGCCCCTCCTTAGTAACACTATACTCCTTTAGATAATGAAAATGTTGGAGATCATCTTTAAGTTTAATAAGAAGATTTCAAGTGTAATCAAGTTGCTAAGACACCAATCCTTAATGGGTGCTCCCTCAAAGTTTACAAGTCCAAGTCCAAGTCTATTTCACAAAAAATTACAAGAGACTGACCCCCACCCTCAATTGGGAACATTTGATTGGTTGGAATTTACTCAATCCTCTCCTTAATCAATACCTTGACTCTCTTTATTAAATATAAGAGTAATAATGATACTAAAAACTTAATTATATGTTGTTTTAAATAATGAATACTAATAATAAAAATAACTACATTAAATCATTATCTCATCAGTATTTTATTCTTATTTCTACTAACATAAAAATTATCACATTTAATAATTATAATATTATAATTTATTCTATTTCTATTTTCTATTTAGCATCAAATTATTACAACTCAATACAAACGAGAGATGCAAAGTGTCAAAGTTCATGCCAATAGTCTAAATTTAGATTTGGTGAAATTAGTATGATTGTATTGTTTAAATAAAATAACTTTACAAATAAATCTAAAATAAACTATATGGAATATTAAAATAATAAGCTAATTGATATTTTTTAAGAATTAAATTATTAAATATTTATACTTGACAAACTTTAATTTTATATTATAAGTATATGGTGTGATATTTGAATGACATGGGCTAATGTGAGGCATGATAATGTCCAATTTAAAACAACGGGAAAAAATAATGTTGACTTGAAAGAGTGTTTGAATGAACTACAGTAATAGAGAATTTAAAAATTATTAATATAAAAGGTTCGTCGCCAATTTACTTTCATTTTGTTCAATATATTGATCAATTAGTCTTTGTTTTGTTTTAAATTATAACCATTGTTCTTTTCAATTTGATTGCATGTTTTTTTGTCACAAAAATAACATGACAAAAGAAAAGTTTATGTGTTAAGCTCGACTAGACTCAAACCCCAACCTCCCACATCAAAGACTCAAAAGTTAGTTATTGTCTTTCTTCAAACTTTTTTTTATCTATGATAGAAAGAAATAATAATAAACTAAAAACTAACTCTATCAAGATTACAAAAAAATAGTATTCATGTAAGATTAACATGATATCACTAACTTATATTAACAAATATAAAAAATAAAAATAAAAACATAATATCACTCATCAATATAAATTAAATTTTAAAAAAATAATAATACAATGAATGATAAACATTCAATTATTATTAATCATTTAAATAATAGTAAATAATTTTTTAATAACATAAAATATTTAATATTGAAAAAATTCATTAATTCATAAAAAACCCTTCCTTAATAAAAATAAAAATAATTGATTCATAATCATTTCACATCCACAATTAAAGCCAACAAATCTACCTAATTTGGAAAGGTGCGAAAAATTAACTATTGTTCTAAAGCAAATATGATAATCCCACAAAATCCAAGAAATTGTATGTAAATTAATTCTTGTCACATTTATTAATTGAAAGGTTATTAATCTCATCAAATATATTTCTTGTCACTTTTGTCTTGTCACTTTTATTCATTGATAGGCCATTAATGATCATTATCTCATCAAATTTATATCTTGTCACATTTAATTTGTATAGTACACTTTGTCAAAAACTAGATTTTTTATAAGAGAAAATTGAAAATTTTCCTTGCAAAAAATAGGATTGACCAATTAAATGAAAAGTAAATAAGATTTATATATTCATGAAAAATAAAAAATAAATATGAACTATAGAAGTTGCTTTAATTCTTTAATATATTTGGTTGATTTAATTATAGAATTAGATTGAATGATTCCAATAGTTTCATGCCTTTGGCATTAACTAATAATAAGATTATAAAATTCATAAACATACCTTAGTCTTAGTATTTGATGTAGTGCCTGCCCCTGGTTCGCATTTTGTTATAATTGTTGAACTCTTTTAGAGCTAGTTTCATGTTGATGGTTAGTAACATTATTATGAGATTATCAGATATTGTGCTATGGATTCAGTTGATATGTGATGAGATTACTTAAACTCTACATTTCATGTATGTATGATGATTATTTACAGTGTTTGCAGTTATTAATGATGATTAGTAAGATGATTTATTATCTTGCATGTGTATGGTGTGTGTGTTTGCTTTGTGTGTTTGCTTTTGTATGGTGTATTTGATGTGGTTAAGGAAGGGAGTCGTAGTCACCTGCTAGTCGGGATCTACACGATGCACCACTTCCTGCCATTGCCTATTTAGTTTAGTATATATTGTGCTTGTACATGCATAGTTTTTATGCAGGTTGCAGGTACCGGGTATCGACTTCCCTGAATTGCCAGGATGAGCGCACCCTATCACATTATCTCAATGATAAGAGAGGGGAGATAAATTCTCAAGTCCAAATCCCAACCCTTTAAGCCATTTGTTCTAATTGAAAAATTAGGACAAGTATCTAAGTTGAGTACCCTCTGAATGCGTCAGATGATGTAATTCGTGATATAAACCCCTTGGTTTGATTTGTATGTATTTTGGCTATGATGGGTTTTTCGTATTTTTACCTTTGTGAGTCTTTGGGGTATTTTCTATTAATTAAGCCTAATTAAAAGATTTAATTAATGGTTTAATTAAATAAAAAATTAATATGATATTTTAATATTTATTTTATTTAATTAATTAGAAAATTAATTAAATAAAATAATTAAATTTGAAAATAAAATAATTAAATTGGAAGATAAAAGTTATAATATTAAATTTGGAATGTGACAATATTTATTTTAATAATAATATATTTGGAGCTCATTTTTAAATAAATGACTAAATAATATTATTATTAAAGCTAATAAATATTTTAACAATAAAGTTTTAGAAAATGAAATTTAAAAGTGAAAAATATATTTTAAATTATTAAAAGATTCTAAATTTTATATGATTAAAATATAAATATATTAAGATTGAAAAATGGAGATATTAAAGTTAGTGCATGAGACTTAATAAATAAATTAAATTGGAAAGAGTAAAGTAAATTGGAGTTATAAGCTTGCATGGGAATTAACATGTGTCAACAACATGGGGGTTAGTGCATCAATTAAGCACAAGGTGTCTACAACTCTATGACTTATCAAAAGGTTGGAAAAGACCCATGTTTAGTTGGTGACACCTTCCAGCTATTTCAAGAAGCATTCCAAAGGTTTCTTGAGAACTTTTTATATTCAGGCATTCATAGAAGCTTAGATATAGTGTGGAGAGCAATTAGAGCATGAGAGGACTCAAGAACTCTGAAGAAGGGAGCTTGCTCCGCGGATTTTCTGAGGAAAAGCGAATTAGCATCAGAATTCGGATAGATTCTTGTGATTTTACTTATGTTATTTCCGCATCATGCATTTCTGTCTTCATCGTGTCTGTTATATGTGTTTGAATTTTCTCTATGATTGAATCTATGATATGAATTGGAATTTAGATATTTTATTTGGTTGAGAAGAAAATAATAGAAAAATTTTAGATCCAATTAAGGAGAAATAATTAGATCTTAATCGGGTTTGGGTTCGAATTTATATTGTGAAATTAGATAGACAAGATTTGAAATTAAAATAGAAATTCTAAGTTGAAAATTCGAATGATTAGATGTAATTTTTCTATCAATTATATTTTTCGATGCATATGAACAAACCCTTTTATGATTAAATTTAGAGAACAATTATTTTAACAGGAAATTCTTAATTCATCACAAATTGTCCTGTCGCTGCCCCTTAGATAGACTCGAACTCAGTCATTCATAACTTTTTATCGTGATCGAATTTATTCGATCGCTCCAATCAAAATTGGCGCAACTTGGCCCTCTCCAACATATTTGAATTTCAGCCCAATCCAACGGTTCATTAGGGAGATATGACTGTCGTATTGGAACTGTTTTATTCAAAGACAGATATTTCTCCATTTCCCATAACCAAGAGTTCTTTATGCTTAAACTTCACAAAAATAATATTTATCAAAGCATAAAATGAATTAAAGATATTATTGTAATCTTTCCTTATTAGAATCTTATTTTTATGCATTAGTTTTATATGATTTATTAACTAATCTAATTTAATTAAGATTAGTTAATAGTAGAAGAAGTATAATTAATCTATTTATCAACCAACATAGGAGGTATTTAGTTGAGATATTAATATTGGATTTAGATTTAAATAAAAGTTATTATATTGTCAAAGAGTCATAGCTACATTATAACATTGTTATAATATAGCAACGATTTGAATTATTAATACATTTGTATTATTAAATAGATTAATGGTACACCTTAATCGTGCTAAGAATTAGTTAAATATTAACCAATGAAATTTGTAAGGTTTCTTTAAGATCAATTAATGATAGTTTTGATGAGTTATTATTTATTAATGTTTGTTGGGTCTAACAAACTATTAATAAATAATGGTGTAAATAGTTCGATTAGATTTAATCTAGTGAAGATTATTTAATGATTAAAGTTTTGAATTTGAAGTATAATTAATTTTTAATCAATTGATATTCATTGAGTTGATATTATAATTATGATATTAATAATTAAGTTATGTAATAGAGATTTATTTAATATAATTCTTTTAACGAGATTGTAGAGTATCTATATTGAAGTTGATAAGTCTTATGACTTGAATTATGATTTTAGATATTCTAATGGTGAAGACTTAGTAACATATAATTAAATATTAGGTCATGGAATTGTGTACCTAAGTTAATTGGTGGATTTAATTGATCATTTTAATAAAGTTATAATTTTTTATTCGAAAATTAGTAATTGGCTCTCTTATAATTTAGATGATTAATGATCCTTGATTTATGTTAAAAGTTGAAGTAACATTAAAAAGAGTCATTCAATTTGTAACATTGAGTGAATGATTTTACTAAGTGTCAAATGATTTAATATTTACCCTTAAGCTATTATTTTAATTAATGAAAGAATAATGCTATCGGAGAACAAATGGGTTGACTTGTAGGTCAAATGATGAAACTTAAGACACTTGAAAGTATACTTGCAAACAGAAAACAGGAAACCCCTACACATTATTCAACTATGTGAATTTAATAAACCAAAACATGTGTTTGCATCATGTATTCTATATGCTTCTTGTTTTGGGTTTTGGGTTGACTAGTGTTGACCAGTCCTAGGTTGTTACCAGAGGCTCAGGGGTTATGAGATATGATGGCATGTTGATCTTACTTGGTCTCGATCTTTATAAGCCCAATCATGGTATGTGATCGTATGCTCTATGAAATGTTTGTATTTACTGATTGTTATTGTTCATCAATCTTCATGTGTGAAAATGAGATGTATATGTATCTAAGACACTTGAGCTAATCATTTTTGAGTCATCGATCAGTTATCCTTGGATTATTTTCTAGTCGCCATGATGGGACTGGAATGTGGACTTATTTCTTGATGATGTCATGTGATATGTTTGACTCAACCATTTTGGAGTCTTCGATCAATATGATTTTGAGATATTATTGGTTGCTTGTTGAGAACCAATGGATATGGTGATTTATTTTGAGATATATTTTGGTTATTGAGAACCAATGATTATTACGATTATCAGTGATGCCTTCAATTGCCAATAGAGAACTGTTGCGGTCATGATTTTCTATGGATGCTTTTCAAATGCTCATGGAGATTTGATGATTCTTATCTTGGAGGTTTGATGATTTTTATTATGAATATTTGATGCTTTTATGCATATTTGATGATTTTATTATAGATTATCTTTTGTGATTTTGAAATTTATGATTCCATGAGCTTAGGGTAGGTAATCTACTTGTAGTGTCGGGAAGTGGCTTGCAATGGGGGTCGGGCCCTAAGTGGCTGCCAGGGTAACTCATTGTAAGTTTGGTTAATAAGTGATAACATTTACACACTAAATGGGGATTAAATGAACCTAAAAAGATAATTGTTTTGATGTTCTCGCCCATGCCTTGAGTGCTTGTACAGGCTAGGATGGGAGTAGTGAGAACGCATGGTTGCGACCGTGCATTTCGTAGTATGTCTCGTCAGTATGAGAGGATACTAGTGGCCGCATGAGATCAGTATGGACCCGTGGAGTTTAGCTAACTACCAGGGTAACTTGTACGTGATAAATGCGATGACACTTTTCCGCTTGCATAGTAGGTTTCCTACATGTCATTGTTGTGCCTCTAGGAATTAGATGTTGATTTTTTGTGTGATGGAACCCTTGAGTCAGTGTACCTTTAAGATTCTTAGACTTATAGAGATTTATGCTTTGTGATTTGATATCCTTTTTGGGACTTGAGATTATCTCCTCAGCACGGTGGGAGTGGACCACTTAGGTACCACGTGGTCGGGTGGTAGTGTATTTTCCACTCTTATCATTTGAAATCTGTCTGAGACACCATGGCTGGAGCATTCTTGGTTAGTATTTATCTTCATTCTGTTCTTGGAGCATTATGATAGATGATATACCCTATGATGGATGTATTTACTGGTATGTTTTTCACATTGATGATTTGCATATGATGATGTTATCTTATGTTTTACTTTGCATGTTAGTAGGATGTTTTAGGAGTGACATTCCTACTATGATAATACCGATGATCTCTTCGGTGCTTTGGAATGTTACACACAGAGGGATGGCTAGGATCCACGATGGTCTAATGATGCTATTTACGGTTGGGAGGAATCGTGCACTTAGTTTATTTTGTTTGATCTTTATGATGGATGTATATGTCTTCTATGATGATGTATCATGTGATTATCTCTACTTTGATGTATCATGGATTGGAATAGGATGATGTACCTTATTTCACATATGTATATTTTTTTAAGCCTTCATACCCTGTGACATGTACAGTGGATGATTGAGCATTTGAAAATGTAATGTATGAACATTGGACTTATCATTATTATTCATGTGGATATTGTACTAGATAGATTCATGTATGTTAGTTAGTTTAGATGTAACTCAACGTTAAGGGATTCTTAAAGAATGAAATCGGTTATGTATGTTATGTTTACTTTTAGATGGACATTGTTATTCCTTTCGTTATTATGTACAAGTTATATGTGGTATTTACTTTCATGTTATAAAAAAAAAAAAATGTTACCAAACTTAGTGAAATTCTAGGTTAATTCTTTGGATCCCTTGGCAGGGCGTTACAATTTGTAAATTCAAAAATTATTGGTTGGCCAAAATATGGATTTAAGCGGATATGTGATTTCCTTTCCCATGTATTATGCAACAATAATCTCCTTACATATTCATTAGAATGCATTTTAATACTTGTCTTTCCCTTTTTCCCTTTTTTCCACTTACCCACTTGGCAAGTGAAACTCAACTTTGTAAATAATAATTATTCTTCCTATCAGATGTCATTTTTTCTTGTTGCCTTCTTTCCTAAAAACAAAATTCTTTTCTCTTCTCTTTTGTCCAACAAGTCAACATTATATTTATAGTGTTTGTTCCCCTTTTGAGGGATCATATTATGTCAACTGATGTGTTGGTGACTTTAAATTATATGCTAGTTAGGGATGTATTTTAGCTATCAATTTAGTTAACTAGTATTTAGTACTTTTTTATTTATATTTATTAGTTTATATATAGTTGATTAATCAGTAATATTAATTAATATTTTTTATAAAAAATATTGATCAATGTCTAATTATAGCAATCAATTTTTCAATTCTTTTATATGGTTTTAATCAATTATTTTAATTCCTTATTATGATTAGGACTATCACAACTCTTTAGTTTATTAGTTAGTTTTATATTGTCTCTTAGGCATGTTATATTATATATTCATGAATAGAGTGACAGAGTGTTTATTCCAACTATTAATAAAAATCCATTGTTAGAGGGAATATTAAAGTCCTACCCTCTCAAAATTGCTTGCCCTCAAGCAATTATGACTTTCACTATCTAATAGATCCAACCCTAGTCTTTCTTACACAATGTTATTTCATTTTGATGTTTGAATTCGATGATATAATTGATTAAATGCTATGAGTGATTCACTTTGATTGGTTAGTTAGCATGGTAAATGTAGAATTAATTCACATTTAATATTAGGTGATTTTATTTAGTATAATTGGTGATCAATTAATTTATCGGTGCTTAATGCCATACAATAAATCATAGGTTGATTTCTAGATTTTATAATTTTGAGGTCGACAAGTTGCCTCCAATGATTTCAAGCATAATTTGATTGATATATCTTAGAGTAAAGCGTTAATTTCATTTCATTTATTATATTTTCTTTATTCCCTTCTTAAGATTTTACTTTATGCACCTTTTGCATCTCTATTTAATAATTAATTACTAGCTATTAAATAGCTTTTTCCTTTTAGGTTACCTTTTGTAACTTTTTAGGTTACTCTCCTTTTATAAGGATTGATCATTTGTAGCTATTTTTTATCTCTTTCATTTCTGAGAATACATTTACATAATTTCAAGAGCAAAACCCTTGCTTCCTCTCATCTTTTTCTTCTGTGACAGGTTTTTCATATGCAAATGTTTAAGAGCTTTATGGCTTTGTATTGATCAAATCCTTCATGGTATTAGAGCTAGATCTATTGTAGCTTGTTCATTATTTGGAGAAAAAGGAGAACGAAGGTTTGACAGAATAGATCTAGAGTTTTTTTGGTATTTTTTGTGAAAAGAGGGGAGTCACTAATTTTCAGAGTAGGTTGAGGCCAAATGGACATCATGGATGGATCCAAAAGGCATCAAAACCCTTGTTTCCATATAAAGTTTGTCCATTTTGGACAACATTGATTCAGGAGGCAAAAAAAATGCCCAGAAGGTCATACGACCTCCTATACTCATCTCGAGGTAGTTTTTAAAAAAAAATTAAAATCAAGAACCAGCTCGTAAAGCCATTTTTTGGCCTGCAAAGCCATTTTCCAGCATGCCAAACCAAATTCTAGGTTGTAGCACTAGATTCTGGCCACAACACTGGTGTCTTCACATATTTTGATGCTGGAACTAGTGTCACCACTGACCTGCCACCACCGGTCCGCCCGCCACTCCTGCCTACCATGTCTGACCCACCTGCCACTCTGGCCCACCACCTCCTTTAATGGCTCAACACAGACGCCAGTCACCAGTGATGGGATTTTTTTTCAAAGTTTTTTTAAATTTTTTTAAATAATAATTTTGTATTGCTTCCAAGGGCCCTGTTGGTTTTTTCACAATAACTTGAGCATACAAAGGAATTTTTTAAATCTCAAAGAAGTGTCAAAAAGCTGGTTCCAAGATGGAGATGATAGATCGGGAATTTTTGGATTTTTTTCTAGATTGATACCTATTTTGGCACTTGAAGTCTGTTGATGACTTCTATCTTCTAGGGGGCATAACTTCTTCATTATAGCTCTATTTTATGGTATGAAAAAAGCATCAAAAAGCTCTTCTCAAGAACTTTCTTGATTATATATCATTTCACTAGTATTTGGTACCAAGTATTTGTGATTCATATCTGAAGCTTATTTTCTCTTCTCTCATTTACGTAATCTATTTGTAAGTTAGGGTTCAGTTTATTCCACTGTGGGGGCATTTTTATATTATTTTTTGTTATTATATCATTATATCAAAAAACTTTTTAAAAACCCTTTCTAAAACAATGGCCAAGACCACTTCTTCTCAATAACTTCTGACCCCTCACAATTTCACACTTGGAAGACCTTGATGACTCGGCTTCTCCAGTCAAAAGGGTTGTGGTCATGTTTAGATGTCGTGCAGCCTATTTTTCAGAGGCCTTATGAGATCATGCAACATCAAAAAAAAATAGATAAGGCAATCAAATTGATTGTATTACAAGTATCAAATAGTCTATAGTTTCACTTGGATGGGTGCAATACTCCTCTAGCAATATAGGCCAAGCTTCATGGCTTGTTTGGTATTGTGAATGAGTTTAGGGCACTTCAGATAGAGGCAGAGCTTACATCACTTGTGTCAGATTCCTTTTTGACTATTGATGACTTCTTGATGAAGTTTAATCAAAAGAGATCCCTGTTGCAGGGTTGTGGAAAGATGAAGACTGATGCTAAGTACATCTATTTGATTCTCTCTAAGCTTTGAGGGAATTTTTAGATATTTGCTTCCACATTCTATCCCACCAAAGATGCTTTGGGGAATAGATTTTTTATGCCTACTTTTGAGGTCTTTTGTGATCACTTGACTAGAGAGTAGTCAAAGCTTACACAATTGGATATTATGACTGGTTCTAAGACAAAGGCATTGGTAGCTCAAACATCTACAAGAAATTTGAACTAAAAACTAAAGCATATGTCAAATTCAGCAAGCAGTAAGAGTTCCTCCAAGCCTTCTCGCAAATTAGATGCTCAGAAGCCCTCTCAAAAGAGTAATACTTGTAAGTTTGATGAGTCTTCCTCCAAGACTAAGAAGTACATAAGTGAACCTTATAGTTTTTGTGGCATGGAAGGACATCCAATTTCTAAGTGTTGGAAATGTCTTGAGGCATTAGAGGAGGCCATGTAGCATTCCAATATTGCTTCTCCAAAGCCTCCACCTCCACCTACTGGGAAAGGATATGCTCTTTCTACACGAGCATTGTCTTCTACAACTTCTTAGATTCTTAATTCTGGAGCTTCCCATTATATGACATACTCACCTAATTTGGTTACCTCACTTGCTCAGAGTGTCACTACACAGATTGCAATTGTTGATTCTTCTCAACTTTTAGTCACAGGTTCAAGAACTATCTCTTTAGAAGGTGGTTCACTATAGGATGTTCTCTTGGTTCCAACCATTTCTATGAACCTCTTATCTATCTTTCAAATTTGTCATTTAGGCTCTAGAAAGATAGTTGAGTTCTCACCACATGATGTAGTTATTCAAGACCTCCATAATCTTGACTTGGTTATTGCTACAGGGAGTGTTGATCTCTAGTCTCACTTATATCAGGTTGATGGCTTTCAGAGCTCCAATTTTGTAGGTGTTTCTCTCATTGCTCATGCAGACATAGTGAGCAAGCTTTGGCATGAGTGTTTTGGCCATGTCAACTACAAATATCTACAGCAGATGAGTCTACAAGAGCTAGTGATTGGGTTATCTTAGATCTCTTGTACTGATAGTGTGTGTCACAATTGTGCACTTGGAAAACATCACAGAGATCCTTTTCTAGCAAGTAGATCCACATGTGTTAAGGCACCATTAGAGTTGATACATAGTGATCTTATGTCATTTCCCATTCCATCTTTTTCACATGCTCAATATGTGCTCACCTTCATTGATGACTTCTCTAGATGCACATGGGTGTACTTTTTGAAGCACAAGTTTGATGTCTTTGATTCATTTCGAATCTTTAAGACTTTTGTGGAGAAGTAGTTTTATCTTTTAGTAAAGCATATACACACTGACAATGGGGAGAATATTCAAATCAATCTTTCAAAGATTTTTGCACTCAGCATGGTTTACAACATCAATTATCTATTTCCCTTACATCGTAGTAGAATGGGGTTGCTAAGAGAAAGAAAAGGACATTATGGGAGATGGCTAATTGTATGATATAGTCTTGTACTGTGAGTTCTTCATTTTGGGCTAAGGCTATCAATTGTGCCAAATATACTTAGAATTAGATGCCTCACAAGGCATGGTGACACTTGACTCCTAAGGAGGCTTGCACTCATGTCAAGGTCGATGTTTCTACTTTTCGCATTGTTGGTAGTGAGGCTTGGGCATTTATTCCAGATGCTCAGCAGAAAGCCATGGAGAAGAAGAGTTAACCACTCATTTTTGTTGGCTACTATGAGGATGTGAAGGCAAACAGGTTGTTTGATCCTAATTCTAGAGATGTCTTATTTTGGTGAGATGTTCAGTTTGATGAGCGTTATCCTCCAATGGATCCCCCATCTTCAGCTTCTTCCTCACTACCTAGTACTTCCTCTACTCCTCTACAAGATTATGCATCCTCTAAGGTATATCTTGATATTGATCCCTCTTCACCACCTCCACCGAATCTTTCATGAGTGGCCAAGTGGGCTCATGATACTATTGATGTAGTTGGACCTTTGACAAGTGAGCCTACAAATGCTCGTCACACTCATTCTTAGACTACAGGTACTAGCCATTTGAGTCATGCCATTTCAGATGATCCTTAGAGTTTTTCACAGGAAAAAGGACTCTCAGAGTGGGATAGGGCTATGGAAGAGGAGTACTCTTCTTTGATGAAGAACCACACATGGGATCTTTGTCCTCTTCTGAAAGGAAGAAAGTTGGATCAGTTTTGTTGGGTGTACCGTACCAAGTATATTGCAGATGGTTCTATTGATAGGTACAAGGCACGTCTTGTTGCAAAGGGTTTTTCACAGGTTGAGGGTATCAATTACTCTAAGACATTTTCCCCTATTGCCAAGATGAATTCTATTCACCTTGTACTCTCTCTAGCAGCTTCACAAGGATGGATAGTTTTTCATATGGATGTGAAGAGTGCTTTTCTGCATGGAGACCTTTTTGAGGAGATCTATATGGAGCATCCTCATGGTTTTTTGTAGGACTATTCATTGGTATATCAGCTTCAGAGGTCTTTATATGGTCTCAAATAGGCCCCTAAGGCTTGGTATGAGAAGATGGATTCCTTCTTGCTTGCTTCACAGTTCACTTGGTGTCATTCTGACCCTGTATTTTATATTCAACATCATGGGGCTGACTTATTGATACTTGTTATTTATGTTGATGACCTCATCATCATAAGAAGCTCAGTCTCCATGATACAGGGTGTTCAGCAAGCATTGAGAGAGCAGTTTGAGATGACAGATCTTGGACTTCTACACTATTTTTTGGCCCTATAGGTTGTTCAATCTTCATATGGGATAGCCATACTCCAATAGAAGCATTCTCTTGATATGCTTTAGAGATTTGGCATGCTTGATTGCAAGCATGCCCCCACACCTTTTAGTTAGGTGTTGTTTTATCTACCACTTGCTCTACTCCTACAACGGATTCCACTCTATACATATAGCTTGTGGGTAGTTTTTTGCACTAACACATACATGTCCTAATATTTCCTTTGCGATTGGACTTGTCTCTCAATCCTCCCATGATCCTCATAAGAGTCATTGGCAATCATCCAAACATATCTTGAGGTATTTTAGAGGTACAATATGTTATTGCATTCACTACACATCAAGAGATTCTCACATTATTGGTTTCATAGATTTAGCTTGGGTTGGTGATATTGATGATTGTAAGTCTACTTCTGGTTTTGTATTTTATCTTGGATTTGGTCCTATCACATGGTCTTGCAAGAAGCAACATGCTCACGCATTATCATATATAAAGGCAGAATACAGGGCAACTGTATTGGCTAGTCAAGAGGTTTTTTGGCTTCAACAGTTGATGACAGAGTTTGGATTTTCTCTTGATAGTCCCACCTTTCTGTGGTGTGACAATTAGAGTGCTATACACAGTTTACACAACCCAGTTGAGCATCAACAGACCAAACGCATTGAGCTTCACATGCAATTCATTGGGCATCTCATTCAAGATGGTGCCTTGAGCTTGGAGTAAATTTCCTACTACTAAGTAGGTTGAGGACATCTTCACTAAACCTTTTGCATCCCGCAGTATCTTTAACTATATTATATGTTTGGGGTGAAGAAAGTTGTCCTTGGGGGGTCTCAGTGACAAGTCCTTTCTTCCTTCTTTTTACTACTATCTCTTTTTGGAGTAGAGTTTTTTCCACTAGTTTTCTCTATTTCTCCATTTCATAGAGATTTAGTTGTGATTGGGTACCTCATTAGACCTTTTTGTCGAGACCCAAGTTTTCTTTCAGCATTGTAGTTTCCTTGCTCTTTCTGCATTGTTTGTAGTTGTATTGTTTCTCATCTTAAGGGGGGTGCTAAAGTAAAGTGTTAATTTGATTTCATTTATTAAATTTTCTTTATTCCCTTCTTAAGATTTTTTTATGCACCTTTTGCATCTCTATTTAATAATTAATTACTAATTATTAAACAACTTTTTCCTTTTAGGTTACCTTTTGTAACTTTTTAGGTTACCCTTTTCGGGTTTCTATCTCCTTTTATAAGGATTGATCTTTTGTAATTATGTTTTATCTCTTTCATTTTTGAGAATACATTTGCATAATTTTCAGAGCAAAACCCTTGCCTCCTCTCATCTTTTTCTTCTGTGATAGGCTTTTTACATGCAGGTGTTCAAGGGCTTTATGGATTTGTATTGATCAAATCCTTCAATATATTCATAATAAAGAGATAGGATTTATTTTTCATCCAAGTTTCAACATATTTTATTTTAGATTGATGATCATTCAATGCTCTATGTGATGATTGACTCCTATATATAGATTATTTACTTTCAAGACTATTGTGCATCAGTATACTTTTAAACAATAAATTTTTTAAGAGGATGATTAATAACCCCTAATATATTCAATAGTTATCATATTGGATTCAAGTCCTCTTTTCTTCTTTTATACCCTCATTAAGATGAGGTGAAATTCAATGTCGCAAGGTGGTAAAATACCATCTACAAGTAGGCTCCCTCAAGGCATTGGGACTGCACATTTATACCCATCTTCGAATCTTTCCTCAAGGCATTAGAAACCATGTCATTACCCATCTTGGAGTGTTTCCTCAAGGCATTGGAAAGCATGTCCTTACCCATCTTGGAATTTACATATCTCAAGAGGATTTACTCTTTCTTTCCTAAATCAACACCAATCACTTATAGTTAATGAGTATATATTCATCATTTGTTTTAACCATTCATTTTCATTTGTATTCAATAGTATGATCTTCTAATGATCAAAATGTTTATAATTGTATTCACCCTACAAGATGACAAGATCATAGCTCTAATACCAATTGTAATGTCCCTTTTTTGGGTTCATCATTATTGATGATCATGTAACCAATCAAAATATTTGTATTAGTTATTTTAGTTATCAAATGATAATATAATTTAAATTTATAATTGAAGATTATAGATGTTATCCAAGTTTCCTAGACAAAATCTATAGAGTCCCTCAAAGTTTTCATGTTCAAGCCTGTTTAACAAAGATTTATGGGATGCTTACCCCCACCCTCTATTGGGATAAGATCCATTAGATTAGATTTATACAAGCCTCTCCTTAGTAACACCATTCTCCTTCAAATAATGAAAATGTTGGAGATTATCTTTAATTTTAATAAGGAGATTTTAGGTGTAATCAAGTTGCTTAGACACCAATCCTTAATGGGTGTTCCCTCAAAGTTTACAAATCCAAGTCCGTTTCACAAAAAATAATAGGACACTGATCCCCATCCTCTATTAGGAGCATCTGATTGGTTAGAATTTACTCAATCCTCTCCTTAATTGATACCTTGACTCTCTTTATTAAATATAAGAGTAATAATGATACTAAAAATTTAATTATATCTCTTATTGAATAATTAATACTAGTAATAGAAAGAATTACATTAAATGATTATCTCATTAGAAGTTTATTCTTATTTCTACTAACATAAAAATTATCACATTTAATAATTATATTATTATAATTTATTCTATATTTATTTTCTATTTTGCATCAAGTTATTACATTTCAACATAAATAAGACTATACTTTATAAAATTCATAAACATATCTTAGTCTCAGTATTTGTAAATTCCAAAAATATTGGTTGACCAAGATATGGGCTTATCTGGATATGTGATTTATTTTCCCATGTATTATGCAACAATAATTTCCTTATATGTCCATTAGAATTCATTTTAATACTTCTCTTTTCTTTTTCTTTTTTTTCCACTTACGCACTTGGCATATGAAGTAGTTGGTGAAACTTGATTTTGTAAATTATAATTGCTCTTCCTATCCGATGTCTTTTTTATTTGCTACTTTTTCTACTTCAAAACCAAATTATTTTCTCTTCCTTTTCATCCAACAAGTCAACATTATATTTATAGTGTGTGTTCCCCTTTTTAGGGGTCACCTCATGTTAGCTAATGTGTCTTTCATATAATCATTTGATTAATGTCTAATTGTAACAACAATTTTTTAAATTATTTTACATGGTTTTAATTAATTATTTTAATTACTTAATATGATTAGGGCTATCACAATTCTTTAGTTATATATTGTCTCTTACGAGTGTTATATTATAAATTCATGATTAGAGTGACAAAGTGTTTATTCCAACTGTTAATAAAAATCCATTGTTATAGTAGATATTATAGAGTTAAGAATTAAAAAATGAAAAAGGCGTAAAGTAGGTGTTTAGGATTTTACCTGAAATTTCAATTTGAGAACTAGAGGACTGTGAGTAGGCAAAAAAGTGAGAAACTGCATGTGTTGCATTCCTCAACCTAGAAGTAGTAAGTTGTAGCCCCTTTTTGAATCTCCAATACTTACTATTAGTTAGAACTATAACATTTAGATTGAAAATACAAAGGGAAAATTTTGTTACTTGTAAAAATTTATTCCATGGTTCATGGCTCGCATAGTTGTATTTGATGTTAAATTTTATTCCTTCTTTCTGAAGTTACTCTATGGCACATTTATCTTTCTTGGGGGCATTTGTAAAAAGAGTTGAGCATTCCTCAAATTGGCCCAAAATACACCTTGGGTCATTGATCTATGTTAATCAAATGGTTGTTACCTTGTTGGTGTCGCCGCGGTTGCGTTGCTAGCTGCGGTCGCCTGCGGGCTGCACCCTAGCAGGGCTGCGGTGGTGCAATGGTGGCGGACTGGCAACACGGCAGCGACACTATTTTTTAATTTTTTTTAAATTTTTCTCCTCTACACGTTTGTACGATCTATACAGAAAAGCCCTAGAACAAAAAAAAATTGTCTCCTAGAGCCCTGTCTCCAAAATCAACAAGTTTTATATGGATCCTAATTGAAAAGTGCCTTATGGACCCAATGGCAGCATCCGTTTGGGCTGAAAATGCTCTGAAAATTCGTTGTTCCCCTGATTTGAAGAAAAATGCACAAACAAACTAGGGTTTGTGACTTCAAATAACGGCTTCAAAAATCCTTCAACGAAGCAGCAACAGGGAGGCTCTGATACCATGTTGGAGTTGATGAAATCCAACTCTGAAGATGCCCAAGATCACCTGCATGTGAAAACCTGTCAAAGAGAAGCCAAGGAAGGAAGAGTGAGGAGCAAGGGAAAAACCCTAAATGGACATGAGAGAGAGAGTATATGCAAACACAAGAAGAATATGTATTTACAATATGCCTTGATATGAAAATACAATGAGGGAGCGCAAATATAAAGAGCTCCAAGAATCTTCCAGAACAAGCTAGAAGATGCTAGGAGATAAGTGTGACAATTAAGCATACATCCACATAAGGAGGAAAGTCCTCGAACAATGTGAGAGGATAAGTATGACTTAGGAGAGAACAAACTCCTGTATTGTCAACAATTTATAATGAACTCCTAGGCTACAATTAATAAATGAAATGCATTTACCTAAGTAAGCTTAAGTAAATAGAATAAATAATTAGTAAATTAATTATTTACTCTAACATAAGTTGTCACCACATGATCCAATTTTTGATAGCTAATATATTATGTTGTTGGATTCTCTCTAAATATGTGATATTTTGAAGTCCTCATACTCTTCTAAGAGGCACCTAATTTTCTTGATGTATTTATCCAAATGTCATGCCTTCGATTCTCCTTTCACAATACTATCACTTGTGAGTCATCTTCCAGGTAGATCTTCCTCACAACCAACTCCTTTCCCATTAAGGTTTCTTCTAATGATGCAAGACATTCTACTCGATTGTTAGTGCCATTTGCAATCTCTCTCTTTTTCCATTGCCACAATGCTACCATCTTCTATTCTTGTCATAATCCCAATGTTAGAAGGCCCTAGGTTGCCTTTCAATGCTCCATTGAAATTGATTTTGATCCATCTTGACTTTGGCAATTGTCACTGGGCCATATCTACACATCATGAATGGGGTTGGCTCCCTCCAAGCCCATTAATAGGCCTAATCTTGACCATTGGTCATCCCTTTTGGATCTGGGCATCTGTCCTATTGAAAGGGATCCAATATGGGCTGATTTTGGATGCCATGTTTGAAGCCACTTTTGAATTTTCTTTTCCTAGCTTTAGTAAGAACCTAGAGCAATCTTCAACTTCTTCTTGAAACACTCTTCTATTTCATTCTTTCCATAGCTCCCAAATAGTTGTGGAAGGAATTATGTTCTAGATTGTCGCAAAAGTGGAAACTTGAATCCTCAGAAGCTAAGACATCAATCAATCCTTCAATGTATGAGGCACCGATCCACACCAATTTATTTTCTCAAAGATTAACTCCAAAACACATTGTGAGTACCCTTAGTGAAGAAAAAGGTGGTCAACAATCTCTTTGGCTTTAGAAAAAAGAGCACACTGAAAGGGTCCAACAAAGCCAAATTCCATAATCCTTTTTCCACTTAGAGCCTATCCATTTCTAGTAATCCAAGTGAAAGCACCCAAGTTTGACAGGCATAAAGGGTGCTAGCATATAGTGCTTTCTAATTCAATCACTTGTTGATTGTTTTCCAGTAGTGTGTAACCCACCTTTATTGAATATTTCTCACTTTTCAAGCTGATCCATTTAATTGAGTCTTTTCCTCTAGCCCCTAAAATAATTTTGTTGTTCATAATCTCTTGCAACCTTGCTTGATCCTCAAGAGAAAGGCCTTAGATAACAACAACCTTCCAAACCATTAGTCTTCCAATTTGAAAGGAATCAAGCTCCACGAAATCCCTTACCTTAGATCCCCAAGATCTCTAGGTAATTTCCATGATGTTTTGTGGAATTCCTTCCTCTACCAAAGCCTAATATCCTTCCCAGGAATTGCACCAAAAATTATCCTTAGCACCATTTCCAATTTGCCAAGTGATGTGGTTTGTAATAAGGTCTCTATAGTTGACTAAGAAATTCTAGAGTGTCAATCCCCTAAGTAGATTTTCAAAATTCAAGATCCTTTCATCCTCTAAGTTATCCAAATACTTTTTCCTCAACACTTTGACCCATTACTATTATGGATTAGAGTCCATGTTCTAGATGATTTTGGCTCCCATTGTAGAATTCAAAAGCTTCCAATCTTGGAGACCTACCCCACCACCACCCTTGGGTTGAAAAACTTTGCCCCATGCCATGAGTAAAAATTTGTCCTAGTCATGGCTATCATTCCAAAGAAAATTTTGCATTTGCTGCTGAATAGTGTCAACTACCTTCTTGGGTATATGGAAGTGGGACATAGAGAATAGTGGCATTGTTGGGATGACTGATCTCAACATCAAAGCCTTCCAGTAAAAGTCAACCATGGACTCTTCCATCCTTCCATCTTCAAACATCAACCTGTAATCACCTAAAAATGGTCATCTAGACTATTAGCCCCCTTCTCAACATTTTGGTTAAATTAATTTAATCATTTACCTAGACCAAATTGCTAATAATCAATTTATTTGATTATAACATATAGTGTGACTATGCTATCCTAAGTTCATTATTTGATTAAAAGAACATGTCCCTTTTTAATTAAATAAAAGACCCCATTCTTCTAACCCATTTAAAGTGCACACATAAAGTCCTTTTTTCTATTTTGTAATTAAAAGAAAAGGCTTTGTGACTTTTATCTTATATGACAAGTCAACTTATATTCTATTGGTTGACTTGTGTGTGCACATGGATCACTCCTCTTTTAAAATTCCACTGTTGATCATCCACCATCTTCATCTTGATCTCTACCATCCATACGACTTTAAAAGGGAGAGAGCTTTCCTCCTCAAACCATCCATCTTTTGAGTATTGTTATGTTGCAGGTTTTCTAATAAGTTTATTTGGAGCTTTGTGGAGAACTTCTATTTCTTGTCTACATTCTCTCATACCATGGTATTTTAGCTTAGATTCATGATGCATGTTAGTTTAGCTTCTATTTTGCAATAATCTCTCACATAGCTTAATATTTGGATTGTAACACTCTCATACATATTTTAGCATGGCTACACTTTGCATCTCATTCTAGCTTAATCTTCATTTGCATTGCATTCTTGAGGAACTCCTTGGGACATTTGCATTCGTGCATCTTTTCTTTGGAACCTCCCATTGCATGGTTTAATAGCAAGAAGAGAATTTTGAAGGCTCAACTGAGAGCCCTTGAACTTGAAATACACTCTCTTGCACTTCGTGGATAGGAAGCTCTAAGCCGGCATCCAATCATTCCAAACTCATGGAATCGTTTGGATAGAAGGGTTTAGAGTGGGACACTTTTGAGTGTACACAACCATCTATCAAGTCCTAATAATCTTCTTTTCCCATGTCCTCAAAAAGGGGTGTGCTAAGAAATTTACCTGGAAATTTCCCTATTTGAACACCAAAAAGGTTGGCAATCACCTATTGTGATGCTCTCTCAGTATTAAAAAAGTACATTTCAGACTTATCCTAGTTGACCCACTTTCCTAAAGCTTTGTTGTATGAATCTAAAATTGTCCTCATAGTGCATGCCTCTTCCATAAATGCAATATCGAAGAAGCAAGTGTCATCTACAAACTAAGAATAGGTCTTAAGATTCAAGCCTCTTGCAATCTTGATGCCTTTCCATTGTCCATTATCCCTTTTATTTGAGATTGTTCTCCCTAGAACTTCTGCCAGTAGGATGAACATAAATGATGAAATGGGATCACCTTGTCATAATTCTTAGCAGGTCACAAAAAAATCCTCAAGGACTACCATTTACCATGATTGATTCATGGTAGTCCTTGGTCATGCTTTTAATCCATTTCACCCAACTTTCACAAAAAATGAACTTTCTCATTACATTTACCAGAAAACCCCTATCCACTCTATCATTTGTCTTTCTGATGTCAATTTTTAGCATCGTACATCTTCTTCTATAAGTACAGGCTGAGTGAATTACCTCATGGGCAGCTATTATTCCATCAACGATATTTCTATTTGGTATAAAACTACTCTATTCGCAAGAACTAAGTTTGTTTAAGATCAATTTTATTATGTTTGTTGCCACCTTAGAAATGATCTTGTAAAATGTATTGCATAGTGAGATTAGTCTAAACTGATCAAAGGATAGTGGTTTCTCCTTTTTTTAGGATTAGAGCTATCATTGTGTTATTGAAATCCTTCAAAATTGACTCGTGTTGACATGATTCTTCCACTACCACTAGTAGTTCTTGGCTTAGCAAGTCTAATTTGTTTTTGGTAGAAGTAGGCCTAAAATTCGTCTACCCCCTAGAGCCTTGTCACCACCCATATCAAAAATTGTTTTCTTTAATTCTTCCATAGATACCAACTTCATAAGCATGTTCTTGTCCTCCCTTAACACCAATTTTGGAATAACCTCTAAGATTCCTTCTTGCTCATGGTTTCTATCTGTTGGACTAACTGCCAACGTTCCCCTTTAGGATTCATGGCATGTCTTAACTGCCTCTTGTATTCTATAACTCTAGTGGTCATATCAGGCATTGATTGGTCGATCTTTTGGTGCAACGAAAATCCTAATTTGTAATGAGTGATATCAGAGCTTCATCACAAGTTTGAATCTCCTCTAATAACGTTGAGGGGGGGTTGTTGGACTAATTGCCAAATGTTCCCCTTTAGGATTAGTGACATTGCTTAACCACCTCCTATATTCTATAAGTCTAGTGGTTTTATCGAACATTGATAGGTCGATCTTTTGGTGCAACGACAATCCTAACTTGTAACACTATCATCCTCTTCCTTACTCCACAACTTCTCAAAAAATGCTACCACCTCTTGATTGATGACCGTTGGATCTTCCATAATCGATCCATTACCACACAAAAATAATATAATAATAAATATTATTAAAAAATTATTTCAAAATTAGAAATACCTATTTTAAAAACTAATTTAATAAACAATGAAACTTCTTTACAAATTTATAATAATAAAAATATTCAAAATGAAATATTTAAAAAATAATTTAATTAACAAAAATTTGAAAAAATAAATAAATAAAGTATAATTGTATCATGATTTATTATTTAAATTGAAAAATAATAAATTTAAATGAAATAAATGATAAAAATATATATTCAATAATATTATGATTGCAAGATGCATTTTAATAATATAAATAATAACCTAATGCAACCTTAATTTATTAGTTTGTCATAAAATTAGTATTATATTACATGATATTAAAATTGTTTTATATTTTATGGCATATCCATATTAGGTAAAAATTCTCATTATTTATGATCAAATGAAATACAAAAACTACAGTCTATGTTAAAATAAAAGATATTCAAATCATAACTCATTAATTTAGAAAATAATAATATTTGAATATTAAAACACTAGTTTGTTAATGATCTTAGGCTAATTTAGTATTTTAAATAAAAACTATTTGTAATAATATGGATTAATTTTATTATTATTATCCATATATATATATATATATATATATATATATATATATATATATATATATATATATATATATATATATATATATATATATATATATATATATATATATATATATATATATATATATATATATATATATATATATATATATATATATATATATAATTTTTAAAGTGATGATATTAGTATTTTACAAGGGTTTAATAGTAATCTAAAATGTAATATGGGCATTTGCCTTTTGCTGATAAAGAAAAAATTAATGTAAAATGTAACATGTTCCCTTTGACACACGCCTTCTTTTTCAAGAGACATTTGCAAAAAGAGTTAAGCATTCCCCAAATTGACCCAAAATACACCTTGGATCATTGATGTATGTTGATAAAATGGTTGACACCTCGTTGGTAGTCCATTATAGATGATGAGAACCATTTATGACATTTTTTAATCCATTTCATGCACTTACGTAATCGCTTCCCTATTTCATTTCTATTCTATTTCATCCCATTTTACCATTTCGTGTTACATAAGATTTAATATATGTAAGTATTATTTAATTATTGGAAATATAAGAGGAGTAACTGAGAGGGGAGGGGTGAATAAGTTACCACTAAAATAAATCCTAGATCCATTAGATGTTAGCACAAAACATAAACACTTCTAAAAATATTGATGCTCAGCAAACACGTAGGCACTCGATTAATACTGACATTATGTTGTAACTCGGTAACCACTGAAAGAACAATTTTAACTTAGCAAATGCTTAACATGAAAATCTTAAGATATTATTTGTGATTAACCTTAATTAACTTAGTTGCATAGACATGAAAGAAATAGCATGAACACAAGAGACACCAAGGTTTAACGTGGAAACCCAATTTACGAAAAACTACCAATTGCAACTAGTTATTGTTTTTCACTCTTTTGAAGTGAGCCCTATTAGGAGCTAACTCTATTAAAGGTTACAAAACACATTGTTAGGTGTGACCTTGTTAGAGGATTTAATCACCCTGTAAGAACTGGCCTTATCAAAGGTCTTTAGACACTTCAATCTAGAAATGACACCTTGCTAGAGGATTTACAAATAGTTGTTAAGCTAACTTTGTTAAGAGATTTAGATCACTGCTACAATGGTTAGAAAATAACAATGAGATGACTTGATTTCTAATGCAACTAAATTGTTGATTAAATATCTCAATTTTAGCTTGAATACTTGATCCTTCCTAATTGAATGTATCTTTGCAGCTCCTCAAGGATATTTTGCTTATCCTTCTAATTCACTTCCTCTAAGCATATTCTTTCTTCCATTTACTTACATTCAGTCCTCAACTTGACCTTATATTTATATCATATCCATTATCAAGTCATCTTGAATAGAACTTAGAATAATTAATTTTCATCTCCTTAGTTGGCTAGAACCAACAATTAAATCCATTGAACTCAATATGTTAAAACAAGAAAATCCTTCGTTAGCCAACCCTACTCAATAGACACTAACTCAGAAATGGTTTCCCTATGTTAACCAAGTAAACTCGATTAACACTACATCTTTACAAAGTTCCTCAGTAATCAAGTGAGCTTGATTAACATTGGTTCCATCCAAAATTTCCTCTATTACCAGAGTGAGCTCGGTTAACACTCAATTTGTGCAAACTTCTCTTTGATGCCTGAGTGAACTCGGTAGGCATTGTCTTCTGAACTAGGCAAACACTGGAATTCTTGGTAAACATAGAAAATTTTCTTCATCACCCGAGTGATCTCGGCATACACTAACTAGTAAAGCTATGGCATTTTGTGTAACATTAAAAATAATACACAACTAACCAATTATTTTCAATAATCTCCCTTGTTGGCATTGATGGCAACACAACATGTCATAATACAATGAAATTTTAGAGAAAAATAATAGTAAGGAAAATATCCTTAGTTTCATTCTAATACTCATCCATGAGAACTCCCTCTATCAATGTGAACTCCCTGCACCTTCGGTTTCTCTCTCTATTAGCAAACTCTATCTTCAACATCTTCTTCTAATAGCAAACTTTCCTTCTTTGAAATCAAACCAAGTTCTTCTTCTTTGACATCTCTACAAATTTGCCCTTATCACAGAACTCTCCCTCTTTATAAGATCTCAATGAATATGTCATCAAACTCTCCCTCTTTGACATCTCATGCCAAAAACAATATTCAGTCAATATCAATATACCTCATGTACTGATTCATATTCAATATGCCCTTTCATTACTACATCAACTAACTGATCTTCAACATGTTTTGATTGATGCATCACTAAAATTCATTTGGTGAGCTTTAGATAGGGGAATAACCCCTAACTTACCTCTTAGATACAAAAATGCATCCTTAGGTAATGGCTCAGTTAATATGTCTGCAATTTGTTCTTTAGTATTCACACATTTTAATCTTACCTCTTTATCTTGCATCAATTCTCTTAGAAAATGATATTTTATTGCAATGTGCTTTGTCTTGGTATGCATCATAGGATTCTTTGATATATTAATTGCATTGGTGTTATCATAGAAGATAACCACTAGATCCTTGATTTCTATCTTCATACCTACCAACAGTTGCTTGAACCAAACAACATTAGAACAATTAACTATTATTATAACATACTCTGCCTCTGCTATAGACTGAAATACAATTCTAATTCTTACTTGTCCAAGACACTAGTCTTTTACCAAGAAATAATGCTCCACCACTCATGCTCTTCCTATCATCAACACTTCTTTCCCAATCAAAATCTATGAAGGCTTTCAAATCTAAATTTCCTCATTTCTTGTACTATAATCCATAGTCTTTAGTACCCTTCAGATACCTCATGATTCTCTTAATTGTCATCATATGATTTTCTTTAGGATTTGTTGAGAATCTTGCCACCATACCAACTGCTAACCTTGTAAGCACTACATATTATAATTTTCCAATCATTGATGTCTATGCGGTCTAATCTACCTCTTTGGAATCATCATTTTTGGAAAGCTTATGTCTAGTAGACATAGGTGTTCCAACTATTCTTGAATCTTCCATACCAAACTTCTTTAGTATCTCCTTGATATACTTGGATTGAGTAATGTAGATACCATCTTTCTTCTGCTGAATTTGTAATCTACCAAAGAATTTTATCTTTCCAAACATGGACATCTCAAATTCTTTACTCGTCTCTTTTGAAAGTGCTTTGCATAAATCATCATTGATAGTAAAGAATGTGTCATCAACAAATATTTCTATGAATACAATCTTCTTGTCTAGTCCTTCTTTGATGTATAGGTTGTTGTTATCATTTGTTCTTTGAAAATCAATTTTTATCAAGTAGTTATGAAGTCTTTCATACCAAGGTTTGGGAGCTTTCTTGAGTCCATACAATGCTCTGTGCAATTTACAAACCATATCCCTTTTGCTAGGATCTACAAACCTTCTGGTTGTTATATGTAAACTTCCTCTTCAAGAATGTAGATTTCACATCCCTTTGGTAAACTTTAAATCCTTTATGTGCAACATAAGAAATTAAGGTCATAACACCTTCTAATCTTGCAATGAGAGCAAAAGTTTCACCATAATCAATACATTTTTCTTGAGAATAACCTTTGCATACTAACCTTGCTTTATTTCTGGGAACTTCTCCATCTTCATTCATCTTATTTCTGAAAACTCACTTTGTGCTAATAACATTTTTATCCTTGGGTCTAGGAACAAGAGTCTGAGTCTTATTCCTCTCTATCTATTCTATCTCTTCATTCATTGCTTCAATTGATCTTTCATTATCTAAAGCATCTTTAACTAATCTAGGTTCAAATTCAATATGCAAACATGTACCTTCCAATTCATTTTTTGACATTGTTCCATCTAACTTATCTCCAATGATCTGATCAAGTGCATGGTGCCTTCTAACATATATTGCTAACACAAGTACTTTGGATTTAGAACTTGTTCCACTAGCCTCATCATGATCTTTTGTATCAAGCTCGAGTCCCACAGTCTGTGACTTGGGTCCTTCAAACTCGGTTTGCTTTGGCAACAGCTTGGTAGCTTATGACTGTGACTCTGGTCCTTGTGACTTGGGTTGCACTAGATGCAACTTGGTAGCTTCTGGGGATTTTGGACTTGAGAGGTGAAACTTGTTGACTTCCAATTGAATTTGGAAATGTATTAGGTTCATAGTAGATAAACTTTCTATAGTCCTTAGGTTCTCTGTTGCTCTCTTCTTCACTCTTTTCTACAAACTCATCAATTCTCACAAGTGCACTTTCTATGATTTTATGAGTGGATAAATTCAAAAAAATTATATACTTTACTTCTTCAAGAATATGCCTTCACCACCTTTGACATCAAATTTACCTTTCCTAGATTCCTTCAAGATATAATATTTTCTACCAAATAATTTCAAGTAACTTACATTAGGTTTGTAGTCATACCATAGTTCATAAGGAGTTTGATTTGAGTCTTTCTTCAATTGTACTTTGTTCAAGGTATGCACTATAGTATTGATTATTTCCTTCTAGTATTTGATTGTAACATTCTTTTCTATCATTAAAGTTCTTGCTCAATCCATGATGGATATGTTCCTTCTTTCAGGTATACCATTTTGTTGTGGTGTACCAGGGGCTAATACTTTTCTTTTAATTCCTCTTTCAATTGCAAAATTCATTGAATTCATTGGAAATGAATTCACCACCTCTGTCTAATCTCAAACACTTTAGCTTCTTTTCACTTTCCTTCTCTACTCTTGCTAGATACCACTTAAACTTTTGAAATGCTTCAGACGTATCTTTCAGATACGTTACAGTCATCATTCTAGAATAACCATCAACAAAAACAATAAAATACTTATCTTCACTGTAGCTCTCAATTCCAATAGGTCCACATAAGTCTATATGAACCAACTCCAAGACTTCTTTTAAATGATAGTTTTTTCTTTTGGAACTTGTCTTTCCCAACTTACCAATTTGACAATTTTTGCATAGGCCAATATCATGAATCATCAAACTAGGAATATCTCTCACTCTTGTGTTTTTGGTTATCTTGATTAGATTATCAAAGTTCACATGACATAACCTTTTATTCCAAAACCAACTTTCTTCTACTTGAAAATGAAACAAGAACTTTCACTAAGATCTAGGTAGAATAAGTTACCTTTTGTTTGGTTACCAAACCCAACTAGATTCCATTTTCTATCTAGCAGATTGGCCTTCCCATTCATGAATTCTACCTTGAATCCAATGTTATTCAATTGTGCCACATGTAGTAGATTATGCTTTAGTCCCTCAACCCAATAAGCATTATCACTTCTAAGTTCATTGGTTAGTGAGATACAACCTTTTCCCTTTATGCAACACGGTTCATTATTTCCAAATCTTACACTTCCACCATCATAGTGTTACATATGTTCAAACTTTGTTTTGTCACCAGTCATATGATGCGAACAACCACTATCAATAATCCATGTATTATTTTTGCTAACATGAGAAATAAGTGTCATTTTATCTTCATCATCAGCAGATTCATATTTTATAGCAATATAAACCATCTCATCATCATCACTGCTATCTGAATCATTAACCATAAAACAAGATTTCTTACCTTTATCCTTGTAGTCTTTGAAATTCTTGAAATCCTTCTTTCCTTTGAACTTGTTGTGCTTCTTTTCATCTTTGCCTTCTCTATTTGGAAACTTTGCAACAATCTAACCAACTTCTTCACAAGAAAAGCAAATCAAAGGAATTTTACCTGTATACTTTCCTTTGCCTTTGGGATACCTTCTTGCAAGTAATGCTTCAATAGTTTCAAGATCACTGTTAGAACTATCTTCTTCTTCACTTTTAGATTGTTTTCCTTTTGACATTTTAGCTTTCTTCTTGAGTGACAACTTGGCTTCAAATGTAGACTTGAGATTGCTAGAACTAAGAACATAATTATCATAGTTATCTACCCCAAATGTTGTCAATCTTCCAACTATTGCATCCAATGTTGATATTTGGGTATACATCTTCCTGTCACCCACTATGTATCTTACTACATTAACAAGCAATGATTATAATTTTGTTGAAGGAGGAAACCCACAAGCCTTAGTTTCTGATAAAAGATGGAGGAAAATGTCATCCATTCTCATCTCCATTTCCACTCAAACTGCTTTTAATATGTAATCCTCCTCAGAGTCAAGTTGGCAATAAAAATAACAAATATTTATATTACAAGCATATTATTTGGGAGCCTACAGTGAAGAACAATTAAAAGTTAGGCATTTGTTATGAATACCATAATTTTCTATTTATGTCACAACTATAACAAATGCAAGTTTATTATATGACCAGCGGATAGAAAAGCCTCAACTAACAACAACCATTGTTGCCATTATGAGTGGTGTACAATTAAAAAAAACAAATCTTACAGCTAAGATATCTCCAAATCATACATGGACAGGAAACCCAATGATCATATTCAAAATCATGGCTCAACGAATATGGATAAAGATGCCACTATTTTGTTGGAATGATTACAAAAAAATGGCCTATTCTATGCATGTAGCAGATTTCAGTTGCATATTTGTTATGTAATTATTTGTATGGAGTACATATCAAATTAGTTACAAAATTGTTAGAGATGTGTCTATATAAGCAACATGTGACATATATTATGTTGGGAGATATATACATTTCTGTAGAGAAAACTATTGTATGTAGATTTGAATTGAATTATTTTGCAATCAATAAAAACATCATTTCTCATGATCCAAACAATGTAGGAGTCATCTATGATTTATTCACCATGCAAGTCAGGGAGTAAGGTCCCACTCTTTGGCAAAGCATGATGGTAGTTTTATTTTGGTGTGTTTGTATAATGTATTATCTAAGAATTTGATTTTGTTAATTTAGATGTTCATATTTCTATCTGTTTAGTAATTTTCAAATTAGTTAATTTAAAGTTGAATTTAGTATTTCTATCACTATTTATGTTATTGTTATTTATTTCATAAATTTTTGTTTTTATTACTTTTATAGAATGATGTTTATTTATGTTTATAGTGTTCCTATCGCCAAGAAGTGACAGTTCTTGTCATCGAATTTATTTGATTTTCCATAGGTTCACTTTCACGTGTTGTAGCTACATTCATAATCCCTCATCTCAAAACTAGCATCACTTGATGGCATATTGCCTAGACATTTTATACGAGATTATGCCCCCAAATTGACACATGTAGACTAAGTTGAACTTCATCATATAGTTGAGTGGACATTGGACAAGTGTAAAGACTTTGGAAATGTTTTGCAAGAAATTTTTTTTTCTATGTGGGCTGAAATACACCGTATGTAGTTGATCTATGGTGATCTAATGGTTATTGGGACTTGTATAAAGTTGTTAAATTGACAATGGGCACTGTAATTACAATAAAACTATCTTGAACTTAAAAAGCTAAATTAAATTTGATACATGTCATGTGTCACATTTTCAGCGGGAGTATGAAAATAGAATTCTCATTCCCAACTTTGGCCTGAAAAAAACCTTCAATCATTTTTATCCAACGAATGAAGGCCTCTTTTGGATATTTATATATGTAAGTTTTAAAAGGTAATTTATTTTAATATTATACTAAACTCAATTAAAATCTTATTATGATTCATTATATTATGCATAAGTTTGATTACACAAATTTTAATTAAATAATAAATCTTAATGTTTGCCTCAGACTCTCACATTTCTTACAAATTACTAAAAATTTTAGAACCCTAAAAAATATTAAAGCCATAATATTTAAGAAGTTAGTAAACCCATAAAACAAAAATTAAAACAAAATTGGAATTTTTTCATTACATCTTTTTGGGAAATTACAATATACAGTGTGAATGTGGACTACTGCCACAACTAGAGGTATACATTATGATTGTAATAGTATGAAAAAGAAACAAAACAATGTCAATGTGGGGTGACAAGCCTTGGGAAATCCTAGTGATTTTCTCCTCCACCCAAGTAGAATTCTATAGATAGGATTAACTTTGAGAATTCATGAAGCCAACTGTATTAACTCGCCTCTACTTCATCGAGGAAAAAACCATTTGCAGAGATAATCCTAGCAATCAACGCTCATTTCCTATGTCACTTCAACTTTCAGCATTCAAGCCCAACATAAAAGGGTGCTTGACCACATTTAGGCCTGGAAGGAGAAGCTTGGGGATTTCACTTGCCCAAGGGATCCCCACCCCTATTTCTGCAAATACGACAATATCAACATCATTGCCCAAGTACTCTTCTTTGAAGGTCTTCCTCAACATCATCAAAATGTTCACCTTTTCTCCTCTGAGGTTAATGAGAGAGGCCATAAATCAGGATGTAATGTCCATGACATGTGTCTATCTACATTTAGTATAAATCTCAACCCAACACATTTTCACAACCTTAATTATGAATGACCCACCCTCCTTACAAATTGACTCAAGGGTTTCATATGAAAAGGCTCCCAAAAAGGCCTTCTAGGTCACTTCAGATGTGCATGTATGTTGAATTGGAGTATTTGTCTAATTTCTAAATCCACTGATAGGAAAATTAAATTACCTTTAGATTGATCACCTAAACCAAACTAATTAGTAGCAAACTAATAGCCTAAACCAAAGCTAGCTACTAAACTTTATCTACTAGTCTAGTGACTTCCAAAGATGATTTGAGCAATGAGGAAGAAAGAAGCTCGATATTTATAAATAACCTGAATTGCCTAACAATTTCTTCTCTAACCCTATTCATTCATATGTCCTTCTAATTCCAATTGATATAAATGATTGAATCTTTGGAAATATTTCCCATAAATGCAAGATTGTAATATTGTTAAATCAAATTGGAAGTGGTGTGTGCAGAGTAAATAGAATAGAGAATGTCACTAATAGTGACAAGGCATTTATTTAATGTCCACTAGAAGTGGAACTGGGTGAAGGGAGATGTGTCACCATTTTGGAGAGTTGTAGAATATTGAAGTTTCGCTCAAGGCATTTGACCCAAAATAAAACTTCTATGTATGTATTATCCTAAGTAAGCTTAAGAAAAGTGTATTTAATGAATATTGTATTACACCAAAACACTTCTATTATAATCTTAGTGTAAAATTGTCAACTTATTAATTGAAAAAAACATATCACTTGAATCATAAACCAAATTCATAGAGAGAAAAGTGACAACTAGAAGACAAATTATCAACCTAAACATAAGACTATGTACCAAAATTATATAAAGAAAATTTAGATTTTTTTTAAATCTATACTCTCTAGTAGATTAATTTATAGATTATTTTCTATTTAAAACTTTTGGACCCTCTTCAATACAAGTGTTAGTATAAAAAATGCAGAAACAATATATATTAGGTAATGAGACAATATCGTATTACTATTACTTCTATTACGACTATTACTAAACTACTACAACAACTTGTACATGACCTTTATTTCATATTTTTTTAATTAATGTTGGGAATAAATTGAGGTGTTCTTTCCATAGTATAAAGGCCCAAAAAAGGCTACAAATCTAATTACAAGAGACCGCCTACAACAGATATGCCAAAATGACCTTTACAAAAACTATGAGAGAGATCTATAAAGAGAAAAAATGTCTCAATTGACAACAAATAACAATAAGACCTAAAAGACCATTACCAACAATGGCCGAAGACTATAAACAAACCAAAAGCCCACAACAAATTGCATACATACAATAGCATAGAGGAGCATTAACAATAGTGGAAACAAGCCAATTTTTTCCCATGTACACGATGCCACCATATTAACCATTACTTTTCTCCCCCAATTACTGCCCAAAAAAACCCGATACCTACACACAAACATGCCAAAACAAATCACCATGAACACCAATAGTTGTTCATTTTTTTTTTCTTTTTTTTAGTTTTCTTTATTGCTGATTGGTCCATTTGTCCAAAAAAAAATTCTAACGACTATTAGGGGGTCTTAGTGGTGAGTATTGGGAAAATGTTTTAAAATTACCCTTTTAGACCACCTCACACTCTATACAAAGAGCTCCGTAAACGTGGGAAATATGAAAGGTTAGCTTTAAACTCTTAACTCACCTACAAAGGTTCCTCAAAAAAATCAACAAATTTTGACATATAGATTAAAAACTATAAGTGCATGAAGTTAGCCTGAGTGGCTACTAGATGAGCCCACAAAATACAATAGCAAGCAACCCACAAGAGTGGTCATTGTCTATGCAGCAACGAAAATGCACTTAAAGTGACAAATTGTTTGCATTTTAAAATTAATTTGAAAACCACAAGACAATTGTTTTATGATATTTAATTTAATTTATAAATGAAAAAAAAGGTGCAATCTAATTGTTGTGTAAGCCATTTCGACAATGGTGGGGCAACGCTACAATGGTATTAGTGGCATGCATTAGGTCATCTTTTACATAAAGACTATGTCAAGTCATGGATTGTACCAAGACATGGGCATGGAAATCTAATTGGATTTGAATCATTTAGGGCCTGTTTGTTTGTTGACATAGGAATATAAAATTAGAATGGAAAATTGGAATAAGAATGGGAGTTGTGAATGGGAGTGGAAAAGATCAATCCCATTCTTGTTTGGTTCACTTGGTATTTGATTGGGAATATGTTGCTTCCTTGTTTGGTTGTAGAAAATTGAAATTGTAATACAATTAAGTTTATATTTTAATATATTATTATATTTGGTTAATTATTTCAATTTATTGTAAAGAAAATTATTATTTTTTCAATCTATTTTTTTCATTGAAGTTAATAAGAAATTGATTTATTTCAACATTTTTTAAATGAATAGATATAAACATAAAAATGTTATACACAATAATATACTCCTAGAATTATTAAAATTTCCTCATTTTTTATATACAAAATCATAAAAGATTTAGTCTCCATGATCATAATTAAGTTCTTTACAACAAAATGGTCATTTCATTACTAAAATTAGAATCACCATCACCAATAGTGTGTTTATAAAAACTAGAATAGAATTAAGTCTACATTGAAACGCAATTTCGGCTTTCACCATGGAACCAATCTCCCTAGCAGGTTTCTCCTGCATAATGCACAACTTGCAATCCTTCCTTTCTTCTTCTTTAGATTTTGATGTGGTTGATGTAGATAAGCCATCTTTGACCCACTCAAAGAAATTACAGCCATTGTCCCCTTGCATTTCAAAACTACATTAGGGCTTTCCACAATAATAAAATAAAAATAAACATATAAAAGATTAGTAACAACCTTTATTTTATTTGGACAACACAAAAACCTATGCCTAAGATTATTCTATGTACGTGACATCTTCATTGCTACAAGTCCAACACCACATCAACACATTTGGAAAAGTTGTCAAATCCATCGACCCTATATAAATAATGAACAAATATAATGAGAAATTACTGCAAAAGTGTATAATATATTTTCATATTTGTATTCAATGGACTATGGTGTGACTTCTCTGTCCAATCCTGCTAGCGATGAAAATACCTAGTGACTTATAGCTTTTGACGCATGATTATTAATTTATCTCAACAAAATGAATCTACATACACAACAGGGAAAATATTTTCATGCATTTCCTATAGCTTGGACTTCTAGGTGCAAATTGATGTCTAATAAGTATGCAATCTTTCAAATAATTAGATTAGTATAAGTGTGTTATTGTTATATCTCAACTGTATATTGTCATAAATGCTTGAACACTCTATAATATATAGTGTACCAATGCATGCATTTTCTATATCATAAAGCAACGATAGGATATGGAGCGATTGAGAAGCATAATTTATTGGGATGGTGTTTTTGCAGAAAGGGTGTTGACATCACTAACTTATTCCCAACCATATCACTTATACAATTGTTATTGATGACTATTATAGTGTGAAAAAGTTGCCAAAGGCATTGAGATTGAGGGAGTAAATGCCTAAAATTACCATGTTGAACAACCATGTTGCCTTAACGATTCCCTAGCAAACCAAGTGCCAAGCCTGCCTCCCCAAATATATATATGGTATGGGGGCTCAATTTTGTTTTGTGTCTAAATAGTTGCCTTATATTAGATATAGTAGGGGCAGTGATGACCTGCTCAGGCCTCACTCAAGCAGGCTACCCTTCCTTTCCTATATCTAGTAGGGGTAGGTGCATGTTGCTCAGGCAGGAAGCTTACTATTCTAAGTGTTGGTTCGGTAACATTTGATAGACTAGAACAATCAAATGGAAATAAAATTGTACTTCATAGTTATAATTGGAAGAAACCAATACATTAAAAATGGTAGCAGTAAATGAAAAATTGATCATGCACAAAATAGTAGCAGCAGATGAAAATATGATTATGCAAATAATTTATAATTGGAAGAAACCAATATATTTACAATAATGATATAAATGGTTGTAGATGAAAATCTAATCATGCACAAAATAGTAGCAATAGATGAAAATCTAATCATGCACAAAATAGTAGTAGCAGATGAAGATCTGATTATGCAAATAAGTTATAATTGGAAGAAACCAATGCATTTACAATAATGATATAAATAGTAGTAGATGAAAATATGATCATGCACAAAATAGTAGTAGCAAATGAAAATATGATCATGCACAAAATAGCAGCAACAGATGGAAACACAAACTAAACATGGAATGTTGTGCTAGGAAATCACTACTGCTCCTCTAGACTCATCTCTAAGAATCCCCAACCTTTTTTGGGTTCTAAAGTAAAAGAGTCATAAGCCACAATCAAAGTTTTTTGACTAAGTCCATGTATAGCCTTGAGGGTTGCACATGTAGCTAATATATATTACTTAGTTTCCTCTTTATCAACTTTGACAAGTTGAGATTCCCTCATGCCTTCCTGTATATCTTATATACTTTCACATATCACATCCAAAGAAGAAACCATGCTTGCCTTCCTCTTCTTTGGCCTCCTCGATGATAGTGCGGAAGCATTTTGTCTAAAAAATGTACTAGAATCATTCATCCCAAGGAACCCTTCATCAAATTTGAGAGTGCCATCCACATGTGTAGTGAAGCCCCCATCATCATCAATATCAAACACCTCATAACAAAGGTGCCCAACTTCATTCTGTTGAGCTGTTGTAGCTACAGTTCCATCAACAATGTCATTCCCAATAATAATGATTGCTAAGTCATTGTAATAGAGGAATGGTTGCCTCTTGTACATCCTGGCATTCTTGAAATCCTTTTGCTACATGAAGGAAAAATTAAGGTATTAGATATTCATCTTTCATTACTATTGATTAAGAGATATTTAACTTACTTACAAACATTATGTAGATTACATTACCTTTAACAACTCTTCCCATACACTATCATCAACATCCATGCACTAAGTAGTCTCGTTCCATGTGAAGCCACTCATATTTTTCAAGTCTTTCATCATTCAATAAGCTTGCTTCCATGTTTTCAATTTATTCTTGAAGTTGTCTCTTACTAGATTCATCTTTATATCCAAATTGAACAATGTTGGTCCAAGCTTCTTTCTAAAACGCCCCTTCTCCTTTTCTTCCTAATATGACTTGCTCAAGGATTATATTGAGCAATTTTTGCTCCATCTCTCAAGTCCAAACAACTTTCACATTTCTAGGTGAGAAAGAAACAACAATGACATGAACCCCCTCATCAATGGTCATCAAGAGATCGATGAATGACATTTTCAACAATTGTTAGCTGGAAAACAATAATTTAGATGCATAAAACAAGATAAAAATTTATAACATAATATTGGAGTATTAGACTATGTTATTTGAAGACCAAAATTATTAGAACAATGAAGAGTATTCCCAATCATACATATGAACAATATACTTGAAAAATCATTCAACTCTTAGATGTCTATTGCCTAGATAACATAAACCAACCAAAACTAAGTAGAAAGAAATTACTTTAAGATATCGATAGAAAGGCATAGGGTAAATGATTTAAAGAGTCAGTTGAGAGAATCTAAAGTATAGAATGATGGGTTCAAAACAAGATTAAAGTATATAGAAAATGAAATTTTAATGCTCTAAAAATCTTTGGAAAAGTCATACAAATAAGCAAGAGAAGCAAAGGATGATCAAAATCAAGCCCTATATTGCACTTCTACACACCTGAAGGAATTAAGGTAGAGGATACAAGCTAGAAGAGGACCTAACATGGGTCAAGGCTTGAGTGGCACGAGCCCTAGTCTGTCATGGCCACCAATTCCTCCTAAAGGTGTCAGCAATAGTGTTAGTGGAGCTCAGTCTTCAACCATTCGAATAGGGATGGGAGGGCCAACACGTTTAGGTGGGGGTATGATAGGAGGCCCAAGTGAATCTATTGGGCCACCTACTAGAAATATTGAAAGTGGAATAAATATTGGACCTCTAGACATTGTGGATTCTAATCTTGCTCATTCTCATGGAATTGGTGAAATGCAAACTCAAACAGTGCCACAACAACATCAAGAAATTTCTCACATGAGCCTCTATAAATTTCTTTGGTTATGCAACATGTCCAAGAAAATATGTTATTTTCTACTACTAACATGGTCATTATTTTATAACAGACACAATTATCACCTGATCAAGAGAAAGCCTTAATGCAACAAGTAATGAGCTTGACACTTGAGCAAATAAATTCATTACCTGGGGAACAAAGACAACAAATACTCCAGTTGCAACAAATGTTTTGTGGAGCAACTGACAGGACATAAAGAAATTTCAATTGTGTTCATTTACCAGTGTGGTAATGCTAAAGCACAAACCCCTCAAAATTGAACCAACAATTTGGATGACAAATTCAATGCCCACGAACATGAGGATTTGATTCTCGACTCCCCAAAATCTATGATTGAATATGCTGCAATATTTTATCATGTAGGAATATAGGAATTAGATTTGGCTCTGCAATGTGTGGAAAGTTTTATAATTTTATATAAATGCTCAAAAGGAACCTTTTTTATGTCTTCTCAAATAACTTTCTTGTTGCCTCATTCATATAAATATTGTATAGCTTTGCACAAGTGGAATACACTATATGAAGCATTTAAAAAACGAAATGAAGATTTATTGGGAAAGCTTAAACATGTTTAATTTTTAGAATTTAAATTTTAAACTTGTATTCAGTACAAATTAAATGTAGCCCTTAAATAATGTTTTATGTTGTAAATCTTGGCTCAGTAAAATAATCTCATTACCTCGTATTAACAATTTGGATTAGAGATCCTTAAGATGGCCTTCTGAATTATCTGCCACAATAAGGCGATCGAAGCTTATCATTTGAAGTGGTGTTTGTGTGGTGTTGTGAGGTATTAGTCACCACAAGATAATGTATTCTTATATGGATGACAAACTATTGTTTTAGAATTGAAATATAGCAAAATTTATTGAGAAGACAATACAACACACTTACATCCCTTTCAAACAAACATCAAATTTCTATAATACAGATGAAAAACTACTCATATGAAATCTTCATATAAATATTTCTTAAACACAACAAATGTCAAGGTAATTTAAGCATATCTATATTGTAGGTCATATTAAATTTGTCTGCCTCCATTTAAGTGCAAATAAATGTTTATGTTTTTTGGTACAATTAAGTGCAAGAGTTGTAGTCTTCCTACGTCTTTCAAGCTATTTCATCTCAAAAATTTGTCCAGTCATCTCTATCTCATTGATTTATCCCATAAGTCTTAAGAATTGGCACATTTATCAGAGCACGATCATCATCATCTTCTAATTTCACTTTGGATGGAACACTGTCCTCCATCATAATGAAATTGTGTAGTATGGTGCATGCTAATACAATCTTTGTTTGGGTCATAATATTATAGGATGTCGCATGCCTTAAGATAGGAAATTGTTGCTTCAAAAGACCAAATGTATGCTCTATTACATTCCTAAGAGAGGAGTGTCAGTGGTTAAATAACTCTTGAGGACTACTGATCAGGTTCACTCTATAAAACTCTTTTAGGTCATGATGAGTATATCATTATGGAGCAAGAAACCCAAGTACATTTAGGTATCTGGCATCAACTAAATAAAATTTTCCTACGCAAATAGAAAAAATGTTATAGTCAAAATATAGCCTAGAAGTTTATATTTGATACAATCATATAAAATATGAATTAATATACTAGGAGGAACCACAAGTGGATCTTCTCTAGAGAGAGCCAAAGCAAGCACCTGACTATCTGCAGTAGACCCTTCCCAACCAGCAAAAACATATTGAAACTTATAGTCAAATGAACAAATACCTAAAACATTTTGTCACAAGTTGCCCTTTCTATCGTGATTTTTTGCTTCATTTTCCACTTCAACATTAACTGGCACATGGGTTCCATCAAGTGCACCGATACAATCCTATAAACATAAATAGTATTATCAAATACACATTAATATTATTGATTCTATAGCAAAGAAATACATGTTGTTATGATATTTACCTTGAAGAAAGGATCAAATCAGTCCTTCCTAATGATTTCTAGATGAGTGGTTGGAGCAGGCGATAAAAGATAATCTTTATGTAATGCTAAGATAGCTTTCAAGACCTTATGGAAGTATCAACTCACTTTCTCTCCTAAATGACCAAAGTTATCGCCAATCTTACAATTCCTTAACTTATTGCCAAGTGTATGCAAGAATGTCGCAAGTTGTTCTTCTAATGTTTACTATATCTTGAATGCTCCCTTTTTGTCTTAGAATTTTGGCCAAGCGAAAGAAGGCTACTCTAGTCATGTGTATTTGGTCATGGCAATCTATGTGTTTAGAATAGATAATATGCTTATAAAAAGGACATACAACTCTTCTTCACTTATGCCCTTGTCTTCTCCCTTCTTCGTAAGATGCTATTATGTATACAACAAGGGTGGCAAGCAAAACAACAAGCAAGCACATGACATTCAAATTCCTAATAATGGCTCCTTGAACTTCAACATCATCAATAGGATCCATAAAATACCTAGAACCACAATATGGACTACATATTTCAAAAATATACAACACAAAGAAAGAAAGATTATGACAGTAAGGAAGCATAACTTCTTCTCCCAACATCCAACATCCACCATAACTTATTCTCCCATGGAAACCAGAAATAATGATAATATATGAAACAACAATAATATATCAAACAACATCTACTATTCTAGCAATGCAGGTGGTATGTTCCTATAAGCACTTATGTTCAGACAGTAATAACATTGTGTATATTCAAAAAGTCACATCTGTTGGTCATTTTTGAGAAATAACAACAGTATAATTGTTTTTACATGGACTATGCTATGGAGAAGGTAATACTTCTTCATCATGGAGCCAGTTTTTGATCCATTTATAGATCATTTACAGTTCCAATAATACTTCTAAAACATCATTAAAATAGGTAAATGCATAGCACACTCAATCATCATATTTTATTAATATACTAATGTAATACCAGATAATTTATTGGTTGTAAAATATGTAGAATACATTTTATATGATTGAATTATATATTTATATGTAAAATCTAATAGCATTTTCTCCAATGCATGTTTATATGTAGGATCAAATTGTTTAGAAAGAAAAAGTAAAACTATGCAACTCCCATGTGGTACAAAATCAAAAACTCCCATGAAAATGTTATTAAAAAAGATAGCATCTGCTATCAAATTTTTGTTTTCACTAAATAAAGCCACACATTTCTCTAATTGAAGTCCAAAGATCCAAGTCAAGAATCCCTAAATTTCATATGAATTAAATATTGAAAATGTAGTATAATAATTAGAACTATGACAGGTGATCTTAGACTTGAGAGATTATGAATGAAAAGGCTATCTACAGTCATAGTCTTTGTGTAACATAGGGCATTGTAAACATGTTTTTAGTAAACATTTTCTCCAGTGAGTTGTTTTTTTTGAAATGGGATTCAACATGAGAACTTGTAAGAGTTGTTTAAAATCTAGTTGACAAAGAACCTTCTTCAATGACTTTAAAGAGTTGTATATTAATTCTTCAAAGTGAGTATAGTTGGGTTGTTGATTTCTCTGTGACTAATATATCTTGTGGAAATAAAAGTGGAATATAGTTTGAATCTATTAAATATTTATTTTAAGATTTTGAGTGAGCTAATTGTTATGACTATCACTTGCAATTTACTATATAGAAACTTGGAACAGAGTTAGATTTTATAGCAATTCAGAGTAAATCATAACTATATCTATGTTTATGATCTACTATCACCACTAGGTAACTAGGATAGATCTTGTTGAAATAACATACAATTCCTTATGCAAGATTACTAGTTTTGGTGAGTGGTCATGGCATTGCTTATTTGTGTTGGGAACTTAATTAGATAGGTAATGTCAAAGTCAATATGTAGGATTCATTTCTATAACTATTTACTACAAAAAGTTTGGTCTTCTTTTAGTTGGTACCCTACTTGAGCTGCTTAGGTTAGGTCACAACAGAATTGTTAAACTATAGCCTCTCATTGCTTATTTTTTAGTCCTTGGGACTAATATGATCGATGTTGGAGTGCAGGAGTTAAGTTATTAGCCTCTCACTGATTGTTTAACAACTAGGTATAGAATTGTTGTTAGCTTGGAATGGTAGTGATAGAGAACTAATTGAGTAAAGTTTAAGCCTTTGCTAGATTTTTTCTAAATCAAAGATTGTGTAAAATGAGTGTCTTAAATATTAACCAATGCATTAGTTCATAAAACTTAACAAAAACATTTGAGTAGTTTTACATATTAGAATTCATATTTTACCACATAATAGATGCAATTATCCTAAACACCTTCAAGCACAATTGAAGTACTTCCAAAACTCGATGATACATTTCTTGTCTTCTTCTATTCACGCAAAATTCAATAGTATTGGAGATGAGCACTTGATCAAAATACTTGTATACTACTAATCTCTACTATTTCTAAGTTTGATCTTACCTCTCTATTTTTGTAGCCCTCTCTGCTTGAAATTTTTTCTGGACAGTTATATCAACATACCCTAATATTTTCAATAATTGTTGAAGGAAAACAAAATTTTATTAATCTCACACCTATCAAATTTTTGAGAGATCTCCCATCTGCATCTGTATGTAGCCAAGGAACCCACTATTGCCTCCAGCTGATTTTTCCTCGCTAGGGTTGCTCCATGATAATCATTTATTATCTTCAATTTATCCATAGATTTCTCCATTATATCTCCATTCAGGTGACTCACTAGATTCTCAAGCATGCCTTCTAAACTTGCTTTAAAACTCCTTATTAACACCACATCCACTGCATAATTAATCAATCCAACAAACCTCACTTTTGTCAATTGCTCGACAAATGTTATATCTTCATATTTCAAACCAATAATCTCTTCCTTCAAACTATCAATTTTTGCCTGGCAAACCTACAAAATATTTTGGATTGAGTAAACTGAGTGTCAAAGATGGGCAAGCAAAGGGATAAACATAACATATGAAGTCCAAGACAATAGGAATGACTACAAGGCTGGTGCTCTGAAGGAGGGGATGAAAAGGAACTATGTTAAGGATTACGATTATGTAGCCATTTTTCATGGATATGTCCAACCAGAGCCAGACTACCTATGGAGAACAATTTCTTTCCAGATGCACAGTCCTAAAGTGAATTTGGTTAGAAGTCATTCTTCTAAGATCTAATGGTTATGTAGTTGTACCATTGATGGTCTCAATTTCTTTCTTCTTTTGTGTTTGTTTAGCTTTAGGTATTTCTCACTCTCTCTTTTTGTTGTTGTTGACTTGAGATTGAGTAATGATGTAATTGTTATGGAAGAGTGCTTCACTTTTCTTGGCAATAAATCCCCCTTCCTTGTTTTGTTGGGGTTAACTAGAATAACATTTTTGCTTAACCTCAACTTTTTTAAATGTCCATGGTTAGTTTACTCTGGAACTTTATGGATAGTCGACAATTTCAGTTGAATCTTTCAATAGGGCAAGGGAAGAACCTTATCATGATATTATCATATTTCCCAATATTAACGGTCCACATTCATCAACCTGCCCTTTGGTTTCCTAGTTTTCTTGCTTCCTTTTTAGCTTTCTTTATTATTAGTTATTTATCTTTATAGCACACATTCAGATGATGTGTTTTTAGCCATGTACGAGGTTAATGTTGATATAATATTATTTTGAAGTGAAGAATCAGTAATGGAACAATCAATATATTGTCAATGATGTCAAACATGCTACCTACTGGTGAGACAATTGCTTTTTGGTCTAAAAGCTATCATTTAGTTGATTGATGAAGAGGATTTGAAAAGAAGAGATAACAATAGCACCTAGAGAAAGGTTGAGTTATTTGGTATGTAAAAGAATCCCTAAGACCGAGTAAGACATTGATACTACAGTGTATTGTTTATCTACTTAAAGTCTAAAATGAAAGATTACTCAAGTTAAGACTAGAAGATGAACAAGTATGAAAAGTGTCTACTAAGCCTTGTCAAGCAGTTAATGCAAGCTGAGCAAAAATTAGTGGAAGCTGAGTGAAAAATAAGAAGTGTCGAGCAAAGATAAAAACAATGCAAGTTGATGATTGTCAGTATATGCTGAGTAAAGTTTAGTTGATGTTGAGCATCAATAAACTTTAGTGTTCACTGAGTAAAATAGTGTTCACTGAGTGAAAGAATAGTATAGAAGTCGAGTGACAACATATTGATGCCGAGTGCTAGTATTATATCAAATCGTAGATTTGAGGAATTTGAGCCAACTATTTTATTTTCTTGAATTGTGTGAAGCATGTGGAAGATAACTATGATGAGTTGGTGACACATAATTCAATGTAAACTATTTTTAGGAAAATTTAAGGAAGATTGAGGAAGAAGTTTCTAGAGGAACCAAATGGAAAAGTGGGTAGATTCATTGTATCCTACCCAATCCTACTTAACCCTAAAATGGACAATTGTGGTTAAACAACAAAAGATCTTAAATCTCTATTTATAGAGAGAGTTGGTTAGAAGAAAAGGTCTTCATATGCAAGAACCTAAGGAAGACAAGGAGTCTAGGGTATTGCTTCATTCAATGACCAAATAGAAGAGACTGCAATTGGCATGCAAAGCAATAAGGCTTAAGAGTATGGATGCTTGAAGGGTGGACAAGCTATCATAGTTGAAGTGTGTGAATGCCAAGCATAATGGAGTATTGAAATAGATATTTGTAATCTACAAGTGAGTTGTAATTTATTATCAAATCAAACCTCACTACTACTTTCTAATCATTGTATCAGTCTAGGGTAAATCCTTTGGATTAAGGTTGACCTAACAACCATTTGTAAATCCTTTAACCGGGTGACATTCCAAGTGAATGGTCTAAAGTCCTCTAACAAGGCCCACTCCTAATAGGGTGACTAAAATTATTTAACTAGTCTTATAAAGAATTCCAACAATTGGTACCAAAGCGCCATGGTGCTTAAGAGGACTAGTTTGAAGGTACTAGAAGCAAAAGATCAAGATGTCAAAAAGAGAGGTACCCAAGCTTAATAAAGAGAACTTTCCTAGATGAAAAAGTTTGATGAAGCTACACCTAAGAGGTCTTGGAGACCATGCACAATCTACCATCACCTCTGAGCATGTCAATCTTGTTGGAGCCCTAACTGTTGATGATCTAGAAAAAAAAAAAACACAATCAGGCAATGTTGGAGATTGCCTCTGCCCTAAGTTATTCTAAGTTTGATGACATCAAGGATTGTGATATTGCAAAGAAGATATGGAATTCTCTTCACACTATTTATGGAGGAGATGCAAATGTTTTAAGAGCCAAATCTTAAAGTCTTAGAGGTAAGTTCGATGACATGAGGATGCAAGAAGGTGAGAATGTTGCTCAATATTTCTCTAGAATAAAAGATGTTGTTAATGCTATAAGAGGAGCTACTGATAAAATTGATGATGAGATTGTATTAAGAAAAATATTGAGAACACTACTTCCCATCTATGCTATTAGAGTTTTTGCCATACAAGAATTGAGATGTGTACTAGGTTCTAATTTGACTCTTGAAGGTTTAGTAGGTAGGCACACTGCCTTTGAGCTCTCTAATTTTGAGAACTTCAAATATGACAATGTTGAACCTACTTTGAAAGCTAAACTATCATTAAAAGAACCTAAAAAGAAGAAGAAAAGGGTCAAATATGTTTCTAGTGATAGTGATGCAAATGAGGAGGATGTAGAACAACTTGAAGCATTGCTAGCAAGGAGATTTCATAGAGGCAAATGAAAATTCAAAGGTAAGTTACCTATCATGTGTTTTAATTGCAATGAGGTTTTTAATTGCAATGAGGTTGGTCATATTATTGCTAAATGTCTAGAGAAGAAAAATAATAGAAGTGGAGAGAAATATAGAAGTAAAAGAGATGAGGATAACAAGGATTACAAAGACAAAGACAAGAAGTCCTGCTACATTGCAGAAGAGGAAACTAGAGATAGATCTAATGAACATGATGATGAAGTGGTGTATGTTGCAATCAATAATTATTCTGATGAGGATGAGGCAACTGCACTGATGTCTTATGTGAACAAGAGTAACAGATGGATCATTGATAATGGGTGTTCACATCATATGACTAGAGATAAAAGTAAGTTTATTACCTTGAATTATTATGATAGAAATAGTGTAAGGTTTGGAAATGATGCACCTTGTCTGATAAAAGGAAAATTATCTATCAAACTCACAAAAAAGATCTTGTGTGATAATGCTTATTATGTTGAAGGATTTAACTATAATTTTTTGAGTGTGTCACAATTGAATAATTTAGGTTGCAAAGTTATGTTTGAGAACAAGATAGCTAAGATTTATGATATCGATGGGAAACTAATTGGGAAAGGTGATCAAACTAGAGGTAATCTATTTTATCTTGATATGAATGATGCTACTTTTCTTGTTGTAGAATTTGATGATGTGTGGTTATGGCACAAGAGGTTATGTCGTGTTAACTTTGATAAATTAGTGAGTATCAGTAACATGAAAAGATCAGAGGTTTTCCTAATTTGAAGAAACTTGGCAATATAATTTGCAAACAATGTCAGTTAGGAAAGATGACAAAATCTAGTTTTAAGAGTAAGACTCACACCTCTAAAGAAATTCTTGAGATTGTTCATACCGATTTGTGTGGACCAATTAATGTGAAAAGCTACAAAGGTGACAAGTAAATTATCCTATTTGTTGATGATTATTCTAGGATGATGACAGCTATGTTTCTGAAACAAAAATCTCATGCTTTCTAAATGTTTAAGAGGTACTTAGCTAGAGTTGAAAAGAAGACAGGAAAAAGATTGAAATGTTTGTGATCTGATAGAGGTGGAGAATTTACATCAAATGAGTTTGAAATGTTCTATAATGAAAAAAGAATCAAAAGACAACCATCTGCACCTAGGACCCCTCCACAAAATGGGATTGCTGAAAAGAGGAATAGATTTATAATAGACTGTGCTAGGACACTCATGATGGAGAAGAATGTTTCTTTGAAATGCTAGAGAGAGGTTGTAAGTACTGTAATCACCTAAAAATGGTCATCTAGACTATTAGCCCCCTTCTTAGCATTTTGGCTAAATTAATTTAATCATTTACCTAAGCCAAATTGCTAATAATCAATTTATTTGATTATAACCTATAGTTTGACTATGCTATCCTAAGTTCATTATTTGATTAAAAGAACATGTCCCCTTTTAATTAAATAAAAGACCCCATTCTTCTAACCCACTTAAAGTGCACACATAAAGTCCTTTTTCTATTTTGCAATTAAAAGAAAAGGCTTTGTGACTTTTGTCTTATATGACAAGTCAACTTATATTCTATTGGTTGACTTGTGTGTGCACATGGATCACTCCTCTTTTTGAATTCCACCGTTGATCATCCACCATCTTCATCTTGATCTCTACCGTCCATACATCTTTAAAAGGGAGAGAGCTTTCCCCCTCAATCGATCCTCATTTTGAATATTGTTATGCTACAGGTTTTCTAATAGGTTTCTTTGGAGCTTTGTGGAGAACTTCTATTTCTTGTCTACATTCTCTCATACCATAGCATTTTAGCTTAGATTCATGTTGCATGTTAGTTTAGCTTTTCTTTTGCAATAATCTATCTCACATAGCTTAATATTTGGATTCTGAAACTCTCATACATGTTTTAGCATAGCTCCACTTTGCATCTCATTCTAGCTTGATTTTTATTTGCATTGCATTCTTGAGGAACTCCTTGGGACATTTGCATTCTTGCATCTTGTCTTTGGAACCTCCCATTGCATGGTTTACTAGCAAAAAGAGTATCTCTAAGGTTCATCTGAGAGCCTTCTTATTCTTGAAATATACTCTCTTGCACTCTGTGGATAGGGAGCTCTAAGCCGGCATCCAAGCATTCCAAACTCATGGAATCATTTGGATAGAAGGGTTTAGAGTGGGACACTTTCGAGTGTACATTTTTGGCGCCCACCGTGGGGCTTGAATCAAGTTTCTAGCTCCATTTGCTTTTATTTTTCATCTCTAATTTTTTACAGCAACATATTGGATCTAATCAAATCCTTTTGTAGAATTATCACTTTGGTTTTAAGGCCAACCCATAAGTAGATTGGTTTGAAGGCCAAAAACTTAGTTGGTTTAAAGATTTGATCATATCTTTTAAACCACTTGGAGTTTAGTTCTGAAATTTTTTTTGCAGGTTGGGTATGTGCTCAAAATGTCTCAGTCCGATTTTCAGACCATTTTAACATGATTTTTTGGGAGTTATGAGTTTTTCTTTGTGTTTCATAAAAAGTCATTTTTGATCACAAATCGGCGAATTTTTCAAAAAAACTTACATTTCAGAAAGGGTTTTCAATTCTATTGGGGGTTCTTTCTTTGTGTTTTGAATTTTGAAGTCGTATTAAGGATCAAAAACTCGATTTGATAAATTTGACCTGTTTTAAAAAAATCGATCTCTAGAGCGCAAATGAAGAGATTTTTTTAAATTTCTTGCATTTTTGGAAAGCTCTCTGATTTTTAATAGGGGTCTCTTCTTTTTATTTTTATTTTTGGATACGAAATCATAGCAAACAAGTCCAATCTTGTTGACTAGGTCAAAATCAAAGAGTAAAAATGAGAGCATTTGTGATTAACTTGCACTTTCTTTGCATGCACTTGGTTGGAAGATAAATTGGATTTTTGAGGCAACTCACCACTTTTTATTATAGATTTTTATGTTATTTCACACTAACTTTTGGTGCTAACAAGTTGTGATTACAGGTTGTCATCCTTATGAAAAAAAATTGAAACATTGCATAAAAAGAATGCATGTCAAAGCTTCAAATGTGCAAGGGCTACTAACATTGTTTGCAGGGCTGCCCAAAGCATAAAAACTCAAAAAATCTTGCTTTTTTGTTTTCATGTGTGGCATTGACTAATTGTTCATTTTTCATAGGCACATAAAACTTGTGATTGGAGTCTTTTGGTAATAGGAGAGTATGCTCTTCACCCTTGTGGTGAATCATAAATCTTGACTTGCCATTTGGTTTCAAAAGCAAGGGGTAACTAAATCTTCTTGGCGTGTTTGGGAGAAAATGATTGGAATAGGAGAGTATGCTCTTCACCCTTGTGGTGAATCAGAAATCTTGATTTCTAAAAGTTGATCCACTTTGTGTAGTTAGAATCCTTTAGAGGGCCTGCTCTCGGACAACCTGAGAGGAATGACCCAAGTGAGGACAAGCTGATTACCTGGCTCTTCCAACCCACTATAAACTCAAGGCTACCAAGGACACAAAACTTTGGTAGACGTAGTGTTTGTCTTTGCCTAGTGTGATCGCTTATGGGATTTCGACCATAGGGAGATCACTAGGCAAGAATGCTTAAGGTACTCTTGTGATCGCGAGATCGGTTACTCATCGCAAGGTGAGGTGTCCCGTAATTGGGAGCAAGAGGAACACTATGAACGGAAGCCCGATCTAAAAACCCTAAGTTAGTAACTACCCTTTTCAGCCGCTCAACTTCTTGGTGCAAGGATCGATCCTAGTGGACTACCCGGATCACCCCAAGATTTACACTCACCATATGTGTTCCCTTGGTTGTGCTTATGGCACTTCCATGACAAAGCCAATATCTCTTGTGGGAAACCACTTGGTGTGAGGCAAAGGAGCATCAAGCGTGGGCCAAGTTGTTGAGTAATGAACCATGTCTTTTAGGTAGATATTGCTTGATGTGTTCTCGAATGTGCTAGACCTGTGAAAATCTTTTGAACATACACATGAAAATAATTCTAGGGATTTCTTTTGAGACCTCAAATATGCTTGTGTCATGCAAGGTTGCTTTGTCCTTTGCTTGATTGTTTGAAGAATACTCCATGTGTCACTATCTTTCTTGGAAAGAAATTATTTTTGAACATCAAACTTGCTATGCTATCAACTATTGTCAAACATTGTCAACCAAGTCAAAACATCAAATGCAAACATTTTCTTTTGTTATTTGCTAAGGGGAGTCTCATCATTTGATTTTTATTTTCTATGTCTCTTGTTCTTGAACATGCTTAAAGTGGCTCTTTGGTCTTAGTGCTCTTGGTCTTTTTTTCTTCATGGTCTATGTCCGCTTGCTAGTTATCCTTTTTCTGAAATGGTTACCTTGATTTCTTGACTACACTCTTGGGTTGGGAAAGTTGTTCACTTGTCACCTTGCTTGCTCTATCTATTTGGCTATTTGGGCATCTTGCCTAGCTATTGACTTGAGTCATTCATGTCGTAAGTTTCTTGGACATATTGTTTGACAAGTCACTTTAATCTCTCTCTACTATATTGGCAAGTGAATAATCTACCTCTATAGTTTGGACATCAAGTTATCTTGTGTCACCCTATTAGCTTCCTCCAGTCTCCTTCATGCTTGATTATCTATCTACCACTATGGAATTCAAAGCTTGTGCTACCAAACCTCAACCAAATCTAGATGATCATGATATCTTCCATGTCACTAAAGAGTTTCAAGATCTATATGTGCAATACAAAGAACTAGAAGAGACAAATGATCTTTCTTACCTTCATCTATGTAAGCGCATGACAGAAATGAAGTCTAAACTTGAGAAAAGGTTAGAGGAGAAGATTGCATCATTACATGAATCTTCCTTAAGGTCTTCACATGCATGTGAGTCACCTTCTTTGAGGTCATCCTCTTCTTCTAGGTCTACATGCTCTACTTCAAGACATCAAATGTCTTCATCTTCTAGATCTAAAGACCTCTTTAGAGAACAAGCAAGTGATACCTCCTTTGAGCCTATGCCAAAATTTCATGATGGACCTATCTTTGACCAAGATAATAATGAAGACATGGATGCATTCTATTCACTTGAGAAACAACCAAAGGACTGTAAACATACTTTTGATAGAACTTTTTCTCCCTTGGAAGATTCTTATGATGACACTTTGCAAAAACTTCTTAGCAATAAGATCATCATGTTACCAAAGTCTAGCTCATATGGAAACCCATTCTTGGATATCTATTGTGCTTATCATCAAGATAATGAGCATAGTACTTCAGATTGCATTGAACTAAAACATAAAATCCAAGATCTTATTGATAATGGAATTATTGATACCTCTAATGATTCATGTGATGAGGATACTTTTCTTGAGCAAGATTACATTAATAAACCTATGTCTAGTAGCAGCTCTATTACATCTTCCACTTCTTCCAACACTCGTGCATCTCCCAACACTTCAAAGCTTTCCAACATACCTCCATCAAATAAAGAACCTAATGCTTTCCACATTGACTACGTATATCCTCAAGGGCTACCTCTAAAAGAAACTCAAGCTAACCTTCACTCGGCTACAAACCTTTTCCATGCTACTAATCCTAAACATCCTCAACCTTCATGCACTACTATGCCTAATCCAAACACTACTCCATTCACTTTTCATTCTCCCTTGTCCTTGGAAGTGGCTCCATGTCAAGAGGACTCTCAAAAAGAAAAATCTATAAATGTTAAGAAAGATCAAGATCAAGCACCCTTTCATCTCTTTCAAGATTTTTCCCCTCCATATCCTATATCTTGTCCACCTCCTAAGTATGATGAAGATACCACTTCCATTATCTCCCTTGAGCTTACTGAAAATTATGAAAAAAGTTCACTTCATATGCTATCCAAAGCTACTTGTCAAGATCAAAGTGTCCCCTCATGTTCTACTTCTCCATATCCACTTCAAAATTGTGCTCAACCTTCAAGTGCTCCTATTAAAAATGTTGCTCCTATCAAAGCTACTCATGAGTCTATTGATTTCTTTGACCATGTTGCTCACTCTAAAGATGTTGATATCCCTTTTCACTATCCCTTTGCATCTTCTAAATCTATCCTTGGTCCTTATCCATCTAAGCTAAAGCATTCAAACCTTCCATCCATATTGGGGCCTTATGTTCCTCCATCTCCTACATTCACTCCTAGCTCATTACCTAACTCTCCTATAATATCTCAAGATCAACAAAGACGCTCATCCTTGATGAATTTTCACCCATCTATAAATCTGAACCAGTCATATCATCCTTATTCATCCACAAATCCCAAGTCCTTTGGAAGTGAGAATAAACATAAGAATCCATTGAAAAAGAAAGATCACTATGTCCCATCTAATCGACATGTGAATGCTAAGAAGGAGAATGCACAAAAGAGACCACAAAGGTCCACTATTAAAAAAGCTAAATCAAAGAAAATATGGGTTCCTAAACCCATTATTGAAGAAATGTGTTTTGAAGTATCCAAAGGAAAATCTAAAGCTATATGGATTCCCAAGTCTCTTTTAGAAGACTTGAATATTGAAAATACTTCAAAGTTGACATTCAAGCTTCCAAAGGCTTCCATTCCATCTTCTTCAAAAAATCTTCCTAAAAATATTCCAAAGCCTTCCACTCCACTTTTTTCCAAATCTCTTCTACCACCTCATACATCTAAACCTCAAGCTACTTCATCCATGATTCCTCCATCATTCCAATACCCTTCAAGGTGTGTGTCAATGTTGATCTTGTACAATATTTCAACTACCCTCATGAAATCCTCTAAAGCTTACACTAACTTTCTATACATGAACTATTATCCTCCATATACTCTTCCTACTACCATTTCTCTTTCATCACCCTATCAACATTTTTGAGCATACCTTTCTATGGTCTTGGCTTATCATGACTTATCTTTTCTATAGGAGCATTATCTACATTCAAACAGCTTTAGCTCTTTCTAAAAATTTTTAAAAAAAATTTTAAAAAAAAAAGAAAAAGAAAATGTGCCTTGGTGAAAACCACTTCTTGTGGCACCTTGGTAGCAAAAGTAAAGAGAAATAAATTTCTCCTATGGTGAAAACTACTTCTTGTGGCACCTTGGATAAGTACCATGATGAAAACTTGGCAAATAGGCATCATGCGTAATTCTTCCATCATTAATCTATCCCCTCTTCTCTCTTTGATCTTCACAATGTTAAGCTATCTTTGCATATTGGCTATCTTATCCATGAGATTCTCTATTTGTGTTTTCTCATTCCCTCATAACCTCCATCTTGAGCTTTATTTTTATTGCTCTATCCCATCACTATACTATCTAGTTGACCCCTTGGTCTTGATCATAATAAATGAAACATGGTTCTAATAGGTCTCCTGACATGGCTACTCTTTTGGACTACACGCTTTCATGCTATCTTACTCATTAGCTTCCATCACTTATCTTATATGCTATCACACTTGTTGGCTTCACCGCTTATCCTACACGCTATCTTTCTCATTACTTCCATTGCTTATCCAAAACATGCTTCATATGACTAATTCACCTCTTTCCCTAGCTTGGGTACTCTTGAGGAGTCAGTTCTTGAGGATTACTTTCACTTGTTTCATACTCTTTTTTCATCCATCTTTGCTTATCCACTGGCTCGTTGCTCCATCATATCCTATACCTTGCTAGACATTGGGAGAAAATGATGTGATCTTGCTTGAGAACTAGTGATATCTAAAACCTTCTAAAAAATTCAAAAAATCATATATGATGTGGAAAAAATCCTAAAAATCAAAAAATATCCTAAAAAAAGATCTTCTTAGTGAAAACCTAGCAATAGGCACTTTGATGTATCACCAAAAAGATCAAAAATTCAAAAATACAAAAAATTGAAAAATGTCCTGAAAAAATCTATCAAGTGGTGAAAATCTGGAAACAGGTGCTACTTGAGACCCTTGCACCTCTGTCTATTAGTCTCAATCACCCATTTTGCTACACATTTCCTAACTTGGAATTGTTTCTTGTCCTCATCTCAGGGGCATAGCTACTTAGCCTTTTTGAGGTATTCTTGTGCATTAGGGTTTCTTCGACAACTCACAAAATAGTGTTTCTCAACACTACCCCCACCCACTTTAACATCAAGTGTTTTTCAACACTTTTCAGATAGTTTACCTACGGTCTTCGATGTCGCAATATTTCTCACTATCAGAATCAAGTCTTGAAGAAATGGCCAAGTGACTTACACACACGCACTTTAACACTTAAATAATTGAGCTATGCTAATTTTTATCTACTTTGTGTGTTGTCTATGATGATTTCTTTGCCATGTGTTCCCTCCCTAATAGTCTTTCGAGGATGTCATTGACTAGAAGACTGGGGGCATGGGACATATTTTCTTGATTTCTGCTTGTGGGTATACTTTGTTTGTCTATAGTGTTGTAATCATTTATGCTTGTCCTATTCAACATTTTGACTTACAAATGTATCATCCTTGACTATTTCGCAAGACCACACTCAGGGTTTATCCTAGCACTTATGCCTTGATACAGGTGTAATCTTGCTAAATTAAACTTAGGGAATCTAATCACGTAGTTATCTTGACTTACATGTCTTTGATGCTTAGATTGGATTTCCACATACCTATCTAATCTCAATCATATTCATATCCTCATAGTTATACTAGTGATGGTTGTATGATCTCATGATGTCCCTAATAAATGTTCAATGATGAAATTAAGAGTCTAAATGTTATGCACTTCTTGCTAGTAAACCACTTTTCATATTAGCTTGCATTTTAGGTTCATTTTCTAGATTAGTCTTGCATTCTTGCATATGGGGAGAGCTCTCTCTTCATCTTTTTTGTGGACATATCAGCTAACTCCTTTCATATATTTCTTTACTTTCTTCTTGTTCATGTCTTTTCACCTTCTTAATCTTTCACTTCATCTCTTTTCTATCTTATCATCACATTATATAAAGTTTTGACCTCTTAAATAATTTCAACGTCCTAGATTCATTTTCGGGATCAAAATCCAAATTCGAGTTCATCTTGATGGTCAAAATTGTCTTTTAAAATTCTACTTTCTTCTGAGCAGTTAGCTGACCTTTTGAGGTCTAATCTCTGAATCATCACTGGGGCATCTTCATTTCTTCATGTCTTCATCATTTCGATACTTCATATCTACTTAAATTCACTATTTCATGTCTAAAATCACCTTTCTACTCATTTCGACCTTATTTTTATGCTATATCCTTCAAGGTCAACTCTAGTCAAATTGGGGCATTTTATCAATTTTTATATATATAGTCATTCTTGGGTTCTAATCATCTATCTGTCATCTTGGACATTGCTATATTCTATTTTTCTCATTTCTAGCCAGTTTTTGCATCCCCTTACCTCATTTTAATTTCGATCCCGAGGGGGCAGAAATACTCTATCACTGCTTAGGAGCATTTGTTTGATCTTCTCACTTGCTCTCACTCTATCCACTTTTCTAAGTGTTAGCATTCTTCTTGAATTCTGACATCATCTTTTCCTAGTGTTCAGTACTACCACTATCAGGTTGTACATTCAGGACTTGTTATCTATTTCTGCATTTCACTCTTCGGAATCAGACATCTATATCTACCACTACCTACTTGGCTTCAATTTTTTTTGACATAATGTGTTCCTAGATCGATCACGCATTAGTCAAAGAGGGGCAAATGTAATCACCTAAAAATGGTCATCTAGACTATTAGCCCCCTTCTTAGCATTTTGGCTAAATTAATTTAATCATTTACCTAAGCCAAATTGCTAATAATCAATTTATTTGATTATAACCTATAGTTTGACTATGCTATCCTGAGTTCATTATTTGATTAAAAGAACATGTCCCCTTTTAATTAAATAAAAGACCCCATTCTTCTAACCCACTTAAAGTGCACACATAAAGTCCTTTTTCTATTTTGCAATTAAAAGAAAAGGCTTTGTGACTTTTGTCTTATATGACAAGTCAACTTATATTCTATTGGTTGACTTGTGTGTGCACATGGATCACTCCTCTTTTTGAATTCTAGCGTTGATCATTCACCATCTTCATCTTGATCTCTACCATCCATACATCTTTAAAAGGGAGAGAGCTTTCCCCCTCAATCGATCCTCATTTTGAATATTTTTATGCTGCAGGTTTTCTAACAAGTTTCTTTGAAGCTTTGTGGAGAACTTCTATTTCTTGTCTACATTCTCTCATACCATAGCATTTTAGCTTAGATTCATGTTGCATGTTAGTTTAACTTTTATTTTGCAATAATCTATCTCACATAGCTTAATATTTGGATTGTAACACTCTCATACATGTTTTAACATAGCTCCACTTTGCATCTCATTCTAGCTTAATTTTTATTTGCATTGCATTCTTGAGGAACTCCTTAGGACATTTGCATTCTTGCATCTTGTCTTTGGAACCTCCCATTGCATGGTTTACTAGCAAGAAGAGTATCTCTAAGGCTCATCTGAGAGCCTTCTTATTCTTGAAATATACTCTCTTGCACTCCGTGGATAGGGAGCTCTAAGTCGGCATCCAAGCATTCCAAACTCATGGAATCGTTTGGATAGAAGGGTTTAGAGTGGGACACTTTCGAGTGTACAAGTACATCTATCCATACCTTGAACTATGTGCAAGTCAAGAAAGGTACTTATTTAACAACTTTTGAATTATGGTATGGATACTCACCCAATGTAAAATATTTTAAGGTATTTGGAAGCAAGTGCTACATTCTTAAGGATTTCAAGAATGGTAAATTAGATGCTAAAAATAAAAAAGGTATATTCCTTGGTTGTTCCACAAAAAGTAAAGCTTATAATTGTTTAAATACTAACACTAACAAAGTTGTGGAAAGTGCAAATGTGAAATTTGATGAATATACAGAGGTGCATGAAGCTAAACCCATGAAGGAACCAAAGGAATATAAATATTTTATATACTTTTATGAAGGTATGCCTATTGATGAAGATGTTGTAAACCAAATTGCAAATCAACAACAAGTTTTATTTACTGCCGAGTCACATACAATGAATGTTAAGTTGCATTTAGGAACCAACCTACAGTCAGGAGCCAAGTTACAGACAAAAGTTAAGACTCATTCTAATTCTGAGATAAGTTTATATAAAAGAGATGTTGAATTACCTAATAGAGAAGTACATAGTGATTTAGAAGTTGATAGACCTAATGAGGAAAGTAGAGCAGAACCAAGATCATCTAAGTATGTCAAAAGAGATCACCCTGTAGAACAAATTATTGGAGACAAAGATGCTAGATCAATGACAAGAAACAGGTTGAGAAGTGATGCATGTTTACTAAGAATGCATGAGCCTAAGATAGTGAAAGATGGCTTAGAAAATGAGGACTAGAGTAAAGCCATGAAAAAAGATATTGTGTAGATAACAAGACACAAACTCTAGTAACCAAACCAAAGGACAAGAATGTGATCGGAACCAAGTGGTTGTACAAACAAAAGTTAGATGAAAACGATGAAGTCATAAGGAATAAGGCAAGATTAGTTTGTAAGGGGTATGCACAAGAAGAATGAATAGACTATGGAGAAACATTTTCCCCTGTTGCAAGATTGGAAGGAGCAAGAACTCTGCTTGCTTACTCTGCATATAAATATTTCAAAGTTTATCAAATGGATGTGAAGTTAACATTTTTTGAATAGTATATTAGAAGAAGAGGTTAACATAGAACAACCAAAATTATTTGTTGATGCTAACAACAAGAACATGGTATGTCGACTACACAAAGCTTTATATGGTTTAAAGCAAGCCCTGAGAGCATGGTATGAAAGGTTTTACAATTGTTTTGTGAAAATTGGATTTGAGAAGACTGATGATAACAAAAATCTATACTTGAAGACAGAATGAGGTAAAGGTATTTTACTAGCTGAATTTTTTGTTGATGATATCATATTTGGAGGTCAAGATGGATTATGTAAGACATTTGCAAATGAAATGAAGAAAGAATTTGAGATGTCTATATTTGGAGAGATCAAGTTCTTTGTTTGTTTGCAAGCATATTAGATACAATATGGCATATACATCACTTAGTCTAAGTATGTAAAGAAAACATTAAAAAAAATTGGATTAGAAGATTCCAAACTAGTTAGCACACCTATGGTGATAGGTCACAAATTGTCAAAGAATGATGATTCAGTTGATGTGGATCAAACATTGTACAAGTCTATGATTAACAAATTGCAATATGTAGTGCATATTAGACTTGACATTGCATTATCTGTTGGGATTGTTGCAAGATTCTCTACTAATCCTAAGGAGAATCATTTGATGGATGTTAAGAGAATAATGAGATATCTGAAAGGAATAGAAGACTATGGTCTATACTACAAGAAAAATGAGAAATTTGAGTTGAGAGCCTACATTGATATTGATTGTGTTGGAAACATTGATAACAGAAAGAGCACAAGTGGAGAAGCATTTTTCTTAGGAAAGAGGTTAGTCACCTAGACCAACAAGAAACAAAATTATATATCTCAATCTACTATTGAAGCTGACTATGTGGCTACTACAGTAAATTGTACAAACATTGTATAGATCAAACATCTACTCAAATGCATGAAAGAGGAAATCACTGAACTTGTGGTACTTATTGTGATAATACAAGTGCTATAAATATATCAATGAACCCTGTGATGCACACAAAGACTAAGTACATTGCAATCAAGTATCATTACATGAGAGAGTTAGTTCAAGACAAAGAAGTAAGGATGGAATATGTGAATACAAAAAAAAAAAAACAATTGATATCTTCACAAAAACATTACCTAAGGATGCTCATGAGTATCTAAGAGGCAAACTAGGGGTGATACCCTATCCAAAGCTACTTAAGAAGCATGATTAGTGTCTTGCATCAATCGAGCTAAATGTTGTATCTGACAACTTGATGAAGTGGATATTACTTTAGGATCTACCTAAAGTAATGAAGGAGCTAAATTATAAGATTTATAATCACATGACAGGTGATAGAGGGAGAATCTAAAATTGATTATATCTACATACAGAGATGACAAATTGTCAATGTCGGCATGGCCTATTGGTGAGAAAGGGCAAACACTATGGATAGTGCCAAGCTTAAGCAGGCCAAGGGAGAAATACATCTACCTAGTAAGAGGGAGAAAGTACCGAGGGAGATATAAGTTAGAAGGAGAAGATACAATAAAGGAACTTGAAAAAGCTCACATTACCCTATACAAAGGAAGGACATATACTACACTGATAAAGAGAGAAATTTCAAAGATTTATTTTCTTTTGGGTATTGTTGTTGATATTGGTTTGCCATCAATGCCAAAGAGGGAGATTATTGATATAAGATTGTTTTGAAGTGAAGAATCTATAATGTAACGATCATTATTTTGTCAATGATGTTAAACCTGTTACCTGCTGGTGAGACAATTTTTTTTTGGTCTGAAAGATTTCATTTAGTTGATTGATGAAGAGGAGACAATAATAGCACCTAGAGAAAGGTTGAGTTATTTGGTATGTAAAAGAAGCCCTAAGACCAAGTAAGACATTGATGCTATAGTGTATTGCTTATCTACTTAAAATATGAAATGAAATATTACTCAAGTTAAGACTAGAAGAAAATTAAGTATGAAAAGTGTCTTTCAAGCCTTGTCGAGTAGTCAATGCAAGATGAGCAGAAATTAGTGGAAGTCGAGTGAAAAATAAGAGGTGTCGAGCAAAGATGAAAGCAATGCAAGCCAAGTGCTTTTTAGTATATGCCGAGTAAAGTTTAGTTGATGCCAAGCATCAGTAAACCTTATTGCTCACTGAGTAAACTAATGTTGAATGAATGGAAGAATAGTATAGAAGCCCAGTGACAACATATTGATGCCGAGTGCTAGTATTCATATTAAATCGTAGATTTGAGGAATCTAAGCTGACTATTTTGCTTTCTTGAATTGTACGAAGCATGTGGAAGATAACTATGATGAGTTGGTGGCATAGAATTCAAGGTAAATCATTTTTAGGCAAATTCAAGGAAGATTGAGGAAGAAGTTTCTAGAGGAACCAAATGGAAAAGTGGGTAGATTCATTATATCCTACCTAACCCTAAAATGGACAATTATGGTTAAACAAAAAATGGTCTTAAATCTCTATTTATAGAGAGAGTTGGTTAGAAGCAAAGGTTGTCATATGCGAGAACCTAAGGAAGACAAGGAGTCTAGGGTATTGCTTTATTTAGTGGCTGAATAGAAGAGACTGCAATTGACATGTAAAGCAAGAAGGCTTAAGAGTCTGGATGCTTGAAGGGTGAAAAAGCTATCAGAGCTAAAGTGTGTGAATGTCAAGCCAAATGGAGGACTGAAACAAAGATTTGTAGTCTACAACTGAGTTGTAATTTGTTATCAGATCAAGGTTTACTATTACTTTCTAATTATTGTATCAGTCTAGGGTAAATCCTTTGGATTAGGGTTGACCTAACAATCATTTGTAAGTTCTTTTATCAGGTGACATTCAAAGTAAATGGTCTAAAGTCCTCTAGCAAGGTTCACTCTTAACAAGGTGACTAAAATCCTTTAACCATGTCATATTTAACAATGTTTATTGTAACCTTTAACATGGTTGGCCTTTCACAAGGCATCACTTTAGAAGAGTGAGAATTAGTAGCATGTTTCTGGTGGTTTTTCCCAAATTGGGTTTCCATGTGAAATCCTTGTGTCAAATGTGTTCTTGAATTTGTTATGTTTCATGTTTACATTTTTGCAAAGTTGTTTTGACCTAAGACAGTAACCTACAAAGTTTAAATATAGTATGATCTAATGGATGCATGAATAATAAGGTTTTATGGATATGGGTCTACTAAGTAATGAATTTTTTTATCTGTACATCTAGACCTTGGATAATTGATTCACCCCCCTTCTTAGTTATTCTAAAAAGTTCCAAAAGTTAACCCCTCATGAGAGAAATCAAGACTCATTTTTGTGTGGTGAAGAAAGCTGAATTTTGGAAAAATCAAGTTAATAATTTTATATGGAAGAGAACTAAGAAACCCAAGTCCTGACATGGCTTCCATAAAAGTTGACTCATCAACACAATAGAAAAAATATTGGTTGCATTAGCAATTTTACTATCTTCTTTTTCATAGGTGGGAAACATGCAATGGTTTGGAACCCAAAAATAAAAGACAAAAAATACTAAAAAATGATTGTCCTGGCGGAGATAAACCGATTAATAACGAAAACATCTTGTAATCAAAAAATGGCATGTAAATTGTATTTTCTTCTCTATACACAAGTCACGAGTGAGTGAGAACTTATCTCTTAATAAGTGACATGCCTTCCTAGAATCTATACTTTTATCAATAAAGTAGAAGACAATCTCATCCACAAATTTAATCAAACACGACCATGACGACCCTCACAAAAATGTTTATTATAGAGTGAATTAAAGCAGGAGACATACCACGATAAAAGATGAAGAGGATTGGAGACTACTCATATGCCAGTCACACCAGAGCCTTAACCCACACACCCTCATCTTTCACGCAAACTACTTACTGTGAGGCCTCACCCAAACTATCATAGTGTAGATGACATATTTGCATTATGATAGTCCTAATTCAACATTTTGATACACTTTTGAGACTATAAGGTTACGTCATTTTAATATCTACATTTTGATGATCTGCACATTAGGACTTAATTAATACAATTAATTATAAGTAGGAGATGATTTCCACAGCTAGTCAAATTGTGATGTGAATATCAGGATTTAACTGTGTGATTTTGAGTCAAACTCGATGACCCATGTTTCATGAGTAGTGATTCAACATGAATCCATCTCTCATGAGAATAAATGGAACACTTAGCACTCATTGGATCTAGGTGATGCTCACAGGGGTGAAGCACCGGGACTTCCCGGGAGGTCACCCATCCCAGTACTACTCCAGCCTGAGCGCGCTTAACTACGGAGTTTCCTCCACAGTTAAACCCAAAGCTTGCAACCCCATTTGCAAAACCTTCACCAAGTGTTGTGCCTTATGAACCATTCATTAGAAAGCCCCTTAAGCTCATCAATTGATAAGTAGGAGATGATTTCCACAGCTAGTCAAATTGTGATGTGAATATCAGGATTTAACTGTGTGATTTTGAGTCAAACTCGATGACCCATGTTTCATGAGTAGTGATTCAACATGAATCCATCTCTCATGAGAATAAATGGAACACTTAGCACTCATTGGATCTAGGTGATGCTCACAGGGGTGAAGCACCGGGACTTCCCGGGAGGTCACCCATCCCAGTACTACTCCAGCCTGAGCGCGCTTAACTACGGAGTTTCCTCCACAGTTAAACCCAAAGCTTGCAACCCCATTTGCAAAACCTTCACCAAGTGTTGTGCCTTGGTGAATGGTTCATAAGGCACAACACTTGGTGAAGGTTTTGCAAATGGGGTTGCAAGCTTTGGGTTTAACTGTGGAGGAAACTCCGTAGTTAAGCGCGCTCAGGCTGGAGTAGTACTGGGATGGGTGACCTCCCGGGAAGTCCCGGTGCTTCACCCCTGTGAGCATCACCTAGATCCAATGAGTGCTAAGTGTTCCATTTATTCTCATGAGAGATGGATTCATGTTGAATCACTACTCATGAAACATGGGTCATCGAGTTTGACTCAAAATCACACAGTTAAATCCTGATATTCACATCACAATTTGACTAGCTGTGGAAATCATCTCCTACTTATCAATTGATGAGCTTAAGGGGCTTTCTAATGAATGGTTCATAAGGCACAACACTTGGTGAAGGTTTTGCAAATGGGGTTGCAAGCTTTGGGTTTAACTGTGGAGGAAACTCCGTAGTTAAGCGCGCTCAGGCTGGAGTAGTACTGGGATGGGTGACCTCCCGGGAAGTCCCGGTGCTTCACCCCTGTGAGCATCACCTAGATCCAATGAGTGCTAAGTGTTCCATTTATTCTCATGAGAGATGGATTCATGTTGAATCACTACTCATGAAACATGGGTCATCGAGTTTGACTCAAAATCACACAGTTAAATCCTGATATTCACATCACAACAATTAATTATTCCATTTCATGTTCTAAATTATTTCAATTTCTTTAATAGAAACTAAATTTGTAGAAATGCTTGAAATGTCAAATTATAATGTTAGTGTTAAAGGATAGATTTTGTTATATAACCTAATATTGTGAATGGGATGATCAAACAAACATGGATGCAACTTTACACATGATAGGATAGAAATTAGATTCTGATGTAATGCAAAATATTGATTCGATTATGATGATTATGATTTAATGTGATATGTAGATTTTGATATTTTAACATTTTGAAGGAGTTATTTGAAATGATCAGGAAAATACATTTAATTGAGTTATGTTAATATGGATTAAGTAACATTTGAATTTATATGCATTTATGAAATGTATTTTGTATGACCTCCTTAGACTACTGATACTCGAGTTTAGTGTGCAGGAAGTGGAACCATGAAATTTTTTGGGGGGAAACAAGGTCCAAACCTATGTGAACACAATTTAGCCAAGGCGAATCTTTGGAAGATTCAAAAGCATTGTTGTGATGTATTTTATTTTGTAAATGTGAGCCTGCTTATATGTGAAATTTTTAATCACAAAGATGCATTAGGGACATGTCATGATGATGTGGAATGTGCTTTTATGTGTCACTTGACACTTGTGGATTTTGTGTGTTAATGACATGTCATTTAGGGCTTTGGTCATGGTGGTATTTTACCCTAAAACTAATTACCTTGTTAATGATTAAGTAAACCACTTGACAAGGGCTAGGATGGGTCATTATCAAAAGGGAATTCGAATTTTGACTTGACTAGGGTTTTGACGGGTCATTAGGTGGTTCCAAAGTGTCTTTTGTGTGAAAATGAGCTACCCATATGATAGTATAACATGATAGGGACCTAATTTTGACCATGATAGTGACTAGACAACCTGGGGGGGCCTTTACCAATGCCTTCTTCCACCAATTTGAAAATGAAGTTGTCACATGTGTTCTCTTCCATGTTTCCACTATGTCAAATATAGAAAACTTAGGGGGAGACAAGTTTGTAAGAGGGAGTGGCTTGGTGTTTTTGTTAAAATTGTTAGTGGGATGGCCTTTTTAGAGAGTCTTGGACAAACTAGTGAGGTGTTCACCCACTCTTTAAGTTTAGAGACTATTAGGGTTTGGAAGCTAGGAGAGAGCTCTTCAACAAAACTTTCATTACCATTTTGCAAAGGAATTTCAAGGTTGGTGTTCTTACCATGTAGGTTAACTTCTTCCATGTTGAAGTTGAATCTTGGTATTGTAGTTATGAGTGTGCAGGTATGGAGAATGACATTGTAAGAAAATGTGCGGTATCACCATGTATCATGTTGTGTTGTGATGAGCATGAAGTTTGGATTTTCATTGTTCTCTTGTTTTTTTTGAGTTTCCATGATTTTGTGCATGAGTGTTGTTATGGATGTGAGGATTTCACTCACCCTTTGGGAAGGGAAGAGAAGTCTAGGGTGAAGGGCTTTGTTAGGCTTGAAATACAGTTGAGAACCTTGGAGTATGGGTTCCATTGTATGCCATATTCATTCATATCTTGCTTTGGGGGTGATAAGGGAAAGATAGTGTAGAAAGGAAGTTTATGGAGTATGGGTTTCAAGGAAGCTATAACTGATGGTAGTATGTTTGGAGGAGGTTTGTGGAAGCCCTAAAAGGGCATGTAAATTTGTTGATTTGTGAAAGCCCCGAAAGGGCTTGAAGATTTTATAGTAGATATGGTATGCTATGGCAAGTCTCCTATTTGAGGGCACACCTTCAGCCTATGTTCAAGGTTCCATTGGTGAACCTTTGTGAAATGCCCTTGAGATGAGATTGTTCAAGTTTTGAAATGTGATGTTTATGCATTTGTAAGATTGGAATAAAACCTGGTTTGAACCTTGTTTCCCCTACTCGGTGGGTGGCTTCATAGAAGCCTGGGATGGGAGGTGAGCCTCCATGGTTCCAAGTTTTGTGTTGTGTTGTAGGTTTTGTGAAGAGGGATCCCTTGATGAGGTTAGGGTTTCACCATTTGGCTATGTTGAAGGACCTAGTGTTTGTGAAGAGATAAATCTTCTCCATGTCATCTCATAATGTATTGTGATGTTGAGTTTTTCCATTGTTGAGCTATTGAAATGAAAAAGGGGGTTTGCCTTCATATTGCATATTGTTGCAAAAGTGTAAAGTGGAGTTTGAAAAAGTTTGTATATAGTTGCTTTTGCAAGAGAATTATGGTAGTACTATCATAGTTGTGTAGGAAGGAAAGAATCAACTCATGTAAAAGATTACCTATTGAAGCTATGTAATTTACCTCCTTGTCCTTCCTTAGGTTCTTATATTCAATCCACAACTCAATCTTATAGAATCTTTGTGTAAGGGTTGTAATTGTAATGAATCAATGTAGACTTGAGTTATTTAATCTTATGACTCCCTGTTATGCATTTTGATGCAATGCAAATATTAAGTCTTGAATAGATCATATGTATGCATAGATAGTGATTCCTCATGTTTCAAAAAAAAAAAAAAGCTCATTTGTGAGTGTACTCATTCTTTTAGAAAACTTATAGTTGATTAATGGAATATAGATAATGTGTACATTTTGAGTATTCTAAACCAATGAATCTCTAGGCTACATAGATACAAGAAAACACATTGATTTATCACCAAATAAACTACCTTGATGTCATAAAAGAAAATAACTCCTCACATGTCATATATAAAAAATTCATATGGGTGAGTATGCTATAGGTGCATTTCAACTCTTTGGAAATTGTATGGGAGAAGGAAATAATTCCTCTCTCCAATTACAGACAATAAAATATTCATAAGATTAACCCAAGTACCAAGTCTTGTCAACTAAAGAGACACCTCAAATAAGGTTTTAGAACATAAGATTTAAAAAATAAAATAAAATTATGACCATGTCAGTCATCTGACTGCATATCACAATCTACAACTAAAAATAATGATTATATATATATATATATATATATATATATATATATATATATATATGTATGTATGTATGTATGTATGTATGTATGTATGTATGTATGTATGTATGTATGTATGTATGTATGTATGTATGTATGTATGTATGTATGTATGTATGTGTATATACATATGTATGTATGTATGTATGTATGTATGTATATACACATACATACATACATACATACATACATGTGTATATACACATACATACATACATATATATACATATATATACATATATATACATATACATATATATATATATATATATATATATATATATATATATATATATATATATATATATATATATATATATATAGATATATACATGTATATATGTATACATGTGTGTGTGTGTGTGTGTGTGTACACACACATGTATGTACATACACACACACACACACACATATATACATATAAATATACATCTATATATACATATATGTATGTATGTATGTATGTATGTAAATAATAAGATGCCTATGAACCAAATATGCATATAATAATGCATGTCATTACTCCAAGATTATAATTATGAATAGTACCCTTAAACAATAAATAAATAAATAAATAAGTATGCAATGACCTACACTACATGACACTTAACCTAGGCCCCTTGGGTGGGAGAATACATGATTGAACATACTATATAATCTAAACATATTACTAAACCAAAAAATAAAATATAAATGAGATACTTCTAAGTTGCCACTCCTAAATTAACTCTTTAACCTATCCCTTTCCTCCCATGTGGAACCATGTTCCCACTCCCCAACATAGACGCCTAGCCTTGGAAAAAGGTTTAAGTGGTAAAGGTGAGGCGGGGGGGAATAAAGGCAAATGCCTTTTCTCCCAAAAATCTGCACAAGGCCCCATGTCCTCAAGACCTAGGAGAAAACACATGGAAATGGGGACAAGCTTATGTGTTGGATCACATGAACCTTGAGAGAGGGGACCTTACTTGGAATAAAGGAAGCCCTGTTAGTAGGTAATGATGGGATTAGGTGATAGGTGCCTAAATTTAGGCAAGGGGGTGTTATGTATTAGGAGATAATTTTTAACAATGCTTAGAGGATAAAATATTCTATAAAAACTCATGTGTTTGGGGTGGGATAGAGAGTTAGTACTTAAGTGGTTTAAGAAAAACAATTAATTGGGTTGTTCTTATTGTTATTGGAAAAATGTAAGGTAGGGGATGTCATGTTTTATGTGGAAATGTTAGCGATAGATTATTATATAAGTCATGTGCTAGTGGTAGGAAATATAATAATGGGGTGTTTAGTTAGTGTTATATTATTTCATGGAGATGAATTAGTGTGTTGACCATTATATTAACATTTGTGTAAGTAGATGGGTGGTTAAGTTAGTAGGATGTAAAAAGTTAGGATTAAAAGCACTAAGTTAAATACGTATGATTATCTCATTTTACCATTTATGTAAGCTTTGGGAAGTGATAAGGTAAGTAGTAAGGGAGCAGATTTAGAGGTGTGATGATTTAATTTGTAGTTAAAATAAAAATGGCAGTTAAAATTGAAATTGATTTAGTAAAGTATAATGATATCATTTAATTAGTTAATGGGAAAAGTGTAGTCTAGGTAGTAGGGAAGTTGATCATGGCCCTTAGTCGATATATGAACTTATTAAATTTATCTTTGTATTGGAAATAATCCTATCCATGCTATATAGTTGATAATTAATAACAAGGTTCTAGCGAAAATAAAATATAAATAAAAAAGTATATAAATATATATATATTCAGTCACCAAAATAATGGTATAGAATTTTATAGAAGTTTAATGAACTGACTATGCGCAATAACTCATTAAGGTTGGTATCTCTAAATAATAGAAAATAAAATAATAAAATAATGAAATAAAACCAAGATGAATTGGACTTAGGACATAATGTGTTGTATTTATTTATGTGTTAACTTGAAAATTAGAACCTCTAGGACAACTATAAACATCTTCACAATTGCAAAATTACCGCAATTACAGGGATATAAAAATAGTCCTTCACTTTCTTACATGAAATGACTTACTTCAGTGATAGGATGTGGATTTGAAATGATAAACCACCTAGCTCCTAAGATATAACCCAGAGTTTCAACGAATGTTAGAAAACAAGTCGGTCTTCCTTGGAACTTGAAGTGCAAAAACTCAATGATCGAATAAGAGACATCTTAGTGTTCTTGTAGAGACATGAGTTGTTATATGTTATACTTTCCATAATTCTATAGTATATCCATAATTAGTTTAGGCCAACATGTATTAATCATTAATGCACCTTTCAAAATAAAAATAAAAATTGTTGTTGTGTTTTGCCTTGTGAATTTGGGCATGACACTCACGCAACACACAAATCAAATGGTCTATCAATTTAGTTTTCCTATTTATACAAAACAATGTTGTTGAATTTTATTAGAGTTGGGTAAAATAAAATCAGATGTGAATAAGTACCTTAGTAAAACAAAGTCTAGAGTCTAGAGCATAAACCCTCCTTTAGAGCATCGATTTTAACAAAGAAAATGATGCTTTCTAAAACAAGCGCGAAAATGGAATAGGTCTTTGTTAAACAACCAACTTCAAATAGTAATATTGCTATCAGGAAACATGGGTCAATGAGTTTGACTCAAAAATCACACAGTTAAATCTTGATAGCAATATCACAATTTGACTTGCTGTGGAAATTATCTCCTACTTATCAATTGATGAGCTTAAGGGGCTTTCTAGTGAATGGTTCATAAGGCACAACACTTGGTGAAGGTTTTGCAAATGGGGTTGCAAGCTTTGGGTTTAACCATGGAGGAAACTCCGTAGTTAAGCGTGCTCAGGTTGGAGTAGTATTGGGATGGGTGACCTCCCGAGACGTCCCAATGCTTCACCCCTATGAGCATCACCTAGATCCAATGAGTGCTAAGTGTTCCATTCATTCTCATGAGAAATGGATTCATGTTGAATCACTACTCATGAAACATGGGTCAATGAGTTTGACTCAAAAATCACACAGTTAAATCCTGATAGCAATATCACAATTTGATTTACTGTGGAAATTATCTCCGACTTATCAGACTTCATATAATTATATAAGATGGAAAAGTATTATGGAGAATATGAATGAAACATTCCAATAGCAACTATTTTTTAGAATGGACATATGCTTGTTTTTGGAGGAAAATTAAAATATGTATCCATATTCCCTATTCTAATTTAGCACACCAAACAAAGAATACCAAACCAGTTCCTATTTTCCTATTCATATTTCAGCAAACAAACGGGACCTTAATGCTACAGGATACATTGATCGTTGTCCTGACTCCTATAGCTCTCTAGGTTGAATTAATTTTCCCTTTGACATATTTTGGTGTCGAGTGCAATTAAAATTCCCGACACCCTTTAAAGATGGCAAAGATAAAGGCGGACTCTCGTACAACGAAACCCTTGAAAAAGATTTAAACCTTGCGTTTTCACCACCCTCATGAATGTCACGCTGTTTGGACGCTCAGCTGCATTGGTAAAACCCTCGTGTCGTCAATTTCGAATGGAGGCCTCCCCCTCTTCTTCACAGTGGCCATGCTCCTCCTGCACATTCCTCAATCCCCCCTCCGCAAACACTTGCCAAATCTGTCACACTCGTTCTCCCCTGCATTCCCACTGGCCCTGCCATTCCTGCACTTTTCTCAATACTCTCACCACCTCCAATTGTCAAATGTGCGGAACCATGCAGGCCGCAACGCCTTCTAATCTTTTCATTGTTGACGACGACGAAGCGAAAGCAGAAGAGGATGGTCTGGTGGGAACCAGGTTTCGTCCTCTTCAGCAGCATAGTGAGAATCCCTCTCCCTCAAAGTGCAAGCGCCCTTCAAAAGAAACAGATGAAGAGGGCTGGGTTGACATGAAAAAGTCTGCCAAAGTCTCAGCCTCGACATCGGCCTCAGCCGCATCCATTACCAACACTCTTCTCCGGGATTTGCACATGGATAGAGTTTCTAGGAGCACTGCTGGAGGTATTCCTCGCCATTGGTTTTTCCATCCATGTTTGCCCCAAAGTTTATATTTTTATAACTTGAACTGCTTGATAAAATACCAAATCTGGTCAAAGAAGCTAGCCTGCACTCTTGGTTATTTCGCTTGATTCATCCTAATCTTTTTCTTTATCTAAAAAAGATCTCCAGTTTACTCAAGACAATTGATATATATAAGGTCTTTCGCACATATGCGAACTGTGATCGTGTACTTACGTGTGTGAGTACTTGGGCGTTTATTAATAAATTTCTGTGCTCTGAACTCATCTTTTAGCCAGCTAAGACTCGCTATCAAATTCTTCTGTGCTTTTTTTAAATAATACTGAATTTGAGTAAAACCCTGTTTTGCTCTGGTACGCTTAAGTCACAGTTTTGGTCCCATGTTTTATTCTTTTTGATTCCCTTCTAAGAATCATTAATAGCGCTTTTTTATTTCTCTCATTTGCTAGGGACACCGTAGGGCACTTCCACCAACCAGAGAATGTACTTTCAATCTAATATTACCATTTTTATTCGGGGGGGCTATCTGTTTTTACAAATGTACCCGAGATGCATTGAGTTTTTGGCTTGCATTATCACTGTTGGAGCAGTTCTAAACACTGGTAGATATGTGCCTTAGGAATTTCATATTTGACCTTCCAAATTAGAGATATGATTAATGCACAATGAGAAGAAGGTAACCTTACACAGACTGCCTGATGGATCTCCAAGGGTAATCTCATCTAGAAGGATGGAAATATCCTTAACCATTGACAAGCAGAATGGGCCACCCAATGCTTGGTTTTAAATAATTCCTCTACTAAAGGAAATCAATCCATATTGACATAAAGCCTCTATTAATCAAACACAAGAAGGTTTTTTGTGATATTCCTCTAGTTATTCCAGCAAAGAGAGACTTTGAGCACTCTGTCGAACTTGAAGAGGGGGCAAAGATGTTTCATCACTATCATCAAAGAGGAAATGAATCCTCAAGTGTGTCCTCCAAATATGCAATATACGACTTACAAAATAAACATGCAATGCTTTAAGTAGTCACCGCTCCATACTATCAACTTTGCAAGTACAATGAAGTTGGAAAGACCAAGGATTTTTTTTGATTGGTGAATGCTTTTGACTAGAGCTATGAACTAAGGGGGTTGCAACAAGGGACCCCATCCTTGATATTTTCTTTTTTCTTGAGACATTAACACCTTCGTTATTTGATTCTTGTTGTTTCCTTGTCACTCTCTCGCTATCTCCTTGTTTGTCTCTCCAGTATTCCTCCTACCACCTTCTCCTTATTGCTCCTTTCCCCTATCTTTCCTTTTTCTCTTATCTCTCCTTGTACTCCTTATCTCTACCATCTATTTTTATATATCCTTGTCCATGTAGCCTCTTCTTCCTTATTCATCCACTACCCCTCATCTCCCTTACTTTCCTTGTCTCTCCTCATCCTCCTTGCTTCTCTTGCTCTGTTTGTCCTCCTCTTTGTTAGCTTCATTATTATTTTTAAACTCCATTTGCCCATTTGCGCTAATCGTGACTACTTGGGCTGCAAAGAGCATCCTACTCAATATTCCTTATTTCTTGTGTGCGTGCCTGCATAGTACCTCCTTCGTATCATACATTGAAAGCATGTGCCATTGAACATTAAAAAACCAACCTCAGTGTGGATAATCTCTTTGTGAACAACACACTAACTTGCAAGATCTTTAAACCAATGATTGTTGTATTTATACAACTTAGAACAACCATTGCATTGCAAGATCATCCCCAAGACCATTAAGGAATTATTAGAGATGGGGCACATCCAACCAATTTCCAATCTTTTTTCCCTTATTTTGGTACTCTCGAAGAAAAAAGATGGCTCAATGAGGATGTGCATTGATTATAGGGCATTAAATAAAAAAATATGGATCATTCTTGTAGGTGATGAGCTCATCAATGAACTCCACAAAGCAGTCTACTTTTCAATAAGTGACTTGAGATCAAGTTAACCACATTCGACTAAGAGATGGACATACCAAAGACAACCTTTAGATGCCGCTATGGTCATTTCAAATTTCTTCACCGTTGGACTCTATTGTGAAGGTTGATATAATCTCCTTTCTCCTCATAGAGGAGGCACCCAATCAACTTACTCTCAAAGTAGAAACCTCCCAATTGCTTTCAAGACAATTATAATATTTTAATGTATTCAATAATTGTTGGCTTTTGTGGTTTTGCAAATAAGAACCTTGATATTGGTCTTATTATATTTGGTGTTCCCATCCCATCATGTCTTGCTAGGTTTACTTGTATTCTCTTCATATATATATTTTTTTGTTTGTCACTTCTCCCTCAAATGATAACATGTTTTGAATCCTTGGAATTTCACTTCCTTTGGAATCGGTTCCAACAACTAATTCACCAATTCATGCATTTCCTCCTCTTGGCTCTTTTGGTTGCTAGTTTTATTACAAATTAATTGGTAAATATTTGCTTGATATTAACAGAGACTAAGAGGTCAATATATACAAAAGAATAAAGTGATGTTTCCTTAGGAAACGATCATAAAGAATAGAAACATTCTATTCTAGCTAAAAGAAAGCGAAAGAAAGCTAACATGTAACTGTAGAATCTAGTTTAACTAGTATTAGAAACATTGTAATATTTACAATAGATTACAAATACATAACTATTAACTAATAATAGAAGCTTATCTATTATTGTAATACCCTCCCTTAATGGTTATAATCTATCCACAACACCAAGCTGTCCTTTGAATTTAACAAACTTATTAGGACCAAGAGGCTTGGTGAGAATGCTTGCAGTGCAAGTCTATTGTCTCGTCTTCAACCAACTGTTGTATGTAGTGACAATGAAATATGCTTGGTTCGTTCATGGAAGATTGGATTTCGTGCTAATTTGATAATGCCTTCATTATCAACAAGTAAAGTGGTCGGTCATGGTGGTGACATCTACATATCCCCAAGCATCCGACGAAGCCAAACAACTTCACAAACTGCCTTAAGTGTCCCTTTGTATTTAGCCTTTGTGGAGGAGAGAGAAACTACATGTTGCTTCTTACTAGTCCATGTGACGGCACCAGACCCCAAATTGAACACATATCCAAAAGTTGACTTTTAACTGTCAATAGAGCTTGCCCAATTTGAATTTGTGAACCTACTCAGTCTAGGATTAGAACTCTGAGAGTAAAGAAGTCCATAATCTGAAGTGCCCTACACATAACGAAGCAGCCTTAGGAGTTGTCATAAAACATGAGATATAGTTGATTGCGAAGTTGATATCAGGTCTAGTAGCAGAGAGGTAGATGAGGCTGCCTACTAGTTGCCTCTATGGAGTTTCATCAATGGAAGGAGAATCAGATTTGGCTGATAACTTGAGACCTTTCTCCATGGGTGGAGATGCAGGCTTGCAATCCTGCATATGAAATCTATCTAATAGAGCCCTAACATCTTTGGACTGAGAGATGAATATACTAGAAGATTGTTGCCAAACCTTAACACCTAAGCAATAATGCATGAGCCCAAGATCAGTCATATCAAAAGATTGGCGTAAATTCTGTTTGATTCCTTGAATCAAAGATGCTGAACTACTAGTGATGATCAAATGATCCACATAAATAACCAGAAGGATGATGTCACTGTCAGTAGTCTTGATGTGCAAATTTGAGGCTAAAGAACTCCTCTGGAAGCCTTGATCGCCAAGGTACTTATCAATTTTCATGTACCATGCTTGACGGGCTTGCTTCAAGCCATAGAGAGCTTTCAGTAATTTGAGAACCTGATGTTCTTTATTGACAACCTTGAAACCAAGAGGTTGTGTCATGTAGACCTCTTGTAGGTCATCATTCAGGAAAGCACTTTTGACGTCCATCTGATGGACCTTCTAGCCAAACTGTGTTGTCATGGCTAGAACTAATTTGATTGTGCTTATTTATAGTAGGGGCAAAGGTCTCCTCATAATCGATGCCCTGACGTTGAGGAAAGCCCTTTGCAACTAAATGAGCTTATTTGATTTTGTAAACCCATTTGTAGCCGACGGGTTTCTTCCTTGGTGAAAGGTTAGAAAGGACCTAGGTGTTACTCTTTTAGTAAGCTTCGGTGTTCGGATGTCACAACCTATTCCCACTCTAGAATTCCTTTAGCCTCGAAATGTGTTTGAGGTTCAAACACACTGAATGTTGGCCATGAGAGAGAGTTAACAGACCCTGTAGGTTTACTCTTTTTTCTAGCAGTTCTCCCATTAATGAGCTCATCATCTCGAAGATCAGTTAGTGCCTTAGTGCACCACTTAGGTTGGAGAGGAGAATGACCAACATTAGTATCAGGAGATGCTCTATGATTAGGTTCCTCATTTGAAGAATTTGGATCAAACTTAGGTGAAGCATCTACAAATCTAGGTGATCTTGCAGAAGCTAGAGGTGTATGTACATGGATCATTGGTATAATTGGGGCCGCAGGAGCTACTGGAGCCCTCCCATTAGGTGGAGTCTAACTCCCAAATCACGAGCCTTCATAGGCTGATCTGTTGGATCAGGAATAGGAGAAATAGGCATGAATAGTCCCCGCTGCTCATCAAAGATTACATCACGACTATACAGGAGACGAGATGTCTCAGTGTCGATCAAGCGTAAGGCTTTGTGAAGACTACTATATCCAACAAGCACGAGGAACTGACTCTTGGCATCCAACTTGGTGCGTGATGCATCAGGGATCCAAACAAAAGCAAGGGAGCCAAAAACTTTCAGGTGATTGATTTTGGGCTTGCGACTTGACCAGGCCTCTTCCAGAGTCTTACCTTTGACCGCCATTGTGAGTGACCGGTTCAAAAGATAAATTGAAGTGTTAACTGCTTTTACCTAGAACTTCTTTGGAACATGTACGTGTTCGAGCATGGATTAAGCCATCTCGGTGATTGTTATATTCCAACGTTCAACTACACTGTTATGTTGTGGTGTATGGGGTGTGGTTAACTGGCGCTAATGCCATGAGTATCACAGAAGCTAGAGAAGTCATTAGAACAAAATTCCCTCCCCATTGTCTGACCTAAGAGCAATAATAGATTTCCCAGACTCTTTTTCAACTAAAGGATTAAACCCATGAAATACAATAAATGCATCTGATTTCTTTTTAAGAAAGTATACCCACATTTTTCTACTGAAATCATCAACAAACAATAGAAAATACCTGGACCCAAGAATAGAAAAAGTGCCCATAGGGCTGTAGATGTCAGCACGAATAGGTTGAATTACTTGAGAAGCTTGCCATGAATTGCCATTGGTGAAAGGTGTGCAGTGTTGCTTCCCAGCCTGACATGCATCACAAACTCCAAGCTGTTGAGTCTAAATCTCTGGCAAACCGAGGACAAGCTCTTCTCAAGCAAGTTGAGAGAGATAATGCACATTTAAGTGTCCATACTGCTGATGACAAAGTGTGCTAGCAAAAGACTACCGAGTAGCCATAGTGAAGTCCTGAGAATCATCAAAATCAGTAAGTTGGAAAAGACCATGATCCTTAAGAGTCAAGACCCACTGCAACAATAAATTAAGTCGCCCTATCAGTGATGGTGTACTGATGTGAACTGAAGGTGACATCCAACTGTGGAGATTGTTGTAGCAACTGACTGACTAAGAGTAGATTAAGTTCCATCCCTAGAATGTAGTACACATCGAGGAAAATGAGATTCCTTCCCAGCAGACTGAATCTGAATGTTGCCTTTGTTGACAACAGTGTACTCTTCTCCGTCACCAAAAATAATAGAATCTAAGTAAGGCTGGTAGTCAGTGAACTAGTCTCTGTAGTGGGTGAAATGACAAGAGGCACCTAAATCAATGTGCTAGGCGGACGACTTCACATGATCTGTAGGTCTTTTAGCCATGAAGGCATAAAAGGTAGATTCCGTTTGCTTAGTGTGCTCTGCATTGTTCATTTTGGGCTGCGAACTTGATTGCTTAGATTGGGCTGCTAAGCATTTTTGACATTCAACCTTGATGTAATCAAACTTGTGGCAATAGTTGCTTTGAATGTTCTTCTTTCGGGAACCTTCTAAAGCTAGATCAAAGGACTTCTGCTGATGAAATTGCTGAGACTTGTCTTTATCTTTTTGAAAGGATTTAGCAGCAAAGGCTTGCTTTGTGGAGGTGGAGTTGGAACTGTTACCGAACAGTTGTTTCCACTGATCTTGCTGAAGCAAGAGCGTGTAGAGATCTGTGAATTTCAGATCAATACTAGAAGAAGTGATGTTGAGAGTTTTGATAAAATGTTCATAGGACTCGGGTAAACTCCTAAGAGTGATGACTGCAATGTCTTCTTCCTCCATCTTGAGATCAATGGAAAGCAACTGATCATGGATTTCCTGAATCCTATTCAGGTGAGCCTGGAGTGATGTTTGCTCATCCATGATGATAGAAAACAGAGTGTTCTTCAAAAAGAAAGCTTTGCTTTTGTTAGAAGTCTTATGAAGATTCTTGAGATGTGCCCATGTAAGAACCCCAAATAGGCTCTACGCTGATCACTGTTTGTTTCCCTGGGTGTAATAATTGTTTTTGGTTTGTTTTTGAATGTTTTAAGCTGTTTTTGGGTTTTTGAGTTGATGAAAAGAAAATACAAATATTGAAACTAATCTACCTCAAATTATAACTCAAATCTGATCAAATTCATTTATTCAAATGGCTCCTAATGTTTGTACAATACTTATTGCTGGAAGCATACATTAAAAACATCATCATTAATAGTTGAAAAAAAACCTGATTTTTGTCTCCGATACGCAACCACGCTGCTGGTTGCTTCCTCCTTGGGCAGCACCTATAAAAAACCGCAATATTAAATCTCTGATTTTTAATTCATTGTAGCGCTGTACTGTTCACAGCACTGTAGTTGCTGTTATAACCCCTTCCAACCTGTAACAGATTCATCCAATTCTTTCCTACTAAACACAATATTGACTTTAGAATGAAGTCAACTCACAGGCAAAATTCAAGTGATATTTCACACCCTCAAATTGCATCAACTTTGAAGATACTACGTCCTCCACAGTCTGAATTCTTCTCAAACTTGTAGAAACCCTTGTTGCCACAACTTCAAGAAATTTCACAAGGCAAAGTTTTTAAGCACTTCTCATAACCTCCTCTTGAAGGAAGACAAGGTTTGTTTATAAGGACTCCTCGACTCCAGAATGAGTCTCCACGCTCAATGTGGGATAAAAGATATAATAATAACATAAAAAAAATGTTATTACATTAAAACTTAGAAAATCCCTTTTAATTTTTCCATAAGCTTGGACCCACAATTAATTGAAACAATGGCCCCTTTTATGATATCATGACCCTCACTTATGTTATATATTATAACTTAACAATATAGGCTCAAAACCAATAATGTTTATTTTAACTAAATAAACATTAATATCTCCATTATTACTCAACATTTTTGAATGTCGTTTGGACTGGGAGCTAACATGATAGAACTGCATATGACCATACCCCTTTTCTAAAAATAGCAGGGGTCTATCTTTATAACTCCAAAATTGCTAAAAATAGCCTGACCAAGCCAAACTCAAAGGAAAACTCATCATAAACAAACTCTGGCAACCCAGAAGAGTACTCTGCTTTGGTCCTTGGAGGATCTCCACACCAAGGTGACCCTCTATCCAATCTTATTAGCCTACGAGGGTCTCTGATAGGCTAATCACCTGCTAAAGTGATGTCTCTAGCTAGAAGGGGACATCACAGTCCGCCCTCCCTGAAATTGCTTGTCCTCAAGCAATCTCAACTCTGGATGCTGTAAAATCTCCTCGCTCTCCCAAGTAGCATCCTCTACCGGCAAATCCTTCCACTTCACCAAATATTCTCGGATGGTACGTTTCCTCAAGTTCCTCTCTCTAAAATCAATGATAGCCTCCGGTATCAAAACAAGTTTTCCCTCATCATCCAAGGGTGTTAGTACTGTAGAAGGCACAATATGATGCCCTAGCGCCTTTTTGAGGCGTGACACATGAAAAACATTGTGCACCTTGCTCTCCGCCGGCAAGTCTAACTCATAAGCCACCTCTCCCACTTTCCTGATAATCCTAAATGGACCATAGTATCGTGGCTTGAGTTTCTCGGCACCACTCTTCTTGAGAGTGGATTGACGGTAAGGCTGCAACATAAGATACACCATGTCTCCAACCTCAAAAGTCCGCTCAGTCCTCTTCTGATCTGCATACTGCTTTTGCTGATTTTGTGCCTTAGTTAGATTATCCTTGAGAGTCTTAACAAGGTCTTGACTCTCCTGTAACAAATCACCTGCACTGGGCACTCTACTGTCACTCAAAAGTAGATCCATAAAATTGGGTGCCTCATACCCATACAGGGCCATAAAGGGTGACATCTGAATAGACATGTGATAAGTGGTATTGTAGCAATACTCACAGAGATAAATCCATTTTACCCATGCCCTCTGTTGCCCTGCTATATAATTTCTGAGATATCCCTCCACCCATTTGTTTACTATCTCTGTTTGACCATCTGTCTGAGGGTGGTAGCTAGTACTCGGAGTGAGCTTTGTCGCACACAACCTGAATAGCTCCTGCCAAAAGTGACTCATAAACCTGTTGTCTCTGTCACTTACAATGCTCCGAGGTAAGCCATGTAATCTGAATATCTCTTTGAAGAACAACTCTGCCACCTATGTAGCAGTGTATGTAGCAGTGATCGGAAAGAAGTGTGCAAACTTCGTAAGGCGATCCACAACCACATATATGCAGTCTCTGCCTTGGGCTCTAGGCAGTCCTGTGATGAAGTCCATAGACAAACACTCCCACTTCCTATCAGGAATCGGAAGTGGCTGAAGTAAACCGGCTGGATAGGAGTGTTTTTGCTTATTCTGTTGGCAAGTGGGACACTCCCTAACATATTGAAGTACCTCTGCTTTGAGCCCTTTCCATGTGAATCGCTCTCTAATCTGTCGGTATGTCTTGTAGAATACAGGATGTCCTGCCATAGGTGAATCATGAAAAGATTTCAAAACCACCCTCCTCACTACTGATCCTGGGACCAAAAATATTTGTCCTTTGTAAATGATGAGCTCATTCACAAGGGTGTATCTGCTGTCCTGAATAGTCCCATCTATGAATCCAGCTGCCCAAGTGTCCTTTGCATACTCTGCAAGGATCAAGTGTCTACAATCCTCCGATATGTCTGTCAATAAGCTCAAATGGGGCCTACGTGATAAGGCATCAGCAACTACATTCTGTGTCCCCTTAAAATATGTAATGTCAAAGTCATAGGACTGTAACTTGCTCACCCACTTTTGCTGCCTATCATTGAGATCTCGCTGCCCCAAAAAGTGTCTTAGGCTATTATGGTCGGTTTTGATACAAAATTTGCTACCTACCAAATATTACCTGAATTTGGCCAAAGCATGCATAATGGCTAACATCTCCTTATCATATATGCTGAAGCTCCGCTCTGGCCCTCTCAATTTCTTGCTCTCATAAGCAATAGGGTGCTTCTCCTGCATAAGCACCGCTCCAATGCCCTCTCCGGAAGCATCACAATGTAGCTCAAAAGGTTTGCTGAAATCTGGTAATGCTAACACTGGACAAGAAGTCATCAACCCCTTAAATTTCTCAAAACACTCCTGTGCCTCAAGAGTCCACAAGAAAGCTCCCTTTCTCATCAAATCTGTCAAGGGTGCTGCATGCCTGGAATATCCATCCACAAACCTTCTGTAGAAACCACATAGTCCTAGAAAGCCCCTCAACTGTGTAAGGTTCACCGGTGAAGGCCACTCCACAATGGCACGAATCTTTTCAGGATCCATGCACACGCCCTCTGCACTGATGATGTGACCCAAGTACAACAACTCTGTCATGCCCAAATCACACTTCGACTCCTTTGCATACAAGGATTCTCTGTCCAATATACCCAACACCGTGTCCAGGTGAACCAAGTGCTCCTCCCAAGATCTACTATATACCAAGATATCATCGAAGAAGACAAGTACAAATCTCCTCAACTGAGGATGGAAAACCCTATTCATTGTTGCCTGAAAAGTAGCAGGTGCGTTAGTTAGCCCAAATGGCATAACTACAAACTAAAAATGGCCACAATGACATCTAAAGGCTGTCTTCTCGATATCCTGCTCTCTAACTCTAATCTGGTGATAACTTGATCTCAAATCTATCTTTGAGAAGAAGCAAGCTCCATGAAGCTCATCTATCAACTCATCGATCCTGGGAATGGGGTATCTGTTTTTAATCGTCTTCCTATTAAGCACTCTATAATCAATGCACATCCTCAATGTCCCATCCTTCTTCTTTACTAACACCACTGAAGAAGCAAAAGGAGACTTACTTGGTCTAATGTGGCCCATAGCAAGTAACTCCTTTATGGTTTTCTCAATTTCATCCTTCAACCTCTTCGGATGCCTGTAAGGTGTAATCATGATGGGCTTAGCCCCCTCCTCTAACTTAATGATGTGCTCAATACCTCTGTCTGGTGGTCTACCTGGTGGAATGTCATTGAACACCTTAGAGTGTTTAACTCTAAGCTCCTGAATATCAGGAGGATATTCAATCTTATGCTGTCCCTCCTGTGATGGCATCAACATGCACTCTGCTGCCCACTCTACCTGATCATGTCGAATCAATCTAGCCATTCTACGAAAAGAGACCATCTGGAGATCACTGTCCTTGATTGCCTTAAGAATATGTGTCTTCCCATTCACTTTAAACCTCATCTCCATCTCCTTGAGGTTAAGAGTGAACTCACCAATATCGTGCAACCAACTCATCCCAAGAACTATATCTGTATCTCCCATAGGTACAACATAAAAATCTGCCTTAAAGTCATAATTATTAACTTTCAATGGGAGTCCAGTGATCCTACGATCACATTTGAGGACATAGCCATCCGCTACCCTCACTCTAATTCCCCCAAACTCCTCTGTTTGTATGCCACGCTTCTCCACCATCCTAGCATCAATGAAATTATGAGTGGCACCTGTATCAACCAAGGTTATGACTCGCTGTCCAGCGAGTACTCCTCTCATCCGGAATGACCCTTCTTGCTTAATACTAGTGAGACGAGTTTCCCTAAGTTGCCCATCTCCTTCCCCATCCTTGGACTCCATTTTAGACAAGTTTTCAGCCTTGTCTTCCTCTTTTTCACCATCTATTTCCTCTATATCAGACTGCTGATCTGAATTATCTGATTCTGATTCCTCATAGTATGCCCACATAACTCTGTTAGCTTTTCCCTTTGGCCTAAGAGGACAATCATGGTTTGCATCATAGGGTCCCTTATAGTAGAAACATAATTTTTTCTTCCTCAAATCGTTTAATGTTTCCTTGTCAAAAGGTGCTGGAGTTTTATCTTTAGAATCATTTTAAAAATCAGTCCTCTCTGGTTTTTTATAAAATGGTTTGTTATCCTTACTAGAAGATGCTCCTTTGGACTGAAATTTGTTTGTTGGGACTGCATGTTCCATACTTCTTGCCTTTTTCATCGCTTCCTGTAAAGAAATAGGATCAAATGCCTTTATCCAACCTCTCAGTGGTTCGGATAGGCCCTCAATGAAAAGAACTAGCAATCTATGCTCTGAAATGTTTGGCACCATGACTGCCAACCGCTGAAATTCACCAATGAAATACTCCAAGTTGCCTGTTTGTTTCAGCTGTGCTAAGTCCCGGAAGTAAATCTCTGAATCTTTTTTGTCAAATCTTTCAACCAACCTATCCGCGAAGTCCTGGTATTCTGTCACTTGGTTATGCTGAAGTGTTACCATACCATGGTACCACCAATCATGTGCTATTCCCTCCAAATGCAAGGTGGCATATTTGATAGCTTCAATCTCTGTCATTGGCCTTAGTGCCAAAAATGTGTCAAGCTTATGAATCCAAGCTTGAGCTGTCATCTTACCACTCCCATCAAATGTAGGCATAGTAAGCTTGCCTGTAGCCCTCTTTAGCTCACTATTTTGACCTCTAGGCCTCCTATCTTGTCTGAGTGACCTGTAATGCTCTCTCCTCTGATTTACAAAGCGTTCAAAGGTCGTCCTCTCCCGAACTTGCGGAGCTAATAATTCCCATTCATCATTTGCAGCCATGAGTGCATTTGCGAATATGGGGTCTCCTGTCGCCTCCTCTACCGGAGCTTCTTTTGGCTCCTCCGGAACAAATGTAGGGCGTGTAGGCCTATCAACTGTTCTGGAATGGGTCCGTTGTGGTCTCTGATTACCTGTAGCACTCCTGTTATCTCCTTGTTCTCCCGGCTCCCCATTTTGTCTAACAGGTGGGTTCATCCTTTCTACCATAGTAGTGAATGCCTGTAATGCTTGTGCCATCTGCTGCTGCCCTGTAACCATAGCACGGTAGAATTCTCTGGTATCCTGATCATCATTATTCCTCCTGTTTCTAGGTGAACTACCATCATGCCTCTCTTCCATATTTCCTGTTTCCTGTAACTGTTCTCTTTCAATCAGAGCTCTCCTACGAGTATGGTACCTGTGTGGTCCAATTTCCGGTGGCTGCATATGATTCCCCAAACCCTCAGGATGGCAGGAATGAGGCTCCGATACCAATGTAAGAACCCCAAATAGGCTCTACGCTGATCACTGTTTGTTTCCCTGGGTGTAATAATTGTTTTTGGTTTGTTTTTGAATGTTTTAAGCTGTTTTTGGGTTTTTGAGTTGATGAAAAGAAAATACAAATATTGAAACTAATCTACCTCAAATTATAACTCAAATCTGATCAAATTCATTTATTCAAATGGCTCCTAATGTTTGTACAATACTTATTGCTGGAAGCATACATTAAAAACATCATCATTAATAGTTGAAAAAAAACCTGATTTTTGTCTCCGATACGCAACCACGCTGCTGGTTGCTTCCTCCTTGGGCAGCACCTATCAAAAACCGCAATATTAAATCTCTGATTTTTAATTCACTGTAGCGCTGTACTGTTCACAGCACTGTAGCTGCTGTTATAACCCCTTCCAACCTATAACAGATTCATCCAATTCTTTCCTACTAAACACAATATTGACTTCAGAATGAAGTCAACTCACAGGCAAAATTCAAGTGATATTTCACACCCTCAAATTGCATCAACTTTGAAGATACTACGTCCTCCACAGTCTGAATTCTTCTCAAACTTGTAGAAACCCTTGTTGCCACAACTTCAAGAAATTTCACAAGGCAAAGTTTTTAAGCACTTCTCATAACCTCCACTTGAAGGAAGACAAGGTTTGTTTATAAGGACTCCTCGACTCCAGAATGAGTCTCCACGCTCAATGTGGGATAAAAGATATAATAATAACATAAAAAAAATGTTATTACATTAAAACTTAGAAAATCCCTTTTAATTTTTCCATAAGCTTGGACCCACAATTAATTGAAACAATGGCCCCTTTTATGATATCATGACCCTCACTTAAGTTATATATTATAACTTAACAATATAGGCTCAAAACCAATAATGTTTATTTTAACTAAATAAACATTAATATCTCCATTATTACTCAACATTTTTGAATGTCGTTTGGACTGGGAGCTAACATGATAGAACTGCATATGACCATACCCCTTTTCTAAAAATAGCAGGGGTCTATCTTTATAACTCCAAAACTGCTAAAAATAGCCTGACCAAGCCAAACTCAAAGGAAAACTCATCATAAACAAACTCTGGCAACCCAGAAGAGTACTCTGCTTTGGTCCTTGGAGGATCTCCACACCAAGGTGACCCTCTATCCAATCTTATTAGCCTACGAGGGTCTCTGATAGGCTAATCACCTGCTAAAGTGATGTCTCTAGCTAGAAGGGGACATCACAACCCATATCTCGGCAGCTGTCCTGCTAGATGGAATCTGAGAGAGCTGATCATCAGCCACAGATAATTTGAGAAGCATCACCACCTCCCTATTATTCAGATCCTATGTATTCCGATCAATACTTGGGGCAATTGGATGCAGTGTAACACCCAGAACAATCTGATCAGTATTCTGATATTCAAAAATAGCAACCTAGAACAATTTGATCAGTATTTTGATATTCAAAAATTGCTATTATTTGTTGCTTCCAAGTGCCATAATTTCGACCATTGAATTTTGAATTGCTCTCGAGCATAATATTAGTCAAAGATGCCATAACACATTTTTCAATGAAAAAGCGTTAAATCTGTGAAGGCATGTACTTTAAGGCAAACAACTAGAAAACCGAGAAAATTTGAAGGGGTACCAGAAAGAGAGCTCGAAAAATCCAAAAGGAATATGTTGTTGGTTTCTGGATCCTCTAGCTTGAAAATCGAGGCACCCATAAAAAATAGACGACAAACTAGTTGAGATCTCGAAAAAACCCATTGAGAATCTGTAATTTTTTTTTGATCCGGTAGATAAAATTAGGATTTTAAACAACAATGGCCCTGCTGCATAAAAAACCCACAAAAAATGGCAGAAATGTGCAGAAGAATGGCTGTAAGAAGCAGATATCATAGAAAATAATTTCAAAAAATATTGCTCTAATAATTTCTAACAAGAAGTTATAATATTTTTAGAAAAAATTAAAAGAATTGGCTCTGATACCATATTAGGAAGTAATTGGTAAATATTTGCTTGATATTAATTGAGACCGAGAGGTCAATATATACAAAAGAATAAAATGATGTTTCCTTAGGAGACGATTGTAAAGAATAGAAATATTCTATTCTAGCTAAAAGAAAGCTAACAAATAACTATAGACTAACTAGTATTAGAAACATTCTAATATTTACAATAGATTACAAATAGATAACCATTAACTAATAATAGAAGCTTATCTATTATCGTAATAAGTTTCTCTTAGTGTTATGCTTTTAGACAATCTCTTGGGCATTTCTATTATAGTGTCCAGCACTTGGATTCTTGAAATGATTTATTGGATTAGCTTTCTTTGTTGGTCTCTCCTTTGAAAACCTTTTCAATCTACACTGGTCTCTGATTTGTTTTGCCTTTTTCCTCAAGCTTCTGTTTTTCTTATTTTGCTCTTCATGGGCTGGCTCACTGCACTTTACTATCATTTTCAAAATAAGTTAACACTATTTCTCTTTTCAAGTAATTGCTTGACTATAATATTCAATATCACTGTTAAAAGCTTTTGGATGTTGAAAACCATACCCAATGTTCATTTTGTTTGCCATAATAACCCATTGTCATTGGTGTGTTGATATGTTTCTTCAATATTTATGCTACCAACACTCCAACCGCTACTCTTACCATTGTATTGACATCGTCATTAATTTTGCTCATATTCAAAATCTGTACTATTCTTTCACATCATCTCTTATTATTGTAGCCACATTCACTTTATAGTCAATTAGTCCAATCGTCTCTTCGATTAGTGAAATCTCTAATTAGATTATTTTGTGACCCAAACACAATTTCCTTAAGTTCAACTAGTTTAGATGGAATTTGGTTAGCTTTTCTGGTCAACCAAAATTTAGATTCCCTGTTTCCTTCAGTGCAATGTTGACCCTAATCAATCTGTCTTTTCCTCCTTTGATTAGCCCCTTGTTATTTCTCTGATTGGATTATGTCCTCAACCTAAAATATTATATTACTCTCAGATCTATAAAATAGATACAAAATGTCATACAAAATTCACCAAAAACACCCAAACTAGTTAGCTACTCTTGCATAGAAAGGGCTAAATTAAAATGGACCTTTACAGAACATCATTGAACATGATTTTTCGGATATGTGTGTCCTATAATTAGGTCTGAAGCTGATCTTATTCAGTAGCAAAATTATATATCCACTCTCCAATTCATAAGAAAAACTCACAAGAACTATTATAACCAAATACCACCCATGTTAATTGTAACACCACAAACTGATATTGTTTGATTTCTGATAGGAAAATACGTAGACTATGATCTGATACAAGATGAATAACAGCAGAAAACCTCCAAAACACATCTAGAATTATTGCAACAATATTAATGAAGCCCTGGATGCACAATATAGAATTGTTAAAAAATTCAAACTCTGGATGAAATTGCTCTATGTGAACAATGCGGTTTCATCCACTATCCACCTAAATCTCATGGGTTTCTGTCCACAATCCTTCAATCTTGAATGGGTTTCTGCCCACCAAAGAATTTTGCAGAACATGAAGTTCATACAATGAGAATTTGAGAAATAGAAATGGCATAATTTCCATTTTCCCAAACACTGTTTGTAATTATCTTGTCCTTGGCCAATTTGGTGGGAAACAAATTAATTAGAAATATTATAAAATTTCACACTACTGTTACTTTCCAAATCTGCACCTGGTGGGAATATCATTAAGAAATATTTTATTTTCCCACTCCACGCTTGCTTTCCTAATTTGTGCCTGGTGGAAAATCATTAATTAGAAATATTTCAGTTTCTCACTCCACTCTTGGTGGGAGAGTCTAATTAGAAATATTTCAAACTTCCCACAATCGCACAAAATCCAACTCTCCACTAAGTGTTTCCAAATATTTAATTTAATAATGTTCTTTTGATGTCAACAATATTTGGGCATTCATGAATTTTAAATTAATTATTCCTGTTAATCTTTTATGATTAATCCATAGAAAATAAAATGGGTTAGTATTGACCACAAACTGTTTTTTCAGTCAGTAAATTGTATATCAACTTGAATGACATCCATACAATTTATTAATAATGACCATCCATGTCCACATCAACTTGAATGACACTCTGTGAACTGCCATGCTTTCGCTTGTCCCCACATTCTTGCTCCTTTGGTGTCATACACTACTTTCTCTATCTGTGGTGTGTTGCCTAGCTCCACTACCGCCATCTCGTCCACCACATGTGATATTTCTCTGTCCTCTGCCTCATCCTTGTCCTTAATCACTTGACCAATGTTCTGGCCTTTGTCCTTCCAATAATTGACCACCTTGAATTTGAGCACCGTGTTGTCAAATTCATTTTTGTTTTGCCTTATTAAATGACCTTTTCCTAATCAATGTTGTAATCACCTACTAACATCCACATCTTCCAAGCATCAAACTTCCTCGCTTCTTTGTTCACACCAACCCACCAAATAATGAAGGGATGTAAGTGTGGAGGTTATCCAGGGACATGTACCCAATCTTGAAACTTCTTCCCAATTCTGTATATTGAAGGAAGGCAGCAAGACCTTGCCTCCACTCCGCTCTCACACACCTTGTAACAACCCTTCTCAATTCGTCAATGTCACCAAACTCCAACTGCCCCACACAAAACATGGATGATATGTCCATATTGGTGCAAAATTTGTAATTGTGATAAAAAAATCACTGCTCAACAATCCCTGCACCATGATGAGAAAGAAAGGATCATTTGTGGTGAATACATTCTTTAACTGTTCATTGGAAGTTTGGCCCCAAAAGACCATTTGTTGCTTGGTTTCCTTTGGATTGAAGGTTGCTTCCATCTGTCAAGAGCGCTTCCCAAACACTGCCAGACACAAGTAAGTAGAGCACTTTCCAACCACTGCGACAAAAACAGTTGAGAAAATAACATTTCCTTTCAACCTTTTCTACAAACCATCGTGGGCAAAGTGAGCATTTACTCATTGTACTCTAGATCTTGGCAAATCTTCGAACTATCATCCCTTCATTAATTGCATGTTCTCTCGTAGCTTTAGTCGTCGTCCTTAGGTGACATATACACCACCTCAACGACCACCAAATCGCATCATCCTCACACCACCCTCCACTCAAATCCTATCAAATGTCATCATGGAAGAAGTAGCTCATCAAGGTGGAAAGTCAACACCACCTCATCATAGTAGTGGGGTCACATTCGCTCTCACGCCAAGCTGTTGATTCAACACACCTCATCAAAGCTATGGTGTTCTTTCTACTGCCTCTTTGGATAGAGAACCAACCATTGTGTTGCCTTCCCTATAAATGTGTGACATCTTGAAGTTGGAGAAACTTGATAATTTCTTTTGTATTATTGAACTAATTTTGCCAATTTTCCAGATATGGGATATTCTACTAGCAATTATGTTGACATAATCTGTGAATCTCCTTGCAAGGGTAACTGTTCCATGCATATCTTTTTTGCCATTTCAACTACTAGAAGGGCTGCTTGAGCTGTTGCTTCATTATTAGTCTCATCCTCAACAACTTTTTGATTCAATCACCAGAATGTTGTCAGAAGGTTTTCTTGCCACACGTCTGCACCCAATGGCCCCGGATTTCCTTTCGAGGCCCCATCAAAGTTTATTTTGACCCATCCTTCTTTAGGCTTTTCCTAGTCCACCTCATCTCTTCTTTGTCGAGAAGGATCAACCCTTGAGAGCCTATTAATTGTCCTATACTTTAACTTTAGCCATTGTCAGTATATTCTAGAGTAAAAAACTTAAAAAGGATACTTTCCTAGGTTCAGGGATCCTGCTGACTTTTTCATTCCCCGAGCACAACCTTTCTATTGGTTTAGCCTTTCCTTGAAATATCCTGATGTTACGTTCTTTCGATATCTCCCAAATTATGTCCGATTGACATATTGGCCATATACACGAGAAAGAAAACTTGCCATTTGGATTTACCCAGGATTGAAACATCTCCTTGATGTTGGCTGGGAAGGCACCTTGCATATTGAGTTTATTGAGCACATAGTTCCAACAAGTCTCAAAAGTCTTATAATAAAGGAGCAAGTGATCAATGGTTTCTTTCTTCCTTTTCTTTGCTCGAATCACACTCAAAAAGCCCATGGAAATCATATTGCATCAGCCTTTATCCTGTGAGAGTCCATCCTTTGATAGCATGCCCAAAAAAGTTTCCCGCTTTTGGTAAGCAATATTTGTTTTGGAATAGATGTGACGTCTCTTGTTCTGCAACCTCAACAACTTCTACTAGTTGATATTAATCCTTTTTTTTGCTCCACACCATATTAACTCGTCATTATCTTCTGAGAGCAAAAGTTTCCTACTATTCATCATACTCTCCATTTTCAAAAGTTCTTTTGATAGGTCTAAATCTCTTCCATCTTTCCAGCACCACTTCACTCCTTTATTTTTCCTCTTTATGTAGTTTGCTACTCTTCTACTCCAAGCACTTTTAGTTTTACGCTTGATTTCTCTGTTGGAATCTTTTGAAGTATAAGTTAGTTGTCCTTAAAATTAGTCATCCCAGAAGTTGACACTTTCTCCACTTCTCATTTTCCATGTGATGTGATCTGTTTATAATGTCACTATAGTTCGTCATAAAATTTCATATTGAAGATTCTTTGGGTGGATCCAAAATGGTAAGGATTCTTTCCTTTGATTCATTGTCTAAATATTTGTGGAAGGATCTGGGCTCATTTCTAATTAGGATTCTATACATCATCCGTATCAGCTTCACCCCCATAGCATTACTCACTAGATTCCATCGTCTCGATCCTTCAATCTCACATCTTTGGGTTAACAAATCTGGTGCCAAGCAACAAGGGGATTTTGTTTTGTACTTGGCTTCCATTCCAAAAAAACTTCCTCATATACTATTCAATGGTCTTGATGATCTTCATCAAGATTCTCATACACATTAGAGAGTATATAGGTATTGTTGATGTTACTGGCTTCAACATTAGGATGCACTCCTTTTCTGTTAATCCCATTTTACCAAGGTAGCTCTCAAGAAGCTTCGTTCATAGTGTTGCTTTGCTAGCACGTCCAAAGAGTGGAAGTCCCAAAAATTTCTTGGGGAATTTCCCCAACCTAACTTTGAGAATTTTACTAATTGGAAGTTGCTTACTCAAGTCTGTGTCGAAGAAAATTACTTTTGATTTGTGCCAATTCATTGTGCGTGTTGGTAGACCACAATAATTGTCCTATGTTTCCTTCATGCATCTAGCCTCCTTGAGTGAAGCTTCCCCCATCAGTACTTCCAAACCTTGTGCAATGCTGATACCTTTCCATCTTCCTTCTTTCCGCCTCTTGGTAATCAATCTACCCAAGAATTCTGGAATAATAATAAACAATGCTTGAGATAAACCTGACTAATACCTCGAGAAGGCTCAAAAAAACCTTGAGGGTTGTCGTTCACAAAGACTGAAAACCTTGTTTTACCTATACAATTTATCTATGCTATCCATTTCTCATTAAAGCCAAAACATTTGAGCACCTCTATAGAAAGGAGCGGTTAACATGGTCATATGCTTGCCTTATATCTAATTTAACCATCATTCTTTCTGTTTGAGCCTTCTTGACATAATGAATCGCTTCATGCGCGATAATAATATCTTCGACAGTGGATCTCCTTGGGACAAATCCACTTCGTTTCTTTGAGATTAGGAAGGGTAGCAAAGGTTGTAGTCAATTGACAATCACTTTGATGACTTTGTATGCATCCTCAAAAGCCATAGCCACTTCTTTCTTTGGAACTAAAGTAATGAAAGTGTTATTGACATCCTTGCACATATAAGCCTTCGCCCTTGATTCTTCCACCCTCTTAGAAAGATCAGAATTTGTTAACTCCCAAGATTTTTGAAAGAAACTAGCAGAAAACCATCCAACCTTGGTGCTTTATCACTCCCCAAAGAAAAAAGGGCAGCTTTCACTTCCTCCAGAGTTATCGGTTTCAACAAAAGAGAGTTTTGTTCTCTGCTTAGGGATAATAGCCTCAATCTCATCCAAATGAAATCTTATATCATTGTCCAAAGAAAGGAGTGTGGAGAAATACGTGATTGGCTCCTTGTTGATATCTTCCTGCATTGTGTCGAGTGATCCATTTGCATCCTTGATCCCATTGATTTTGTTTTTGACACGCTTCTCTTTGACCGAGGAGTGATTAGTATCCCATTGATTTTGTTTTTGACACGCTTCTCTTTGATCGAGGAGTGATTAGTATCTTGTCCCTTGCTTTGAGCCAACATTCTTTGGATTTTTGCCTCTAGTATAATTCCTCCTAAGCCAAAATTCCTTCAATTTCTATTAGTTACTTCTTGTTGTGGAATTTAAATTCTATCATTTTGTGCTTGATTAAATTCAGTTTCAGATCTTCAAGTTCTTTCCCAATCCTTTCTTTTTCTGCAAATATCTGTTTTAGGAGATCTTAATCCATTCCTTCGATCTTCCTTTGACGTGTTGTATTTTTTTAAAGTACCTTTGACCCTTCCATAGTAGGAGTACCCTTCCACTAACAATCTTTGAGTTGAAGGAGATTATGATCACGAAACCACATGGACTCAAATCTAAAAGGGGAGTGAATGGGAACAATATCGTTTTGAAAATGGAGAATGATTTGGAAATGATCAGAACCCTGAGAGTGGCAAAATGAGGGAATCAAAGATGTAGGAATAATCTTCACACTTCTCGATCACAAAATAGCGATCCAAGTGCTCCGCAAGGTTTGAGAAATCCTTCCTTCTATTTATCCATGTAAATTTCCCTTCCTTGAGAATGGGCTCCTCCATCTTGCTCTCGAAAATAAAATTTCGGAAATCAGATTGTATCATACTGAAAGCCTGTTTGCCTCCACTTTTATCAGATGATCTCCTTGTAGCATTAAAAAAAATGCCCAAGGATTGTATACACATGCTGATCTGGTTCCACACTATTCTTTTTTGAGAAGTTGCAGTTAGGCCATGGACATTTAGGAGGAATATATCTTTATTGGCCCTAGCAATGTGCACTTTTAGCAGTTGCAATTGTAGTTCCTTGTTGACTTCTTGAACATTCACTTTTTTGGGTTCCATAGGATTGCCAAGCCACTTGATGCCCAATTGCATCCACACAAACACATAACCATTATTGCCATATTCATAGCAGTTCCTCAAATTCGTGCTTTACTAACTTTGGTTCATGTATCAATATGATATTTAGCTTATCTTGATCAAAACATCTTTGACAAGTTACCTCTTGTTAGAGGTATTGCAACCACCAACATTCCATAATAAGGCCTTTAGGGCTTCTCCGGAAGGGTAAAGCCCTTCTTGGAACATAGCTCCCTTTATCCTTTGGCTCTACCAACCATTTCCAATCAATATTTTATAGATTTGTGTCCTCTTTTATGTGTTTCACCAATCATGACATTCTTTTGTTTGGTTTATGTTTGGCCCATTGTCCGCTTGTCCATAATATTCTCTTCATCAGAGCTTAAATTTCCATCAATCCATGAGAGACCAGTGTTCTTCTTATCCAAAGTATTTTTGTTTGCTTGGTGTCTATCTAGCATGCTGTCTCTCTATCTTCATGCATCCTATCTATGATGATTTTACCATCTTCTCAAAGACAAGATACTCACCATTTTCAAAAGATGGAATATCAGAGTCTACTTGTGGATGAGCCAAATCTTCTACTCCAAAACTTAGTGGCATTATTCCTTCTAAGCTTTTTGCACCATAGTTCAAAATATCTCAAATATATTTGTGATAAGTAAGATTTATCGCATTAGTTTTTGGCTCTCAAGAACTAATGTCAATCTCATCCGAGATAAGTAAGATAAGTGCATAGAAGTTTCGAAATATTGTAGAGAAACTCGATAAAATATCGATGATGTTTCTCTATTTTATCGCAATAAATAGAAAACTTATCACCTTGTGACCCATAAAAGGGAAAAACAAAATTTTTTATTGGAAAAATAGACTTGAAGAGGAGAGAAAGGGCAAAGAGGAGAAAGAAGGTTCCATTGGATTGGGAAAACAATCTTCAAGTTCTTGATATTTTCTCAAGAAGTTTCCGACTTGTCTCCAATATTTTCTGCTATCTTTTTTGTTTTCCCCTTGGTGATAAGTTGTCAATAACGATATTTTGAACTATACACTATTACCCAAATTAGGAGGTGACTTTGTCGAAGAATGTTGTACATCCATTTCAATAATTTTTTATAGGTGGAATACTTTACACTCATTGCCATCTTTCCAACCTTGCTTGTCTTCAAATTGGGGCTTCTCCACACTCATTGTAGTTGTAGGTGAAGTTTGCAAAATCTTTATTACCTTAATGTCTAAGTTATGTGATTATCGCTATTCTCATCAAAGTGTATAACCACCTCATCTGGGAGAAACCCAATGTTCCTTCATCTTGCACCTTCATCAAATCCTGCTCATTATCTATCGTTAGCCCATTGCATATCCTTTTTCCATTCTGCATGTTTTGTCTAACTTCCTTATTTGGTTCCTTTGTATTTCTTTTCAATAATTTCTTGTTGCCTTGTCCTATTTAGTGGGTTCCAAATCAATATAGGTCTAAGATGGATCATTTAGAGTATGATCCTCCTTGCATCTACATCATCCTTTGGTCTCACTTTTACTGTTTGTTCATCCAATTACCCCTTCTGTGGATGATTTTCTCGATGATTGCATCATGAACACCGTCTTTTCCTTTTCCAAACTTAGAGCACTCCCATTCTATGCTCCCTGAACTCCTACAAGCTTTACACTTGTCCATATATTCCTCATCTTCTATACCTTGTTTCCAAACCCCTACATTTAAGATCAACTCAATGTACTTAGGGAGCTATTGATTTGGATACCACTGTATGCATATTTTGGCATACATACTATAATCTTTATTTTCTACTTTTTGCCAAACCATTAGAAATTTTCCAAGTTTGTTTCAAATCGCCCTTAGTGTCTCCATCTCCCAATATTCAAAGGGGAGATTGTAGAGTCATCCAAATAGGGTCCTCATAGATGTTGACTGTCAAAGGATTGAAGTCGGGTTCCTAGCCTTTGATAAAATTCCTTATTACACCCACCATATATGGTCCATTGTTGAGAATCCATTGTTTCACCTACCTAGTTGCACAAAGTACTATTTAAAAAGGCATTTGGGAGGGGTTTCAAGTCTACTTGAAAAGGCAGAGTATCTATGCATCACTTTTTTATTTTCATAAACAAACCTTCTTTTAACCAAGATAAAATGTCATCCCAACAATAGTTGTCTGCATTGACCAAGCCTTGAGGGCATTGGTCTCGAACAAAACATACCTTTGAAGTGCCTTCTTTAGTCGTAGCATCCTTTCTTGTCGTTGAAGTTTGAGTCTCCTTTGGTCACCACACCTTGTTTTCCACTTTGCTCCATTTGGTAACATCTCTCTCTGAAAGCCTTTTTTACTATGTAGGGTAAATGGATAGTTATTGCATTAAGAGACTAGAATATGACACAGACAAGTTAGTACTTTATTCATATAAGCAGAGTATACAATCACAAGTACAATGATGATCCATAGTTCAATTAGAGGATGTACATATATATCCCGAAGGGTTGACTCAACCATCATGCAACCTTTCAGACACTAACTAATCCCTTCGGCTATGTTTAGACTTTGCCGACAACATCATCCCCTCCAAAAGAAAAGTCGTCTTTGGACGACAAAATAAAGACAACTAAGTACATCAAAACAGGACTAAGAAGAAGAAGGGTGCGTCCCTGGTGGTGTGGGTGTAGTAGCCTTCAACTGTGCCCGTAAATCTAAAGCTCTCTTCATCAACTCTCCTATGTTTTCGAGCTGCACCTCTTTTGCATTCGACTACATCTGTAGCCGACTATCAGCTTGCTTTGCTTCCTTCAACGGAGATAAGAATGTTGCCTTCTTTGATTCCCTCTTGGCAATTAGTGCTACCCACTCTGTCTCCCAAGCTGATTGTTGTGTAGCCAAATTGGCTTCTAAAGCCACTAATCTGGTAGCTGTCTCCTCTTGAGCCCTCTCTCCTGCTACCTGATTTGCTTGACTCTTTTGTAGAGCATAGTATTTATCTCGATACACTTGTACTATCTCTCGCGTCAAGTTCTCCACTTGGCTCTCACCATGAGCTCTCTAACAGTCCACTCCTGCCTCATCTCTGGAGTCTTTGTGCTAGGCCACCCTTGTGCCTTGGAGCATACTGTAAAGGTAGCTGGGCAACCGACTCGCATGAAAGATAGAACCTGCTCCAACTCTTGCACCAATGTCTCTAGTACATGTGTCTACGTCGAAATCACAACTTGGCGACCTTGAGTCACCATGTTAGTTAAGTATGCCTCTACATCCTCCCCCATGGTTGTCGAGGGGCCTGATGTGGACTGGTCATATGTGGCCATCGCTGTCTCCACTGCCTCTAACATCCTCTCAGTATTGCTATCTGTCGGAGGTGGAGGTGGTAGCTCAACTTCCCAGTGGGGTGACTCTCCTCCTGTAGAGCTATAGGATCCATCTCTTGGGATACTTCTCATAGGTGAGAGAATACTAGATGTCGACACTACTAGTTTGATGGTAACCTTCGACTTAGATACGCACTCAAGTCCTACGTTGCACTCGCCTTACTAGTACCTTCACTGGTAGCCAATAATGCAGTATCTATAGTGACCACATCATTTGAACCAACTACCTCTAGTCGAACCTGAGGCGCCCTCGAACTCTTAGATACCTCTTGTGCTGGTATCTCCATGACCTCGTCCAACAAGGTTGTAGGTGGTGACGGGTGAGACTGTTTGTAATATAGCCACTGCCTCCGCAATGGTTGCGGGTACTAGCGAAGCTGCTAATGTGAAAGAGTCATCACTATGGGCTGCTTGAACTATCCAAAACCAGGAATATGCGTACCTATAGGAGCCAAATGAGATGTAGCTGAGAGGGTAGGTCGTGGGAATAGTAGTAGTGTCGTGGTAATGACTTCCACCTCCTCGTCATCCTCCATTTCCTCTTCCTCTTCGTCCGTCTCACTATCGTCAAATGACGTCTCTTGCCGGTTGCTATCTGTATTCCCATGTTCTGAGGTTGCACCCAACTCTTGCCTGGGTTGCTTCTTCCCAATCGTGGCCTTCTTCACGCTTATGGCCTTCTGCCCGGCTGGTGTGTCTAAATGCTTCCACTGCATGATGGGAGGCTCACCTGGAGCAAGTAGGCCAGGCTTGACCTCTAGCTTGTCAAGGGGGATCATCCGCGCCGTAGCATCAAGGAACAATCCAATGGCGAAATGAGGCATGTAAAATGTCCGGTGTTGTAGTGCCATGAACTCATACATGCGTTCCGCCAGTAATGTTGCCTAATCAAACACCTTCTTGTTCATGATACCATTCATCATTGCTACTTGCGTGAAGGAAATATCAGATGCGTGGCTCGATCCTGTGAGCCTACTTTTAACTGAGTCCATGAGGCAGCGCCGTTGTCCTTCCTGAATATTAGACTTTTTCAGTCCTCTGCCTTTAGAATTGTCCATCAATGTTTCTTTTTCTGGCTGAGACAATTCACCGCACACAAGTTCTATCAGGCACGCCTTCACCTCTCTACTTAATTTCTTCGGTTTGCCATCGATTTTCTTGCCTCCTTGTGCATGTCTGGGTATGCCAAATACGCTAGTGAAGTCTAGTGTCTAAAGTAGATTACCAAGTCTCGCCCTAGGTAGGAAAATGAGTTGGTTTTGGAAAACTGGTCATAAGTATCTACCATCATGCATAGAAAGCCTTCATGCTCACGAATGTAGAAAACGGGCATTCGAATTGCCCATTCTACTTGCGCCTTTCTTATGCTATTCTTTACTGGGTGATCATTAGGGGTATCCTGCCACCATTTCCTGCATTACCCCATTCAGGCCTTCGAAAGGTATGTTTTCCAGTGTGAGTTGCTTTGTTGTAGCCGCTGCCTGTGTTGGCTATTTGCCCTTCTTTTTGCTCGTGCTTGTGCCTCCTGCAACTCGGACGCCTGAAGGCAATGTCTTTCACATTTGATTCATCCTCTTATTGGTAGCTGAGTCCTCTTCCTACCTTTTCTTCCACTCTCTTCCCAGCTGACTGCATAACGGTCTTCTCTTTTGTCTTTTTGTTTATAGGAAAGAGGTTAGGTTTTTGCTTCAACTCCTCACAACTCCTTTATACTACTTATTTCTAAAGCTCTTGATGGTTCATGGTTTGACAACTTGGCTCTTGACTGCTGTTTGTATGGCTCCTGAAGCCAACCCCACTGAGTTTTTTGCTAATGTACAATACTGCTCCTCCAAGTCCGTGTTTTTTATTCTTTTCCTTCAATGCTCTTGTATGGTTGCTTACATTACCTTAGGTGTGTACTTGCTCTATCTGGCCGTATAGTGCTTCAAAAGAACCTCTTCTTTCCTTAACTCATGGCCGTACAATACAATATTCCTGTTGCAAAACTTTCATCGACTGTACAAACCCATATCCACGATCGTACAACACAAAGCTATGTTTTTCCTGGTCGTACGATACATACCGTATTGTGATTTCCCATCTCCTACCGAATGATGTTTCTTGCTTGTTGTATGATGTGCTTGGTAACTATTTCCCAGTCTTGTCTCTTGTAGTCGTACGGTGTCTTTTTGTGGCCTTCTTTAATTGTTATGTAGGGGCCGTATGGTGCTTGCTTTATGGCTGTCCTTTGAATGGTTGAAATGGTTCGTTTAAAATTATTTTTCTAGCCTTTTCATTCTGTACGGCTTGTACGGTGTCTTCTTCTGTAAGCTCTTCATTCACCTTCGCCTTCTTACTGTATGGTTTATATGGTGCCCTATTCTTCGTTTGCTTTTGGAAGTCAATTGAGTTGTCCATGTTTGCCTGTATGGTGTTTTCTCAATGTCTTTATGGTCCTTTTGCTTTGTATGACTGTATGATATCTCTTTGGTATTTTGTGCGATATACATTTTATCCTAATCACACATTTTATTGTCCCTTCATTTTGATTGCTTTCCCCTTAGTCATTTTCACTACTATCTATTTATTTACCTATTTATATATTTTATATACATCTATATTATTATACATATATATTTTTTTTGAAAATTTTACTTGAATTGCTATCTTCCTACGCTTCATTCCTCTCATGGTAAATCTTTAACGTCGAACCATTTATTGGGTTGACCACTTCCCTCCCCTCCAACATCCAGAGTTTGATCGCTCCGTTATCACCAACCTCACGGATCTTGTATGGTCCAACCCACTTCACTTTTAATTGACTCGGTTTGATCTCATTACACCTGTTATATTTTAATACTAGTTGGCTTGGTTGGAATTTGTTCAGTTTCAAGTGCTTGTCATGCTAGACCTTGCGTCTGCTGTGAAAATTTTGTCGCCCATTGTGCTTGTAGTCTCTGTTTGTCAAGTTTGTTAAGGTTATATAACCTCTCCCTGAGACTCTCCATGTCTCCCAACTTGTTTTCAATTGCTATTCGTAAGCTTGATACCATAAACTCTGCTGGTACTACGGCCTCCTGACCATACATTAATTGAAATGTAGTGTGTCCCGTGGTGACCTTGTAGGAGCTATGGTAAGCCCATAACGCCGATGGCAAATTCTCTTCCCAATCTTCACCTTCAACACTGCACAATTTATAGATCATTGAAATAAAGATTTTGTTTGTTGATTTTGCCTGTCCATTTGCTCTTGGGTAGTACGGGCTTGAAAGTGAATGGTAGATTTTAAATTTTGTTGCAAGTAGTTTGATGACATGGTTGACAAAATGCCCTCCGCGGTCGCTTGTCAGTTGAATTGGTATGCCGTACCTTGTAATGATTTGTCCATAGATGAATCTTGCTGTACTGAGTGTTGAGTTATTTGGTTGGGCCCGTGCCTCTACCCACTTTGTGAGGTATTTCGTTGGTACGATGATGTATCGACATCTTCGGGCTTTGCTTACCTTCAAGGGTCCAACAAAGTCCCCTCTCCATCGTTCAAACAATTTCTGCGCATGTGAGGGGTTTAGGGGCATAAAATTCCTTTTCAGTGGTTTTTTGGCTCTTTTAACTTGTGTCACATCCAACGACCCACTCCTTGGTGTCGTGTACGGTAGGCCACCACAATCCTGCAAGAAGTATCTTGCACGCAATTTTGTTCAACCCCAATATGTCAAGCCTGTGGGCCCTTTATGTGCTTCTTTCAATACTCGGTATTTCCTCCTCAAGAACACATTGCCAAAGGATATTGTTGGGGCCCATCTTGTATAGTAGCTCGTTGATCAATTGGAATGTTCAGCTTCTCAGTATGAGTTTCCGTCATTCATTTGGTTGCATTTCCCCAGGGAATTGACCTGTTGAAAGATACTCTCCAATACTTGTGTACCACGATGGAAGTATGACAATCTGAAACAACTGTGTATCCGAAAAGTCATCATTGACTCCCTCAGGTGGTTCCCCTAACTTGATTCTGGAGAGGGGGTCTGCGCTCACATGACTTTTCTCGAGCCATACTATAATCTTAAATGTGAATTCTTGTAGAAGAAGTAACCATCTACTTATCTATCCCTGAATGATTTGTTTATTCACCAAATATAGCAAAACTTGATGGTCTATGTAAAACACGAACGGGTTAATAGTAAGTAGTGCCTAAACTTTTGCACAACATATACCATTTCAAAAGCTTCCCTCTCAGTCGTGCTGTAGTTCTTTTCTGCTTCCGACAAGAGTCTACTTGCAAAGTAAATTGGATGGTCTAATCCATGATCACTTGTCTACGCTAGTATTGCTCCGATGGCAAAATTTGATGCATCAACATGTATGTGGTATTCCTTGTCCCAGTTGGGGTAAGCTAGAATAAGTGTTGTGGCTAGTTGTGTTTTCAACCCCTGGAAGGCTTCATCCTGTTCTGTTTCCCACTTATAGGGTTCTTCTCTGCAAGTTAGTTCGTCGAGAGGGTAAGATATTTTGGCAAATTATTTAATGAACCTTCTGTAGCACCTGATGTGTCCTAGGAATGATTTTACTTCGATTACATCTGTCGAAGGTGGCATTTCTAATATCACTCAAACCTTATCTGGGTCCGTCTTCAAGCGTGCCTTGCACACGATGTGTCCTAGTAATTTTCCTTGGGGCATCATGAATCTGCACTTCTTATGGTTTAGTGCTAGTTGTGCCCGTCTGCATCTCTCCTTACACTCCTTGAGTGCAGTCAAGTGCTTGTCCTCGGCGTTGAAAAATTAACCTATCGTCCAAAAAAGATTTAAAGTTTCCTATTGACATCTTGTCGAAGATATGCAGGATGATCCTTTGAAACATTGCCGGGGTGTTGCATTGACCAAACGATATCCAGTTGTAGGCTTAAACTCCATCTTCCACTACAAAGGTTGTTTTGAGCTTATCTTCCTCGACAATGGATATCTGATTGTAGCTAGAAAATCCATCCATGCATGGGTATATTTTGTGCCTGGCAACTTCCTCCAACATACTTCTAGTAAATAGTATTGGGAATGGATCCTTAAATGCGTTCAAACAACGGAAATCCACGCATATTCTTATTTGAGTGGTATCCTTTTTCAGTGATATCACAATTGGAGACATTCACTTATCTATATTTGAAAGATAATGCTTGCATCGAGCATTTAGTTATTCTCGTTCGTGACCTGTGCAACATAGTTTTTATTCATGCGGTATGGTCACTTCCATATGGGCACTCCTTGTATCAGTGGGATTCGGTGGACACATAAATCTGGTGGCACTCCCTTTAGGTCTTTGTACGTCCATGTGAAAACATCCTTGTACTCCATGAATATTTTGAAGGCTATTGCTTTCAATACAAGATTCCAATCATCTCCCACAAAAAATGTTTTTAGGGTTGGCCTCATCTCGTAAGTTCATAGTCTTCACCATGGGTTCTTCATATTTAATAGGTTTCTCATCGCTGAATGTATGCATAGGTGTTTCATCTATCGGTGCCTCCCCTTCCCTGACTTCTCTTCCTTCCTGCATTAGCCAATGGAGTAGGTCATTCACTGAGTCCAAGTCGTCATTGTTGAATCCTCCTAGTTTCAGGATTCCTTCTTCATTGGGTTCCATCCTTTTCTTTCCTTCATCGTCTCCTTCTTCACCTTTGGAGTATGACGATGCCACATTCTCCCACCATCTATGTGTGTAGGTCAATTATGAACCTGCGACCCTCTCTTTCCATGGAAAGAGTGTTCCTTTTCCAGTTAAGTTTCACCTTTGTCTGTACCAGCTAGCCACTTCCAAGGATGGCATCGTAACCTTTCCTTTTCAGCGGAATGATCACAAAGTCGAGTAGGAAGGGTTGTGTCCCGATTGTAACAGTTTGCGCCATTAAAGTCTCGAGAGGTTTGATTCCGTGTTGGTTGGCTCTAAGAAGTTGGAATGTAGGGGGCCATAAAATTGGTTGTCCCAACTTCGTCCATGTTTCCTCAAGTAATACATTTACGCCCGACCCTCCGTCTACGATGGTTTTTGTTAGGATGGTTCCGAGGATACCTATCTCAACTACTGCAGGGTGTCTTCCTATGTTTAGTGCGAGTAGCATTGGGTCTGTCGTGGTAGCCTCGCTTCCACTGTGGGTGTGCTTCCTTAACTCGTCCATTGCCTTTGGGGTGGTTTCATGTTTAAAATTGTTGTCCGTAATTGAGGCATTGCAAGGAGAAGTTCATCTAATTTCATAGGAACCTTAGCATGCATTACCTGTCGTATAATGTTTTGTTCTGCTTGGTTCCTCCTTGAGGTACCCGCGGCATCCTTCGTTTGCATCTTTTCAGCCACCATCTATTTTTCTATTTCTACTTTTGCCAGTTGCATCCTTTTCTTCTCCCCTTCAGGATCTGAGTATGTTGCCTTTTTTGCTTGTGCACAAGTGATTGCTATTGTTTCTTCCTCACATTTTTTTGTAGTCAACAGGTTCACCTTGGGCTCAGGGCATTTCGAGTCATTGTGGTCTCTAGGGCCACACCATCTGCACAATAGCTGTGGTATTCCCTTCGTAGTACAATCTTTGGTGAAGTGGCCCCATAGATGGCATGCGTGGCATTGTATCATTGGCTGTCCAGTTGGATCATATTGTATTCGATTACAGCCCCTGTTATTGTTGTTGCCTCCTCTTTTGTGTCAGTTGTTGTTTTGATGCCGTCCTGAAGTTGCCGCATCATTGTTTGTATTTGTTCCCGTAGCTCCCGAGGTGGATACTTATTGCATCAATAGCACTTGCTAGTGACCTTTTGTTTTCATATTGAACGGGCATTCTTTGGTGGAATGTGCTGCAATTTCGTAGATATTGCAAAACTGGTTCTTGGGGCAAGAGCCCTTTGTGTGGCCCTCATTCTTGTAGTCCCACACCATAGTTCCCCTTCTCTGTTTTGGCTGGGTTCTTTTTCATGTTTTTAAATTCTTTCATCGAACACAACATATCTTTCTGTAATGCTCAAACCTTTTTATTTGATTCCTCATCGTTGCTTTCGGAGGACGAGTCTTTCGAATCCAAATATTTGTCTTCCTTCTTTTGTCCGGTTTTGTGTTCGCTCTCTAAGTTCGTTGTGCGGTTATATGCATCAATGTACAATGTTGGAGGTACTATTTTTATCTTTTTCCATAGTGTTAGTTGTAGCCCTTCGACAAACCATTGTTTCTTCAACCCATCTGCTGGTGGGCTTTCCATCTTTTCCACTAGCTCCTTTAGTCTCCTCGTGTATACGCGAACTGTCTCATTCTTTCCTTGCTTTGTACTGTAGATTTCCGCTACCATCTCAATGTCATGCCTTACTAATCAAAATTTTGTTGTAAATTCTTTTTTGAGTTACGCCCATATGGCTAGCTTCTTCTGGTTGATGTCCAAAAACCAATTGATTGCTACACCTCTTAGGGTAGTTGGAAACTGTCGGATCAAGCCATCTTTATCCATTAGGCCATTCACAGTCCATATCGTTTCACTCATTTTACAGTGTTGAACTAGGTCGATCGTCCCATTGCCAGTAAATTTAGGTAGTTTTTCCTCCGGTCTTGCCATTGTTATCTTTTTCTTTGTTCCGCCTGACTTTTGTGCTTGTTGTGCACCTGCGTTGTTCTGCGCACCGGTGTTGTTCTGTGTACTCATGTTGTTTTGCGTACTCGCATTGTTCTGCACAACTGCGCTACTCCGGACGACCGCGTTACTTTGTGATGCGAAGAGTTCTTCTATAAGCAAGGTTGTTTGATTATTGAGTTGTATACATTCATTTGGTGTATCTAGGACGAAGAGTTCACCCCATGCTCGTGCTCCTTCAACACCTCGAGTTTTGCTGGTTCCTTTTCTTTTGTTTGGATTCTCTACCCTTGGCGTATACAAGTTTAAAAACTCCTCCCTCGCCTCTTCAACCAAATTCAATCTTTGCCGCATCTCCTCGAGTAAGTCCTCTGTACTTCTTAGTCGGTTAGGCAAATGTACTTTGTCAGTCAGTGCTCTTGTGGCACCACCTCAGTACCCGTCGATGAGTTGTTGAAATTCATGCCTCTGTTTTGCCTGTAGCATGAGGATTAATGCTTCTCGTGTTGTGTGCACATCATCTTTTTAAAATCTTTTTTATTTTGATAGTTATTGCATTAAGAGACTAGAATATGACACAGACAAGCTAGTACTTTATTCATATAAGTAGAGTATACAATCACTAGTGCAATGATGATCCATAGTTCAATCCGACGATGTACATATATATTCCAAAGGGGTGACTCACCCGTCACGCAACCTTTCAGACACTAACTAATCTCATCGGCCGTGTTTAGATTTTGCCGACAACAAGCCTTTCATAGGCATTGCTTGTCCACCGTTGACGTTTGTCACTTTGATCCCACCGAAAGTTGCCTCGAAAGGCTTTCTTGAAACCATTTCCTGCTTTATTGCCCAAAGTCAGGTTTTCCTTTTGCTTGATTCTTCTTGGTGACTTACAAACAGCCCCTGTATGATTTTTTATGACTCACTATAGGTCTTGATTCCACCTATGTCCAAAATCGATCTCCCCATGTCCAAAATTGATCTGACTTCCTTGCAAAATCCTTCCAACAACTCTTTCCTCTGGCCCTCATCGTCAAAATTGATCATAAACCAATTTTTAATAGAAGGGGACATGATAGGATCTAATCATTGCTTTTTTCCTTCTCACGTCCCCTTCCTTGGTGTAGTTCTCTTGGATACAAAATTAGCCTATTATTCATCCTGATAGGCTAGTGTATGCTCAGAATGGATGCTTAGCAGTTGCTTGGTAAAATTAATTATTTAATTCTTCAATGTTGGAATTACTCAAACATTAAGAGTGGCATTGGTGTATTATTGCAAAGTTAAATATATTATATTTTATTTCAATGCTGAAGGCTATATTTAATGTAAGGTGTTGTTAATATAGTCTACAACTCCTTGCACCACTTGTTATTTCATTTTCGCTGACTATGTAATGCTCAAGAGAGCTTGTGTTTGGTATTGACATGGGAAGGTAGGTATCGAGAGTGATTCATGTTGAAAGGATTTTATCAAACCTAGTTTGCATTGCCATCACTGGGACTGCATGGTATCAAAGACTCAAACTTAACTTTTGGGAATACTAGTTGGACGTAAACCCAGCTTGATCGAATGGATTTGCATAGGGTTCACCGAAGAGCTTCATTAGCAGTTTGGAAAGAAAATTACAATAATACTGGTTGATCAGTTCCAAGTGTTTTGGTGCGGAGAAAATCTCGGAGAGGAGTAAGGTCTGGGAGCAGGGTGTTGTCATGACCAAGAGTGACAGTTAGACCATGGATGGGAGTTGAGTGGGTTGTGGTGCCAATTGTCTGTCTTGCGTGACCTCTGTAGTGTGAGAGAAAGATGCAGAACATATATTGAATCACTGTGCAGAAGCTCAACCAGTATTTGTCTGTAGCAGTGGATGCATGAAAACAGTGTTCATGTGGGAGCTTGAAGGAGGCCACAATCATTAATTGAGCTACCATCTCCACTCTCAGTATCGGTGCCAAAACTTTTCTAGGTGCCACAATTTATACAGTCTGTTCCTTACTTAATTCTGTAATATTTCCATTAAGTAGAACTTTGGTGAGGAGCTAAGTTGTTTTGAGCTTGCGTGTGGGTATTGGCTTGCCCAAATTAAACTCAGAACTGTATTTGTGACTTATTTGAATATTACAGTTTGTTCTTATTCTATAATGTCCCCTTTTCTGAGACATTAGAGAATTAATAGGCCAAAAATATATTAAAATTGACTATAGAGGACTTCATACAGAAATATTAAAGTCAATTTAATATTGTTTAAGGGGTCAATAAGAGACACAATGGCAAGAAGACAAGGAGACACGGAAGGGAAGCTGAAGGGTCACTTTCTGAGCATCAAAAGAGGAAGTGGCATGCTTGGTTTATAATATAGACTTTATTTTCTCTTAGAGAGTTATTTGGAAAGCTGCAGCTATCATTTAGACTGAGGAGGGAAACCCTCTTGCCAGCAGATAGTGGACGCAACCCCATTGTCTGTGGAGATGTCATCCTAGTTGTCTCATGTGTACTTACAGAGTACAGGTTCTTTCTTAGTTTTCCAATCTGACTGTAATACTATGTTTAAGATTGAATTTTTGATAACTGATTATTGTATTGCTGATGTATAATGCAGTAACATATTCTGAAGAGTTTATATGAGCATTTCTGGTCATGCTATTGTATTGCTGAATATTATAGAAATTTCTGAGGTTTTCTATATGCATTTGTTGTTTATTTTTCTGGTCACATTTGAAAGTTTATTGCATAAGCAATCTGTTTGTATTCTGAATTGTGTTTTCGAGATAAGTTTGGGAGAATATCTGGATAGGATATTACATATTCCTGTCTAAGTTTTGAAAGTCTCAGTTATTTATTTCTGTCATGAATGTAACTTATGTGGACAAAGTTTCCAAATTATCTTTTGCAAATGATAGACTGCACACTTTATATTGAGCAGGGATCCAAATTCATCAGTAGACTTGACACTTAGTTTGTCAGGGATTCACCATTTTTATCCCACAGTTCCATCTTTGGTTAAAACTATTTCAAAATTTGAAGTGAAAGATTGAATGGGAATATTTAATTCCACTAAAAGTTGACACAGTTACCTTTGTTGTTTATCTCCTCCACTTGCCCTATGTCCATCAGTAATCTTGGTAACAGTGGAAAACACATCCTCACTGGTTGATATTTGGTGGTTTCTTCTTCTCCACAGTTTCACAGCTTCTTTTTTGCGTTTTGCTTGTAGAGCTCTTTTCACTCCAAAAGGTAAAGAATAGCTCCCTTTTATAACATCTCTCTTAATTAATGTCTCACCTATTCCCGTTTCTCACATGTGATGCTTTTCCAATGCTATTTCCTTCTGGCTGTGGTATTTCTTTCCTCAGTATCAAGCTTCTGCATTCAGTCTTCTACCAACATCTTTTCTAAGATTATGATTTCTTGAATATAGTTTCCTACCCGAATGGTTTAGGTCAGTGAGATGAATCTGCACACACTGGCACTAGGATGCATTCTCTTATATACTCCTTAAAGTGGTGAATGAGTTATTCTTTGAAATTATTAGTCACCTAGTTTCCCTTCTAAATGATTTAGGTTGTTGGAATCTGTGCAATACCATTTGTCACATGTGCTAGAAGATATTTTAGGGAAGTATCCTGTTCTCTCCTAAGATGCCTAGTCATTTCATCTTGCACTTATTCATTCTCCTGTGGAAATCACAAGGATGTGTGTTGGCCCTTTCATGTGAAGAATGACAAAGTTACAAGTAGGAGAAATTTTTTCACAGCAAGTAGTACTGGGATGGGTGACCTCCTGGGAAGTCTCAGTGCTTCACCTCTGTGAGCATCACCTAGATCCAATGAGTGCTAAGTGTTCCATTTAATCTTATGAGAGATGGATTCGTGTTGAATCACTACTCATAAAATATGGGTCAATGAGTTTACTACACTGTTAAATCCTGATAGCAATATCACAATTTGACTGGCTGTGGAAAAATATCTCCTACTTATCAATTGATGAGCTTAAGGGGCTTTCTAATAAATGGTTCATAAGGTACAACACTCGTTGAAGGTTTTGCAAATGGGGTTGCAAGTGGAGTGAGTTTAACCATGGAGGAAACTCTGTACTTAAGTGCACTCAAGCTGGAGTAGTATCGGGATGGGTGACCTCCAGGGAAGTCCCGATGCTTCACCTTTGTGAGCATCACCTAGATCCAATGAGTGCTAAGTGTTCCTTTTAATCTCATGAGAGATGGATTTTTATTGAATCACTACTCATGAAATATGGGTCAATGAGTTTGACTCAAAAACTACACAGTTAAATCCTGATAGCAATATCACAATTTGACTTGCTGTGGAAAAATATCTTCTACTTGTCAATTGATGAGCTTAAGGGACTTTCTAATAACTGGTTCATAAGGCACAACACTTAGTGAAGGTTTTGCAAATGGGGTTGAAAGCAGAGTGGGTTTAACCATGTAGGAAACTCTATAATTAAGCGCGGTCAAGCTGGAGTAGTACTGGGATGGGTGACCTCCTAGGAAGTCCCGGTGCTTCATCTGTGTGAGCATCACCTAGATCCAATGAGTGCTAAGTTTTACATTTAATGTCAGGAGGGATGGATTTGTGTGAATCACTACTCATGAAATACGGGTCAATGAGTTTGACTCAAAAACTACACAGTTAAATCCTCATAGCAATATCACAAAATGACAAATTTGTTTGTCTTCCAAAATTTCTTCTTGTATATTGTGAAAAAACTATTTATTAGAGGCCTTTCTCACATAAATTTACTTATGTTGTTGTAACTAAAAGTCGGATCATGTCATCTAAATATACTTGAGGATGAAAAGTATACTTCCAACTTATTTTTCCTTGGGGTACAAAAAACTATTTATTAGAGGCCTTTCTCACATAAATTTACTTATGTTGTTGTAACTAAAAGTCGGATCATGTCATCTAAATATACTTGAGGATGAAAAGTATACTTCCAACTTATTTTTCCTTGGGGTACAAAAATTGTGTCTTGGAGGATAGATCTTTAAAAAAAGATCTAAACTAGAAAGAAAAAACAAGCCTCATACTTTGTCTAATTTACACAGTCACTTGCATTTGTTAAAGTTTGCATCTCTTCTGAGCAGTAAGATCACACTGTGAATCAGAAGCATACTTGTTATTTGTACATTTATCAACCAACTATTCTTTGTCTTTTTTATGAAAAGTGGAATTTTTTTAAAGAGATTTGCTAGGCTTTCTTTGTGTTATTATTATGATTGTTGATAGAACTTGTGCACGGTCTGATCATTTGACACTGGTGATTTATTTTCCTCAGTTGAAGAAGTTCATGATTCTCCTGAAATTGGAAATTCGAGTTCAGCAAACGGAAGCAATAGTGAGAAGCAAAATGCTGTGGTCCTTCTGACATACAATGTCTGGTTTCGAGAAGACTTGGAGGTGCATGCAAGGATGAATGAATTAGGGAACCTCATTGAGCAACATCAGCCACATTTTATTTGCTTTCAGGTAGAGTTGTGTTTGTTGTCATTTCTGTATTTTTACATGGTACATAACTGATATGTTCATTTGAATTTTATTGTTTGAAGTACCTAAAGTTCAGTTATTGTATCATAGTTTTCCTTATATTCATTTACACAAAGCTTGAACTTTGGCAATAGGAAGTTACTCCCAATATATATGAAATTTTTCGACATTCCAATTGGTGGACGAAGTACCAGTGCTCTATTTCTCCACAATCTGCAAAGATGCGAGCATATTTTTGCATTCAGGTAAGATCTGTCTCTCTTCCTCTCTTTGTGGTTCATCTTTGTTTGTTACCACCTTTGCTTCAATGATGATACATTGCTTGGTCATTTCATCGTTATAATAGTATGCATTTTCTTATGGCCAGTGCATGAAAGTTTTTTACAGTAATTCATTGTTTGATTCATATTGATTCAATCTTTATACCATAAAGCAAAATGATGTTAGGATTTACTGATTATCCTATCATTTTTGCTGCATTTTATAGCATGAATGGCCTTCGGAAAGAAAAGAATGTAATTCATAACTGTGATAATATGCAAAGTAAATATTCTTGTACTTTATGAATGGTAAAGGTCAGATGGACACACAGATGAGGTTGTGGGCTTTCAATGCACCACACGTTTAGCTAGATGGTCAATTCTCCTTCTGTGACTGAATTCCTCTCCAGGTATAGTGGACATAAAGCTATGTTTTATAGAAATTTGTGCCATCAAGACACGGTCCATTAGGCTGGGAAACTCTTCCAAGACTACATCTGCATAAATCTTTGCTAAGGAAGTCATGACCATAGTCATTGCAGATGCAATCTAAAGAGTGTCCTTTTTGCAAAGAAAGCAAAAGTTGATGTGCTATCAATGGTATCGATGTTTTTTAGATTTTTCTAGATCATTTAAATAAAATGAGCTGTTATGTGACTCAATTCATGAAACATAAAAATAATTGGTAGTGCCCATATTTTCAAGTACAAAAAGTCATGAGAATATAGTTAAATTGCCTAATCCTAGCACAAATTGTGATTGCCTCTGCCCCCTTTACCTTTGTAAGTGACATTTAAGCAAGCCTTAGGTATCATTCAATTCAAACATTCATTTGCAACTTGTCATCTATCTTTACCTTTCTTTAGCATAGTTGGTTCACACACCATGGTCTTGACCTCTTAAAGGCTAAATCTACATGTGCAAGGTACTTGATCATTGTTTTTTAAGAGTTTATTATATGCCTTTGGGATCTCTCCCTCACAAAAAGCTTTATGTTTTTATTTCTTGTACTTATTGTCACTTTTGTTGTAACCGGAAATTTTGGCCTTTGAGATTGACACATTGAAGCCAGACTTGTCTTGATTTTTTGCATTTTCTTGGAGTTGATATTTCAACAAACAAGGTGTTCCTCTTTCTTCCTCATTCATCGTTTATGATTCTTTATTACTCATTTATGTTATTATATTAGCTAGATTAGAGGCCTTAGGGCCATTCTGATTTATTGGTATAAATTTTAGGGAGCCTAAAGCAAATCCTCTATCTTCTTTGAGTTTAATTTACATTTTTCTTTTTCTCTTTCTTATCATTTCCAATTGTAATACAATATATCTGCACATGCTGTAGATTCCAGTACTTATTGTGCCAATGATTCCTCTGAAAGCTATGCCATTGACCAATCTGAAAAAGGGAACCTGTAAGATGTTCTGTCCATCCAATGATTGAACTGATGATGATGATCTAGTTATTCAACCCTTTTCTTAATGACAGCCATATGAAAACCTCCTTCCCTTTTTCCTTGAGCTTCACCCTCTTAGCTTCCAATCTAGCTTGTTCAATCAATCTGCCGGAGATAGTTTTGACCATGGCTGCATTTGTTCCAAATTTTCAGCTTTATTTGATTGCAAACATACTCAATGCTCAGGTGTAGAATTCCAATCAGTTTCCTTCCTCTTCTACAAACAATTCCGATCCATTTCCCTGTTTTGCTAGCCTTTCCAAGTCTTTTCCGAGTCTCCTTTACTTGGTTCTGTTTTGTTCCAGCTTTTAACATAGTTGATCACCAGTTAAAATCAGATTTTTGCAGCACACTCTTCCCATATTCAAAGTATTTTTGTCCCCATTTTTGCATACCAACTTTGTTCTAAGATTCCTCCTCACCTTTTGACAGTGTGTTTCTATTCCAGTTATCACACTCTTTGCTTCTATAACTCGTGAGACATTTCACAAATCAATATTTGGTTCTTTTATTTCTAAGAGCACTTTTAAGTCTTTGACAGAAATTTGACATGAAAACAATATTGTGGTTTTCACCAAGATTGGATCCCAACCAACCTTATGTGCAACCTGCAGAATATCAATAACTCACTCACACCTTCACTGATTCCGCCCTGGATTGGTACCTTTCATTTCCGAGCCATTGAACACAATCAGTTGATGATCTCCCCACAGCCTTCTGAAAAGAACTTCAGCTCGATAAAATTTCCCAACACAACTTGTGTCTTAAACAGAAATTCTGACATCAAAATAGTATTGTAATTGCTGACATCAAAACAATATTGTAATTCTCACTGAGATTGGTTCGCAACCACCTTCAATGAAACCTACAAAATACTTCACTTGCACCTTCACTTGATTAGACCTGGATCGACACCTTTCATTTTCTAGCCATTGAACACAATTAGTTGATGATCTCCTCACAGGTTTTTGAAAAGGACTTAAGCTTGATAAAATTTCCAAAGATAATGTGGAGTAACAAAATAATGGGTCTATCAGAAGTTCATTTGATAATGGATCTATCAGTATTCCAACACCTTTTGCCCAACTTTAGATTTCAGCGATTAACCATACACTTGCATAAAAAAAACAAACTAAAAAATAAAGTGCATAACACAAAGAAACTCACAACACCATATTTTGTTAACTAGGGAAACTCCAGCCAAGGGAAAACCCCGGTGGGGATGGTACCCGCAAAATTGCGCACTAATAAAAAATACCCTGTTAGGAGTCTATTACATACATTTAGTACATCTACTCTTGTTAGAGGACTAGACCTTGTTCGAGGTGTCCACCATGTTAGGAGTTGTATTATAAAAAGAGCTCACTGTTCATACAATGAATTACAATCTATATAAGAGATATAGATACTGTACAAAAACTAACTATACTGATATCTTCAATATCTGATTAGTGCTTCTGTGGTCCTCACATCTGATCATGCCCATATAACCTTTGGTTGAATTTTTCCAAAAAAACATACATAAAAGTTTGCATAACATAATCATAGCATAGTATAATCGTGTGTGTGTGTGTGCATATCCAAAAAGTCTTCTTATATACCCTTTTCATTTTACCCTGTCCATTTGGCCTGAATGACATAACATGTTACACTTATCAAATCCTTTTATCACAATCTGCTGAGGGTAAACATCTAGGACGTCATCCCACGATACTAAGTTCTTGAATTGACAATTCAATTTCATAGCCCAATAATCTGTTCTTTGCCTCATATTTTGACTCTGCGATATTAAACCGTCTTAATGCTTTTCATCCAAAACTTCCTCCAACTGACACACTAACATAAACAAACATATGTATATCATATATACTCTCTATTATATCATATATCAAAATTGTGGCCATATCTCTGTTTCCAGTGAAGCTCGCTGACAGCCATTCCTTGTGATAGACAATTTCTTCATCAAACCAAACCAAAACTTTACCTTTACTTCATGTGACCTTAACTGATAATAGTGTTACCATAAATCATAAATGACAACATCCATTGATCTACATTAGCCAACTTGCTAACAGCTATGCCAAGTGAGATCAATAGGAACCTGCCATTCGTAAGTGTGCTCGTAATCATGGTTCATGTGAACAATAGATTCATTTTCTCACACCTGAAACTTATCATCGAATTCTCTTGAAACTTTCTTGAACATGTTTGTTCACCGTTAGCCTTCTGCCAAGATTTATTTGAGTTTCTTCCTTGGAAATCTCTCAAGACTAGCAATCTTTTGTGGTGTGTTTTGGGAAATCATAAAAGAATGAAACTTTAACAGAGGGTATATGCAAGATTACTATATTACCAGAAACGAGAAACGAGAAATGTTATTGCGATGGAAATGTGATGAGAAACATAATTTTTAAAGGTCGCCTTAAAAAACGGATATATACATATATAAACTATTTTAAAAGTATATATTTATTAATAAAAATTTAATTCTTAATTTTTTTACAGACTAATATTAAAAAGATTTTTTTTTAAAACTATTAAAAAATAATCTCATTTAATATTAAATGCAATAATTAAAAAATACGCTAAAATAAATTTAAAATATTAGTTTATTAATAATTAAATAAATAAATATATATATATATATATATATATATATATATATATATATATATATATATATATATATATATATATATATATATATATATATATATATATATATATATATATATATATATACACATATATATAATATTAAAATCCAAGTTATAAATAATTTTTTCCTAAAAAATTATTCTGTTTTTGATCAAGTAAAACAGGTTTTGAAGGGTGCTTGAAACCTTGTACAAGTTTAAAGATTTTCAATAAGTACAGAAGCAAAAGTACAACAGACAAACGAGAAACTGGTCACCCCTCAAACAAAGGGTAACCAAGGTGACCGAAAAGCCCTATCACCAGCCAAAAACAAAGACCCAACTAGAGGGCAAGAGATCGAACTGAGAACTAGATACTACAATGGATCTCACGATTTGCCCTTTGTTTTAGATCCTCCCTTGCACGATCGGAGGTTCATTTCTAAAGGAGGAGCAGATGGCTTAGTTTTCTTTCCTTTTACCACAGTCCAACCATCCTCCACCTTAGCTGCCTCAGCAATCCAATCCCTAGAAGAAACTGAACAATGTAGCCCAGTGGAATCAAAAGTAACAACAAGCTCCCTAGGAGAGCCTGTAGCCAGCTGGCCCCCAACAGGACCAGGAGGAACATCCGATATAGGGGCAGGGGCAGGGGCAGGAGAGGGAACAAGGTCTTGGCCCCCGACAGGACCAGGAGGAGCATCCGATATAGGGGCAGGAACAGGAGAAGGAACAGGGTCCTGACCAGGAGTTCGGGCTTCCTCTGCTATCACTGGCATTGAATGATCATCTGTAGGGGAATCATCCACAGGGTCATCCATAGGATCTAGAGGTGCATCCATGGACTTAACCATCGTGTAGTGCTCAGAAGATGCCCCTGACCACCAGGAAGGTGGTCGCCTTGATTTAGTCTTCACAGCAGCACAACGAGCAGCAATGTGACCTGTCTTATGACATTTTCTACATCGAAAACGGATACCTTCGTAATCCAATATTTGGGTCCAAGAGCCCCTTGAGGATTCCAAACAAACCATCTCTGGAAGGCCTTTTGAAAAATCCATCTCTACAAAAATTCGTGCACACGTCAAATGGAGAATATCCGAAGTGTCTGAGTCCACATATAAAAAATCACTGATAGCATCCCCAATAGCTTCGTAAACAGAATCTAACCAGAGATGCATCAGTAGATTTAGAATCCGGACCCAGATAGGGATCCTGTTAAAAGATTCTGTAAGCGGATTGAAATCCATATGCCACGGTTTGGCCATAAGTGGATATCTGTCCTGCCATGAAAAACAGTTATTGCACAAAATAGTCTTCCTGTCTTTAACGGTTTTAAACTTTATTATGAAAAATTCTTTAGCCATCAAAAAAATGTGGACATCACGGTCTAAGATTGGTTCCCAATGCTTGGTGATCCATGCATGAAGATTAGGAAGAGAGAGCCAAAAACCCCAAAGCGAAAAATAGCAGTGAAGGTAGAGAGCTCTTCTGCCGTACCATAAATATCATCAACTGTATCTGGATCTAAAGGTACCCTTATAGGGTTTGATACATTTACAGGGGAAACTTCACGGGGACGAGAAGGCCCAGCATGAGCAGCTTGAACAGCACCATGAAGACCCGCTTCGAATGCAGCCACATCGGCATAAGAGGGAGCCCTACCCCTTGAAGGCATAGGAGAAGCTGACCCAAATCCAGCTGAAACGGCCGCAGAAAGCATAAAGCCAGCAACCAACGACCCCAGCACACAGCAAAACGTGAAAGAGCACATGGCAACCAGCAGCTATACACGCGAACAGCCGGATTCCAAAAGTTTTCCAGAAATTGGGCTCAATAATGAGAAAAGGCAAAATCAGCGACTAGGGCACCATGACAGCGGACGGCAAGGGCACTCGGCAAACACAAGCACCTCCGACCCTTGCACACAGCAACCAGGATCGAGCAGGAGCAGGAGCAGGGGCTCAGGCGTGAGCATGGAGCCTGTGGCCACGGCTAGGACAGCGGACGAGCGCAGAAGTTCAAATAACAATTGTTTGACATAAAAAATTAAAAATTATTCTGTTATCTTAAATATATTACTCAATATTAAATGACATTCATAAACAAGTTAATAACTAATATTTTAACTTCAGATACATTATTACATTAATTTTGCTTCTTTTTATGTCATACATTAAAAAGTAATTCTTCTACTGACAGTGCAAGTTCCTCTGGTTAAAAAATAAAAAATCTTAGCGTTATCAGATATTTAATTAGTTATTCCAGATGTTTATAATTAATAAACGAAACTAATACTTCACTGCAGCCTATAATTTGTACCGTTAAAAAATAAATTGACAATTGTTTATCTACAAACTGTTTTTTCAACAAAATTAAACAGCCCAGAAATGACCGTTTCATGATGGGAAACCTGTTTCCGCCATAGAAACTCGAAACAAGGCTTCCCCATCCTGTTTCTGGTAACTAAGTGCAGGACCAATGTGCATTTGCAATCTCAATTTTGGGGATATAGACTATATCACGTGTTGGTTGAAACTTGAAATGTGTAAAAGGACATATGTTGAAGTGCTTGCAAGTAAGGAGAAGGTTTGTCATATTGTATAGATTCAGGAAGAGATTACTGAGAATTAACAGTTTTGCCTGCTCAGAGATATTGCAGTTAACCCGTGAAACCAAATTTGCAGTCGGCACACGTAAATTTGTAACAAATGGATTGAAAGTGTTGGCTTTATTTTGAATCTCTCAAATGCACCTTAAATTTACCATTATCCAATGCAAGTTTCCATTTCAAGGAATAATGAACTGAAATAACGAGTGGTTGTGTAGGGTTGCATGCAGTTTAGGGGTTACTCACGGTGGACTGATTTTAATGCTGATGATATATGAAGTACAAACCATAGTTACAAGAATTGTGGTAAATCTAAGCAGGAGAAAACATATTTCAGTTCTATTTTTGATGTATTAGCGCTAAATTTAAAGTTTGTTTTAACAATGCATGTTTTATATTTGTTGATAACAGCTGAGCAGATTACCTGTCATAAATTTCCAGCGAAGTCCGTTTAGAAATTCAATCATGGGAAGAGAACTGTGTCGTGCAGATGTGGATACATGTGGGGGCAAACAGCTAGTCATTGCTACAACTCACTTGGAAAGTCCCTGTCCTGCTCCTCCAAAATGGGATCAGATGTATAGTGCAGAACGTATCTTTCAGGCAAAGGAAGCTTTTAATGTTTTGAAGAATCTACCAAATGCCATTTTTGCAGGAGATATGAATTGGGATGATAGGCTGGATGGAGAGCCTCCTCTTCCTGAGGGGTGGTATGATGTTTGGGTGAAGCTCAGACCTGGCAAGGTAGGATAGTTCAAGCATCTGCTCTATTTTGAGGTGCTCTTTTTAGGATTTCTGGCTTCATTTTAATGTTAATTGAAACAGATATTAACAAACCCTGTTTTGAATATTTTATTCTGATGTAATATTGATTATTAGTATGGTTTTTGTAGGATGGCTGGACATATGATACTAAATCCAACCAAATGTTAACTGGAAATCGTCTCTTGCGAAAACGCTTAGATAGAATCTTCTGTCATTTGCAAGATTTTGAGGTTGAGAGCATTGATATGGTTGGGACTGAACCAATTCCTGGGCTTTTTCACAAGAAGGAGAAGAAGACCAGAAACCAGTCTCAAATTCTGTCACTGCCTGTTTTGCCAAGTGACCACTATGGTTTGCTCCTAAAACTAATATCAAAAAATTGACTCTATGTGCAGGAATCTTGAAAGTACCAACTCTCATTGCAACTTTGTACGCTTATTTTTTTATTAACTTATTATAACAGTATGTATTTTGGGGACAAGCATGACAATTATGGTACAGGAAGGTGTATTTTCTAAAATTGCAAGCTGGCAAGAAGAATGGATTTGAAGAATTAAGTCATGTACGTGGAGAAACTTGTTAAATGATACTGGAGTTCGGTCAGATCTCTATAGAGCAAGTTAAATGTATGCAGGGATACCGAGTCATGATATTTGTTTCTGCCAATTTCAGTTATTCATGGCTCTGAATCAGCATGTAATTACGAATTATAATGATTTTCTTCTAGTCATTTATTTGCGACTTTTTGGAAACCAAGGCAGTATCTAACCAGCATCTTGAGCATTTTTCAGTAGCCGGATGTTGAATTTTCTCATTAGGAAAACTGATGTATATGATCTTTAATGGATATTGTTTGGTACTGAACTAAACATGGTTTCTTCCTGTTTGCTTTTTTAACAGCTATTTACAGAAGATGTCTAGAACAGAATGTTGTGTAACTTCTTTGTTTTCAAAATTTATTATTGTCTTGTTCTAAATTGTGACAATATATTTAAGGTAGAGAGAGTCGACTGTTAAATAACCTTAGGCAGTAGCTGGTCAAAACTCAAAGTAATACTAACTGAAAGTGGCAAAGACAAGAAATAAAACGGTAGCAGTATTCCACCCTAACTAATGAATATGATTACTATTAAACCATTCAATGGAGGCCTACTTCAACCCCCACTTTATTCTTTCGAATCAGAAGCTTTTAGTTATAGTTGGTGATGTCTGCACCTCAAATGATAGTCCACGGTTATGAGGAGTTTGAGCGTTTAGTTCTAGACATCAAGGAGAGGGATACACAGCTGTCATCAGAGGTGGCTTATCCTGGTGATGTGAGCAAAGAAGTCTAATGATGCCATGATTGCGTACCTAGTTGGAGGTTTACCTATTAACAAATTGCAAAGGTCATTTTTGTATATTGCGGCAAGGGTAGGGTTTAAGAAAATGTTTGTAATCAACAAAATGAGAGATAGCAGTTGTAATTGTTGTTTTCATCTGTAGATGGTATCTTTAATTTTTGTTATGTTGAAGAAATTTTACAAATCATGTGAATTGCATTTATCCATCTTCTATCTTGTTCACTAGATTTTCAAATGCTAACTGCTTTCCATCCAATGTATCCTTGTGACACACAACTCTTACCCTTGAATAGTTATTAGCTTCCGTTACATTATTAAGAGGGATGACCTTTTACCGTCTTGCCACTGTCATTGGAAGCTGTTTATGCTGGATTTTTGACTGCTAGCGTAGCTTCTTAATCCTTGGAAGTGGGTGTTGGCTTTTACTTACTAAGTTTAGCTTGTCAATGCTCACTTGAAACACAATAAGGGCCAAGTGACAAATCTGGTGACAAAGATTTGCCAACGTGATGTTAAGCATCTCAATAGTGAAATGGAAGTTGTAGGTAAGAGCTCTAGTCAGTCATTAAATGGATGAAGGAATTTTAATGACCTCATAAGACTAGTGTTTTAAGGGACCATGTTATAACAAATTAATCTATATCTTGATTTTTTCCCATATTGACTCTACTATTGTGGATCTGAAGTAAGAAACTTGTCATTTTGTACAATCTTGCCTCTTTGAAAAGTTCATTTAGATTGTTCATCTTTAAATAGTCTTTGTATTGACAACAGATATCCTTGTAGCACATTCCAGATATCCTTGTAGGTAAGAGCTCTAGTCAGTCATTAAATGGATGAAGGAATTTTAATGACCTCATAAGACTAGTGTTTTAAGGGACCATGTTATAACAAATTAATCTATATGTTGATTTTTTCCCATATTAACTCTACTATTGTGGATCTAAAGTAAGAAACTTGTCATTTTGTACAATCTTGCCTCTTTGAAAAGTTCATTTAGATTGTTCATTTTTAAATAGTTTTCGTATTGACAACAAATATCCTTGTAGCACATTCTTGGATAAAATGTCTTTTAATTTTCATCATCCTTTTGTTGCAAAAATAATGGGTTGTTTCTTCACACACTTAATTGGGTGTTGTTCATCTAGCATTCTTGCAACTCAAAAGATGGGAGTCAGTCCTCAATTATGCAATTAGAATCTTGGTCTTTCCTTTGATTGTGGATCTTAAATAGTCTTTCTCATCATGTTCCTTACTACATGAGGTTAAATTATTTGACATAATATGTACTTCCCTAACTAGCTATTTTATGTACAAATGACATTCTTGATTGTTTTTAACCTCACCTTTAAAAAAAAATTTCATTAGTCTTTGACCACTCGTGAAGATTTATGCCCTATTTGTCATTCCACTTGGTATTCTGGTTTTTCCATATTTTTTTTCTACATTTTAGCTCAACATTTTTATTTGGCCAATGGTTATTATTCATATTTCCAACCTATTTTAAATAACTTTGAAAACAAATGACCGTTGAAGCCTTGATTAGATACACCATCTTTTGCTAAGAGGATCTTGTAAGGGATTGTTGGCTTCACCTTAAAGGTGCTAGTGATCAGATGTTTTTCAATTCTTTCTATTTGTTGTCATTTATGATTAGATATGTTACTCTCCTAAACTTCACACCTATAAAGAATAAATGGTACTGTACACTCGAAAGTGTCACTCTCTAAACCCTTCTATCCAAACGATTCCATGAGTTCGAAATGTTTGGATGCCGGCTTAGAGCTCCCTATCCATGGAGTGCAAGAGAGTATATTTCAAGAATAAGAAAGCTCTCAGATGAGCCTTAGAGATACTCTTCTTGCTAGTAAACCATGCAATGGGAGGTTCTTTGAGATAAGAGCAAGAATGCAAATGTCCCAAGGAGTTCCTCAAGGATGCAATGCAAATGAAGATTAAGCTAGAATGAGAATGTCAAATGCAGCTATGCTAGAATATAAATGAGAGTGTTACAATCCAAATATTAAGCTATGTGAGAGATTATTGCAAAATAGAAGCTAAACTAACATGCAACATGAATCTAAGCTAAAATGCTATGGTATGAGAGAATGTAGACAAGAAATAGAAGTTCTCCACAAAGCTCCAAAGAAACCTGTTAGAAAACCTGCAGCATAACAATATTCAAAAGATGGATCGATTGAGGGGGAAAGCTCTCTCCCTTTTAAAGATGTATGGACGGTGGAGATCAAGATGAAGATGGTGGATGATCAACGGTGGAATTCGAAAATAGGAGTGATCCATGTGCACACACAAATCAACCAATAGAATATAAGTTGACTTGTCATATAAGACAAAAGTCACAAAGCCTTTTCTTTTAATTGCAAAATAGAAAAAAGACTTTATGTGTGCACTTTAAGTGGGTTATAAGAATGGGGTCTTTTATTTAATTAAAAGGGGACATGTTCTTTTAATCAAATAATGAACTTAGGATAGCATAGTCAAACTATAGGTTATAATCAAATAAATTGATTATTAGCAATTTGGTCTAGATAAATGATTAAATTAATTTAGCCAAAATGCTGAGAAGGGGGCTAATAGCCTAGATGACCATTTTTAGGTGATTACATTTGCCCCTCTTTGACTAATGTGTGATCGATCTGGGAACACATTACGTCAAAGAAAATTGAAGCCAAGTAGGCGATGATAGATATAGATGTCTAATTCTGAAGAGTGAAATGAAGAAATAGATAGCAAGTCCTGAATGCACAACCTGATAGCGGTAGTACTTAACACTAGGAAGAGATGATGTCAGAATTCAAGAAGAATACTAACACTTAGAAAAGCAGACAGAGTGAGAGCAAGTGAGAAGATCAAACAAATGCTCCTAAGCAGTGATAGAGTATTTTTGCCCCCTCGGGATCGAAATTGAAATGAGGTAAGGGGATGCAAAAACTGGCTAGAAATGAGAAAATTAGAATATAGCAATGTCCAAGATGACAGATAGATGATTAGAACCCAAGAATGACTATATAAAAAAAATTGATAAAATGCCCCAGTTTGACTAGAGTTGACCTTGAAGTATATAGCATAAGAATAAGGTCGAAATGAGTAGAAAGGTGATTTTAGACATGAAATAGTGAATTTAAGTAGATATGAAGTATGGAAATGATGAAGACATGAAGAAATGAAGATGCCCCAGTGATGATTCAGAGATTAGACCTCAAAAGGTCAGCTAACTGCTCAGAAGAAAGTAGAATTTTAAAAAACAATTTTGACCATCAAGATGAACTCGAATTTGGATTTCGATCCCGAAAATGAATCTAGGATGTCAAAATTATTTAAGAGGTCAAAACTTTATATAATGTGATGACAAGATAGAAAAAGATGAAGCGAAAGATTAAGAAGGTGAAAAGACATGAACAAGAAGAAAGTAAAGAAATATATGAAAGGAGTTAGCTGATATGTCCACAAAAAGATGAAGAAAGAGAGCTCTCCCCATATGCAAGAATGCAAGACTAAGCTAGAAAATGAACCTAAAATGCAAGCTAATATGCAAAGTGGTTTACCAGCAAGAAGCGCATAACATTTAGACTCTTAATTTCATCATTGAGCATTTATTAGGGACATCATGAGATCATACAACCATCACTAGTATAACTATGAGGATATGAATATGATCGATATTAGATAGGTATGTGGAAATCCAATCTAAGCATCAGAGACATGTAAGTCAAGATAACTACACGATTAAATTCCCTAAGTTTAATTTAGCAAGATTACACCTGTATCAAGGCATAAGCGCCAGGATAAACCCTGAGTGCGGTCTTGCAAGACAATCAAGGATGATACATTTATAAGTCAAAGTGTTGAATAGGACAAGCATGAATGCTTACAACACTATAGACAAACAAAAGTATACCCACAAGTAGAAATCAAGAAAATATGTCCCATGCCCCCAGTCTTCTAGTCAATGACATCCTTGAAAGACTATTAGGGAGGGAACACCTGGCAAAGAAATCATCATAGACAGCACACAAAGTAGATAAAGATCAGCATAGCTCAGTTGTTTAGGTGTTAAAGTGCGTGTGCGTAAGTCACTTGGCCATTTCTTCCAGACTTGATTCTGATAGTGAGAAATATTGCGACATCGAAGACTGTAGGTAAACTATCTGTAAAGTGTTAAAAAAACACTTGATGTCAAAGTGGGGGAAGTGTTGAGAAACACTATTTTGTGAGTTGTCAAAGAAACCCTAATCCACAAGAATACCTCAAAAAGGCTAAGTAGCTATGCCCCCAAGATGAGGACAAGAAACAATTCCAAGCTAGGAAATGTGTAGCGAAGTGGATGATTGAGATTGATAGACATAGGTGCAAGGGTTTCAAGTAGCGCCTATTTCCAAGTTTTCACCAAATTGATAGATTTTTTTTTTTTTTTTTTTTTTTTTTTTTTTTTGGTGATACATCAAAGTGCCTATTGCTAGGTTTTCACTAAGAAGATCTTTTTTTCAGGACATTTTCTGATTTTTAGGATTTTTTTCAGCATCATATATGATTTTTGGATTTTTAAAAGGTTTTAGAGATCACTAGTTCTCAAGCAAGATCACATCATTTTCTCCCAATGTCTAGCAAGGTATAGGACACGATGGAGAAACAAGCTAGTGGATAAGCAATAATGCATAAGAAAGGAATGTGAAGCAAGTGAAAGTGATCCTCAAGGACTGACTCCTCAAGAGTACCCAAGCTAGGGAAAGAGGTCAAATAGTCATATGACGCATATTTTGGATAGGCAATGGAAGTAATGAGAAAGATAGCATGTAGGATAAGCAGTGAAGCCAACAAGTGAGATAGCATGAAGTGTGTAGTCCAAAAGAGTAGCCATGTCAAGAGACCTATGAGAACCATGTTTCATTTATTATGATCAAGACCAAGGGGTCAACTAGATAGTATAGCAATGGGATAGAGCAATAAAAATAAAGCTCAAGATAGAGGCTATGAGTGAATGGGAGAGCACAATAGAAAATCTGGTGGATAAGATAGCCAATATGAAAAGATAGCTCAACATTGTCAAGATCAAAGAGAGAAGAGGGAATAGATGGATGGTGGAAGAATTATGCATGACGCCTGTTTGCCAGGTTTTCATCATGGTACTTATCCAAGGTGCCACAAGAAGTAGTTTTCACCATAGGATAAATTTATTTCTCTTTACTTTTGCTACCAAGGTGCCACAAGAAGTGGTTTTCACGAAGGTACATTTTCATTTTTTCTTTTTCTTTTTTCTTTTTTTTTTTTTTTTTTTTTTGAATTTTTAGAAAGAGCTCAAGCTTTTTGAATGTAGACCGTGCTCTTATAGAAAAGATAAGTCATGATAAGCCAAGACCATAGAAAGGTATGCTCAAAGATTTTGATAGGGTGATGAAAGAGAAATGGTAGTAGGAAGAGTATATGGAGGATAAGAGTTCATGTATAGAAAGTTAGTGTAAGCTTTAGAGGATTTCATGAGGGTAGTTGAAATATTGGACAAGATCAACGTTGACACACACCTTGAAGGGTATTGGAATGATGGAGGAATCATGGATGAAGTAGCTTTGAGGTTTAGATGTATGAGGTGGTAGAAGAGATTTGGAAAAAAGTGGAGTGGAAGGCTTTGGAATATTTTTAGAAAGATTTTTGAAAGAAGATGGAATGGAAGCCTTTGGAAGTTTGAATGTCAACTTTGAAGTATTTTCAATATTCAAATCTTTTAAAAGAGACTTGGGAATCCATATAGCTTTAGATTTTTCTTTGGATACTTCAAAACACATTTCTTCAATAATGGGTTTAGGTACCCATATTTTCTTTGATTTAGCTTTTTTAATAGTGGACCTTTGTGGTCTCTTTTGTGCATTTTCCTTCTTAGCATTCACATGTCGATTAGATGGGACATAGTGATCTTCATTTTTCAATGGATTCTTATGCTTATTCTCACTTCCAAAGGACTTGGGATTTGTGGATGAATAAGTATGATATGACTGGTTTGGATGTATAGATGGGTGAAAAGTCATCAAGGATGAGTGTCTTTGTTGATCTTGAGGTATTATAGGAGAGCTAGGAGTGGAAAGTGTAGGAGATGGAGGAACATAAGGCCCCAATATGGATGGAAGGTTTGAATGCTTTAGTTTAGATGGATAAGGACCAAGGATAGATTTAGAAGATGCAAAGGGATAGTGGGAAGGGATATCAACATCTTTAGAGTGAGAAACATGGTCAAAGCCATCAATAGACTCATGAGTACCTTTGATAGGAACAACAGTTTTAATAGAAGCACTTGAAGCTTGAGCACAATTTTGAAGTGGATGTGGAGAAGTAGAACATGAGGGGATGCTTTGATCTTGACAAGTAGCTTTGGATAGCATATGAAGAGAACTTTTCTCATAATTTTCAGTAAGCTCAAGGGAGATAATAGAAGTGGTATCTTCATCATACTGGGGGGGTGGACAAGATATAGGATATGGAATGGAAAAATCTTGAAAGAGATGAACGGGTGCTTGATCTTGATCTTTCTTGACATTTATAGCTTTTTCTTTTTGAGAGTCCTCTTGACATGGAGCCACTTCTAAGGACAAGGGAGAATGAAGAGTGAATGGAGTAGTGCTTGGATTAGGCATAGTAGTGCATGAAGGTTGAGGATGTTTAGGATTAGTAGCATAGAAAAGGTTTGCAGCCAAGTGAAGGTTAGCTTGAGTTTCTTTTAGAGGTAGCCCTTGAGGATACACGTAGTCAATGTGGAAAGCATTAGGTTCTTTATTTGATAGAGGCATGTTGGAAAGCTTTGAAGTTTTGGGAGATGCACGAGTGTTGGAAGAAGTGGAAGATGTAATGGAGCCACTACTAGACATAGGTTCATCAACATAATCTTGCTCAAGAGAAGTATCCTCAACATATGAGTCACTAGAGGTTCTAATAATTCCATTATCAATAAGATCTTGGATTTTATGTTTTAGCTCAATGCAATCTGAAGTAGCATGGTCATTAGATTGATGATAAGCACAATAGATATCCAAGAATGGGTTTCCATATGAGTTAGACTTAGGTAACATGATGATCTTATTGCCAAGAAGTTTTTGCAAAGTGTCATCATAAGAATCTTCCAAGGGAGCAAAAGTTCTATCAAAATTATGTCTAGAGTCATTTTGTTGTTTCTCAAGTGAATGGTATGCATGCATATCTTCATCATTAGCTTGGTCAAAGATAGGTCCATCATGAAATTTTAGCATAGGCTCAAAGGACGTATCAATTTTTTTTCTCTCTAAGGAGGTCTTTAGATCTAGAAGATGAAGACATTTGATGTCTTGAAGTAGAGCATGTAGACCTAGAAGAAGAGGATGACCTCAAAGAAGGTGACTCACATGCATGTAAAGACCTTAAGGAAGATTCATGTAATGATGCAATCTTCTCATCTAACCTTTTCTCAAGTTTAGACTTCATTTCTGTCATGCGTTTAGATAGAAGAAGGTAAGAAAGATCATTTGTCTCTTCTAGTTCTTTGTATTGCGCATATAGATCTTGAAACTCTTTAGTAACATGGAGGATATCATGATCATCTAGATTCAGTTGAATTTTGGTAGCACAAGATTTGAATTCCATAGTGGTAGATGCAAAGCCAAGCATAAAAGAGCCTAGAAGATAACTTGATGTTGAAACTATAGGAGGTAGAGTGTTCACTTGCCAAGATAGTAGAGAGAGATTAAAGCGACTTGTCAAACAATATGTCCAAGAAACTTACGACATGAATGACTCAAGTCAATAGCTAGGCAAGATGCCCAAATAGCCAAATAGATAGAGCAAGCGGGGTGACAAGTGAACAACTCTCCAACCCAAGAGTGTAGTCAAGAAATCAAGGTAACCATTTTAGCAAAAGGATAACTAGCAAGTGGACATAGACCATGAAGATAGAAAGAGCAAGAGCGCTAAGACCAAAGAGACACTTTAAGCATGTTCAAGAACTCGAGACATAGAAAATCAAAATCAAATGATGCGACTCCCCTTAGCAAGCAACACAAGAAAATTTTTGCACTTGACATTTTGACTTGGTTGACAAAGTTTGGCAATAATTGATAGCATAGTAAATTTGATGTTCAAAAGAAATTTCTTTCCAAGCAAGATAGTGACACATGGAGTAGTCTTCAAACAATCAAGCAAGGGACAAAGCAACCTTGCATGATACAAGCATATGTGAGGTCTTAAAAGAAAGCCGTATAACTATCATCATGTGTATGTTCAAAAGATTTTCACAAGTATACCACATTTGAGAACACATCAAGCAATATCTACCTAGAAGTCATGGTTCATTACTCAACAACTTGGCCCACGCTTGATGCTCCTTCACCTCACACCAAGTGGTTTCCCACAAGAGATATTGGCTTTGTCATGGAAATGCCATAAGCATAACCAAGGGAACACATATGGTGAGTGTAAATCTTGAGGTGATCCGGGTAGTCCACTAGGATCAATCCTTGCACCAAGAAGTTGAGCGGCTAAAAAAGGTAGTTACTAACTTAGGGTGTTTAGATAGGGTTTCCGTTCATAGTGTTCCTCTTGCTCCCAATTACGGGACACCTCACCTTGCGATGAGTAACCGATCTCGCGATCACAAGAGTACCTTAAGCATTCTTGCCTAGTGATCTCCCTATGGTCGAAATCCCATAAGCGATCACACTAGACGAAGATAAACACTACGTCTACCAAGGTTTTGTGTCCTTGATAGCCTTGAGTTTATAGTGGGTTGGAAGAGCCAGGTAATCGGCTTGTTCCCACTTGGGTCGTTCCTCTCAGGTTGTCCGAGAGCAGGCCCTCTAAAGGATTCTAACTACACAAAGTGGATCAAATTTTGGAAGTCAAGATTTCTGGTTCACCACAAGGGTGAAGAGCATACTCTCCTATTCCAATCATTTTCTCCCAAACACGCCAAGAAGATTCATTTACCCCTTGCTTTTGAAACCAAATGGCAAGTCAAGATTTCTGATTCACCACAAGGGTGAAGAGCATACTCTCCTATTACCAAAAGACTCCAATCACAAGTTTTATGTGCCTATGAAAAATGAACAATTATTCAATGCCACACATGAAAACAAAAAAGCAAGAAATTTGGGTTTTTATGCTTTGGGCAGCCCTGCAAACAATCGTTAGTAGCCCTTGTGCATTTGAAGCTTTGACATGCGTTCTTTTTATGCAATGTTTCAATTTTTTTCACAAGGATGGCAACCTGAAATCACAACTTGTTAGCAACAAAAGTTAGTGTGAAATAACATAAAAATCTGCAATAAAAAGTGGTGAGTTGCTTCAAAAATCTAATTTATTCTCCAACCAAGTACATGCAAAGAAAGTGCAAGTTAATCACAAATGCTTTCATTTTTACTCTTTGGTTTTGACCTAGTCAACAAGATTGGACTTTTTTGCTATGATTTCGTATCCAAAAATGAAAATGAAAAAAAGAGACCCCTATTAAAAATCAGAGAGCTTTCCAAAAATGCAAGAAATTTTAAAAAATCTCTTCATTTTCTCCCTAGAGATTGATTTTGTCAAAACAGGCCAAATTTATCAAATTGAATTTTTTATCCTTAATACGATCTCAAAATTCAAAACACAAAGAAAACACCCCCATTAGAATTCAAAAAGCTTTCTGAAAATGTAAGTTTTTCCAAAAAATGCGCTGATTTGCGATCAAAAATGGCTTTTTATGAAAAATAAAGAAAAAATCATAACTTCCGAAAATCACGTCAAAATGCTCTGAAAATTGGACTGAGACATTTTGAGCATATACCCAACCTACAAACAAAATTTCAGAACCAAATTCTAAGCGGTTTAAAAGATATGATCAAATCTTTAAACCAACTAAGTTTTTGGCCTTCAAACCAATTTACTTATGGCTTGGCCTTAAAACCAAAGTGAAAATTCTACAAAAGCATTTGATTAGACCCAATATGCTGCTTTAGAAAACTAGAGATAAGAAATGAAAGCAAATGGAGCTGAAAATTTGATTCAAGCCCCACGGTGGGCGCCAAAAATGTACACTCGAAAGTGTCACTCTCTAAACCCTTCTATCCAAACGATTCCATGAGTTCGAAATGTTTGGATGCCGGCTTAGAGCTCCCTATCCATGGAGTGCAAGAGAGTATATTTCAAGAATAAGAAAGCTCTCAGATGAGCCTTAGAGATACTCTTCTTGCTAGTAAACCATGCAATGGGAGGTTCTTTGAGATAAGAGCAAGAATGCAAATGTCCCAAGGAGTTCCTCAAGGATGCAATGCAAATGAAGATTAAGCTAGAATGAGAATGTCAAATGCAGCTATGCTAGAATATAAATGAGAGTGTTACAATCCAAATATTAAGCTATGTGAGAGATTATTGCAAAATAGAAGCTAAACTAACATGCAACATGAATCTAAGCTAAAATGCTATGGTATGAGAGAATGTAGACAAGAAATAGAAGTTCTCCACAAAGCTCCAAAGAAACCTGTTAGAAAACCTGCAGCATAACAATATTCAAAAGATGGATCGATTGAGGGGGAAAGCTCTCTCCCTTTTAAAGATGTATGGACGGTGGAGATCAAGATGAAGATGGTGGATGATCAACGGTGGAATTCGAAAATAGGAGTGATCCATGTGCACACACAAATCAACCAATAGAATATAAGTTGACTTGTCATATAAGACAAAAGTCACAAAGCCTTTTCTTTTAATTGCAAAATAGAAAAAAGACTTTATGTGTGCACTTTAAGTGGGTTATAAGAATGGGGTCTTTTATTTAATTAAAAGGGGACATGTTCTTTTAATCAAATAATGAACTTAGGATAGCATAGTCAAACTATAGGTTATAATCAAATAAATTGATTATTAGCAATTTGGTCTAGATAAATGATTAAATTAATTTAGCCAAAATGCTGAGAAGGGGGCTAATAGCCTAGATGACCATTTTTAGGTGATTACAGGTACCACTAACATATCAAAGATAGTCTTCTTAATCATCTAATTGCACAATATTCAAGATAAGGGATTAGGCTCTTTGTCCCCTCTAGATTCCTTTTAATTTAAATGTCTTTGAATTGAGTTCAAATAGGAAATTATTTCCTAAATATTTGAACTCATCCATAATCTCTAAAGTGTCACTTTCAAAAATAAATGTAATATGCTATTTTTCTTTTTAAAATAAGAGATCATGACTTTGACCTTGATAGCATTTACTTGCATCCTCACTTATTGGCAAAAGAGCTCCGAAACAAATCTTAGGTAGATTTAACAGTAAGAATAAGTTTACAAAGATACGAAAGTAGTCTCACCATATATCTTGCCTACTATAATATGCCTTCTCCATTGGCCTTGTTTAACCACTCTTGAAGTATATTGACACATAGGCTAAATAAAGTAGGTGATAAAGGACATCCTTGTTTAACTCTAATGGCTCTAGCAAAGTGTTTAGACATTCCTTAGTTTTGGCTTTGGACCTAACTTGCTCATACAACTTATAAACAACCACCCCATACTCTTTTAGGACCTCTAACTCTTCCATTTTGTGACACAACTTGCCTCTAGAAATGGTGTGAAAAGCTTTCTCAATGTCAATGGAACAACAAAAAACTTCTCGGTTTTGCCAAACTTTTTCAAAGAAATGTCATAGAGTGATGAAATGATTAATGGTAGAATGTTTTGGTCATTTTAGAGTGGTGCAATGAAAGTGAACTTGACCCTTTGCTCTTTTTTCTTCTTTTTCCATCCAATCATCAATTTTATGGTCAAACATACATATGGAGAGCTTTCCAAGAGGGGGGTTCATCATAATGGCATGATAATTGGAAGGATTAATAATGTCTCCACTTTTGCGTAGAGGTATAACAATAGTTGTCCACTCAATTAGAAAGTTGCCTTGTGTGACCCTGTTAAAAATGTTCTTTATGTGTGGAGCTAGGAGCTCTACTCCCCATTTTAAAAATTCTATTGCAAATTATCAATGTCTTGGGCTTTTCCATTTGTCATCTTCCTTATGCATTGTTTAGTAATTTCAATAAAAAAACGGTTGAACTAAAGTGTTAATTATGTGGGGTTATGTTCTCCACTTAGTCATTAAGGTAAAAGTTTTGCATACTCCAACCATTGGTTATCTGTGATATTATTTTCTATTTGTTTTCGTGTGTTGTGGCTCCCTCCAAAAACTCTTAGGATTATATTTCCCGAAAGAGATTAGGATTATATTTCTTCAAAGCGATTAACTTCTTTTGTGTAATCACATAATTGTTATTTTTTAAAATAAAATTTATCAACTTTTAAATGTGCTGATATTTTCTTTGCTCGACTCCCCTTCTTTAAGAATCTCTTAGCAATTTTGCATTTTTCATGATACCAAGCATTAGCTGGGAAAGTGCTTTGAGATGTCTAACACCCCTTTTCTAAAATAGAATTTAATAGTAATTAAACGATAGTAATATTAAAATATAGAAACAAATGAAGAAACATGTTATATCAACTAATTGATTATTAACAAGGTATATATATCTGCCATGCTATTTTAAGGGAGCTTAATGGGCATCAATAAGGATATCGGCCATGAGTGTGGTTTGATAGTCATCTTGATGAAAAGTATGTCTTCCTCATGATAATTGTGTTTACCATGTTCACGAAAAAGATAAGAGCATTGGCTAACATATATGCTAGTACATAACAGTGACATAAAATCTTAAATTAAAGATCTTAGTTTATAATAGTGATTACATTAACATATGTTATAATTACAAGAGTTTTAGAGTTCCCTAAGACATGTAGTGACATCAAATATTACTAGGACTCCATCAAATCTCTCTATCTCCCCCCCCCCCACACACACACACATCTCTCTTTATCCTTCTATGTCTCGCCCATCCCACCCCCAGCCCCTCTCTTGAGCTCTCTCTAGCCTCAATCCCCATCCCCCCCCCCCTCTCTCTCCATGTGGCCCCTCTCTGAATTCCCCTATTTCTTACTATGTTTCCTTCCATATAAACATATAGCCATCTCTCTCTCTCTCTCTCTCTCTCTCTCTCTCTCTCTCTCTCTCTCCAACCTCTTGCTCTATCTTATTTACCATTTAAATTATTTTATTCTCATTCCTTCATTTCTGTGTTGATTTGCTCAATTTATTTTACCTAAATTGTTTTCTTTTTGATCGGTAAGAGGCCAAAGCCATGATTAATTATTACGTGTTGAAATTAGATTATTTTATTTATTAAGTTTGAGTAGACTTGAACCCAACACCTTTGAGATACTTTTATATTATGATCCAAATAGCTTTTCCTTCCTTTATGATTCTTCTCCATCTTTCCTCTTTATGTGTCATCCTCCTTTATTTGGTAGCTTCCATTCCTTGTCTGTGAATATTGAAAAAGTCTGAATACACTTGCTCTTGACCAAGCTCGTTGTTAGAATTTACTCTATTTTAAAAAATAATATAGAGAGGAAGAGAATAATAAACCCGTGTTATCTTATTTATTAATATTCCTTAAAAGAGAAAAATTACATAACAAAGGAAATTAATATATCAATCTCTTATTGTTTGAAATAATTTCTATTGTATGAAAACAATACTTAGCTAGACAATCTCCAACTCTAGGTACAGATAATTTAGTTAATAGGTTTTCTTCCCATGTCTGAATAATTTTAGTGAAGATTTGTAATTGTTTACTTTAAATCTAAGAATTGGATTAAGGATTAGTTGATCTAATAATTCTTTAACAAATAAGCATCACCATATGTTCCTTTATTTGCTAATGTATCTATTGATATGTTTCCTTCTCGATATATATACTTAATGCTAATTTCTTTCAAATTTATCAATTACCTAAAAACTTATTCAAGTTTGGAATTTAGTTTCCTCATTAGGAGTACTACTCTCCTAAAGGTATTTAGAATAATCTAACTATTCAAAGTTAGTAGTAGCCTAGAGAAAGTATCTAACTTATCATATTGGTTTGTCTTATTAGATTTTTTCCCTAATTTGATCCTTTATTAGCAAGATTATTTGCTTCTCTATTACCTTCCCTATACATATGTTTTATGATTGTCTCTTCAACCATGGTTAGAGTATATTCAAGTTTACAATTAAGAATCTAGTTTGGGGTCTCTCTTTTTCTTAACGCATTTAGGATAATTTTTGATTCACCTTTGATAACTAATTTATTAATGCTTATCTCTCTACTTAGAGTTAAGCCTTCAATCAGGGCCTCTAATTCTACTAAGTTATTAGACATCACTCCTAAGGGCTTGGCACATTTCATTAAGCACGATCCATTATCTGAACAAATAATACATCCTAAGCCTGTTGCTCTTAGATTGCCCCTAGAGGCCCCATCAAAATTTAATTTTGACCAAGAAGAGGTTTCCATTTACATTCTTTCCTAGCAATCTTGTTGGATTTTGTGTAGGTCAATTGTTGATTAAAGGTAAAACCATTTTTTACTCATTTTTGCATCCCAATTTGAAAGATCCTTCCTCTTTATATAAGTTTATGTGATTATTGTTAGCTACCTCAATAATACACGCTTCCAATTTATTAAGAAAGGATGTTATATTTTTCCTTTCATTACAAAAAATTCTTCTATTCTTTTCTTTCCATAATTCCCATAGGAGTATGGAAGGGGATATTTTCCATAAATTACTATAAACCTTAGAAAAATCATTTTAGACCAACTACTTAAGATATTTAATAGATTGCCAGGGAATGTTGTTTTGCCAATTTAGTTTCTTAGATAACAAATACCAACAATTCTTAGCAAAGAGACAATTATAACGCAAGTGTTCAGATGATTCAGATTCTTTTTTGCATAGTAGACATCTTGATGGTCCCTCAAAACCCATCTTGGTAAACCTGTCTATTGTTAGAATTCTCTTTTGAAGAGCGATCCGAAGAAAAATACCTGCTTTCGGAAGACATGCCAGATCCCAACATAGATTAAGAGGGATGTCAATCTTATCCCATTGTGGGAATTTATTATCTTTTCATACCCTAGTTTGACTTAATAGTTTCATCTAGGATTTTCCATTGTCATCCTCCAAATTGATTATCGTTAATTTTAATCTTATAATCACTCACATTCTTACTCGATAAAGTGGATTTTTTTTTAATGTGAGCTAGTAGATTGAAACTAACATTTTACTTAAACTATTTTAATCTTTTTATATTTACTTCATTTTTAATCAACTAATTTCAAAAAAACTTAAAAATAAAATTAAAAAAAGAGCATGAATTATATGTTAATTATATAAACTTAAAAAAAAAACATCAAAATTTAATATTACTTAAAAAAGCCTCCAACAATCAATATACAATAAAATACTCACATTCATTAATTTTAATTTTTAATTTTTTAAACTAAGCCATTGAAAAAATTAAATTAGAAAAATAAAATATATAAAAAGACACGAAAAAACAACTCTAAGAAAGTAATCTAAGACATGTAATTGTCATTTTTTTAAAATCTTAATTTAGATTTCTTATTTTTTTAATGCCATTTGGTATTAGTTATTTTAATTATGCTTTTTGAAAATAATTTATAATTTACCTCAAATCTTTTTATATTGTTTTCATTTTTAAAGTTTCTAAAAATATTTTAAAATATTTTAAAATTTCTTCAACATGTTCTTCATTCATGTAAGTTCCTATTTTTGGGCCATATTATTTTGCGAGCTATTTTTTTGCCCTTGTCATTGAATTTTACTATAAAATATAGTCTTGTAACTCATGGATTTTCTTTTTTATTGACACATAATCTATTTTGGCATATTCTTGTGCTAACACTTTTATTTGTGCTCCCATTGTATAAAATACATATAATTAAGCACAATGCTTGTTGAAAGACATATAAACATTTTTTTATGGCAACATTCTAAGAAGTTGGAGAAATATCTAAATGCTACGATTTAGTATGTTTGTTTTGGTCATCCTTAAACATCACAAATCATGGAAAAAATTAAACTTGAGAAAAACAAGTAACTTTGACTACACTCTTATAGCCTAGGACTCAAGCCTTAATATGTGATGCTTAGATCTGCTTTGATTCTTGTTCAATCTTGACCTCTCCATGACATTGCACCATACTAGTGACATTAATAATAATAATTTTATTTAACTCAAATCTTTACTTCTCTTCTTTAGATATTTGGCGTGGATTTTTAACAAAAATTTTAAGCGCTATTTTACCTTATTTTTGTGTTGTTAGATCTACTGATTGTAAACTTGTAATTTAATATAACATAATCAATATTTGAAGATTTTGAGGAAGATTTCATTTAGTATGATTTTTTAATTAATATTTTATCTTTTAATTCAAAAATTATTTATTTATTTATTTATTTATGTCTAAACATTTTTTTTGCTCAAATTTGAAGTCTTCTTCTAGTGGGTATTTTAGAGTAGAAATTTAATTCTATATTGTACATTAACTTCTTGCTATTCGATTTGCTGGTTGTAAGCTTGTGGCTTTGTAAATTATAATTATAATTTTTTATTAAAGAATGAGAATTTTATCCACTATAAAGAACATTTATATAATACTAATCTAAGTATTACATTTCACTACAAAATTTGGATCACTAGATGTCACTATTTTGATAACACCAGATTCTAGGAAGGAATGGATGACATATTATATATGAGATCATTTTCCATATATCTTCGATACTCAATTCAAAGGAGCTAATGAATTTTGAAAATTATTATGATCTTGATTTGATTCAAGAACTAATTCATCAAACAACTTAAACATCACACATTAAGGCTTAATTCCAAGAGTAAAAATATTAAATAGTTGATGTTGATTTTTTTTCAAACTTAAATTTTCCTTTAGTATGTGATGTTTAAGGATGACCTCCATCTATACCCATCCAACAATGTCCAACACACTCATTTTAAACATATGTAATCCATTTCGTGACCTATAAAAAGCATACAATCAACTAAGAAATAATATACAACGGTAGTCTCTCGTACCAACGCCTCCACCCGTAGACGTGTCAATCTATCTACTTACTCTTTGTTGTGGCACCTTCATTGAAATAGGCGACTCTTTATTATTTTAATTGTAAAGTTTACTCTTTATTCCAAGATAAGCTTTTCTTCTTAGGATAAAGAACACTCCACATTGTAAGACAATATGGGATTATCAGAACAATTTGACGATTGTCTCCTCTAGAATAAGCCTGTTAGATTAATTAAAGAGCTTCACCTCATAGTAAAGTTATGACAGTAAAAAAAAAGTCAAATATAAAAGGGTAATATTCATTTGAACTATCAACTTTTGATCCTATTTGTTTGAAATGGTTAATATTGTTGGAGTGTTGATACTAATAAATGGATTGCAAATAATCCCTTAGTCAGAAAAGTTGCAATTGTCAATCAATATTAATGCTTGGTAGCAACTAATTGTTGTCAATGATTAAGGAAGTCATTATATGATGTTGCCAAACAATCAAAATTATGACACAATGATTATTAAAAGACAAGGCTTAGTAGTCAATATGATTGATGTAAAGAGGTGATTACATAATCAAATTGAGAAATAAGGCATCAAATATTATCAAGATTAGTATGATGTAAAATAGCTATTACTAGTACTTGTATATTTGAGGGTGCAATGGTAAAGCTAATAGTAAAATTTATATAAAACAACGATATTGTGATTTTGATATGAACATATTGTCAATGATCATTGTAAATTTGGCTATTTCATATCCACTATACTTAATGTAAAGAAGAGATGCGATTAGTAAAGAGGTAGATAATAAACCATCTTATGATACACTTCAATAGTAGTGACATTATGCTAAGTTAAATTAAATGTTATAAATTGTTCCCAATTTAATTTTCAAATTAGATTATTTGTGTTACACACAAGTTCAACCTTCATGAAAGGGTTTCAAAATGACAAAAGGTAGGCTTAAAAGATACAATGATGTAAGTTTAGGCTCCCATGAAATGAAAGTATCATCTAGTGATGATTTGATCAATGTCTCCTCTTTATGTCATAAATAATGACAAAATTGTAGCCACATGCAAACTATACTACACTGTCGCTTGTCGACACCTTTCAAAAAGTGTGAATCCAATGTGGCAAAATTCATTTTCATTCTCAAATCCTCAACTTCTATTTTTCATTCAATATCCAAAATTATCATTCTTGAATCCACAACTTATGTTTTACATCCAATATTCAAATGGGAAAAATGCCCATCATTCACATATGAGTTGTCTATATAGCTAGAATTAGAGGGACAAACTAATAGATTTCCCTCCTATTCAAGGATGCAATATAAATAGCCTTATTTTAAAGGAATTAAAATAGAAAAGCCCCATCAGTCTTGATTAACATCATAACCTATGATAATCGCATATAAAAGATCAATGTCATCTCCAAACAAGCCCTTCACATCTAACTTAAAGTGTATGGGTGGGTATTCATTCTTTGCCACATCAAATTACCAAGAACCCATTTATCATAAGAACAAATGCTACATTTATCACTCATTGCATCTAGGTGATACTTACAGATGAGATATTTAGTCATTTGAGTACAACTCCAACTCAAACAAATTTAACTATGACTTAATTGAACCTACAATTTATGTCTATTTAGGTAAAAATGATGAAAGGAATTTTTAGGATATTTCTAAAAATACATTCTTTTAATTCAACTATTTTATCCACCCAATTTCATTGTAGATATATTCCTACCATGTAATAATGAATACATGAATGACCCTATGCACATTTCTACAGTGGATAAGAAAAAAATAGTCTTACAAAACCTCTTTAATTCCTTTCTCTCCACCTTACGAATTGGATGACCCTTTTATAAATTTTTGCATGAACAAATTTTTTAGATTTAACAAAAAAATTATGCACTCACGAACTACGTGCTAGAAAAGCTATCAATTTCTAGAAAAAGAAAAATAAATATAAGAAAAAATTACTAAATTTCTTATTATCTTTCCTTCTCTCTAATGAAATGACATTAAAATTAAATTAATAATCCTACTTGATAAATATATACTATTTATAATATTAACCATTGATGTAATGCCCCGCCAAGGGATCCAAAGAATTAACCTAGAATTTCACTAAGTTTTAGTAGCATTTTTTTTTTTAACATGAAAATAAATACCACAAATAACTTATGCATCATAACGGAAGCAATAGCAATGTCCATCTAAAAGTAAACATAACATACATAACAGATTACATTCTTTAAGATCCCTTAACGTTGTATTACATCTAAAACATCTAACATACATTAATCCATCTAGTACAACATCCACATGAAATAATAATGATAAGTCCAATGTTTATTCATTACATTTCAAATGCTCATTCATCCTCTATACATGTCACAGGGTATGACAAGCTCAGAAGAATATACATACGTGAATTATGGTACATCATCCTATTCTAATCCATGATACATCAAAGTAAAGATAATCACATGATACACATGATACATCATCATAGAAGACATATACATCCATCATAAAGATCAAACATAATAAACTAAGTGCACGGTTCCTCCCAACCGTTAATAGCATCATTAGACCATCGTGGATCCTAGCCATCCCTCTGTGCGTAACATTCCAAATCACCGAAGAGATCATCGGTATTAACATAGTAGGAATGTCACTCCTAACATATACAACATCATATGAAAGGATACATATCCACCATCATGAAGGACGCATCAGCCACGATGTCTCAATAAATCTCAAATGATAAGAGTGGAAAATACACTACCACCCAACCGCGTGGTACCTAAGTGGTCCACTTCCACTGTGCTGAGGAGATAATCTCAAGTCCCAAACAGGCTATCCAAAACACATAGCACAAATCTCATAAGTCCAAGAATCCTAAAAGTATACTAACTCAAAGGTTCCATCACAAAACCGACATCTAATCCCAGAGGCACACAATGACATGTAGGAACCTACTATGCAAGCGAGAAAGTGTCATCACATTTATCACGTACAAGTTACCCTGGCAGTTAGCTAAACTCCACGGGTCCATACTGATCTCATGCGGCCACTAGTATCCTCTCATACTGACGAGGCATACTACGGAATGCAAGGTTGCAACCATGCGTTCTCACTACTACCATCCTAGCCTGTACAAGCACTCAAGGCATGGGCGAGAACAAAACTCTTATCTTTTTAGGTTCATTCAGTTAGTATTAGGTGTGAATGTTATCACTTATTAATCCAACTTACAATGAGTTACCCTGGCAGCCTCTTAGGGCCCCGACCCCCATTGCAAGCCACTTCTCGACACTACATGCAGATATCCTACCCTAAGCTCATGGAATCATAAATCTCAAAATCACAAAAGATAATTCATAATAAAATCATCAAATATGCATAAAAGCATCAAATCTCCATGAGCAAACATCCATAGAAAATCATGATCACAATAGCTCTCTATTGGCAACTTAAGCATCACTGATAATCAAAGTATCCAATGGTTCTCAATAACCAAAATATATCTCATCATACTGATTGAAGACTCCAAAGATGGTTGAGTCAACATGTCACAACATGACATCATCAAGAATAAATCCACATTACAGTCCCATCATGGCGACTAGAAAATAACCAATGATAACTGATCGATGACCAAAAATAGTTAAGTCAAGTGTCTCATACATAAGAATCTCAACTAAAACAATCAGTAATTACAACCAATACATAGAGCATTCCATCACATAACCATGGTTGGGTTTATAAAGATCGAGATTAAAACATCACAATGACATCACAATCACATAACTCCCAAGCCTCTGGTAGACGTCTTATAACTGGTCAATACTAGTCAACCCAAAACCTAAAACAATAGCATAAAGAATACACAATGCAAACACATGTTTTGGTTTTGCTAAATTTACAAACTTGAATTTAAATGTAGAGGTCTCAGTTTATGTTTCCAAGTTTGGAAAGTGAAAGGAGGAACATTTGTACATTTTGGATGAATACAAGTATTCTTTAAAATCCATCTTTCAATTATAATCTTTGATTGAAAATGTCCCCCACCAAACTAACAATTAAATTTCATATACTTAATAAAACAATTAATTTAAATCATTATACAAGGAATGAACCTTTGATATAAATCATTTATCAATTATACAATTATAAACCAAATTATTATTAATCATATTTACATATTATATATGTATATATATATTTAAATAAATAAATAAATAAATAAATAAATAAATAAATAAATAAATAAATAAATAAATAAATAAATAAATAAATAAATATACATATATGAATATATAAATTATTATTACATTAAACAAAATCGAATTAACAAATTCGATTAATACCATTTAACACATAAAATTTTAATAACAATTAAAAGCAATTTCATATGGCAAGTGTTATAAATGTTCATATAACATAATAGTCCATCGGTACGCAGGACCCTGCGGTCGTAGGGCCTGCGACGTCAGTGGTACTGCGTACCCCTGCCGTCGCAGTACCTGCGACAACGGTACACTATGACCGTAGTGGGGGCGCGGGTCTCGTCCCCCCCTACTTAATGCATAAAATGTGTTATATATTTTTTAAAATCGCTTACGCGATTTCCATTCGGATTTTGAGATTTGGTTTTAACGTTTCTTAAACGTTTTCGCCTAAGGATATATTATTCAATTTTTAACAAATATATATTATATATATACATATGTATGTACACACACACACACACACACACATACATGCAGAATTATATATGTGTGTGTGTGTGTGTGTGTAAATTAAGAAATATAAACATATATATACACAAGATATATATATATATATATATATTCCAATCCTCAGAATTTTCCTATAAACCTTTGATCTCAAAATTTTTCCAATAATTGATCTAATGGGTTTGCCTATGAATCTAAACCCTAGCCCCGTGTTCTTTTCAGATCTATGCATATAAAATTCTCAAATAAATTAAACTACCCATATTGAAAATGCATACAATAAAAATATGAAATTTCTCAGAAGACATATGGAAGACACGAAGAAGATAGGGAATGCAAGATGTGGAAATAACATAAGTAAAATCATAAGAATCTACCTGGATTCTGATGGTAATTCGCTCTTCCTTAGAAAATCCGCAGAGCAAGCTCCCTTCTTCAGAGTTCTCGAGTCCTCCAATGCTCCAATTGCTCTCCAAATGCTATGTCTAAGCTTCTAGAAATGCCTGAATATAAAGAGCTCTCAGGAAACATCTAGAATGCTTCTAGAAACAACTAGAAGGTGTCACCAACTAAGCATGTGTCTTTTCCAACCTTCTAGATGAGTCATAGGATTGTAGACGCCATGTGCTTAATTGATGCACTAACCCCCATGTTGTTGACATATGAGAAATGAAAAGGTGCATTAACTCCCATGCAAGGTTATAACTCCAATTTACTTTTTATATAATTTCTATTTAAATATTTATAGCTTTCATTTTAATTTTTTATAACTTTTATTATTATTATTTATTTATTACTTTATTATTATTTTATAATTATTATTAATTTTAATTTCTAATTTTCTTTTATTTAATTCTTTTTTTTTTCTCAAATAATTCACATTTAATTAGTTATAATCAAAATATCAAAGATCATGATATTTTATATTAATTTTCTCAAATAATTAATTTATTAATTAAATCTATTTATTAAGACTTAATTAATAGAAAATTCACCATAGACCTCCAAGATAAAATATGAAAACCTATCATAGAGAAAATCACACAAAATCAGTCTAAAGGGTTAAAAATCATGAATTATGTCATCCGACACATTCGGTGGGTAAAACATCCAGATACTTGTCCTACCTCACTAGGACATTTGGCTTAAAGGTTTGGAATTTGGACTTGAGAATTTATTTCCCTTCTCTTATCATTGAGATAGTATAATAGGGTACACTCATCCTGGCAATTCAGGGAAGTCGATGCCCGGTACCTGCAACCTGTAGAAAAACCATGCATGTACATACAATATATATAATGCTAAGCTAAACAAACAATGGCAGGAAGTGGTGCATCATGTAGATCCCGACTAAGCAGGTGACTACGACTCCCTTCCTTAACCACATCAGAAATGCCATACAATAAGAAAACACGCATACCATACACATGCAAGTATGGGGTAAGTATCCATAATAAAACACATGATATAATAAACCATCTAACTAATCATCAATAGCAACTGAAAACAAAGCAAAGTAATGATCATCATGCATACATGAAATGTAAAGTCTAAATGATCTCATCATATACCAATTGAATCCATAACATAATGTCTGATAGTGTCAAAACAATACCACTAATCCATCAACATAAAACTAGTCCATCATAGTCTGATAATAATGGCAACAATATGTCCAGAAAAGATGTGAACGAGGGTAGGCACTACAATTGATAGATAAATAATCCAAAAGATATGGATTATGACGAAATATATAGCAACACAAAAATATTAGTAAGTGTTAGACATGATGTACTTGAAAAGCTAAATGACATATATATGATATCTTTTATATGGTGTTCAAATTCATCAATATTTTCTTTTGGTTTACCTAGATTTTACAAACAAAACGTTTTGATATCTCATATTACATTTCATTCAAGTACAATAGCACATATACAAATCTAATATTTTTATTCTATATTTTACCTACTTTTGTAAACTCTACATCTTATCAAATCCCTTTTTGATAAGCATTGGTTTAGGTTTTATTTAGATAGAAAGTTCACCTTCTCCAAAGATAACTTTCTCTGCAAAAAGTATGTATATAAGCATCCAAGATTGTTTTAACTCTCGTTCTAGCATCTTTGACCCTCAACTATCCAATTTGACAACCAACAAGCCCCTCAAATGATTACATTAGAAATAAAGAAAATCATTGAAAATAAAAAATGTAAAATAAAATTGTGAGGTCCCAAAAGAATCCTCTCTAATTTAAAAATCACAAATAACAAACTTATCAATATATTGATTTTTTTTAAATTTATAAATCTCAAATAAAAATATCTTTATATAAATTAAATAAAATCATTTAATCTTCTCTCCTCTAACTATATAATTTCAATATAAAAAAATGATACAATATTTTATATCATCTTTAAATTAAAAAAATACAAAACAACAATATTTTCTAAAGATAAAGATAAATTTATATAAGATAATGGCAAACTACTCAGCGTATTACTCTACTTTGCGAGCAAAATCCTCAAGCAAGGTGGAAGCGGCTAAATACATGAATGGGGAATTTTTCTCTCAGAAAAGTCAAACCTACAAATACATTCAAGGCTGAAACTCATTTCAACAGGACAATATATGCAATCAATCTAGCAACTTAAACATGTTTGAAGGCTTGCAAACATTACCAAAGGATCCATCCATGTTAACTAATATTTCATCTCACTTGAAAAAATGCAATGCAAGACCACATATGGATTTGCTAGACCAGAAAAAAAGTTCCTTCCAAAAAACCAAATACTTAGGAACAAATTGGCACAATTTAGATAAGTTATATAAATCAATGGAAAATGTAAGGTTTGAGTTGTAGGGATATCAAGTGAACAAGGTCAACACCATTAAAAGCCCTAAAAAGATCATTCAAATAGAGGAAGAATGGATCAAGGTAGGTAAGAAGTGATCTCGAAGAGAGAATATAACCTTAGTAAGCAGAAACCCTAAACTTTTTTTTTCAATCTCAGATGCTGATAATATTCCATTAGGAGGTTCAAGCATCAAAGAAGGAAATACCATCCCATCAAATTCAAATTCCGAAACTAAGCCATTAAACAAAAACCCTGTCACCAATGCTTATGTCCCTCCTCATAGACTACCATCTAATTTGTAAAAAAAAACTAAAACCCTAGTGACAATCCCCAATCAAAAACTTGTGCCAAGCAATAAGTTGGAATCACAACTTTGCAATGATTAGAGATCTCAAAGAAGGGTTGCCTCAAATAAACATAACTTCCTTATCATTAGAAACCAAATTAGAAAAGAACAATGGTTAGAATGTAATATCAAGGGCCTCTTTTCTATTGGAATGGCCCTAAATCCAAAATCTGAAGAGCTAGCTAAAAGACTTCTGCGACATAAATTGGAAAAGAAAGGGAAGATAAAGATGTAACCAATTAGAAAGGAGATATCTAGTGACTCCAATGGATCATACAGAGATACTTCAAAACATGAATTCTACAGAAATAGATAAGACTCCCAATAAAGGAAGTCATCCATTCAATTAAGATAATAACCAGAAAGATAGTTCAATATCAACCCCAACTAGTAAAGGAGTGAAATAATATGAGATAAGTAAAGAACAAAGAGAAAGGCCAAATTTGAAAGAGACATAGTATACCTCTTCCCCACCTCCAATCTCAACTCAATTAGGACATGTCACATTTAGAAAAAGATCAAAAGAGACAAAGATGAAACAATATAAATTTTGGAAGACTTTAATGAATGGAAAGGACCCATTCGAAAATAAGAAGGAAAAAAGAGAAAGAAGTAAGGAAATATGGTATCTAATACCATTTGAAGTAGAAAATTTTATGAAAGAGTAGATATCAACACACCAAGGAAATCTCCTACATCAGGAAGTCTTTGAAGACTTAAAAAAGATGCCTTAAGAATTTTGGGAGGAATTTGGAGTTCAAGATCAACACTTAAAAAATCAAAACCTAAGGAATCAAGGATAGAAGAAGGAGAAAAAGAGGCTACAAACTTTCTAGAAGAAAAACTAATAGAGAAAATACTCCACAAAATCACAAATGAGGAAGCAAAACTAGAAGAAATAGTGGATGTGAATTGTGAGCATCTAGATAAAATAGGTAGAACCATCAATATGGAAGGTATAGAGGCCTCTAGATGTGGAAAAAATTAAATAAAAGAGGAAGAAAGTCATTAGCTAAACTTAGAGCAGCTATAGGGAAAGATGGTAACCAAAAAAAGATCTAGAATGTCTTTGAACAGGGAAGGGTAACAAGCTTCCCATAGAGAAATGAAATTAACAACTTGGAATGTTAGGGGACTAAACACCCTTAACAAGAAGCGCTTACTTAAGTGCAACCTCACTAATTTTGAATCTAAATTCTTACTAATACAGGAAACCAAGCTAAGTAAAATTGAAGGGGAAAAGCTAAGTAAAAAACTTGGATTGAGGAAATATGAACTGGTAGAATCTAATGGAGCTTCAGGGGTATAGGTATAATCTAGGATCTAAGGAAATTAGAATTTGAAAAAATGGTGTCATTTAACAATTGGATAGGGGGAACGGTCAAGAGTCTCAAAAGTGATATCAAATTCATCTTGATAAATTTATATGTGCCAACTCTCACAACTAAAACAAGAATAGTTTGGAATGAAATAAGAATCTTCGTGAGAAGTTATACATCAGAAATCTGTTGGATAGGTGGTGATTTCAACACTTTGTTAGAGTGTAAAGAAAAATACAGAGGCTCCTAATTCATCTCTCAACCAATGATAGGTTTTAGAGAATGGTTCATAAAAGACAACCTAATAGACATACCTCCTAATAATGGTTTATACACCTGGTATAATAGAAGAAAATACTCTTTCCAAACATCTAAAAGATAGGAAAGATTCATCTTCAAAGGTGATTAGAAGCTTTCAAATATGATGTACTATCTACCATTTTACCAAATGTTGGGTCTGATCACTTTCCTGTCATATTAGAAATAGAAGAATAAAAAAACCCAGCAAGAAACCCTTTCAAGTGTGAAAAAATGTGGTTCCAAGATGAAGGTTTCATAATCAAAATTCAACAATGATGGCACGAAGGTAAGTTCGAAGGATCCAAAATGTTTTTCTTTGTATCTAAACTTAAATATCTAAAAGAAAAAATCTTAAAATGGAACAAAAATGATTTCAACAATAACTTTAAAGAAAAACTAGAAATTGAAGAGAAATTAAACAAATTAAATGAAGAAGTAATTTGAAATGGAATGGACAATGATAAATATTTAAGAGAAAAATAATTTAAATCAAAACAAGAAGACATCCTTGCGAAAGAAGAAATATTTTGGAAATAAAAATCTAGGGAAACATGGCTATCAGAAGGAGGCCAAAACACAACTATTTTCTCACAACAACACTATTAATAATAGGAATAAAAAATAAAATAATGAGAATCAAAGAAAATGAAAGTAATATAACTAAATATACATCTCAAATTTCTACAAAATTCATTAACTACCACTCAAAGATCCTTAATAATTTTGAAACTTCAAACCTTTGAACCCAAAATACTATGAAAAGTACCACTCCAAAATTAATCATAATTGAGCATAAAGAATTTAAAACTAAGTGTCTACTCTGGAAGAGATCAAAGAAGCTTCCTTTAGTCTTAATTTGGATAAATCCTCTGGTTCTAATGGCTTCCAAGCCTTTTTCTTTTAAAAATGTTGGGATATACTAGGAGAAGAGCTTTGGAGAGTGATAGAGGCAACAAGGAATTTAGGATCCTTATTATCCAAAATTAATAACACCTTCATAACCTTAATTCCTTAAAAAGCTAACCTTGATACTCCGAGAGATTTTGTCATGCCCAAAACTCAAGGCAAAAAACACACACTAATTTTTTTTTTTTTTTTTGAAATTAATAATTAAACATGCCCTAAGTTTGAAATAATTGTGATAAAAGTTTAAGTAAATGTTCTCTGCATTATGTCTTAAGATTAGAACATGAGGACGATCACATCGCTAAGATATTAAAACTTTTGCTATAAGATTTATATCAATCTTAAGTTACGTTATTACATTAACTTCACAATAACATACCAAAGTTATTTAAATGACAATCTAAATAAATTTTAGGTTAAAATTAATTGGAATAGCTAATCAAGGTCTAATTACCCGAAAAAATCATGTCTTCCTGATCATATATCTATACTAAAATTTACTTAATGCAAAACTCAAAATTTTTTTTAAGTTATTTAAACTCATAATGCTATTTAATAATTAAACATATCAAAAGATAATAACAATATAAGTTACTCTTAACTTTTAAAACAATTAACCCTAAAATAATTATAATTAAACAACATAGTTATTAACTAACTAAATAACTAAATGATTATAAATCAACTTCAACATAGTGCTAACTTAAAACTTGATTAAATTAAACAAATTACTCTTTAACAAATTTAAACTTAAGCAAACAAAATCAAACCACTAACTAATTTAAAATCTAAAACTATATTACACATTTTTTTTTGTTGTTAAACTAACTTAGTTCTAACAACAAAGGCAACTTATTAATTTTAAAACTAGCATTACATAAAATATAATTACCTTAAAACTTAACTAATTAAAACAATATACAATAACACTAAACTAACTTAAAATAAATACTAACTAAACATTAAAACTAACAACATAACTTAATCTAACCCTATCCTAACCTCCCTACATCCCCCTACATCCCTACACCCCCTACTGCCATGTCACCCCCCCCCCCCCCCCCACCCCTTCTACTTAGGGCCTACGCTTTCCCAAGCACTAAGAGGGTGCGCTGCCCCATACTGACCCTGCGTCAGTCATAGTACGTGGCCGCCCAGAAATGGTGGCAATTTATTAATTTTGGTTGAAACAACCCAAGGCTATCTTAATGCCCCTCCTTCTAGCTTGAGCGCTCACATGAGAGGAATAAGGGGATGTGACATGGGGACAGGGTGACATCACCCTCCCCCATGTACAAATATTTTATTTGTTTTAAAAAAAACTTCTTGAAGACTCTTCCAAGTTGACGCCCACCAAGAAGGAACCATAATAATGACAAAAAGTTAAATAGGTAAGGAATGATGAGATGTTACATATGTATATATATATATATATATATAAAAAAAAAAAAAAAAAAAAAAAAAAATCCTTTTTAAGACTTTATCATGTGTAAAATGCCTAAATTTGATTTTTTTGTTTTATCACAAAATTTAAATTGAAAGAATATTTAAAAGAATATTCTCTGTTGCTTCCATACAAAATTAAAAGATCTCTCATACAAATTCCAGCATCCTGTAGGTGGGTGTTTTGGAAATTTTTCTTAGGGATGGTATGAAAAGTAGATTTAATCCTTTTTAAGTTGGATCAAATTTTGAAGAGCTACATATTGCAAACATTATCTCAAGTTAATTCTTAAAATTCCTATGGCTTACAAAACTAATAGAGAATCTCTTAAATCTATTAGATGATCAAGGTAGGATTCAATACAATTTCTATCACATCTAAAATAGATTGATTCGAGGACTAAATTCGTCATTAATCTCCCTTTTTTTTTTTGGCAACTCTATAATGACTTGATACAACCATATCCTATCAAGAGTTTGAATTATTCGTTTCATTCAATAATGCAATACTTTATCATTAGGATCTAACAATCATAAAAGGTAAATCTGCATGCATGATCATAGTTTTCATTTTCAACATATATGAAAGCTTGGAAATTTTGTCAATTTTAACATCATCAATTCCTTCCTATTTGGTTTCCTACTCCAATAGTCTAAGTTACTTGTGATAAGATATTACAATGATAGTGTGAGTTACTCATTGGACTAAGTATAGTTTAGGATGATAATTCATATAACAATCAATGTAAAACTTAATGTAGCCGATAAGCAATCCATGGCAAGGTTAAAGATAACTAACTGATTTATGCTTTTGAATATTTAAGGAGATACACAATCTCTTAGTCCAATTGATTCGTTCATAAGGAAATTTAACAAAGAAGAGATAATTTGAGTTCTCAAGGTAGGAATCCTAATTCATCTAATACTTATACATCAACTTGGAAATTTCATTCTATCAGATTGCTCTTCCTTAACAATTTAAAACTTGAAATATCACAATTCATGACATTATCCGTTATTCTTATTTTTTTTTATTTGCAACCATATTAAATTTAATACGCAATTAAAACACATGATAACCAAATATGCTCAACACCAATTTTATTGGCAAACCTGATTCAAAGGCTCAGCCGGGAAAGAATCAGGAAGAAAACCCAGCTTCGTTTCCATTTACAATATGGTTTAAAAATACTATTTACAATAGGATCTCAATCCCAAATTTCAAATATTAAATCAAATTTTTCCTCATGACCAAAATCAAGGAATTTGTAATGTTTTTTGAATCTCATTTCAAGAACCATGGAGGAAACCAATATCTGATCAGGTGACAACCAAGCAGAACCAAAAGAAAATCAAACATGCATAATCATACATGGTTTACGCAATAAGATTCACAATGAATCAAAACTAGGGAAAGGTGGATTCTTCCAACAGGAGAAGTCAAGCACAACACCAATTCAGATGCCCAATCAGGGCTAATAACCAAGAACTTCCGTTCTTCCATTTAAACATGCCATATTCATACCAAGTTTGTGCTGACGGGTAGGGGCCCATAACACCCTACCCTTTATCCCTCTTCTCATCTTGAGAAGAGACTCTACACTGGTTGGAGTCCAACTACACAGACCTCTCCCTAAATTGGTCACTTCTGCCCTGTTTAAGGGTGAGTAATACCAAAACACCCATGCAAGGAAAACTCAAAAATTGCAAACATAAACATGAAAGGAAAACAACCAAAATAACATAGTTTTTCAAAATTTTCCAACATACCCACAACCATACAAACAGTGAAACAACAACAAGGTAGCATGAACATGAAACAAAACATAAAATCTGAATAAGGGAGATGAGAATTTCCTACCTTCACAAAGAGGTAATGGCAATGAAAAAATTTGAGTAGAGTATCCCCTTTCCTTCCTTCAACCTTCAAGCATTCCTCTCTAAATGTAGAGATTGGATAACAACCAACTAGTCCAAGGAAGGCCTCTAAATAAGCCTCCAACTCAACCACCCAAAAGGAGCAATAACTATCTCCACCTACTAACAAATCTAGAAACTCCTAACTCAACCTACACCATGGTTAAACCCTAAGTGGAGATGAGGTGAGGTAACTCAAGATAACCATGGTCAATTTTCGCACAAAGGCAAAAAGGGACTTTTTGAGTGACCTCAAAAGTTAAAAAAAGGGGCTTAGGGGTTGGAAAAGACCCCTAACCCATACCCATACCCTTTAGTTAGAATAATAACATGTTTTAAAGTCTTAGGAAAGAGGTTTAGAGTCAAATAAAATCTAGGAATAAAATAGGTCCAACTCACTACTCTAACTTGCAAATTAAGCACTAATCCGGATTAGAGATGACTAACTTTAATTAAGAACCTAATAGAAAATTGACACTAACTTGAACCAACTTGAGTCCAAAGGTTAAACAATTAACCCTAAACAGCACACCGAAGCACATAAACATTTTACGAGTGTCAAGCGACACTGAAAGAACATAATTACGAACATTAACATTCACTGAACAAGGAAGATGCATACATACATCTCACAATACAAATATTTGAATTACAAACAACAAGGTTTTCAAATTTAGCACATAGAGATCAATTTTGTTCGTCCGTAGGGTTTCTCAGCTAAAATATCTGCACACTCATTGCACACATCAGTAGTCCCGTAAAATCACATGTACATAAATGTATACGTATTTAGAAATTCTCATAAATTAAAACATACATCAATAAGGGTTTCTCTATCCTACTTAATTCTTAACCATTTAAAATATCTTAAATCAAAATCTCAATCCTACATTTACTGATTTCATCAACATACATATTCATGAACATTAAATGACAATCATCAAATCTATCTGAAGTAACATCACACAACATGAAATAATAAAGTATGTTCTAAGCATCAGATAATGTCTCGACATCTCGAGTCGTGAATATCAAAAAAAATAATAGTAATGCATCACTATGCTACGATGGGTCGGGGCAAGGCCTCACAGATTTTAGACCAATCACGCTTTGTAAAACCATTTATAAAATCGTCTCCAAAGCTCTAGCTAATACACTCAAAATAGTGTTACCTAAATTAATATCAGATGAGCAAACAAGTTTTGTACCAAATAGGTCAATTCAAGATGGAATAATTATAATTCAACAATTTACTCAATCAACCCAAATTAACAAGGAAGTATGTATGTTTATGAAATCAGATATTCAAAAAGCATATGATAAAGTAGACTGGACATTCTTATGCAAAACCATGGAAGCCTATGGTTTCTCTCATCAATAGATTAACCTTATTTTCAACTATACATCTACCCCTAATTTTTTTGTTCTAATCAATGGCACCCCAGAAGGCTTCTTTAGCACCTCAAGGGGAATTAGACAAGGTGACCCAATCTTGCCTTTCCTATTCATAATGGAAATATATTTTGGCATCCTATCCCTGACAACCGTAATCTTCCCACAAATATAAAGAATACTTTAAAAGAACATGGGGGAAATTTGTCTGTAACTATCAACAATTAGTAATATAAAATCATTTAGCTAAATGGAAATGGAAATCTATCAAATATACTAACTTCATAGACCTAAGAGAACAAATGTATGAAATTTTTATTAATAATAGGGACATGAATCATAAATAAAGGAGAGATAAATTAATTTGGGGTACTTCTAAGTTTTGGCAATACAATGTTAAAAAATGATATGAACTCATCATCAATTCTCAAAGATAGAAAAATGTAGATATGCCTCTGTCCCTATGTTGGGATCCAACATGTTTACCTAAAGTGGACATATTCTTATGGGCATCTTTAAAAAAAGAATTCTGTTAGGAACCTGTGTGTTCCTTCTGTTTATTTTGTCAGAGTAGTGTTGTTGGACGCATATGCTTTGTAAGTCGTCCCGTGAGTATATTTTATTATCCCACATGCATAGGTAGTATTACTTTTCTAGATCGTACTCAGTATATAAGAATAGGTTGAGGCCCTTGATGGGCACGGACGAATTTATTGTATTGAGCTTGCTCAAAGGAGGTTACCCCCTCGAAGTGGCCTGCGATCAGTAGATTCATTTTGAGTTCTGCTATCACTTTGTATTCTATTATTTCGAGCATTCTCACGATATTGCTATAAGGAGGTTCTTCACATCTGGTATCAGAGCACTCTCTTGGGCTCGCTGGGTGGAAATTACATCAAATTTTTTTTTCTGTCGTGGCCTTCAGGTTCCTCTCACTTCCAATATCTCTTGTTATTGCAATAACTCTTTTCAGTTGTTCTGTCTGTGAGTGAATTTTTCTAAGTCGACTGTTCAAAAAAAAAAAAAAAAAAAAAAAAAAAAAAAAAAGTAAAATTTTTTCTGTTTTTTAGTCGTAGCTTCCTTGTTTGCTTTCTGTTTCTGCTCATACTTCCGCAGAACGTCTGCAATATCATTTCGCATACTTCCTTCCTTGGCGACCCAACCCCAAATTTTACATATCAAAGCCCTAAATCCCTCATTTATCTAATTTTAGGGTTTGCCCTATCTTTTTCACCTCTCATCCAATCGCCACCAAACTGAGCCACAAGATTCAATTCCTCATTTTGCTCCCTTATCCCTCTTGGACTGTTCGCCTCATTTCGCCTCCCTACCCTTGAAACCCTCATTTTTCTGTTTCCCTTGTCCCCAGATAGTCTCCCACCACCCGTCGAACACCCATTTCCTATCTGAGTTTTACCCAAATCCAAGTTTGCCGTAACTAAAAAAGTTTCTGTTTCTCATCTTCTACCCATTCCAAAAAAAAAAAAAAAAAAAAAAAAAAAAAAAAAAAAAACCTTGCTTTATGGTTGTTACGCGTACAGGAGAAAAAATCATGGAAGAAGAAATGGCATCCCTCAAAACCAAACTTCAAGATCTGGATGACAAAATTCTGGGTCTTAACTTTCAGCAGTCCGCCATGAGCCGAAACCATTCAGGAGATACTGGGTCCTCTTCTGGCAATTTCCGTGGACCAAAGCTTGATTTTCCACGCTTCGATGGTTCTGATCCGACTGGATGGATCTATAGGGCAGAGCAGTATTTCGGCTTGCATAATACTTTGGATAACCACAAAGTCCCCCTTGCATCTTTTCATTTGGAACATGAAGCTCTTCAATGGTTCCGTTGGTACATCAAGGCTAATGTAGGCCCAACATGGACAGAATTGTGCACCCTCATTTTGGAGCGCTTTGGCCCTAGTTCCTTTGATGATTTCACAGGAGCACTTACTAAACTGCGTCAAACAGGCACTGTAAGAGAATACCAGACAGAGTTTGAAAAATTAGCTAATCACACAGAGGGCTTGTCTGATGAATTCTTCCGTAGTTGTTTTGTCAGTGGTCTGAAGGATGCACTTCGCTCAGAAGTCAAAATGTTTCGACCTACTACAATGATGGAAGCCCTTGGGTTGGCTAAGTTAGCGGAAGACAAGATTAGTGCTCTACAACGCTCCAGATCTAATTTTGTTCCATTCAGAAATACAGGTTCTCACAACCCTCCAGTCATACCAGCTCCCAGAACTACTCCGATCAAGCACTTGTCTAAAACAGAGATGCGAGTCAGGCGAGACAAAGGGCTTTGTTATAATTGTGATGAGAAATGGTCTCGAGGCCATAGATGTGTTCAGCAAAAGCTCTATCTCTTGGATGTGGATTCTCCACCGGAACTGGAAGAATATGTAGATGCTCAGGAAACAGTGGATGATGCGGTTGAGCCTCACCAGCCTGAACCTCCTTCACCAGAAGCTCCACCAGAGATATCTGTCCATGCTTTGGCAGGAGTCACTACTCCACAAACCATGCGGGTCCAGGGTTTCTTCAAGAAGATCCCTCTTACTATACTCATTGATTCTGGTAGCACTCATAACTTCATTGATCCACGAATAGCCAAACAGGCTGATTGCTTTATCCATCCCTGCTCTAGCTTTGAAGTCATGATTGCCAATGGGGGCACTTTACCTTGTAAAGGGAAATGTCGCAATGTGTGTCTCTCTATTGGAGATTATAACATGCGCTCTGACATGTTTGCCTTACCCTTAGGTGGCTGTGATGTGGTTTTGGGTGCCCAATGGTTACGCACTCTTGGCCCCATTCTCTGGGATTTTGCTGAACTTTGGATGCAGTTTTCAGCCGAGGGGCACCAACACACTTTGAAAGGCTTACAACCAGGGTCTCTCAGCATCATCAGTTCACACCGTATGGAAAAACTTCTTAAGAAGAATTCACATGGTGTCATCGCTCAGCTCCATTCCATTCAGATGCAGCCATCAGCAGTCTCTAGCACTCCTGCCGATCTCCAACACATTTTGGACAAGTATTCTGGTGTCTTTGCTGAACCTGTGGGATTACCTCCTTCTCGTCCAGAGGACCACCGTATTCAGCTCCTTCCTGGCAGTGTTCCGCCCAACATCAGGCCCTACCGCTACCCATTTCATCAGAAGACCAAAATCGAGATACTTGTCCGTGACTTACTGAAGCAAGGTATTATTCGCCCTAGTACTAGTTCCTTTTCTTCTCCAGTTCTGCTTGTTCGCAAAAAAGATGGGTCATGGCGACTCTGCATTGATTTCCGAGCACTTAATCATCTCACTATAAAGGACAAGTTCCCCATTCCAGTTGTTGATGAACTTCTTGATGAACTTCATGGGGCTCATTTTTTCTCCAAGTTAGATCTTCGTTCTGGGTATCATCAAATTCGGGTTAATGAGGAGGATATACCTAAAACTGCCTTCCGCACACATGATGGTCACTATGAATTTTTAGTCATGCCCTTTGGCCTCACGAATGCTCCTTCAACATTTCAGGCAGTGATGAATAACATATTTCGACCATACCTCCGAAAATTCATTCTAGTCTTCTTTGATGATATCCTCATATATAGAAAAACTTGGGCTGAGCATCTCCATCATCTGGAGCTTGTCTTGCAACTTCTCTCTGATCATCAACTCTGTGCAAAACTATCTAAATGTGTGTTTGGCCAGGAGGAAGTGGAGTATCTCGGGCATATTGTTGCACACCATGGAGTGCGGGTGGATCCTACAAAAATAGATGCCATGAAAACTTGGCCGCATCCTAAAACTCTCAAGAGCCTTCGAGGTTTTTTGGGGTTGACTGGCTACTACCGCAAGTTTGTCAAAGATTACGGGAAAATTGCAGCACCATTGACAGCTCTGTTAAAAAAGGATGCCTTCTCCTGGACCCCTGTTGCTGAGACTGCATTTGAACAACTGAAACAGGCTATGTGCAGTACACCTGTTCTTATGGGCATCTTTAAAAAAAGAATTCTAACAGTAGATAGATTCACCAAAATGGGCTTCAAAGGTCCATCAAGATGCCTACTATAAAAATTAACTTAAAAACTATAGAACACTTATTATACCAATGTGATTACACCATAACCTGCTAGTTATGACTATGTCAAAAACTTAATTGGGCTACATTTCTTACAAACAACCTTCTAGATCATCTAAATTGCTGCCCAAAAAATGGAACATCCAAAAAATATAATAACCTCTGGAATATTACCCCCTCTATACTCTTATGGGAGATATGGAAAGAAAGAAATATGAGAGTCTTCTCCAATGAAGAAATGACAATACCCTCTCTTTTAGATAAAGTAGAAGCAAGTATAATAGAAATCATGAACAATTACTTAAGGAATTCAACCAAAGAGGAAGGAACCTTTTCAGATTGAGATGAAAAAATGTAAATTTTTTTGGAATAAATTCATAAATCCACCAGTGACATACACAAAAGAAAAAAAAGGGGCAAGGGAAACTTGTAAATGGGAACCCTCCTCACATGGATGAACTAAGTTAAATTTTGAGGAGGGTTCATCCATGTGAGGAGGGTTCCCATTAGCTATATTTTATGAGCTTCTGACTCATTTTGGATTGTTTAGAGGGCCAAGTTTCTAGAGAACAAAACTAATAAATGCAGAATTAGATGTGTTAATTAAGGGATAAAGTTTAAGTCTAGACCTAAATATTAGAAAACTAATAATAGAAGGAGACTGCCAAATTATTTTAAATGCAGTAAGGAAAAGAAATACCCCTAATTGGAAACGAAACTCTAAATTGGAAAATGCCTTAATTCTAATAGATAAATTTAGAAACCTGTATTCAACACATCTACCATGAAGGAAACAAAGAAGCTAATGAATTAGCTAATTTAGGAGTCAATGGGAAAGACTTACTCATTATAAATAATTAAAAGTCCATCATTAACCCTATATCTTATATATGTTAATCCTACACACATCCTTACACTTTATATAAAAATGCAAACACTTTTTGACATCTTTTTAATTACATATATCGGCTCATATATATATATATATAGAATTTCTTATCATTTAGATATTCTCTCTCTTACACACACACATAATTTTATTCATATAAATATATATAAATATATATATATATATATATATATATATATATATATATATATATATATATATATATATATATATATATATATATATATGTTTACATATATAGTCATTTATTATAATTTTTTCTTTTATACCTATTATTAACCTTTATATATAAATTTTCTTATTTATTATTATTCCTTCTCACATATATTCTTACATTTACAGATATATAAATATTTATTGATGTACATATCCTTTCTCAAATTAGATCATCTCCCAATCAATAGATAAAAGAAAGGGTCGATTAACACTTACCTCCAATTTTAAACTTCCCTATCAAATTAAAAATCACAGATTGACAAACCTACATTAAGGATGAAACCAGAGTAGTTGTGCATCAAGGATAATAATAAGCTTTTAAAAGTTTTATCATCAAATATGATGATAACGATACTTACTATCCCTATAAAATTCAATAAATGGCATCTTATATTTTCAAATCTATCACTCACATGAAAAATTATCCCTCTCGTAGAAACAATGTCTATTCATGATGTCAAGACAATAGAGAGGATGCCAACACATCACTCTCATACATTAATAAGCATGAATTTTAGGCTTCATTTATTTCGATCTTGGGATAAGAAATATTTTACATTATTGCATACTTTTGAGTGAGGGATTCATCCTTTCACTGATCATTAATAATAATGACACCTTGGCTATTTAAGGTGACCCTCAGAACAAGGCATGTTCATAGTATATGGTTATTCCATGTCATGTAGGCTAGTTTGTGGTTTTTAGGCATGGATACTCCAATTAGAATGAGGTATGGTATTAGGTAAATGTCCTTTTTGGAAGAGATTAGCGATCTTTGTATCAGTAAAATGGTCAAGACTAAAAATGGTTTGCTGCATAGGGAAACCAAGGTCATTATTGGGTAGGAAATATCAGATTTGATGGATAGGAAAAATAACAACTCTAACATTGTAGCCATGTTTGTAGCAACCATCCTCCATGTCAATAGGGATAAGGAATCCATTAGGGACTTCTGCAAGGGTTTCTTCAAGGGACCCATTATCAAAGAATTAGATTTAGTGTTGGACAGTTTAGATGAAAACTTATGCATTCCAAAGAGGAGTGACAATGGTATTGTAACAACCCAGTTCAAGTCTTCTTGATCTTGACTATTAAAAACCATAGAAACTTTTCCGAGAGAAAGAAGTGAATTACTCATAAATAGATGTAGCCTCCAACACTTGTATATGTGTTGAATGTAAGGGCATGGCATGGTGTTTGCAAGAAGAGGGCCTCCATTGAAAGATTAACAAACAACTTATTTTTGGTTGTTTTGTTTCTCCAGGCCTCATTTTTTCTCTACTCTATCATTAATATTTATAGTATTTATTTCAATAGTAGTTACTAGTTTCTTCAGAATGTAAATTAGAAAGCATATAATGTATAAAGCATTTTTTGTTTTACCTATGTTAGTTAATGCATAGCCATTTTCAAAATTGGCTATTTCAAGGGATCGCTCTAAGGACCCTTAATTTTGTTTGTAAATGGACAAAAAAGATCTCTTTTTTGGCCAACTGTATAAGCTTACTATAAGTTCCTCTATAGTATATAGGAATCCTATGGATTAGCATCATATTTCTATAGAATCTGAGATTGATCCTATTTGTAAATACAAGCTATTATTAGCGAAAGTTTGTTTATAAGGTGCATTGCTTCTTATTTGGTTATGCAAATGATGTTTGAAGATTTTAGTGAATAATCAAAGATTTCTTATAAATTTGCATAAACAACAACCTCAATTTTGTCACAATCAATCCTAAATCTTAAGTATGACATAAATAAATTTAAAGGGTCCACTTTAGATAGTGCTCTAGACTAATTTAGATACAAGTTCATAAAATTTTAGATGAATAATATCAAACTCTATTGAATAAGCTGATGCATACAAGTAAAGAAACTCCTAGGTGTTGTCTATTAATCAAAACCTACAAATCTTCCATTCTAAACTTATTCACATTGATATTTGGTTAATAGCTAATAAAGGTAGAAATCACACATTAAAAAATGAAGACTAAGAAAGATTAGCATGATCTAAAATTATAAGCCAATTGTAAAATAAATGTAAAACAATTTCATAGGTCACCTGCATCTCCCTTAAGAAGTTAAATAATCACAACTGGAACCAAATTTTTTTCTAAAGAAACCAATAAATATAAATTGAAACTGGAAGAAATACTAACAAGAATGAAAACAGTAAAAGTAAATAAGGAATTATGTTACCAAAAGATATATTAAAAAGAATGAAAACATCTCGGAGAGGGATGAATCCCCACAATGCGACTTTGGTAAAAAAATCATCAAAATGGAAAGGAAGGAGAAAAAGATTTTCCTGAACCTAAGAAGGGACTTGAAACCTCCTTAGATAGGGACTATAATGAAAGGGTTAAAAGAATGGATACGGGGAAAGAAAGTGTAGAAGGAGAGGAGGATCTTAGAGAAGGGGAGGGTTTGGAGAGGAAGAGGGGCAAGAGAATCATCACCATCAAAATGCTGACAAACAAAGAGGATGATGTCTAGACATCCTAGGGCCAGAAAAGGAAACTCTCTAAGGCCAAGGAGGATAAATAGGGGGTAGAGAAGGAGGGGGTGGAAGGGGAACTAAATCAGAGTGAAAGGGAGGAGCAGGAGTAGGACTATGAGGAATTTAGAACCAACAAATATAGATTCTTGATCATGGGAAATGATAGGAATGTGGTGTGGCAAAATTTTGACACAACTTCTGCTAAAATGGGGATCAATAAAGAGTTAATTATAACTTCGGTCAAAGAGAATGAAGAGGCTAAAATCCAAATGGAAGAGTTGATTGACCCTACCCTAGTTATTTTTAATGACACCACTAAAAAAAACCTAGAAATAGATGTCCTCAACAATGCCAAAAATTGTGCAGTGGATAGGTTCCGCACCACCAAGTGGATTTTTCATGAAATCCAAGAGCTCAAATATAGGGTGAGTAGCTTGAAAAGGGAGAACTATAGCTTGAAGAACATGATAATGAAGGAAGAAAAGAGCATGACAATAGAGTGGAGGAGGTCAAGAACAGGGTTCAAACGATGGAGAGCTCAATGCAGATTTTAGTGGAACAAAGCTATAATATTCTCAAATAGGCCAATGAGAATATTAAGCTACTCATTAAAAAAATGGAGGAGCAAAGAATCAGTAAGGAGGAGGACCCTACCCCCCACAATGCAAAGGAAAAGACCCCTAATGATAGCTTGAGGAAGTGTACTAGATCCAACATGAGGAAGGACACCCTGGAACCTGACTAGGAACTCTCAAATATGAAGGAGGTAGTTGGTAGATTGTTGGAGCTAGAAATTAGTGCAACAAAAATTCTGAAAGATATCTCCTAAGTGCCTTGGCTTTTCTTGGCTCGTCCTAGTTTTTTTTGTCTTGACTCCTTGAATTTTTACTGGTTTTATCCTTTAGTGTGGGGAGTTGTTTCGGCTAGTTGCTTTTAGTTTCTTTTAATACTTTAAGCATTCCTTTTTTGTCAGTTCTTTGTAATCTATGGGTTTTAGGGCCTTTTTAAAACCTATTTTCCTTAATAAAAAACAAGAATGAAAAAATTAAAAGTAAACAAGGACCTTTGTTAGCACTTTTTTTGGATTTGAACTAACCTTTCATGTAAATTATTAGTTGTATTAAGGTGCAGAAAGTGATGAAAGCTATAAGGAGAAACTTACATAAAGTGAATCAAGCAATAACAAGAAAGGATACTAGAGAAAATTCCCCAATAATTCAAGAGGCCTTAATAAGAGGATCCTCACAATAATCAAATAAATTTAAAGAAAGGAATGTCTTTCGAAGAACCCAAAGTATAATAGGGGTATCTATATTCTGTCATAAATTTAAAAAAAAAACTAGTTTTAAATATCAACTAGATTTGCAAATTGAGGTATGCCCCCTTTTTTTTGTAATAATATATAGGGCTTCAGTCCCAAGTAAGATTGGAGGTTATCTTCTTCGTTCTTTCCTACCAATGCTTGTTTGAACAAAGACTTTGTAAAATTTTCAATAATTAATATAATTTATACTGCTTCAACCTTTTACAGATAAAAAAAATAAAAAAATTTCTAAAGATAAAATATAATATGTAAAATATAATGCTTTGTTACAAAAATAAGTTATACATTACCTTCTTTTTAGAGATCATCATTTTCCAGTAAAATTTTATGCCGCAAAATTTAGAATCATAAGATAATCTAACTTTGATTGAAATTATTTTAAAGTATTATAATATATATTTCTTTAACATCTAAAAAATATAATCCAAAAAACCTATTAAAATGTAAACTACAACAAATGATATTTAGTTACTAGTATCTTTCTAACACTCAAAATAATTTTCTTTTCAAGTTGTTGCAATTGTTTAAAATTTAGTGAATGCAAGTCTTTATTGAGGATATGTTTATCATAAGAGTAAGATGATTTATATCTGCATATTTCTACTTAAAATAAAAATCATTCCTAAGATGATATAGTGTGCAACAAATTATATATATATATATATATATATATATATATGATATTCTTATATGCCACTATGAGCAATGATTTAGTACAATTACAATTAAATTTCACACTAAATCTTAAATACTACACTTTAATAGCAATGAAGCATATATAATGGAACAATTTCCCCTTCATTTGATTCTAACACTTATTGGCAACAAATCTCACCTATATGTTCAAATATTGAAAATCAATGGCTATACTCCCATCAAGATTCAAACTGCATAGACTGTAGTGTTCACATTATTACTCTATTCTAGAGGGGAACTTTTCATCAATTCCTAGCACACCCTTTCCTTCTTGTGTGAGACAACATTAGATTATGTGAACAATCCAACTAAAGTCCTCCTATAAGTCTACCACCTTAATTAATCAAACATGGATCGATAACTCTTAAAATATATCAAGAATGTCTAATCAATAACAATGTGAGTGGTAATCCCCTCCTTGGAGGAAATCCATCAGGCCCTCTTCTCTCTCCCGGGGGATAAAGCTCTTGGCCCGGATGGTTTCCCAAATTTTTTCTTTCAGATCTTTTGGAATGTAGTGAAAAAGGATGTGGTTAAAGCGGTTCAAGAGTTCTTTGGAGCCAGGAATTTGCTTAAAGAACTTAATGCTACCTTTCTGGTCCTCATCCCTAAAATCCTGGGTGCTGATTCTCTGGATAAATTCAAGCCCATTAGCCTATGCAATTCCTTCTATAAGATCATTTCCAAGGTTCTCACTTCCAGGCTCCTCAAATTTATCCCTCTGATTATCTCTCCTCAGCAAACTGGCTTTGTCCCAGGCAGGTAGATCCTTGATTCAATTGTTTCGGTTCATGAAGTTATCCACTCTCTTGAGGCGAGCAAAAAGGAAGGCTTCCTTCTTAAGCTAGACCTGTCAAAAGCTTACGACAGGGTTGACTGGAAGTTCCTCTTTGCTATTCTTTGTGCCTTTAGCCTTGAAGATCAGGTTTACAAGCTCATCTCCCAGCTTGTGTCTTCACCCTCTTTTTCGATTCTGGTCAATAGCCACCCCTCTCCTTTCTTCTCCCCCTCTAGGGGTCTAAGGCAAGGAGACCCCATCTCTCCGATCTTGTTTGTTATCATGGCAGAATGCCTTGGCAGACTCATCCAGAAGAAGATCAGGGACAGGTGTTTAGTGGGTTTGAGGCCTTCTTTGGGTCCATCCACTTTCACTCATCAGCAATTTGTGGATGACACAATTTTGGGGGGCGAAGCTTTAGTTCGGGAGGCTAGGACCTTCAAAAGCATTCTTAATTCCTAAACCAAGGGTACTGGACAAGCTATTAACTTAGATAAGAGCTCTGTCTTCTTCCTCAACACTCCTCTGGAGAGGCAGAGGAAAATTGCTCAAATTCTAGGTTGTGGCATTGGGTCCCTATCGGAAACTTATCTTGGGCTTCCTCTAGGCTGCAAACCTCCGAACTCCTTTTGGACAAGCATTATCGACAAATTCATCAAGAAACTTGCTAGTTGGAAAGGGGCCACCCTCAGTCAGGTAGGTAAATGCACCCTGGTTAACTCGATTCTCCAGAACCTCCCCACCTATGCCCTTAGTCTCTTTGGGATTTCGGTTAAGTTTGTGGATAGAATGGAGAGGATTCAAAGGGACTTTCTCTGGACTGGAATTGATGACCACAAGAGATACCACCTGGTAGCCTGGGACCAGGTTTGCTTGCCCAAAAGCCAGGGAGGTCTTGGAATCAAGAAAATTTCTCACCTCAATCGATCCCTCTTAGCTAAACTCCCTTGGCGCATCTTTCAAGACACAGGGGTTTGGAGGGATATCTTGGCTGAGAAGTACCTGGGAGGCTTGTCTCTCTCCTCCATTTTCTAGGGGGCCGAGCTGCCGTTGGGTTCTAACATTTGGAATGGTATCTTGAAGGCCCTTCCCCTTGCTAAATCTAGGGCCAAATGGAAAGTTGGAATGGGAGACAAAATCCTTTTTTGGCAAGACAGCTAGCTTTTTTAGGAACCTCTCAATAACCATCCTTCATTCAGAAAGTGGTCTGATCAGGCAATAGGCAGATATGGTATGTTGGTTAGGAACTACAAAAATGGGAATGAATGGCACAATCTGGCAGAGCTTTCACAAAATCTAGAGCCTTTGATGGCCTCTTTGAATACTATCAACATCAACCAAATAGGCGACACCTTAGTCTGGGTGGACTCTTCTGGAGGCCATTATATTGTATCCTCAGGCTATCTTTCCCTTGTGGGCACAGGGGAGAAACCTATTTGGGCCAAGGCCTGGACCCCTGGATTAACGCCCAAAATCAACATTTTCTTCTGGCTCCTCTTGCAAGACAAAATCCTTACCCTGGATAATTTAGCCAAGAGAGGCCAAATTATTCCTAGCAGATGCTGCCTCTGTAAGCATGACCTAGAAATGGTTAATCACATTTTCATTCACTACCCCTTTTCCTCTAGAGTGTGGAATTTTCTAACTTGCAATATGAACTTCTACTGGTGCCCGCCAGCCAGTATCCAAGAATTCTTCATACAGTGGAGTAGCAACCACAAAGTCTTGAACTCCCAAATTTTGAGTTCCTGGATTATCCCACACTTTTGCTGGGGAATCTGGAAGAAGTGCAACAACAAGATATTTAGAGACAGAGAAGCTCCTGAGGGTATTATAGTAGAGAAAATTGATGGCCTCATGAAAGAGAACTATTCCACAACTAGAGATGGAAACATAAACGACGGAGGGAAAATTAAGACCAGGAAAGAAGATAGGATCAAAAGAAGACAGTAGGCTACTTGGTCCTTCCCCCCCAAAAATTGGCATAAAGCCAATTTTGAAGGGGCGGCTAAGGGGAACCCTGGTCCTGCTGGATGCGGTGGAATCATAAGAAATAGCTTAGGAGGGGGCATTGCTGCTACCTCCTCCCCTATTGGTCACCAAACCAACCATTTGGCTGAAGCCAGTGCGACCAAACTCATTGTTAAGCTGGCCCTGGACTTAGGGATCGAACAACTGTGGCTTGAAGGAGACTCCCTAAATATAATAAATTATATTTTAGGAGTAACCAAACCATCATGGACCATTGAAAGCATAATTGAGGACCTAAAAATGGACTTGAGAAAATTTAAAAATTATCACGTTAGCCATGTCTATCGTGAAGCTAATGTGGTTGTTGATTGGTTCACAAATGCAACAGTCACATTCAATTCAGTGATGACATGGGGAAACAATAATCATTTTTCGGCGACAGCTATGGAGCTCATCCAAAAGGAGAAAATTCAAGGTATCAACTCAAAATATTTTTTATGATGATGAGACATGCTAAATCATGTTTTAAAAGGGAATCATTTGGAGTTATACGAAACCCCCACCATTTCATAATAACGTGTATGAATTACATGAGCAGAAGAAAGCCAAAGTTAAACCCAATAAAACGCGCATTAAAGCTCTCATCCTTAGCAATTTTTTCATCTTTGAGCTCTGCAATTCTGTTAAGGGTTTAGGATTAGAGAGGCATAATATCACAATGGTGGGAGAAAGGATTAGAAGAGAGCCATGGGGAGAAATAGAGAGCTGGAAAGAAAAAGGGAAGGTTTGGAAAAAACTCCAGAAGGGTGGCATAACCAGCTTCATGGAGAGGCTCCATGGTTTCGACGCGGGGGTTGCCAAGATTATGGTTGAAACCTGGCACAACGAAAAGGTCAAAATTGACGGTGTCTCCCACCAAATCATAGAGGGTCTCATTGCAGAGGTGACAGGCTTCTCCTAGGAAGGCATGAGCTTCTTCAGGGATAAGAAGATGTCCGCCAATGCTATCAACGCTTTCATCAAGAACAACAAGGAGAAAAGAAAACTGGTAAAGATTGACACCTACTATGACATTGAGTCCATCAAGAAGATCTGGGGGCATGTTCTGAGGATCATCATAGAGTATGTCACTTTGGAGCCCAGGTTTGATAGAGTCAGGACCCATCATTTTGTTCTGCTTAATCATTTTAGACATAAAGTGAAAATCTCCTTTCCTTTCTATATTCATACTTCTATGACTAAGAATATAGAGAGTTACAAGAAATGTCTTGTCAAGAACCCTGCCCTTCACAAAGGTCTTCTGCTCCTCATTTTTGAGTTTCTAAAAACCCAGAAAAGAGTCAAGTCCATTAGGGTTTCGGGTGGCTCCTCGGAGGACACCGCCAACTCAGACTCAGGGGAAGTGCGCGTTGTGAAATCTGTCAAGTTTGAAACCCCAAAAGCCAATTCCTCTCCCCGCTTCCCTAGCAGGAAGAGCCCCAGGTGCCCTCCCCCTAACCCCTCTTCCCCTCATCCTAAGGAGTCTAGTGATGAGTCAGATACGGAGTCGAAGGAGGCAGATTCGGTGACAGAGAAGGAAAGTGAGTTGGAAGATGACAAGGAGAGAGATAATGACAAGAAGGAGGTGACCCCCTTGGTAACCCAGGATAACCCCAAGAAAATAAAATTGGACCAGACCCCAACCCATGATCATCTTAGTGACCACGCCAATTTTCCCCCCAACCCTACTGCACCCACCTCCCCCCTAGAGGTCCCCATTTCGCCCTCGAAGAGATGATAGAAATCATGGTTGAAAAGGGGGGGGAGGCCATCAAGAAAAATAAGAGAAGAGCCTGGAGCAATTTCAATGTGGATAGGGTCAGTATGGGCATTGTTAACGAACCTACTAAAATCTAGGTGTTGGGGGATCTCGACAGTAGCACCCACTATGATGAGCTCCTTGACTCGACTCTTCTGGTTCTCTTTGACAATGTTCGTGAAATGGGTTTCAACTTTCTCAACAATGCAAAGAACAACCTGATTGACAATTTCTACTCCATTAAGTGACTTTTTTAGGAAATTGAGACTCTAAAGGACAGGTCCAACCAGACCAACAACAGGGGGGATTTCAAGGATCATGAGGCTAGAGGTAGTAAAGACCAGGTGGGCAGCCAGGAAAAAGACAGAAGCCAGGACCCCAGAGACAATCAGGAGGACATAATCACCTGGCTCAAGAAGAAGGTCCAAAGGCTGGATTCTGTTCACCAGATTATGACTAAACAGATTGTGGATACCCTCCATACCTTGAATGAAAACATTGTTAATCTGGGGGATTATCTGACCAATGTCGGTCTTGTGGGGAACGTGGAGTAGAGTATAGAGCACGGAACCAGCCGGGAAGATCCTCAGAAAGAGACTAGAATCTAGGAAAGTCAGGGGGACTAGATGCATTTCCTCCCCACGATCCAGGAGGAAGAGGCCAACCAGAAGGAAAGTGATGTTGCAAAAACCCTGCAGGCAATGGAAAAGAAGGGACACTAGTCTGCCCGCCAGGCTCTATTCCTAGCCTTTGTTTCTTAGGCTTCGGGCCTTTTGTTTCTGGCCTTTTGAGGCAGCTTTTTTTCTGTCTTTTCTGCTGTAAAACTTTGGGTTTCAGGATCCCTGTAAAACCTGTTTTCCTAATAAAAAACAATGTGAGTGGTAATTATAATGAGCGAATGTAGTTGAACAAGAGACACAAAGTATCATAGTTCTTACCATACATGTAATGGTTGTAGTGTTGTGGAGTGCGAAAATAAAGGCATGAGATGATTTAAGAATTTTTTTAATTTGGAGGAGTGAGAATTGTATTAAAATAACATTCCTTTGCAATACTAGTTTATTTTGTGTAATTGTGTAAATGTGAAGTTTTTAATTTGACATGTTATTTATGTTATTTGTTATTTCAGATATTGAGCTATCTTGAAACCATATCAAAATTCAAATTGCAATTGTGATTACACAAAGAAATGGAGAACTAAGAGAATGTAGAACTAGAGACAATTACTTATTATATTATTTGGTCTAGAAAACATTTTGTATTGTACAATAAGTCATGGCCATAACTTGACTATATGGTTTAAAGCCAAAAGCTAGATATTAATTTGGCTACACAAATGTTATTTTTTGTGGTTGATCACCTATTGATAACCTTCTTACTTTTACTAGGTGGAAAATTGTAGTTTCTTTTCCTTATTGTGTCAGTAGGATTTAAAAATCTTACTATGCCTGATTGTGGTAGTTGGATCTAAACATCAACCTACCTAGATGATTGCAAAGTATCCATTCCAGAGTGGAAATGGGTCACAATATCTATTGATTTTATCATAGGGTTTCCTATATCATCACAGAGACATGATTGTATTATGGTGACAGTGGACAAGTTGTCCAAGGTAGCACATTTTTCACCCATGAGAGCATCCTACACAATGTCTTCTATAGCACATGTTTTCTTGGAGGATATTGTTCATTTAAATGGGATCCCTTGTTGGATTATTTTGGATAGAGATCCATTGTTTACTTCTGCACTATGGACATCTCTCCAACATGCTTTGGATGCACAACTCAATTTTGGTTCGACTTATCACCCAGAGACCGATGGTCAAATTGACAGAGTGAATTGGGTTCTAGAAGATATGCTTCACATGTATGTTATGGATAGGCAGGTGAAGTGGGAGGACTATTTATACCTTGTTGAGTTTGCATACAACAATGGGTATCATAGCTCTCTTGGTATGTCACCTTTTTAGGCCTTGTATGGTAGAACATACTGTACCCCTTTGAGTTGGGATTGTTTAGAGGACTGAGTTCTTTTGGGTCTAGAGATGCTTTAGGATATGGAGTAGTAGGTGGTTCATATTAGGGAGCATTTGGTTACTGCTCAGGATAGGTAAAAGAAGTATGTAGATGACCATAGGTTGGATTGTCACTTTTATGTTGGTGGTAGGGTGTTTTTGATAGTGCGACCGAGGAAGAGCCCCATCCATTATGGGAAAGGCTCTAAGTTGGCACCTTGTTTTGTTAAACCATTTCAGATCTTTGAGAGGATTGGTCCTATTGCTTATCGACTAGCGTTGCCACCTAGCCTATTGTGCATCCACGATGTTTTTCATGTTTCTATTTTGAGGTAGTAGATTCCAGATGTTACCCATGTTCTTGATTGGGATGCTTTGTAAGTAGCAGACAAGTAGCTTACTTTAGAGCCCATTCATATCCTACAACTAGAGGCTGACCTTGTGAGGTCAGGACATTGAGTAGGTAAGGGTCCAATGGGATCCGAGGGTGATCCCACAATAATGGGTTCCACTTTTTGACCAATTTTGACACTGAAATCAATATTTTTGCAACAAACGTCACGTTCAAGTGACTATATCTCCAAAACGATAAATAATTTCAACATGACATAAACTAGTGATTTTGAGTACTTTGTTCCTACTTTGTAACCATATTTTTTAATCTAAAAAAAAATTATTTATGTCAATTTTTTTTATCTCCTCCGAAAAGTGGTACATAATAAAATTCAATATTTTAAAGAGTGATAGTCCGTTTGACACAACTTTTTTTTTTATAGAAATGATAATGAAGTAATTCTTTCAGTGTTAGATTTGTAACATCAATATCCAGAGGATGCACTTGGTTTGATTTATTTTGGTTGAATATTGTATAGTTTATGAAGTGACATGAACCGTAATTTAGACATATGTTCTGTTTGACACAGATAATCTGAAGTCAATTTATCATAAACCTTTTTTTTTTTTTTTTTTTGAATAGAAAGGTATCTCAATAAGCTAGTTCTTACATATTTTTAAAATTTTTTTGGACCTAATTTACTAATTTTCTCGAGGTGTTAAAGTCGGTTGATGTTCAATTGGTAATGAACCTATAATGAGTTAAACTCATATTTGAAAGTCTTAATGATTAAAATATGTATTAAAATTATAGTCATTGGAAAGCTTGCTCTGAGCATCACATTTTGACATTTTTTATTGCCATTTGTAAAGCTATTTGCCATCAACCTGACCAGTAGTGCATTGCTATTTTCCATCAACTTGACTAGTAGTGCATTGTCTTTCTTTGCCATGAATTTCGTTAGCAAAATTGAAGGCATCAATTTGGTAAAAAAATTGTACATCTAAATTATTTATTTATTTCTTTCATTACTGAAGTTGTTTAATGGACGCATTGAAGTTAAATTAAAAATTAGTAACACATTAATGGTGTTAAGAAATCTATATTCTTATTGTGTTACTAATGGTCTCCTTGTAGCATGTGGCAATCGTGGGATGAAGACATGATCATAACAAACTACTAATGCTTGCTTTGTAGGACGTTTTCAAAGACCATTGTGTGTTTGTCAAAACCATGTGTGTGGATTTATTAGATTAAATAACACTTCGTTTGGTGCTTAAAATGAACTTTTTATTTTCTATTTGGCATGTCTACAGTGTTTAAATCCCTAAGAGTTGCATTGGACGTATCCTCTCCCCTCGCCATTCGTGGATCTTGGGTGTAAGAGAAATCTATGTAACTTTTATAGGAGGCCTACCTTGGACCAAGATACTCAATATTGGGTATGGAAGGGGATGACCTCAGAGTGGTAACGAGCCAAAAGCCAGGTCAATGTTCTAGCCGCTATATAAAACTCGATTACGATGAAAGCCGTGTCGACGGTATTGCTGAGTGATAGCTCTCCTCCAGCACCCTTATGGTGCATCAAACCCCAGTTCTCAGGGCTAGGAGACCTTCTGAGGAAGTTTATCACTCACTTGTTGAATGGAATGCCCTTACTAAAAACCATGTTTTAGTGGCCAAAATCCTTTCTATCCACTGGCTCAAGGGGTCACCCATGCCCGTGAAGACATCCTACATTCTTGCGGACCTTAGTAGAGACAACAATCCCTTGGGAAGTCATGCCCCTTGAGACACGGATCTTGGTAGACCCAAGAAGTGAGTGCGCTGTAAGGGGGAGCCTGTGGTTCCAAGGTCCTAAGTTGTCTTCTCTGGATAAGCGCGGTTGAACTTTGGTTCAAGTAGGAATTCAGTGGATATAGTCCTAAAGCCTAGGTTGTGGTGTGATTGTTCACTTTTAACAATAGCTATTCTTGTCTTGATGTGTCTTGCATGTGTGTAAAACATAATCAAGATAAAAGCCAACATTCAAATTTACACCTTGGAAACTTGCAAAACCTTGTCAAAACATCAAACATTGTCAAAACCTTGTCAAGATTTCACCTAAGTTCAAAAAACCTTACGTATACTTCTATCATTAGTAAAATCATATTCCTAAATTTCATTTTTGACTTACCCTAGTGGTATATCCCCCTCATATTGCATTGTTCAAACCCTAGCATCATTTTCACTATCAAAATCTATCAAATTGTCCATCAACCAACTTGTCTTCTTGATCACCTATCCTCATTTTGCATAGCCTAAACATCATTATCAACCCTAGGAAACCATCCCTTGCATAGTCCACTTTGCATACACCTACCTTTAGCATCCTTACCAAGTCCAAAACATAACCCTAACTTTCATTTTGCATATCATAATCTTCATCTTGCATACCTTCAAAACAACACCTTGCATTTGCACTTGCATAACATCCCTAGGACATTTTCACTTTGCATATCAAAACCCTAGGTCATTTAGGATTTCCTCACATTGCATAACATCCCTAAACACTTAAAAATCCCAAAAACACTCATATCTTACATACCCACATCTTAATTATCAAGTTTTGACCTCTTTTACCAACTGCAACCCTGTTTTACCAACTGCACACTTCATGGGTGCAGTTGGTAGTTTTAGGGTGCACTTGGTAATTATGTGTTTCATTATAAGTTCCATAACCCTAATCTACACTTCCAAACCTTGCATTGCATCCCAAGCCCTTAAGAAACACTCTAAATGACTCAAAACACTCAAAATTTTCATTTTAGGCACCCTGCAACCCTGTTTTACCAACTGCAACCCTTTTTTATCAATTGCACACTTCAAGTGCACAGTTGGTAGTCTAGGTGCACACTTGGGAGGCATAAAGTTCATTTAGGTTTCCCTCCACTGCATCTACATTCTAAGGTATCATGCCAACACTCACTAGGACACAACATTTGGAGTTGTCAAATGCAATAATGACACCTATAAGCTCTCATCAAGAATCAACCATCGAAATTCTCTAAGGTACATTTGAACACATCAATGTTAATCCCTTGTTTGACGAGATACCACCAATTCCTAAATATCCCAAAAGAACGTTAAGACTTGATTTTAGGACTCACATCATTTGGAGAAGAAAGAAGGACATGAGAGCTACAAACGAAAGAGGGGATTTCTAACATTATGTTTGCTTCTTTTGATAGCTGATGCCATTGTCTTTTATGCAGCAATTTATTCTTGAAAAAATAGATTGATATTTTTCCATAAAATGAAAAGCAATTTATTTTTTAGGAGAAACATTCTAGTATTCATACCATGTTATTTGTTTGTGATTCAATGATGGCTTAAGAAGGATTTGGTTCTTTGCCACTTGTAAAGAATGCGACTCACAGATTTTAGTAATATAATGAAGAATATTTATGCTTTGTTGCAGCATTCTATTGATTTCTATCAAACAATTTAAAAGTACCAACAACGACAGACAAATCTATGCAGTGATTTTTTTTATCTGGTTATTGCATGAAATTTATCTTGAGGCAAGGGATAAATTATTATTATTATTAATTTTATAATGGGAAACAAGAAAGGAAGGCAAAATAAATATGCAAGGAAAAGATTCGATGAAGCAGAATAAAGAAATATTTAGAAAACTGCGGCACGTTATCATCGAATTAAACAAGGTGAAGGAAATGTTGAAGAAGGTTCAACAGAAGTAGAAGTAGTGCATGTGGGAGAGAGGTCAGGAACACTCCCTACGGAATCTCAAACAATGAATGTTGAAGAAGGTTCAAGATCAGTCCCTATAGAGGTTCAAATAATAGAAGTCAGAGAAGGGTCAGAATCTTTCCTTGTTGAATCTCAAACAATGGATGTTGGAGAAGGCTCAAGATCGGTCCCTGTAGAAATTCTTGTAACAAAAATCAGAAAGGGTCGAGATTAGGTGCAGGAACTGGTATGGATGAACTCTTAAATATTGTCCAATCTATAAAGTATGGTATTTCTCATAAGAATTTAGATCATTTACTTAAAATGGATGTAGATAAATTGAGAAAACTTGCAGCTAGTGTTCAACCATTAAGTTTGTCTAAGAAAAGGTCAATGAAGAAGATGATAAAAGAAATTATGACTCAATTTGATAACACTGAAACACTTGAACAAGCTCAGTTGCTTTCACTTTTGCTAACACAAAACAAGTTGCAAGAGGCATTGAAATTGTTAGGTGTAAACACAACATCAAAGAAGAGAAGATTTTCTAGCATGCAAACTGATTTGATTGAAAATGTTAAACAAGGTTTGAGAAACATAGGAAAACACTCTCGAACTAAAGATAAGTCTGCAGCAAGAAAAGTGATGTTGATGTTTGTTGTAAGTAAAAATATGTCTCAAAATAGACAAATATCTTCAATTTTGTCTGAAATGGGTTTTAGTAGGAAAATAATGAGACAATATGTTAAGAGAAGATTAATTGTGGATGACAGTACTATGGAGGGCAACTGGGAAATCATGTGTAGAGCACCTCGTTCTGATAGAATTGAAGAGTTATTAAAAAATTTAGTCATTTCATTTTGGATTGATAACACTTGTCCTTCATCAAATAGTAGAGATGTTATTAGGCATAAGATTGCACTTGGTCAATATGAACATCATACAAAACATTGGTTGGACACAACACAACATGAGTTATATGTGTCGTTTTGTAATGAACATCCTAATGTAAAAGTTGGGCAAACATTGTTTGAAAAATTGAAGCCATACTCTATGAGGTCAAACAAAGTGTTTGAAACTTGTTGTTGTCGTCATCATATTGAGTTTGATCTCCACTATCAGGTATTTCAAAAGTTTATAGAAGACACATATGGTTTTCATGCTGCTCCTCCTAGTAGGAGAAATGAGATTATATCATCCATTTTGTGTGACAACATATATGATCCAATTGGTAAAATTAATTGCATCAAAGGATTATGTGAAACATGTGGTGCATTGGCTCTATTTCCTTTGAAAACTAAAAATAATGATGTAACAAAAATATTGAATTGCAAAAGTTACAAGTATGTCAAGAATGAAACAAAGTTGGGGAAAGAAACAAAAAGGTTGGAATATGTTGAAGAGGAGTTGCCTGTTCTAACATTTATGGATAGATTTAAGAAATTCATTCAACCTTATATTTGTCATGAATTTTTTGCAAAGTGGCAAGCACAACAGTTTCAAACTCTGAGAGATAATTTTCCACTTGGAACAATTGTATTAGTTGTTGATTTTGCAGAGAACTATTCATTTGTTCATCGAAAATCAATTCAATCAGATTATTACTTTAATAAGCAGGTCACTATTATTGTACACGTTTTTTATAGACATGCACAGTTAGATTTGGAGGGTGTTCAGAGTATAGTTCAAGCACGATTAATTATAAAGGAATATCATTTTTATATAAGTGATGATAAAGAACATGACATTCACTATGTAGAACATTGCTTCAATACATTCTTTTCTTATTTGAAAGAAAGAAACATAAATGTTGATAAACATTATGTTTGGTTTGATGGATGTGCCACACAGTTTAAATCATCTAGACCATTTTATGCATTGTGTAGATATCATTGCAATGAGAATATAAAACACATATGAAATTTCTTTGAGAGTGGCCATGGAAAAGGTGAACATGATGGTGCTAGAGCTTGCATAAAATGTGCTTTGTGAAAGTATCAAATGAATTATCAGGGAGTTCGTGTAAATGATGCACATGATGTTGTTGAATGGTGTAAGACTCATTTTGCATTAGATGATGTCGGGATATCATCAACAATGAGTCGACAGGCACCATATAGAGTATTCTTGAAGATAACAGGTATGGATGTGTACGTCTATTTAACTTTTATGCAATTAAATTATAAAATTTTATTGTTAAGTTCTATTTTTGAATTCGTTGAAGTTTAAATTTAATTTTTCTATATTTTCAATTTAACGAACTTTCAGGTGTTAATAGAAAAAACATGCATGGTTGCAAGAGGATAGAAAAGACATGTTCCTTACATTCAGTCATGAGTACAGATAATTGCAATTGGACATTGAAGACAAGAGAATACTCATGTTTTTGTGATAGTTGCATTGATGAAAACTATGAAGAATGCATCAATCAAACACATGGATATACAGGTGCATGGATTTTGGTACCACTTGATGTTACTGATACATTTCATAAAGAAGATGAAAATTTTGATGATATTCCATTGATTTTTGATGATTATAATCATATGTCTAGATTGGTAAAAGTGGGTGAGTATCATAAAAAATAATCTCAACTTTTTATTTAATTATCAATTTCAACGGTCTTATATATATTGTACACATGCATTCATGTATACTTGTTATGCAGGAGATGTCTTTGCAGTGATTGTTGAGCTTGGGAATCATGAAGGTGTTAGTTATTATTTATTGCGATGTACTATAGAGAGGACAAAGTTATATGACCTTGAAGAAAGTGATGGAATGTTGTTCCCCATAGGTAAATTATACATATACATGTACATGCACATATATATTTAAATAAATATATATATCTAGGTAACTTCATATCTGTCAAATTTTAAAACACTTAAATTTGTGGTACAGGTTCTGTTGTGATAGAGGGAACATATTTGAAGCGAGAAAAAATAGTCCAACATGGAATACACTTTGTTGATTATCAACCTAACAACAAGGTTTTACAATACAACCACCTAGTCGTTGCTACAGGGCTTTGTCTGCATCCAACCAAACTTAAGCGTGTACGTCGCAAGTGGGGACTAGACAGTGAAGATCATGAAAAAATATTGCATGTTATAAGTGTACATCATGGTTGATTAGACCTTTGAGATTTATTTTATAATAATCTGAATATCAACTTTGGTGAAATGTGTTTTCAATTATGCTATGGTGAAATTGTGTTTTTAATCTAAATATTTGAGTCTCAATTATCATTAGTTTATTTAAAAACTATAATATTAATTTTACTATGGATGAATTTAATAATTTAACAACTTGATATAAAATAGGCTAGAAGTTAGTTCGAACTTACACAATTTCATTATCTATGTTACAATTCTTCAATATCAACTTCTTTTTAAACTAGTGAATTTCATCTTGAATTAAATGTGTTTAGATTAATTGTACGATCATAAGTTCTTAATTTTCATTAATTTATTAAAAAATTAGATAATTTAATAATTTAATTAATTGTACCATGGATGAATTTAATAATTTAAATTTATTTATCAACTTTTTTTCAAAATAGATTGAATTTCATAAGTGATAAATTATATTTATTTTTCTACTTAATTATATTTAGGGTTAGGTTCAATTGTACTCATTGTTAAGAATGAAATTCAATTAGTTTTATAGTTATGGTTTTACAAGATTAGCATATAAAAAGTAAGAACTTGTTTTTAAAAAGAATTGTGTGAGACTACTTGGAATCCGATACCCGAAAGAACATCACTACAGAATTTCCCAGCTAAGAAAAGGGTTTCCCTTAATCATCTACGATTTTCCATACGCCACCTTAAAAAGTTCCAAGGAAATTCAAGTAGTTGCAAACAATAAATATGGTGATTTTGTATCATTGTAAAATAGAACGCATACTTTCTAAGCCCACGGAGGTCCTCCAAAAGTTATAATTAAAAACCATCCATTAAAGAAGATAAAAAACATTATTATTACAATAAGCTTCCACGACAAACCACTTTAGAGTTAGTTCAAAGAAATTCATTGGACGACTGAAAATTGAACTCTCGTTTAAAAAAAAAAGTATTTTCTAATTGTAGACCTTTATAAAACTAGTTTGAAAATGAAAAAAATTGCTATTCTTAGTTAGGGTATGTAATCCTTTAATTTGACAATTTAAAATCAGTAGAGAACATTCTGTTCTAGTTAAAATCCTTTTCCATTTTTCAAGTAGTCTATTAATGTTGAGCTATTTACAAAAAAAATGAGCCTACACATTGATCAGGAAAAATTATTAGCTGAGGCTTTTGAGTGCATTATTTCCCTCACTTCCATCACAATGTGAGGAAACTCATAAAAAAAAGATACAACACAACTTAAATGTATCCCAAGTCGACGAAGAGCAACTTCTGCACCACCAATACTAGAAAACAGAGAAAGTACTCTGACACCATTAGGATATAATGCTTTCAAGACTGATAAATGATATGCAACTATATCTGTTTGGAATGAATTACCCAAACAACACAAGCGATTAGTCAGACAAGAAGTTCCACGAGTGTGATCTCTATCAAATCCTAATATAAGCTCTATCTCATGAAGCTCTAGAGGGACGAGGTCACCTAGCCCCACCCATACCAAATTCCACTCTTCACACTTTTGAAGTATATATTTCTGCGCACTATCTTGCAGTTGCCCTCATGAATTCTGAATCATAACTCTCAGTTGATCAATAAGGACAGTGCCACATCGTCATGAGTCTATGGAATTCAATTTTGTCCTCTAATCCCATGAAGGCCAATACTTTTTTATTTGCTTAAGTGCTTCCTGAATAGTCATGGGGGGGAGCGGTTCTGCTTGAAATCGCTCTTCTATTGGAAGGTTATGCACATACCCTCTTGCTCTTCTGGAAGTTGAAAAGAACATTGAGTCCACCAACTCTAGTTCAACACTATTAAATTGTTCGGATATTGTCTTTCAAATATCCTTCGATGCAAAAACATCATTGTCATAGTAGAAAAAAGGTGGCCTTTGCATGAACCCATTGATTTCCTTTGAACGCTGGCCAATAGGTTTCCCAAGAACTCCAAAACCAATTAGTTCCTTGGGACACAAATTAGGGACTGCATCACACACTTCAAACATTGCTTGCTTTTCTTGCATACCCTCTATGTATTTTTCATACTTCAACACTTTCATTTTCTATGTTACAATTTCAAACTTACACAATTTCATTATCTATGTTACAATTCTCAAATATCAACTTCTTTTCAAACTATTGAATTTCATCTTGAATTAAATGTGTTTTTAATTGTATGATCATAAGTTCTTAATTATCAAATTTAGTTTATTAAAAAACTATATAATTTAATAATTTAAATTAATTGTACCATGGATGAATTTAATAATTTAAATTCATTTATCAATTTTTTTTCAAACTAGATTGAATTTCATAAGTGAAAATTAAACATGTGTTTTTAAAATTATAAGATTATAAGGTCATAGTTATCATTTAGGTTAGTTTATTAAAAAACTATATATTTTAATGTTACTTTATTACATTTACGGTCATGTACTCTTAAAGTTTAAATTAGTTTAAATTAATATGTTTTTTTAATATTATATTTTGTAAAAGCTCTCTAAAATAATGTATTAGCTTACCTAATTAACATATTTTTATCCACATAAAACTAATATTTATCTTTAGCGGGTTAGTAATTGATGATTTAAGAAATATGTATCTTTCTAACTTCCTACTAATTGATAATTGATATACATGTACACACGTCTAAAGATCATGTTCTATAGCTATAACACAAAAAAATACACATATGTAAACATATACATGACTCAAGAATAAACATCTACAAATCTAATATATCTTTATGTATTTGAAATGCAAACCGTAAATCTCGAATAAATACACGTATGTAGAAAAATATAAAATTTCATACATACGTACATGTGATGGTATCTAACTACTGAAATACTCAATAATCAAATAAATAGTGAAAGTACATGCATGTCATCAAGGAACTGAAATACACGTGTACATGTAAATTGGACCTCCAATATATAAATGCATCAAAAAATATATAAATCTGATCTACTACTAGAGGGACCCCTCAAGACGCATACAAATAGAACGACCGTCTGATCGAGTCTCTTGTACATCCTCTTGCTGAGGCGCATCAACCAAGCCCTGCAAATATATATACATATATACATACATGTGTTAGAGTTCTATCTTTAAAACATATATATATATATATATATATATATATATATATATATATATATATATATATATATATATATATATATATATATATATATATATATATATATATACGTGCATCATGTACATGTACATTCAAATTAAATACGAACTTGCATATATATAGATATATATCTAGTTTTCAAAATATTTAAATAAATTTAAACAAACTATTTAAAACTCAAGTACTTGAGCACTACTAGGTGCCTCAATAGAATAATCTCTCTCATGTACATGATGCCCTGAACCAACAGTATGTGTAACCATGTGCTCAGCGACCTATGCCTACATGATTTATTACGAGTTAAAGATTAAATTAAATATCTACATATATATATCTAAACTAAATTTTTCAATAAATGAACATATTTTTTAATTTCATATATATTTAAAATTAAAAATAAATTACATATGTACCTGGGTTTTCGAAGGTGGAGGATGATTAGCAGACTCCATCGTATCATCTACTGATGCACCTGAGCTTGAAACTCCATGTCCAACTGCTAGTAAATCTGAGTGAAGTGGACTATGTAATTGGCTGGGTACATTTGGTGTAGAATCAGTGCTACCAGGTCTAAACAACAGGTCCATGTGCAATGAAATACCTAGGCTCGAACTAGTATCAATCTCAGAAAGGCCTTGCAACTACTCACCAAAATCATCAAGATCCTCAGCTGTGATATGGACATCTCCAACTCATATGCTTGAGTCATCTGTAGAGTGTCGCGAGTCTGGTACCAAATGCTCTGAGCTACGCATAGGTGTATCATCTATCACTGGTGTGGTGGCTTGTGTTTGTGGAACTATGTCGGGGCTCTAATGCTATCTAACCACATCTATCACCGAGTGTACTGGAATCTTCTATGTATCAAAAATATAGCTAATAAAGTGCAACATATCCTCCAAAAAATACAATGCCATATCCATATGTGTCTGCTGTCCTGAAAGACCAACAGCTCTATATGCATCATTAGAGGAGGCACCTAAAGTGCTACTAGATGTCTATGAAGATGGTTGACCAAGTGGATGAGGACGTCGACTATGAAGATAATGATCAATAGAATTTGATGTGATACTAGCCGCTACAGATGCAATGTGCCCAATAGTGTCAATTGCTTCCCTCTAGGAAGCAATGACAACTCTATTTGTTATAGGCGCATGTGTAGGAGTCATAGGAGGCATCCTCGGTCCAACAAACTATCTAAGATTTGTAGGTGACAGATGATCTACACTGCGGTACTGGTCACGATCTGCGATCCGACCATGCCCCTGTCTGCAATAATTAAGAATATCCAAGTAGTTGACATTGAGCCCTATATGAAACTCAGCATACAACTGCTGTGCAAAATAAAGGGGTATTTGGTCGTTATTAGGATAATGACCATATGCAGCTAAAAATCATGGATAGATCATGCTAGCGATAATAGGGTCTCTGCATCGTGTGACTCTATAGCCTCTCACCTTACCCTGTGTTCCCTCATAAGCTAGAAAGAGCTCTCTCTGGAAGACATCTTTGGGGGCTACCCTCTTGATGTCATGGAATGATACATTTCTTGAAACCTCAGCCCTAAGCTCCCTAGATATGGAAGCTAATATGGCAGGAGTAAATGAATGGTGAGCTCTAAACCTAGCTGTCAAATCCTGTAAACTCCTACATATCGTAGTACATATGTCTCTATAAAGACCATCATCAGAGGTCAATATAGAGTGCTGCAGTCTAGCAACCTCCTGCTCTAAAAATGAAAATAAAGCATCGATATTGATGCATGGAGGTGGTGCAGTAGGACCTCTAGCAGGAGCTATAGGTGCAGCCTGACCTAGAACAAGAGTCGCACTAGGAGCCACGGTAGGAACTACACCACCAGGAGCTGCACCAGGACCCGAAACATGAGCTGCACGATAAGCCCTACGTCAAGGTACATGACGAGCCCCACTAGAAGCTACAACACGAGTTGCACAAGGAGCCACAAGGAGCCAGATCAGGAACTGCATCAGGCGCTGCAACAGGAACTGCATCAACCTATGCTGCAGTAGGAGCCACAATAGGAACTACATTAGGTGCCACACTAGGAGCCACATCAAGCTGATCGTGTGAAGCCATATTTGTAGAAATGTATGAAGAGCTAAACTGCCTGCTGTACACACAATTTTTTATTTTTAACATTAAAAATTATACACATGTAATTGAACATACATCACACATCATGGACCTAGATCATCTGTAACACATCTAGACCTAGATTAATTTGCATATAAGTATAAGATAACTTTAAAGTTGAGAGTTTGGTTATGGTTAGAGTTAAGTTATTATTCTAGGATTTTATTATACTTTGGGGGGTATTATTAGGGAATTCAATTAAAGGGTAATAAATTATTTATATTAATCTTAAATGATAATGTTTCAAGGTTTAGGTTTCAAGTTGGGTTACATATATATCATTTAAAACAAGGGTGAATACTTCATGTATGTACATGTGTTTGAATGTATGTGCATGTATCTCAAATGTAATTTTTAACAATTTAGGATTAGGGTCAACTTGTTTTAATTTTATGTAAGTTATTCCTCAATTAGGTTTTGAAATAGGGTTTTATTGTAATTAGGCTCAATTTTAGGGTAAGATTTAAGACCTTATGACATTGCTAGGGTTTACATGAACTTACATAATTTCTAGCATTAAATTTAGGGGTTAATATTAAGGTCCATGGTTAAGAATTTAGGATAAGGGAACTTAGCATATGAAGTTTATGATTTGGTTCAAGATTACGATTTAGGATATTTATTATCATTTATAATCTTGTGTTTAGAAATTACATTTTAAGATCAAGGTTAGGGTTAGGGTTTGGATAATGGTTAGGGTTAGGGTTTGGTTAGGTTAGGGTTAGGGTTTGGACGTACATGTATGTTATATTCATACCTAGATATGCAAATTAATCTGCATTCTTATAAATGTATAATTTAGGATCTCCCCTTAAGACATGTCATTGAATTATATAGTTAATTATATACTTCTAATTATTAAGACATTAAAAATAATAACATATGTACATTTAAACATGAATATTGAAAACATATGTATGCATGTCTATATCTAACACATGAACATATTTACATGTACATTTATGAAATAAAATATACATTTAAATCTACATTCTTATGTATAATTTAGGATCTCCCCTTAAGACATGTGTTATTAAAAATAGTTAATTACACTTAGTTATAAGATCAATTAAGATCAATAGTTAACATATACACAAATTATACATATAAAAATGTGAATTTATTAAAAACATGTACATACATCTACTTTTAACCATGAACAAATATACATGTACATCTATGTTCAAAATAAAAATTATACATTATAATCTATATTTTTACATGTACAATTTAGGATCTAGACCCTTAAGATATGCCATTTAATTAAACTTCTAAGATTAAGACATTAAAGTGAATTTGACATATATACATAAACATTAATATCAAAAACATACATGTCTACATTTAACATATATATATATATACAATTTTAATGTTTTTTTAAAATTTGTTTTCTAAAATTTATATTATTATAAATTTTTTAATGTTTTTCTAATTTTAAAAAAATATTTTTTCTAATGCTTTTCTAAATTTGTTTTTCTAAATTTTATATTATTATAAATTTTCTAATGTTTTTCTAATTTAAAATTTTTTTTTTTCTAAAATTTATATTATTATAAATTTTCTAACGTTTTTCTAATGTTTTTTCTAAATTTGTTTTCTAAAATTAATATTAAATTATAAAATTTCTAATGTTTTTGTAATGTTTTTTCTAAATTTGTTTTATAAATTTTATATTAAATTCTAAATTTTCTAATGTTTTTGCAATTTTAAAAAAAAATTGTTTTCTAAATTCTCTAATGTTTTTGTAATGTTTTTTCTAAATTTTTTTTCTAATGTTTTTCCTAAATTATATATTATAATTTTTAAACTATTTTTCCTAATGTTTTCTAATGTTTTCTATATAATATTTTTTTGTTTTCTAAATTAATATAAATAAACAATAAAAATACTAAATTAACATTATGTTTTCAAAACCATTAAAAACGTAAATAACATTCAAATATGTTTTAAAAACATAAAAAAATGCATTGAAAACATTAAAATCTACTTTGATAACATAAAAAAATACTTTAAAAATGTTGAAAACATTAAATTAATAATATTTTGACATACCTGATGACGAGAATAAGGATGAAAGTGAGAGGATGACACTGACAGAGGTAGCACAAATCACATGTTCGCCCGAACGCCTAAAATGAATAGTACTCACTGTGAAAATGAATTGGGAAAAGTTGGAAGAGCATTTTTAACTGCCAAAAATCCATGTGCCATATGTTCGTGCAAACATATGTTCATGCGAACATATGTTTGTTATATGTTTGCGTGATCATATCAGTGGGGTTCACGCGAACGTTCGGTGTTTTGAATTTCAAAAATTTTGCAACTTCTCTAAGTTTGTTCGTCCCACTAAAGTGGAACCCATTATTGTGGGTTCACCCCCGAGCGATGAGACTTTGGCAACTTGGGAAGATGTTGTACAACTAAGGGGATTGTACCCCTATCTATTTACCGGCTTCCAAGAGTAAGCCTATACTAGTGGGGCAGGATGTAGTGCCTCTCATGTTTACAGCCTGTACCTTGTCTATTTTTTATTCGAGAGATACTTGTTACTCTTACTATTTTGTACTTTGACATGACCCGAGGGTCATATGTTATACTTTGATTTCAATACCATAGATGCTTTAATGCTATGCTATTCAGTTTATCATATTTGCATGTTGATGCCATTTTGAGATGATAGTAGGTCTATGATGATATTTGATTATCTAGTATTTGGACATATTTTTTGATTATTTATTGTGATGTATTTTATGCTATGGTGATTTACTTCATTCTTGCTTCAGTATGCTATATGCAAACGTGAGTGATGTAAATGGATTAATTAGGTATTTAATACATTATTGCTTTGACTATGATATTATATGCAATTGCATTTGATCACATGTTTTAGTGTGTAGGAATTATATCCCTGGAAGTGGCCCATGGAGTTAGTGATTTAGCTATTCATTTTACCAATGTCATCCCTATATGGTCGACATATCCTTGTTTTATTGTTTAATTAAACCTTTAAGTGATTATTAAATCTAAACTCATTTGCATTATGTGATTAGACCAGTGAGCGTGTCTATGCATTTATCAGTTCACATTGTTGCAAAAGTTGTTAAGGATATTTTTGTGATTTTGGGTTTTTGGGCTTTAAATTTTATTGAATTTAATTTATGGCGGCTTTGTCAGGTGAATTCCTGTTACGAGGAATAACCTATTTTCATTTGGTTCGATTCAGAGTCTAGCTAGTCTAATTGGCTATTTGCCCTAATCGATTATTCACTTGAAAAGTGAATAAGTATTGAAAAAGGGATTTGGTTTCTCACTTTTCAATTTTGCAATTTGGAAATTGGAGAGCTTTTTTTGAAATCCTTTCTTGAAGGATTGGTCTTTTGTTCATTGTGAGAGCTGTGGGTGTGGGATCTTTGCGAGGATGGACTCATTTGATCCAGCTTGGGGAGACCTTGCTTTACCATCAATTTTGTCAGTATCTGCAGGTTATTTATTTTACCTGGCTATTTTCCATTTTAGCCCATTTGGGTGTTAGGTAGGGCTTTCTTGATTTCTTGTTTCTACTTTGTTTCAACTTCTGTTTCTAGTAGCAATTTGTTAGGAGGTTGAGAACTAGCATTCCCCTCTATTTCTATTTGTTGGTTCTACTTGGATGGTTGGGTATGGACATTTTCCCTATTTTTGAGATGGGGGATTAGGGTTTCACACCGTTATGCTGGCCATTTTTGCATATAGTGTTCGAACCCAAATTTTATTAGATTTTTGGGGTTTCTATGCCCAAAGACTAATTGGGCTTTAATTTTGAAGTTTTCTAGTTTTGGGGTTTTTATCTCATTTTGCATGCCACCATATTTTCTCAAATTTTCTTGGCATGATGTTGGTCATGGACATGGATCATCTATTTGGATGTCATTCAGACCATTGTTGCACTTTTATGTTGCATTGGGATGCATGTCACATCTTTCCTCTCAAGTTTATTTTCGGTTGAGTGTATTTCTACATTGTGTTCTCTTCTAGTACTCATGTTATGATCTTCGTGATGGTGGTGTGCCACACATGAGTACATGCGGGTACACTTCTTGGGTGACTTGTGAGGTCTAACCTTCTATGGTACTTCTAGGAGTTATGGTCATTGGGGTTGGTTTGGGAATATGCATGCCTACAGGCACTAATCGTTGGATGAGCATGGGTAAGGTAGGGTAGCATATGGAGGGGGCTTCTATCCCGCAACCTAGCGATCATGGCACCATAGGTTGGCAGAGGGAGCTTTAATTAAATGATAACTAAATAAAATACTAGGTGATAATAAAACTTAAGATAATGAAAAATTTCTATGCTAGAGCCTTCAGTTGAGGGAGTTGAATATGCACAATCCGAGCTTGGACTTGTTGATGCCAAGTGAAACTCCATGATGTCAGCCCTTACTTAGTAGCCATTGAGTGTCTGACCAGGACTTATAGTTTGTTTATGCATTGTCTATGTTCTTGGTTTCAATGATTATATTGTCTAGCATGAGTGTTAGCCATGGACGCTTGCTTTATGTGGGTTTGTGGTTGGATCATTATCTCCATCAGCACAATGGTAGTGGACCTATGAGCTCCATGTGGTTGGGAGGCATAGCTACCTATACCATTGCTAGGGACCAGTGTACAGAGACAGTCTACTATCCCAGTGCGACCATTGCTAGATGTTTTCACTTGGTACTTTGGGTTCTAGAGTATGTTATCATGTGATTTATTTTTTTTGATCAGTAAGAGGCCAAAACCAAGATTAATTATTATGTATTGTTATTAATTAGTATTTTATTAAGGATGGGTAGATTTGAACCCAAGACCTCTTTGATAAGAGGCTCACAATTTACTATTGTGTTGTAGACTCTTGCCTACATTATCATGTGATTTATGTTTTCATTGGAATGCTTGTATATCATGTTTAGATGATGTTAGTTTTGACACATTTCCTTATAGGATATTTAGCATATGTTAGATGATGAGTTTGATTTGTAGGATTATCTTATGCTTTACTTATAACATGTTAGATTTCCTTATTCTTATGTTGTAGCATGCTTTAATAGTGGTCCATCCTCATAAGATAACACTGATGATTTGGTCAGTAGTTTGGGATGTTACATGCGGGGGATGGCTAGGACCCATGATGGTCTTATGATGTTATTACGGTTGGGAGGAACCACATACTTAGTTTGGTTGTTTTGTTCATTGCAATGTTGCTTCAGTTTATTGTGATGTTGCTTCAATTTATTGCAATGTTGTTTTAGTACATTGTGATGTTTCCTTCTGTAATTTCCATTCACTACTTGGTTAGATGGTTAGATGTAGTTTTCATATTTTAGTATTGTGTTCAAGTGTTTATGCATCAAATTGTGGATCTAGTACTCCCCGGTGTGGAGGTTCTGAACTTTGTTTTACTTTTTAGTTTGTCCTTGGAGCATTTTATGCATTTCTTGGGTAACCATGTGTCAACATGGGGTAATACTATAAAATCTCACGCGCCCAAGAGAGTTCTATCATGCAATACTAGAAAGTATCACACCTCTTAGGAAGAAATGTCGTGCGATGTTGGAAAGTATCACACCCCCTTTTAAGAAGTGTCATACGATACTTGTAAAGAATCACATGCCCTTTTGAAAAGTGTAGCCCAAAACCTGAAAGTGTTGCACCTCTTCTTGAGAAAGGTCGTACGATACTAGAAAGTATCGCACAAGGTTGATTTTAAGTATCACATGGGTTTTGTAGAAACCTGTCTAGGTGGACAACAAGCACTTTTTGGTTTGACCCAAACTTTTCAAGAAGTGTTTTGGCTACCCTCTTAGGTGTTCTCTAATTCTTTGGCATTGCATTTTTCTTTCGGAATGTCTTGATTCAAAATCGGTTGGGTGTCTTCTATGGTCATTCATTTTGGTCAGTAGTGGTGTTTGGAGATTCGTTGTTGTCGAGATGTTTGGTTAGTCTTCCATTGCAATCTTTGTGATCCTCGTATGTTGTATGTTGTGTGCATCCATACTTGTGTAATTTTTTATTTTATTTTTATCTTGGCTTATATTTATCCTTGTTCCAAGGATATCCAGATAGGGCATTACATCATTAGTAAGCATTTGAAATCCTCTAATAAGGCACCTCCTAGAATGAATGTTGTAAATTCTCTCACAAGCTTTCTTTGAAAAGCTCATTGTAATCCTAATAGATTACCAAAATTCTTAACTAGATGTGTTCTCAAAAAGAATAATTGTAGCCTTTAATCAACCTTTTATCTACAATAAAAGGTAGTGGGTATATCACTTTCATTGTGGTTTTTATCTTTACACTAAAGGTTTCCAAATACAAAAATCCATGTGCCATTGATGTATGCTTTCATGTGTGAGTTTGTATGGATTTATTGTGTTGTTTTCATCAAATTATAAAACTGCTTAAGTAACTAGTTTTTAAGTTATTGAAAAATGTAGCTCAACTAATTGGTTTGAAAGTTTGTACTGATTCAACCCCCCAAGCCCCCTCAAAAGTGATTTGGGACAACACACAATATTTGATTTTAGTTTTTTTCCTTTTCTTTTCTTTCTAGATTTGGTTTATGTTTGACCTCTTTTTCTAAGATATTTATTCCTTTAAGTTGTCCTTTTTGAATTATTAGCTACATTATGGACATCATATTTTGTATGAGCATCTTGATTCTTTTGAAAATTAGGTTAGTTGTGTAATATGAAAAATGTCCATGTGAATGTAACAATTCTCACGAAGAATTTTTTTTGTACGATACATTTTTCACAATTTCATGGTCATGCAGGGTACTAAAAAATAATATTGGAAAATACATTTCTTCTACATATTTATCTTTAAATATTCCAATAGGGTATTGGTCTTGTGTAGACACAATTTCCACTCATTTTTCTTTCATTTTGTGTAGATTAATAGAGTTTGTATGTCCATGTACCAAAGTCTCACATGGTTCTTGATCTATGTCACTTTCAGAGTCAATTTCTATTCTGACAAGTTCATCATTTTCCTCAACTTCATTATTGGATTATAGAGTGTGTTTCCAATTTTGATTGAATTACACATGCTTCACTTTGTATAGTGTTATTATTGTCAATTATACATAGCGCCCTGCCGGGAAACCTCAAAGTCCAGCAAACAAAGGTGGGTTCAGTGTAGAGATGATGTTGCTAACTCGTCATAAAAAAAGGGCGAAGTTTTTCGATGGCGACATAGCGGGAAACCTCAAAGTCCAGCAAACAGAGGTGGGTCTCATGTAGAGATGATGTGGTGGTGTTAGCAGGTCAAAGTGGCAGCCGAGCAGTGAAAGTAGTGACAAAATGCTGATGTGGAATGTGATCGCCAAGATGTCGACACGTGGATAATTGTGTGGTAGGTGTTATGTCGCAATGCAGAGTTGCTCGCTTGATAACCATAGTGACATAGCACCCTTGCTGATGTGGCGATGAGTAGTATGATATGGCATGCTTCTTGAGGTACAGACATGGTGCCCAGGTGACAGAGTTTGATGACTGTGCAAGTCCAAACCAATGACATGATGACACATGGCGAGATGGTCAAACTAGGTTTGACTCGGATAGGAAAATGAGAGAGATGTGAAAAGGTATAAATTTTAAATATTTTATTTGTTCTCTTGAACGTGCAGTCATCAGATTTTTAATAAAAGTTTGAAATATTTGTATAGTCAAACTATATAAAGGGGGATAAATTTATGAATTTTTAAGTGCTATACAAAGCTATGGAATAGAGGCATGAATTTCAAACAAGCATAACTGGAGCATTTTGTAACCAAAATGAGCGCTCCAATATACCGTTGGAACCAGGATAACCTGAATTTTCTAAATTTGAGGTTTGTTCTTGCACAGGTGCTCACCAATTTGAGCTACAGGTCAATTTGTACAATCCAGGGCATTGAATTACACATGCTTCACTTTGTATAGTGTTATTATTGTCAATTATTGAAGAGCTTTCATAATAACATTTGGTCATACCATGCCCTATTGGAAGGCATTTTATATTCCAAACATCTTTTCAAATAAAGAAAAATTATTATTGTATTACTAGTTGAGAGAGACAAAGCTCTTTGAACAATATTAGTGTCAACATGGAGATTCACAATTGAACCAATTATTCATATTTGAGATCTTTTGTATACTAGTTCCTAAATTTGGATAAATGTGATTCATAATAAAATAATTCACTCTTCTAATTGTGTTAACATTTGTACATATTTGTAATGTACCCTTCGCTAGAGTTGTGTGTGTGTGCGCCCACACACACACACACACACACACACACACACACATATCATAATTAAACATAATATATCATATTAATATAACAATATAATATCTTACAAATGAATAAATAAATAATATTATTAGAGTATTTGTCCAATATAATTATGTAATTAAAATAACAATGAATAAATAAAATGTATCAATTCAACTCTTAAATTATACCATTGAATATATATCAAATATCATATTTGATTAATTAATATAAATAACTTGTATATCACACACACACACGCGCGCGCGCACACACACACATAAAATCATTGAAATATAAGAACATATTACATTTGTATCAAATCTTTTAATTAAGCCAATAGGCTTCGCCTATGGAGTGAAGACTCCAAAATAAATGCTTTGACTATCCTATGCACAGTTAGCTATCTCACACGGGAAAATTAGAATGACAACTGGAATGGAGTTAGTTGTGATCTGAAGATAGGCAAAGTTATAATGATTGATCTGTGCTCCTTCAATCCATCAAACACTTCCATCTACATGACCAACATGCTCTCCCAATCCATCGATGATCTCACCAAGATTCTCTACATCCATCTTCCTGCGCGGAACAAATCATCGACAAAATCCCCAATCCAATTGCATGTCCGCAAAAGCTTGACACGCTTGATCTCATCGACAAAATACTATCATGGATGGAGCTGATGATTTTCCCCTCTATGCCCCCATTCAGTGCACATATGCATGCCCAAAACATTGCAGTTCAAATTGCATAAAATGTGGAGAATAAATTTGCATCAACACTCAAACTATTTGTTAGTCTCCGCTGAAATCATACGAGTAGAAATATCTTATTCTTAAACTATGTTTTTTTTGGTTTTTCATATTAAAAACTTTACAACTTCTCTTTTAACTTTAAATGTGTATTTAAGTATTTAATCTTCCTGTCACTGAGTACAGACTAAGAGTAAAAGCTTCAAAATTTAATTTTTAAATTATAATTAAAAATATTTAATGTGCTATCTATCCAAAAATATATTTAATGTACTATAAATACTAGTAAAATGTATTATTTATCTATCAAAACTATAATTATTAACATTTAAAATATTGAATATATTAATAAATATGACATTAGAATAAATGTATTATATATATATATATATATATATATATATATATATATATATATATAATCAAATATAATAATTAAAGATATTTTTAGATTGAATAGAAAATATAGATTTTTTGTGAACATTTTTCTAATTTAAGTAATCTAATTTTTTTATATAGATTAATTAAAATAGAAAATATATTGATTTTTTGATTAAACGGTCTTAAATTATTGTTAAAATTAAATATATCATAACATATGAGAAAAATATTATCACAAATCATTATTTTTAGTAAGATGATTCTTAAGGTGAATCATGGAAGGTCAATATGTTTATGCATGGAGAGTTAAACAAATGGTATTTTAATGTAATGTTATTATTGTGGAAGACTTATTTACTAATTTATCTATGAGCAATAGTAAAATCTACGTAAAAGAGATTTTTTACTATATTTTAATTTAATTATTTTATTGTTGAGAAATTACAATTAAATTCAAATTATGTAATTAAAAATTATATATACTTAATCATTTAATTCAAAATTCTAATTATAAATACCACAATGCATATTTATATATTATATACTCTATGTATATACTTAATCATTTACTTAAAAAATTAACTATATATATATATATATATATATATATATATATATATATATATATATATATATATATATATATATATATATATATATATATATATATATATATATATATATATATATATATATATATATATGAAAATAGACATACATACACATTGTGTGTGTGTGTGTGTGTGTGTCTATTTTCAAAATTATTAGGTTAAAATATACCCATAACAACTTATATGTGACTTAGAAGCATCAACTATGTTGGTAGAAGATTACATCTATCAATATTTATATATCTTTTACAAGGATTTCAATTAGAATTTAAAAAGATCTTGTTCAAAGTTAGCCCTTTTGCACTCCCCAAATCTATCTCAAGTCCAAATTGTCACCGCAAAATAACTACATCTGATATGAAAATGATATAAATATGTAAGAAGATGTATATTTAAAATAACCTGAAAATGCTTTATAATGCTTTATGGGAATAAAATATTGATTTAAAATTGTCCTTCATGTGATGAGCTAGTGATAGGGAATGAATTTGTAACCATCAAATCTAAGAATAGCTAGGAACATCAATGAAATAAGTTCCACCAATTTATCTTTTCTATTAAAATAGCTAGGAAGTAGTTAGGAAATAGATTCATAACTCTAAAATTCAACCATAACATTTGTATTGTCGGTGTACTTTATAATTATAAAATTTAATTGGGATGCTAATGATTAATTTCCAAATGATTAGTTTCAAACTAATGAAAGGAAAGCATTTTGAATGATGATGAAAATATATATTCACGACAACTAATAGATTGCAGATATGTAGCACTTTGAACTTTATGTCTTTTCAAATTGGAGCAACTGGCGAAACATAATAAAATCACCAAACACAATGATGGAGTGATGATGAGGGGGTTTATGCTTTCATGCGATGGGGGCATATGATGCATAGTGGAAATTATCAACTACATAGCCAACTTTGTCATGGATACCCTGACTAAACAAACTGAGGGTTCTCAAACTGGGTGGGAACATGCTCCGTGGGATCATTTTGATAGGCATTACAACCCTAAGTAATCTGGAGGTACTGGAACTTGAAGACAAATGGATAACTAGATAATCTAGAGGTACAAAGCATCATCTCCTCATACCCTATGAAGATTGCTTTAGTGCTCTCAAATGAGCCAATACAAAAATATGCATTCCTTAAATTTCTAGAAAAGCAGACTTCACTATGTGCTTTGTAGTTGAGGATAGTGTAGGGGGAATATTTTGCACCATTTCAAGATTCTAACCTCATAGAAAATCTAGAAGTATTTGTGGATCATGGGGGCAGTGTTAGTTCATCCCTTCTTTGATAGGGAAGACAATATCGTAGAATTAACGCCCGAGTCCCAAGCCATGCTTGATTTTGGGGCCTCAACTCATCACAAACCTAATCTAAAAGTTATGATTTGTAAACCATCACAACTTCTTCAAACCAACATAGAATCCTATTCAGGCATGAGGAAAAATTTGGTGGTTCTTATATGAGCCAACTCATAGTGGAAGGCTTTAGACTCGCAATACTTAGTAAGGAAAACAAAAACCATGATTGTAAAACCACTTTTGTAACATAAAAATATATCTATTAACCAACTATTTGGTAGTGTATGAAATTGGTTTCAGTGTCAAGTAGGCTTTTTTCTTTGTACAATGTACATACACAACTTTTATTACATCGAAATAAAAGTTTGATCAATGTTTATGTTATACAAAAATGCATGTTGATCAATTACAAGTGATGGATGCTTGTATGCAGAGGTAGAGTGTCATGGTAGGGATGATGTGCGTCAAATACCAACATAAGAAATAATTGGAATGTCTGTGGTTATTATACCAAGTAATGCCTGAGGTATCAAGGATGAATCCAACAACTTCCTTGTTTTGGCTTGTGACCCACTTGTTACTTTCATTGGCCAGCTCTGTAAGATATTGTTAAAGCTTCTCTCTAATTTTTTTATTTTGTGGCATTAATCTCACCAAGGTTGAGAGGGAACATGAGAAATATGACTCACCATGAATTGGGGCTTGCGAAGAAATTTGAAATTTCATACTGTCTAAATTTAGTAAAACTTCCTAAATAAATGCCTTTTTTCTAGCCATCCAAAACTTATCATCAAAATTACTACCAAATCTTTAAAAAATGTACTTAATGGTTTAAAACAATATTGTAAATTAATTCCAAAAAATATATAAGAATATGTCAAAACAAAATATTGGAAAAACATTTAAACATAACCAATGTTGAATCGCCAATTATGATTTAATGGGGAAGAAAGAAAGAGTGGGGCGGTGCGTGTGGAGGATCATTCCTTGTGAAAGTGGGTAAGGAAAATGAAAGCTATGTTTTAGGGCCATGCATTTATTTCTCTTCTTATTTTTTGATGGTTGAAACTTGTTGTGATGGAAGTCATTATCTAATTGAGATATGTGTGAAATCATGCACACTTTGAGAATTCTTTATAGAATACTAAAGTAACACGGGAAGGTCCCATTTAAAGAACATAAAATACACTACAAATGTCATTGTACTATAGTTTGCATTCAAATAATTAGTGATGCTTGACTTGTCAACAACGTAATTGTACTGTAGTTTTCAATTGAATAATAAGGGACGCTTGACCTGTCAACACCGTAAGTTTGCAGAGTAACAGAATAAATAAATAGGCCAGAGAGTTTTTTTGTATATTTTTCTACCTAAATAGAAGTTTAAAGACAATTCCCAAAATTTCTACATTTTGAGGTATTCAATTCATATCTATATTCATTGCTTTATTTCATCAAACTTTTCCACAATTAAGTTTCTTTGCGACTTATTTATTTTATGTACTCTTCGCTATGCACTTTAAGTGTTTCTTTCATTTTTTCTAATTGATTATAATTCCATCCACAATGGATAGTGGCTAAAGAAATCCTCTTCATAACATATATTTTGTCTTCCAAGTTTTTCGTAGTTCAAAATTTTCTGCTTGTCTTCAATGATGGTATAGATACAACATTGGATTAGAAGTTCTACATTGCCTTTCAAAGTCATCTACATTCTCAGGTTTTTATTTAATTTTATTTTAATGTTCTCTGTGTCTTATAGTTTCTATGAGTTGCAAGTTTATAGTTGTGTAAAAGTTTATTTATTCTCAAGAAAAAGTCAAATTTTTACATCACTACAACAAGAAGAAGTTCCAGATGTCCTTATTGCAACACTTTCCCCTTTTCCTTTGAATTTTAGCTTTTAGATATTTAATGCCATATGAAACAAGAGGTCTAGAAATAAACTATGTCACCAAGAACATTGTATTGTCAAATTTGGTACACTTACTTTTACTCACATACAATGATTCTATCAAACATTATGCATGCTTCTAATGACATTTTACAATGATAATGATAAACTATGATTCAAGTTCAAAAATACCTTTGTTGTTAAGCACTTTTGGACCACCATAGCCATTATTGTTTCATGATCAAAAATCCTATAAATCATAAGAAAATTATGCTTAACCCTTTACTGATGTATGCAATTTCATACGATAATATTAATAAAATATTCTATTGGCTTTTCCCTTGAACCTTGGGTGCTAATATAATTAGCCGACATGCTTTCCTTTTTGAGTTCACTCCAACCAAAATTTGTCTCGCATCGGCTGAAATTTGCTTGGAAATAAATTTGAGACCATATATTTGATTTTTTGAGCATATCTTTTTACAATCATAAAAGGCATATTTGATTTTCTAATCCTACAATCATGAAAGGCAGAGAAAATCTTAGAGAAATCTTATCGCAGATTGTGGCCATTGACAACCTGTCCAACACACCATTCAATCAACTCATCCACTCTAGCAGCACTTGGAATCGGGTTCCATTAAATCCACTCTACTAGGAACCAAGCAAGATATACCAGAAATAACAAGTGTGAAAAATGGTGATCCTCGATGCCCTAGGAAGATCCTTCACGTCTGCAATAAAGGCATCTTGTGTGGCTTCATAAGCCCCTTTTTACAGCCACATGATGTACATGCCCAAGTCCACTATCACATCACCCTCAAATGAAGAACTTACAATGCTTTGTTCGAACTCCTCACGTTGAGGACAAACATGATTGCTAGAGCACATGTAGGCATTTGTAATTATACAAGTAAATTTTTTTCCCTCTTCCCTTGAGTTTATTTCTTGAATGAATTTGTCAATAACATAAGGCCCCATGCCCTTTTCCATCGCTTCCACTATATTTTTAACACCTTCCATAACTGGGAATTCAAAGGGAACATATATCATTATTTATTGTTATTGTTATTAGAGAAGGAATTTGGAGTGATATCTTTGAGTACATAGTTATGATTGCTATCAAGATTGAGAAAAGTGATGAGGAATTTGTGGGAGACAAGCTTCTAGGTGAGTTTGTGAAGAAATATATTACCAACCCTAAAAGTCAATTTCAAAAACTTTAAAATTTTCGCTCGGCACTCACTATTGTTGAGTGCTAGATTTACTCAACGCCTTAATAAACTGAGTGGTAGGAGAGTGCTGAATGAGCTCAGTAGGTGAAGGGCAACTTGTCACCAATAGATGCTGAGTGAGCTCAATAGTGTGGATGCCAAGTGAATTCAATAGCCACAGGAGGGTGGAGCTCGATAGAAGAACGTACCGAGTGAACTCGGTAGACACTACAGAAAATGGCTTCTACCAAAGACAATACCGAGTGACAGAACTATAACATAAACTTTTCCACCATTAAAAGCATAGATCCAAAACTTGAAACTTCCAAAAAAACTTCTCAAATGCAATGAATAGAAGAAGAACAATGTATTCTACTATGCCTCCTTGTTTTCTATTCAACTTTGATTAAACCATTACAAAAAATCTGGGTGCATTTGGCTTCAACTAGAAAAACCCTAAAACAACCCTAAAACTTTACACAACTTCAAACTTCAAAACTTTAAACTTGTAGCTCTAATGGTTGCATACAATAATGCCTGGAGCAATCACTGCTTCACAGGTCGAATCAAACAAACAATAAACTTATAGAATGACCAAAGAAGAAACACGTACATCTGTAAGCACGAAATGAATTTCCTTCTGTCTTTGCACTCTTACAACTGGATCTGTTGATCACTTCTCTTCTCTCTGCAACTTCTAATCTCTTCAACTTTAATTGCTTCTATTGTCGAATGGAATAGAACGTTCCTTTTTGTCTTGCTACCAAAATCATTTCCTCCCTCTTTTCAGATTTCAAAACTCACCTACCACATTCATTGTTTATGACTATTGTGTAGGTTGTCAGGGATGGTAGGTGGGCATTTGGCTTTAAGGGAAAATGAACTTTTATATTTAATATTCCAACACTCCTCCTTTTTCTCGAGCCAAACAAACAAGGATCATTACTGATCCACATCAACTACACCAAGACACTCTCTTAGGTGTAAAAAAGTTCCTATGCCTAATGGCTTTGTGAAAATGTCTGCTAGCTGTTGCTTAGACTTACAAAATTCCATTTTGATATCTCCATTCTCCACCAACTCTCTGATGAATTGATATCTGATCTCTATATGTTTGCTTCTCCCATGGAAGATTGGATTCTTGGACAATGCAATAGATGAGATGTTGTCACAATAAATTGTGGTTCCATCCTCTTGCCTTTCATTCAAATCTATCAAGATCCTTCTTAACCAGATAGCTTGACATGCTACTGCATTTGTTGCTATATACTCAACCTTTGCTGTAGATTGAGCAACAATAGGTTGCTTCTTGGATGCCCATGAAATTGCACCCGATCCCATATGGAACATGTATTTGGAAGTGCTCTTTGTATCATCTATACTTCTAGCCCAATCACTATCCGTGTAACCAACCAACTTGAAATCTTTATTTGTAGTATACAAAATTCCAAATCCCTTGGTAGCTTTCACATACCTTAGGATCCTCTTTCCTGCTTGCCAATGGGAATCCTTTGGTGTTTTCATAAATTTGGAAATCAAACTTACTACATGCATTAGGCCTGGTCAAGTTGTAGTCAAATACATCAAACTTCCAACCATACTCTTGTATAGTGTTGGATCCACTCTCTTGCTAGAGTCTTCCTTGCTCAACTTCAGACCTACTGTTGTTGGTTTTGGGGCTGCCTCACTATTCTGCACTTTGAATCTCTCCAAGATCTATCTTGCATATTTTTCTTCAGAGATGAAGATGCTATTTTGCATTTGTTTTACTTCTATGCCTAGAAAGTATTTCAAGAGACCTAGCTCTATCATTTCAAACTCATTTTCCATGGCCTCTTTGAACTCACCAATTAGAGCCTTGTTATTACTAGTAAAAATCAAATCATCTACATACAAGACAACAATCAACACATTTCCATTAGCTACCTTGATGTAGAGAGTTGGCTCACCATTGCTTTTGCTAAAGCCATTCCTCATCAAATATGAGTCAATCCTACTATACCAAGCCTGTGGAGCTTGCTTGAGCCCATAAAGAGCTCTCTTCAATCTATATACTTTGCGTCCTTTACCTAAAACTTCATAACCAGGTGGCTCCTCCACATATACTTCTTCCTTCAATACACCATTTAGGAAGGCGAACTTCACATCCATTTGATATACCTTCCATTTGTGCTGAGCTGCAATTGTTATAAAAACACACATAGTTTCCATTCTTGCAACCGGGGCATATGTCTCATCATAATCTCTGCCATACTGCTATTTGTAGCCCTTGACTACCACCCTTGCCTTATGCCTATCAATCTTGCCTTCAACATTGCATTTGGTCTTGTAGACCTGTTTCAATCCAATCACTTGTCTTTTGGGAGGCAATTCAGTTAGCTCCCATGTCTCATTTCTTTCTATAGCATCTATCTCCTCATCCATGGATTTACACCATTTCTTCTCCTTAATAGCTTCTTCAAAATATATTGGATCACTATGAGAAAATAATGCAAAATTAACACTCATCATAATCTTCATACCTTTCATATTGATATATCTCCCTAAGACTTTTGGTCTTTCTTGGTAACAGGGAGGAGAGTGTGGGATTATAATCTTCACTGCTACTACTTTGCCGACCAGCTTGGTCTTCACTGTTACTTGGCACTAACACTCGGTCATGCTTAGAGGAGCTCAACAATGACTGAGGCTGCTTGCCTTTTCTTCTATCTACTCCTTCTTGTTGTTCATCAGCATCTTCTTCATTCATAATTGGTACTTTACTTGAGGTGCTCAGTGATTCATCAGTCGGTCCATACCATGACTGAATTTCAAGAAATTCCACATCTCTTGAGAGAATCATCTTGTTTTTCAATGGGTCATACAATATGTATGCTTTTCATTCTGAGCTGTACCTTGTGAAGATACACTTCACACCTTTGTCATCTAATTTTTTCCTTTGTTTTTTAGGAACATGTGCATAGGCAACACATCCAAACACCCTTAAGTGTTCAACTGTCCATCTTCCTTGTGACCATGCTTCCATTGGAATTCTATCATGAACTATCTTTGTAAGACACCTATTAATTAAGTAAGCTGCTGTTGCCACAACCTCTCCCCAAAATTCAGTTGGGAGACCTTTCTCTTTCATCATGCTCCTTGCCATTTCAACAATGGTCTTGTTCTTTCTTTCAACCATTCCATTGTGCTATGGTGTATAGCTGGCTGTGAGCTCTTTCTTTATGCCATGTTTCTTACAAAAATTTACAAAAGAATTGGAGGTATACTCCCCTTCTCTATATGATCTTAGGACCTTGATATAGTGTCCACATTCTCTTTCAGCCTGGGCTTTAAATTTTACAAATTTATCAAATGCTTAAGATTTATTCTTTAAGAAATACACGCATGTCCGACAACTGAAATCATCAATAAATGTTATAAAATATGTACTCCCCCCCAACGGAAGTAACTTGCATAGGAATGTTAGTATGCACTAACTCTAATAGATATCTAGCCCTCCTAGAATTTCTAGAATTAAAGGAAAGCCTATGTTGCTTACCCAAAATACAAGCCTCACACTTGTTATATGAATTTTCTATTCGTGGCAAACCTTCTACCATTCTTTTATTTGACAACAAATTTAAACCAACATAGCCAAGACGACCATACCTAAGGTGCCATAGCCATGAGGGGTATTCAATCACACTCCTTAGAGCTGATTATGTGGGAGGTGTAGCACTAACTTGAGATGAGAAACATGTCTCTATCCTCAAGGAAAAAATTCTGTTATTTGTCATTTGAATTGCTGCAAGTAAGTTTTTGCTCCCATCCTTTTCATGAATGATACACCTGTCATTCTCCATCAGCACTTTGTATCCATTTTGAATGAGCTAACCAATGCTCATAAAATTGTGCTTCATACCAGGGGCAAAATACACATTTTGTATTTCCTTCTTCTCACCTTTCTTGGTGCAGACCATAATAGATCCTTTGCCCACTACTGGTAGGGTTCCATTGTTACCCATTTTAATCTCAAATTTGAAACTCTTGTCAATGAATGAAAATAAGGTTTTATTACCACTCATGTGGTTTCTACATCCACTGTCAAAGTACCAAAACTTAGGGCTTCCTTCTTCATCAACATTACACATGATGAAGGCAATGGCATTACTTCCACTTCCCATGTTTACATCAACCACATTTTCTTGTCCTGACCGATCATTTTGCTTCTTCCAGCATTCACTTGCATAATGCCCATATTTATGATAGTAGTAGCATTCTACATTAATACTATTTGATTTGTAGTTTTTCTTACCTTCTCTTGAAGTATTTTGTGGGCTACTTACTCCATCTGCTCTTCCTGAGCTTTCTGCTGCAGCATTTCTTTGTCCTCCATTACCTCGGCCTTTGACTTTGGAGTTTCTGCTTGAGCCATTTCTTCCTCTCCCCCTTCCTCTTGGATTTGATTGAGCCTTGAATGCTTTCTCTTGGGAAGAAGAAGATGTAGATCTGTTGATCCTATGCTCATGGGTTTGAAGAGTACCCATCAACTCATCCATTGTCAAAACAGTGAGGTCTTTTGCCTCTTCTATGGTCATGACCAAATTGTCATATTTATGAGGTAAACTCCTCAATATCTTTTCCACTATCCTCTGCTCTTGATGGTCTTCTCCATTTGACTTCAGTTGATTAATCACATTGAAGGTCCTTGAACTAAAATATGCAACTGATTCATTTGTCTTCATTTGAAGGTTCTCAAACTCCCTCCTTATATTCTGTAGCTTTACTGTACGGACTTTATCAGTCCCCTTGAAGTTCATCTCAAAGATATCCCATGCTTCCTTTGCATAATTTTTTTCTGCAATCTTGGGAAATACTTTCTCTGTCATTACTGCTTCAATAAGACTTAATGCCTTAGCATCCTTCCTCCTTGACTCTTTCAAATGAGGCTTTTGATTATTGGTAAGAGTAGCATACTAAGCTGGGTCTATCACATCATTGAACCCATTAATCAGAAACTCCCATAAATCATTTGCAACCATTATGGTCTTCATCTTCTTTGCCCATGTATCATAATTTTGTCCATTGAAGGCTGGTGGTTGCTGCCATATCTTTCCTACATCTCCTGCCATGATAAATATCCCAGGAAAAATTGCCCTAACTCACTTTGGATGTCGGGCCTCAAAGCTTTGATACCATGTGAAGAAATATATTACCAAAACTAAAAATCAATTTCACAAACTTTAAAATTTTCGCTCGGCACTCAGTATTATCGAGTGCCAGATTTACTCGGCACCTTAATAAATTGAGTGGCAGGAGATTGCCGAGTGAGCTCGTTAGGTGAAGGGCAATTCAACACCAATGGATGTCGAGTGAACTCGGTAGTGTGGATGCCGAGTGAACTCGGTAGCCACAAGAGGATGGAGCTCAGTAGAAGAAGGTACCGAGTGAACTCGGTAGCCACTGCAAAAAATGGCTTCTACCAAAGACAATACCGAGTGACAGAACTATAACGTGAACTTTTCCACCATTAAAACTAGAGAGCCAAAACTTGAAACTGTTGAGATAATGGGTGTTGCACACATTGCATAGTATTGTTATATTTTATTATTTTATTTTATTATGTAATGTTACATCTAGTTGGATGTGCAACATGTAAAGACTCTCATGAAATATTCTTGATGAGTTGTATTGTAACATTTTGAAAATATTTCATGTAATTATTTAATATTGGAGAAAAGAATTAAATGCCCAATATTAAATGTGGGGTCAGTGGGTTAGGTAGCACATTTTTTTAGTACATGGTTTATGTAATACCACTTGGTGGTTTTATGAGACTTGCTACTATATAAGCAACCAGAAGGGTAGTTGTTGTAGAGAGTAAGAGTGAGAAGGGCAAGAATCAAGCGGGACAAGGCTTGACAGGTTAGCCAAGGGAGTATTTGTTAAGGTTGAAAGCATGGCATGTGATGTGTGGATTCATGTTTGTTCACATAGTTTTCTTGGTTATGGCTATGGCCATGAAGGTTTCCATGGTTGTATTGCAATAGTATTTTTTGCTGAATAATACATGGTGATGGATGCTTTTGGAGGCTAAGTTTTTTCGTATATCTTGTGTCACAATTTTGTGGGTATGTTGTCTATTCTCTTGCATGTGGATTTTAATTCTGTGTTTATTTTAGATTTATGATGGGTTATGTGGAAATAGTTATATTATTTCTTACCAAGTTTCCTTACAAGTGGTATTAGAGCTATGGTTTTATTATTGTAACCCTAGATTGAATCCATGGGAATGCATGAGAGGATAAAAGGAAAGTGCAAGATATACGAATGATTTATTGCAGATCTGAGGGTTTTGAATTTGCTGTTATGATGGGATGTTAAAATATTTTGGGCATGTGAAATTGTTGGACAAAAGAGTTTTTCGGATGTTTCATTTAAAATGAGGGTTTTGGGGGATAGCATGCAAAAATGACCTCCTGGGTAAAACACACCTCACCATTAGATCCGGGTCGACATTTCCATAAATTTTGATATTTTGTTAGGTTTTAAGAGCCCTAAAGTTAGATGTTGTTTATTTTGAGCACGAATTAGGGCATAACTTGGGCATACAGAGTCAGATTTTGGACTTTGAGTAGTCAACAGAAAGCTCTTGGAGAGCTCTACAAATTGGTTTAGATTTGGTGCAGGTTTGGCATGATTTATTTATTGATATATTTATCTGAACAATTTATGGTTTATTTTGACTATGGTAACATTATGAGTTTATGGTATTGGAGATTTAAGATTTGATGTCATTGTATACTCAGTTTATATTTTAGATTGGTTTCATGATGATATGGTTATCAGTGGTTGGTTTGGATATGTATGATGACTTGTTGGATCTACAAGTTGTGTAGTGTTGTAAGCGGTCTATACTTACAGGTTGCATTTATGGCTTGGTTATTGGTTGTCTTTACCCATTGATTTTTCATTATTGATGCATATTCAGATTGGTGGCTTGGATATGGATTGTCTATGCCCTAAGTCACATGATTTGTTGATTTATCTTCATGTAGAAGGGATGAGATGTTGTTACCAAGTACAGTCATGGTGGAGGATTGTGGTTGACTATTTTATGCTAACAAATTGGACATATTAAGAGCCAGATGCTTGGTTCATGGATGTAATCATGGTGTCATGGATTTTTTGGCATGACATGATTGGCTATACAGGTAGATCCTTGATGTTCATTAGCTTAGAATTTTTGATTCAGTTATGGTGGTATATCTTCTTGGTTGAGGATCATGGTTATTTGGTTTCTTTTTGAGGAGCTCATAATATGCACTTTGAGTTCTTTGATGGTTTGATGCCTTGGTTGATTCTCATGGTTAGAGGATGGGTTTTTCATCATTGTGTCATGGATAGCTTGGATACACGGTTTAGTGAGAGCTTGTGACAGTGATGGGGTGACAGTGCAGGATTAGTTCCTAGTTTGGTTTGGATCTTCATGTAGGAGATGGATTTTTATGATGCCATGGGTGACTTGGTACCACAGTTGAGTGGGAGTTTTTTTTTGGCATTGATAGATTTATTGAGATTTTGCAGATGTTGGAGGTTTTTCTTAGATCCTATTGCTACAGAAGCATCTTTGACATTTGCATGGTGCACTTGTTATCTTCATGGTGTGTGGAGATGGTTCTTCATGGTATGTGGAGATGGTTTTTTTTATTCATGGTCTGTGGAGATGGTTGCATCTTGAGGACTCACAGGGTTCTTAGCAAAGGTGTGGTTTATGCTTTTATTTGGCATGTTATCCTTGGTGTGAGGATGGTTTCATTATTATGTCATGGTATACTCTTGATACACATTTAGAGTTGTGACATGTTATGGTATGTTCATGTGGAGCATGTTATCTCTTTGGTTGAGATGGTTTAGATCATGTTATCATGCTTATGTTCCTGAGGCCATGGTTGAAACTTTGACATTGATCTTGGTTTAGTTTCTTGGTATTGAGTACACTACTCATAAGCTGGATACTTCATGATATTGCTATGTTGCATTTGGATTTGGCATGGATTGATTGGTTACAGGTGCTCGTGGATACTTAGAGATAGTGGTGATGCTAATTTCTCTTGGATTAGAGAAGTATTTGTTGGGATGGTTTCCAAGGAAGTCCGAGGGGCAGTCACCTAATATGGACTTGAGAGGAGATTGTTCTTAGATGAGTCTTGGTTGGAGACTTGGGTATCTTGATGAGCATTCTCATTCCCCACTCTTGGTCTACTTGGCGGTTTGCTACTTGAGAGGTATAGCCCATTGTTTCTCTCAGTTGCATTATATTTATGCTTGTCTTTCATGGATATGGATCTTGATCTATGGTACATGAGTTAGTTCTAGAGAGTTCATTTGAGAGATGGTTTAACATTGGTTATCTCCATTTGCATATGTTGTTATGCTATTTGAGTTTGGGAGATGGTTTTATATTGGGCATATTCCTTGGATTAGGAATGGTTTATGAGTTTGATATTCTTGTGAGAGGCTTACATCCATGATTAGTTATATGGTATGGTTTGGGTGTTATTGAGGCTTCTTGTTGGGGTTTTATGGAGGAGATCATACCTGCACAATTTACATCTAGAGGTGTGTGTAGAAGGACATGATACAGGTTATGATTTGCATGGTTGCTCTAGTCTTGGTTATCTTCCTGGATGTTCGGTTTCACTTACATTGGTTTTGAGATTGGTTAGAGATTATGATCACTGGTTTGTGTTCATGTATGTCATGTGAGAGATGACATAGTTATTCCTTTATCTCTTTCGTCTGTTGGTTGTGGAGAATTTGTGAGACTATTGGAGACTTGTTACAAGAGTTGTTTTTGCAGGATATCAGTTTATGTATTGCAGATGTCCTTGATGCTACATGGATTCACTTCTTTGAGATGTGTTGAGTGAATTGGTTATAGATTTGACGTTATCTTTTGCAATGGGAGCTTCTTGGTATATATGTGGTAGGTATTGCTCTTGAGGCTTGTGATTGCAGGTTGTAGATTGGATATGTTGATGATGTGAGATTCACTTGGTATATACCTTTGAGGTATGGATAGTTGGATGGGTTTGGGCACTTGCTGTGGGTGCTATTTCAGCTATGGATATTTTGACAACTACGGATACATGTGATTACCTTTGGATCAAGTTTTTTGTGCTTGGAATTTCAGTTGGTATAGGATTTTATGATCTTCTGATGCGACAGGTTGGGTGGTTTTTATCTTTGGATGGCTTCTATGTATGTCCAGTGGCAGTGGCATAATAGGAGGTGAGATCATTCATGTTCGAAATGCTGGATACTTTGATTTTGTTGCGGGTACCAGGATGGAGCACTTGGTGTATTTTTGATCCATGATGGTGGATGTGCTGGGAGGGATTTTTCCCTTGTTCATTTGTGTGGCTACAGATTGACCCTATGCAATGTATAAAACAAGTGGGAGATTGTTGAGATAATGGGTGTTGCACACATTGCATAATATTGTTATATTTTATTATTTTATTTTATTATGTAATGTTGCATCTAGGTGGACGTGCAACATGTAAAGATTCTCATGAAATATTCTTGATGAGTTGTATTGTAACATTGTGAAAATATTTCATGTAATTATTTAATATTGGGGAAAAGAATTAAATGCCCAATATTAAATGTGGGGTCAATGGGTTAGGTAGCACATGGTTTTAGTACATGGTTTATGTCATACCTCTTGGTGGTTTTGTGGGACTTGCTACTATATAAGCAACCACAAGGGTAGTTGTTGTAGAGAGTAAGAGTGAGAAGGGCAAGAGTTGATCGGGACAAGGCTTGACAGGTTAGCCAAGGGAGCATTTGTGAAGGTTGAAAGCATGGCATGGGATGTGTGGATTCATGTTTGTTCACATAGTTTGCTCGGTTGTGGCTATGGCCACGAAGGCTTCCATGATTGTATTGCAATAGTATTTTTTGCTGAATAATACATGGTGATGGATGTTTTTGGAGGCTGGATTTTTCCCTCAATGAGGGTTTCCCAGGGTATATCTTGTGTCATAATTTTGTGGGTATGTTGTCTATTCTCTTGCATGTGAATTTTAATTCTATGTTTATTTCAAATTTATTATGGGTTATGTGGAAACAATTATATTATTTCTTGCCAAGTTTCCTTACATAAACTTCCAAACAAACTTCTCAAATGCAATGAATAGAAGAAGAACAATGTATTCTAGTATGCCTCCTTGTTTTCTATTCAACTTTGATTAAACCATTACACAAAATTTGGGTGCATTCAGCTTCAACTAGAAAAACCCTATGACCATGAACACCCAAATCCATGGGGTTCTTAGAATAATTTTTATCTGTCACTGTCTGGTGGTGTACATAAGAATCCCCATACCTTTGTGCTGTAGACACACCTTGAATAATGTGATGAGCAAGATCTGTAGCATGGTCATCGTGAGTTGAAACTGTAGGAGCTTGTGGAAACAAGTCAAACTCACCTCCAATACCATTATTTGCCACTAGTCTATCAGCAAGAGAATTAAAGTTTCCACCTTCAAGAGACGTTTGGCTATGGAGAGAAACTTTACCCAACATATTATTTGTGATGCAGTGTCTCTTGTTTGCAGATGTTCCTTTGACCATGTAGTCATGTTGGGGAGATATAATGTTAGTGCAGGCTTCATGTGAGCCCCAAGAAACTTCAAACCTATGTGGATTTAAGAAACCATGCTCTGGAGTGGCCCCCCTCACTTGTTCAGTATTCATCAAACGCTGATGATGGATTGCAAATGCTTGGACGGTGCCATCATAGTATTCATCATGTTGGAATGGATCGTACCTGACATTTTCAATACTATTAACTATTGCTTGCGTGAATTCTACCTCTTTTTTACTACTTGGATCACAAGAAAATCTTCTACCAAGCTCATACGATGGAGGAACTTCATTTGTCATCCCATGATAGGTATCTTGTGCCATAGCAAAGTGTTTACTGGGTGTAACAGAACCAACTTGTCCCATTTGCTGTGTTGACCTGTCTGTCAAGGATGTTTGTGACAAATCCCCCAAATTGTTATTATTGCCTACTTGACCCGCATTTTGACTATTCACAACAGGCAAGGGTAGATTTATATCAGAACAATCTCCCTCCTATCTTCTTATAGCAACATCACTACTAAAAAATTGTCCCAACTGCCCAACATGATCAAAGACTCCTTCTTTCGTGTTCTGTCTGTTGGGTTGATGGTAGAGTATGAGAAGAAGGTTCTAAATCAATGCTAACACTAGGAAATGGAGTTAAAACAGAGGTAGGAGTGGAAATTACAGGCTGAGACTGAGACTGTGAATTTAATGAAGAATTATTCTCATTAAATAAAGGCATAGGAATAAAATCTTCGACTACTCTTTCCTGTGGCGCTGATTGAAGAGCCAAAAACTTTGTCTCATTAAATACCACATCTCGACTCCGTACAATCTTCTTTGCAACAAGATCCCATAATCAAAATCCATACTGATCTTCACCATAGCCCATGAAGATACATTATTGTGAGAATCTAGCTTGCTCCTTTTTTCTTAGGAACATGAACAAATGCTTGACACCCGTACACTCGAAGATGTGAATAGGAAATTCTTCTACCCAGCCATTCCTCCTCCGAAATTCCAAAGTCCAAACGAGATGAGGGACTTCGATTAATCAAGTATACTACTATATTGCAAGCCTCCACTCAAAATTATTTGCCTAAACCAGCATTAGATTGCATACATTGAACTTTCTCAAGTATAGTTCAATTTAATCTTTCCACTGCCCCATTTTCTTGAGGGGTGAATGGCACAACTTTCACCCATCGAATACCATGATCTGCACAAAAGTTATCAAACTCCAAGGAACAAAATTCACCTCCATTATCTGATTTTAAACATTTAATTTTGTGCCCGCTCTAATTTTCAACAAGAGCTTTAAAAATTTTGAATTTGGAAAAAACTTCAGACTTTCTAGACATCATATAAACCCAAACCTTTCTAGTACAATCATCAAGAAAGGAAACAAAGAAATTTGCGCCTCCATGAGAGGTTACCTTTGTTGGATCGAAGACATCTGAGTGCACAAACTCCAATGGTGTTGTCTTCTTATCATGACCATGCTTCAAAAAATTGACACGCTTTTGTTTTCCATGAAGACAATGTTCACAGAATTCTAAATCTGTTGATTGGAGACCCAGAAGTTGCTCTCTATTAAGCATAACCTCTAACCCCTTCTTGCTCATGTGGCCTAATATTTGATGCCAAATTATGACATCACTGTCCGCAATAGTCATCGTAGCTCCTACCTCATCATTAGTTTCTACAACATATAGATTGCCAGCTTTATCCCCTTTGGCAATAACCATGGAACCCTTGGTAATTTTCCATGTGTCCGTGAGGAGTGTAAGAAAACCTTGAGCATATAACTGACTGATGAAAATCAAATTTCTTTTTAATTTGGGAACATGCCTAACATCTTGAAGTAATAATTGAGCACCCCCTTTGATTGATAACAAAATATCACCCTTTCCTACGATTTCACAACGCTTGTTATCACCCAAAAAAAATTCCCAAATTTACCTTCCTTGTAGTTTGTGAAGACTTTGTTGCAAGAAGATGCATGAAATGAAGCCCCGGAGTCAATTACCCATGAATTCGAAGTTGTGTCACTTGTCGTAAGAACCAAAACACCATCACTGGGATCATTAATGATGTTTGCTCTGCTGTCAAATTTTTTTTCTTGAGTTCTTTTATATTTTTTGCAAACCTTTTTAACATGACCAGCCTTTCCACAAAACCAACAACCGTTTTGTCTACCTCGGGATTGCAACCTTCTAGCTTATTGTGACCTTCGGTTGTTGTTATTATTTCTGCCTCTATGTTGAGTTCTTCCTCTATTTTTTGTACTAACCATCGTTAGCACATCACCGGATGAAGACTCTTTATTAGTTCTCCTCATGTCTTCACTAAGCAATGTAGAGGCTACCTCATCATAGACCAGCTTGTTTTTGCCGGTTACAGAAGTGCTAATTGCTGTGACCACACCATCCCAACTATCCGATAAAGAACATAATAAGATGATTGCCTTATTTTTGTCATCTTGAGGCATACCGATGGATTGTGCTTGACATAAAAGAGTATTCAACTCATTTATGTGATTCGACATCGCTGTACCGTCCTTCATCTTTAACTTGTAAAGCTTCTTCATGATAAAATTTTTATTTGCAGTAGAAGCCGTCTAATACATACTATGAAATTTGTCCCATATGTCTTTTGTTGATGTTTCATTGTTCACATTGAACAACACATTTGTAGATAGCGAAAGAAAAATCTCTGCCATTGCCTTCTCATCAGTTTTAGTCCAGTCTTCATCTGACATAGTGGTACACTTCTTTGCTTTGCCTTCAATTGCTATTGCAAGATCATGCTTGATCAAAAGTGATCGCATCTGTACCTTCCACAAACTGAAATTCTTTCTCAAGAATTTTTGCACTCTTGTTTCCTCCATGACTTCAGAATTTGGTCACCGAAATCGATTATGGCTCTGATACCAATTGTAAATATACTAAGAATGCGAAAGAAAATATAGAACAACAAAACACATAAACACAGTAGTTTATCTTGGTTCACCATAAATCATGGCTACGTCCACACTGAGAGTAGAGGAATTATGTTAATGAGAAAACCAATTCAGTTTACAATACATGCCATCAACATTTATAGATCACAAATGATCAGCTGAAGAGACAAAATATAATGGAGGGAAAAACACATGTTTCTGTTGGCCTTCACAATTCAACAATTTAGAAGGTGAACTCATGAAACGTATCTGTTTAATATGAGGCAAATAGATTGCAAGCAAGAAGCAATGGTACACAATTGATGAATTCAAAATATGAGCAATATTGTAGACAATGTTGTATACATCATACAATTGAACAAAAAGAGAGTTCAAATCTAACAGGTTAGGGGTGCACAACCTCAAGCTCCAAATTTCTAATTCTTCATGTAGCTCTATGTCCATTAGTGCTCATTACGAACGAGAGGGAAAACAATATTAACTTCGTACCAGAGTCAAGATATATACAATTACTTGTCTAAAAGATGGTCATTGTGACAGTATATAAAGCAAAGACATTTGAAGAGTATTTGCAAATTTTGGCTTGTCTTTGAATTTACAAGCTTCTTAAATCGATTTGCTCCTGCACCAGTAAAAAGGATTGTAGTAAGGCATTGATTTATACATGACTATAATTATCAAATTCAGCTATACTAAGTTGTATCGATTCTAAAATTTTGTGAAAGTAATGTGGACTAGAAAGAAGAAGAACAATTTGAACAACAAATGGCATGTATTAAAAAACAGATATCATCTAGCATGAACATGTTTGTAAAACTTACTATAGAAATTGGGTATCTTAGCAGTTTTCTGTGTGTGTAATAGAGTAGTAAAATTAGTCAGCGGATGCACATGAGATTCAGTTTTCAACAAGTCCTTATATATTTGATAATTTTGATGTTTGCAATAGTAATGACTTAAAAGTTTAATAAGAGGAAATCTAGTATTTCAATAGTAATGAATTACAGTTTAATGAGAGGAAATCTAGTAGCAAACAAGTCATCTACTTTCAGGTTTCAAGAGTTTATTGCCTCTCAGGTGGGATTCAGTTTCTCAGGTGGACTTCAATTTGATATTAATAGTATCAAGATGATAGTGATTTGAATGACTGCTTATGATTATTGATGACCATAATCATCTTGAATTTCACTTTTGGCACATTAGCATTTGACTTCTATAAATAACAAAGATCTTCCTAGTCTAGAAATTTATCGGTTCGAAATATTTGTTTGACGAATCAAACCATCACCTGAGGTAAGTATGAAACCCTCAACCTATCAACGATTAATTGTTGGAAATTAATGTCAAGAGCCAACTATTTGTCCTCGAGCCCCATGCCCATCTAACCTGTCAAGTCACTGCAGGCATTCATGGACGACAGACATTCATTTTGGTAGGTGAGAGTATGAAATTTAAATGTTGAGAGGGAAAATGAAATATGATAAAAGAAATGTTTCAAAATTCATTCAAAAAAAAAAGGAGCAGATCAAGCATATCAGATTAAAAGTTGCAGAGAAGAGCAGTGGAAGAAGGTTAGCAGATCCAGTCGTCAGAGTGCAGAGAAGGAAGTTTGTTTATTTCGTGCCTACAGTTGCACATCTTCTCTTTGTTCACTCTGTAAGTTTATTGTTCACTGGATTCAACCTGTGAAGCAGTGATTGCTCCAGGCATTTTTTGTATGCAGCCATTAGAGCTGCAAGTTTAAAGTTTGAAGTATTGAAGTCGTTTGAAGTTTTAGGGTAAATTTAGGGATTTTCTGGTTGAAGTCGAATGCTCCCAGATCTTGTATTGTTTTAAATCAAAGTTAAATACTAAGCAAGCAGGCATACTTGAATCTATTGTTCTTCCTCTCTACATTGCATTTGAGAAGATCTTTGTTGAATATTTTTAGTTATGAGTCTCTAGTTTTAATAGTGAAAAGTTAAAAGTTTCACGTGATATCCTAGTCGCTCGGCTTGGTCCCTGTTTCTCCACAGTGGAAGTTGAGCTCACTCGGCACCTTCCCTTGCCGAGCTCACTCGACACCTTCATGTGTCGAGCAAGTGTCGAGTAATTTCTAGCACTCGGCACCTTAAGTGCCGAGCACTTTTCTTAAGTGCCGAGCACTTTTCTTAAGTGCCGAGCAACCTGCCACTTGGCACCATCAAGTGCCGAGTAAAACTGGCACTCGACACTTTCATGTGCTGAGCAACTTTTAAGTGCCGAGCAATTTTTTAGGTTTAGTGTTAAGTTTTGAGTTGATTTTAATATATATTTCTCACATGGTATCAGAGCTTTGAGGCCCCACATCCACAGTGAGTTAGGGCATTTGTTTTCTTGGGATATTTATCATGGTAGGAGATGCAGGAAAGATATGGCAGCAGCCACCATGATTTAATGGACAAAATTATGATACATTTGCAAAGAAAATGAAAACTATTATGGTTGCAAATGATTTGTGGGAGTTTGTGATAAATGGATTCAATGATGTGACTGATCCAACTCAGTATGCTGCCCTCACAAATGCACAGAAGACTCATTTGAAAGAGTCAATGAGGAAGGATGCCAAGGCATTAAGTTTGATTGAAGTAGCAATGACAGAGACAGTATTCCCAAAGATTGCAGCAACAAATTTTGCAAAGGAAGCATGGGATATCCTTGAGACAAACTTTAAGGGGACTGATAAAGTTCGTGCTGTAAAGCTACATAATATCAGGAGGGAGTTTGAGAACCTTCAAATGAAGGAGAACGAATCAGTTGCAGACTTCAGTTCAAGAACCTCCAATGTGATTAATCAACTAAAGTCAAATGGAGAAGACCATCAAGAGCAGAGGATAGTGGAAAAGATATTGAGGAGTTTACCTCATTAATATGACCATTTGGTCATGACCATAGAAGAGGCAAAAGACCTCACTACTTTGACAATGGATGAGTTGATGGGTTCTCTTCAAACACATGAGTATAGGATCAATAGATCCACATCTTCTTCTACCTAAGACCAAGCATTCAAGGCTTAGAAAAATCCAAGAGGAAGGGGGAGAGGAAGAAATGGCTCAGGAAGAAACTCTAGAGGCAGAGGCTAAGGTAATGGAGGACAAAGAAATGCTGCAGTAGAAAGCTTAGGAAGAGTAGATGGAGCAAGTAGCTCACAAAATACTTCAAGAGGAGGTAAGAAAAACTACAACTCAAATAAGAGTAATGTAGAATGCTACTACTGTCATAAATATGGGCTTTATGCAAATGAATGTTGGAAGAAGCAGAAAGATCAGTCAGGACAAGCAAATGTGGCTGATGTGAATATGGGAAGTGAAAACACTGCCTTCATCATGTGTAATGTTGGTGAAGAAGGAAGCCCTGAGGTTTGGTACCTCGATAGTGGATGTAGCAACCACATGAGTGGTAATGAAACCTTGTTTTCATTCATTGACAAGAGTTTCAAATCAAAAATTAAGATGGGTAACAATGGAACCCTACCAGTTGTGGGCAAAGGATCTATTATGGTCTGCACCAAGAAAGGTGAGAAAAAGGAAATACAAAATGTGTATTTCACCCTGGTATGAAGCACAATTTGATGAGCATTGGTCAACTCATTCAAAATGGATACAAAGTGCCGATGGAGAATGACATGTGTCTCATTCAAGAAAAGGATGGGAGCAAGAACCTACTTGTAGCAGTTCAAATGACCAAGAATAGAATGTTTCCCTTGAAGATTGAGACATGTTTCTCATCTCAAGTTAGTGCTGCACCTCCCACACAATCAGCTCTAAGGAGTGTGATTGAAGACCCCTCACGGCTATGGCACCTCAGGTATGGTCATCTTGGCTATGCTGGTTTAAATTTATTGTCAAATAAGAGAATGGTAGAAGGTTTGCCACATGTAGGAAATTCTTGTGACAAGTGTGAGGCTTGTATTTTGGGTAAGCAACATAGGCTTCCCTTTACTTCTGAAAATTCTAGGAGGGCTAGATATCCATTAGAATTAGTGCATACTGACCTATTCGGTCCTATGCAAGTTACTTCCATTGGGGGGAGTACTTATTTTATGACATTTATTGATGATTTCAGTTGTAGGATATGGGTGTATTTCTTAAAGAATAAATCTGAAGCATTTAATAAATTTGTAGAATTTAAAGCCCAGGCTGAAAGAGAATGTGGACACTATATCAAGGTCCTTAGATTAGATAGAGGAGGGGAGTATACCTCCAATTCTTTTGTAAATCTTTGCAGGAAACATGACATTAAGAAAGAGCTCACAGCCAGCTATACACCACAACAGAATGGAGTGGCTGAAAGAAAGAACAGGACCATTGTTGAAATGGCAAGGAGCATGATGAAAGAGAAAGGTCTCCCAACTGAATTTTGGGGAGAGGCTATAGCAACAATAGTTTACCTAATTAATAGGTGTCCTACAAAGGCAGTTCGTGACAAAATTCCAATGGAAGCTTGGTCACATATAAGATGGACAGTTGAACACCTAAGGGTGTTTGGATGTGTTGCATATGCACATGTGCCTAAAGAGCAAAGCCAAAAATTTGATGAAAAAGGTGTGAAATGCATTTTCACAGGGTACAACCTAGAATCAAAGGCATACAGATTGTATGACCCATTGAACAACAAGATGATGCTTTCAAGAGATGTGGAATTTCTTGAAAATCAGTCTTGGTATGGACAAATTGATGAGTCACCATGCACTTCAAGTAAAGTGCCAATTATGAGTGAAGAAGATGCTGATGAACATCAAGAAGAAGGAACAAGTAGAAGAAAAGGCAAGCAGATTCAGACTTTGCCAAGCTCCTCTAGGCATGACCGAGTGTCAGTGCCAAGTACTAGTGAAGACCGAGTTAGTTGGCAAAGCAACATCAGTGAAGATTCCAATCCCACACTCTCCTCCCTATTACCAAGAAAGACCAAGAGTCTTAGGGAGATATACCAAGATGAAAGGTATGAAGATTATGATGAGAGTGTTAATTTTGCATTATTTTCTCATAGTGATCTAGTATATTTTGAGGAAGCTATTAAGGAGAAGAAATGGTGTAATGCCATGGATGAGGAAATAGATGCCATAGAAAGGAATGAGACATGGAAGCTAACTGAATTGCCTCCAAAGAAGCATGTGATTGGAGTGAAATGGGTCTATAAGACCAAATGCAATGCTGAAGGTAAGATTGATAGGCATAAGGCAAGGCTGGTAGTCAAGGGCTACAAACAACAGTATGGAAGAGATTATGATGAGACCTATGCCCCAATTGAAACAATGGAAACCGTGTGTGCTGTCATAGCAATTGCAGCTCAGCACAAGTGGAAGGTATTTCAAATGGATGTGAAGTCCGCCTTCCTAAATGGTGTATTGAAAGAAGAACTGTATGTGGAGCAGCCACCTGGTTATGAAGTTGCAGGTGAAGAACATAAAGTATATAGATTGAAGAGAGCTCTTTATGGGCTCAAGCAAGCTCCAAGAGCATGGTACAAAAAGATTGACTCATATTTGTTGAGCAATGGCTTTAGCAAAAGCAATGGTGAGCCCACTCTTTACATCAAGGCAGCAGATGGTAATGTATTGATTGTTGTCTTGTATGTAGATGATTTAATTTTTACTGGTAATGCTAAGGCTCTAATTGGTGAGTTCAAAGAGGCCATGAAAAGTGAATTTGAAATGACAGACCTAGGTCTCTTGAAATACTTTCTAGGCATAGAAGTAAAACAAATGCATGATGGCATCTTCATCTCTCAAGAAAAGTATGCAGGGCAGATCTTGGAGAGATTTAAAATGCAGAACAGTAAGGCAACCCCCACACCAATAGCAGTAGGTCTGAAGTTGAGCAAGGAAGACTCTAGCAAGAGAGTGGGTCCAACACTATACAAGAGTATGGTTGTAAGTTTAATGTATTTAACTGCAACTCAGCCAGACCTAATGCATGCAGTAAGTTTGATTTTCAGATTTATGGAAACACCAAGGGATTCCCATTGGCACGCAGGAAAAAAGATCCTAAGGTATGTGAAAGGTACCAAGGGATTTGGGATTTTGTATACTGCATCAAATAAATTCAAGTTGGTGGGTTATACTGATAGTGATTGGGATGGAAGTTTAGATGATAGGAAGAGCACTTCCGGATAGATGTTTCATATGGGATCGGGTGCAATTTCATGGGCATCCAAGAAGCAACCTATTGTTGCTCAATCTACAGAAGAGGCTGAATACATTGCAGCAAATGCAGCAGCATGTCAAGCAATTTGGCTAAGGAGGATCTTGACAGATTTGAATGAAAGGCAAGAGGATGGAATCACAATTTATTGTGACAACATCTCATCAATTGCATTGTCCAAGAATCCAGTCTTCCATGGGAGAAGCAAACATATTGAGATTAGATATCACTTCATCAGAGAGTTGGTGGAGAATGGGGATATCAAGATGGAATTTTGCAAGTCAGAGCAGTAGGTAGCAGATATTTTTACCAAGCCATTAGGCATTGGAACTTTTGTGCACCTAAGACAGAGTCTTGGTGTAGTTGATTTGGATCAGCAGTGATCCTTGTTTGTGGGTCTTAAGAAAAAAGGAGAGTGTTGGAAATTAACGTCAAGAGCTAGCTGTTTGTCCTCGAGCCCCATGCCCATCTACCCTGTCAGGTCACCGCAGGCATTCATGGACAGAAGGCATTCATTTTGGTAGGTGAGAGTTTGAAATTTGAATGTTGAGAGGGAAAATGAAATATGATAAAAGGAATGTTTGAACATTCATTCAAAAAAAAGGAGCAGATCAAGCATATCAGATTAAAAGTTGCAGAGAAGAGCAGTGGAAGAAGGTTAGCAAATCCAGTCGTCAGAGTGTAGAGAAGGAAGTTTGTTTATTTCGTGCCTGTAGTTGCACATCTTCTCTCTGTTCACTCTGTAAGTTTATTGTTCACTGGATTCGACCTGTGAAGTAGTGATTGCTCCAAGCGTTTTTTGTATTCAGCCATTAGAGCTGCAAGTTTAAAGTTTGAAGTATTGAAGTCGTTTGAAGTTTTAGGGTAAATTTAGAGTTTTTCTAGTTGAAGCCGAATGCTCCCAGATCTTGTATTGTTTTAAATCAAAGTTAAATACTAAGCAAGTAGGCATACTCGAATCTATTGTTCTTCCTCTCTACATTGCATTTGAGAAGATCTTTGTTGAATATTTTTAGTTCTGAGTCTCTAGTTTTAATCGTGAAAAGTTAAAAGTTTCATGTGATATCCTGGTCGCTTGGCTTGGTCCCTATTTCTCCACAGTGGAAGTCGAGCTCACTCGGCACCTTCCCTTGCCAAGCTCACTTGGCACCTTCATGTGTCGAGCAAGTGCTGAGTAATTTCTGGCACTTGGCACCTTCCTGTGCCGAACACTTTTCTTAAATGCCGAGCAACCTGCCACTCGACACCATCAAGTGCCGAGTAAAACTGGCACTCGACACTTTCATGTGCCGAGCAACTTTTAAGTGCCGAGCAATTTTTTAGGTTTAGGGTTAAGTTGTGAGTTGATTTTAATCTATATTTCTCACATTAACTCTGTCTTTTTACATCAAGCTTTTGATGAAAAATTGTTTTAGAGAAAAACATTATGTGAAATGAAACCATCCTACGAATCCCTGAACAATTCCTGTAAGTAAAAGAATATGTTCCTAACTATGCATCCACAATTTATTCTTGTCATATAGCCAAGATTAAAACTAGAGAAGAGAAAATTAACTTTATTCTTGCATCTAATTATCCTTTGTCATCCAAAATGAAACCACACTTCAATTTCAGCTCTAACTCAAACTTTATTGACTTCACATTGGTAGACAAGGCGAAAAGTAGAACCTTCAAAACCAGCATCTCAGGATCCAACATCTTTACTAGAGGCTATTTTTAGGCACTTAGGAAACAACATCTTTATATGCAAAAGAAGTTATCATCATTACCGTTTTCTTCTTAATCTGTTAAAATTTAATGCTAAAATTAGTGCAACTACTACCAGCATTGTGGGATCTAAAGAAACATTGTGGGATCTAAAGAAGTCATAAAACATTTAGAGCATACCAACAAGGGCAACAAGGGCAACTTTATGACAAATAATAATTATGGTGAGATGAATGAAATTAACTTGTATGTGTATGTGCCTTGTCTTGATGACTTGTCTCTACAATGCTGCAGGTATAAGTTTATGAGATTCTATTGCTATTGCAAGTTTCTTTTCTTTTACAATAGAATTTATTTATCAGTTTTAATCTATGAGGGATTGCATTGATATTATAAGTTTGATTTTCTAGGCATTCAAAGTTTAAAATGTGTTGTTTTAATCAAATCATTCCATAGTAATGTAGATGCTGATGGAAAAAGAACAATCAATATTTAAAACAACTGCAACTTCAACCTTTGGCCGACCATATTCCCAAGCAGAAAAAGGTACAACATACCTCAAGATTTCTCAACATTGCTGAAAATAGGGGAATTACATGTTGTTACTGTTGAACTAATCAGGGAAGGATACACTTGGGCAAGGAAAGGATGCAGATTCGATGAAAGAGAAGGAGGCCATTGTGAATCAGGTGACTGTGGAAGAAATCATCATTGCAAAGAAAGTTAGTTTCCTGAGAATGGAATTACAGTGGCCCTGTTTCAAAGCAATGGATTTGCTGTTAGTTTAGCATCAGGTTTCAGTGTACCCATGTCTCTGGTTCCTTCTTCTTCGACAGAAAAATGTTGGTTTCAAGAATGCATAGCCAATGTTATTGGAGTCTGTCCCAAACAGTTACGAATTAGTGGTCAGGTTATACAAATTGCAGTAAGAGAAGAGCACGAGGAAAGAATATTTATAGCCATTTCACATTCCAGATACAGGGTTATAGAGATCGTTTCCAATGCATGCATGCCCATAAACCGTTTATTGTAATGCTTGTACTGGCTATGAAGTAGACGAGCCTTAATCGACATCTGTGGAAGAAGCAAATACATTGTTTATGAACTATTAGACTAATCTCTGTCTTCACTGGTGCTTGCATAGACTAATAGACTACTATAGTCGCATATTTAGAGAAAGAGAGACACCGATAAGTAAGGAAGAAGTGACGAGGATATGAGGTGGCCAAAAGGTTCAAGGAAAGTAAGATACATGGAAGACCGGATTAAGATTATAAATATAAACCAACATTAGAATGGGATGATAGTCGTTGGACGATGTAGTATTCGATGGAGTAGTATAACGTCGTTGCCTTTATAAGATATACCAAGGGAGAGAGATACATATACAAGGTGGTAAACAACAACAAAAAGGTGGATAAATATGTTATTTCTAGATTAACTAATAAGAGAAGATGGAATAAATAATAATAAATTGTTCAAGCATAAGAAAAGATGGTTTGATTTTTCGAGATGGAATGAACTTATGATATTGAAGTAATAATACATATATTTATTGTATCATTTAATAAGTATATTAAGAATTAGGCAATAACTTTTTATTAGTCCTGTGGAATTAAAGATTTCGATGTTCTATTGATATTAATCTCTGCTTCGACAATTGTGTACATTGTTCTATTTTTCATTTAATCTAAGGTTGTTTTGAAAATTTTCTTTAAATTTTTTTATTAATTATTAATTACTATTTTTTCACTGGACGTAATCCTTTTTCCTGGTAGTTTATTTATTTTCTAGCCCAGAAAATTTGAAGGAAAATAGGGCTAGATAGATGGAATGGAACCAAGTCACAAATGCAAGAGACACCTATTCCAATATTTGGTGTGGCATTGTGCATGAGGTTCGAGTGTCCTAATATGCTTGTTTAATAACTTTCCACATGCAACATAACCCAATAAGCATTCATGCTACTGCTTAAGTGGATATGCATATATGATCAAAGTTATTTTCAAATGAGTGATAACTAGTAGAGTCAAATCTCAATAATGATCTAGGAAAGTTTCTCCAAACTCATCTCTATAACTGATGGTGATCAAAGAGAGTGTTTGGAAACATGTAAGCCAAAAAAAATCTTAGAAAGCGTAGCATAATGTTTAAATCATGTTATCACTTTTTGTTGGCTTATCTGTAGAAAAGCATCCTTTAGAAGAAATGGCAAAGCCCATGGAGGTTCCATGCTTGATGTTTCTAGTTTCTCTTGTAATGGTTGATAGTTGTTTACATTGATTTGCAATGGTACAATTAGACAAATATCAAGCGGATAGAGGAGCTAACTATTTTGATTTCAAGATGAGATACACTGTATTATGTAAAACAGGTGCTTGTTTAGGTGTTTGAAGTTGTCATTTTTTTAAGGCATGTCTTAACATCAAATATGGTGCAAATCTAAACTTCAAAATTTTGATGACATAATTTCTGACCCAAGTGGTAGAAAAGGCTCGTTGAAATTGTGTCAACTTTTTCCCCATCAAGACAAACAATTTACACATAATAGCTTGAAACTAGCATTGTCATTTAAATGAAAATGTTGGTTTATAGATTAGGAATTCATATTCAATATGAATTAGTTATTAGGTTGGGTTGTTAAAATATTATATGTTGTTGTATGGACATTTGTTTGTTTCATTTAGGACATACAATTTACACTTTCATTATATAGACTGAATGCCTGCCTTTTCTTTTTCTTTTATAGTATTGTGCATCTTCACTGTTAAAATTTCATTCTATGATTTTGACTGTAGAACTTAGATATTGGGTTCTTATGTTTACTTCAATAAGTTTTCATCACTTTCTTTCATCTCCCACACAATTTTTTCTATTCTCAGTTGATATTATATTGAGATCTATAGAAATTAAATTGAACAACGAGAGCAAAGTGGTTTTAAATTTTGTTTCTTAATTATTATACCAAAATCAATGATATATGGCTTAAACTGTGTCATTGATGTATCGACAAGCATAGGCTGCAAGAGAAACACCGACATCATGCACCACCACATGAAGTGTGAGCTTCCTTCTCAACTAGTTATTCTCATAGACATTACTCAATACAACTATTTGATGGTTCTTGGAAAGGGTGAGCTTCCCTCTCCACTGTTGGTCGTCAAGGCTTGTCTTATTTCTAACCTAGTTGAGAAGACGATCAAGGAGGCAGATGAGATTTTATCTTGATGTTAAAGTAAGGGTTTTTGATATTGCCTAGGGCTTTGCTATTTAAAAAATTTTAAGTAAATTTTTTTGGAAGACTTATATCTTAATATTATAATATTTTTGATCTTAAGAAAGAATCTATTAGATATTTTAATGACAACGTTAATATTTTTACCAATTTTAAACCTTAAAGATAATTTTAATTGATATTATAATATTATATTTTTTAAGTTAAATTAATCTTTATATATCATAAAAAATATGTTGTCAATGTAATCATAATTATTAATTTAATTGGAAAATAATAAAGAATTACATTCAATTTTTTTACATCTTAATTAAATATTTCTTAATAATTAAAGAAATTGGTTTTCTATGTTCACATATTTTTGTTTAGAGATTATTTTCATTGATATTTTTCTATTTGTTCTTTTAAAATTTGCGTGCTTGCATGTTGCCCTAAACTAGGTTGTGAAATAGCCTGAGGCAAGATGACTAATCCCATAGATTTTGTGGGGGAGGACATTTCCATAATAGGGTAATATTTTATTTTGTAAATTATGACCTTCTAATATTAATGTGTAGAAAAGTTTAGTTGTCTATGCCTTGTATTCAATAAGGTTGATTAATTCAAGTTCTCTTTTCTTGCTATATTATGTTTTACTAATGTCATAATTTCTTGACTATTGATATTTAGAGGATAATTGATTTATAATATTTAGATTATAGTGATAATTTTTGTTGGTTAAGAATCTTTACATGATAATTTATAATCTAATAATTAATATATTTAAAGTGATATTTAAATTAAAAAAAAGGAACATATACTTAAAAATAAAAATATGTATTGGATTAGGGAAGAGCCTACAACACAACGGTAACTTGTGAGCCTCTCATGTGGGAGGTCTTGAGTTCGAATTCACTTAACACATAAAAATAATAATTAATTATAATAAATAACAATAATTAATCTAGGCTTCGGTCATTTACCGATCCAAAAAATCAACATTTAATACATAGAATTTAACTTATCAAGTTTTTGGTTGAAATTTCCACACTATAATCTCTAATTTCAACTAAATTTACACATACAAATGTCAAAATAATAACAACATAGAAGTGAAAGCTCAGTGGGTCAAATGCTTTCATCTATTACTTGTTAAATCAACATGAAATGCATTTAGATTTTTGAAAAGAACGAAGTATATTTTTATGCTGAATGATGTAGAAATATAGTCGAACAAAATTACTAAATTTGGAAAATTACTCTTTTAAATAGACTATAATATTTAATCCAATCTCATATATTAAGATCTCAAAAGGCATGTTCTCTCATCATTTGATGTTTTCTAGTGAAATATTTGTGGGAGTAAATTGATTCATTTGATATTTTCTTGTGAAATATTTGTGGGAGTAAATTAATTCATGTTTCCTTGATTGTTAGAATTTAAAGAAGTAAAATAAATATTACCCAGGATTAAGCACTTGCCCTATTCTGTTTGCTCTAAATTAATATTTTCTTGCTATATATACACAAGTGAGTTTGCCTCCAATAATAGCATTGTTGAATTATTGTCCATATATATATATATATATATATATATATATATATATATATATATATTTGTTTTGACCAATGTCAAGAAAAGCTTCCTACTACAAACAACAAATTTACGTATGATTGTGATCACCACACTTTTAAGTATCTCATTGAAGATGGATTCAGTAAGTATAATGATGGTTAGTCACTTCATAGACACTTGTAAGATTAAGTTTAACAATAACATTTTTTATTATTAAGATTTTTTCCCTCTTTGAAATTGAAGGGTTTACTTTAATATTCGGTTTAGTTAGTTTATTATTAAGCTAACCGACTCTTGTGATATTTTTAAATGAAAGTTGTTAATGTTAGCATTTGTATTTATCTGCCACTATTAGTAGTTATTTCATTAATTCAAAGTACTTTTTATGCCTTAACTTGATGACATTTACTGCAAGAATCTTTAGCAGCTAGACTAGACACTCTCAAATGTTTGGCAAGAAGAGGGATTCCTCTATGTTTTGGCATAATAAATACTTATTGTAGTTATTTTTTTGCTCTTGCAATTTTCTACAACTTCATTAAGAAAATCTTTCAATTTTCTATAGCTTCATTTAAAAGAGCTTTCAAGTTCTTGTTTTGCTTGGATTGTTTAACTGATCTACCAAACTAGAGTGTTTTGCACAACTTTTTTTTATTTTTCAAGATATTGTGGTCTCTCTCGAATGAAGATTATTTTAGCTCATCTTCTGTTAAAAAAAGACCTTCTAATTAAGTTATTGAAGGATGTTGTTTTTGTATTTGGATACTAGGTAAATCATGTTATCCATATTTGTTATTAGATAATTTCCTATCTGCCTTTCCCTTTGTGATTTTTCTATTTCACGGACAATTCTTGTTCTGATCGGGGCCACTAAGATATTTTATTTTTAAAATTGGGTTTTTTAGGCCTTGCACAATATTCTTCAACTCCAACAACAAGGACAAGGACAATATCTAGGAATTTTCATATAATTGCACATTTTGCACCTCTGAGATGTACAAATTATAAGGACACACAACAAATATTTTAGGGAATGCCTCTTAATATTGTTTCTTATTTTTTATTTGAAATCTATGTACATTTTTAGTTGGGTTATAAATAATCTGCCCGATGCCTTAATTGTTTTGTTTTCTCCACATCCAGGGAAATTCTAGCAATGTGTTATCATCTAAGTGTCTTTTCCTATCCCCATCTAGCTTGTTGAGAAATCATGCTCTCACAATTTTTTTTTATATAAGAGCTCTTTATTTTAGAGTTTTAGCCATAGATCTCTTTGTTTTCTCTTTCACTCTTATTTTGCCTCATTTAAAAAGCTTTCTCGTTCATCATACAAATTCATGTATATATGGACAATAAATTATCTTATAATTGTACTATACAAAATTTTTGGACAATCGGCTTCTGGATCTCTATGATGACTTGCTTGTGTTCTAAGAAAAAATTAGAGACGTCGCCTTGTGTTTCATGATTATCTACTAGGCAAAGTAAAAATTAAAATATAATACTACAGCAAGATAAATTTTAATTATTACTCCCTGTCTATAAATATAATACTGGAGTAAGACAACTTTTAATTATTAGTCCCTACCTATATATAGACAAGGAACTAATGTTTTTACTGCACTCAAAATCATTAATATTGTTCAATATTAAGTTCTTATATTCTAAAGTTTGAAGAAGTTTATTTTTAAAATATATTTATGTATTGTAAAATTCCTAAATTCTTATTGATTACATTCAATTTTCCTAGGGATAAAATTATTTTTTGAACTCAAAAAATAAGATAAAAAACTTCAACTTATGTCTAGAAGCTTTTTCTAGTTTCTTGCACTAGAATGAAGCTTCTCCTAATCTGCTCACAAATCTACCCTTGCAAAGCCTTATATTTTTATTGTGAACATCAGCTCATCTACAACCCACATTTTAACTCCGTTGTGTCCACTCACAAAAAGGTGTGAGTTGTGAGGAGTAGCAACTAGCAACAATCTTGATCCACATTTTTCAGTTGCTCAACAACTTCTACTTTCTTAGCACACAAATACAATTATCTATCTATAGATTCAAGATAGAGACAGTTGAGAGGTAAATTTTATATATAGGTAAAAGTTGTCTATAGAGACCCAATTTTACTCTTGTCACAGTGTACAAATATATGAATTCACCATAAAATACCTTTAAGAATTGATCTTCAAATCTTAGGTTTTAACCATACTTGGTAACATTCAATCCCTTTAATCTGATGAAATCCAATGTCTTTTATAAATATGCTTTCCTGTCCATGAATTTAATTTGTTTATAGGCATTTTAACTTGCTTAAAGAATGCTTAATTTTATATATTTAGCAACATGAATTATAGCATTTTAATTTATTTTCTTATATCTATATTTCATGGACAAGACTAATACTTAAATTATGTTATGCATGTTACACATCTCCTTCTCTAACTAGCAACTGAAAACATGTTTACAACTAATATTTTGATCATTTTTCTTTCTTCCCTTACACAAGGTAGGGACTCAAGTTTGCAGACTCTTTTTATATTAGAAGATCGATAGAAATAATATAAGTATTAATGATATCAAAGGGAATAGTGAGGAGTGATGTTTAAGTAAGAATCACAAAATATCTTGTCATATATCAAATTTCCCAATAGGCACTAAATAATCATAATGGAGAATAATCAAGAGTAACATTATAAGTACAATTTACAAATGAAATTCAAATTCAAATTGAGAATTAAGAGAGAAGTAATTGTACACCCTAAGTGGGGACATTACAATATTGCAAATGCTTGTTCATTCAAATATTATGTCATGTAGTATATTGTGGAAGCTTGGATTCCTTGAATGTAAAATTTCATTTTTGGAAAATTGAATTTGTTAATATACTATCACTTGATTTGACTAGTTTCTAATGGATTTCTTTTTGTTCATTTTTTAATATTCTAATATCTTTCTTGAAATATAGTATTTGACAAATAGAGTGTGTGTTTTGGTGTGTTGTGAATTATTTTGGTGAGCACATCAATTTTTTTTTTGGAAAAAGTGGACAAGACATTGTATATATATATATATATATATATATATATATATATATATATATATATATATATATATATATATATATATATATAAGAAACTGATTCAAAGCTCAATCGGGAAGAAAACCCAGAATCCTTGTTGAATAGAAAAGATAAGAAACATCAATATATACAAAATACCATATCGATGAGATATAAGTTTCTTGATTACAATTTAGATCCTATACTTCCTCCAAAATCAAAATCAATCAACCAATTGAGAGATTTTCAAATTTTCAAAAAATTGATAATTGGAAAGGAACAATCTCTCACTCCTCCATTGCAGCATATGCAAACATATGAGATGGAGTCGAATCAGTAGCATCATGAGCTTCACATCCCCAACCAAATTTGGGTAAGGGTTGAGGAGATGATTCCCAACCTTACTCGTGAGTTGTATCCCAAGGGGCCCAAGATACCGGGGCATCTTGAGTGGAGAGAAGCCGGTTTGAGTAGAGAAGATCACTAGAAGGACGGCCCCTCAACACACTCAAAGCTTCCTGCAAGTTAGAATAATGAGTATCTTATGAATCCACAAACAAATGCTAAGAGGTAGAGGTCAATCGAGACAAAATCCATGGATTGGGAGATGACAAAATAGAAAAATTTGGAAGTTCCAATAGGTCCAAGATAGCATGCCCTACACACTTAACAGGCTCAACCAGTTGAAAGCCCAATGCCCTCATTGTAAGTTGCAGAGTATTCTTCATGAAATAGGAGCTCTATTTTTCAAATGATTTTTGGAGGGCCTTGTGAGTTTCCTTAAAGTCATGCATCTGCATGAGCTAGGATTGCGTGAACAGACCACCCACTAGAGCATTACCCACCCACAAGTCATAATTTTGCATTCCAACCTTCAATTTTTGATCACCTTAGAATTTATAGTGAACTACCTTAGTAGCCAGGATCTCTAGGAGAGAAGTAGACTGTAATAAATCCATTGCATTTGACAAAAAGATTGACACCATGTTGGACAGAAATAGGAAATTCCTAAAGGAGGGGGAAAGAATATCATCCCCATTCACGTGTCTAATCACTCACCGTATAGAAGGTGAATGAATAGAGAACATGCCATCCATATTTGAATCAACAACAAGCAAAGGGAGAACACAGTCATCCATGCTTGGTTGGAGCCAAATACTATAGTTTTTAGGAAAAATTGATATATGAAATAAGAACAAGAGTCACACTCAATATAGGCCTCCATGTCAAAGAATAATTCCAAACCACCAATAATGAAAGAGTGTTGAAACTAACAGCTTGATAGAAATAAATAAGGAGTGTGAACAAGCAAACCTGCATCTCTTGTGTGAATTAAATTCCATTAGAAACCAACACGCTCGAGGGATATGAAGGACATATATCCCTGTGACATGAAATAACATAAGATTTTGAAGTAACCATAAGCCCAAATGAAGTAAACCACACATCCATCCAAGGCACACAAAGTACAATTGTGGCATGTATATGATAGAACCTTGGTGGCTATGTTTGAAATCCTGATTATGAGAAAATCAAATTCATCATGGCACACAAGCCTGATAAAATGTCATCACAATTGACATTTAACAATATCTAAGGTGATCAATAATTTCAACTCTTTATATTAATAAAAAAATGAAGACGGCTGAAAAGTGAAAATCGTGATGCCATCACAACCTATATTTGAAAGGTAATTAGCAACTTGATTTCCCTCCTATAGAGTATGTGAAATACTTAAATCTTGATACTGATCCAGCAAATTCCATATTTGAGAAAGAATATACTTTAGTTGCCAAGAGAATTTCTACCTTTTAATGCAAGCATCAATGATTACCTGAGAGTCACCTTCAATGTGCAGACGTTGAAAGTTACCTTTTTTGGCAAGAACTAAACCAGCAAATAGGGCTTGATCTTCTACAAGATTATTGGTACCCTTTGGTAGAGGGTGGATTTTAATGCTAACATTTTCCCATTATAGTCATGAATACATGCTCCTAACCCTAATTTACTTGGATTTCCTCTAGAGGCACCATCAAAATTGATCTTCACATACCCTAAATTGGGAGGATACCAGTGTACATCAGAATGACCAACTTTAGGTTGCAATTTACTGGTTAATCCACCACTCATAGAAATAAAGAGTGTTTTCCATTCATACATAATGTTGGCATCACAATGAGTAATGATAAGATTGAACTTACTTCTGCTAAGGCTTGCATATGTTACTTCCACAATTAACTTTTTGATACCTTCAAGCACCTCATTAATAGTAGAAAAGTCTTTTCTAAATATCTACTTATTTCTTTCCCACCAAATAGCCTAAATGACTAATGCCAGGGAGCACTTCCATAACCCTATAAAAAAGGCGCAAGGATGGATGATTGACCATGCTTGGAAATTATCCCATATGTTATTTTGGAGAGGGGTAAAGAAGCTTAATTTGTGTAGAAGAAAGGTCCAACATTGATAGGCAAACAAACATCTCACAAAGAGGTGATCACTTGTTTCAAATTCATCATTACATAACACACATTTGAAAGCTAAAGAAATATTTAATCTTACAAGTCTATCACTTGTAAGAATCCTATGCTTAATAGCAAGCCATGGAAAACAACCAGCTTTTGGAAAAACTACATTGTTCTAGAAGAATAGGTATGCTCTACGTGGACTCTTTTATGAAGAAATCCTTTGAATAAGCTTATATCCCTCTTTACTAGAATAGTTACCATCCTTGGCAGTTGCCCACAACAATTTATCTTTAGATTTTTATAGAAGGACATGTTTTTGATCTAAAATGGTTTGAAAATACTATTGATCTTGATAAGGGAGAGGAAGAAGATCTAGATCCTTCTAGAAGACTTTCCTAGAAAAAAGGTAGACTGCTGAAATATAGTGGTGAACTTGTGTTCCCCAAATAGATTCTGAAAATAAGCAAAGCTCTTTTGTATTGGGAAAAGTGATCAAGGGAGGTTGAGCATTCCAAGAGTCTCTCCAAAAGTTAGCTTTATCTCTGCTATTTACTTCCCAAGTAATATACTTAAGAACAATGTCTCTTGAAGAGACCAAAAAGTCCCAAACCATAGACCCTTTTCGAGGATTAGACATTGATAACATTCTTGATGGATCATTATTATCCAAATACTTTTGCTATATTATTTGGCACCAAGTAGTGTGAGACTTGGTATACATTTGCCAAGCTAATTTGTCACCAAATGCAACATTCTTATTTCATAAATCATGGACACCCACACCCCTAACAATAGGAGTATGTGTCATGTCTTGGAGAGAAATAAGAGGGATTTTCTTGTCATCTGACAAATTACCCATCCAAAGGAAACCTCTAATCAATTTTTGAATTTGTAAGATGACTAAGGTTGGAGCTTTAAGGATAGCAAGGTAGTAATTCAGAATAGATGCAAGTATTGATTTAATGAGAAGAATTTTTCCTAATAAAGAGAGCCATCTAACTTTCCATGCAACAATTCTACCTTTAATTCTATCAATGATAGAAGTCCAATAACTTGTCTTGTTGGACCCCATAAAAAATGGAATTCCAAGGTAATTAGAAGGTAGAAAGTCCTCAAAGAATCCCAAAATCCACACAATTTTGTTTGAAATGACTCTGTTGATATTGAAGAGAATTTTTATTTTTATTTTTGAGAGTTAATTTTCTACCCAGACACATTAGAATATAACTACAAAATGTGGTTAATCTGCTTGGCCTCAGAAGCATGAGAATTACCAAAAAAAAGTGTGTCATTTGCAAATAATGAATGGGTGATGAATAAAGAAGTACCATGTATGTGCACACCCTTCCATTTTCCAAGTGAATTATGGAGTTTAATGGTCTTGCTGAAAGCTTCAACCATAATGATAAATAAAGTTGGTGATAGTGGATCACCTTGTCTAACACCTTGTGTAGAAGAGAAGAGATCAGAGGCTTTTCCATTGATGATAACTAAGAGTGAGGCTCTAGATGTACATGCTTTAATCCATTTACACCATGTTTTCAAGAAACTCATTTTCTGAAGAACTTGAAAAATGAAAGTCCAACAAACTTTTTCATATGCTTTCATCATATCAAGTTTGACCACAAAATTTGGAGATTGTGAAGAATTAATAGAATGAAGGACTTCATGAGAAACCAAAGCACCCTCCATAGTTTCCCTACCTAAAAAAAACCCACCTTGTTAAGGAGATATAAAGTTTGGAAGAAGAAGTTGCAATCACAAATATATGGCTTTGGTGACAATCTTAAATGTCAGATTGCACAAAGAAATGGGTCAAAAATCCACAAAAGTTTTAAGCACCATATATTTAGTGATCAAACCAATATTGGTATTATTGAAATACTTCAGCATACATCTATTTTCCTTGGATTCCTCAATAGAAACAAACAAATCCCAACCAATGGTGTCCCAACAACTTTGGTAGAAGAGAGTAGTAAACCCATAAAGACCCGAGGCTTTATCTGGTGGGAATGAAAAGACAACCTTATGAATTTCATGAATGGAAAAGGGAGCCATAAGCATAGAATTCACTGAAGGAGTCACCATTGTAGGAATAGCCTCAAGAAGTTCATTCACTTGAGAATCCAAAGGTGTTGGATATTCCGTAGGAGCAAGAAGATTTATGAAGAAGTTAAGACCTACATCCCTAATATGTTGTTCGTTAGTTAAAATCATTCCTAAAGTAGCATCTTCAATCTAAAATATCATTTCAGCAGCACTCTTTTGTTTGGCTAATGCATGAAAATATTTAGTATTCTTGTCACCTTGTTGTAGACACAATTCCCTAGAATTTTGCCTCCAATATTCTTCTTCCCTATTACACAATTCATCCCATTCAGATTGAAAGCTCTTTTACTTATGGTATGTATCATTATTCATGCCATTTTGAATGATATTTCTATATATATCATTTAATTGTGCTTTGAAAACCTCTTTTTGTTGAAAGACATTCTTTAAAAAATGATGATTCCAATCTTTAATAAGTACCTTGATATGCTTCAGTTTGTTGGCAAATTGATGCATCTTGGAGCCATGAACAAAGGGTGCACTAACCCACTATTGTTTGACCAATTGAAGGAAGTGAGGATGATGGAGCCACATCCTTTCAAACTTGAAAGAGGATTTTGCTTGATTTTTGACCCCATTAGAATCCAAAGAAGGTGGAACATATATTGGAAAGTGGTTTGAACCTAGAAAAGACAAATGTTTTGATTGAAAATGGAAGTTGTGTAGTTTCCAATCTTGAGAAAGGAGAAACCTATCCAAGTGAACAAAAAATTGTGCAAAACCAACTCTTCTATTTGTCTAGGTAGTCTTTGAGTAGGATGAATATCCATTAAATTATTGTTTTCCACAAAATGAGAAAAGTCATGAATGGTTTTTAAGTGGTGGGCAGATCGCTCCAACTTTGTTTGATTGATTCAAAATTGCATTGAAATCTCCCTAAGAATATCATTTTGAGAATCATCAGTTTGAATCAAGTGAGTGATGCTATTCCAAACCTTTAATTTATCTTGTGTTGCAGAAGGCCCATAAACATTAATAATAATGAAGGAAAGGTCAAAATGAGACATCTTAAGAATTTTCCAATTGAAGTGTTGTTGAATAAGTTGACCCTGAATAGTTTGGGGATTCCAAGGGACAACAAGATGACTAGAAGTACCAATCCTAGGGGAATGCAAGGAAGACTACTTAGGCCATTTAGTAAGTGTCTTGTCAAATGAATCATCAAATAACTTAGTTTCTTGTAATAAGATAATATCTCCATTCATAGAATCAATAAGCTACTTGATCCTACATCTTTGGTTAGAGGCATTAATGCCTATGACATTCCAAGAATTAATCTTCATATCAGAAAAGGAAATCCTTTTGTTCTCCTTCTCACTCATTTAGTAACAAAAAATCTATCATCTAGTGTAGTCTGAATACCTGCTGCAATTTTAGTTTTAGTCTTAGACCCTTTAGGTCTACCTCTAGATTTGCACATTTTAGGAACCTACTGACAATGGGAAGGAGATTGGACAATTGAAAGGATTTGCTGATGATCAAATAATCCAATTGTAGGAAGATTATCAAACTCCATGGTGGAGAAAGCATTGATATTCTCGGGTTCATCAAGATGGACATCCATACATGGGTCTGAATAAACTGTCACATTTTGAAGCTATTTGTAGATGCAATCTTCTAAACCCAAAGAATCCTCATGAAATGGGAATTTATCATTGTCCATACTTTGTGCTGCTTGTGAATTTTTACAAGTTGAGATTAGACCAGTACGGGGATTAGTGAAAAATGATTTCTTATTCAAAAATTAGAAATCTTTAAGCAAGCCATCAATTGAAATGGACTTTTGATGATCTGAAAGGATTCGCTCTTCTTGTGATATTTCAAAATTGATAGAAGTTGCAATCTATGAAAGGATCTGATCATTGGTCTTCCTAGCCTTCAAATCAAAAAATTGGGAGTTAATGGACATGCCCCATGGAGTAGAGGAGGATGAAGAGGATCCCAAGAAAAAAGACCTTTGCCTTAGCACATTAGAGATCGACAAATAAGGGCCCATTGATAATGAGGAGGAAGAAGCACATACAATTTCACCAAGCAAAAAATTCTAAATAGAAGGAAAAACTAACCAAAGCAAAAGGGAAAATAGATGACATGGAATCTTGGAAGAATTCATATACTAAAAATCTCCCCAAGGGACAAGGGGCAAGACAAAACTCTAAACCTTTTGAAAATTTGTATCCAGTTTAAAAGTGTATAACACTGGGTTAGAATTGAAATTAGTTTAAACTTCTATAGAACCAAATACCAATTCTTGACATTGGGAATTAAAATGACCCAATCTATGTTGAAACTTTTGCACAATGTCTGCATTCTACATCTTAATGGTCTAATTCCATAGGCCCCATTGAGAGTTGATCATGAATTGAACAAGGATGCTTTTCTTCATGTCTAAAAGGATGCAAACTTTGACCTCCAAATGAGGGCGATCAAAAGGGATAAGATCATGTTTTAGAAAAATCCTAATTTTATTAGCGAAAATTTCAATAATTTTTGGATCTTTGTACTCAAGAGGAAGCAAAGGGAATGGGATACAAAATGGGATCAGTGGATAGTTGTAGGTTGAGGCTTGAAATTGGGTACCCAAAACATAGTGAAAAGTCCAAAACCTAGACAGACCTAGACTTTTTGCTTGTGGACAGAATCCCTAAACTCCTTGGAGGAGAAAATGACAACAAAAAATTGGGTGTCTGAATCTAGGTAGAAAATGTCTTTAAGCCTAGACCAAGAAGAGAATGCCCATTCCTTAATAGAAAAAAATGGGAGAAATGAACACATAAACTTACCTATAAGTATGATTTGACAAAGAAGACCAATTGGATGCTGTAGAAAATGCCCTAGTAATGTGATCATCAGAAGGTTAAGAGGATGATCATTTATCCCCAATAGTACTACACTTTGAATGTATTTCTTTTGCCAAATTTGATTAATCTTTGTTGGATTGGTGACCTAAAGAGGGGGAGGAGTTGCATGAATAGGGATGAACATATTGGCCACTTGATTTGACTTTGTACCAATAGATCCACCTAATTCATTTGAAGGTAGGTGATCTTTCTCTGACTCAACATTCACACTATTTTCCAGCTCGGTAGGGTGACCATCAAATATATCAAAAATAGGCTATTTCTTGGGTTGATGCCAACTGCCCTTTGGTCATGATTTCCAAATCTGTGAGGTTGGAGAATGCCCCTAATCTTTTGACCCCATGGATGAGGAGGGTTAATTTTTTTTGAATTTTTATCTCCCTTCCCAAAACCATATTCATGTGGATCATGTGGAGGGCAAGCCATTGCTTGAGCAGAGGATTCCCCAATTTCAAATGTAGATAGAGGTATGGGTAGCCAAGATTGATTTGCAATCTCCTTGGAGGAAGCCACCGTAGTAACATCAAGTTAGAGTCTTAAATGTGGGCAAAAATTGTGCTAAACATGAAATCATGGATTTATAAAAAGTGGTTTTCCCGGTTGAACAATTGCTTTGCCACTAAATATCGACTTCACACCCTTATGTTGAAAACATCCACAATTCTTTTCCTGAAAAGGGCATCACTGGAACAACATATCAAAATGAGGTCAAAGAGTAGGTTGTACAATGGGTGTAGAGGAGAAGATGTCAAGATATTTTTTTTAGGGTATTGTTGTGGTCTAGAACTACAAATATTTCCATGTCGTATTTCAAATCTAGCACCAAACCCCACTCCAGGGATTTTTTTAGTGGCTATTATTCGCCAATTGGCTAATATGTCCCGATTGGGCTATAGAAATTGGCTAAAAAAAACATTGTATACTAGTTGACCGGTTTGCCCAGATTTATAAAATACTCATATAGTGGTCAGAACGTTCACCACTATTATTACATAATTTCAGTTTGGTAGTTGGGTTCTTTGCCCATATTTCTCTTTAATATTTTTTTCTTATTCGCCATGGAATTAATTGAGTGTCTCTTTCGATGATCATCATTCGCCAAATTCCCATTTTCCTATGTGATTTTTTTTTTAATGAGTGACACTGTACTCCACAGACAACTTACCTTGATAAGTGTCAACATTCTGGTGACTACCTCGACAATTCTTCTTCCTTCAAGAAATGTTGGCTGAAATTAAACCTCAGCCATTGATCTTGGATCATCAGACGGTCTAAGTTCTCAAATAATACATTTAACATAATTACATTTCAAAACATAATTCGCCATCAATATTAATAATTTTATTTAAAAAAAATTATAATTACCATTATTTTATAAAAATTGTCTAAACTATTAAAAAATTCGCCACCAAATATCCATCGATTGACGCATAATTCGCCAACACTATTAATTTTTTTCACCCAAATGACATGTGATTCGCCACAATTTAATAAATTTTGGGAGGGGGGGGGGGGGGGGTTCCTTAAAGTTATCCTTGCCCCACTCCTAGGCCCGCAATGGATGCAAAGTCTGCACCTATACTTGTCCCTACAAATCCACGAGTTACTACACTAGATCTTGCATTAACCCCTTGATCTACATCTGTCCCTACAAATCCTCAATTACCAGCTTGTGTTCTTGTGCTAGCCCCTACACGAATCGCCAACATCAGGGAATTAGTGACGATGCTCTTTTCCTTTTTAAACTTGACCACTCATTGATTTTGTAGTTTCAGATGGTTTTCATATTGCTTGGTTTGTACATATTTTCTAGTTGTAGTAGTTGGATGAATAATGCTTGTTGCTAATTATTGTCTCTAATGATCTTTTTAAGTTTTTGGAGTGTTGTTGGTTATTTTCCATTATTTATTTCTTTAGTGTTTGTTTTTATTTGGCTTGTGCAAGAATTTTCTATCATTTCTTTTTTTAGGATTTTTGTAGTTTGCACATGAGGATTTTTTTTTATATTGATTTTCTAAATTGGCAAAAACATGTTCACTAATGGTTTTGTATGAATTATTTTTCCATTTGTACAAGTGATTTAAGATCTCCAAAAGTGGATAAACATCATGGAAAATAAGTGAGTATGATTATGTTTCTAATAAATCATTAATAGTTACCGAATACAAAATACATCTCCCCAAAGGCCACTTGCAAAAAAATATGGTGTATTTGGAAGTAGTTGGATAAGAATTTATAACTTTATGGTGTATTTGTAACTTTATGTAACTCATATAGAGTTTGTGGATCTAATTCATGGTTGTAGGAATCAATCTCCTTTGTTTCTTGTCTTTAAAGAAACCAAAGAAATGATAGTTGTTTTGTGAAGTATTGTCAATGTATGCCTATTGTCAAGAAAAAGTTTTAATGAATCAAATGAGAAATCTCCAATATTATATGTAAATGTGCTAGTTATGTTTTGATTTTTCAATGTCAAAAGTTATAGTTAGGCTTTTCTTCTCGTATTTTTTTACATCTATAATTCCTCATTTCTTTGTTTCAATTTTATTTGTTGATTTCATTTTTTTGGAAACTATGCATTTGTTGTCATTGTTAGTAAGGGAAAATAGTTTTCTTATTGGTAAACAAAGGGGTATTGGTATTAACAATTGATATAATCACAATATTGCTTTCTCCTATACCTGAAATTACATAATGGGACTATAAAATTTTTAAATTTCCAATTTGTTTAGAATATTTGTTTCTTATCTAACTAGTTCCTAATACACATATTTTTCTATTTCTCATTTTCATATAATAATGTGATAGTGTATATTCCCTTGTAAATTCTTGATGTTACTTGTTTGTGATATCCCACTAAAATATGATTTACATAATTAAATAAATAATTAATCAATTACTCAATAATAATATGGTCCACAATAGTAATATAATATTATAATAAATTTTATTATATATATATATATATAATGATTAAATTAATAATTTCCAAATATACAATTTAAAAAGTACATAATTATATATTGATGAATGAGTTTAATAAATTATAAATAATTTATTAAAATAAATATAAGTAATAACTAAATAAGACACAAAAATCATAATCTATTATTAATTAAAAATATATGTTATTTGATCTCAGAAGGGACCTATTATCTTTTGAAGAAGAAGATAAGTCAAGCAAAGACACTATGACAACCAGTAGATCATATGAGGTTGAGGATAGAGTCAGCATGGAACACCAATGCATAATAGAATAGTCTGACATAGTTAAAAGTGCACATGAGAATTTGGAACAGCTGAGCATAATAAAAAAATCAAGAAGGGGTTAAATCCCCTAATTGTGGCAAGATGAAACCCAGAAGAGGAAGGAAAACACTCAAGGAACTTAGAGAAGCGGATGGCAAGGCCTGAGAGCAGCAAAAAATCAACCAACTTTTTAACTTAGGGAAGAGGAAGATCCTTCCCAAGGATTCATGAAGATCACAATGTGGAATGCTAGGGGTTTAAATGCCCCTAGCAAAAAAAGAACATTAAAACAAAATATAAAACTATTTGAATCCAAAATTATTTTATTATAGAAAACTAAATTAAATAAGACAGAAGGAATTAAATTAGGTAAAAAGTTAGGTAATTGGAGTATAACTATGCAAGAATCTGTAGGTGCATCTAGGGGATTAGGTGTCATTTGGAATCATAGAAAAGTTACCTTAGATTTATTAAGATCAAACAATAACTAGATTAGTGGTATAGTCAAAAGCTTGAAATCAAATCTCAAGTTTATTCTAATTAACATTTATGGACCAACTAGTAATACAAAGAAAAAATAAGTCTGGGAAGAAATTAGCCAATTCAAGAAAGATTATTAGAATAGCCTAATATTTCTATGAGGAGACTTTAATACTATTCTTAACCTGAACGAAAAAATAGGGGAATCTCAATAGATCACTCAATCTAATAAAGATTTTAAAAAATGGTGTGAAACTCATAATTTGATTGATATCCCACTCAATAATGGAAATTTCACTTGGAATAACAAACGGAAGGATTTTGCATATATTGCAGAAAAATTAGATAGGTTTTTTTATCAAAGGAGATTTAGATGTAAATAATCTAAATATCCAATCCTCAATCCTATTGATTGCTGGATCTAATTATTTACCAGTCAGAATTGAACTTTCTGAGCCTCATAAACCTCCTAGAAATTCATTTAAATGCGAAAAAAATGGCTTTTAGACTCTAGTTTTATAGGTAATATCAAAGAATGGTGGTCTCAAGGTAACTTTGAAGGATCTAAGATGTTTATTTTCGTGTCCAAAATGAAGATGCTTAAAGAAAAGATTCTTAGGTGGAACAAAGAATATTTTAACAACATTTTTAAAGAAAAACTATACATTAAAGACAAATTAAAGGAATTAAATCTAGAAATTATTAAGAATGGTATGAATAATGATAGCTATATTCTAGAAAATGAACTGCTTGCTAAACAAGAAGATAAATTATCCAAAGAAGAAATTTTTTGGAGACAAAAGTCACGAGAAAGGTGGCTAGAAGAGGGGGATTAGAACACAATTTTTTTTCACAATTTGACCCTCTATAATAGAGCTAAAAGTAAAATAGCAAGTACTAGAAATCACTTGCGTATCTTAACTGATAAATCAAATGAAATAGCAGAGATTTTTGTAGATCATTTTTATAAAAAATTAAATAATTATGAAGGGTCAAATAGAGTAGCTCAAGCTAATTTTCTTAAAGTAATCCCTAAACTGGTCACTCTGGAGGATAATAAAGCATTAAATAAACCAATATCATTAGAAGAAGTAAGAACAGTGGTGTTCAACATTAATCTAGATAAATTACTAGGTCTAGATGGATTTTAGGCATTTTTCTATCAGAAATGTTGGGATACTATTGGTATAGACCTTTGGGAGGTGATTGAAGCATCAAGGAAGGGTGAATCCTTGTTATCCAAAATTAATTACTTCTTTCTCACTTTGATTCCCAAAAAGCCAGAGCTGGAGAGTCCAGGAGATTTTAGGCACATTGCATTATGTAACACCATTTGTCAAATATTTTCAAAGATATTAGCAAATAAACTCAGATTAATTCTCCCAAAGATTATTTATGAGGAACAAACAAGTTTTGTACTAGGTAGATCTATTCTAGATGACATTCTAACCATTCAAGAAATGATTCACTTAGCCCAAAAGAACAAAGAGGCTTGTATGTTTATGAAGCTTGACATCCAAAAAGCTTATGATATGGTGGATTGGCGATTCCTTTGTAAAACATTAGAATATTTTGGCTTCTCCCACCAATGGATTAATCTTATTTTCAAATGCATCTCATCTACCAAAATTTCTATCCTCATTAATGGGTCCCCTAAGGGCTTTTTTGAAACTTCTAGGGGCATAAGGCAAGGAGATTCTTTATCTCCATTCTTATATATAATTATGGATGAAACCTTTGGGAGAGCTCTAACTAAGGCTTATAACAAAAAAGAAATTAAAGGGATCACTGTTACCAACAATATCCCCAATATAACTCATGAACAATATGTAGATGATATGATTTTTCCTGGTGAAAGCTCAATGAAAGAGGCAAATAAACTAAAATCTATCATAGAGAGATACATGAAAGCCTTCAGCCAAAAAGTGAATGAATCAAAATCAAAGATATATTTCATTAACACAAATGCTAAGGTGGAAGATCAGATCTATCATATTATGAGATACAAAAAAGGTTCATTCCCTTGCAAGTATCTTGGCATTGAACTAGAGAAGGGTGTGAGATTAGGAAAGGTTTGGAATAATGTACTGGAGAAGTTGGAAGCAAGGATTGGATGCTAGAAAGATAAATGGATCACGAAAGCAAGAAAGAGTATAAAGATAAGCTTGATTTTATTGACCATTCCAATATACCTTCTTTCGTGCCTTCTGCTTCCGAGGTACCTCCATCATAAATTGGAGTCTAAACTTAGAAACTTCCTTTGGAATGATTATGAGGAATCTAAAAAATTGGTCCTCTTTAAATGGGACAATATCTGTAAACCCAAGGAATGTAGAGGGTTAAGTATTAAGAATCTACAATGGCAAAATGAAACATTAGGGGCTAAATTAATATGGCGTCTATACATAGAAAGAGAGAAAAAATGGGCCAAGATAATGTATAATAAGTATTTGGATGTAGAAGACCCTATTTCAATTTTTATAATGAAGATCCTTCCTAAAGGATCAAAAAGCTAGAATTTCATGGTTAAATGCCATCACCTTGTTAGCAAATATCTAACTTGGGATGTTGGTAAGGGTGATGATGCCCTTTTTTGGGAAGACTCTTGGGATGAGCATCCACCGATAAAGAAAAACCTTGTCTCAGAAAACCTAAAAGAAAAACTTATTAGCAGATGGGGCAGGAAAGTAAGTGATCATAGAACAAAGATTTCTATTGGAGATCAATCTAGTTGGATCTGGAAACCGCTGGAAGAAGTAGAGATGGATTCTACTGAAATCAAGGCATATGAAAAAATCTTACAAGATAGGAAAGTCAAGCAACTCAATAGGAATAACAAGCTCATTTGGGCGGCTTCAAATGATGGCAAGTATAGTGTGAAAAGTGGTTACAAAGTGCTAATAAACTCTAAGAGATGGGAGGATGTGGAAATCCCACTCAAACTTTGTTGGGATCCAGCTTATTTGCCAAAGCTAGGTTTTTTCTTATGGCTTGCATTTCAAAATAGGATTATGATGGCTGATAGACTTAGTAAAGTAGGTATTGAAGGCCCTTCAAGGTGTGTTCTTTGCAAGTGATATAGTGAGAATGTAGACCATCTTCTTTATATCTGCCCATACTCTCGAGTTTGTTGAGAATGACTTAGTCAGAAGTTAGGATAACATTCTCCATTTCTGAAATCATTTATTGATTTCCTCAAGGGGTGGCCTTCAAACCTATGTAAGGGCATTTATAATAAACTTTGGAACATTTTTCCCTCCATCCTCATGTGGGAACTATGGAAATAAAGGAACAAAATAATTATTAGTGATTTTGAGTTGAAATCAGAAGAGCTAGTTCTAAAAATAGAAGCTAGCATAGTTGAAATAGTTAATTCTCATCTTAGGAAATCTAGAATGGAAGAAGGCTCCTTTTCTTTTTGGGATGGTCAAATTAAAAAGGTATGGCCTGATCTAATAAATCCACCCCTTGTTTATTTTAAGAAAAGCAAGGAGGCAAGGAAAAGTTGCAAATGAACCCCCCTCTGAAGGAATGGGTAAAGCTCAACTTCGACAGAGCAGCCAGAGGTAATCTAGGGGTGGTAAGAATTGGTTACATCATCAACAATGACTCAAGTCAATGGATTGCCAAAAAAGAAATGTCCATCAGTACCACTTCTAATAACCTAGCAGAGCTCGGAGCATTAGAAGAAGGGCTAAAGCTGTGTCATCATTCAGGATTATCAAAAATATTCATCGAAGGTGATTCTCAAATCATTTTAAATGCTATAAGGAATATAGCTACCCCAAATTGGGTCCTTAATTCCAAACTTGAAGAAGTTATTAGTCTACTAGATAGGTTTGAGGATATTAGGATTTTTCATATATATCGAGAGGTTAATCAGAAGGTAGACACTTTGGCTAACAAAGGTGCTGATGGTGTCAACTTATTGAAAATCAGAGACAGGCGATGATCTTTTAGAATTTCTATTTTCAGTTCCTAGTCTTTTTTGATTAAATAGACACATTCGATATTATGATATAAATTATCCTAGGATAGCTAGATCAGGCAATCTATATAGATGTATAGGTTATTTGAGGCATCAACATTTCATATCATACCATGCTTTATAGATATTTGGGGGAAAATATAACAATTAGGTGATTAAAAGTTGGTTTTATAATGACACCAAGGTAAGTAAGGTTATCTTTAGGGCGCCTTCATTAGGTCATCAGATAGGTAGTATCCGAGTTTACTAGGACTACAATAAACATATAGGTCTATTACATTCCATATCGATATATGTTATTCACATAGCTGAAGTATGTTTGCATTATCATTCTGAGATGACATCAAGATCCACTGATATCTTAGAAAAATCGAGGAGCTTCTAAAGGCTTGGGCTATTGGTCTATTTATTCCATCAAAGTACCCAATATCTATCATTAGGTTAGGCATTTTTCAAAGATGGACACGAATATCTATGTTTTCCATACCATCGAGGCTCGCACCATGGCCTTTCGAGGCAATATCAAACCTGAAAGATGGAACTGAATCCTTAGGGTGGTGGATGGGATGACCCACATTGCAATTAGTAGAGCTATCAGTGAAGGAGCTTTCAAGTATAAGTACACTTGGATGATGAACAATGATATCATAAGCACTTTCATTAGTTGCATGGCCTATGCCAGGATCAACAAATGGACTATGGTAAAACTTTGTCTAAATATTTTTGACTCCACTTGGTACCAAGGTATAATAGAAGCTATCTTTAGTTTGAATTAAGATTTGAGAGTGCCCCTTTTGGAGATGTATATGGATCATCCTCTAGGGAGTCTTGTAGTAGCCAATATTCCTAGGAGACTAGCCCTAGTAATAAGAGATAGGGTTGCTTTCAATATGGCATGGCCCAAGATGGAAGCATGTTTCCATTTCCTCCTTGGTTGGAGAAAGATCATGGTGAATGCTGATTAGGGATGAATCAGCAATTATCTTAGCCTTTGTAAGGCTTATATCCATCCGGGAGTGGAATTTGGCAATCTGGATAGGTTGGATTTTTGTACTCCTAATATAGAGAAGACCAGTAGAGAAAGGTTCTCTTTTGAATTTCCTCCAAAATTTTGGGCAAAAAATCCAAATGATGTTGTGGAAGTAATAATGGTGTTCTAGAAGAAATGATGTGTATCAAGGAGTTGTTGTTTTAGGTATTTTGTTTTGCTCGAGTTAGACGGCTGGGTCATGTAGCATTGTCCCCTTCATGCATTGGGAATCTAGGTAAAAGACCCATTTTGTTCATATAATGCTTTCAGTCTTTAAGAACATGTTTAGTTAAACATCAATCTAGATTAATTTCTATTTATATTAGGGTTTGGTTTGTAATAAAATGTAAGTAAGTTGATAAATGGTTTTGAATCAAGTTATGGGTAGTTTAAATGCCCTCAATTGTATACATGTTAGTGCATTATGGTAGTTTTTTGTACTTAATATGAATACAAAATATAAGAAGAATATGTTTTTATTCTACAATGGAAGGGATTCTCATTTTTGTGATATGCTTATTTAGATTTACATTTAGCTATTTGAGTAATGTAGCCTTATACTTATTGAAAATTGGTCTGAAAATTTAGAGTGGGTAGTACATCTTTTGATGATTAGCTTCCTAAATTTAACATTACGATTAATATCTTTAAGGTAGCATTCGCATCAAGAGAGGTACCCTATTTTCAAAACCCCTCTTGGTTGGGTACTATGGCTTAAGATTTAGAGTCTTTGGTAGCTTAACTGTAAGATGTTTGAGACTATTATTTAGGTTTGAGGTGATAAGTCCAGAGGTGTTGATTGACATTTAGCAGAAATCTTTAGTTAATAATAATTAAGTTTTGACGTTCATTTTGTAAGACTAGTTAAGGTGTTGGTTTTTTGAGACTAATTTATTGGAACCTTTAAAAGGAAATGTAGATGTAGTTATGGCATTAGAATATTATAGGAATTTTAATGAGCTTATTGATCTATATAACTTCGCACAAAAAAAAAGAGTTAAGGTTTATTATTTCAAATACAATGTCAAGGTACTATTAGGAAGGCATCTAATATTAATTATTCAGAAAATTTAAGGATTTTGTTAATAAAGGAATAAAAAGAATTATTTTGATGTATGCTTTATTTTAAGTATTGTAGGAGATAGTGCAAATAAACTAAAAGAAAGGAATAGTGATTTTCTCTAAGGAACCCATTATATTTAAAAAGATTATGCAATTATATCACTAACAATTCTGATGGTTAAGTCCATAAGGAAAGGTTGAGCACGCTGCTCAATAACGAGAGGATGTAAAATGCAATGGCTGGAATGGTCCAACTACAATTGGTCTCAACTACATTTAAGAATTGTTGATTATTGTATTAATTTGTATTACAATCTTTTCTTTGTAATAATAACTTATGAGTTAATTTAACTAGGGTATGCCCCTTTTATGATGTAATAATAAAGGGCGTTGGTCCCGAGCTAGACTAGAGGTTTTCTTCTCCATTCTTTCTTACCACTGCCCGTTTGAATGGAAATACTCTGTTGTAAATTATTAGTTTTATTAATAAATACTATCAAGGCCTTGGACATTTACTATAAAATAAAAATAAAAATATATACATATATGTTTTAGATTACGGTAAAAGCAGGTTTTGAAGGGACCCCGAAACCCTTTAACAAAAAGCAGAAAGATAAAGCATTACAGCCCAACAGGAAAAAGAAACCTGCAACAAACTATAGAACAGTTTCAAAATCAAGTTTTACAAGGACCTGAAACCACTAGAAAAGTCCAAAAACAAACTAAACCAGGTTTTACAGGGACCTAGAACCACTAACATTCTAAACAAGAAAAACCAAAAACCAGGACCAGAGACCCCAACCAGTAACCAACACCAGACAGGAACAAAACCAGATAACTTGACCCAGAGCCACTATTGCAACTCTAAGATAATTTTAGCAGCTTCCTTACCAATTGCTCCAGTCTCTTGAATGGTATTAGTAGCCAAAGTAGCAATAAATTTCATTTCACTCTTCCTCGAGCTATGCCTTGTTCTTTTGCTCAGACCCTCAGCCGAAGTGATTTTTTCATTAGCCCTTTTGCCCAGGCTTGCTGCGGCCACACATATACTCAAGGTGACCTGATCCATCTTAGTGCCACTCTCCTTGATTAACATTTTGAGGTTTTTCTCATAGTTGTTAAGTTTTTTAGGGATGTCTCCCATCTGCCCTTCTAGTTGGCTAAGTTTGGCATTGGTAGTGTCCTTGTTTTGTTGCAGAATTTTTACCTTTTTCTTCAAACCCATCATTTCATTATAGATCCAGGAATCTACTTTGAGTATGGTGTTGGCTTTAACCTTTGCAGAATGCAAGAAGGTGAGCATGGTATCCCTCTGCATTGAATTGCTATCATCTTCAGCAGTCTCGTGTGGGGGGAGCAGACATTGCCATTTTTATCCTCCATTTCCGTTTGATCCTCCTTTCGAGCCCCGACAGAGTCCTCTATGTGAGCAGAGTCCTTCCTTTTTTCTTCCTTTATCTCCTTGATAGGAGAAGCAGTCTTAGCCATCTGGTCCTCCTTACTCTTCTCAATTGGGTTCCCGACAGTGTTATCTTCCGCTTTATCACCCCCACTAGATATAGCCTGGTTACCCTCATTAACAGATTTACTCTGTTCAGAATTACCTTCATTATTGGCTTCCTCTTTCCCTTTTTCATTATTACCTTCAGTCTCTGGGTACCCATCCAAATTAGAGCTTAAATCTCCAGCGTCAATATCATCCTCATCCTCAAGGTTAATATTCTCACAGCTTTCTGATTTCTCGGTCTCAAACTCCTCATCCTCATGTTTTTGAGAAGCCGAGGGTTTCAAATTTAGGGCTTTATCTTTACCTTTAATAGATTCAACCTTCTTACTCTTAATGGAGTCCTTCTTCTTGTCCTTAGAGGGAGTAGAGGCAATGTGTTTATTTTTACAATACCCCTCAATAAGAAGAATCAACCCTTCATGTAAAATGGGTTTGGACTCCTTCTTCTTATGGGCTTCTAAACTATGAAGAAAAGAAAACTGCAAATAGAAGGGGAAAGATATTCTATCTTTGTGTCTAAAGTGATTTAAAAAAAAAAGTGGCATTTATGAACTCTTTTACTTCTTCCATCAAGTATGAAATACTCACGGATACAACAAATAACATCCCTCTAGATCTCCTTTATCTGATGCACATCGAAGAAATCACCACTCTTTTCCAGTTGCTTCTCCTCATCTTCTATTTTTGAAAACTTTTTGTAGGCTGCATTTGAAATACTGGTTTGCTTGGTGTATTTTATGCCCGCCGTGGGGAGCCCCGTGATCTCTACAATAAAATCCTCCATAAGTTTCATAGTAACACCATGGAGAGTGACTCTGTCATTGGACCAGTTCTTAAAGAAAGCTGTAGTGATGTGTGGCTTAAAACCTTTGAGTCGCTCCAGATAATAAGTCACATTTCCTTTCTGCAAAATTTTCCATACATCCTCACGGGCCTCCCAGGCATCACAGTTTTTTGGTTCCTGCTTGCGCGGTTTGCCCCCCATCTGTAGAGAATAGAGAACGCACTCAAACCAGAGTAACTAGCCGCAGAGAATGAAAGGGTTTAAATGAAAACTATTTTTTGTCCCATCAAAAGAGACTCCCTTTTTCGGAGATACATGCAAAAACCACATTGCATTCATTTGAGTGTACTTCCTTGGGGAAGAAAATCTGGCAATAATATGATCACTCCATGAAATCATTAACTTTCTAATCTTTACAAATCTTTCCCACTTGCGCATGGATGGCTTCATAATGAATAATTGCTTTGAGATCAACTTGGTTAGTTAATTCATTGGTCCACCTTACCATTTGCCTTGTAAGGATAGCATAGTTGGCTATCCAATCAGCAACACCATTGGCCTCCCGAAAGGTATGGGATATGACAACTTTTTCAAATTTTTGAATAAGATATTTGATCTCCTTGATTGTGGCCTCTATCAACCATGAGATAGAACTTTTATTATTTAGGATATTAACAATATTTAAAGAGTCACCTTCCAACCATAAATTCAAACATCTCAGATCCATGACAATTTTCAAAGTATAAAAGGCAGTCGTTGCTTCAACAATTTGACTATTAGTCCGGCCTATAGGGATTGCTATAGCATCTTTAACATTTCCCATATGATCTCTCAACATACCTCCACAAACCGCACTTCCTGGGTTGCCCTTAGCAGCACCATCAAAGTTTCCTTTAATCCAACCATTAGGGGGGGAACTCCAAGAGATGGTCAATCTTGGGTTATCATTTTGAAGTTTAGGATTTTCAGAAAGCATTGGATTATCAATAGGAAAGGTTTGATCAGGGTTCTTCAGAGATCTAAAATTCTCCTTAAAAGCTCGAATAATATTCTAACCAAGCACCCATCCTGGAACCTCTTTGTTTCTAAAAATTCTATTATTTCTTTCTTTCCAAATACCCCACCAGAGATGAGGAAGAGTAATTTTCCATAGGAATTGAACATCATAATTCTTAGAAGGGTATTTCCAGCTATTAAAAGAAGGTTCCACATTGTTTTGATGAACCCAGGTCAAGTTCCAATACATTAGGATCTCAGTCCAGACTTGCTGGGTATAAGAGCAGTTCAGAAACATGTGGTCTCTATCTTCAAATCCATTCTTGCATAAAATACACCTATTCACCAAATTTATACCTCTTTTCTGCAAGTTATCAAGGGTTAGAATTTTATTTTGAAGTAGGACCCAAAAGAAGATGTTATTTTAGGAATGAGACCCTTAGTCCAAGCCTATGACCAAAAGGGAAGATTTACCTTCTCTTTAGAAACAAAGAAAGAAGAAACTTTGAATTGCCCACTAGGATCAGCATACCAAATAATCTCATCCTCAAAAGAAGGGTGGAGAGAAACAACGTTGAGAGATAATTGGATTTTATTGAAGCTTTGATCAATATCCTTCAAGTTCACCCAAGAGTCATTCTTCCAGTAATGACTAACAAGGGTGACATATCTCTACTTGCATAAGTCAACTTGTGTCATATCTTGAACATCTTCAATCAGGGGGTGATCCTTAAGCCAGACATCTTCCCAAAATCTCACCCTAATCCCATTACCAATTTTCCAAGAGCACCCTTCTCCAAGAATTTTCTTTGTTCTCTGCACAACTCCCCATATGGAGGAAGGATGAATAACATCAGATGAAGAGAAGAAATTAGAAAGAGAAACATAATTAAGAAGGTACTTGTGTTTCCAAATGGTACTCCACTCTTTGTTTTCAAGGAAAACACGCCATCCTTGTTTAGCTAGAAGAGCTTTATTCATGCTTCTAATTTTCCGGATGCCCAGTCCACCTTCCCTGACTGGTTTACAAACTTGGTCCCAAGAAATTAAAGGCATTCTCTTTTTTTCCTCTGAACCAGTCCATAAAAAATTCCTTTGAATTTTGTCAATAGCCTCAGCAAATTTAGTGGGGATTTTAAAAATACTTAAAGCATAAGTTGGTATACTTTGGAGAGAAGCTTTAAGAAGAATTAATTTACCAGCCTGGCTTAAAAGGTTCCATTTCCAACCAGCCAACTTCTTGCTGAATTTGTTAATAAGGTCTTCCCAGAAGGAATTCAGAGCCTTCAAGCCTAAAGGAAGACCCAGATAGGAAGAAGGGATAGAACCTATAGAACATCCAAGGATTTTGGCAATTTTATGTTGTCTAAGAATAGGGGTATTGAGAAAAAACACAACACTTTTATTCCAGTTAACCAGTTGGCCTGAGGTAGAATAATAAATATTTATTGCTTGCTTCAAATTTTCAGCTTCCTTGACTTCAGATTTCCCCATAAAGATGGTATCATCAACAAATTGGCCATGCGAACATATAAGAGGATGGGAAGAGGGTTGCAATCCCTTAATAAATCCTTTATGCACTAGATCCCCAATGTACCTCCCCAAACAATCAACCATAATAAAAAAGAGGATGGGGGATAAAGGGTCCCCTTGTCTCAATCCTCGAGAGGGATTAAAAAAATGAGAAGAGCTACCATTAACCAAGACAACAATAAAAGAAGCAGAGATCAACTGATGAATCAGTCCAACAACCTTGTTGTCAAAGCCAAAGGAAAACAAAATGGTTGAGAGAAAAGACCAATCAACTTTGTCATAAGCCTTAGCAACATCCACTTTCATTACAAATCCTTGATTGTTAGAACAAGATAAGGAATGAATATTCTCATGAGTAGAAATAACAGAGTTGAGGATTTGTCTACCTGGAGTGAAGCCATTTTGTTGGTTAGCAATGATCAAAGGGGTCACCAGAAGCAATCTAGAAGTAAGAACTTTGGAGATAATTTTATACAAAGAATTACAAAGACTGATTGGCCTAAACTGATCAGGCGAATCAGCTCCAATTTTCTTAGGAATTAGGCACAGGAAGGTGGAATTGACTTCCTTCAGCATTTGTTTTTCCCCAAAGAATTCCTTCACCACATCACAAACATCTTTTCCAACAAGTTTCCATGGGAAAGCCATCAGGACCAGGAGCTTTATCTCCTCCTAGAGAACAAATAGCTTTAAAAATTTCATCATTCTTAGGAATTTAGCTTAACAATTTGTTTTGATCCTTTGAAACCAAAGTGGGGATCACTCTGAGGAACTCAGCCTGGTGTTCCATATTGATGTTGGGGTCAGCTGTCATAAGACTTGAGAAAAAAGTCACCATTTCATCCATGATGTCCTTATCCTCCTCAATCTTCAAATCTCCCTTCATAAGATGTGAAATGTGAGATTTGGCTCTATGCTTCAGAGTGGATAGATGGAAAAATTTGGTATTTTTATCTCCTTCAGTCAGCCATATCAATCTTGATCTTTGCCTCCAGTAGATCTCTTCTTTAGTAATGATGTCATGGTATTGAGTCAAATTTTCATTTTCTTCTAAAAGAAGGTCTGGGGTGTATCCCTCCTTCTGAATTTTATCCTGGATTTTTTGGATATCCTCTTTCAATATAGATTTATCCTCAAAAATGTTCCCAAAGCAGTTTTTGTTCCAAATTTTGACTTTCTTTTTGACATTTTAAAGTTTAGAAGTCACTCTGAAGAGAGCAGTACCATCAATTTTGATGTTCCACCATTCTTCCATTTTTCTTTCAAACTGGGGGTGCTGCATCCACATCTTCTCAAATCTAAAAGGAAAATTCATCTTAGGACTAAGATTATAGCTGTGAAAATAAGAGGGAAATGATCAGAACTAATTTTCTGGTGGGCTTCCAACTTGCAGATGAAATCTTTTGTCCAATCAGGAGAGATAAGAGCATGGTCTAGCCTTGCCTGAATACAATCATTTCCAACTCTCTTATTACTCCAAGTGAACTGAATGCCATGAAGATCCATATCCATTAAGCCCTCTTTGTTTATAAACTCCCTTAGGTCCATTCTTCCTTCAAGCTGGGTAACATTACCTCCCATTTTTTCATGGTCATAAAGAGGGACATTGAAGTCTCCCATGATTATCCACCGTCCAGAGTAATCCTTACTTTTAAAATTGGATAGAGAGTCCCAAACCTTCTTCCTTTGGCTTTTCATGTTGGGCGCATATATATTCATAATGTACTAGTCCTCTGTTTGATTATCACTAGTAATTTTAGCAATCATAAAGTATTTACTAGCACTCAAAATAGTCCCAGCAAAGCAATTTTTTTTCCATAGCATCAAAGTTCCCCTTGAAGCACCTTCTGAACTACTAGCATTTATAGAGTAATGTTTAAAATCTTTTATCTACTCTGCTTTCTCTTTGTTCATCTTAGTTTCCTGTAGCATAAGAAAATCAGGTTTCTATTCTCTAACAAAATTCCTAACAACATCTAGGTTATGGTAGCTGTTCAACCCCCTAATATTCTAGGTAATAATTTTCATTTCCATATTTTAGGGGTATAAACAAGAATAGTTGCTTCACAACCATCAACAATATTCTACAAGCTTTCTAACTCCCTCGTTTTCTTAGAAGATTTCCTTCCACGTCCATCTGGAGACCCAACATCGGGTTTCACCTTGGACTGCTAGTCTATTTTTTTTCTAGGTTTTACCAGGGTCAAAGCTTTGGGATTCACTTTAGTATGCAAATCTAATTTTCTGCTTCGAGTCTCGACCCCCTTCATGTTATTCTTTTTTTCAACCCTTTTCCTTGAATTTGGTTTAAGCTTTGAGATTACTCAATCTTCTTTGACAACTTCTAGGATAGGAGGGTCCTTAATAAGGGTATCTTAGGAAAATAAAAGGTCAAAAACTTGCATCTCCCTGGGCTGAGTTTCATTTTCCTCACTATGAGCTCTAGATTCAACCAAGAATTTGCCTTCCTCAAGCTCAATCATCTCATCAAGATCACTCCATTTATCCTCTATCTTTTGATAAAGAACAATTTTCTTTGATAAATCCGACAGGTTGTCTATACCTTGTTCAGACAATATGGGATCTAGTTGTAAGCCATTCACTTCTTTTTTAGAGTTCATATTCTCTGTCTCAGACACGAGCCTAGCCCCATCCTTGAGAAGAAGCTTAGAGACATTATCCCCAACTGTTGGTGGAGCTTTTGAGTTCTCATTCTCTTTCTTCTCTTTGAGATGAACGTCTTTAGGTTTCCAAACCTTCTTTTGCTGAACCTTAGTCTTTTTCACTTCCTTCTCACTACTCAAGTGGTTTTTACTCTTGGAGGGGTAGTTTTTGACCAAATGACCCTATTTCTTACAAGCATAACAAGCATTAGGAAGATCTTCAAAAATGATTTCTTGGGTTTTCTTACCAAGCTTAGAAATTAAATCCACCTTTTCTGGGAGATGATTTAGATCTGCCACCTTCACATACAGTCTAGCACTATGGAGTTTGGATCTGGTCACAGTAGCATTATCCAGAGCCACTAGTTCACCAAAAGAACTGGCGATACCCTTAAAAATGTCCTCATGCCAGAATTCAAGAGGGAGTCTAGGAAGTCTGGCCCAAATCGGGGTAGTTAGGAAAAAGGAATCTGATAAAACCATATTAGGCTCCCTTTTTTGATTGTAAGAGAACTTTTTCCAAACAACCAGGGACCTCCACAGAGAACTAGATTCATATCTTCCTTACAGTTAAAAAAAAATAGAAAGAAACCATTCTGCATGGGGGCTATGTCCACCTCCCTGCAAATAACCTATTTCCTCTTAACCATTTTCCTTAGAGAATCTAGATCTGGTCTTGCCCCTAGAAATTTGCCCACCAGCGTGAAATCCATGGAGGAAACAGAGAAATCCACTAAGGGGATAGGGATAAAAACTTAGAACTCACCTTTCTCCCAACTAGTCTTAGAAGTCAACGGCGGGAAAGAAGATTTTCCAATTGGTTTCCTACCGAAAAGTGATGACCAGGTCTTCTGTTCTGAGGACCCTACCTTCTCTCCAATAGAGGAATTAACTTTATTAGATTCCACATTATCTTTCTTTTCCTCTTTGTCCTGACCCGACACACGAGAAGCAAAGGCGAAATCCAAGGACGGGTCACGGACCCCACAAAATGTGTCTAAAACATGTCCAGACTTACCATCATCCCCAACAGCCATAGAACTCGACCCAACAATCTTCCCAGGTCCCCCCACAGTTCCTTCAGGGTTTGTACCGCCTACCAGATTCTCCCCAACCAGTTTCTGGCCTGAATGTGAGCCCGCTAATTCAAAAACTGTTAGAGCGTCCAACATGTTTTTTCACTACTATATATACATATATATGTTATTCATATGATAAAATAACAATATATTATTAATAGCATATAAAATTTTATTAGCAATAAAACATATATTGTCAATAAAATAATATTTCCAAAAGTCATGACTTTTGAAAGTAGAGATGTAAGAGAAGAATAAAATAATGGATAAGGGTGTCATATCTCCATTTTAAAATATTTTTTTAATAATAATTAGATAATACAATGTTATTAAATAAATAATGGTAATAAAGTTATATTTAAACTAATACTAAAATATAAAAATAGGAAATAATAATTACTTAATCGATATTAATAATGAAATAATATTTAGTATGATATTTTAAATATTAGACAATAATAAAATTACAATGAATAAATAAATAAATAAAATTAAATACAAGAGACAATATTATAGAAAGTATGGTAACTTTCTAAATGGAATTTAATAATAAATAACAATAAACACAAATAAGTAAGTAAATAAATAATATAATATATAATAATATAAATTAACTAAGTCTAATGAAAAGTCAAGAGATATTTAACAAATAAACATGACTCCTTAAAATTAAGATATAAAAAGGAGGATAGTTTATTTTAGAGAGAGGAAAAAAGAGGAGGAGAAGATAAGAGTTCAAAAAGGAAAAATGGAAGAGGAAAGTAATATGAAGAATAAGGAAGCGACTTTCTAAAAATTTATCAATGATATTTAAAGGATATGAACCTTAGTAAGGGTCATAATTATGAATAGTTGCGACTCTTCAAAAATATTTTTAGATCGATGCAAAAATAGGTTTTGAGGGAACTTGAAACCCCTTATAAGTACAAAAGATAAAAGAGAAGGATCACTAGGTTTTACAAGGACCTAAATCTTGAAGTTCACAACAAAGCATCAAAAAGTCAGGTTTTACAGGGACTCAAAACTAGAAATGTCATGCCATAAATTTTAATAGAAGAACACAACCAATTTTTTTTTCTCGTAAAATACATTAACGTTTCTTGATTAGCTGAATGATTTGGTGTGCAATGTGAACGGGGATTATAGTCCTATTGGGTGGTGGTTATACTTGACTATTATTTTGTATAATTAAAAGTGTGAGTTGCATTCTAGGTTTACAGTTTATGATGAAGCTTTGGTAATTACCTAATTGAATTTATCGATCAGATTAAAGGATACACTATCCGTATTTAAAATTGGAGTGGTGAAGGTTCGTTAATGGATCAAAAGGTCTACTCGGGAAGTGAAGTTATGAGCCCTTATTCTTCTGCACTCAAACCAGGACACTCTGATGAGTGGATGTGATTCAACTTATGTGAATATAGTAGAGATAACACTAAGGAACGAGAGGATGAACATTAATCAATTTGCCTCCATCAGTATTCGGGTTATCAGTACATTAATTATTATTATACATACTATTATGAGTTAACTAGTATTATAGTTATAACTTACAAGCACCTATATCTCCTCTTCTTAGTTTACATCTTCCATGAAAATGCTAACATTATTATTATTTAATATTAAATCAAGCTACTATACTTGGCAATATTGTGTAAATATTAACCCAATCATATCATCGTCCAATCCCATACCTCAAAACATCGTTAATTATGGCTAGGAACAATGGCAATAGCCAAGCAATTATTTATCGACATCTCCAAAATTAAGTGTCCTACTTGTTTATCTTATCTATACTACTCTTGACCATAATAACCATATAATATATAATATATATCTAAACAATATAATATAGTATAAACAATATATATATCTAAATAATATAATATGATATATTTACTAAACTATACATATAAATAATCCAACATACATACATACATACATACATACATACATACATACATACATACATACATACATACATACATACATACATACATACATACATACATACATACATACATACATATATATATATATATATATATATATATATATAGCCACCCATTATCCCCACATACCTATCATCAAGTTTCTTAAATTCCATAACATCTTAATATGACCTTTTAAATGTTTGGATAACTATCACCCATTTATATATCAATGTTCATTGCAAACATAACTTTATTAATTTATGTATCACATTTAAATCAAAATAATATTAAACTAAGCCCCAAATCCACCTATGCATACATAACCAATTTCTTTTAAAACTCAATCATCTTATTAATCCTATTTTGTTGTCACTTCCTACTAAACACCTAAACTAGGGGTCTTGTCTTTCATCATTATGTTTCTATAGGCTGTCTTGTCACACATCCTCATGCAATTTCAGCCCTCCTTCTCCCAAATGCATGCTTTTGGGTCAACTTGAAATTGGCACTTTTTTTTTGGTTTGAAAACTTAACACATTAAAGTGCATCCAATTTTCATTGTATTAACTTGCCAGATGGGCACCTAGGAATGAGTGGAAGTAGGTGGGGAGCAAGTGGGAGAGTATGTGCACTCTCCAAGGTACCCTCCCCACTTAAGAATCCTTTTCCCTTCATAAAGCACAAGGATGATGTCGCTGTCCAAGGTGACAAGGACATCATGACATAATCAGCAGCAATCTATGACTTTTAAGTACCTTCCTTCCATGCTCTTAGATGATAACGCCTAGAATATGATGCAGCTTGCATTTGTTTATTTTTTTCCATTTTATTTATAGGTTTTGTTATTGACTTTGGCTATTATAAAAAAGGTGATGCCTTAGAATATAAAAGGGCTATCCCAAGAATTATGTATAGCATTTATGTCAGCAATATTATATGTAGATTTTTTTATATTAATTTGTTTCTTTATAGAGAGTGATTAGACACTTTGGTTTTATAGTTCATTGTTTATTTTGATATTATTTCTAGCTAGGAATGTTTTATTCCTCTAGAGTCCTAGGTAGACTCCTATCCAATAATATATTACTCTGTAATAGAAGAAGGGAATTTAGTTACCTTTCCATATAAATTCCAGAGAGATAAATGAGCACCTTCAGCTAGTTAGTTTTTATGTTCCATACCCTTTATATGTATTGTTTTGATTTTCTTCTCCCTTAATAGAGGTCATCCAACATGGGTTATTACACTAATACATTATGAATTATTAAACTTGTTCTTTTCATTTAAATTAATAAATTTATTAGATCATTTAGACAAGGGATTCCATTTAAAACAACGTATGGAAAAACATGTTGGAGAAATCAAATTAAGAATAGAACTCAAGAAGTGTTGAGCTAACTCTTATTGCATCAAATGTTTTCATTCACATAATTCAATACCAAGATTTAAAGCTATCTATCATTCTTTCTATCAATTGCATACCTTACTTCATTAACAATTTCAATACTAAACATCAAACTTCTAAGTTATTTCTTATGCAATAGAAAGGTAAGATATCAAGGTGAAAAAGTTCAGTTTCAATCCTATTGTAATCTCAAGATACTCAAAATTCTTATTTCTTCATATTCCAAAATACATATAAATGGAACAAAAATAGTACAACATAACTCCGCTGATATGATTCTTTCCAATTTCCTTCAAGATAATATCAAGCATGAAATCTATCAATTTGATCACAATAGAAAGATCATATATGATAATGATACAACAACTTCTCTTCCAAGGACATATGAAAGGGAAACAACACTACACTCTACAATACAATTTCCTTCACATAACTAATGGGGATTTATCTCTCCTTCTTAACACAATAATAATGCACTTGCTCCTATGCAAGAAATTGACTCCTTAATATCAAACTTCCAAAACTCTCCAAAAGAATACCTGCACAAGAGAGAGACAAATAGGGAACCATGGAGGCTCACCTCCCAACCTAGGCCTCAAGGAGACCACTCCCACGCTAGGGGAAACAAGGCTCAACCAGGTTTCATCTACACATCATCACAACACATAAACTATCATAATCACATATTTTGCAACACATTTACAACCCCAACCAAGGTTTGCACAATGATTCTCAATTGGAATCATACACATTGGGTGAAGGTGGGCTCTCAATTAGGAGAATTGCCATATCTTACAAAAATCTGTAACAACAATTTTCATGCCCTTTCGAGGCTTTCATAAATCAATAATTTCCATGGCCTTTCAGGCTTTCACAAAACAAAAAATTTCATACCCTTTCAGGGCTTTCACAACATCCTCCAATAATCCTACCATCATCCAAAGCATCCTTGGATTTCCATACTTCATCAACCTTCTTACCACACCACCATTCTTAAGTAATGAAAGAAGATGGCATACAATGGAGCCCATACTCCAAGGTTCTCAACTATATTTCAAGCCCAACTAACCCCTTCACCCCAAGGCTTGCTCTTCCCTCCCAAGGGTGAGTGAAGCCTTCACACCCATGAACAAAGTTCAACATCCAAACAGACAAGAAAATCTAACAGAAAACCCAAGAAATTTCATGAACAATACACACACTCACAATAAAACACAACACAAGAATCCCAAGAACAATACATGATGCCATATCACTCACACAACCCTGAAAAAGACACTCTTACAATTTCCAATTTCAGCTATATGATATAAAGAAAGCATGGCATGAAACACTAACCTGCTTACAAGCTATGACAATGGAATTAAGACCTCTTCCTGCTTGGCTTCCAAACTTTTTCCTTTCCAATCCTTGGCTGTCTCTAAAATTAGAGAGTGGGTGAATGATCACCAAGGTTGGCACAAGCTCCCTATAAAGACCTCCACTTTTATCCTCACCTACCCCTCTTACTTTTTGTATCCTCCACCAATAAGAACTTAGCCAAGTGGTGTAATGAGGAAAGAAGTTATGTAACAATATGATTTTCGAATTGGCTTGGAAATGACTATTTTTGAGGGTCCCCTAGGTCCCCTAAACCCACCTATGATTATATTTAAACCCCTAACCCATACTATTACCATGTGGGTAACTTATTTTCAAAAAATTAACACTTACGACTCACTTTAGGCTCTCTAAAGTTCCTGTCATCTTATAACTTGAATCCCATCAAGAAGGTGACTCTTCCTAACATTTCTCCAAGGTGGTTTAATTGATTTCAAAATGAGGATTAAGCTTAGGTTAAGTAACTTCATGCCGAAGAATCCTATCTGACATGTCATTTACACATAAACAACACAAGTGTCAAATGACACACAGACACACACATGTTAAAACACTTTTCACATCATGATGACATGTCTCTAATTAATCATGCTCTCTGACTATACCACTCATGCACAATCACATTACGAAAGAAACACAATACAACGAGGTTTAGAATCTTCCAAAGATTCACCTTGGCTTAACCGTGTTCACATAAGGTTGAACCTTGTTTTCCCATTAATCTGCATGGTTCTACTTTCCTGCACACTCAACTTAAACATCAGTAACCCAATAAAATAGTATAGAGTACATACAAACACGTACAACATTAATCCACTATCTCATACTTCTCATTAACATATACAAGTAAGTATCATCTAGTCATGTCTGTTCTAAGTACTATCAATAAAACATTGCAATATCATATTCCATTTAATTTTCATCTAAGTGCATATTCAAAACATTACATTCTCATAAAATATTTAAAACATTAAAATATCGAACATGTGTATCTACAACAGTCTTTCTTAACATAAATCATTTTCAATTAGAGTATCATCACAACACTTTCTCACATAATAATGAAACTCTAAGTCATCTTTAGTAAATTGTAAAAAAAAATATAAAATAGATATGTACAGATCAGTTAACTGGTAACTTGAATCAAGTTAAACATAAAGGTCAAACATAGTGATGTTCCTAGCAATATCCCCTTATCACATTATGAGGGGTTTGTGTGATTTTCCAGGTTTAACTCCATAGACTATTAGAATGTTTCAGTAATTATGTCATAATAATTTAGAACCAATTTTCAAACATATCCATGTATCTGATTATCATCATAACCTATACTCATAGTTGTTCTTAGTAGGCTGAATTTTATTTTATCCTTCCTAACTACCCTGTAGATCATCCCTAGTGTCTCATGGTTAGGTTCTTGTCTCGAATATTTTAAATCTTGTTTCCATGTGGTCTTATTTTATCGACCTAATGTTACTAGATAAAGTATCAAAACCTACATTAGTCTCCTATAGGACCCCAAAATGTAAATCATAACTCAATTAACTCCTAACCATAATTATTTCATCTAGACCTAAAAGAGAGTACTAGTGTGGGCCTTACATCAAAATTTTCAAACATAGTGCAAACTCAGGTTTTACAAGGACCTAGAACCTACAGTTAAAACGATAAAAAGTTGGAAACAACAAAAAATAGGAAACCAAAACCATTTACCCGACTAGGGACCGGATACCTACAAACCAGGCCAGTAACTAAATTAGCTCTTTAATGACCTTAGCTAATTCCTTGCCAGCCTCTACTATACTCTGAAGGATATCTTCTGCAATAGAACTAGGAACCTCAATAGCTACCTTCTTCGTACCCTATCTCATTCTTTTTCTAGGACACTTGGAATCTTGGCTACAATTGCATCAGGAGACATGATCTCCTCATTACTCTTTTTCCCTAAACTAGTAACTGTGAAACATAAGCTACAAGTCACCATCTCCATTTTTTGCCCACTTTCTTTAACTAGTTACCACAATTCTATTTTATACTCTAAGTTTTTCAGAGTATGTTCCCAACTTAATTTTTCGGTTGGGTTCTCTTAATTTTTTCTTGATCCAATTCTTTCTGCATGTTGCCCATTTTTTTCTTTAGCACAATTATTTCATTATAGAGATAGGACTCAACTTGGAGGGAAGCATCCACTTTCAATTTATCTTTGTGAAGGAAAGACAACTTCATCAAAAATTAGTTTCATCTCTAGTATCTTCACTAGACTTTTTCCCATAATCATTGGTAATTTCTTGGGTTTCCTTGAGATGGATCTGATTCTTAGAGTTTAAACCATTTTGTTTCATTATCTCCTTTTGATTCTCCTTATTCAGGCATTGATCTTTAATGACAAGGGCTTTACCATCATCATTCTTTTATGTTTCTATGTTCATCAGACTCTTAAGTCAGTAATATCTATTTTTGTGGTTGTAGGTTGATCACTTTGGTTCCCAACATTCTGCCCCGAGGCTTCAGAAATATTTTTTGACTCCACATTCCTTTCTTTACTACTTTCCCCTTCATGCTTAACCATAGAAATACCCCTACTTCTAGTGTATCTATCCATATTAGAGCTAAAATCCCTCATTTTTGTATTGGCCTCTTCATCTCCAGTTTTCTCAAACTTTGTAGCTTCCTCAATATTTTTTTCCTTTTCTCCCTCTTAATCTCCTTCTTAGAGCCCCTGTTATAACTAAAAACCTCCTTAGTTTTAACCTTAATTTTCTTAGCCCTCATCTTTTTATGAGGCTCACTACCAAATGATTTATGCTTCTTCTCCATAATAGGAGAAGGTTTTACTGCATTATTTTTATAGTAATTTTCAATTAATAAAATAAACCCCTCATGGAGCACAAGTCTAGATTCCTTCTTCCTGTAAGCCTGAAGACTATGAAGCAGAGAGAACTTCAAATAAAAAGGGAAATACATCCTATCTTTATACCCGAAATGGTTTAAAAATATGAAATGATATTTATGTACCCTTTAGATCTTCCATCTAAAATGAAGTATTAAAAAATGTAGGATAAGACATCTTTCCATATAACCTTGAGTTGGTCTAGGTCATAGAAGTCTCCAATATTTCCATATAACTAAAGGCTCTTCAAAAATATTGTGATTATAAAGTATTGTGACTTTTTGAAAGAATTTTAGTTATGAAATATTGTAACTTTTTGAAAGGATTATAACCATGAAGTGTTGTGACTTTTCAAAGGATTTGTATTATGAAAGGTTGTGACTCTTGGAAAAGAAAAAAAAAAGAAGTATATTTTATCCTTTCTTTATAATTAGAAAATGAAATAATTTTATAAAGTAAATATAGAGCTGAGATAATCTAGAAGGACTCATTCATTTAAGGATTGACTAATGATAGAGCCACATGGACCAAGCAAATAGGAAGGTAAGAAAGGTATATTTATGAATTATATTTGTTTAATTGTATTTATGAATTTATTTATATTAATGAATTATACTTATGGATAATATATGAATATACATATGTATATGTAAAGATGTAATTTGAAATGGATAACACACATAAATTAATGGTTAATGATTTAAGATCAAGAGAGTCCCTTTTTAGGGAAGAGAGTGATCTTAATATGGTTCATAGCTTAAGATCAAGAGAGACCCTTTGGGAAGAGAGTGATCTTAATATGGTTAATAATTTAAGAACAAGAGAGTCCCTTTAGGAAGAGAGTGATCTTAATAAGGTTATAAGGCTAGAATATTTTGTAGATGTTAACATATGCATATGTGTCAAGGTCCTAGATAGAGAATGTCTCTTCTAGGAAGGACCTTAAAGGGATTACTTCATAGAAGGAAGAGAAGTAACCAGGGATCTAAGGATCCTCAAGGGGGTTATTGATCCTGATGTGGAGACACCTTTAAGGTTGGGTTACAATAGAGGGTAGAATAGTGAAATATATTTTATTATTGTATAAATTATAACATTGGTTTTGTAGGTATTACTGTCCTCACTAGTGGGGACATTATAGTGGTATCAGAGCATCATCTTATCATCTTGTAGGGTTATAGAGGATCTATAATTTATATGAAAGACTAATCTAGAAAGTTAATGACTATTAAAAAAAATTCAAACATATCCATGATAGCAACATAAGAATTCAAACTAAAAGAAGTATCTATTTCAACTCGACAGAAGAAATAATCTAATTTCTTGAGGACAAACAATTTGAGGAAGGGTGGACTGTCATATCCTTATTTTAAGATAATTTTTTAATAATAATTAGATAATACAATGTTATTAAATAAAGAATGATAATAAAGTTATATTAAAACTAATACAAAAATATAAAGTTAGGAATTAATAATCATTTACTCAATATTATCAATAAAATAATATTTAGTGTGATATTTTAAATATTAGAAAATAATAAAATTATAATGAATAAATAAATGAATAAAATTAAATACAAGAGACACTATTATAGAAAGTATGTTAACTTTCTAAATAGAATTTAATAATAAATAATAATAAACACAAATAAGTAAGTAAATAAATTATATAACATAGAATAATATAAATTAACTAAATCTAATGAAAAAGTCAAGAGATATTTAACATATAGACACGACTCCTTAAAACTAAGATATAAAAAGGAGGAGAGTTTATTTTAGAGAGAGGGAAAAAGAGGAGGAGGAGGAGATAGGAGTTCAAAAAGAAAAATGGAAGAGGAAAGTAATATGAAGAAAATAAGGAAGTGACTTTATGCAAAGGTATCAATGATATTTAAAGGATATGAACCTTAGTAAGGGTCATAATTATGAATAGTTGTGACTCTTCAAAAATGTTGTGATTATAAAGTATTGTGACTTTTTGAAAGGATTTGTATTATGAAAGGTTGTGACTCTTGGAAAAGACCAAATAAAAAAGTATATTTTATCCTTTCATTATAATTATAAAAAGGAAGAATTTTAGAAAGTAAATATAGAGTTGAGATAATCTAGAAGGACTAATTCATTTAAGGACCTACTAATGATAGAGCCACATGGACAAAGCAAACAGAAAGGTAAGAAAGGTATGTTTATGGATTATATTTGTTTAATTATGTTTATGTTTATGGATTATATTTGTTTAATTATGTTTATGAATTTATTTATATTAATGAATCATACTTATGGATAATATATGCATATACATATGTATATGTAAAGATGTAATTTGAAATGGATAACACATGAATTAATGGTTAATGGTTTAAGATCAAGAAAGTGATCTTAATATGGATAATAGCTTAAGATCAAGAGAGTCCCTTTAGGAAGAGACTGATCTTAATATGGTTAATAGCTTAAGAATAAGAGAGTCCCTTTGAGAAGAGTGTGATCTTAATATGGTTATAAAGCCATACTATTCTATAGATGTTAACATATGCATATGTGTCAAGGGGGTTGGATAGAGAATGTCTCTTCTAGGAAGGACCTTAAAAGAGAGCACTTCATAGAAGATAGAGAAGCAACTAGGGAGCTAAGGGTCCTTAAGAGGGTTATTGATCCCCATGTGGAGATGCCTTTAAGGTTGGGCTACAATAGAGGGTAGAATAGTGAAATCTATTTTATTATTAGATAAATTTTAACATTGATTTTGTAGGTATTATTGTCCTCACTAGTGGGGACATTATAGAGGACACATATGGAAAAAAAAAAAGATATAGTTTGGGTTTAAAAAAGATGTCTACTAGAAGTAATTTAAGAAATTTATGTAAGATCTCCACTAAGGTTTGTTAAAATTATAGGTTCAGTCTTATTGATTCGATCTGATATACATTATTGTTATTAATAAATCATCATTCACTACATGTACTTATCCATGTTGAATAATATATACATACATACATACATACATACATATATATATATATTGTTACACATATTATATAATAATATATTATATATGTTTGTTAATATTACTAATATATTAATATGTTAACTAGTGATGATTAATTGTAGAGATACATCTCTTCATAAGACATGTCTCCTCCTCTCTTATTTATAAGCCTTCATTTGCATTTGGAACATAATAAAAAAATGGCAAATTATTAGTGCATTTGTAGTGATCCTAGAAATTAACATGGTATCAGAGCCAAACTACAAATGGAAGAAAACATGAGATGCTCTAGAAATACATATCTTAAGAAGTGGATCGAAACAAATGTCCAAATTGGAGAAGAGTCATTGTTAAAGCAATGATGGGAATACAGGAGCACTGCTGCTCAGACTATGAAATAATGGCAAGATATAAATCAATAGAAGATGTAAATATATTAAAATTGTTGATTGTGAAGGCCAATCTCTAACAATGATAACAACAACTTAATCAGTATGAGATCAACAAAGAAGAGTTGTTTAAAGACAATGTTCTTGTAATGGTCAGCAATGGTTGACTTATGACATCAACTTTATGTCCTATTTGGAATTATTAATAGTTGATAACTTGATAGTATATGCAGTTTTATAAGCTACCTTATGTAACAATTGAGTAAGGTGATTGAAAGAAATTGTTTTTAGTTATCTGGTGATATGAAATTGCAAGATGGTGTTTAGGTTCCTTAAGATATGTATCAACTATACTAATGTTTGGAATGACATGTTAAAGTAGCACTGATAATTGATGTAAACTATAATTAGAAAAGAAGCCAGAGTGATAATCATCAACATGCAACATAGTATTATTGAGAATATCCAACATAAGATATCTTCATATTGAAAATATACTTATTTACGGGGTACATAAATGATAGGGACTTCAACGAATTCCAAGTGGATATATTTCATTATAAAAAAAGAAGTTAGCGGATATATTAGAGTAGCAACTTGATTATCTACATGAGTTGTTTACATGAGTCAAGAAAACACAGAAGACTACGTACTTGGAGCGGTGCACTTGCTTGACGCCAAATGATAATTATGAAATAACATGTGGAAGAAGTACTGTCCAATGTAGACAACATTACCGATGATGGGAAATGACATAAGTAAAGTTCAACTCGGCATTGGATAAGTCACATTCTCATGCAAAAGAAATTATAAAGAAGATAAGGTAGCCATGCAGATAAGATACAAGCCAAACTCGAATAGTTGGGACTCAATTGAAACTATAATAACTGTGAATGAGAAATGTTAGGCCACATGGGAAGATCAAAGTGTCATAGTGGATGAGTGAGTTGGGCTTGATCAAATGCTAAGATGGGCAAATTAGGATGCGAGAACATCAACTTGACTTTAAGATTGGGAGTTGCCAAGCTGGGTGGGAGTGTACAAATTGTGACATGTCCCAAAAGTGCTTAGAGGATTGGTGTTAGGCTTCTTTCTTGGAACAATGAAAATCCAATTTGGAGGAGACTGGGCAATGTCTTTGGATCGGTAGTGTTGACTTAGGGTTGGAACATGAATGAAAAAATAAATATATAGCAGAATGGAGACCCATCAAATAATACAGAATGAGATATCTATGCAGTTGCAAACTATATTATAAATAATGTGGAGATTGATTGAAAGAAGATGACATCAATATCTACATGGCACATAAATATTCATCAACAATCCCAATATCAAAATGGGATTGAGCAAATCAAGGATAAGGGTATTTTGCAAACCTGGTTCTCTCGTCAACTCTTGTTTAGTATGTTCATGGTGATCGATGTTTACTAACAAAGGTAATTAGTTATGTTGTATCAAATTAACATTACTTAATTTGTTTATACTCTACCCAATGTCTATGAAATGGTAGACCTCTCCTTTGCTCGATGATTTCAGCATGGTATATTTTTTCTCATAGGAAAATATTATATGGTGGTATAATAAGTTTCATTTTTTATTATTATAATCGTTGAATAATTTTTTTAATATATATATAGACACGCACGCACGTGCGTGCACACAAACATGCAAGTATTCTAAGATATTTCATTTATATACTCATTGTAGTCTCTGTTTGTTGCATTTCTATGTGATTTTTATGTATCATGAGAAATATGTGCCTTAATCTTTTTCCTCCAAGAATGTTATTATAGGAAGAAGGAGATTGAAATTCAAATGGGGCCTGACATTTCATTTGAGACAACCTTAAAAGTGAGGAGCATATGGAGGATATGATTCAGTCAACCTTTGGTGATCTTGATCATATTAATTCAGAGGGAGTAAATCATGTTGTGATAGATTCACTAATGATATAAATTTGGAATACACATATTACAAGATGTGCATAATATAGGTTTAATTAAAAGATCAAACAAATACCTTTGCATGAACAAAGGAAATTTGAGTTGTTGTGAGACATTAATGAAGCTTTTAAGAATTCATTTGAACCATCTATGAGTCTCTCTTTGATGAATGAAAGTAAACATATGAGTTGTAGATTCATTCATGTGGCACGATAATACTCAATCAATATATTAGAATATTGAGGACAATTTTGAGAAAATGGAAGGACATGTTCACTTCTATTGTCAAGCTAAATGAATGTTTGGACCTTTAATGGGCGAAAAAAGCAAGTTGAAAATTAGAAAGGAGTTGTCATATTTGATACAAAATTGTTCAATAATATAAAATGAGTGGAAATTTTACATTGTGGGGGGAATAATAGCTAATATTTCATTCCCACTTGAACCTTAATTAAAGGGGAGATGTTCCATTATCAAATAATCTAAGAAGACAATTTATGAATCTTCATCTGTAGATAAGAATTCTTATCTTTTACATTTATCCAATCTTTGTAGTCTCTCTCTTATTTGTAATTCTATACATTGATCTTTCCTTTTACGTTTGAGGATAGTCTTATAGGAAAAGAAGATTGGTACTTTACATGCTACCTAATATTGTGCAAACTCAATCTAATGATAGTAGCTCCAAAGACCTAGATGATCAAGATGGATAAAATGGGGCTCTTGAAGCAAACATCTTTGATGATTGAGATTATGAGATCCTTCTACATTAAGAGGGAGTATGATACTTCTTCTAAAGAAATGCATGAGCTTAGAAGATTGATACTCATAGGGAGTCTAGAAATACATGTGTGTGACTACTTGATGTTGATGGACCTACTCCTATATATATCATGAGGAAGTGATGACTTATCACCAAAAAATTAAAAATTGATATTAGATACAGAGTGAGTTTGACAAGAATCCTTGGGGGAAGGGAGCCTCCAAGGGAGTAACTACTGGACCTAACTTCCCAGGATTAGTGTTTAAAGGGAGAATTTTGGAGGTGCAATCCTTTTTGAATGACATCTTCTCTATGAGGATAAGTTTTAACTGAAATTTATTGTAATTTGTTCCTCTCTATGAGAGAGAGTTGAGGTAAAATCCCTTATGCCACCATCTGACTTGGTTCATGGTGGTTACTATTTCACATATGATATATAATGAAGGTGACAATCTTCATTGACATATATAAACAAAAGGTAATCATTGTAAGACATCTGACAATCTTATAAAAGGTAGACTTGTTATCATGACAAACTTCATTAAGTTATTGTCCTAGAGTGCTGAAAGTCATGATAATGAATGTATCATAAACATACTTCATTAAGTTGTTGTCATAGAAAGATTATTTTTTTGCAATTGTGTGTTAGACAATCTTTCATATGTGTGAGGTCACTATTGTAAGACCTTATAAATAGTTGATCTATCTCCTAACACCAAAATGTGTTGGAGCAAGTGTTATCATGGCTCTTCGGGCCAAATTTTTCCAAACACCTTCATAACCAACTTATCATGGTTCTTTGGGCTGGATTTTGCTGGACACCATGAAAATCAATTGTTATGGTTCTTCGGGCCGGATCTTTTCGGGCACCATAACTTAAATTTGTCATAGACCACACTTAAAGTGGTGTTGAAATCTTGTATTATAATTGCTTCAAAATAAAATTTGCTAAAGAGGGAGTGTTGAGAAATTTTAGCTTTATAGTAAATTTAATACCATACTGAGATGATATCATCATATACTTGAGAATATAATGTGTTCTACAAATGCTCGCTAGCTAAGAGGGAGTGATAAAGTTGTAGATTTAGTTAGATTGATTCAATTTGATATACATTATTGTTATTGATAAATCATCATTCGCTACATATAGTTATCCATGTTAAATAATATATATTATTTTATATAATTAATATATATATTATTGTATATAATATATAATATATATGTATATTATAGTATATTATATATATTATATATGATTATTGATATTACTAATATATTAATATGTTAACTAGTGATGATTGACCATAGAGACATGTTTCCTCTGTTATTTATAAGATTTCATTTGCATTTGGAACATAATCAATAAAAATAGCACATTGTTAGTACATTTGTAAGGATCATAGAAATTAACAAGGTCATCACAAATGATATCATAATCAATAAAAATGGCAAATTGTTAGTACATTTGTAGCGATCCTAGAAATTAACAAGATCATCTCAAATGATATCATAATCCTTTTGTCTTGTAAATTTTAGCTCACACAAATCTATTAATACTAGAAAAAAGAGTAAAAGCTATAGTGACTTTCATAAACAATTGATCAGCCCTTAAAAAATATTGTATAATTGTGATAAACTCTAGAACGATTTTTATTGATTCCATTTGTAGTGTGGAAAACATCCTAGAGGTTGTTGCAATTCTACAGGCTATTCTATGAAAAGATAGACTGCCAACACATAAGAAAATATGTCCATATTAAGGAAAATAAATATTGCAAGAGACTAGACATCATGTTTGTATATTCATACATATTGCAAGTATTGAATTTCTCTGCAGACATCTAGTTCCATCCTCATTGAAGAGAGAGGGAACTAGATGACAAAGAATCATCTTTTTTAGGAGCATTGCATATTATTTCAAGAAAGAATACCATCACTTAAAACTCATCACTATTCAATCATCACAAGAATCATAATAGAGGTTTGTATAGAACTAAGGTAATACCAAACAAAACATCAACATTTATATATATGACATAGAAAATTTATTGGTTCCAAAGGGATATCTTTTACATCCATTACAAACATTTAATTACATATTAAAAACTAAAAAATGTTGCTATAAAATACATAATAGACTCCATTACATCAATCATAGAAGGAATGGAAGTAACAAATTAATACAACCTTAGTCGACCATACCATCCAAATAGAATGTCACATATAGTAATAAGAAACACAAAGATAAAAGATATTTATTTGTTATCATTTATTTAAGCTTCAAAAGATCAACATCAACTATCTGCCAACATTCATTCAATGTTATTAATAATCTACTATGAGAAAGGGGGATCATCATCTATTCACTCGGGAAGGAAAATATCATAACTTATAATAGCTAAGAATGTCATTAGGGAAAAGATAATAGGTAGCAAGGAACACGAGTCAGAGCACTGGTCTGGAGGGGAATATAATTAACATTGTCTATTATTTTGAGGAGGTGTTCCCTAAAGTATATGTTCCTTGTCATTAAATCCAAAGGATGGATATTTCACATTCATTGGCTTCTACATCTTTTAAAAATGTTTTGGGTTTTCTTATAGTATAACTGACCATCTTGGCTTAACGAGCACACTCGAAGCTTTGACTGCTTCAAGCATTTGTAGTGGGGCCCATCCATAATCCCTCAACTAAACATTTTTCCTTCACAAAATTAGTTAATGGATGGATGGTTATCTCATCACGAATTATCTCTTCTTCTGTGGTATTGTCAGTAGATGGTTTATCAAACATTTATGTTCTTCTTCAAAAATTTCTCCTCCCACCACTGGTGATTAAAATTTCGCCCAAATCAAGATGAAATAAAGCAAAGTGTGGCAGAGGCTATGACAACAAGATTAGATTATTGCAAACAAAAATTTCAGTCTCAAGAAATCTCTCCCAACATTTTGAGCCCAATAAATATTGCATTTGATTTTATTACATTGTTTAGTAAATGTAGTTCATGTATTTTTTAGTTCCTGCCATGGCAGGAATACTTATGCATTCATGTCAATGCTAATATGACATTAACACTGACCAATCAAATCAAAGAATTTAAAAGATTATATGAAACTTCAAATGTTTATATCTTTTTCTAATTTTTCATTATTTTATAAATCACATTTTTCATTCGTTCTATTGGTCCATACTATTTTTGGTGGGGAAGTAAATTAATTTTCTTCAACAAAAATACAAATATTTTCTAACAAATTTATCATACATTAATGAAAGCATTAATTACAACTTTATCTTTTCCACATCATTTTATTCCACCTCACACAACATGTCTAATCAATATTCATTCTCAATAGTAATATAATTTCAATATGTTATATCGTTGTATTTGAATTTCTAATTTTTATAAAACTTTGATTTTTTAATAAAAGTAGTTAAATTATTACTATTATTTTACTTTTGTAAAAATAAACTAAACAATATTATTTTTAAATTATATTTTATAATAGTGTTTGTAATATGTATAATTGATAAGAATTTTTAAATTATATCATTTATTATTATTAATATTTTTTATTTAAACAATTTATCATTTAGTTTAAATATATTTAAAAGTTAAATATATGTTTTAATATTAAATTAATAATTATATTTTACATCAAAAAAAAATACTAAAAGAAATAACCACAAAAAAGAAATAATTCAATTTTATAAGATATATAAATTATTATTAAGTTTTTATAAACTATGTATTAAAATGAAATAGTTATATTCTTTTTCTTATTTATTACATCATATTTATTCATCAACATCAAATTTATATGTATTACATCTATTTATTATTTACAAATCTACATATTATATTATATAAATTTATTTCAAAATTAAAATTACTTAATTTTATGAAAAAAATGGAGATACAAAACATTAAATAGTAAAGCTTCTCTAACTGTGTAAAATTAAACAATTAGTTTTAGTTATAAAATATTTTTTTATATTTCAATACATTTCATTTTTTCTTATACACACACAACTTATGTTGGTATCACTCTATCTTACTATTTTATCTCTCTTCCTCATCCTCTTCTATATTATTTATCATTTTTTCCTCTGCATATATGTTTATGTTGTTATTGTTCTATATTGTTATTTATCTCTATCTAATGATTAGAAATAGTGTGACTTCCATTTGATAATCAAGATGTGAATAATACATAGTTGGGGGAGTTTTTCCAACTACTCATGGTTCTCTAATAGCATGCATAACATGCTTAAACATATAATGTGATACTTCAAATGCTTCATCACTTCTTCAAGTTCTATAATTCAAATATTGGTATGGATATCTTTCCTCATTGCACATATTTCAAGTTGTCAATGTAGAAGGTGCAAATTTTTCTAAAGCATATATATTGATCGTAGTATGATATTAGGTACTTAGTGGCATATTGGGGACTTTGGCCTCTAATTCTTGGGCTTAAATGCCTAAAGATACAATAATATAACACGAGAACTTAACAACAAAATATGAGTGATCTTATTAGATCACAAGTGCATTTCTAGGACAAGAATTTAATAACAAAATATGAGCCATCCTATCATATAACAAGTGCATTTCTAGGCAAAAATTAATGCATTCACAATATTAATTTAGAGCTATTTAACCTTATTCTCACTCATCTACACCTCTACAACCATTATGCGTTAGCCAGGAACTATGACGCATTGCGTCTCTTTTTTTTTTTTGAAAACCTTGAATTGTGAAGTACTGCAATATTTTGGTAAGAGTGTTTTTTTTTTCCAATGGTGCATGGATAGAAATAGGTGAATCAATCAATTGATTTTGTGAAACCATCATAGACTAGAATTTCTGTGACTACTCTACAAGAAAATTGTTACACAAATAGTGTTACTGCAAACAACAACCTTGCACTCTTTAATGCAAAAATTCCCACTCTAACTGATAATGGCTAGTACACAACATCAACAATTTTGAGGGTCTTTTTCATTCTTACTGAGAATTATTGAATAATGGTTCAATGGATGCTCAAATTACTACATATAGTGCTGATCAAAATGCCTTGTTCAATGATTGTTTTTATTTTAGTAATTATAGCAAAGTATTCTCAAACCTCTTATTAGATCAAAATAATGTAGATGTATTAATTGATGTTTAAATGGATGCTTTGATATGAAATTTAGTTACAAGGAGGAAAAATAAATAAGAATAAGTAAAGTTAGAAATTAATACTTCAAAAAATTAAAAATGATGATAAAATTTTAAAAGAAAATAAATAATAATTATTAAATAATAATAAAAAACCAACTTTTGTATGTAATACTTCTATTTGTAGATTAGATTAAAACATATAAATATATTGAAAACAAAGAGATGAAATCTAGTTAAGAAGACAAATTAATTTGAAAATAATCAATTAAAATTAGATAAGTTTTAAAACTTGAGAAATAAATTATTAAAATCACAAAAATGTTAAAATATGTGAAATATATGATTTAAAAGAAGGAAAAATGGATAAAATGTGTAAAGAATAGAGAAATAAAAAATAATAAAAACATGTGTATGTGTGCACACACATATGTATCTATTTTTAATGTGAAAATACATTTAAAAAGATGAGAACATTAGAAAAATGAAAATGATAAAAGGATACACTAATCTGCTGATTAGTAGACCATAGAGAGTGATCATAGCATTGATGGAGAAAATAACACAATACATAAAGAATAATTTATCATACATGTTTTATTTTTATATAATTTTTTTATTTTAGCTCTATATAAATTAAAAATATTTTTTTCATGTATGTTTGTTTTCTTAAAATCTAAATTACCTTGAGTAAGTATTTAGCTAGTCAAGATATCATTATATTTATTGTCATTAGTTTGCACATTCATAGTTTTCTCATTATATTTTATGGATATTCAGTTAAGTAATGTTGGTGTTTTTATCATTAACACTATAGAGTGTTGAGAATTCTAGATATTAACTTGTCTCTATAGAAAGTTTGATTGAAGTGCCCTAATACATATTAGTTTCAGTTTAAAACTAACACATAAATGAGTATGTGTTTCAAATTACTTCCACCTAGAATATTAAATAGATAATTCATTGTGTACATCATAGTACTATTGTGTAGAACTTTATAGTTTGCACCTCAATAAAGAAAAATGTATTATAACATCACATGTGCTATGATATTTTATTATGCACCTATGACGATAACATTTGTCACCCTTAAGGGGAATACAATTATGCTAGTAGGAAATGCAATTTCATGGACATTTTGTACAATCAAGATTTCTATACCTTTTATCTCTACTAGATATTTATAGATAACTAGATTGATAAATATAATTAGTCCTAATTTTTCTCATATCAATTTAATTTCATAGCTATTAATTGCATATACTTTCTGTTTCATTGGGCCATATAGAACATGTCTACAAAACAAGATGACATATAAGAATTTTTTATGATGTCAATTTCTATTTATTTATAATTATTTTGACAAAATGACTTAATAATTTTGCATGTGTATAATTTAAAAAACTTGTGTAAATTTTGACTCCTTTATTGATCCTTAACTATCTCTTTACTCGAAATCGAATATATTTTAATATATCTAATCTTAACCCAACAAAATTCACAATTATTTTCACATATTTATCCTAATTAATATCTTGAAATTTCATCTAAGTTTTCAATACATGTCTTACCTTGAAATTGCATCCAACTATCCATTACATGTCTTACATTTCCCTTGTGCTTATTTTTATTCTAGATCAATTTTGATCTTAAGGGGATCAAGAATCATGTCAACTTGAAATTTTCATACCTCTAACATATTTTTCTCACCCCTTTTAACTAGTGGGTATGATTTGCCATGCAAAACATTTGTGTAACCTTGGTATATCAAGAGACTTCACATGGTAATAAAAAATAGAAATGATTATTCAAGCAACATTTATCTTTAGAATTCAAAAGAATTTTATTACAAAGATTTGCATATAATCTACCTACTCTTTTAAATTATGAAAGATTTTAAACATATTATATATATATATATTAGGAGTCTCACCATTACTAAAATAAATAAATATTTTATTTCAAATATATTTTAATAAATAGAAATTTTAATGAATAGAATTTATATAGATTCACATATTAGAAAAATATTTATATTTATTATACTAAATATTTAACTTAGACATAAAATAAGAAAATTGAATTATACAATATTTTGAACCTATTTTAATTCTAAAACAATAACCATATCAAAAAAGAAATTAAATTGTAAAATAATATTTTAATAATATCAATATCATTTTTCATTATTATTCTCTAAATTATATATATATATATATATATATATATATTAGGAGTCTCACCATTACTAAAATAAATAAATATTTTATTTCAAATATATTTTAATAAATAGAAATTTTAATGAGTAGAATTTATATAGATTCACATATTAGAAAAATATTTATATTTATTATACTAAATATTTAACTTAGACATAAAATAAGAAAATTGAATTATACAATATTTTGAACCTATTTTAATTCTAAAACAATAACCATATCAAAAAAGAAATTAAATTGTAAAATAATATTTTAATAATATCAATATCATTTTTCATTATTATTCTCTAAATTAAATATCATGTGACTTTATACATAACTTTTAAACAAAAGTAACTCTTAATTTTTGATTAAATTAATTTTTTTTTTCCAAACACAGTGACATAGCCACTTGATATATTTATATATAAAATTTAATATTTAGTACATTTACTCTGATTCTAAGATATGGAGCTCCCAAAGAAAAGAATCAGGAAGAAAAACTCCATTCATTACCTCATCAAGAAGGAAAAAGGATATAAGAAAGGAAGAGAGAAGATGGAAGGTAAACAAACTTGGTTATAACAATCCAAGAATGAGACCTCCAAAATACAATATATTTTAGAAGAAGAAGAGAATAAGTAAACATCCAGCTAATATGTATAGGTATTTACAAAATCAACTTAAACGGGATAATCACTTCCAAAAAGCCACCAAAGATTGGTAGTAGAATGCTACAAAAATTAAACCAAATGACCAATCCAGTCGCTATCTAGTGTGCTGAAGTATCTTCAAGCAATAACTTGCTCATATTAAAGGTGCAAAACATAAAACCAAAAACATAAAACCAAATAATATTATTCCTCCATGTCCCTTATCATAGGACCAAAATTACCAAGCTTAAGAGTGAGGTCAGGAGTAGCAGAGGAAGGATTAATCGCAAGTGGAGTAGAGGCCTGGGAAGATTCATGCTTTAAAAGATCTAGTAAGGAAAAGAAAATTTGATGGAAATTGTTACACAATTTTTGGGCAAGCAACCACCACACTGTTGCAATGCAACCTTAACAAGATGAAAAGAATGCCTCTCTAGAGCTTTTTTGATACTCTCATCCACCATGTAAACACTATGATTACTCAGGAGTGCATGGTGATGAAACAAACTCCCAATGAGTGCAACACCACTCCAAAGATCATACTTCTAACATGCTTTAGTAAGCTTACCACCTTGCAAGAAATCGGGTCTAATAAACCTGGCAACTATCAATTACAAGTGAAATGGGGACTGCAATAAATCCAATGCATTAGATAGAAAAAATGACAGAATTTGGGAAGGATATATCAATCTTTTTCCAGAAGGAAAAAAATATCATGCCCAATAATCCTCTTGATACCTCTTTGAATATGAGGACGATCACAAAAGAAAATGCTTGTTTACATATCATCCTTAATACAGCTGAGAAAAGGCTTCTCCCAATATTTAGACTCCAAGAATACCCTATAATTCCTTGGGTAATAATCCATGTGTAGAGAGGAGCAAGTTGAGAAAACATCAACTAGATAACTTACTCCAACCAATGAGCTGTGGTGACTTGACATAGTGTTGCTATTGATAGCAGTGATGAATGACTCATACAATATGTAGAGATCAAGAATGACCACCTAGAAACCCAAAAGACTAGAGAAATATCAAAAGCTAGCAAAATAAAATAGCCTCACTCAAAGATAACCAACAATCCAAAAGATATATGAAATCAATCACATTAAAAATGCAAGTCAGACCACATGAATTGGGAAAGATATATGTGTACACTAGAAAAGGTGCACTTCTCTAAATCATTCTATCCGAGGTTCTCCATAGATTGGAAAGCTCGAATGCTGACTTAGAGCTCCCTAGTCATGGAGTGCAAAGGGCATACAAATGAGCATATAAGAGCTCTCGGCTGAGCTTTAGAAATGCAACCCTTGCTAGTAAACCACAAAATGGGAGATTCTTTAGACAAGAGCAAAAGTGCTAGTGTCAAAGAACTCTTGGATCATGCAATGCGAAAATGAAACTATATTAGGATGAGATGCATAATGCAAGCTATACTAAAAATGAGATGGGAATGTTACAAATCCAGCTATTAAGCTATGTGATCTAATTATTTACAACGGAAACTACACTATCACGCAACATGATCTTAAGACTAATATGAAGGAAATGAGAGAATGCGACAAGAAAATGAGAAGTTCTCCACAAAGCTCCTAGAAAACCTGTTAGAAAACCTGCAGCATGACAATATTCAAAAGATGGATGGATTGAGGGGGAAAGCTCTCTCCCTTTTAAAGATGTATGGATGGTAGAGATCAAGATGAAGATGGTGGACAATCAACGATAGAATTCAAAAAGAGGAGTGATCCATGTGCACACACAAGTCAACCAATAGAATATAAGTTGACTTGTCATATAAGACAGAAGTCACAAAGCCTTTTCTTTTAATTGCAAAATAGAAAAAGGACATTATGTGTGCACTTTAAGTGGGTTAGAAGGATGGGGTCTTTTATTTCATTAAAAGGGGACATGTTCTTTTAATAAAATAATGAACTTAGGATAGCATAGTCAAACTATAGGTTATAATCAAATAAATTGATTATTAGCAATTTGGTCTAGGTAAGTGATTAAATTAATTTAGCCAAAATGTTGAAAAGGGGGCTAATAGTCTAGATGACCATTTTTAGGTGATTACATTTGCCCCTCTTTGACTAATGCGTGATTGATCTGGGAACACATTATGTCAAAGAAAATCGAAGCCAAGTAGGCGATGATAGATATAGATGTCTAATTCCGAAGAGTGAAATGTAGAAATAGATAGCAAGTCCTGAATGCATAGCCTGATAGCAGTAGTACTGAACACTAGGAAGAGATGATGTCAAAATTCAAGAAGAATGCTAACACTTAGAAAAGCGGATAGAGTGAGAGCAAGTGAGAAGATCAAACAAATGCTCCTAAGTAGTGATAGAGTATTTCTGCCCCCTCGGGATCGAAATTGAAATGAGGTAAGGGGATGCAAAAATTGGCTAGAAATGAGAAAATTAGAATATAGCAATGTCCAAGATGACAGATAGATGATTAGAACCCAAGAATGACTATATAAAAAAATTGATAAAATGCCCCAATTTGACTAGAGTTGACCTTGAAGGATATAGCATAAAAATAAGGTCGAAATGAGTAGAAAGGTGATTTTAGACATGAAATAGTGAATTTAAGTAGATATGAAGTATGGAAATGATGAAGACATGAAGAAATGAAGATGCCCTAGTGATGATTCAGAGATTAGACCTCAAAAGGTCAGCTAACTGCTCAGAAGAAAGTAGAATTTTAAAAGACAATTTTGACCATCAAGAGGAACTCAACTTTGGATTTTGATCTCGAAAATGAATCTAGGACGTCAAAATTATTTAAGAGGTCAAAAATTTATATAATGTGATGACAAGATAGAAAAGAGATGAAGCGAAAGATTAAGAAGGTGAAAAGACATGAACAAGAAGAAAGTAAAGAAATATATGAAAGGAGTTAGCTGATATGTCCACAAAAAGATGAACAGAGAGCTCTCCCCATATGCAAGAATGCAAGATTAAGCTAGAAAATGAACCTAAAATGCAAGCTAATATGCAAAGTGGTTTACTAGCAAGAAGTGCATAACATTTAGACTCTTAATTTCGTTATTGAGCATTTATTAAGGACATCATGAGATCGTACAACCATCACTAGTATAACTATGAGGATATGAATATGATCGATATTAGATGGGTATGTGGAAATCCAATCTAAGAATTAGAGACATGTAAGTCAAGATAACTACACGATTAGATTCCCTAAGTTTAATTTAGCAAGATTACACTTGTATCAAGGCATAAGCACCAAGATAACCCTCGAGTGTGGTATTGCGAAACAATCAAGGATGATACATTTGTAAGTCAACGTGTTTAATAGGACCAGCATAAATGCTTACAAAACTATAGAAAAACAAAAGTATACCCACAAGCAGAAATCAAGAAAATATGTCCCATGCCCCCAATCTTCTAGTCAATGACATCCTTGAAAGACTATTAGGGAGTGAACACATGGCAAAGAAATCATCATAGACAGCACACAAAGTAGATAAAGATCAACATAGCTCAGTTGTTTAAGTGTTTAAAGTGTGTGTGTGTAAGTCACTTGGCCATTTCTTCAAGACTTGATTCTGATAGCGAGAAATATCGTGACATCAGAGACTATAGGTAAACTATTTGAAAAGTGTTGAGAAACACTTGATGTCAAAGTGGGTGGGGATAGTGTTGAGAAACACTATTTTTTGAGTTGTCAAAGAAACCCTAATGCACAAGAATACCTCAATAGGCTAAGCAGTTGTGCCCCCAAGACGAGGACAAGAAACAATTCCAAGCTAGGAAATGTGTAGCGAAGTAGGTGATTGAAACTGATAGACATAGGTGCAAGGGTTTCAAGTAGTGCCTATTTCCAGGTTTTCACCACTTGACAGATTTTTTCAAGACTTTTTTTCAATTTTTTTGTATTTTTCAATTTTTGAATTTTTTTGGTGATACATCAAAGTGCCTATTGCTAGGTTTTCACTATGAAGATCTTTTTTTCAGGACATTTTCTGATTTTTAGGATTTTTTTCAGGATCGTATATGATTTTTTTTTTGGAGTTTTTTAGAATAATTTAGAGATCACTAGTTCTCAAGCAAGATCACATCATTTTCTTCCAATGTCTAGCAAGGTATAGGACACAATGGAGAAACAAGCCGATAGATAAGCAAAGATGTATAAGAAAGGAATGTGAAGCAAGTGAAAGTGATCCTCAAGAACTGACTCTTCAAGAGTACCCAAGCTAGGGAAAGAGGTGAAATAGTCATATGAAGCATATTTTTGATAAGCAATGGAAGTAATGAGAAAGATAGCATGTAGGATAAGCAATGAAGCCAACAAGTGAGATAGCATGAAGTGTGTAGTCCAAAAGAGTAGCCATGTCAAGAGACCTATGAGAACTATGTTTCATTTATTATGATCAAGATCAAGGGGTCAACTAGTTAGTATATCAATGGGATAGAGCAATAAGAATAAAGATCAAGATAGAGGCTATGAATGAATGGGAGAGCACAATAAAAAATCTCATGGATAAGGTAGCCAATATGAAAAGATAGCTCAACATTGTCAAGATCAAAGAGAGAAGAGGGGATAGATGGATGATGGAAGAATTACACATGATGTCTGTTTGCCAGGTTTTCATCATGGTACTTACCCAAGGTGCCACAAGAAGTAGTTTTCACCATAGGATGCATTTATTTCTCTTTACTTTTGCTACCAAGGTGTCACAAGAAGTGGTTTTCACCAAGGCACGTTTTCATTTTTTTCATTTTTTCTATTTTTTCTATTTTTTTCTTTTTTCAAATTTTTAGAAAGAGCTCAATCTTTTTGAATTTAGATAGTGCTCTTATAGGAAAGATAAGCCATGAAAAGCCAAGACCATAGAAAGGTATGCTCAAAGATGTTGATAGGGTGATGAAAGAGAAATGGTAGTAGGAAGAATATATTGAGGATAAGAGTTCATGTATAGAAAGTAAGTGTAAGCTTTAGAGGATTTTATGAGGGTAGTTGAAATATTGGACAAGATCAACATTGACACACACCTTGAACGGTATTGGAATGATGGAGGAATCATGGATGAAGTAGCTTGAGGTTTAGATGTATGAGGTGGTAGAAGAGATTTGGAAAAGAGTGGAGTGGAAGGCTTTGGAATATTTTTAGAAAGATTTTTGAAAGAAGATGGAATGGAAGCCTTTGGAAGCTTGAATGTCAACTTTGAAGTATTTTCAATATTCAAATCTTTTAAAAGAGACTTGGGAATCCACATAGCTTTAGATTTTCCTTTGGATACTTCAAAACACATTTCTTCAATAATGGGTTTAGGAACCCATATTTTCTTTAATTTAGCTTTTTTAATAGTGGACCTTTGTAGTCTCTTTTGTGCTTTCTCCTTCTTAGCATTCACATGTCGATTAGATGGGACATAGTGATCTTTCTTTTTCAATGGATTCTTATGTTTATTCTCACTTCCAAAGGACTTGGGATTTGTGGATGAATAAGGATGATATGACTGGTTTAGATGTATAGATAGGTGAAAAGTCATCAAGGATGAGTGTCTTTGTTGATCTTGAGGTATTATAGGAGAGCTAGGGAATGAGCTAGGAGTGAATGTAGGAGATGGAGGAACATAAGACCCCAAAATGGATGGAAGGTTTGAATGCTTTACCTTAGATGGATAAGGACCAAGGATAGATTTAGAAGATGCAAAGGGATTGTGGGAAGGGATATCAATATCTTTAGAATGAGCAACATGGTCAAAGCCATCAATAGACTCATGAGTACCTTTGATAGTAACAACATTTTTAATAGTAGCACTTGAAGCTTGAGCACAATTTTGAAGAGGATATGTAGAAGTAGAACATGAGGGGACACTCTGATCTTGACAAGTAGCTTTGGATAGCATATGAAGAGAACTTTTCTCATAATTTTCAGTAAGCTCAAGGGAGATAATGGAAGTGTTATCTTCATCATACTTGGGGGGTGGACAAGATATAGGATATGGAGGGGGAAAATATTGAAAGAGATGAAAGGGTGCTTGATCTTGATCTTTTTGAAATTTATAGCTTTGTCTTTTTGAGAGTCCTCTTGACATGGAGCCACTTCTAAGGACAAGGGAGAATGAAGAGTGAATGGAGTAGTCCTTAGATTAGGCATTTTAGTGCATGAAGGTTGAGGATGTTTAGGATTAGTATCATGGAAAAGGTTTGCAGCCAAATGAAGGTTAGCTTGAGTTTCTTTTAGAGGTAGCCCTTGAGGATACACGTAATCAATGTGGAAAGCATTAGGTTCCTTTTTTGATAGAGGCATGTTGGAAAGCTTTTAAGTTTTGGGAGATGCATGAGTGTTGGAAGAAGTGGAAGATTTAATGGAGCCACTACTAGACATAGGTTCATCAATGTAATCTTGCTCAAGAGAAGTATCCTCAGCACATGAGTCACTAGAGGTTCCAAGATCAACAATCTCATCATCAATGAGATCTTGGATTTTATGTTTCAGCTCTATACAATTAGAAGTAGCAAGGTCATTAGATTGATGATAGGCACAATAGGTATCCAATAATGGATTTCCATAGGAGCTAGACTTATGCAACATGATGAGCTTGGTGCCAAGAAGTGTTCTCAAAATGTCATCATAAGAATTCCCCAAGGGAGCAAAACTTCTGTTAGAAGTATGTCTAGAGTCCTTTTGTTGTTTCTCAAGTGAATGGTATGTATCCATGCCTTCATCATTATCTTGATCAAAGATAGGTCCATTATGAAATTTTAGCATAGGCTCAAACGAGGTATCACTTGCTTGTTCTCTAAAGAGGTCTTTAGATCTAGAAGATGAAGATATTTGATGTCTTGAAGTAGAGCATGTAGACCTAGAAGAAGAGGATGACCTCAAAGAAGGTGACTCACATGCATGTAAATACCTTAAGGAAGATTCATGTAATGATGCAATCTTCTCCTCTAACCTTTTCTGAAGTTTAGACTTCATTTCCATCATGCGCTTAGAGAGATGCAGGTAAGAAAGATCATTTGTCGCTTCTAGTTCTTTGTATTGCGCATATAGATCTTGAAACTCTTTAGTGACATAGAGGATATCATGATCATCTAGATTTGGTTGAGGTTTGGTAGCACAAGCTTTGAATTCCATAGTGGTAGATAGATAATCAAGCATGAAGGAGACTAGAGGAAGCTAATAGGGTGACACAAGATAACTTGATGTCCAAACTAGAGAGGTAGAGTGTTCACTTGCCAAGATAGTAGAGAGAGATTAAAGCGACTTGTCAAACGATATGTCCAAGAAACTTACGACATGAATGACTCAAGTCAATAGTTAGGAAAGATGCCCAAATAGCCAAATAAATAGAGCAAGCAGGTTGACAAGTGAACAAATTTCCCAACCCAAGAGTGTAGTCAAGAAATCAAGGCAACCATTTCAGCAAAAATATAACTAGCAAGCGAACATAGACCATGAAGACAAAAAGACCAAGAGCGCTAAGACCAAAGAGCCACTTTAAGCATGTTCAAAAACTAGAGACATAGCAAATCAAAGTCAAATAATGAGACTCCCCTTAGCAAGCAACACAAGAAAATGTTTGCATTTGATGTTTTGACTTGGTTGACAAAGTTTGACAATAGTTGATAGCATAGCAAGTTTGATGTTCAAAAGCAATTTCTTTCCAAGCAAGATAGTGACACATGGAGTAGTCTTCAAACAATCAAGCAAGGGACAAATTAATCTTGCATGATACAAGCATATGTGAGGTCTCAAAAGAATTCCCTAGAATTATCGTCATGTGTATGTTCAAAAGATTTTCACTAGTATACCACATTTGAGAACACATCAAGCAATATCTACCTAAAGGACATGGTTCATTACTCAACAAATTGACCCACGCTTGATGCTCCTTCACCTCACACCATGTGGTTTCCCACAAGAGATATTGGCTTTGTCATGGAAATTCCATAAGCATAACCAAGGGAACACAGATGGTGAGTGTAAAATCTTGGGGTGATCCAGGTAGTCCACTAGGATCGATCCTTGCACCAAGAAGTTGAGCGGCTAAAAAAGGTAGTTACTAACTTAGGGTGTTTAGATAGGGCTTCTTTTCATAGTGTTCTTCTTGCTCCCAATTACGGGACACCTCACCTTGTGATGAGTAACCGATCTCGCGATCACAAGAGTACCTTAAGCATTCTTGCCTAGTGATCTCCCTATGGTCAAAATCCCATAAGCGATCACACTAGACGAAGACAAACACTATGTCTACTAAGGTTTTGTGTCCTTGATAGATTTGAGTTTATAGTGGGTTGGAAGAGCTAGGTAATCTGCTTGTCTCCACTTGGGTCGTTCCTCTCAGGTTGTCCGAGAGCAGGCCCTCTAAAGGATTTTAAACTATACAAAGAGTGGATCAAATTTTGGAAGTCAAGATTTCGGATTCACCACAAGGGTGAAGAGCATACTCTCCTATTCTAATCATTTTCTCCCAAACATGCCAAAAAGATTCAGTTGCCTCTTACTCTTGAAATCAAATGGTAAGTCAAGATTTCTGATTCACCACAAGGGTGAAGAGCATACTCTCCTATCACCAAAAGCTCCCAATTGTAAGTTTTAATGTGCCTAAAAATAAACAACTAGTATATGCCGCACATGTAAAAGTAAAGAATAAGAAAATTTGGGTTTTTATGCGTTAGGCAGCCCTGCAAACAATCGTTAGTAGCCCTTGTGCATTTGAAGCTTTGACATGCGTTCTTTTTATGCAATGTTTCAATTTTTTTCATAAGGATGGCAACCTGCAATCACAACTTGTTAGAACTAAAAGTTAGTATGAAATAACATAAAAATCTACAATAAAAAGTGGTTAGTTGCCTCAAAAATCCAATTTATCTTCCAACCAAGTGCATGCAAAGAAAGTGCAAGTTAATCACAAATGCTCTCATTTTTACTCTTTGATTTTGACCTAGTCAACAAGATTGGAATTTTTTGCTATGATTTTTTATTCAAAAATAAAATTGAAAAGAAGAGACCCCTATTAAAAATTAGAGAGATTTTCAAAAATGCAAGAAATTTAAAAAAATCTCTTCATTTGCGCTCTAGAGATTGATTTTGTCAAAATAGGCCAAATTTATCAAATCAAGTTTTTGATCTTTAATATGACTTCAAAATTAAAAAAACAAAGAAATAACCCCCATTATAATTGAAAACCATTTCTCAAAATGTAAGTTTTTTTCAAAAATTCACTGATTTGTGATCAGCAACGACTTTTTATGAAAAACAAAGAAAAACTCATAACTCCCAAAAATTATGTCAAAATGCTCTAAAAATTGGACTAAGACATTTTTAACACATAATAAATTTGGAAACAAAAATTTAGAACCAAAATCCAAGCGGTTTAAAAGATATGATCAAATCTTTAAACCAACTAACTTTTTGGCCTTCAAACCAATCTAATTATGGGTTGGCCTTAAAATCAAAGTGATAATTCTACAAAAGCATTTTATTAGATCCAATATGCTACTATAAAAACTAGAGATGAAAAACAAAAGCAAATAGAGCTAGAAACTTGATTCAAGCCCCACGGTGGGCGCCAAAAATGTACACTAGAAAAGGTGCATTTCTCTAAATCATTCTATTCGAGGTTCTCCATAGATTGGAAAGCTCGAATGCTGACTTAGAGCTCCCTAGTCATGGAGTGCAAGGGGAATACAAATGAGAATATAAGAGCTCTCGGCTGAGCTTTAGAAATGCAACCCTTGCTAGTAAACCACAAAATGGGAGATTCTTTAGACAAGAGCAAGAGTGCTAGTGTCAAAGAACTCTTGGATCATGCAATGCAAAAATAAAACTATATTAGGATGAGATGCATAATGCAAGCTATACTAAAAATGAGATGAGAATGTTAGAAATCTAGCTATTAAGCTATGTGATCTAATTATTTGCAACGGAAACTACACTATCAGGCAAAATGATCTTAAGACTAATATGAAGGAAATGAGAGAATGAGACAAGAAAATGAGAAGTTCTCCACAAAGCTCCTAGGAAACCTGTTAGAAAACCTGCAGCATGACAATATTCAAAATATGGATGGATTGAGGGGGAAAGCTCTCTCCCTTTTAAAGATGTATGGACGGTAGAGATCAAGATGAAGATGGTGGACGATCAACAGTGGAATTCAAAAAGAGGAGTGATCCATGTGCACACATAAGTCAACCAATAGAATATAAGTTGAATTTTCATATAAGACAAAAGTCACAAAGCTTTTTCTTTTAATTGCAAAATAGAAAAAGGACTTTATGTGTGCACTTTAAGTGGGTTAGAAGGATGGGGTCTTTTATTTCATTAAAAGGGGACATGTTCTTTTAATAAAATAATGAACTTAGGATAGCATAGTCAAACTATAGGTTATAATCAAATAAATTGATTATTAGCAATTTGGTCTAGGTAAGTGATTAAATTAATTTAGCCAAAATGTTGAAAAAGGGGGCTAATAGTCTAGATGACCATTTTTAGGTGATTACAATATGAAATTGACCACATTGAAATTACAAGATAGACCACACGAATAGGGTACTTGGTACCAGAGCAGAAAATGACATTTAAATTACCCACACATTTCTACTAAATGCATTGGCCACCAGCTAAAAAATAAAAAATAATAAAGTACATTACATTGCAAGACCAATTTTCAAGAATAGACGAAAAATGCAGGCACTTGTTGGAAATGAATGCCACCATGGAGTACGATAGAATATTAGCCAATGTCATTAACAAAAGAAAACACCATAGAAACCTCACAATGAAATCATGTTAATTACAAGTGACTGATCCACATGTAAATTCATAATAACTCTTAAATTCTCAAAACTTTTTTGTGAGTCAATTAAAACTTCTCCACTTCATGCTAATTACTAACCCATTGTTATTATGATTAATACAATCATTATGTCTGCTCACTTAAAACCATATCTATTAGATAAGATATGCATAAGTAAGATACACCTAGTGATATTAACCATCGTATCACTAACCTAGTAGTTCACACCAAATAGGAAAATTAAGATTCACTCCTAATGATAGAAATAATACAAGAAAACATATCTAGCAACCGCTTGGAAGAACAAGAGTCCAAAATTGTACCAACACAACCAATATTAGCTAAGTTTTTAGCTAGAGCATTACCTTCTCTATACACATGTGATAACAAGTATCTATCCAAGGAGTCAATGAGTTCCCAAATACATTGAAAAATATAATCCAAATGCCAATTATTGATCTTGCTTTGAATACATTCATTAATAACCACGAAAGAATCTCCTTCTATACATAAGAAAGAAAAAGACAAATACTTTCCTAAGATGACCCCTTCGAGAAGAGCAGTGGATTTTGCCATATTATTAGTGCCAAACAAGATTGGTTTTGCATAAAAATCTAGTAGTACACTAAATTTATTTCTCAAAGAAATCCCAATAAATGATGCACTGAGATTCCCTCTAGATGCCGCATCGAAGTTAAGCTTGATAAATGGAGGATTAGGGGGCTTCCATTTAATAGAAATCTTGCAAATTGGACTAGACCTTATTCGAGGGAACATAAGAGATGAAGGCAGAGATATAAGCTTCTAGGTTTGATGAATTGAACTATCCTAGGATGAAAACATGTCACTACTCTTAAAGTGACTAGAAACAAAGGTATTCACTAACTCAGAGATAAGCTACTCAATAGTATTAATCACAAGACTAACAGCAGACACCTCTTTTCTAAAAATCCTCTTATTTTATTGCCACCAAATAGACCAAAATAATTGACGAGGGAACCATAATCCATAAAAAAGAAAATATAGAATTAGTAAACAAAATCGGCCAAGATTGAAACAAATCCCATAAAGACTTAGGAAAAGGAAGGGAGAAAGGCAACTTACCCAATACATAATACCAACACTGCAAGGAGAAATGACAATGCACAAAAAGATGATCAACAATTTCCTCATTCAGACCACACAAAACACATTTAAATGAATCTACAATATGCAGTCTATTAAATCTATCACTAGTCAAAACTCTACCCTGAATGGCCAACCAAGAGAAAACTCTAGCTTTTGGCAAAACACACTTATCCCAAGAAAAGATAAAAGTTTGCTTTGCATTATGTTTCTCAAACATATCCAATAAGGCCTCATGTCCATATTTAACTGAATAGAAACCACTCTTATAGGACACCAAATGAGCCTATCACAACCTTTGGTCAAAAAATCCAGTTTGCTAGCCAGAATGTCAGCAAAATTCCTAGCTAATTCTCTACCAACAGATGGCGAGAAAGGATCTTTCCAGCAAACCTTGTGAGACACAAGGTCAATATTGTCCACATAATCCACTAGTTGAAATCCCCATTTGATAGATGCAACTTCCATAACCTCCTTCAAGGAAGAATTATGACACAATGGGAGACTACCATTCCAGGAGTCTTTCCAGAAGGAAACATCAAAGCGAGAATGAACCTACCAAGCCAAAAATTTAGTGACAAATGCCCTAGATGAGATCATAAAATTCTAGATAGGCAATCCTAATGGAGGATTTGAAATAGTAAAGATTTTATGAGGGCAAGTAGATTCAAGATATTTAGCTTGCATGATTTTACACCATAAAGACTGAGATTTATAATAAATATTCCAAACGAGTCTCCCCCCCAAAGTTTTATTCCACAGACCCTAGCCCCTCTAGAGGAATTACTTAAAGATATCTTTTGTAAGGATATCAAAGGTATCTTCCTAGCATTAGTCATGTTAGAAGACCACATAAAATTATGAATGATTTTCTCAATTTGAACAATAACAGATGATGGAGCTTGAAGGATAGAAAGGTAATAGTTAGGGATGGTGAGGAGAACTATTTTGACCAATTAAATTCTCCAAGAAAAGGAAAGCCACCTCACCTTCCAAGCTGAGATCCTACCTTTAAGTTTATTAATCACATGACTTAATCACATTATCCCAAAAAGAAGACCTCACTGGACCCAAAAAAAATGGAATCCCCAAATAAACAGATGAAAACTCCTCCATTGAAAAACCAAGAATGTTAATTATCCTTTGCTTAATTGACTCAGGTGTAAAGAACAAAAATACTTTAGATTTGTTTAGATTAATGACTTGACCAAACCCATTAGTATAAATGTCTAGAATCTTCTTGATACACTTGGCTTCTCTTATTGAGGATCTACCAAAAAGAAGAGTATCATCAGCAAAGAAATTATGAGTGACATAAATCTTAGAATTGGGAATAGAAATACCTTTCCAATTAGATAAATCCTTTTTCCAAAGAATAAATCTACTCTGAGTTTCAGCCATAATAATAAATAGGAAAGGAGAAATTGGATCTCCTTGTCAAACTCCTTGGGTAGCTTGAAAATAAGAGGAAGGAACAACATTAATTATGATTGCAAAAGAAGCACCCGAAAGGCACTTCTTAATCCACTTACACAAAGGCTTTGAAAACCAAATTTAGAGAGTACAACCAAGAGGAAGTCTCAATCCACTTTATCATAGGCTTTCATCATATCTAACTTAGCAACAAACACAAATGTTTGATATGACTCAATGGTATAAAGGACTTCCAAAGCAACAAGTGCCCCATCTGAAGTATCTCTTCTCAGGACAAAACCACATAATGAAATGGGCCTAAAATCTGCAAATGTTAAAGGAGACTTCACCTTAGGAATCAAAGTGATATTAGTTTTGTTAAAGCTTTTCAAGATATATCATTTCTTTCAAGATTCCTCTAAAACCAAAAGAAGATCAAAACTAATCACATCACAACACTTTTGATAAAAAAGAATGGTGAAACCATCAAGACCAGGAGCTTTGTTAGGGGCCATGGAAAAAACAATAAGATACATATCTTCAACACTAAAAGGCTTCATAAGATGCTCATTATCTGAATTAGTGACTAGAGAGGGGATGGACTGCAACAACAAACTCCTACCAACCTTGTTATCTCTCAGACACATACTCGGGGCAAGTAAGTTTTTGTAAAAATTAACACCCTCGCTATGAATATCTTGTTGAGAAACCAATTTATCCCTATTTGAAACACTATTAATAGCCATAATAGAAGAAGATGCCTTCTTGATCTTAGTCAAAGCATGGAAAAACTTTGTATTCCTATCACCCTCTTTTAACCATAATTCCCTAGATTTCTACCTCCAATAAATCTCCTCCCTAGCACACAAGATTTCCTAGTAACCTTGAAGAGACTTTTGTTTTATTTTCAACTTTGCATCAATTCCAAAATTCATAATATGATCAGCAATACTCTTGAGATCACTTTCAACCCTAGACTTTTCACGGCCTCTTTATTTCAAATATAGATTTTGGATCACACAAAAGATGACTTATTTGAAAATTGAAACATTCTATTTCCTTTATATTAGGGAACACTAACCCACCATTGCTAAAGCAACTGTAAGAAATAAGGGTGAGTAAACCACATACTCTCAAACTTAAAGGTAGTACTAATTCTTGGTAGGCTTGGCCTTTTAATCTCTATAGAGATGGGAAAATGATCAGATTTAGAAGATGATCGAATTTTTTTTGAAAGTGATAAGTTAAGAAGCTTCATTTCTAGGGAAATAAAAAATCTATCCAACTTGGAAGATATGGGGGTAGTAGATCTACGATTAGACCAAGTAAAACCCCCATTCAAGAAAGGTACCTTACTTAAGGCATTATTCTAAAAAAAAAAAAACCCCTCTATGATTCTCAGGGTGGTAACATTACCCCCAATTTTATCATTAGGTGAGGAGATGGCATTAAAATCACCCCCAATAATAATAGGGAAATTGTCCAATATGCTAATCTAATCAATAATTACTTCCCATAGTAAAAATTTATCCTGAGCTAAAGAAGGCCCATAAACATTAAATAAAAAGAATTTAACATCAAACCAATTAACTTGAATGAGTTGTCAATTAGGTTGAGACATCAGGATCACCCCTGAAATGTATTTATTTTTCCACAACAAAATAAGGCCTCCAGATACACCATAAGAAGGAACACAAGTAGACTCCCAGGAAGACCAACTTTTAACAAAATTACCAAAAGACTCTTGAGATAATTTAGACTCTTGAAGAAGAACAATGTTAGCTTGAGAAGATAAAATAAACTTCCTAATCTACTACTTTTATATAGAGAATTCAATCCCCTAACATTCCAAGACAAAATCCTCATACTATAATAGGAGACCGCGACACGCTCTGAGTGTGGATAATAGGTGAGAAAGACTCCAAAAGAGTCAATTGGATACCAGCCTCTATTTCTTCTTTAACTTTATAACCAAGAGGTTTTTGACCCCTTCTCTTTGGAGTCTTAACAACTAAAGCCAAAGACACTAGATCACTAGAGGCCTTTGATTGTGAGATGGATAGTTCTTGAGAAAAATCAAAACAATTGGTAGTAGATAGACACTTATGCTTAGAAATATCAAAGCCAAATACCCCTTCATACAGCAGAATGTCATCCCAATATTGAGTCACAACTGAGATGATGACACTACCAAACTACAAACAAGTCTCATGACAATCTACTAGAAGAGCTAAAGAAGATGAAATAGGGACAAAAGGTTGGTTACAAAACAACAAGTTCTGAATGATACCATGATCATCCACATGAGGAACAACCATACTTTCCAATGGATAGCTAGGAAAAGCAAGAGACAGATAAGATGCAATAGAAAGAAGAGGATTCCTAAGAGACAAGCTAGAATTTCCAACCAAAGAAAAAGAGGATTCCTAAGAAACAAACTAGAATTTCCAACCAAAGAAAAAGAGAAAATAGACATACCAAACATACCCAAGAAAGACACCAAAAAAACCAAAGAATGAGGAGGGGGGAGGAGGGAGAGAACCTGATGAATAACCATCACACATTGGGCAAAAGAAGCCTCAACATCTTATGGTAAACAAGAACCATGACAAATATCACAAGAAATAGGAACCAATTGCACTAGAGGTGGATCAGGAACCAATTAATTGGGACTGAATTAGCCCAAAGGGAGGACACCTCCAACTCTGCTTCCAACCATCCTACACCAAAAGAACTATTATGTGCTGGAACCAGATGCAAATAATTTGGCTATGAACCCAATTGTTAGCCATCAAATGAGCACAACAAAGGATCTGAATTAAAACATTGACATATATCTTGCGACATCGAAAGAAAATCTTTACACTGATGCAAGAAATGACCCAGTGAATTAGCATTGTTAGCAACAATAGTTACTTCCACATATTGAATCTACTATATCCAAACCCCAAATTTTGAAAAAATGGTCATTTTTGAAGGAAGTTTCTCTCCCTTTTGCATAAGGATACACACATTAACAACCATATGTGGTTGCACAAATGGAATCAAGTTATGTTTAACAAAAATGCCCAACTTATTTGCAAATTCTCTACCAATGCAGGGTCCCTATATTCGAATAGGAGGTTTGGAAGAGCAACCCATTGAGGAAAAAAATGTGGCAAATCCTTTGAGACATCAAAATGGGGTGCCCAAACCATAGTAGTGATGCCAATCCCATTACAAAACCAACCCTTAAACCTATGCATTGTAGCTTTATGTTCTTTAGAGTCAAATACTACCACAAAAGAAAGAGAATCCTTGTCTAACAAAAAAAGTTTAGATAGCCCCACCCAATAATGACTTGAACATGAAAGGAAGGAATCAAATTCCATCGTAGCCTGAAGCATACCAATAAGTGATGTCAAATGTAAACCATCCAACTTGTCACTGATTAGCTCAAATGGAACAATAACCCTAGGCTCAGATGATTGACAAGATAGACTCCTATGAATTGAAACACACACGGCTTGATCTAGGGTTTTTGAAAAAAAAAACACTTGAATACATTTACCAGATTGTAATAATTGGATGTAATATTTCTTAGGCTTATAATGTTGGGAGAGATTTCTTGAGATTGGAATGTTCCATATTGTTGTTTGCTAAATTTTGTTTGTAGTAGTCTAATCTTGTTGTCATAGCGTCTTCTACGCTCTATTTTATTTCATCTTGATTTGGGCAGACTTTTAATCATTGGGGGTGGGAGGAGCAATTTTTGAAAAAGAACATAAATGTTTGATAGACCATCAACTGATAGTACTACAGAGGAAGAGATAATGCATGATGAGATAACCATCCATCCATTAACTAATTTTGTGAATAGGAAATGTTAAGTGAAGGGATTATGGTTTGGCCCCACTGCTAACACTTGAAGCAATCAAAGCTTCAAGTGTGCTTGTTAAAGCAGGCCTAATTGACCTAAATAATATAATGCAAGACACCAAGATGAGTACAGTTGGCTAGAACGCACATCCTTAATGATGGGTTTTTTGAGTATATGCGGAATGTAATTGTACATGGCCAAGGGAGGTGACAATACTATTTGGTTGACAACTTCTTCCCATTAATATTTTGTACAAGATTATTAAAACTTTAAATTATAATATTGTGTCCATATAAAGTGATATCAACATTAAATTATGAAGGTAAGTAAGAATATGTCTCAATAAATATTAATATTGTCATATATATGAAATCAATATTAGTATAAAATATAACTTATGTAATTAAACTAATAAATAAGTATTATATAGACTGAATAATAATTATTAATATTATTTAGATTATAGTTTGTAATATTATTACAAGAACAAAATATTTTCAAATATATAATAACGATAAGATTAATATCAAAAGTTGGATTAGCTCTCACATTATTATGAATGGACTTAACTTTCTAATATTGTTATTAAGCATAATTGTTCAATAAGATTATATAAAATGTTATTTGATATGAAGCATTTCATGTCATTGATAAGAATTTTTGTATTAGTACATAGTAGATGGGTATTATGTGCAAGGGGAGTAAATCAGTCATGTTGTAGCAAGAGAATCCCAATATGGATAAAAATATAAGGGAGCCCCAAGTTGAGCATGTCCAAAATCAAGCATCACTAAATCTACTATCCACAATGAAATTAAACATGTGCCTAGTGGGTAGGGAGAGTGTATAGGAGGAGTAAATTGATTGCATTGGGGCAAGAGAATCCCAATATGGATTAAAATAATTGAGGAAGCCCCAAGTTGAGTGTGTCCAAGCTTGAGCAATAGTAAATCTACCATCCACTAGGCAATTAGACACCTTATTGTAGTACTAGAAAAAGGAAAGTTATCAAAATATTCATCTCCAAGAACCTTTGATTTTCAGATAGGGGAAAGGAGTACAACATTCAAGGTCAAAATTGATAAAACATTTCCTTAGCACTTTCTTATTTCAAATTGTAAAAATGAATCTAACAAAGTTTTGAGATGTATACTCATTGTCTACATCGTGTCTTCATGCATCAATGTCTTTACTTCATGTCTTCCTCATGTCTTCATGCATTAATTTGTTTATTTTGTGTCTCCATTCATATGTTAGATTCTATAGGCTATTATAATATATATTTAATGATTAAATTAATCATTTCTAAATATACAATATAAAAAGTACATAATTATATATTGATGAATGAGTATAAAAAGTGATAAAAAATCATTAAAATAGATATAAATAATTATTAAATAAGACACAAACAATAATCTATTATTAGTTAAAATATATGTTATTCATATGATAAAATAATAAAAATATACTATTGATATCATATAAAATATTATTAGTAATAAAATACATAATTTCAATAAAATGATATTTCTAAAAGTTAGGACTTCTAGAAAGTAGAGATATAAGAGGAGAATAAAATAATGGATGAGGAGATATATGAAAAAGAGAGATATAGTTTGGGTCTGAAAATGAGTTCGATATAAGGAATTTAAGAAATTTATGTAAGATCTTGACTAGGGTCATCACACTGTCTTTGTTGCAAGAGTGAAATATCACTACAATATTGGAAAAAATTAAACTATAATTTTGACATAAAACAACAAAGAAATATAGGGGAGTATAGGATTGAGAGCTTACCTTCTATCATATTGTTTGATAGTTGACTATGCCTATTGCTTATTGATGTTTTTTTATTGATTTCAAATTTTATAGTTTTTGTCTCATTGATGCAAAAGATAAATAATTTCTTAGTGATTTGGTAGATTGTTCATCTATTTAAACCACTCACAAAATTTTATTTTATACTATAGCAAAAATTATAACTTAAATGTTGGAATTACGAGTGGGAAGAGAGTAAAATTCTTTGTCGGGGGGGGGGGGGAGATGAGTCAAGAGTTTAAACTTGGACACATAAAACTTTCACCATTCATACATTACATGCATTAATATACTAAAATAACATATAAAGCATATGCATCAATCATGTAAACATGTAATCAAACACACACATAACACCAAATATGATTACCTAAAAACCCTCCAAGTGAGAAGGTAAAACTGGGTTGGGGATGACACACACAAATCTTCACTACTGCAACAATAAAGTGTATCCAATTAAGGTTACAATGGTTTGACCATGAATCATGATTTGCCCTGTGAAAGGCCTACCTTATTAAAGGCTTACAAAGAGTATTAATTCCCACCTTGTTAGAGGATTTCAACACCCTATTAGAAGTGTGTTTGGTTAGAGGATTTCAACTTACAATTAAGTAAGCACCCTATTAAAGGATTTCATATAGTCTGTTAGGACTACTCTGTTAAGAGATTTAACTGAAATCACCTATTAAAATGTCTTAGCATAGATCCTATAGTTGGTGCTTGCTTTCTTGATAACAGATCACCTCTACACAATATCTGATTGATCCTTCACGATCTGATGTATTAATGTTGTATCCTTTTCTATCCTCTATTCTTCACTTAATTAATTCTGCAATTCACTCTTACTGCTAAGTCACCTTGAATGCTTTGCAAATGATATTTGATCATTCACCCCTTGTATATTGTTCTCATCATCATTAAAAGTTTAGGGATTTTTCCTGATTAAGAAGACTCCAATGACTTAGGGTTAGGTATGAATCTATGGTTGAGATTCATCCATTTTTCTGCTTAAATCTTCCCATTTTTTGATTGGCTACACGTAATTGCATGGAAATTTGCATATAGATTCGTCCTTATCTCCAAAAGATTGAGATATATCCTTAAGTTAGATTGAAAATGGTTTACACATTTAGTTGTGTCATTACAAACAAATATGTCCAAACTATGTCACTTAACATATGAAGTCTCTGATGCTCGACATACATTGTATTTCTGCTTCTGACTTGGCACCTGAATTGCTTGACATCCACTATATACTCGGTGCTTGAATCACTCAACATGGTCTATCTACTTGGCACTCAAGTGACTCAGCACATGAGTGACTCAACACTCATTACAACTCAGCATGGTCTAACATTTATATGTTGTGCTCGACATGTATTACTAGTTTGACATGAACTAAGTAAATGGATTAGGTGTGTTGACACTCACTTGTCAAAACCAATCTGAGATCAATAGTCTCCCACTTTGACATGAGTGTCAAAAACACTTAAATTTAAAATATTCTACTTAACTTCTTGAGCATAACATATCCATGACTCAACTTATATATGCAAAATTTCAAAATTATGTAATAACTTATATACGTCAAAATTGATAACTCCCCCTAAGTTAATGTGTCCATTTTGTATCCATAATCCGTGCTTCTCTATAACTTCAATGCACTATATCTGATACTCTTTCATCTAATATGCTCTATCATAGCTGATTTTGTATCTATTTACTACTTTTCTCAAAAAAATGTGTCTCCAAAAATGTATATGTATATCACCCTAATGATATAACCTTATTTTATTGTCTTCCTTTCTTTTATTTAGCTGCTCCCTCTTTGTTCATACTCCTTTTCTTTATTTATTTATTTTTGGCTCCCCCTTTCTATTCTCTCCTTGTTGGTTTATCTCTCTCTCTCGCATGGTTTATCTTTGCTTTATCTCTCCCCCTTCTTTGACACTTATGTCAAATGGGTTATACACATATAGTGTGTTTTTCCAGAAAGGATTTATGGACCTCCATTATGATTTTGAGAGCTGCATCCTAGTTGTCACATACAACATCTAATGATTTGATCTAGATTGTAAGCTCGATAGCAAGGTGTACTATGCCATCTAGAGTAGAAAGATTGGGGTCTTTCTTCAGTAGAGTTTTTGCATAACCTAGTTCCTTGTGCAATATTTCCATGTGTGGGGTGAGGGACACCTGTATACATGTCAATTTGGCTCTTCTACTAGCCTTTTCTGCCTTTAACACAACTAATTGACTTTGTGTCTAAAGCAATGTATGAAAGTGCTTCTCACTCTGAGCAGTGTTTTGAAGTAACCTTGTATCTAATATGTTAAGATTTCTCTCCAAGCTCAAAATATGATGTCTAGTCTCTTGGGTGAAGAGTGTAGGGTCACACAATTTGGTGTACAATGAGAATATATTCTCAAGTACCTTCTTCACATCCTCAACCTTTGTTGCCAATGCAACTTGAGTGAGTACTATATCACTAGATATCTTTTCATTTACCTTGCTTTGGAATTTCTTTTCAAACCACTCTAAGAGTTTAGAATTAGTATCAATGTCTTTATTATTGACCTTTTCCACTATATTTGATAGTTGTTCTAGTAGTGGCTTGGTCTCTTCAGAATTTGGTAGATTAAATGCATCCACAAAGATGTCATTAATGTCTTAAAGAGCTTGCTTCTGCATGTATTATCTCCTAAGCATTTCTTGATGCTTTTTCTTCTCTAAGGCTTGTTGCAAAATGCCTATTTGATCTAATGTCATTGTATCATAATCAAATTTTAGAATAACAATCTCTTCATCTAGAGTGATATCTCCATAGTGAATTACCTTTTCAACTTTTGAAGAGCTAGAGCTTGGCATTGAGATTTTTAATGGTATAGCTTCCATGCCTGGCTTCTAAAGAACTTTTGTAGGAGAAGTGCCAAATGTTGGTGTTGTAACCAATGCCTGGATGGCTTCCTGCTCCTTTACCTTAGGTGTTTTCTCATGTTCTTTAGATTTTCTCTTTTCTATCACAATGACTTGAATAACACCTTGTCCTTGTGCTTCAGGTATAAAATAATCTATCTGTCCTATTTCCTGTTGTTCAGTTGTAATGTCTTCTTCTTCTTCTGTAGTTTACTTTTGCTCAACTATGTCAATTTTGATGAATGTATCAACCTTAGTGGATGTATCTATTGTTACTTGAGTCAAAGGTTGTGTTGGTTATCAAAATCATTGGTTAGATACCTACAAGCCTTGCCTGCTCGATGTTGGGTATCTAACTAATTTTGGCCAACTTGATAGGATTAATCTAATTGATTCAAATCCTCTACACTTTTGGAAAAATAGATATGAATAAATAGAACAACAATATCTACAATATTCATATTTGTTAGATTTAAATAGGAGCAAACAATTTGATCTTCTTACTATAAAAATGAACTATAAAAAAATAAATAATGAGACGATCATAAAAGACAACTCAAATAAATTCTAACTCTAAAAAAAATAAAACTCGTACTAATTTTATTGTTGAAAAGATTGTGTTGAAGACATTCAGATTGTTGATGCTCTACTCAACACATCTCACTCTCAAACAAGTTCAGTATTTACGCTCAACAATTTTTTTTATCTTCCACTTGCTTTGTTCAAAACTTCAAAATTCTCCATTTAAAGAAATTCAATGAAATGCATGCTTTGGATATATAGAGCTTCTTTTTTAAAAGAAATTTTGATAGTAAAAAATGAAAATTTTTGCTCTGTCTGATTTTACATCTTATATTTACAAGATGCCAAAAGGTGTCAGTTGCCTTTTTAAAAAATTGCACCTCTTCATATCAACTAACCAATGTATGCAACAATTTTTTAACCATTAGTTATAACTGCTAAGATGTCTTTCATATATTTTTAAATCAATTACACTCATCAATTTGGCTTCAAGGAGAAAGCCATGTAACATGTTGGGAACAAATTTCCACCATCAACACCTATCATAGTTTCCTTGAGGTTCAACCAGGCCTTCAAACAATTCATCCAGCCTCACACATATATTCTGTTTCAATACTCTGACTAGTGCCAATTTCTCTTAATCACATGAACATGATATGCATTCCATGTGATTTGAAGACTTTTCCTTTTATTCGTCCATGTGGGTGCCGACGTCCTTCACATGGACGAGCTTTGATACACATCTTAGTTTCCTCTTCTATATTGAACACCTACGACAAACAAAACAAAGTAAACATTAGTAATCACACTCAAAATAAATAAAAGGTCTTTCATGTAAACCTTGGCATCTAATTTCATAATCAAATCTCATGCTAGCTACTTTTCCATTTTCTCGACTTCTACTTGTCGACAAAGAGATTTGATGGAACATCACCAACAATAAGCCACTTGAAAAAGGTCTGAACTAGATCATTCCCATTCTATTTTGACTTCATAATTTTTTTTTCTAGTTTCCCATTATTTTAATAGCCAAACAATCTAAGTATATTGTGAAAATATCTTATATTTGATTATTATCAATGTCTCAAAATTTTCTAGTAATGTTCAAACTCCCTTCCAGGCTTTTGCTAATCACTTGATTATCATCGGGTTGCATCAACGCCCATTTCCATTCCATCTAAAAGTTGAAGAAATTGTCAACACTGCTCTTGTGCTCTATTCTTCCACAGGCATAGCCATGAGTTACAAAACTCCATAGCCTTGTTTTGAAGATCATTTCATTATGAGATTTCAGTGGTAGGTTACTCCTGATGGTATAAACTCCCACCTATACATTGACTCTAGCAACATATATATATGCTCTGCTGATAGTTTCTTGAGATTTTGCTACAGCCATCAATGCTTATCAAACTTTCTCTACTCTACATACTATTAATGCTTTGTCTTTGCAAAATTATCTTTACAATCTTCATATAATTATTTGACCAAACTCCAAACACTATGGAATTTCTATGATTTTGTTCAGACCTTCATGCCACAACATATTCTAATCTTTAATTTGTATTGTGGAGATAGTCATTGCATGCTTGATCTTTGTTATTTACCAATAATCGCAGTCGTAACCTTTCCTCTTCAATCTGAACAAACTATGTGTTTACTTCTTGTTGTAATGGCAACAATTATTAAGAGTTGATTGTGTTACTCTAATTTCATAGCATATCAGTATGTAGCACTATTCTATTATGTACAATGTCTACCAAACATATTTTTGATGTTGCCCTTTGCTTCATAGGTTTGACTTCTATTTCTTTTGCTCCTACAATCTATTACAACTCTTCATCAAGTCTACATAATTTCATAAATTAAGATCATAAACTTTGTAAAATTTTGCGCTCCATCAATGGCTCTCATTGGGGACACATGCGCCTTGCGGGCATAATGAGCATCTCAGCTATCTTTGGAGGAGCATACCTGCCAAAAGATTAGGAGCAATCAATTCATGGAATAATACATATACAAACATAAATAATAAAATAAAAATATAATAAAACAAAGAAAGGAAAAATTACTCCCCTCTTCATGCTCATTAAAAGAATGGCTTAAGGTACTGTCCATGGACTGGAAAATCTTTAATATGACCATCTGTATCCTACAAAAAATAAGACTATTCCCCATCCTTTTCAAAAATTATAAATGGTCTGAGCTATAAAGCCTTGAACTTACTATGCTTTCCTTTATCCTGATCCTTAGCATTTCATTTCAAGACCCAATCACTTGCCTTAAAAGATCAATTTGAAGATTTCTTGTCATGAAGGAATTTAACTTGTTGTTGCTTATTTATATTTTGTTCCTGTACTAACCTTCTTGCCTCATCTAACTCAATTAATGCATTTAACCTATTCTCCATGAAATTGATATCTTCTAATTGTTCAAATTTGTAAACAGGCAGTAAATTATTCAAGGGAAGCTTGACTTCGTTGCCATAAACTAAGTTGAAAGTACAGAAACCAGTTGACTTTTTTTACCATGATCTTGTCCGCCCATAGTGTTAGGTTTAGCTTTGAATCCCAAGCCCACTTGTTGCTGTCCAACATTCTTCTGATAATCTTCAAGATGTTTTTGTTGCTAGACTTTGCTTGTCCATTGCCTTGGGGATGATATGGAGATGAGTATGATACTGCAATGCCATATTTCCTACAAAATTCAGCAAGCTCATTAGATCTAAAACACATACCATTGTCTACTATGATCTTTTGCGGAACTCCAAATCTAGTTAAGATGTTTTTAATAAGAAACTTAATTGCCACCTTACTTGTTGATTGCCAAGTGGTTATAGCCTCTACCCACTTGGTAAAGTAATTGGTGGCAACTAAAATCCAACTATGTCCACCACTTGAATTATCACTTATCTATCCTATAAAATCAATTCCCCTCATTTGGAAAGGTTCATCTGCTTGTAATGTTCTTAAGGGGAGTGTGCCATCATACTTCAACTTATCGAAGAATCTCAGACAAGCTTCACACTTTCGAACATAGGCATGACAATATTTAAAAAGTTGAGGCCAGTAGTAACCTACTTGTAATAACTTATGTGTTGTAGTCTTGGCTAAGAAATGACCACCGCAAACCCCTTCATGCATCTCTTTGAGAATAACTATTGACTGGGCAACATCTAAACTAAATAATAAAATTCCATCCTGATTTTTCCAATATAAATAATATCCCTGAATTAAAACATATTTTTCTACTTGTAACTTAATATTTCTTTTCTGATTTTCATTTAGATCATCTCTACATTTAGTATGCTGCAAATAATACACTATATCTATGTACCAAGTGCATCTCTCAATACTAACTTTAGTATGATCATCATCAATCTAGTTTATTTAAACAACCTCCAAATTTGATTCAGCCATAAGCTTAGCCAATCCTTGTCCTCTAACTAATTCTATGATCTGAATATCAATATTAAATTCTTGGATTTGACTTATCCAACGACATCATCTCCCAGTAGTTCTAGACTATCTAAATATAACCTTAATGGCAAGATTTGGCACATAAGCAATGACTTCAACTTTGACTAAATAGGGTCAAAAGGATTTAACTGCCTTAACAAGAGCATAAACCTTCTTTTCATTTATGTCATAATTTAGTTTAGCTACTTGTAAACTCTTGCTAAAGAATGCAATTGGTTGTTCATGCCCCTCATCGTTCTTTTGTAACATGACTGGGGCTCTAGTATGGTAAGAGGCAAATGAAAATAATTGGAAAGGCTTCTTGAAGTCAGGAGATTTCAGAACCGGAGCTTCTTTTATAGCTTTCTTTATCTTAGTGAATGCTTCTACAACCTCATTATCCCAAGCAATCTATGTCCCTTCTTAAGCATCTTAGCAATAGGTTTAATGATTTCAGCAAAATTAGAAACAAATCTTCTCACGAAGTTGATTTTCCCAAAGAACAATTGGATTCCCTTTGTTGCTTTAGGTATTTGAATGTTGCCAATGGCTACTACCCTTTCTAGATCAATTCTTACCCCTTCCTTAGAGATAATATGACCTATTAGTTTTCCTTTAGTGACCCCAAATTGACACTTTTTAGGGTTTAAAGAGATTCCAAATTCAAGGACTCTTATGAAAATCTTCTCTAAATGCTTACAATGGTCTTCTACTTTCTTAGAATAAGCAATGAGGTAGTCTTGGTAAACCACCATAATTAAATCAATTAATCCATCAAAAGCAACATTCATTGCTCTTTGAAAGGTGGCTCCCACATTCGTTAGCCCAAAAGGCATCCTAGCATAGACATAAGTACCCCAAGGTGTCATGAAGGAAGTCTTATACTGTTTGAACTCTTTAACTTTAACTTGATTATAACTCGAGAATCCATCCATCATAGATAATAATTCATTACCAGTTACCTTTTGCAATAAAATTTCCATATTAGGTAATGCATAATTATCCTTAAGAGAAGATATATTCAAATTTATGAAATCTATACATAATCATATATCACCATTCTTCTTTCTTACTAGGACTAAATTCGAAACCCATGTAGAGTGCCTAATAGGTTTAATAATTCTGGCATCTCTTAACTTAATGAGTTTATCTTTCATTTTTGGAGCTAGGGTTGGATTTATCGGATGTTGTCTCTACCTAAAATGCATCGCATTAGGTTTTAGAGGTATTTCATGTTGAAACAAATCTTCCCTATATTCTTTAAGCTCATCATAACTCCAAGCAAAGACATGTCTATATTTTCTTAATAGAGCAATTAAGTCAGCCCTTATCTTGGATGATAATTTCTTTCCTATATAAACCTTTTTGGGAGAACTTTCACTTCCTAAATTTATTTCCTCAATATCATTTTGGATTTTAGTGGATTTGTTATTTTTTGTACTTTCCCTTTCATCAAAAATTCACTCCAAGGCTACTAAACCCTTAGGTATTTTATTCATTTTTAATTGCACTATTTCCTTTCTAAATAATGTTTCGTTACCATCTTTATCTTCTACACACCCGTTCCAATAAATGAACTGATTTTCATAATCTTCTTGACAAGTTACAAATTTAATAATATCCTTATCATCTTCAAAAAATTGCCAATTTTGCATATTGTCTAGTATTGAAGGTTTGTTTTTCATTTCAACCTGAATAACCTCATCGAATGGGATATCTATTTGCCTAATAGAAAGGTTATCCATTATATCAGCTAGGTAATTAACTGACCTATCGATCCATTTAATTGAAAAGGCATCAAATAATTCTAACAAGTCCCATACATAATTTTGATATTGCTTTAACCTTGGGTTCCTAGTTGAAAACCTATGCCTAATTTGTGAAACAATTAGATTTGAATCCCTTAAGATAGTAAGTAGTTTAATCTCATAAGCCTTTGTGATATCAAGACCAATAATTAATGCCTCATATTCAGAAATGTTATTAGTACATTCAAAATTTAATAAGAAAGAAAACTTAAAAATATTACCTGATGGCAAAATAAATATAACGTTGGCCCCATTTCCTTCCTTACTACATGCACCCTCAAAGAACATTTTCCAAATGTCATTACAATCTTTGTTTGCATAAATTGAAATTGGATCAATAGTTTTAGAGGTAGGTTTAGTTATGCTTACCTGAAAGTTATCCACGTCAGAATGGCAAAAGTTGACTTTAGGATCTAAAATATAATCCTCAGCCAAGTAGTATGATAGGGGTTCCCTCTCAATTCTAATTTCCTTTCTTGCTATAGGTATGGTAGCATAAGACAAATCCAACTACGCATGACCACCAATTCAACCACTATCTAGATAACAATATGCCATAACTCGCTGATATCTTGACTACTGTAATGTCAATTCTATATGATATATGCAAAAATGATGGAAAATTAAATTCAACATTTTTAATAGTTCCAACTATAGGTATAGATCTATTATCCATAGCATAACATTTACCAAAAGGAGTATCAACTTTGAGACCTATTTCTTTCATTACATCAGCAAACATGATATTAACTATTGCACTAGAATCAATCATACAGTTCTTTACCAATTTATTAGTTATCAACAACATTAAATAAAATGGGTCTACTTGATTCGAATTTTTATTCAATGTTGTTCCTAAATATACAATAGGTGACTCTTCGTTATTCTTTATATCATCCTTGTTACTAATATCATGCACACTAGATAATATCTTCAAAGTCTCATCCCTATAATAAAAAAAAATTCATAATTTCCATTAGAGGCACAGTGATTTTTAACTGAGATAAAGCATGATTCATAAAACTATGACAATCAGATATTTTCTTACCATTAGTATGCATGGTTGGTTGCTTGGTTAGTCTATAAGGCTGATTACCTTCTTTTTTCTTGGCTTGAGCTTGATTACCAGGCTTCTTAGGTGCTTCTACCTGCTACTGAGTTTTTGCAAATATACAAACAAGACTACCTTGATCAGCATTATTGTCTTTATTTCTTCTTTGGTAAGTGTGTTTAGCTTGTTCTACTACTACAATGGTATAGGCTCTTCTTTCTTCTTTCATTAATTTGTGTAAGGTAGGTGTATCCTCCTGATCTAAAAACAATTGTTGAACACAATGTTGCTGATTATAGCCCCTGTAATAACAATCAGATTTTTGGTCATCATTTGTTAAGTCATCTTCATCCCTTCCCCACAATGGTTCTGATGATATAGTGTTGACTATAGGTTTCTCTTCATTTTCCTCTTTTCCTTCCTCAAAAATAGTTTGCGCAACAATACAATGTTGAGGATCATGAGGCAATCTACATATGTCACACCATGGGCCATCATCAACAATGTTGACTTTCTTTAAAGGATAGGGGGTGTCCTTAGCATGATTCGGTCTTTCTGGTTTTTCGTCTTTCCAATTCGTATTGTAGGGCATATCATGTAGTCTTACCCTGTCATTTCTATGAAAGGGTGGTCTTTCATTTCTATTTTGTTTGACTTTTATTTCCTTTAACATATCCATTATTTCTTTTAGTTCATCCTTCTTAGGGTTTTTAGGGTTGTATAATTTTGGATCATCCCTCTTGTTGATTCTTCTTGCTGCTTTCCTATCATTCTCAATTGTCATGGCAATTTCGAAAGCTTGTGGCACCAAAGAAGGTTTTTGAGATCTTATTTTAGAGTGGGTTTTACTATCAAAAGAGCTTAAGTAGAAATCAATCAAAAATGAATCCACTAGTCTAGTTTCTCTTGGAATCTAGTTGAGAACTTTGTTAAATATTTTGTTAGATTCTAATACTGATTCATTTGAATTCTTTTTAATGCTTGTTAATTCATGTGATGCAAAGGATGTATCATTGTGATCACCAAATTGCTCAATAAACTAAATAGAAAAATTACACCAGCCAGAAATGGATCCATCCAAAAAAATTATATACCATTCTGTAGCATCCTTGGTTAATGATTGAACAAAATTTTTTATGAATACATCTTCACGATCTTCCTCAAAATCTTCAATAACATTTTTCAGATTAATTACATGTCTTTCAGCAGATTTTGTTCCACTTCCTAAAATTTTTGGAAAAACATTTCTTAAATCATTTGATATAGGATTTGGATATCCTCTAATCCCATTGAAATCAAGCTGTCTATATCTTTTGATTGCCATAGTCTGTCTTATTACTTGATTTGTAATGCACTAATTTTGCACCATATGTCCCTAGATGTTTTGATTGTTATTATTCTGATTCAATGCATAGGGCTATCTAATGTTTCCACCATTATTTTGAATTCCTCTATTATGTTGCACATTGTTCCATGTCCATTGATTGTTATGTTTGTTAAAATTATTATTTTGATTTCTATCTCTTTTGTTCTCATTTAATGGATTGACATGACTAGTAGCAAACTGTGCATCCAGATTCTTTCTATGAGGTGGATTGTACTTTGGTGGTGTATTTTGATCAAACCTTTCTTCCCTCCACCTATCCAACTTTTCTTCATTATAAACTTTTCTAGGAGGGGAGGTAATAAGATATTTTGATATTCCTATTTTTGTGAGAATATCATCTGACTGCATTTTTAATGTCTTGGCCAATATTGCACTATTACCATTTGTTGTTTTAGCCATCTTTTTATTATCATATCCCATTGCATTATTTGTTCTTGTTATTCGTCATCCTCAATATGAGCTATCTCACATTTTGGCTCTTCATCAACACTAGGAATGTGAAAAAATGGATTACAATTTTCTTCATCTTTTTCAAGACTGTTATGACTTGATTCACATATTTTGGGTTGTTTGTTGGTTCTTTCCTGAAAGTTTCTATGTCCTGTGTAAAACATTTTTGCCTTTTCTTTTTAACCTTTCTTATTTCTTGGCTTTTTCTCAAAAGTTAATTGTTCAAGTCTTTTAGGTTGGGGATTTACTGATCTTCTACCCCACATACACTTCAAAAGTAAACAAATCATGCTCGAAATATATTATCGAAACAATAGAGTCGTCATTTTCTCTTAAGAAGAAAGAAAGAAAGATCTACATTATTTATCCAGTAGAGTTAACGCCAATAACTATTAGCAGCCAATATGGCCTCAGTTTCAAAACTTCAAGTTCAGAGTTTTTGAACCACTTCGAACTAAAGTTCAAAGTAGTTCAAATCAGTTCGACAATTCAAATGATTTTGAAAATGCAAAATGGTTAGTTCGAAAAGGTCAGAACTTAGCCTCTGTTTGTGATTCAGTCTCAGCCCAATGATTTCAAGAAAGTGCAGAAGTGCAAAGTAAGATGAAGTTCAAGTGCGGTGGTTCAAAGTGTTTCAAAAGTTCAAGGTGGCTCATTGGTTTAGCTTGCAGATTCAAGTTCAAGCTCAAAGTTTTCAAGTTCAATGGTTCAGTATAGAGATTTAGACGCCATGTTTTGGAGATGCTCCTTGGTCAAGGAATAAAGTACCATTATAGTGAATCTTCAAAGTTCTTTTCAGAGGTCTGAAAAGATTCAATATGCTCATGCAGATCCAGAAAGAAGAAACAATAGCCACAAGGTAGAAGATAATTAAAGATGTTCGCAGGGGCGTCTCAAAATGCTCAAGATCAGTTAACTCTACAAAAATGAGGCCATAAGCTTGAGTTCCTTAGTAGAGGATACGTCGGGCACAAGCGATACTGAGATGAAAGCAGCAGTCAAGCTCGATCCTCAAGAAAATCAAGGAACACACCCATAGTTCCTCTCGGCCTCAACATTACATGCTTTGAAGATCATAATTAAGGAAATAATTAGACATCAGATGGAAACTATTTGTGAATATGTCGATATAGAGTTTTGAATTTGCGCAGGTAATATCATGAAGACCATGGTGCCCATGGTCACACCTAAAGACACTAAAAGTAGTGAAGTCTTTATAAAATCTCTCAGGCACGAGCTCTAATGGGTTATAGAGTTTGGTGTTAGAACTCTTCTTGGTAGCAGATATTGTAGAAAAGAATTGGGTGTGGTCCGTGGAATGCAATCCTTTTGCTAGCACCTAATCAGGGTGGCATATATAATTGTTTCCAACAAATATTCATCGGGTTGTTGCAATCAAAAGAACAATATTGGTTCATTCGATCTTCTTAGCAAAACCAACACAATTTATCCCTAACCCGTGTCTCATTATATGATGTGTGCTCATTAATATATGGAGAGCTACGGTATGCCTGAGAACTTGAAACCTGCAGAATGAAGCCAAGATTTAGTGATGAATATATCACGGATTGTCATGTTGGTTGGAATGCTACATACGCTGAAATTTGATGCTCTGAATGCTTTTTCATATTCATTTTCCTTGGCACGAGTATCAATGATGAATCAATAGGTATAGAGGATGATTATTGGCCTCCAAAGCTCTATGGCTGCGCTTTGTCAATTTCTTTAAGCCGATAAGCATGTGAATCATACACATGATGGTCATAAGTGATTCAAGCACAGAGTTACAACTGTGAAAGGTTATAGAATGCTTTTCAAAGCCTGTTGCGACTACACACAATCTAGTTGCGCATGCATTCAACTCTTAGAAAATTGGACTTAGAGAAAAGTGTTTGAGATCACATAAGATATTGTGTGTTATAATGGGTTGTAATTATGCTGCAGTGCCCGATTATAAGTATGTTTATCCATCATTTGGGAGAATCTAATTGCAATAGCCTTAGAAGAAGATCTCATTCTATGGCTTGTGTTAGTCATCAATCACACTTGTTCTTCCAAGCAAGGTGGATGTCGTGTTGTCACTAGCAAATGTTGAAATGGATGACATTCTTAGAGGTCTTAGATGTGGCAGTGGCAAATCAAAGGTTGTGGATAGTACTACTGCCAGTCGAGGCACATTCATTGTTAAATCCTTTCCAATATATTCTAGTTTAAGAGAAATTTAGCGGATTTGTTGTATGATTTGATGATTCATTTTGAAGAAATGCTTCAAGTGCAATAATTAGTACGACTTAACAATCCCCATTCAAAGGTTTCCCGATGATGCATAGTGACAGGTGTCATGGATAAAAGCTTAAAGAGAAGCAAATGATATTATAATGTTTTAAAAACATTATATCATCATTAGTAGGGAATGATATTTAAAATATCTTATAAAGATAGAAAAAGTCGATGACAATTTGATAGTAAAACAGGGCAGTTTCAAGAATCAGTTTTGATAACAAAAGATGAGTTAATCTTGCAAAAATAAAAGTGAAGGAGTTAATGAAATGGTGCAAGGAAAATTGAAGAGGTTTTTTCCATGAGAATGATTTAAAAATAATACAGATTTTCAAGATTCGGTTACATGAAATGAATACCATCTACTGATGTTTATTTATGCTCAGAACAACAAAAGAAAAAAGAGGAAAAAAAATCTTTTTCTCTCTGGGACTGCAGACTGGGTGCTACGGCCAAGAGGAAAGAATTTCCAGATTTTGTTTCCAGCATTAATCCATTTTCTTGTGCAGGTCATGATGAGCAGAGCCGGGGTTTTCCTTCACTTCTTTTTGAACTATGTGTCAAGAGAGTTGTATTTTGTTTTAAATGCAAAGAAAACCTCAAGATTTTATTAATGGTGATTGTAATAGCAATGCATTTTTATGCTTTTGGAGGAGGGAGACCTGAAAGTTAATTGTTTGCCAAAACTTTGAGTTTGAGCAATTACTTTCCACTAATTGTGATCTTTGTGTCACTTTAGTTTTCTCTGAAATATGCTGTTATATCTCCATATTTTCATTTCTGCACTTTCTCAAGAAGATGGAGAATGCGTTTCTTGATTCCGTCTTTGTAGCATGTTAGGGTGAATGGAATTTGTGTCATTTACCATTCAATTTCTTGTAGTTATTTAGTTTTTCTCGCATCTACATTGTTTTTACGGGTAGATGTTTGATACCCTTTTGTGCTTTCTGGAAAAAGCACTCACATTTCATTCATTGAATATCTTGTACGGGGAGCTGTACCTGATAAAAATTCAGAGGAAGGTTATCAACCCATGATAACCTCTCCAACTGTTGGTGTGGTTAATCCCGTCACTTGGGTATTCAGGGTCATGTTTGTATGTTTCTTTAAGGCGAGACAATCTGTTCACTAACAATAACATGAGAACAATTTGCTAAAAATAACAAAAGAATTTTTTGTCTTAGTTGTTTTTCAAGTATTTACATGAAATGTAAATAACTTTAGATTAGACAATATTTAAGAATTTTGAACACAATTGGAAATCTCAAGAAGAACCATATGAGATTTTTATAGATGTTGATAAGAAACTTAAATATTAGAATCTAAAAATTTATAAAACAACAAATGAAAATATTTAAAAGAAAGCTTACTAATATGTTTACGTTTGTGGTGAATGCTTAAAAGAAACAAAATATGAGAACTCACCACAAGGCTTATGTTTAAATGAAACTTTAGACTAGTCTTGAAGTATGCAAAGCTTACTTGCGATGTCCCCAATAGAGTCACCAATCTATTGGATATCAAAATCGCTGGTTAGATACCTATGAGCCTTGCCTGCTTGATGTTGGGTATCTAACTGATTTTGGCCAACTTGATAGGATTAATCTAATTGATTCAAATCCTCTGCGCTTTTGGCTCCACCAAACTAAGGCTTGCTCACCCAAATCTTTGATAAAAAAAACTTGGATCCAAGATGATTTACGACAGATTATAACATAAAAACAAATTCCTTAACTGGCAAGTGTTCGAGGAAACTTTTGGATAATGATTAACGATTATTATTCTTTAAACTTTAATTACTTTGTTAGAATTGTATGTTGCTGAAAGGAAAATTTTAAAATGAATTATTACAACAAATAAGATCAAACTCCTAAAGAGAAAAATGTTAAAGTGTTGCTAGCATATGGATTGAAAATCATGAACAGATTAATGATCAGTACCAAATTTTAATGGGTAATAGAGTTAAATACATTATTATCTCATACAACTTTATGATGCCAATTATATAATATTTGCAAATTATTCAATCATTACAATGCCTCTAATTGTTTCACATTTCTACTTATTAAAATCAATCTATAATGCTTTAACCATTTAATGGACAAAATAGATATGAATAAAGAGAACAACAATATCTACAATATTCGTATTTATCAGATTTAAATAGGAGCAAACAATTTGATCTTCTAACTATAAAAATGAACTATAAACAAATAAATAATGAGATGATCATAAAGGACAACTCAAATGAATTCTAACTCTAAAAAAAATAAAACTCATACTAATTTTATTGTTGAAAAGATTGTGTTGAAGACACTCAGATTGCTGATGCTCTACTCAACACAACTCACTCTCAGACAATTTTAGTATTTATGCTCAACGATTTTTTAATCTTCCACTTGCTTTGTTCAAAACTTCAAAATTCTCCATTTAAAGAAATTCAATGACATGTATGCTTTGGATATATAGGGCTTCTTTTTCAAAAGCAGTTTTGATAGTAAAAAATGAAAATTATTGCCCTTGTCTGATTTTACATCTTAAATTTATAAGATGCCAAAAGGTGTCGATTGCCTTTTTTAAAAATTGTACCTCTTCATATCAACTAACCAATGTATGCAACAATTTTTTAACCATCAGTTATAACTACTAAGATGTCTTTCATATATGTTTAAAACAATTGCACTCATCAGTATGGCTTCAAGGAGAAAGCCATGTAACATGTTGGGAACAAATTTCCACCATCAACACCTATCATAGTTTCCTTGAGTTAAGCCTGGCCTTCAAACAATTCATCCAAACTCACACATATATTTTGTTCTGATACTCTGGTTGGTGCCAATTTTCCTTAATCACATGAACATTATATGCATTCCATGTGATTTGAAGACTTTGCCTTTTATTCATTCGTGCAAGTGCCCACATCCTTCACATCCACGAGCTTTGATATGCATCTTAGTTTCCTCTTCTATATTGAACACTTGCAACAAACACAACATGGTAAACGTTAGTAACCACACTCAAAATAAATAAGAGGTCTTGCACATAAACCTTGGCATCTGAACTCACAATCAAATTTCATGCTAGCTACTTTTTCCTTTTTCTCGACTTTTTCTTATAGACATAGAGATTCGATGAAACATCACCAACAATAAGCCGCTTGAAAAAGGTATGAACCAGATTGTTCCCATGTCTATTTTGACTTCATAATTTTTTTTTCCAATTTCCCATAATTTTTATGGCCGAACGATCTAAGTATACTGTGAAAATATCTTATATTTGATTATTATCAATGTCTCAAAATTTTCTACTCATGTTCGGACTCCCTTCTAGGCTTTTGCTAATAACTTGATTATCATTGGGTTGCATCAATGCCCATTTCCATTCCATCTAAAATCTGAAGAAACTATCAACACTGCTTTTGTGCTCTATCTTCCACATGCATAGCCATGAGTTACAAAATTCCATAGCCTTGTTTTGAAGATCATTTCATTGTGAGATTTCAGTGGCAGGTTACTCTTGATGGTATAAATTTCCACCTATGCATTGACTCTAGCAATGTATATATATGCTTTACCAATGATTTCTTAAGATTTTACTATAGCCATCAATGCTTATCAAACTTTCTCCAGTCTGCATACTATTAATGTTTTGTCTTTGCAAACTTATCTTTACAATCCTCATTTAATTATTTTACCAAACTCCGAACACTATGGAATTTTCATGATTTTGTTTAGACCTTCATACCACAACATATTCTAATCTTTAATTTGTATTGTGGAGATAGTCATCATGTCCTTTAAGTCTTTTTTATTTAGCAATAATCATAGTCCAAATCTTTCCTCTTCAATCTAAACAAACTGTGTGTTTCCTTCTTGTTGTAACATCAACAATTATTAAGAGTTGATTGTGTTACTCCAATTTCACAACATATCAGTATATAGCACTATTCTGTTCTATACATAGTCTACCAAACATATTTTTGATGTTACCCTCTACTTCACAAGTTTGACTTCTATTTCTTCTGCTCCTGCAATCTATTACAACTCTTCATCAACTCTACATAATTTCACAAATAAAGATCATAAAATTTGTAAGATTTTGTGCTCCATCAGGTTATACTTGAGTAACTGAAGGATGATAGAAGGTGGTTCTTGTGGATTCACCTTTGTTAGTCTCAGATTGATTTTGACAATTGAGTGTCAACACACTTATGAAATTTTCTTAGTTGATGTCGAGTTACAATATGTGCCAAACCAAAAATTCAACAAGTGCCTAAGTCATGAAACCTTTTTTAAGGAGGTCAAAACCCCCATAATTATATAGAGAGTAGTGAGAATGCATGAGAAGAGTATACAAGTAGAGAATGCATGCAAGGAGAGAATACTAGCGAAGTTTGAAGGAAGTGAAGAGGGGTGTAAAGACTTAGAAGAAGAAAAACATTGCAGTATCAGTTAGCAGATCAATTAATAGAATAGAGTATTAGCACTTCGAATAGAATCATATTAGATCAAAGAAGGATCACATCAAATTGGACAGAATAAGGATCTGAAATTAGCAATTGAAGATTGTAAGTTATCAGGTCAACACATTTTACTATACTTTCTAGCCATTGTATTAGGAGAATGAAAATCCTATGAAGATGGGTTGGTTTAATAGCTATTTTGTAAATGCTTTAACAAGGTGACATTCCAAGTGAATGTTTGTAAATCCTTTAGACAGGTTACTTTTAACAGAGTGTTTGAGCCTTTAATAGGGTAGGCCTCTCACAGGGAAGACCATTGATGATGGTCAAACTTTGTAACCTTGACAAGTTACATATTGTTGCAGTGATAAGTTGTGGGTGTCATCCCCACCCTTGTTTTACCTTCTCATTTTAGAGGATTTTTGGGTCATCAAATATTGTGTTGTCTATTTTCATGCATGTCTTTACTTTCATGTTAATTAGAAGTGTTAAATGCATGTATTGATTTCAATTAAAAGTTTTATAGCTTAAAGTTTGGTACTTCTAATTCATTCCCCCCCCCCTTCTTAAGAGTATTCTTCCCACTTGTAAATTAAAACAATTGGTATTAAAGCCAAGTTACAAGGAGAAGCCTTAAAACTTGAAGAAAAGATCTAGAAATGAAGGTCTACAAGCTTGGGAAGATTATAGAGAGCCAGAGATTGAGATACATCTCATTCTACATTCTCTAGAAGAAGCTAGGGAAGAATTGAGGAAATCCCTAAAGAGAAGAAGAGAAATCACCATAGCTAAGAATGATACATAGTATAAGGAGATTGACACCTCAAAAGTGTTTGCCAATGGAGATTCTAAGGATTTTGGTGCAACAATTATAGACCTAATGGAGAAGAATAGATCTCAAGTAGAAGAGATCAGAACTCTCAAGATTGAGCAAGAATCACAAGCCATGATGCTTTGTGAAGTGACTAAATAGAAGAAGAGAGTTATTGAAGATAAAGCTATGATAGAAGATGACAAGAGAAACCTTGCCAAGAGACTAGAGGAAAATTCAATTGAGCTTGCAAGAGTTTCCAACATGTAGTTAGACACCCTAAGCCAAATGATAAATGCCCATCATGAGCTGAATGTCAAGGACATTGAGATCTCCACACTGAAGATGTAAAATGACTTGAGAAGAGAGAAGGAAATTGTAGAGAGATTCAATAGACCTAATGAATCTATCAAGTACTTTGAACAACTACTAAAATCACCGAGATCCAATAATGACACTTCAGGACTAGGATACACCAGCACTGAAAAAGGAGAGTCATCTAAGACTGTAGAAGAAAGAAATAACAAAGGTAAGAACACGAAACCTATTTGTCATTTTTGTGGTAAAAATGGACATGCCACTTATGTGTGTAGAATCAAAAATGTCAAAAAACATGACAAGCCTAAAAACATGGGTTACTATCACAAGTGCAATAAGCAAGGTCATTAGGCACATGATTGCAAGACTAGAACCATCAGGACACCAAGATTTGAAGGTCACTGCTACAATTGCAAGAAGTATGGACACAAAGCTTTTTAATGCAGATCTAAGCCTATGTGGACACCAAACCAACTAACAAAAATAAATAATCATGGACATCACTACAATTGGGACTACAACAACAGGAAGAGTTATCGCTACTGTCAAGAATATGGACACATTCCAAAGAACTGCATAAGAACACACTTTAGTAGGAACTAAAATAGGTGGCTAAGTCAAACCACTTGCTTTAATTGTCTAAATATAGGACACATCAGTAAGTATTTCCTAACAAGATCAAAGGCACCCAACTCAGAGTTCAACAAAGGAAAAGGAAAAGTTGATGTTGAACACATCAAAGGAGAAATGAATAAAACATGGAAAAGAAAAGAAGAAGGACATCCAATGGAGGGATCACTTCACCTAATACATCAAGTGGTCACACTTTATCCAACTAAACAAAAGAAGGTATGTGGGACTGTTATTTAAATGTTTTATCATACATCAGTTCCAAGACTAAATTAGTACTGAAAAGAATAGATCAACATGAATAAAGATGCAAACTTAAAACTTCAAAATTTTCACATTACTATCAAATAAGGAAAGTTTCCTTTAGAAGCCGATTAAAATCCTAGTATATGCCAAGTTCTCTACCAAAGTTAGTAGAAGCCAAGTTAATAGTGGATGCCGAGTGAAGGGAAATTCTAGTTGAAGCTGAGTAAGGGAAACTCCAGTGTATGTTGAGTATTGGAAAAGCAATGGAATCTGAGTGAAATAGAATTGCATAAGGAGTCCAGTGGACAACTGTATATGCAATAAGCATTAAATGCTATGAAATGAAGAGTATAAGGTCAAGTTTTCAATCATTTTTCATCATCACAAACATGGAGCAAGAGCAAGAAGAGTGTAGAAATGGTTTCCAAATAGAGATTGAAGCTTTTGTGTAGATTCAAGTCAAGATTCAACATCTTTTCATTGATTCAAGTTATTTACACTAGTGTTGAGCTATGTAGTTAAGAAATTTTTACATCTTAAAACCCTAGTTTGAAGAAATGGCATCTAGCTCTAGAAAAACCTAGGACAAGGAGTTGTTTGAAGTTTAGTTGGTCAGTAATGAAGTTAAATAACCCAATTTTAGACCAATTCCTAAATTTTCTTATGAGAACAACCCTATTGGAGCTTTGTCCATTATTTCACCTAAAGTTGTTATGGTGCAAGATGTTAGGAGATGTTATAACTACAAAATTGGAGCTATTGGTGATATGAAGATTAGAGAAGTATACAAAAAACTTTGTGAGAGTGGGCTATTAAAAGAAGAGTTTCAAATTGTTGAGAGGAAGGGCTTAACCCGTGCCCTAGATTTCCCTACTATATTCAAGACTGAATGGGTAAGAATTGTGTTAATTAGAGTCCATAATGGACACCTATGGTTGGAAGATGGACCCATTAAACTGTCTAAAATGGTTATACATAGAGTAACTGGGTACCCAACCCTAGAATGGCCAAAGACCCTAAGGAGTGATTCTAAAGAAGCCATAGAAAAGAACACTGGGACAAAGTGGAACAAGAGAGGGATGACAATTGACACCATCAAAGATCCTCTTGTAGAATTTGTTTTTAGGGTGATATCTCATAAGTTTTACCAGTCAAGCCAACTCAACAGTGTACCTTGCATTGTAGTAGACATGGGATACAAAATTGTTAATAAGGATCATACTTATGATCTAGCTAAACTACAATTACAATAGATTATGGAGAATTTGGGAGCCATACGAAGGTCCAAGGGAGCCCAATGCAAATTTGGAGCAATTTTGATATGCACATTCTTTTATGTATAGAATGAATTCCCCTCTTTTGAAAAAATAAGCTGGAAAACAAACAGGCCAAAAGCAGTCTAGATGAATGAATATATAGAATAGATGGGGGAAAATTTTGAAATAATAATAACTAGCTACTTTGAAGACTTTAAGAAGTTAATGAAATAGAGACTCAGAATACTTATCTCTCTTGTTGAACAACACATCAATGACATGTGTTTCTTAGTAGACATTGATTTTACATACATCCAAGTAGCAGTACCAAGGGTGAAATGGCTAAGGCCACTTGGTTATGAAATTAATATTGATGGGGCATCTATAGAAATCATAACATTGCTAGCATAAGACATTGACAAAAGTTCTCAACCCTTTGGCACTTATGATGGTGTTAGATCCAAGGTGGATATGGAATTGAAAACTACTTCACTGAAGAAAAAGGATAGACTAGTCAAAAATATTAAGGCTAAATTTGGTAAGGCATTGTAGAAGGTGAGGAGGATGATGAAAAGGCAAATGAGGATGAAGAAGAATAGGATCAAGAGCCACTTGCACTGACCCAAGGCATGGGAGAAGATGTAGAAGAGGTAGAAGGTGTCAAGGAGGAAGAGGAAACCAAGGAAGCACATACCAAACCAGAGGCAAAGAAAAGAAAAGACACCACCAAACCAACTGCCAAGCCCAAGAAAGTTGCTAAGCCTAGCCCAAAAAATCCTACCACAAGGGCTAGTACAAGAGCCACATCAAAGAAGGCCAAGGAATAGGAAAAGAAGAAGGCTACTAAATAGGAAGGTCCAACCAAGAAGAAGCTGAGAAGAAAGTATGTTGCACTTCCTAAATTAGATTAGAGAAGAACAAAATCTAATGATAATGGCCAGTTCAGAGTGGTAAGTCACACCAACAAATTTGATTTAGAAAACATGTGATAACATTAAAGATAATGCAGATTTTTCACGTTTAAAAGGTATTGATTTTAATAAGTTGAATAGAGAGGAACAAAACATGGTTAAAGAGTTAGTTTACACCATGATGGAAAAGTTAAAGAACACTCCACTTGAACTTGACAACACAATGCCTAAGGGGTTATATTCTATTATAGAAAATAAATGGCATTATTGCCTCAATGTGGAAAAAGAAATAAAAGAGTCAACATTGGCTCGAGTAATGCCTAAAATTACTAAAGGGAAAATTAGTAAGGAAAATAAGAAGCATGGGAGAAAATTTGCACCCAAGTATAGAGCATTCAGTATTCTACAAAATCATAAAATTGAGGATGTTGTCAAAAAGTCCACTCAGCTGTGGAAATTAATTTATGGCCTAACAACTGTGAAAGAAGGAGAAGTAGATCCCTTTGAGGGAAGAAACAATGAAGAGGAAGAGGAGAATGATAAGGAAGAAGAAGGTGAAAAAGAAAAGGAAGATGTTGTAGTAGAGAAGGAGACACAAAAAGGTGACATGGTAACTACTGAACAACAACAAAAAGAATAGAGTGTGCAAGACACACAATTGCCACCACCAAGTCCTCCACATGTAAATCCCACACCTATAGATACAGTAACTATACAAGATGTTCTTGAAAATTATGGTTAGAACATAAATCCACTAATTGCAGAGGATCTCAAAAAGATTCTATACCAGACTACACTACAAGCTCAATTGTGTACTAATCTAGTATTGGTGAGTGTGGAAGAACTACAAAAGGTTGTAGCTAACATCACAAGGGATAAGGTGAATCCACAAGAACCACCTTGTCATATCCCAATAGCTACAAGTGGACAACCCCAAGAGAAAGCTACATAAGATACATCTGCAAAGGTTGACTCCATAATACCTTTCACTACAACTGCCGAGGAGCAAGTAAAGGATCAAATAGGATAGATGGATACCCCTATCTCTAAAACACAAGAACAAGGTGCACCCCCAAAGATTATTGTAATTGATAAAGAAAGATTTGAAACTGACAAGGAAAGTCCTAAGGAGAAGGAGAAAGATGCAATACAAACATTGATAAAATTTCCTACAACATGGACTCTAATTGGAACATCACAAAAGTTGAGCACTAAGGCAATACCACTTCAAATTTCAGCACCATGCTCAATCTCTACAAAGGTTGCAAAGGTACTTCACTATGGAGACCCTACACTAGATGAAGACATAGTCATTCCCAAGTATGACTATGAAAATATGAATATTGATTAGATAGATGAAGTGTAAGAGGCACTTAAGAGGAGGAAGAAGTAAGAGATACTAAAAAATGAGTATAAATAGAAGCACACATTAATTGAGATTAAATACATCTTTCTAGATGAATTTAGCTTGCATGTACCTAATGAAACCAAGCCCATTATGGAGCAATTATCTAGTATAGTGGACCAGGTATAGAATGAAGACCTTGATGCAAATGCAAAACTGTTAGAATGGTCTAAAAAGAGGTTTCAAACAAAAGTGAATGAAAGAATATCAAGTGAAATAACACTTTCACAAGTTGAGTTGGCCAAGAAGATTGAAAAGGTAAAAGCAATACTTGAGAATATATTCTCATTGTACTCAAAATTGTGTGACCCATCAATTTTCACACAAGAGACCAACTAGTGGATAATGAGCTTGGAGAGGAACCTTAAAATATCAAGCATGCAACTACCTAAGGATCTAGCTTAGAGTGAGAAGCATTTTCAAACCACACTTCACACTCAAAAGGAATTAGCTATGTTAATAGTAAATAAGGCAAATACAAAGGCCAAATTGATACAGATTCAATCTGCCATCACCCCCCACATGAAAATTTTGTAGAAAGAATTGGTCTATGCTGAAAATGTTTTAAAGAAAGACCCCAATCTTTCTACATTGGAAGGCCTAGTTCACCTTGTAGCAGAGACAACCATCCAACTTAAATCACTAGAAATTGCACTAGATAATTGGGATGTTTCTCTCAAGATAGTTATGGAGGTAAATAAATCCTTTTTGGCTAAGTATTCAACTAATATATAGAACCCTTTGACATAAGTATCAAAAAAGGGGGAGATAATTATAATAAAAAGGGGGAGATAAAACTGAGAGGAAGATAAGAAGATAAGTTTTGAGGAAGAGAAATAAATAAGCCAAAAGGAAATTATAACTACAAGGGAAGATGTATGAAAGGGGGAGTAAAACCAGAGCATGGCATATAGAATAGAGCAGATAGAGAAAGAATGGCAAGGTAGAGATAAAAAGGTATCAGAATCAACATGAAACAAATCCAACATGAGAAGTTGTGGATACAACAATGGCGCATCAACTCAAGGGGAGTTGCAAATTTTGAGTTATCTTCACAAAATTTTGAACAATTTTTTTGAAGTTTTGTATATATGCCAAACAGATGTATATTATACTCAAAAATATTAGATTCATCATGTATAGTTAAGTGTTTTTGACACTCATGTCAAAGGGAGAGATTGTTGGTCTCAGATTGGTTTTGATAATTGAGTGTCAACACACTTAAGAAATTTTCTTAGTTGATGCTGCGTTATAGTATGTGCTAATCCATAAATTAAAAAAGTACCAAGTTCTACAAATGTTGAGCAAATAGATAGTGCCGAGCAAGTTTCAACTACCAAGTGACTAATAGATGTCGAGCCAGTATATGTGCTGAGTAAACTATAGGTACCGAGAAAGATAGAATTTCTATAGGTGCTGAGAAAGATAGAATTCCTATGTGTACTAAGCATCAGTAATCAACAAGTGTCAAGTAACACAAAATTAGCATAAGAGTTTGTGACCTCACAAACTAAGATATAAACCATTTTTGAGTTGACACAAGATGAATCTTGAAGGATTAAAAGATACGATCAAATCTTTTTAATTCCCTATGAAATCATCATGCAACCAATTAGAAAATGGAAATATTTGAGCAGGAAAGATGGATGAATCTCAATCATAGATTCATATCTAACCCTAAGTCTTGAAACCTTTTTAAGGAGGTCAAAACCCCCATAATTAGATAGAGAGTAGTGAGAATGCATCAAAAGAGTATATGAGCAGAGAATACATGTAAGGAGAGAATACTAGTGAAGTTTGAAGGAAGTGAAAAGGGGTGTAAAGACTTAGAAGAAGAACAACATTGCAATATTAGTTAGCAGATCAGTTAACAAAATAGAGTATTAGCACTTCGAACAGAATCAGATCAAATCAAAGAAGGATTAGATCAGATTGGACAAAACAAGAATCTAAAATCAACAATTGAAGATTGTAAGTTATTAGGTCAACACATTCTACTATATTTTCTAGCCATTGTATTAGGAGAATGAAAATCCTATGAAGATAGGTTGGTTTAACAACCATTTTGTAAATCCTTTAACAAGATGACATTCTAAGTGAATGTTTTTAAATCCTTTAGATAGGTCACTTTTAATAGAGTTGTTGAGACTTTAATAGGGCAAGCCTCTCACAGGGCAAACCATTGATGATTTTCAAACTTTGTAACCTTGACAAGTTACATATTTCTGCAATGATAAGTTGTGGGTGTCATCTCCAACCTAGTTTTACCTTCTCATTTTAGAGGGTTTCTAGGTGATCCAATATTGTGTTGTCTATTTTCATGCATGCCTTTACTTTCATGTTAATTATAAGTGTTAAATGCATGTGTTGATTTCAGTTAAAAGTTTTATAGCTTAAAGTTTGGTACTTTTGATTCATGCCCCCCCCTTCTCAAAAGTATTCTTCCCACTTGTGAATTCTAACAACCTTGTCCCTTGTGACATTAGTTACTGTCTTTTGGAGCTCATCTATACTGACCAAAATTGGATTTTCACATAGCTTGGCTTGCAATATAGATTGGTCTAGTATCTTCTTCAAGTCTTTTGTAGTCAAAGAATTGATGTCCTAATTTGAAATATTAGAGACATCCTTTATAGTAATGATTTTAGTGGACTTGATTGTGTCATGTGGCGAACTAATACTTAGCACTTGTGTGTCTTGCACACTCTGTTCATCTTGTTGATGTTTAGTTGTTGCCTTATCATCAGTTTGTTTTTTAGTTTCCTCCCCTATTGTATCATCTTTCTTATCATCATTTTCCTTGTCATCATCTTTGTCATCTTCATCTTTTTAATCATCTTTACCCTCAAAAGGGTTAGCTTCTCCTTGTTTTATAGTAGTCAACCCATAGATAAGTTTTCATATTTGGGTAGATTTCTTGACCACATCTTCAATATTGTTTTGAAGTATGTTGAAGGCTCTATATTTAGGTGTAAACCTAACTCCATATTTCTTAGTAGCCTTATCAATCTACCCTTTTGTCAGTTCTAGCATTACTTGGGCTAAGTGGTTTCCCTTGTTTATTTTTCCAAACTTAAACAATAATGCCATTTTTGCTCAACTAAGTCATATAGTTTCTTGGGTATTGAGTTGGAAAATTCTAATGGAGTTGTCTTAAATTTAGACATCATTGAATATAGGGCTTCTTCCACTATCTTTTTCTCCTCTTTACCCAAATCATCAAAATTTACATGTCTAAAACTAGATAAATCTGCATTATTCTTAACATTTTCATATAAATTTTCAATATTAGAGAGTGATTTGTGACTTACCACTTTGAATTGGCTTATATCATTTGATTCAATCCTTTCTTCATCTAAATTAGGTTGCGCAACATATGTTCTTCTCTATTTCTTTTGCACTTGGCCACCTTGCTCTATTTGCTTGGATTTCTCCTTGGCCTTCTATGTTGTGGCTTGTGTGCTTGCTCTAGTGCTAGGTGTTGTTGGCTTGGATAGGCTTGGTTTAATAGTTTTCTTTACTTTAGCCACTAGCTATGTCTTAGCTTTTCTCTTCTTTGGCTCGGCTTGTGTGGGTGCTTCCTCAACTTCTTTTCCCTTGGTACCTTCTATTTCTTCCTCTTCCTTATCCTCTCCTATGCCTTGAGTCAATGCAAGAGGTTCTTGATTTTTTTCTTGTTCTTCCTCTTCATCCTCTTCTTCTCCTTCCTCTTCTTCCTCATCTACACCCTCACCAAATTTAGCCTTTAGCTTCTTTACTAGCTTATCTTTCTTCTTAAGAGTAGATGTAGTTTTCAACTCTAATTCAATCTTTGATTTCATCACATCATAATTCCCAAAGATTTTAGTAGTCTTGTCAATTTCCTTTGCTAGGAATGCAGTGATGGCTATTGAAGCTTCATCAACATTGATTTCATATCCAAGTGGCCTTAACCATCTAACCCTTGGAGTGGCAGCCTATATAAAGGTGTAATCAACATCAACTAGAAAGCATATATCATTTTAATCTTGCTTAAATAATGAAATAGGTATCCTCATTCTTTCCTTCATTGATTTCTTAAAATCTTCAAAGTAGCTTGTCATCAATGTCTCAAAGTTTTCTCCCATCTGTTCAATATACTCATTGATTTGAACTATAATTGACCTATTGGTCTTCCATCCAACTATACCAAAAGAGGGGAATGTATTCTACACATAAAAGGATATACAAACAAATATTGAACCAAATTTACATTGAGCACTCTTGGTCTTTTTTATTGCTCCAAGATTTTCCATCAGTTGTTGTAGTTGAAGTTCGACTAGATCATAAGTATAATCTTTCTTCACAATCTTGTAGCCAACATCCACAACAATACAGGGTACACTATTCAATCTACTAGATTGATAGAATTTATGAGAAATTATCCTAACAACAAATTTCAACAATGGATTAGTAACAATGTCTATTGCCATGCCTCTTTTATTCCATTTTGCTCCAATGTTTTTCTCTATTACTTCCTTGGAATCACTCCTCAGAGTCTTGGGCTGATCTAGGGTTTGGTAGCTAGTAACCTTATGAATTATTCTTTTGGTAATGTCAATGGGTTCACCCTCCAGCCATAAAGATCCATCATGTATTTGACTCAACACGATTTTAATCCATTTAGTTTTTAAAACATTAGGAAAATCTAGGGCACATGTCAGACCCTTCTTCTCAACTATTTTATATTCTTCTTTTAGAAAACCATTTTTACATAACCTATCATATGCTTCTCTAATTTCTAAGTCCCCAATGCTACCAATTTTGTAATTATAGCATCTTCTTACATCTTGCACCATTATGACATTAAACAGGATCATGGATAAGGTGCCAGAAGGATCTTGTTTGTAAGCTATGTCAGGAATGGCCTTAAATATAGGTTGTTTAACTTTTTTACTAATAAGATAAACATTTAAAACCTCTTTCCCTTCTACATTCTTCAAGCTAGATGCCATTTTTCAAACTAGGGTTTATGCAAAGTAAAACTGTGTAGCTCAGCTTGTGATAAATACCTTGTGAAGTCTGGAGAACTGGTGTAAGATTATTGTCAAATTCTTTGCAAATGTCATGAATAAGTTTCTAAATCATCTTTCATTCTACTCACTCTTTCTTGAATATGAAATGATGAATAATGAGTGAAAAATGATCATATACCCTTCAAAACCTTGCATTAACGCTTAGTGCTTGTACAAATGTAAACTTGGCATCAACTCGATTTCAGAATCATTCAACATTCATTGATATTATTATCACTCAACAACTACTACAGACTCGACATCAACTATCTAGTCTGCCAATTTGGTATCAACTACCATTCCACTTGGCATACATAAAAAACATTTCATGCTCGGAAACAACATGAAAACTTTAAAGATTTAACTTGAATTTACAACATCTTGCATCATTATTCATGCTAATGTAATCTTTTTAGTACTATCTCCCTTTGTAAGTGATGTATGATATTACACTTGAATATCAGTCCCACATACCTCTTGTTTGTTCAATTTGATGATGTGTGATCACTTGACCCATTAGGTGAAGTGATCCCTTCTACATTTGATGTGTTGTAAGAATCTTTCTTTTTCCATGTCTTGCTCATCTCATCTTTGATGTTTTCAACATGTACCTTTCCTTTGCTTTTATCAAATTCACAATTTGGTGCCTTTGACCTAGTTGGACAATGCTTACTTATGTGACTAGTCTTCAAACAACTAAAACATGTAGTTTGACTCAACCATCTTTTGTAGTTACCAATGAAGTGTGTTCTAATACAATTCTTAGGAACATGTCCATGTTCTTGACAATAGTGATAGCTATATCTTGTATTGTAATCCCAATTATAAAGGTTTTTATAACTTCTTAACTTTAGTCATTTATTTGATGACCATATGGATTTGGATCTGCATTCAAAGGCTTTGTACATACTTCTAATAGTTGTAGCAATATCCTTCAAATCTTTGCTTTTTCATGGTCCTAGTTCTACATTCATGTCCCTAATGACCTTGCTTGTTGCACTTATAACAATGAGTCATGTTCTTAGTTCTAATTTTTATCATTGCTCTTGCACAGGTTAGTAGTTGTCCTTTCTTACCATAATTATGACAAGTAGGTTTGGAGTTCTTACCTTTGGTGTTCCTTTCTTTAGTGACTTTGGATGATTCTCCTTCTTCAAGACTTGTGTAGCCCAATCTTGATGTGTCTTTGTTGGATCTAGGGGATATCAGTAATTGCTCAAAGTATTTGATGGCTTCATTTGGCTTGTTGAGACTTTCAAAAAATTATTTTTCTCTTTTTAGGTCATTCTACAATTGTTCATTCTGCAACTTCAGTGTGGTTATTTCAATGTCCTTGACATTTATTTCATAGTTGGCATTCATCATTTGACTTAGAGTATCCAATTGCATGTTGGAGATCTTGGTTAGTTGTATTGACTTTTCTTCCAATCTGTTTGCCAAAATTCTTTTGTCTTCTTCAATCATGGCTTTGTCTTATATGGCTTTCTTCTTCTATTCAATCACCTCACATAGTAGTATAGCTTGTGATTCTTGCTCTATCATGAGATTTCTAATTTCCTTAGCTTGGATTATGTTCTTTTCCATTAGATCTATGACTACTGCATCAAATTCACTAGAGTTACCATCTTCAAATAGCTTGGTGGTATCTATCTCTTTGTATAGTGTGGAATTCTCTACAATAGCAATCTCTTTCCTTCTCTTCAAGGATTTATTTAGTTCCTCTCTTGCCTGGTTCAATTAATGTATTATGAGATGTATTTTAGTCTCCTAGTTCTCAATAGTATTTCCTAGCTTGTAAACTTCCATTTCAAGATCTTTCCTCTAACCTGCAAAGCTTCTCTTTTAGAGAACTAGGCTCTGATACCAATTGTTAGAATTACAAGTGGGAAGAGAGTAAACTTCCAAGGGGGAGGGGCAGTGAATTAGGAGTTTAAATTTGGACCCATAATACTTTAACCATTCATACATTTTATGCATTAATATACTGAAATAACATATAAAGCATATGCATCAATCATGTAAACATGTAATCAAACACACATAACACCAAATATGATTACCCAAAAATCCTCCAAGTGAGAAGGTAAAACTGGGGTGGGGATGACACCCACATAATCTTCACTGCTACAACAATAAAGTGTATCCAATTAAGGTTACAATGGTTTGACCATGAATCATGATCTCCCCCGTGAAAGGCATGCCTTGTTAAAGGCTTACAAAGACTGTTAAGTCCCACCTTGTTAGAAGTGTGCTTGGTTAGAGGAATTCAACTTACAATTAAGTAAGCACCCTATTAAAAGGAATTCATATAGCCTGTTGGGACTACTCTATTAAGAGATTTAACTAAAATCACTTGTTAAAATGTCTTAGCATAGATCTTGTGATGGGAACATGCTTGCCTGATAATAGATCACCTATGCACAATCTCTGATTGATCCTTCATGATTTGATGTATCAATGTTGTATCCTTCTCTATCCTCTATTCTTCACTTAACTAATTCTACAATTCACCCTTACTACTAAGTCACCTTGAATGCTATTCAAACCATATTCAATCATTCACCCCTTGTATATTATTCTCATCATCGTTAAGATTTTACGGTATTTTTCTCCTTAAGAAGACTCTGGTGACTTAGGGTTAGGTATGAATCTATAGCTAAGATTCATCCATTTTTCCACTTAAACATTTCCATTTTTTTATTGGTTGCATGTAATTATATAGGGAATCCGCATATAGATTTGTCCTTATCTCCAAAAGATCAAGATCTATCCTTAAGTCAGCTTAAAAATAGTTTATATATTTGTTTGTGCCATTACAAACAAATATGTCCAAACTGTGTCACTTGGCATATGAAGTCTCTGATGCTTGGTATGCATTATATTTCTACTTTTGACTTGGCACCTAAACTTTTTGGCATCCATTGTATACTTGACACTTGTATCACTCGGCATGGTCTATCTACTCGGCACTTGAGTGACTTGGCACTCATTGTAACTTGGCATGATCTAACATTTTTATGGTGTGCTCAACATGTATTACTAGTTTGACATGAACTAAGTAAATGACTTAAGTGTTTTGACACTCACTTGTCAAAACCAATCTGAGATCAACATTAAACACACCAAACATGCTCATAGATATATATCAAATGTTTAACAAGATGCATAGGATAACATCAATGACAATTTGTGTATATATATATCAAGGGACTTCATTGAAATAACTATCCCTAGAAAATTTGAGATATCTTGAAATAATCAAAAGTAGATGAGATGAAGAAAAATAATTACACAAAAATAATACTAAATAACATAAAATAAAAATATCATATCTACATATAGATTGAGAAGTACAATTTGAATATCTATGGAGTCGATTAGCCGATCATAAACTAAACACAATAATATCAAATGATGCTTGGATCAAAAGAACCATTATTTCTTCTAGGTTGATTAAACTACCATATTTTGATCAACTAAAAATGAAGCTAAAATGCATAGACGTATATGGAAAAATAAAATACATAAATTGATAAAAAGGCTTACAACTTACAAGAGTACTATGAACATACAAACAAAGTAAGAAAATGACACTTAACCATTAGACAAGAACACAAATTTAAGTTATTCATTATAATACTTGATTCTCTCTAATCAATAAATGTCCTTAATCTTTTCTAAGGATGAAGCTTAAGTCGCAAACCTTTTTGAACTATTTTGACAAATACATAGTATATGAAACATCTTTTGCATCAGATTTATTAATAAAAGATCCATCTCCAACTCTAAGAATAATGTGTCAAGATATTAAGTAGATGATTTGATTACAATTTTTTTTTTTTCAAATGTTTAATTGGCAGGTTTATATATAGAGAAATGAAAATTTGTCAATTTTATTTAGTTCAGTAACAATCACGAAGCTTCAAAAAAAAGATGCAAGGTCACACAAGTATAACTAAAACATGTACTAGCTTCTATATCAAAAATTCCTTGAAAGTAGATAAATTACATTAGGGTGTAGTGTTATTTACACATAAATCTCTTATATATGTGCAATATAAATTCATATTCATTCTAATGATTTTAAAAAGAATTTTTGAATTTTATTTTAAATTTAAAAATAAAATAAGTATTTTACATGATCATAATGACAATAATTATATTGAACTAATACATGATTACTAATCTTTTGATTTTGAATGAGAGATCAAATTTTAGGTAATAAAGAATACAATACAATGTTAAGTACTATTAAATTTAGGGGGTTTGTTGCTTAATGTAGAACTCTAAATATTTTAGAAATCCCAAATAAATAAGACAATGCAAATTAAAATAATATTTACCATGGACGATAATGAATTGCAAGTTCTACTCTTCCTAATGTAATTATATATGCACTTTGAAGTTATTGATCCATCATAGGATCTTGGATAAATTCAATAGGAAACAGTAGAAATAAAGAAACAATCAATAACGAGGAAAATTTTCATACAATTGCTTATCGTAAAATAAAATTAAGACAATTATAAAAATTTAAAAAATTAGATTTTAGATTTTGAAATTTAATTGTTTAAGTAGGTTCTTACTTGGAGAGCTTTCTATATTTACAATATTTTTATTTCAAAATCTTGTTATTTTATCAAGTAGGTTGTTTTGAGATTATTTCTCTATATTTATGGGGACTTTTAAGGTTTTCATCTTTAAAGTTATATTTATTAGAAGAATGTTTCTAACTTTGAATTATTTTTAGGTTGTTTGATTTTAGTTGTTTTTGGCAATATTTTTGGGTTAGGAGTTTTTATATTTATATAATACTTTTTAAAATTATATTTAGTTTTTAGAAAGTAATTTTTACTGAAGATTTTTAAATATTTTTAAGACATTAAGTATTTTAGAATTGTTTGTTCGTTAAAAGCTAAATTGAGTCAAATTATATAAAAAAGTAATAAAGTCTCATTGTACTTCACTAGTTTTATTTTCTAATGTATTGAATAATTCTTTCAATGAAATGGGGCAATTCTAAGAAATCTTATATTCATTATCCATCTTCCTACAATTTGCATACATGCCTATAAAAATGATTTTAAAGCAAGTAGTTGGCAAAATCTTGTTTGCATAGAAATAATGCATGGAGGGTGTTTGGAGACAGTGGAAAATGGACGAGAACCTCTTTTCTACTAGATTTGCTTATGAAAATTTAAAAAGAACTTTAGTGGGTTATAATATGATCCAAGAAAAGTCAAGTTGATAGATATGAATATATTATCTATTGAATGCATCGAGAGATGAATCATTGAGTCTCTACAAAGAATTATTATTTATGTGTCTTTAATTATTGCAAATTAGAAGCTATAACTACCACACAATATGTCCTAAATCTTTGTTTAAGCAACAATTTAATCACTTTTATATTTGAGAGAACTTTTCTTGCAATGCATAATATTACAATATATTTTAGGATCATATAAGTGTTGAAGTTGATGAAAGATCAACCCTATAGCTCCCAAGAATCACCTACATCCAAACACTTGTCACAAAAAGAGAGAAGAAAAAGTTATGGAGGGTGGAAATCCTAGATCCATAAAGGAGACATTCTTGATGAGTAAAAAGAGAAATTTTTATTATTAAAAAGTAATTAATTACAAAGAGATCAATCCTTATAAAAGGAGATCAAAACCCTAACAAGTAAAACCTAGGTTGCATGATAATAATTAATAAAAGAACTAATTATTATATGCCCAAAGTTTAGCTTAAGTAAACTAGAGATAATAAGTGACTTAATAATTAAATCAATATGATTTAATTAATAAGAAAAAACTTTATTACTCTAACACCCTTCCCCCCCCCCCCACACCTTAAGATAAACTTAGGGAGTAGCTAAAAAACCTAGACACTACTGTACACTCGAAAGTGTCACACTCTAAACCCTTCTATCCAAACGATTCCATGAGTTCGGAATGCTTGGATGCCGGCTTAGAGCTCCCTATCCACGGAGTGCAAGAGAGTATATTTCAAGAATAAGAAGGCTCTCAGATGAGCCTTAGAGATACTCTTCTTGCTAGTAAACCATGCAATGGGAGGTTCCAAAGACAAGATGCAAGAATGCAAATGTCCCAAGGAGTTCCTCAAGGATGCAATGCAAATGAAGATTAAGCTAGAATGAGATGCAAAGTGGAGCTATTCTAAGCATGGATGAGAGTGTTACAATACCATTATTAAGCTATGTGAGATTAAGCTACATGTAAAAATGAAAGCTAAGCTAAGATGCTATGGTATGAGAGAATGTAGACAAGAAATAGAAGTTCTCCACAAAGCTCCAAAGAAACCTGTTAGAAAACCTGCAGCATAACAATGTTCAAAAGTGGATGGATTGAGGGGGAAAGCTCTCTCCCTTTTAAAGATGTACGGATGGTGGAGATCAAGATGAAGATGGTGGATGATCAACGGTGGAATTCGAAAATAGGAGTGATCCATGTGCACACACAAATCAACCAATAGAATATAAGTTGACTTGTCATATAAGACAAAAGTCACAAAGCCTTTTCTTTTAATTGTAAAATAGAAAAAGGACTTTATGTGTGCACTTTAAGTGGGTTAGAAGAATGGGGTCTTTTATTTAATTAAAAGGGGACATGTTCTTTTAATCAAATAATGAACTTAGGATAGCATAGTCAAACTATAGGTTATAATCAAATAAATTGATTATTAGCAATTTGGTCTAGGTAAATGATTAAATTAATTTAGCCAAAATGCTGAGAAGGGGGCTAATAGTCTAGATGACCATTTTTAGGTGATTACATTTTCCCCTCTTTGACTAATGCGTGATCGATCTGGGAACACATTATGTCAAAGAAAATCGAAGCCAAGTAGGCGATGATAGATATAGATGTCTAATTCCGAAGAGTGAAATGCAGAAATAGATAGCAAGTCCTGAATGCACAGCCTGATAGCAGTAGTACTGAACACTAGGAAGAGATGATGTTAGAATTCAAGAAGAATACTAACACTTAGAAAAGCAGATAGAGTGAGAGCAAGTGAGAAGATCAAACAAATGCTCCTAAGCAGTGATAGAGTATTTTTGCCCCCTCGGGATCGAAATTGAAATGAGGTAAGGGGATGCAAAAACTGGCTAGAAATGAGAAAAATAGAATATAGCAATGTCCAAGATGACAGATAGATGATTAGAACCCAAGAATGACTATATAAAAAAAATGATAAAATGCCCCAGTTTGACTAGAGTTGACCTTGAAGGATATAGCATAAAAATTAGGTCAAAATGAGTAGAAAGGTGATTTTAGACATGAAATAGTGAATTTAAGTAGATATGAAGTATGGAAATGATGAAGACATGAAGAAATGAAGATGCCCCAGTGATGATTTAGAGATTAGACCTCAAAAGGTTAGCTAACTGCTCAGAAGAAAGTAGAATTTTAAAAGACAATTTTGACCATCAAAATGAACTCGAATTTGGATTTCGATCCCGAAAATGAATCTAGGACGTTGAAATTATTTAAGAGGTCAAAAATTTATATAATGTGATGATAAGATAGAAAAGAGATGAAGTGAAAGATTAAGAAGGTGAAAAGACATGAACAAGAAGAAAGTAAAGAAATATATGAAAGGAGTTAGCTGATATGTCCACAAAAAGATGAAGAGAGAGCTCTCCCCATATGCAAGAATGCAAGACTAAGCTAGAAAATGAACCTAAAATGCAAGCTAATATGCAAAGTGGTTTACCAGCAAGAAGTGCATAACATTTAGACTCTTAATTTCATCATTGAGCATTTATTAGGGACATCATGAGATCATACAACCATCACTAGTATAACTATGAGGATATGAATATGATCGATATTAGATAGGTATGTGGAAATCCAATCTAAGCATCAAAGACATGTAAGTCAAGATAACTACACGATTAGATTCCCTAAGTTTAATTTAGCAAGATTACACCTGTATCAAGGCATAAGCGCCAGGATAAACCCTGAGTGCAGTCTTGCAAAACAATCAAGGATGATACATTTATAAGTCAAAGTGTTGAATAGGACAAGCATGAATGCTTACAACACTATAGACAAACAAAAGTATACCCACAAGCAGAAATCAAGAAAATATGTCCCATGCCCCCAGTCTTCTAGTCAATGACATCCTTGAAAGACTATTAGGGAGGGAACACATGGCAAAGAAATCATCATAGACAACACACAAAGTAGATAAATGTCAGCATAGCTTAGTCGTTTAAGTGTTAAAGTGCGTGTGTGTAAGTCACTTGGCCATTTCTTCCAGACTTGATTCTGATAGTGAGATATCGCGACATCGGAGACCGTAGGTAAACTATCTGTAAAGTGTTAAAAAACACTTGATGTCAAAGTGGGGGAAGTGTTGAGAAACACTATTTTGTGAGTTGTCAAAGAAACCCTAATCCACAAGAATACCTCAATAGGCTAAGTAGCTATGCCCCCAAGATGAGGACAAGAAACAATTCCAAGCTAGGAAATGTGTAGCAAAGTGGATGATTGAGATTGATAGACATAGGTGCAAGGGTTTCAAGTAGCGCCTGTTTCCAGGTTTTCACCACTTTGACAGATTTTTTTAGGACTTTTTTCAATTTTTGAATTTTTTTGGTGATACATCAAAGCACCTATTACTAGGTTTTCACTAAGATGATCATTTTTTCAAGGCATTTTCTGATTTTTAGGATTTTTTCAGCATCATATATGATTTTTTGGATTTTTTAGAAGGTTTAGAGATCACTAGTTCTCAAGCAAGATCACATCATTTTCTCCCAATGTCTAGCAAGGTATAGGCTATGATGGAGCAACGAGCCAGTGGATAAGCAAAGATGGATGAAAAAAGAGTATGAAGCAAGTGAAAGTGATCCTCAAGGACTGACTCCTCAAGAGTACCCAAGCTAGGGAAAGAGGTGAAATAGTCATATGAAGCATGTTTTGGATAAGCAATGGAAGTAATGAGAAAGATAGCATGTAGAATAAGAAGTGAAGCCAACAAGTGTGATAGCATATAAGATAAGCGATGGAAGCTAATGAGTAAGATAGCATGAAAGCATGTAGTCCAAAAGAGTAGCCATGTCAAGAGACCTATGAGAACCATGTTTCATTTATTATGATCAAGACCAAGGGGTCAACTAGATAGTATAGCAATGGGATAGAGCAATAAGAATAAAGCTCAAGATAGAGGCTATGAGTGAATGGAAGAGCACAATAGAAAATCTGGTGGATAAGATAGCCAATATGCAAAGATAGCTCAACATTGTCAAGATCAAAGAGAGAAGAAGGGATAGATGGATGATGGAAGAATTACGCATGATGCCTATTTGCCAGGTTTTCATCATGGTACTTATCCAAGGTGCCACAAGAAGTAGTTTTCACCATAGGATGGATTTATTTCTCTTTACTTTTGCTACCAAGGTGCCACAAGAAGTAGTTTTCACCAAGGCACATTTTCATTTTTTTATTTTTTTTGCTTTTCTTTTTTTTCTTTTTTTGAATTTTTAGAAAGAGCTCAAGCTTTTTGAATGTAGATAGTGCTCCTACAAGAAAGATAAGTCATGATAAGACAAGACCATAGAAAGCTATGCTCAAAGATGTTGATAGGGTGATGAAAGAGAAATGGTAGTAGGAAGAATATATGGAGGATAAGAGTTCATGTATGGAAAGTAAGTGTAAGCTTTAGAGGATTTCATGAGGATAGCTGAAATATTGGACAAGATCAACATTGACACACACCTTGAAGGGTATTGGAATGATGGAGGAATCATGGATGAAATAGCTTGAGATTTAGATGTATGAGCTGGTAGAAGAGATTTGGAAAAAAGTGGAGTGGAAGGCTTTGGAATATTTTTGGAAGAAGATGGAATGGAAGCCTTTGGAAGCTTGAATGTCAACTTTGAAGTATTTTCAATATTCAAGTCTTTTAAAAGAGACTTGGGAATCCACATAGCTTTAGATTTTCCTTGTTTTTTGGGTGCTTGAGAGTGCATTTGTATAATGATGGATTTAGGAACCCATATTTTCTTTGGTTTAGCTCTTTGAGTAGTGGACCTTTGCGGTCTTTTTTGTGCATTCTCCTTCTTAGCATTCACATGTCGATTAGATGGGACATAGTGATCTTTATTTTTCAATGGATTCTTATGTTTAATCTCACTTCCAAAGGACTTGGGATCTGTGGATGAATAAGGATGATATGACTGGTTTAGATGTATAGATGGGTGAAAAGTCATCAAGGATGAGTGTTTTTGTTGATCTTGAGTTATTATAGTAGAGCTATGGAATGAGCTAGGAGTGGAAAATGAAGAAGATGAAGGAACATAAGGTCCCAATATAGATGGAAGGTTTGAAGGCTTTAGATTTGATGGATAAGGACCAAGGATAGATTTAGAAGATGCAAAGGGATAGTGGGAAGGGATATCAACATCTTTAGAATGAGTAACATGGTCAAAGCCATCAATAGACTCATAAGTACCTTTGATAGGAACAACATTTTTAATAGAAGCACTTGAAGCTTGAGCACAATTTTGAAGTGGATGTGGAGAAGTAGAACATGAGGCGATGCTTTGATCTTGACAAGTAGCTTTGGATAGCATATGAAGAGAACTTTTCTCATAATTTTCAGTAAGCTCAAGGGAGATAGTGGAAGTGGTATCTTCATAATACTTAGGAGGTGGACAAGATATAGGATATGGAGGGGAAAAATCTTGAAAGAGATGAACGGGTGCTTGATCTTGATCTTTCTTGACATTTATAGCTTTTTCTTTTTGAGAGTCCTCTTGACATGGAGCCACTTCTAAGGACAAGGGAGAATGAAGAGTGAATGGAGTAGTGCTTGGATTAGGCATAGTAGTGCATGAAGGTTGAGGATGTTTAGGATTAGTAGCATGGAAAAGGTTTGTAGCCAAGTAAAGGTTAGCTTGAGTTTCTTTTAGAGGTAGCCCTTTAGGATACATGTAGTCAATGTGGAAAGCATTAGGTTCTTTATTTGATGGAGGCATGTTGGAAAGCTTTGAGGTTTTGGGAGATGCACGAGTGTTGGAAGAAGTGGAAGATGTAATGGAGCCACTACTAGACATAGGTTCATCAATGTAATCTTGCTCAAGAGAAGTATCTTCACCACATGAGTCACTAGAGGTTCCAAGATCAACAATCTCATCATCAATGAGATCTTGAATTTTATATTTCAGCTCTATACAATTAGAAGTGGCATGGTCATTAGATTGATGATAGGCACAATAGGTATCTAAGAATGGATTTCCATAGGAGCTAGACTTAGGCAACATGATGAGCTTGGTGCCAAGAAGTGTTCTCAAAATGTCATCATAAGAATTCCCCAAGGGAGTAATATTTCTCTCAAAAGTATGTCTAGAGTCCTTTTTTTGTTTCTCAAGTGAATGGTATGTATCCATATATTCATCATTATCTTGGTCAAAGATAGGTCCATCATGAAATTTTGGCATAGGCTCAAAGGAGCTATCACTTGCTTGTTCTCTAAAGAGGTCTTTAGATCTAGAATATGAAGATATTTGATGTCTTGAAGTAGAGCATGTAGACCTAAAAGAAGAGGATGACCTCAAAGAAGGTGACTCACATGCATGTAAAGAACTTAAGGAAGATTCATGTAATGATGCAATCTTCTCCTCCAACCTTTTCTCAAGTTTAGACTTCATTTCTGTCATGCGCTTAGAGAGATGAAGGTAAGAAAGATCATTTGTCTCTTCTAGTTCTTTGTATTGCGCATATAGATCTTGAAACTCTTTAGTGACATGGAGGATATCATGATCATCTAGATTCAGTTGAAGTTTGATAGCACAAGGTTTAGATCCCATAGTTTTAGATGCAAAGCCAAGCATAAAATAGTCTAGAAGATAACTTGATGTTGAAACTATAGGAGGTAGAGCGTTCACTTGCCAAGATAGTAGAGAGAGATTAAAGTGACTTGTCAAACAATATGTCCAAGAAACTTACGACATGAATGACTCAAGTCAATAGCTAGGCAAGATGCCCAAATAGCCAAATAGATAGAGCAAATAGGGTGACAAGTGAACAACTTTCCCAACCCAAGAGTGTAGTCAAGAAATCAAGGTAACCATTTTAGCAAAAAGATAACTAGCAAGCATGCATAGACCATGAAGATAGAAAGACCAAGAGAACCAAGACCAAAGAGTCACTTTAAGCATGTTCAAGAACTAGAGACATAGAAAATCAAAATCAAATGATGCGACTCCCCTTAGCAAGCAACACAAGAAAATTTTTGCACTTGACATTTTGACTTGGTTGACAAAGTTTGGCAATAATTGATAGCATAGTAAATTTGATGTTCAAAAGAAATTTCTTTCCAAGCAAGATAGTGATACATGGAGTATTCTTCAAACAATCAAGCAAGGGACAAAGCAACCTTGCATGATACAAGCATATGTGAGGTCTTAAAAGAATTCCCTAGAATTATCGTCATGTATATGTTCAAAAGATTTTCACAAGTATACCACATTCGAGAACACATCAAGCAATATCTACTTAGAAGTCATGGTTCATTACTCAACAACTTGGCCCACGCTTGATGCTCCTTTGCCTCACACCAAGTGGTTGTCCACAAGAGATATTGGCTTTGTCATGGAAATGCCATAAGCATAACCAAGGGAACACATATGGTGAGTGTAAATCTTGGGGTGATCCGGGTAGTCCACTAGGATCAATCCTTGCACCAAGAAGTTGAGCGGCTAAAAAAAAGGTAGTTACTAACTTAGAGTTTTTAGATTGGGCTTCCGTTCATAGTGTTCCTCTTGCTCCCAATTACGGGACACCTCACCTTGCGATGAGTAACCGATCTCGCGATCACAAGAGTACCTTAAGCATTCTTGCCTAGTGATCTCCCTATGGTCGAAATCCCATAAGCGATCACACTAGACAAAGATAAACACTACGTCTACCAAGGTTTTGTGTCCTTGATAGCCTTGAGTTTATAGTGGGTTGGAAGAGCCAGGTAATCGGCTTGTTCCCACTTGGGTCGTTCCTCTTAGGTTGTCCGAGAGCAGGCCCTCTAAAGGATTCTAACTACACAAAGTGGATCAAATTTTGGAAGTCAAGATTTTTGGTTCACCACAAGGGTGAAGAGCATACTCTCCTATTCCAATCATTTTCTCCCAAACACGCCAAGAAGATTCAGTTACCCCTTGCTTTTGAAACCAAATGGCAAGTCAAGATTTCTGATTCACCACAAGGGTGAAGAGCATACTCTCCTATTACCAAAAGACTCCAATCACAAGTTTTATGTGCCTATGAAAAATGAACAATTATTCAATGCCACACATGAAAACAAAAAAGCAAGAAATTTGGGTTTTTATGCTTTGGGCAGCCCTGCAAACAATCGTTAGTAGCCCTTGTGCATTTGAAGCTTTGACATGCGTTCTTTTTATGCAATGTTTCAATTTTTTTCACAAGGATGGCAACCTGAAATCACAACTTGTTAGCAACAAAAGTTAGTGTGAAATAACATAAAAATCTGCAATAAAAAGTGGTGAGTTGCTTCAAAAATCTAATTTATCCTCCAACCAAGTACATGCAAAGAAAGTGCAAGTTAATCACAAATGCTTTCATTTTTACTCTTTGGTTTTGACCTAGTCAACAAGATTGGACTTTTTTTGCTATGATTTCGTATCCAAAAATGAAAATGAAAAAAAGAGACCCCTATTAAAAATCAGAGAGCTTTCCAAAAATGCAAGAAATTTTAACAAATCTCTTCATTTGCTCCTTAGAGATTGATTTTGTCAAAACAGGCCAAATTTATCAAATCGAATTTTTTATCCTTAATACGATCTCAAAATTAAAAACACAAAGAAAGAACCCCCATTAGAATTCAAAAATCTTTCTGAAAATGTAAGTTTTTCCAAAAAATGCGCTGATTTGCGATCAAAAACGGCTTTTTATGAAAAATAAATAAAATATCATAACTTCCGAAAATCAAGTCAAAATGCTCTGAAAATTGGACTGAGACATTTTGAGAATATACATAACCTGAAAACAAAATTTCAGAACCAAATTCTAAGCGGTTTAAAAGATATGATCAAATCTTTAAACCAACTAAGTTTTTGGCCTTCAAACCAATTTACTTATGGCTTGGCCTTAAAACCAAAGTGAAAATTCTACAAAAGCATTTGATTAGACCCAATATGCTACTGTAAAAAACCAGAGATAAGAAATGAAAGCAAATGGAGCTGAAAATTTGATTCAAGCCCCACGGTGGGCGCCAAAAATGTACACTCGAAAGTGTCCCACTCTAAACCCTTCTATCCAAACGATTCCATGAGTTTGGAATGCTTGGATGCCGGCTTAGAGCTCCCTATCCATGGAGTGCAAGAGAGTATATTTCAAGAATAAAAAGGCTCTCAGATGAGCCTTAGAGATACTCTTCTTGCTAGTAAACCATGCAATGGGAGGTTCCAAAGACAAGATGCAAGAATGCAAATGTCTCAAGGAGTTCCTCAAGAATGCAATGCAAATGAAGATTAAGCTAGAATGAATATGAAAAATACAGCTATTCTAAGCATGGATGAGAGTGTTACAATACCATTATTAAGCTATGTGAGATTAAGCTACATGTAAAAATGAAAGCTAAGCTAAGATGCTATGGTATGAGAGAATGTAGACAAGAAATAGAAGTTCTCCACAAAGCTCCAAAGAAACCTGTTAGAAAACCTGCAGCATAACAATATTCAAAAATGAGGATTGAGGGGGAAAGCTCTCTCCCTTTTAAAGATGTATGGACGGTGGAGATCAAGATGAAGATGGTGGATGATCAACGGTGGAATTCGAAAATAGGAGTGATCCATGTGCACACACAAATCAACCAATAGAATATAAGTTGACTTGTCATATAAGACAAAAGTCACAAAGCCTTTTCTTTTAATTGCAAAATAGAAAAAAGACTTTATGTGTGCACTTTAAGTGGGTTAGAAGAATGGGGTCTTTTATTTAATTAAAAGGGGACATGTTCTTTTAATCAAATAATGAACTTAGGATAGCATAGTCAAACTATAGGTTATAATCAAATAAATTGATTATTAGCAATTTGGCTTAGGTAAGTGATTAAATTAATTTAACCAAAATGTTGAAAAGGGGGCTAATAGTCTAGATGACCATTTTTAGGTGATTACAACTACTACTGAAAGTACATTTACGTCCCAACAACAAAGGCCTAATCAAGTACCCAAGCACAACTAAATCTCTATAAAAAGGAGAAATGGAGAAAGTCACATGGGAAAAACCCTACTCCACAAAGAGATGGAAATAATGCTGAAAACAACTATTGAAGGATTGAAGAAGCCTCCAAACTATGGAATATCCTAGAAGATAGGAACAAAAGATGGTTATGAAGAACACCATTGAAGCATAAAACTAAAAACACTACCAAACTACTAATCTGAAGAACCTCCACTATATAGAACATAACTAGATAGAGAAGATTAAGTCTGAAGAGATTATCAATCAAAGATGGAAGGTATCTTCATAGCCTCCAAAAATAGTAATGAAAGAATGTCTATATGGTAAATGATACATCTCATTGAAATGCATAGGTATCTAGCCACTACAATTGCCTAGTACATAGGATCAAATACTAAATACATAGCTCACTCCATCAAACCAAGAAAGAAATAGAACCAAAATAACCTCCCTATAACGTTGAGAGGTAAGACATGAACATTGAAATTGAATGTAATATCTCTTGTAGAAAGAAGAATCAGAAACATTGAAAGTGCAAAAGAAGTACAAACACCTATAATTGCATGTGTCATTGACACATCAGGAGGCTAATGTCATGGAAGGAGAACTCACTTCACAAAGGAAGATGACAAATATGGCCAACATAAAACCCCCCAAGGAACTTTATAATCTAGTGTGAGTACAACAAAACACAAAGGTGTCCAAGATCCCAAAATACAATAAAGTGACACTTTATCTTAGTGGGTTTACAATAATACTACAAAAGGATGTTAAAAAAGATCAAAAGAGACACAAGTTTGATATAAGAGATAGTACAACCCATGAAAAATCATGTGAAACAACCAAATTGATCTCTAGATTGAAACAACCAAGATATCCATTAGAATACAAAAAATAAAAAAATTGAATGGGATGTGCTTGGAGCATAATTTGGAAAACAGGATGTCTCAAGATATGTCTCTCAAAGTGCAAAATAGAACCTCTAACTTTGATTGGATAAATTAGCAACCAAACAACATAAAAAATTCAAATAAACTACACCATAACGATGGGCTCACAACTAGCTTTCCGACGATATTTTATTTACAAAAAATAAATTTTGAATGAGCAAGTTGTGGCCAAAAAACCATAGGTAGGTCAAAAAAGTGTTAGAAAGGCAAAAAAATCACTACCTCAGGATTCGTGTTAGATTGCACTGGGAAGCATGCCCACTAGTACCATAAATTATATCAATAAATGTGTCAATTTCATACAAAATATATCTCAATTTGTGCACTAAAAGAATCCAATTTGCATGCCAAAAACATTGATTTGTGTTTCAAAACTCTTCATTTGTGTGCCAAAAAACATTAAATTTTGTGCCAAAAATCTCTATTTTTGAGAAAAAAATCTCAATTTTAGTGAAAAAAATCTCAATTTTAGTGTCAAAAATCACAAAATCATTGCATTGGGAAATGTGTCCAATATCAGAGTAATATATTTTTGACTCAAATTCCAATGATAAATTTAATATAAAAATAGAGGTTTTTGGGAGCTCTGAGCTCAATGGTGATGTCTGTTTGGGCTCAAAGTGCACCAAAAATTAGTGACCCCCCAGATCCAATACAAAAATCTTTTGAAAAATTAAACCCTTTGAAAAATAGGCATAGATCTGAAAGCCAAGCCAAAACTTCTCATTAACAAAACAGGGGCATGAAGATCTAGAGCTCTAATACCATGTTGAAGTTGATGAAAGATCAGCCCTACATTTTCCAAGAATCACCTACATGTAAACAGCTATCACAAAAAGAGAGAAGAAAAAGCTATAGAGGCTAGAAATTCCAGATCCATAGATGAGACATTCTTGATGAGCAAAAAGAGAAATTACAATTATCAAAAGTGAATTAATTACAAAGAGATCGATCCTTAAAGGAGATCAAAACCCTAACAGGTAAAACCTAGGTTGCATGATAATAATTAATTATTATATGCCCAAAGTTTAGCTTAAATTAACTAGAGATAATAAGTGATTTAATTATTAAATCAATATGATTTAATTAATAAGAAAAATCTTTATTACTCTAACACCCCCGATTAAGATAAACTTAGGGAGTAGCTAAAGACCTAGAAACTACTACTAAAAGTAAATTTAAGTCTTGACAAAAAAGGCCTGACCAAGTACCCAAGCACAACTAAATCATAGTAAAGAGAAGAAATGGAGAAAACCACATGGGAAAACCCCTACTCCAAAAAGAGATGGAAATAATGCTTAAAATAACTAGTGAAGGACTGAATAAGCCTCCAAACTAGAGAATGTCCTAGAAGATAGGAACAAAAGATGATCATGAAGAACACCACTGAAGTATGAAGCTACAAACAGTATCAAACTGCTAATCTGAAAGATCTCCAATATATAAAACATGACTAGGTAGAGACGACTAATTCTGAAGAGCTGATCAATTGAAGATGGAAGGTATCTTTATAGCCTCCAAAAATAGGAATAAAAGAATGTCTATATGGTAAATGATACATTTTACTGAAATGTATGGGTATCCAACCACTACAATTGCCTAATACATAGGATCAAATACTAAATACATAGCTCACTCCATCAAACCAAGAAAGGAATAGAACCAACATAACCTCCCTATAATGTTGAGGCATAAGACATGAACACTAAAATTGAATGCAATATCTCTTGTAGAAAGAAGAACCAGGAACATCGAGAGTGCAAAAGAAGTACAATTACCTATAATGACATGTGCCATCGACACATCATGAGGCTAATGTCATGGAAGGAACACTCATTTGAATAAAGAAGATGGTGAATATGGCCAACATGAAACCCCCCAAGGCACTTTATAATGTAGTGTGAGTACAACAAAATGCAAAGGTGTCCAAGATCCTGAAATATAATAGAGTGGTACTTTATCTTAGTGCATTTGCAAAAATACTACAAAAGGATATCAACAAAGATCAAAAGAGACATAAGGCTAAGATAAGAGATATTACAACCCATGAAAAATCATCTAAAACAACCAAATTGATCTCTAAACCTGAAACAACCAAGATATCCACTAGAATGCAAAAAAGAAAAAAATGAATGCGATGTGCTTGGAGCAGAATCTAGAAAATAGAATGTCTCAAGATATGTCTCCCAGAGTGCAAAATAGAACCTATGAATTTGACTACATTAATTAACAACCGAATAGAATAAAATATCTAAATAAACTACACCATCACAATGGGCCTAGAACTAGCTTTTTGACTATATTTTATTTGCAAAAAATGGGGTTTGGATGAACAAGTTACGACCAAAAAACCATAGGTAGGTCAAAAAGCACTAGAAAAGCAAAAAAAATCAATGCCTTGGAATTTGTGCTAGAATGCATCAAGAAGTGTGCCCACAAGTACCAACAATTACCCCAGAAAAATGTGTCAGTTTCATACAAAAGGTGTCTCAATTTATGTGCCAAAAAAATTGATTCATGTGCCAAAAATATTGATTTGTGTGTCAAAACTCTCGATTTGCATGCCAAAAACCTTGATTTTTGTGTAACAAAATGTTAATTTTGGTACTAAAAAATCTAGATTTTTATGTTAAAAAATCTTGATTTCCATGCCAAAAATCTCAATTTTCAAGGAAAATAATTCTTAGTTTTAGTGTCAAAAACCATATAATCATTGCCTCGAGAAACATGCCAAACCTCAAAGCAATCAGATTTGAACTGTGTCTAAATTGGACAAATTTTATATCAAATTAGAGGTTTATGGGTGCTCTCATCTCAACCGTGATGTCTATTTGCACTCAAAGTGTACCAAAAATCAGTGACCCCTAGATCCAATACAAGAATCCTCTAAAAAATTAAACCCTTTGAAAAAAAAGCCATAGATGTGAAAGAAAAGCCAAAAATTCTCATAAATAGAATAGGGGGATGAGGATCTGGAGGTTTGATACTATGTTGAAGTCGATGAAAGATCAACCCCACAACTCCCAAGAATCACCTACATGCAAACACTTGTCACAGAAGGAGAGAAGCAAAAGTTGTGGAGGTTGGAAATCCTAGATCCATAGATGAGACATTCTTGATTAGCAAAAAGAGAAATTGCTATTATCAAAGTGAATTAAGTACAAAGAGATCAATCATTATAAAAGAAGATCAAAATCTTAAAAGGTAAAACCTCGGCTACATGATAATAATTAATAAAAGAATTAATTATTATATGCCCAAAGATTAGCTTAAGTAAACTAGAGATAATACGTGACTTAATAATTAAATCAATATGAATTAATTAATAAGAAAAAATTATATTACTCTAACACCCATCTTAAAATAAACTTAAGGAGTAGCTAAAAACCTTGAAACTACTACTAAAAATAAATTTAGGTTTTGGCAACAAAGGCCTAATCAAGTACCCAAGCACAACCAAATCTCTATAAAGAGGAGAAATAGAGAAAACCACATGGGAAAAACCTTACTCCAAAAAGAGATGGAAATAATGCTTAAAAGAAATAGTGAAGGATTGAAGAAGCCTCCAAACTAGGGAATATTCCAAAAGATAGGAACAAAAAATGATCATGAAGAACACCACTAAAGCATGAAGCTATAAACACTACCTAACTACTAATCTGAAGAACCTCCACTGTATGGAACATGACCAAGTAGAGAAGACTAAGTTTGAAGAGTTGATAAATCAAAGATGGAAGGTATCTTCATGGCCTCCAAAAATAGGAATGAAAGAATGTCTATATGGTAGATGATCCATCTCATTGAAATGCATAGGTATCCAACCACTGTAATGATCTAGTACATAGGATCAAATACTAAATATATAGCTCACTCCATCAAACCAAGAAATAATTAGAATCAACATAACCCCCCTATAATGTTGAGAGGTAATACATGAACACTAAAATTGAATGCAATATCTTTGGTAGAAATAAGAACCAGGAACATTGAGAATGCAAAAGAAGTACAAACACATATAATGACACGTGTCATTGACACATCATGAGGCTAATGTCAAGGAAAGAACACTCACTTGACAAAGGATGATGACAAATATAACCAACATGGAACCCCCCAAGGTACTTTACAATGTGTTGGCTCCTAATTTGAAAGAATTTAAACTAGCTTTTATGATATCAGAAAACCTAGGAATTAGCTAGAAACCATATTGGGTGTTCTCAAAAAAAAATAAGAAGACCAATTAACAAGACATTAGAGTCTTCTCCACTTTGAACTCTACAATTTTCTAGCATTTTTACCTTAGGAATTCAATCTCATTTACTTTAGACTAAAATTCTCAACATGAACTCTAAAAATAATAGATCACTTAGCCTTCTTTCTTCGAATTCAACGGCGATAAAGAGATGATAACTAGCTAATTTACCAAACCCTAGACACCATGAATCAAGTACAAGCAAAAAAATTATTACTTAAATGGAAAAATATTAAAATATTGATTGATTATAAGTTTTATGCATTATGCAAAACATTCTAATCATATCGATTCACAAGGATGGTCAGTGCCTTATCCATTGGACTATAACTCATAGAGATTACACACTTACTTTTGCATCTTACCTTAACACTTTGTGTTAAGATTCATCTAAATTCAGTTGAAAAACTCATACTTATCATATATTTTCTTAACACCATAATGTTCTTTCAATTCACATCAAGCATTTACATAATCCATAAGATTATCAGCAAAAGAAAATTGAAATATAATGCAGAATTTTTTACAAATGAGACTTAATAAAATTTTCTATCACACCTCAGAAAACAAAATAGAGAGAAGCAAAAAGACAAGATCTGGGATGAAATCAACTCTTTGTATTTTTATTAATTCTTTTGAAATTGTATACAATTTAGTGATCATCTCTACTAGAAATAACACACATAGTCCAACAACTATAACTTTTGTATTTAATTCTAGAATTGATTTATAGTATTCATGGACCAACACTTAATTTACATAGACTCATGCAACAAAAGAATCTTGGACCCACCTCTAGCCTTGGGAACTCACTTATATATTGAGAGCTACAACAAGCTTTAGGCTTAGAGGGAAAGGAAAATTGTCCTTAAAATGAAAAGAAATACAAAAGGATAAAAATTTCACCATCAAAAATTTGCACGAGAAGAGACAAAATTGTTGGTATTTTTCTTAGCAATAGAAAAATTCCTTTATTGGTTTCTTTGTGGTAGGGCCAATTATGTTGTAGCAATTTCTTGCACATACATTACACTTGATGATTGTTCTTACTCCTTTTGTTGTTCTTCAGGTTGAGGGACCACTTGCTCTTCTTCTTTGTGCCAGGATCTAATATTTGGACATCTATTATAAGTTGTTGATTATCTGCCAAATCATCAGTTTGGGTGGCTATATCAATTATTGCATTTTTTTGATATGTTTCTATGTCATCTATTTGAACAAATTCATCAACTAACTATATTTTCTCTGTGGTAGTTTCCTTGTCCACAACTTTCTCTTTAGCTACCATCTACAACAATTGAATTGTTGGAGAGTAGTCTACCATACACTTGTTGAAAAGAGTGTCATCTAGCCAATTATAGCTTAATATTTATTTCTCTATCTTCAAAATGTCTTTCCCTAATTTCTTTATTTCAAAAAAATCTCACTTGAAAGAATTAAAGAATAACTAGGCCTGAACTATTTCTTCTATGGTTCTTGAAAACCAAATATAGTTCTCTTTATTTACTACTTCATTCATTCTAACACTTAATAGCTCCTTCAACTCATTTCCCAATTCTTCTTTGTCTTTTATACAATTTAGGAATTTTCAAGCATTGGGAAATAAGTCAAAATATTTGCTAAGATATCTTAAGAGGTAAATTTTTAGTCTTCTCTATAATACATCCCTCTTATGATAAAAAATTAATAGATCCAGTGTTTGGTCAAAAAATTTCTCAATTTGATCATCAAAATTATCTATGACATAGCAATAGAGAGCAGTGATGGGATCATCTTTAGTAATCCATTTATTCAAAATTTTCCTTAATATGGCTCCATTATTATTCAATTCCTTCCATATTTACACCAATTTTGATAGTTCCAAGTGAAAAAGGGGTCAATTGACTCTATCCACCAAATATAGAAATGTATCTTTGATCCTATCTTCATGATGGATACCTAATTCCATATGAAATGACTAGATTTTTGGATTTTTCCTCATTTAGCTCATCAATTGTATAGAACTCTTGTTGTTGAGGTATGCTTGGAATTTCCATGATAGGACCAAGGAGCAGCTACAATTCTGAGATGGCTAGATTGCTTACCTACTTTCCTCTTTCAAAATTGTTTTTCCATATTTGCAATCTTGTTCTCCAATTGGTAGATTCTTCTACCCCTTTCATCATAGGCTTCCAACACCTTCTCAAACTTCTCATTTAGTTCTAGGAATTTATTTTTATCTTTAGGAGAAACCACTACACCAAAATTTGCTACCTCTTTATTCATTAGAGCTACCTTTTCATTGTCTACTTCCTCAACTCTATACACAATGAGGCTCCCTATATGTTCATAATATGAAACCTCATGGATTCAGGACTTATCTCTTTTATAGATTGACCACATGACTAAGGCTTAATGGTCATCACTATATTTTACCACTTTATGGGCTTGCATTACTTCATCTTTAGTCATGAATTTAGTTTCTTTCTCTTTCCTCACTGCATCAAAAATCATTGCATTAGCAATGTCCCATTCTAGTAGTATCATGACTCCCAAATCTTTGAGTAAATGTCTTACCCTTGTAAGGGGTTATTTGATTGGACTCTTCCATAAGGGTAGCTTTAACCTCCTCTTCAATATTAGAATCTTGTCTAGAAGGTTGCTCTACTTTTATTTTCTTGCACTTAGCCTCAAAATTTTCAAGGTTGCTCCTCCAAAAAAATTGAATAAATGTCCTAGATTTTACAAAATTTTCATCATCTAGAAACTTTTTTGTTTCCTTCTCTACAACAAGATCAATCTCCTTCCCTTTGAAATCCTCTATATTGAGGGCTAGAAGTGGCATTGGGGGATCTTTAGGTGCTCCTTCCTCCACCTCTGCTATAGTTATTACAATGTCACATTGGCCTCCCATTTGTTTCAACTACTCCCTCAAGGAGTCTTCATCATCAATGTGAATGGGGGTCTATGAGGGGGAGTACTCCTTAGCTCTAGATGAAGAGCCTTGTTATAACTTCTACTTTTAGTAGGTGGTGTTGAGGGAGGGCTTTCTGAAAGTTGCCTCTTGTACAAAGGAACAGGTTGTATATTCACACTTTTGGTCACAACATAGTTTTCCTTCCTTTGTAAGGTGTACTAACTCAGGCTTATGATGGCTTTGTTTTCTAGCCTCTTCATAATTTCTATGGCCTAGTCTGGGTAGGCTTGTATCAAATTTTTCTTTTCTCATTTAGGGTTTTCATGAACCCAAAAAAATTAGCCATAAGCTTATTGATCTTATCTCCCCAATACTACTTATCAACTAAGGGATCACACTTCTTATCTAAAGCATTAATAAAATCCAAAACCCTACAGTACACTTTTCATTTTTCCTTTTCTACTTCCTATTCTTGCAATTAAAATTCATTTCTAATAATGTCCTCAAGAAAGTAAACAAAATGCTCATATGATCTAGCTTTGGTTCTATCGTTGAACATATCATAAAAACCTTCAAGATCAATGAAACATGAATGAGATTGAGTCATTTGGTATCTATCCAAAAACTTACTTAGATGCCTCCAACCTCCTTTCATAAGAACAAAATTATGGATGACTATGAAGTGGGCGAAAATTGTACCTTTGGACCTACCCACCAACTCCTTCTCTTTTAGTCCTCTCCTATTTGCCACAAAAATTCTACAATCCAAACTTTCAAGGGCACTTTATATGGAAGGACATGTGGCTTCCCTTGGAAACCATACACTCTAAAGATAGTGGATACTAAGTATGGTATGATATCCCCACATTTTTGGCTCACTTTCAGTCCCTTGGCATAACCTTTGGGCCTGATTAGCTCTAGTAAAGGCTAGGGTATTTTGGGATTATTTCATGTTAGCAAAATCCTTAGCTTTGAGGCAAAGTATCTATCAAATCTAATAAAAGTGGCATCTATGACCTCTCGGGTCATGTTAGCACTCCACAATTGAATTGGTAATTTTTCTCCATCCTTCTCCAACTCTAGCTTCATCTCCTTAGAGAAAGCAGAAACCCCTTTGTACAAACACATGTACATCAACATTGGATACCAATGGAAGGGCTTCTCAACTTTGACCTTACTTATACTAATTAATCCATTATGGATTTCTTCTATGAGATATGAGGCAAAAAAAAATGGAACTCATACAATATTGTAATGTCTAGGTAATAATGAAAACTATGGATCCCTAGATGTGATCTTGTTCATCCATCCCACAAAGTCTACAAAGGGAGAAGTACAACACTTGTGCCCTTGGGTTAAAGTATTTCTTTAAAAATGGCTCTATGATATTAGCTATTACTAATGGGAGATTTCCTATCTTCACAAAATGTTCTTGCAGTGGTCCTCTCCTTAGGTATACCCTTTGACCATCATATCATGCTTGTAAATCATCCAGGTCAATCTTTTCATGTAAAGCATGGTTAGGGTTTAACATAAATACCTCCCTAATTACCTCAAGTGTGACCCTAAAGAGGTTTTCTCGAGCATGATTCTTCACTACCCTTAGTATTGGGTCATACCTTTTTGCTATCATTGTTAAAAATTTATCATTGAAGAAGATGTAAGGGATAATCAACTTCCCAATATCAAATTGTCAAACATTGCTTAATGAAGTGTCATGTTTCCTTTTTGAAAACCATTTTTTAAATAACTCCAAACCCTAAGTAGATGTCTTAGCATCTCTTAACCAATTAGCTTTGTCATAGAAACCCTCACTAACCAAAAATCTAGGTTTTTTGGTTACTAACTCTTTCCCTTTGGTTGTCTCATTAGTGGAAAAGGGCAATTACTCCAAAAAATCATCGTGTACATTCCTATGTTTGTAATTCACTTTCCTAGAGAAATCTCTTTGTGGATGCATTTTATCAATCTAACACAATTTAGACTATAATTTCTCAAGTAATTAGAAGTTTCAAGTACTTACTCGCAAATTTCTTCTTTCAGTTGGAAAACTCTATCTGCAGCAATTCACTAGTTGAGAAAATCGCACTCTGAGCTTTGGTTCTCTACACTTGAATTCTCTTTTTCTTTGTGACTGGTTATGAATTGAATCAAATATTTTATGTAGATTTATTTTGCATGAATCTACCTTGATTCGTCATCAATGCTCCGATAGCCAAATTAAGAATGTTACACCAAAATTTTGAAATTTAGTTGTCAATCTGGGCATGATTGGATGGTCTTGTTTTAAACTTTATGATTGTATTCCCTTTTTTGGCAAGTTGGACACATGTCAAGACATTTCAATCTTTCTTTGGTTAAATTTTGAGCACCTTCAAAATGTGAGAAAGTGATGATCATTGATCTTCATCTAATCAATGATCATGAAAGATCCTAGCTATCACTACAATTATTTTCAACACTTTGTGCCCTCTAAGACACATGTCAACATGTCATTTTCTTGCTTTGGTTAAAAACCATGCATCTTCATTTTACAAGAAAGTGACATCTATCAATCCTCATCAAGTGGATGATTAAGACCTTTGCCTATGGTAGTATGCATTGTGTGGCCCATACGGACACATGGTGACTTCTTACATTCTCACTTTAGTTAAGCTTCACCCAACTTTATAATGTGAGATTGTGACAACCATCGATCAACTCAAGATCTGACAATTTTGAGAAATGAAAGTCTTTTATTGCACTCAGCATCTATGGCCAATCAAAACACACCATTTGGAAAATTATGTTGACAACATTATTTTGCAGCTTGCAACTCAGTATGGTCCCACAAATTTCATGTGTCAGCTTGTCACATTCTCACTTTTGTTAAAGCTTGAGTATTTTCAAAATGAGAGAAAGTGATGATCATTGATCTTTGTCTACATCCATAACTAGAAAAAAACTTATTTATATACTGTTTGAAACCAAAAGAGCCAATAGGGATAGGTGTCATGTCATCATATTCTCACTTTGGGTAAACTCTATGCATCTTGAAAATGTGAGAAAGTGACGATCATTGATCTTCATATGATCAATGATCAAAAAAGATCCTAAAGTAACTCACTAGAAAGGTTTTGAACAAGGAAAAAACAATACGCTAGATAACCATGAGATGACCTTGGATTAAGGAAGGGTTACGCAGTAGAGTAAAACTGAAATTTCACAAAAAAATTCAAAAGATTGCAGAAAAAGCATATAATAAGAAAATTTTCAAAGGGTATTAAGGTTCTATTTAGATCTCTTGCATGTATTTGAAAATGCCAACAATGTTTTAAAAAAAAAAAATTTAAAAGGAACCTAGGGCATAATTTAATCAAAAGAAACCCTAATCACACAGAGGATACTTGGATTTCCACAACAAAATGTTAAGGATTTTTACCATGCAAAAAACTAGGTCAACATAATATAGTGCAAATACAACAAAACACAAAGGTGTCGAAGATCCTAAAATGCAATAGAGTGGCACTTTCTCTTAGTGTGGTCGCAAAAATACTACAAAAGGATGTCAACAAAGATCAAAAGAGACATAAGGCTGATATAGGAGATAGTACAACCCATAAAAAATCATCTCAAACAACTAAATCAATCTTCATACTTGAAACAACCAAGATATCCACCAAAGTACAAAAAAGAAAAATAAATTAATGGGATGTGCCTGGAGCAGAATTTGGAAAATAGAATGTCTCAAGATATGTCTCTTAGAGTGCAAAATAGAGCCTTTGACTTTGACTACATAAATAGCAACCAAACAACATCAAAAATCTAAATAAACTACACCATCACGACAGCCTCAAACCAACTTTCTGACGATATTTTGTTTGCAAAAAATAGAGTTTAGATAAGAAAGTTATGACCAAAAAACCATAGGTAGGTCAAAAAAGTGCTGGAAAAGAGAAAAAAATATTGCCTTGAGATTTGCACCAAAATGCATCAAGAAGAGTGCCCACTAGTACTAGAAATTACCTCTAGAAATGTGTTAGTTTCATACAAAAGTTATCTTGATTTACAAACCCAAAAAAAATGATTTGCATACCAAAAATATTGATTTGTGTGTCAAAACTCTCGATTTGCATGCCAAAAAATCTAGATTTTCATGCTAAAAATTCTAGAATTTTGTGCCAAAGTTTTTATTTTTGAGAAAAAACCTTGGTTTCAATGCATGAAATCACAAAAATTGTTACATTGGGAAATATGCCCAATCTCAGAGAAAAATGTTTTGCCTCAAATTCCAACTGTGTCCAAATTGGACAAATTTTACATGAAAATAGAGGTTTTTGGGCGCTTTGAGCTCAACGGTGATGTTTGTTTGGGCTCAAAGTGCACCAAACATTAGTGACCCCCTAGACCTAGTACAAAAATACTCTAAAAAAATAAACCCTTTGAAAAAAGGCACAGTTCTAAAAAGCCAAGCCAAAACTTCTCATAAATAGAACAAGGGCATGAAAATTTGGAGCTCTAATACCATGTTGAAGTTGATGAAAGATCAACCCTACAACTCCCAATAATCACCTGCATGCAAACACCTATCATAGAAAGAAAGAAGCAAAAGCTATGGTGGTTGGAAATCCCAGATCCATATATGAGAGATTCTTGATGAGCAAAAAGAGAAATTGTTATAATCAAAAGTGAATTAACTACAAAGAGATCAATCCTTATAAAGGAGATCAAATCCTAACAGGTAAAACCTAGGTTGCATGATAATAATTAATAAAATAATTAATTATTATATACCCAAATTTTTGCTTAAGTAAACTAGAGATAATAAGTGACTTAGTAATTAAATCAATATGATTTAATTAATAAGAAAAAACTTTATTACTCTAACAATAAGTAGTTAAATTAGGGTAGTGAATTTGAATACATGACATTCCACATGTCAATAGTTTTGGGGAAAAATATGCTATAAAAATGTTAGTTTTAATCAAGATCTTTGTTATAATGTTCTAAACAAAGATGCTTTAAAAATTTGTTGATAATTTTGGTGCTAAGAGAAAAATTAGTTATTTAATGGAAGGTTGCATAAATCATGAGGTATTTGTTTAAACTTAAGCTCCTCAATTTCTTGAAGAAGGTTTTGTGGTTGTTGTATACATATTTGGGATATACTTTAAAATGTTTTCAACAAATTCCATTTTAAACTCATCACATAGTACCCAGGTGGCTAAGATATTAATAAAGACCACTTTTCTTGAATTTATACATATTAATTTTCCAAAGCATCTTCCAATATTAATCAATTGGCTCATTCCTTTCCATGGGCCTCTACGCTCTATTTCAGGGATGTAAGATGAGATCCTAGTGAAAACTATCAAATCTATATTGTGCACATCATGCAAAGTTGCTCCAATGGATAACACCATTTTCTAAAACACCCAAAAATTCATCATGCCCTTCCAATGTTTCCTCATGGCTATCTTGAAACAAAAATATCATGAATCCATGTAGTGTATTACACTTCCCAACCTAAACAAGAAAAACTTATCTATACTAAATTTTATTCTTATAGTTGCGAATGTCTACATTTTGTTGGAATTCTTTTAGAATAACTAGGGGGGTCCAAATGTACAATTAAAAATTTTCATAGCTTAGTGAACCCATATCCATAAAATATTTTCATCATGCATGCATCCATAAGATTATGCAATCACTTAAACTTGTAGGTTACTATCAAATAAACTTTGCAGAAATGTAAACATGAAACATAATAGATTCAATAACACATTTGACACAATGATTTAACATGGAAACCCAATTTGGAAAAAATCACCAGTAACATGCTACTGATTCTCACTCTTCTGAAGTAATGCCCTATGAAATCCCAACCTATTAAAGGTTACAATGCAAACTGTTAAATATGACTCGGTTAAAGGATTTCAATCACCCTATTAGCAGTGAGTCTTGTTAGAGGAATTTAGATCATTCACTTGGAATGTCACCTAGTTAAAGGATTTACAAATGACTATTAGATCAACCTTAATCCAAAGGATTTACCCTAGATTGATACAATGATTAGAAAGTAATAGTAAGGCTTGATCTAATAACAACTTACAACATACTTGCAGATTATAGATCTCTATTTCAGTCCTCCATTTTGCTTGGTTTTAACACATTTTAGTTCTGACAGCTTGTTCACCCTTCAAGCATCCATACCCTTAATCCTTCTTGCTTTGCTTGGTAATTTAGTCTCTTCACTTAGGTCACTGAATGAAGAAATATCCTAGACTCCTTGTCTTCCTTAGGTTCTCGCACATGACAACCTTTGCTTTTGACCAACCATCTCTATAAATAGAGGATTAAGATCTTTTTCTATTCATCCTTCATCATCCATTTTAGGGTTAGGTCATATTAGGTAGGATTCAATGAATCTACCCCTCATTTCATTTCATCCCTTTCTAGAAATTTCTCCTTCAATCCTCTTTGAATTCAACTCAAAATGGTTCATAATGAATTATGTGCCACCAGCTCATCAACCTTGTCTTCCACATGGTTCACACAATCCAAGAAATCAAACTTATCAACTTAGATTCATCAAATTCTTGAACTTTCTCATAATGTGGACTTTCAACATTAACTAGCTTCTAATGCTCAACACATACTACATTGCTTGGCATCCTCTATCAAATAACTTGGCATGAACTAAAGTTTACTTGTGCTCGGCATCAACTCAACTTTATTCAACTTACATTTTTCACTCAACTTACATCGAAGTTGACTTTTCTCATTTTCAACTAATTTTTGCTTAGCTTACACTAACTTTTCTCAGCACCTACTATGCAGGTTGTCAAGCTTGGCAGAAAAACATTGTTTAACTTGTTCTTTTGAACTTAATTAGTGTAACCATCCTTTGCAACCTTAGGTAGATTATCAATGCACTATAATATCACTATCTTAACTGATTCTTGTACTCATTTTCCATATCATAACTCAACCTTTCCTCTAGGTGCTATTGTTATCTAATTTGATCAAATCCTCTTCATCAATCAAATAAATGATATACTCAAATCATATAATCAATTATCTTACTAGAAACTAATAGGTTTAACATCAATGATAAAACAATGATTGAAACACATTTAGTATACTTGTATCAATCTATTTTCAATAATCTCCCTCTTTATCATCGATGGCAAACCAAATTGACTAGACTTAATTAGTAAGACCAACAAAATACAAAAAAGAAAATAATTCCTTGTATTGAAATCTCTCCCTCTATCAACAAATTTCATCTTCTAAATATCTTACAAAATTTTGTTCTTATCAATAGACAATTAATCAACTCATCTTTATGTCTCCCTCTTGATTACTTCTTATATCTCCCTCAACATTATCTCCCTCTTAGTAGGTAGATGTAATCAGCATGTACACTTTCTCCTTCAGCAGGATTAGGTAGATTAGGAATTCTCCTTCATCTCCCTTAGCTTTCATCTCCCTCTTTGACAACAATGCCAAAGACTTGTCACCTTCATATGCAGATATGAATATTTTCAATTTCTCCCTCTATCACCTTGCTTATGACTGATTTATAGCTCCATCTCTTTGATTACTTTATGCAACTCCTAAAGTAAGATCCACTGCATCAATGTGTAACATATGTCAATCAACTTGTTTGATGTAGGACACTCCACATGCTTCCTAGATATCCTTTGATAGGGGTATCACCCCTAGCTTACCTTTTAGATACTCATGAGCATCCTTAGGTAATGCTTTTGTGAAGATATTGACTATTCGCTCTTTTGTGTTAATATATCTCATCTTCGGCTCTTTATCTTGAACTAATTCTCTCAAGTAATGATACTTGATTGCAATGTGCTTAGTCTTTGTATGCATCACAAGATTCTTTGATATATTTATAACACTTGTATTATCATAGGTTCAGTGATTTTCTCCTTCATACCTTTGAGAAGTTGTTTGATCCATACAATGTTTGTACAATTTACTTTAGCAACAATATATTCAGCTTCAACAATAGATTGAAAAGTGTAGTTTTGTTTCTTGCTAGTCCATGTAACTAGCCTTTTGCCTAAGAAAAATGCTCCTCTACTAGTGCTCTTTCTGTCATCAATATTTCTAGCCTAATCATCATTAGTGTAGGCTCTCAATTCAAATTTCTCATTCTTCTTGTAGTATAGATCATAGTCCTCTGTTCCTTTAAGATATCTCATTATTCTCTTAATGACCATCAAATGATTCTCCCTAAGATTAGCAAAGAATCTTGCAACTATCTTTATAGATAATGTAATATTAGGTTTTTTGTGTACTACATATTGTAATTTCCCAATCATAGACTTGTATAATGTTTGATTTACCTCAGCTAAATCATCATTCTTTGACAATTTATGTCCTGCCACCGTAGGTGTACTTCCTGGCTTGGAATCTTCCAATCCAATAAAATTTCTATATCTCCTTTACATAATTTGACTGAGTGATGTATATACCACATTTCATCTAATGTACTTGTAAACCCACAAATAATTTGATCTCTCCAAACATAGACATCTCAAAAAAATTCTTCATTTCATTTGCAAAAGCCTTACATAAAGTATCTTGAACTCCAACTATGATATCATAAAAATTTTAGATAACAAAATACCTTTTCCTTTCTCTATCTTCAAGTTCAGATTGTTGTTATCATTAGTCATCTCAAATCCAATATTCACAAGATAGTTATGAAGTATTTCATACCATGCTCTTGGTGCTTGCTTCAAACCACATAGAGCTTTGTGTAGTCTACATACCACGTTTTTTTTGTTAGCATCAACAAATCCTTCTGGTTGTTCTATATAGACCTCTTCCTATAATATACCATTCAGAAATGTAGACTTAACATCCATTTGATAAACTTTGAAACCTTTGTATGCAGATTAACTAAGCAAAGTTCTTACTCCTTCCATTCTTTCAATAGGGGCAAATGTTTCTCTATAGTCAATTCCTTCTTCCTATGCATATCCTTTATAGACTAATCTTTTCTTATTCCTTGTGACTTCACCATTTTCATCTAACTTGTTTTTGTATACCCACTTGGTACTAATCATATTTTTCTCTTTTGGTCTAGGAACTAGGGTCCATGTCTTATTTTTCTCAATTTGTTCAATCTCTTATTCCATGGCTTTACTCTAGTCCACATCTTCTAAGGCATCTTAAATTATTTTGGGTTCTTGCAAGCTCAACAAACATGTATCATTTCTCAACTTGTTACTTGTCATTGGTCTAGCATCTTTATCTCCAATAATTTGTGCAGTAGGGTGATGTCTCTTGACATACTTAGACAATCTTGGTTTTTCTTTGTTTTCTTCATTTGGTCTCTCAACTTCTAAATCATTGTGTACTTCTTTGTCAAGTAGTTCAACATCTCTTTCATGTGCACTAATCTCAGAATTAGAATGTGCCTCAACTTCATTTTGTAACTCGACACTTGAGTGTAGCTCAATTCCTGAATGTAACTCAACATTCATAGTATGGGACTCGATAATCACTGAAACTTTTTGTTGGTTTGCAACTTGATTTATGACATCTTCATCAACAGGCATACCTTCATAAAAGTATACAAATGATTTGTATTCTTCTGGTTCCTTCACTAGTTCAGCTTTATATACTTTTGTATATTCATCAAATTTCACATTTGCACTTTCCACAACCTTGTTGGTGTTAGTATTTAAACACTTATAAGCTTTACTTCTTGTGGAATAACCAAGTAATATACCTTCTTCACATTTTGCATCTAGTTTAGTATTCTTGAAATCTTTGAGAATATAACACTTGCTTCCAAATACCTTAAAGTATTTTACATTGGGTGAGTATCCATACCATAGTTCAAAAGGTGTTGAATCAGTACCTTTCTTGACTTGCACATGGTTCAAGGTATAGATAGTTGTACTTATAACTTCTCTCTAGTATTTCAAAGCAACATTTTTCTCCATCATAAGTGTCCTAGCATAGTCCATTATAGATATGTTCCTTCTTTCAGCAATTATATTTTACGGAGGGGTCCTAGGAGCAGATGTTTGTCTTTTGATTCCTCTGTCATTACAAAACATCTCAAACTCATTTGATGTGAATTCTCCTCCTCTGTTAGATCTCAAACATTTTAGAATTTTACCTATAATGTACTTATCTCCTTTGTATCTTTTCACTTCAATTGGTACACACAAGTCAATATGAACTATCTCTAATATTCCTTTAGAGGTATGAGTCTTACTCTTAAAACTTGGCTTTGTCATTTTGCCTAATTGACATTGTTTTCAAATTATAATGTCAGGCTTTTTCAACTTAGGAAAACCTCTAACTCTTTTTCGTGTTACCGATACTAACCAAGTTATCAAAATTAACATGAAAAATCCTATTGTTCCATAGCCACACATCATTAAATTCTAAAATTAAACAAGTAGCATCCTCTATATCAATGTAGAATAGATTACCTCTAGTTTAATCACCTTTCCCAATAAGTTTTCCATCAGTATCATATATCTTAGCAACCTTGTTTTCAAACTCAACCTTACAACCTAAATTTTTCAATTGTGACACACTCAACAAATTATAGTTAATTCCTTCAACATAGTAAGCATTGTCACATAAAATGTTTTCTATAATCTTGATATAACCTTTTCCTTTAATCAAACATGGTGCATCATTACCAAACCTTACACTATTTCCATCATAATAATTCAAGGTAATGAACTTACTTTTATCTCCAATCATGTGATGTGAACACCCACTATCAATGATCCACCTATCATTGTTGTTCACATAAGACACTAGTGTAGTTGCCTCATCCTCATCAGACTCGTCCTTCATTGCAACATACATCACTTCATCATCATTATCGTCAGATCCATCTTTTGTTTCCTGTTCAGCAATGTAGCAAGACTTCTTGCCTTTGTCTTTGTAATCTTTGATTGTCTTCATCTCTTCTACTTTTGTACTTGTCACCACCTCTATAATTCTTCTTCTTTGGACATCTAGAAATAATATGAACAACCTCATTGCAATTGAAACACATGATGGGTAACTTACCTTTGAACTTGCCATTACCTTTGTGAAATCTCCTTGCAAGTAGTGCTTCAAGTTGATCGACATCTTCCCCATTTGTATCACTGTCATTGGACATGTATTTTGTCTTTTTCTTCTTCTTCTCATTAGGTTCCTTCAATGTTATCTCAGCTTTGAAAGTAGATTCAACATCAAAAGGTTTGTAATTATCAAAATTAGATAGCTCAAAAGTAGTGAGCCCACCTACTAGACCTTCAAGAGTCAATTATTCCATGGCATACATCTCAGTTCCTATATTGCAGAAACTATAATGACATAGATGGGAAAAAGTATTCTAAAGACTTTTTTTAGTAAAATATCATCATCTATTGTACTAGTAGCTCCTCTTATTGCATTAACATCTTTTATCCTTGAGCAATATTCTCACCTTCTTGCATTCTCATATCATCAAACTTACCTTTGAGATTTTCAAATTTGGCCCTTAGAACATTCTTGTCACCTCCATAGATAGTGTGTAGAGAATCACACATTTTATTTGCATTGTCAAGACTTTTAAAATCATCAAACTCAACATAGCTTAAGGAAGAGGCAATTTCCAACACTTCTTGGTTGTTTTCTTTCTTCTTTTTTAGATCCTCAATAGTTAGGGCTCTAGTAGGATTAGTATGCTAAAAAACAATGGTAGATTGTGCATGATCTCCAAGACCTCCTAGGTGTAGCTTCATCAGAGTTTTCCATGCACGAAAGTTATCTCTATTAAGCATGGGTACCTCTCTTTTTGACATTTTCATCTTGTTGCTTCTAGTACCTTCAAACTAGTCCTCTTAAGAAGATGGCTCTGACACCAATTATTGAAATTCTTCTAGAATAATTGAGAGGGAGTAAATTAGTTATCTAAGGTCTAGATGTACAATTAAAACTTTTCACATCTTAGTGAGCCTATATCCATAAAACATTTTCATCATGCACACATCCATAAGATTATTGAATCACTTAAACTTGTAGGTTATTGTCAAATCAACCTTGCAGAAATGTAAACATGAAACATAATAGATTCAATAACACATTTGATACAATGATTTAATGTGGAAACCCAATTTGGAAAAAACCACCAGCAATATGCTACTCATTCTCACTCTTCTAAAGTGATGCCCTATGAAAGTCCAACCCTGTTAAAGGTTACAATGCACACTGTTAAATGTGACTTAGTTAAAAGATTTTAATCACCCTGTTAGGAGTGACCATTGTTAGAGGACTTTAGATCATTCACTTGGAATGTCACCCAATTAAAGGATTTACAAATGACTATTAGGTCAACCTTAATCCCAAGGATTTACCCTAGACTGATACAATGATTAGAAAGTAATAGTAAGGTTTGATCTAATAACAACTTACAACATACTTGAAGATTACCAATATCTATTTCATATCTCCATTCTGCTTGGCTTTCACACACTTCAACTCTGACTACTTTTTCACCCTTCAAGCATTCATACCCTTAAGTCTTCTTTATTTTTTTGCCCATGCAGTCTCTTCACTAAGGTCATTGAATGAAGCAATACCCTAAACTCCTTGTCTTTCTTAGGTTCTTGCATATGACAACCTTTACTTCTAACCAACCATCTCTATAAATAGAGAATTAAGATATTTATTTGTTCATCCTCCATCATCTATTTTAGCGTTAAGTTAGATTAGGTAGTTTCAATAAATCTACACCTCATTTCATTTCATCCCTTTCTAGAAACTTCTCTTTCAACCCTCTTTAAATTTTCCTCAAAATGATTCATCATGAATTTTGTGCCACCATCTATCAACCTTATCTTCCACATGATTCACACAATCCGAGAAATCAAACTTGTCAACTCAGATTCATTGAATTCTTGATCTTTCTTATAATGTTAACACTCAACATTAACTGGCTTCTGATGCTTGACACATACTACATTGTTCAACATCCTCTATAAAATCACTCGAAATGAAATAAATTTTATTGGTGCTCGACATCAACTAAATTTTATTTGGATTAAATTGAAATTGACTTTGCTTGGTTCCAACTGATTTTTTTCTCGGCTTACACTAACTTTTCTCGGCACCTACTATGCAAATTGTCAAGCTTGACAAACAAACTTCATTTAACTTGTTCTTCTGAACTTAATCAATGTAACCATCCTTTGCAACTTCAAATAGATTATCAATGCACTATAATATCACTATCTTAACTAATTCTTTTACTCCTTTTCCATATCATAACTCAATCTACCCTCTAGGTGATATTGTTATCTCATTTGATCAAATCTTCTTCATCAATAAAATAAATGATAGTACTCAAATCATAAAAGTAATTTTCTTACCATCAACAAGCAGGTTTGACATCAGTGATAAAACAATGATTGAGACACATTTAGTATACTTGTATCAATTTGTTTTCAACACATTTACATAGGGGTCAAGGAAACACTAGCACCCACCTATCAAATGTATTTGTTTAAAAATTGGTAATGCCTCTTTCAAATACCCATATAGATATTTTTTATGGAGTAGTTTTTCCTTATTATATTTTTTTGGTCTATGATTATATTAAACCTTCATTTTCTACAAGAAAATACAAAGATATTGTTTAATCTTATGGATATATCCCTATGTTTGGGTTCTTTACACTTATTAGTTTACCTTCTCTCCCATGAGTGATAACCTTAAATAATGGGCTTTCATCAACTCATTAATATAAGTAGAGTTTCAAGATGGTGTAGGAATTTAATATATTCAAAACCTAAGATGTTGTTTAAGAAAATAAAAGCCTACAGTTAAGAATCTAGAGTTTGACTCAAAACCAAATACATTTTGTCAACTCTGGTAGTCATCAAGAAAATGTTAGCCCCAATTGATCATGTTGGAGATATAAGGGAGATTATAATGTATGTGGAATAGTTAGATCAATTTTTATGATGTTATTTATGTCGATCTCAAATTGGTTTTGATAATTGAGTGTCAACACACTTAAGACACTAAGTTTATGTCAAACTAGTAATGCATGCTGAGTATAATATGTAAATACAAGATTGTGTCGAGTTACAATGAGAGTCGAGTCACTCATGTGCCGAGTCACTCAAGTGCCAAGCAGATAGACCATGCCAAGTGATTCAAGTGCCAAGTAAATAGTAGATGCCAAGTAGTTTAGGTGCTGAGTAAAAAATAGAATTACAGTATGTGTCGAGAATCAGTAACTTCAAGTGCTAAGTAACACAGATTGGACATACTTGTTTTTGATTGCACAAACAACTATGTAAACCATTTTCAAGCTGATATAAGGTTAGATTTTGATTCTTTAAAGATAAGGACAAATCTATTTGCATAATCTCTATGTGTTTACATGTAACTAATCAGAAAATAGGAAGGATTAAAAATCAATAAGGATGAATCTCAACCATAGATTCATACCTAACCCTAAGCCCTCTAGTCTTCTTAAGGAGGAAAAAACCCTAAACTTTATATGAGTGTGTAAGGGATTGAAGAACGAGAATAGAAAAATTTGCATGCATAAATAGAGCATTCATGGAGACTTAGAAGTTATAGAGAGTGAATTGCAAAATTAGTTTGAGAAGAACAAAGGATAGAGGATATTGCCACATCAAATCAAAAAGGATGAAGGACATCATATGGATATTATCTTAAATCAGGCAACCAAAGCCAATCATAAGATCTATATTAAAACATCCTAATAGGTGATTTTAGTTAAATCTCCTAGGCAGAGTAGTCCTAATAGGCTGTTGTAAATCCTTTAATAGGGTGACATTCCAAGTGGATGTTCTAAAGTCCTTTAACTAGGAACACTTCTAATAGGGTGTTGAAATCCTCTAACAAGGTGGGACTTAACAGTCCTTGTAAGCCTTTAATAGGGAAGGCCTTTCACAGGGCAGATCATGTTTCATGGTCAAATCATTGTAACCTTAATTGGCTACACTTTATTGCTACAATAGTGAAGAATTATGGGTGTCATCCCCACCTTATTTTTACCTTATCTTTGGAGGGTTACTAGGTAATCATATCTAGTGTCAAATGTGTGATTTCTTATATGTTTACATGATTTAGATGTATGTGCTTTACATGTTATTTCAGTTTATCTATTGAATACATGAGATGGATGTATGGTGAAAAGTTTTTTGGGTTCATGTTTTAACTACTGATTCACCCCCCGCTCTCAAAAGTATATGTTTCCCATTTGTAATTCCAACAATTGGTATCAAAGCCAAGTTCTTAGAAGAAGAAGCTTTGTAGCTTAGAGGAAAGATCTTGAAATGGTAGTCTATCAATTGGGAAAGATCATTGAGAACCAGGAGATTGAAATACATCTTATACTACATCAACTGAATGAAGCTATAGATACTTTGAAGAGTTCCCTAAAAAGAAGGAAGGATATTAATATAGTAGAAAATGACACACAATACAAAGAGATTGACACCACAAAGCTATTTGCAAATGGAGACTCAAGTGCATTTGATGCAACAATCATAGATTTAATGAAAAAGAATAGAGTACAAGTTGAGGAGATCAAAAATCTCAAGTTGGAGCAAGAATCACAAGCTATACTACTATGTGAGGTGACTGAAAAAGAAGAAGAAAGCTATAGAAGACAAGGGCATGATTGAAGAAGACGAGAATTTTGACAAACAAATTGGAAGAAAAGCCAACAGAGCTATCTAGAATCTCAAACATGCAACTAGATACCTTAAGTAAAATGATGAATGCTTATCATGAGTTGAATGTCAAGGACATTGAGATAACTACATTAAAGTTACAAAATGAACAACTACAAAATGACCTAAAAAGAGAAAAGGAATTTGCTGAAAGTTTCAAAAAGCCAAATGAAGCCATCAAGTACTTTGAGCAATTACTAAAATCCCCTAGATCCAATAGAGATACATCAAGATTGGGCTACAAAAGCAATGAAGAAGGAGAATCATCCAAAGTTGCTAAGGAAAGGAACAAAAAAGGTAAGAACTCCAAACCCATTTGTCATCATTGTGGAAAGAAAGGGCATACCTCTAATGTATGTAGGAGCAAGAATACAAATTAGAATGCTAAGTCTAAGAACATGAATAATTTTCATAAGTGCAATAAACAAGGTCATCACACACATGAATGTAGAACTAGGACCGTGCATGTACCAAAATTTGAACCTTATTGCTACAACTGTCAAAAGTATGGACATAGAGGTTTTGAATGTAGATCCAAGTCCATGTGGTCATCAAATAAGCTAGCAAAGGTAAGAAATTATGAAAATTCCTATAATTGGGATTACAATACAAGATATAGCTATCACTATTGTCAATAATATGGACATATCCCTAAGAATTGTATTAGGACTCACTTCAATAATAATTACAAGAGGTGGTTGAGTCAAGCTACATGTTTCAACTGTGATAAGATTGGTCACATCAGTAAGCATTGTCCAACGAGGTCCAAGTCACCAAGTTATGAATTTGATAAAGGTAAAGGCAAAGCAGATGTTGAACACATAAAAATGAGATGAATAAGACATGGAAGAAGAAAGATGGTGGCAGTACATCAAATGAAGAAGGGATCACTTCAACTAATAGGTCAAGTAGTCACACTTCATCAAACTAAGCAACAAAAGGTATGTGGGACTAATACTCAAAGTGTTATATCATGCATCAGTTTCTAAAGAAGTTAGCACTAAAAGGGATAGATTACCATGAATAAAGATGTAAGAAGTTGTAGAAAATTCAAGGTCAAACCTTCAAGTTTTCATGTTGTTGCTGAGCATGAAAAGTTCTCTATAGATGTCGAGTGAAATGCTAGTTGATATCGAGCTAGCAAACTAGCTAGTAGTTGTCAAACTAGTAGTAGCTGTTGAGTTAGGGAATCTCTATAGATGCCAAATGGAAAATAAATTGTGTTGATGCTGAGTTTACAACTGTACAAGCACCACACATTAAATACAAAGTTTTGAAGGGTATATGGTCAATTTTCACCTATTTTTCATCATTACAATTTCAAGTGAGAGCAAGTGGAGTGAAGAGGTGATTCACAATCTAGTTCAAAGGGTTTGCAAAGATCCTAGTGATGATCAAGCACTAGTTCATTGAATTTTTGAGGTATTCTTCATAAGCTAAGTTACATAGTTTAAAATTTGTTAAACCCTAGTTTGAAAAATGGCTTCAAGTTCAAAGAATGTGAAGGAGAAATAATTTTTTGATGTCCAATTAGTTAGTAATGAGGTCAAACAATCAAATTTTAAAACCATCCTAAACATTGCTTATAAACAAGATCTGTCAGGTGCATTATCCATGATTCCACCTAAGGTCATAATGGTCCAAGACATCAGAAAATGTTACAACTACAAAGTAGGAGGCATAGGTGATATGGAAATAAGGTAAGCTTATGATAAGCTGTGTGAAAATGGCATTTTGAAGGAAGAATGTAAGATTTTTGAAAGAAAGGGTTTAACCTGTGCCCTAGAATTCCCCATGGTGTTCAAAACATAATGGATCAAGATAGTGTTAAGTAGGATACATGATGGATGTCTATGGTTGGAAGGAGGACCAATCAAGATTTCAAAAAGAATTGATCATAGGGTGACTAGTTTTTCAACCCTAGATCGGCCAAAGACCCTAAAATGTGACTCAAAAGAGGTAATTGAGAAAAACACAAGTGCAAAATGGAATAAGTGTGGAATGACAATAGATACCATCATAGACCCACTACATCACTTTGCAGTTAGGGTTATTTCTCATAAGTTTTATCAGTCAAGTAGGCTAAACAATGTACCCTGCATTGTAGTTGATGTTGGCTATAAAATTGTCAAGAAAGATCATACTTATGATCTTGTAGAGCTTCAATTACAGCAAATAATGGAAACTCTTGCAGCAGTAAGAAAAACCAAGAGTGCATAGTGTAAATTTGGATCAATACTTGTGTGCATATTTTTCTATGTTTAGAACACATTTCCATCTTTTGGCAATGTAGGATGGAAGACAAACATATCAGTGGTTGTATAGATCAATGAGCATATTGAGCAGATTGGTGAAAAACTTTGAAACAATTATGACAAGCTATTTTGAAGACTTCAAGAAGTCTATGAAGTAGAGAATGAGGATACCTGTCTCTTTAGTTGAACAACACTGCAATGACATATGTTTTCTTGTAGATATTGATTACACATATATACAGGCTATTGTACCTAGGGTAAGATGGCTAAGACCCTCAGGGTATGAAATCAATGTTGATGAAGCCTCAGCTACCATCACTGCACTTCTAGTTGAAGAAGTTGATAAATCAACCAAAATCTTTGGTAACTATGATGTTATGAAATCCAAAGTTAAAATGGAGTTGAAGACAACCTCCACATTAAAGAAGAAAGACAAATTGGTGAAGAAATTAAAGGCCAAATTTGGTGATGGTACAGAAGAAGAAGAAGAAGAAGAGGAGGAGGAGGAGGAAGAAGAGGAAGAGCAAGAACAAGACCAAGAACCTCTTGCTTTGACCCAAGGCATTGGTGAGGACATTGAAGAAGAAGGTACCAAGGAAGACCAAACCAGAGAAGCACCAATACAAATAGAACCTAAGAAAAGAAAGGCCAAAGCACAATCTATGGCAAATACAAAGGCAAAGAAGACTGCTAAGCCCAGCCCAGCAAAGCCAACAGTACCAACAACTAGGGCAAGTAGAAGTGCCACTACACAAAAGGCCAAAGATTAAGCCAAAGAAAAGACAAAGGCTACTAAACAAGAAGGGCCAAAGTAGAAGAAGCAAAGAAGAGAATACATTGCATAGCTAGAGACTGATGATGAAAGGACAGAATCTAAAAATACAAGCTAGTTTAGAGTGGTAAGTCACAACCAAAATCTAATCTTGAAAATATCTATGAGAATGTTAAGAATAATGCAGATTTGATAGGTTTGAAAAATATTGATTTTGGAAAACTTGGTAGAGAAGAAAAAAATTTGATTAAGGAATCAATATATGTAATGATGTCTAAATTCAAGAACACTCTACTTGAATTAGATAATACAATTCCTAAGGATTTCTATATTATTGTTCAAAATAGGTGGAATTATTATTTAAACATGGAGAAACAAATTAGAGAATCCACACTAGCCTAGGTGATGCTAGAATTGACAAAAGGAAAATTTTTCAAAGCAAATAAGAAATATGGTGGATAGTTTGCACCAAAATACAGGGCATTTAGCATCCTTCAGAACAATATTAAAGATGTTGTCAAGAAATCCACTCAAATGTGGAAATTGATCTATGGATTGACAATTGTTAAAGAAGGAGAAGAAGATCCATTTGAAGGAAGAAACAATGGAGATGAAGATGAGGATAGGGAGGAAGAAACTAAAAAATATAATATTGTTGTGGAGGAGACACAAAAGGAAAAAGATGACATGGCTATAGTTGTAAAGTAGCAAGAAGAACAGAGTGTGCAAGACACACAAATGCCTAGTATGAGCCCTCCACATGACACAAGCATGCTTGTAGAAACTATAACTATTAAGGATGTCTCTAATGTCTCTACTTAGAACATCAATCCTTTAACTGCAAAAGACCTAAAGGATATTCTTTACCAATCCACACTACAAGCCAGATTGTGTGAAAATCTAGTAATGGTCAGTATTGATGAACTTCAAAAAGCAGTAGCTGACATTACAAGGGATAAGGTGAATACACAAAAACCACCTTCTACCATCCCTTCAGCTACTAGTGCTCAACCTTTAATACAAACATTAGTAGATACATCTATCAAGGTTGACACAAGTATCAAAGAAGCCATAGTTGAGTAGGGGAAGACTACCAAAGAAGAGAAAAATGAAGCAACAACAGAGCAAACAAGACATAAAGACACATCTGTACCTATAGCACAAACACAAGGTGCAAATTAGATCACTATAATTGATCATAGAAGATCTAAAGAAAGTAAGGGTATACTAAAGGAGAAGGAATAAGAGGCCATTCAAGCATTGGTAACATTACCAACATTTGGAACTCCTATAATAGTCCTTCAAAAATCAAGCACTAAAGTTGTACCACTGCAGATCTTAGCACCAGGCTTAAGTTCCTCTAAGGTTGCTAAGGTAATTCACTATGGAGATGTAACTCTAGATGAAGAAATAGTGATACCTAAGTAAGATTATGCAACCATAACATTAGAATAGATAGGCATAATGCAACAAGCCTTGGAAAAGAAGAAGAAATTAGGAAATACTAAAAAAGGAGTATAGACAGAGGCATGCATTATAAGAAATGGAAGACATCTTCTTAGATGCATTCAACTTTCCAACACCTAAAGAATAAAAGCCACTACTGGAATAGTTATCAAAAATTGTGGAGCAAGTGAACAATGAAGATCAGGACACTAATGCCAAACTCTTAGAATGGTCTGAAAGGAAATTTCAAGGGAAAGTAAATGAAAAGATATCTGGTGACATAACACTTATGCAAGTTGAATTGGCTAAAAAATTTGAGAAAGTGAAGAAAGTACTTGAGAACATATTCTCATTGTACACCAAATTGTGTGATCCCACACTCTTCACTCAAGAAACAAGCCATAGAATTTTGAGTCTAGAGAGAAATTTAAAAGTCTTAAGTATGCAATTACCTCAGAACTTAACTCAGAGTGAGAAGAATTTTCACTCATTGCTTCACTCACAAAGTCAACTAGATGTGTTAACAGTGGAAGAGGCTGATATGAGAGCCAAGTTGACTAACATCCAAGTCTCCCTTACCCCCCATATGGAGATACTCCATAAAGAACTAGCATATGCAAAAACTATGTTGAAGAAAGATCCTAATCTTTCTACATTAGATGGACTAGTTCACCTTGTAGTAGAGATAGCAATCCAAATAAAGTCATTGGATTTTGCATGTGACAATTGGGATGTTGCTTTGACAAAAATCATGGAAGTCCATAAATATTTTTTGGACAAATAAACCATAAGTGTATAAACCCTTTGACATAAGTGTCTAAAAGGGGGAGATAAAATAAGAGAAAAATGGGAGAATAAGCAGAATAATGAGAGGGGGAGCAAATAGAATAAACAAAGAAAGAATATAAATAGAGCATATCAGATAAAGAGTTTTAGCACATTTGAAGTCAAAGAGTATTAGTAAGAGACAAATCTACTCAGAATGGAGAACAGATTTTGGATACAAAATAGGCATATTAACTTAGGGTGAGTTACAATTTTTTTTTGAGGTATATAGTCTATTACAAAATTTTGCAATTTTGAAGTTTTGTATATAAGTCAAGTTTTGAATATATTATACTCGAGAAGATTAGATAATTATGTTGTATAGTTAAGTGTTTTTGACACTAATATCAAAGGGGGAGACTGTTGATCTCAGATTAGTGTTGAAAATTGATTGTCAACACACTTAAGACACTTACTAAGTTTATGTTGAACTAGTACTGCATGCCAAGTATAATATGTAAATACAAGACTGTACTAAGTTGTAATGAGTGTTGAGTCACTCAAGTGCTAAGAAGATAGACCATGCTGAGTGATTGAAGTGCCGAGTAAATAGTAGATACTAAGTAGTTCAAGTGTGGAGTCAAAAATATAATTACAGTATGTGTCAAGCATCAATAACTTCAAGTTTCGAGTAACATAGATTGGACATACTTGTTTGTGATTGCACAAACAACTACGTAAACCATTTTCAAGCTAACATAAGGTTAGATTTTGATTCTTTAAATATAAGGATGAATCTATTTGCACAATCCCTATGTGTTTACATGCAACCAATCAAAAAATAGGAAGGATTAAATGGAAATAAGGATGAATCTTAGTTGTAGATTCATAACTAACCCTAAGTCTTGTAGTCTTCTTAAGGAGAATGAAATGCTAAACTTTATATGAATGTGTAAGGGATTGATGGAGGAGAATAGAGAAGTTTTCATGTGCAAAAAGAGCATTCATGGAGACTTAGAAGTTATAGAGAGTGAATTGTAGAATAATTTTGAGAAGAACAAGGGATAGAGGATACAACATTGACACATTAGATCATAAAGGATCAAGAAGGACACTGTATGGATTTGATCTTTAATTAGGAAACTAAATCTAATCATAAGATCTATGCTAAAGCATCCTGACGGGTAATTTTAGTTAAATCTCCTAGGCAGAGTAGTCCTAACAGACTATTGTAAATCCTTTAATAGGGTGACATTCCAAGTGGATGTTCTAAAGTCCTTTAACTAGGCACACTTTTAATAGGGTGTTGAAATCCTCTAACAATGTGGCACTTAACAATCCTTATAAGCCTTTAATAGGGTAGGCCTTTCATAGGGAAGATCATGTTTCATGGTCAAACCATTGTAACCTTAACTAGCTACACTTTACTGTTGTAGTAGTGAAGAATTGTGGGTTTCATCCCCACCCTAGTTTTACCTTCTCTTTATAGCGTTTCTGGGTAATCATATCTGGTGTCAAATTTGTGATTGCTTATATGTTTATGTGATTTAGATGTATGTGCTTTACATTTTATTTCAGTTTATCTATTGAATGCATGAGATGGATGTGTGGTGAAAAGTTTTTTGGGTTCATGTTTTGACTGCTGATTCACCCCCCACCCCCCTCTCAAAAGTATATGTTTCCCATTTTTAATTCCAATAATTTATGTCAAACTTGAAAAGGTAAGACATTAAATTAATTCAAAAAGGTGCCAAATCATCTAAAGGAGGTAGTGTTGATTGATGAAGAGGATTGGTAAAGATAGTGATGATTAAATTATGAATAAAGTGTTGATAAGTATGTGGATTTCAATGGGAACTTGATTAGTTAGACTTTGGAAAGATAATATTGATTTTATTGTTTTATATGATTTGACTAAGTGATGAGATGATATATAAGCAAGTTACTTTGGTTGGAAAGGAAGGAAAGTGGTTATGAAGCGGAAGAACAAAGAAACTATGAGTTATATCAACCTAGACAAGGAGGTCAGTAAATGAAGGATGAATAGTCACTGAATGATCATAGTATAGTCATAAAGCACATTTCAAGTGACTAATAATGAACAATATTGATTGAGAAAGTATAGTATTAACCAAGCTTAGTATTGATGAGGCAAGTGCAACATTAATCGAGCAAGGGAAAGATGGACAATTTCTCAAAGAATTGATTTAAGGCTGACATTTGGTGAAAATATGGATTGATCAAGAAGTTTTTAATATAAGGATGAAGTAAATAAGACAATTTAATGAAGGGGTCAAATTAGTTGTTATCTGATGGTGGAGATTTAATTATTTGAAGAGAAGCTCAAAGTTTGAAGATAAACTGTGTTAATTGAGTGTCTAGATTCAATGTATCCAAGTTGGAAGATGGTCAAATGGTTGTGCTTAAGCATAAAAAAATTGGAGAATTTGATCAAGTGAAAATAATATATCTATTTAAAGGATTAATGACATGTTTATAGATGTTGATTAGAGTCATTTGTGAAGGTGGAGATAGAAGAGGATACCAAGAAAAATTGTATTGTAAGATCAAGCAAGTGAAGTGTGACTTTGATGTGTGTGATTAGATCAACTAAAGAGGGATCAACCAAAGAGGAATAAATTGGGACAAAGGATGAATGAAATGGAGAGCTTAATCAACAAAGATAGTTTCATTTTATCATATCATTTCACTATTACTCTCTAGCAATAATAGCAAAAAATATCTTAATTGAGTGGACTTAACAGTCTTATTTGTAAATCCTTTTTGAGGTGATATTTCATTGAATACTTGTAAGTCCTTTAGAGAAGGTCACTCAATTAAGGAGTGATAAGGTCTAGATGATCTTAGGTGTAAATCCCCTAACAGGGTCACATTAACAATGTGCATGTAACATTTAATAGGGTTGGCTCATAACCAAGCTCATTTTAGAAGAGTGAAAATTTTGGGTTACCAATCTCACATGGTTTTCTCTTAACAGGGTTTCCACTTTAAAAACATGTGTCAAATGTGTGAATTATTGTGTTACATATTTTTTTTAATGTTTATTTGATATCTACTATTTATTGTTGCAACTCAATACATGAAGTTTACAATTAATAATTAATTGCTCTGATACTTGGTATAAGCTAACAATTTACTTGTAAAGATTGAATTGGATATTATTGTGAAGTTTGAATCTAGTTATCAATTCTATTTATTGCAAGTATAAGCTATTAGGTTCCTAAAAATTGGTATTAAAGACACAAGGATAACTGATTCACCTCCCACTCTTAGTTATCTAACAAAAATTGACACTATAGATAGCTAATCCTAAGCCTTCACAATGTCTAGAAAAAGGAGAAAATCAAATCAAATTGTGAACCCTTGTAATGCTCATAAAATTCCTGGAATAGTTTTTTACACAAGTGAAACTTGTTAAGAGTATTATAACCCTAAACAATTTAATAAAAAGATTATAATTTTTTTAGAAAAGGATAGCTAAATGTGAGCACAAAATCAAAATATAGGGTTTTCTCTCATGTCGTATGTATAAATTCAACATATGCAAAGAATTTGACAGACCAATAGAGGGAAAAAATGTATAAAATAAACTTAAAAACTAAGTGGCTTGTTGTGTACCATACAAATAACAATTTCTAAGTCTCTTGGGAAATAATCAACAATCTAAGAAGTGTAAAGCAAAAATATGAGAACACAACATTCATAAGGAATTATATAGGAAAAATGAAGATAGAAATGAAAATGCCCAATAACCCTCAATGTTTGTTTGTGCATAAATGAACAAGATAAGATCCATGCAAAGAAGTTTCCATCTACAAAAAATTGGTGACACTAGACCATTTCAATCACCAATCTAGATAATTAGCTTGGAAAAAAAAAAAACTTGATTGCAATGGCACAGGAGAAAAAAATGTAAAAAAATGCAATAAATGCATGAGAATGTACAAGAAGGCACAACAAGGGAATGAAAATTCCAACCTTAATCTAAAGCATCTTTGTCTCTCCATGGAAAAATGGGTAGTATGAAACATGATCAAAAGGGTTCCTATTTGTAGACAACAAGTGATCAACAAAAAATTAAAGCAAGCAAGCCACAAAATAAGGTTCACACATAAGAAATCTCCTTTTGAACTACACAAAAGAAGAAATATTTATCGAAAAAGACCATAGATCTTCACAAAACCCATCAACAAAAATAAAATGCAAAAAATAAGAATGAATAGGATGAGAGATGCATGGAAGCTAATAAATTTAATGGTTCTACATTATTTTCACTTCATGCACTTAATTACACGTGGGGTGTAATCCAGAATTTTTTTAATTGCATGTGGCTTACAATTTCCATTTGTAATTTTAATTAATTGATCCTATTTTACCTAGACAACAACTAAAGGGGATTTTTCACAAATTTTTGTTTTGAAAAAATGATTTTCTCTTTACCTTTATTTCTAGCAACTAATCAACCCATTGATAAATAGAATTGTTTGAAATTTGTAAATATGTCAAAATTATCAACTATAGAACAAATTAATTTACTTGAAATATACTTCAACGTAATTGGTCAAAATAAAATAAAAATTTGCATCTAATAGATGTCCACAATAGTATCCTTCCTTGGGAGGGACTAATAAGTAAAGTTGTTCATTAAAAGTTAATCAACATGATGTTAATTAGAAAAATGAATAATAGTTATGAGAAATGATTCTTAAGAGAAATTCCCTTTCGTAAGATATAAAAGACTTTCAATATGCATTAAAGGTGGAGGAGATAGGAGATAATAACATAATTTAAAAGAAAGAAAAGATAATAGATGTGGAACTTCTTGTAGATAGGAGGATCAATAAGAAAATGAGATCATGGATTGAGATGATGAGAGATTTAGTAATTTTTACATAAGAATGAGAACTTATTAAGATATTGATTTTAGTTATATAAAATGTAAAACTAGTATGATGTGAATTTTCTATGAAGTTAATAATGGGTCTATAATATAATATTACATCTGAATTCTATTCCAAGAAATGTGTGTGTGTGTGTGTGTGTGTGTGTGTGTGTGTGTGTGTGTTTATTTTATATATAGTGATAATACATAAGATTTAGTTTTTTCTCTGTCAAAAGCCTAATTCTTATTATTTTATTAATTTCTAAAATTTCATCTAACATTTTACACCCCGTTCAAAGTGTATGTACTGGGGAAAAAACAACGGGGAAAAAAAACCCCAGAATAGCCTAAGACTTTTCAGTTCTATTTTCGTAATTATGAAAAATGCCCACTCTAGTTTAGCTAGAATCCTAGTAGCTTGATTAGTTGCTTTACAATTTTAACCAAATTTATAAGATATAATATATTTTGAATAATATTACATACATGATTTTTACATGATTACAATTAGTCAAATTCTTCTTTCACTTTGAAGATTTCTTGATTGATAATACCAAAAACTTGGATGCTTGTTTTTACTTTGTTAATATTTGCACCTTTTATGTTCAACAATTTCTTTGACTAGAATCTAAACCCTTTGAATGGATAAAACTTTCCCTGCAATCAAGTCTTACTCAACTGAATCTTAAGATCACATTGTAAATTATATAAATAATTGAAGACTGCACTATAGAAACATGATTCATTATTTTATATTCTATAATAATTAAGTCTTTACCTATTTTATTCATAATTAAATTGTAACATTCATTTTTTATTTAATGTTAGATATTATCAATATGACAAATAATATTGTAACACTTGAAATCCACCCTATGAATTAATTAAAGTACTTACTAAAATATCTTATAATAGAGTGACATATTGAGATTAAACCATCATAATTTTTTTTTTTTTTTGTAAGAATCTATTAAAGAAGGGTGTTAATGTGAAAACTTATACCTATGATATTGTATCATGACAATCTTGTCATTTTATTGTAAAAGATTATATAGGCTACAATATAATAGATATAAAGAATTAAACCTAATGAAAGAAGGTACTCAGGAGCCCTAATACCTCTGAAAAGAACTCCAAAGGAAACCAACAAAAAGGATCTCTCATGGAAGTGTTAGCTCCTTCTAAACTTTCATTTATATACATGAATATCAAAGCTATAACACTAACATGAGGGATCTTAGAAACTAATAAAAGAAAACATGATAGAGCATAGACAAGAAAAGGAAAATAAAAGAGAAAGGAAGAGGTATAGAGGAGACAAGATCAAAGATGATAAGGGGAAGAATAGATTGAAGAGACTAGAAAAACTAACAAAGCATGACAAAGGAAGAGGAAAAAGCTAGAGATAAATGGAAAAAAATGAATGCAAAATAAAGGAAGAAAGAAAAATAGGCAAACAACTTGAAAAGAGAAAAAGGGGGAAGGATCAAGCTTGGGGATATTATGTCTTGATAATCATTTTCTTTGTAAGAGTGATTATTCAGGATACAATATACAAAAATAGAATCCAAGAGTCAAATAGATACAAAGAAGGAAGCCAACGTAGAGAAAGACAAAGACAAATGGGAATCAAAAAATTGAAATCAAGTTGAGGGGATAGTATTACCCTTGAATCTATACTATCATTTTCATATATTATCAAGGGTATAATACCCCCCGATAGGAATTCAAAGAAAGCTAAGACTAAAACAAGGATAAAAGAAAAGTAATTCAAGTAGAGATAAATAGTTTCCAAACTCCTTAAAAAAACAAAGTAAATAGGAGTGCGAAACTGGAATAAAATATATGTCGAGAATAGAAGTATGGAGACACAAAATAGTAATAGACTGACATGTTGGTCAAGGTGGTAGGGTAAAGAATAATCATAAGGAAATACTATAAAGTTGTATTAAAGAGTGAAAGACTAAAAAAGAGTCAAAATAATTGTAGCTATTGTTGGAGTTGATGAAATCCAACTCTGAAGATGCCCAAGATCACCTGCATACGAATAACCTATCAAAGGGAAGCCAAGGAAGGAAGAGCGTGGAGCTAGGGAAAAACCTTAAATGAACATGAGAGACCACAAGATATTGCAACACAAGAAAATATGTATTTACAATATGCAAGAAGTGATGTGAGTTATGTTGTTAAAATACAATGAGGGAGCTTGAATATAAAGAGCTCAAGGAATCTTCCAGAATGAGTTAGAAGATGCTAGGAGATAAGTGTGGCAACTAAGAATACATCCACATGAGGCGGAAAGTCCTCGAACAAGGTGAGAGGATAAGTATGACTTAGGAGAGAACAAACTCCCATATTGTCAACAACTTATAACAAACTCCTAGACTACAACTAATAAATTAAATGCATTTACCTAAGTAAGCTTAATTAAATAGAATAAATAATAAATAATTAATTATTTACTCTAACACCCCCTTAAGTGCAACTTAGGGAAATGCCTTAAGCTCACAAAACTAAGATGAAAATGTAGAATGGGTCTCGGTAACGAGGCCATATTAGGTACCCATGAACAAATGCAAAAGAGATGCAACCTTTGAAAAGAGGGAAAGAGAGAAAACCACATGGGAAAAACCCTCCTCTAAAAAGAGGTAACCTAGTGAAGGACTGAAGAAGCCTCCAACTAGGGAATGTCCCCTAAAATAGGAACAAAGAGTGATCATGAAGAAGCATCATTGAAGCATGTAGAAGCCACAAATCTGCCATTTGAAAGAAATTTGCTGATCTGAACAACCTCCATGGAAGAAGAAGGTACGAACCGAGTGTGTCTATATGGTAAATGATCCATCTCACCAAAATGCATAGATAACCAGCCATTGCAATCACCTTGTATATAGGATTAACCACTAAATACATAGTTCACACTATCGAACCATCGAACCATGGATGCATTAGAACAATAGAATAACCCCCCCATAATCCAAACAGGGTGAGATGATAGGCAACTAATAAGGTGGGCCAAAGTCTCCTATAGATGAACCAAGAACGATGAGAGAGTAAGAGGTACAAACACATATAAAGACATGGTCACACTGATGTTGCATGGGGCTAATGTCATGGAAGGGACACTCACTTGACAAAAGAAGATGACACAAACATGGAAACTACTATCCCCCCATGGTGCTTTATGAAAATAGTGCATGTATGACCTCTAAAATGCAAGAGTGGCACTTTATCTCAGTGCATATACATAAAAGTGCTTCAAAATGATAGCTACAATGATCAAAATAAAAAACAAGCTGATACAAAACATAGTACAACCCAAAACAAAATAAATCATGCCAGGAAAATAATCCTCAGACCTAAAGCACTCAAGCTATCCACCATATAGAAAAAATGCCAAAAATATGATAGAAAAAGCATGGGCCAAAATCTAAGGAAAAGGACTACATTTCTAAAAAGGTGACAGAACTAGCTTTCCAAAAATATAAAGTTTTCAAAAAAATGACATGGGACGCAAAAGATATGCATGTTGGAGTCAAAAACACAACTTTAGATTTCAACTAAAAAATTGGTCAATAAAAATGCATCAAAATCTGAAAATACTTGACCAATGTCTCCGTCTCAGAACTAGCTTTTCGATGCTTCTTTCAGATTGGAAAAATATCTCTGTATGCTCAAGTTATGGCCAAAAAACCAAGAGTAGGTCCAAAATTGACCTAGGAGAGGTGCAAGAAGGATGATGATGCAGTGACATCATGCTGATGTCAACATTTTACAGCAAAAAATTGACGGCTAGCGGCTCGTCATAACAAAAAAAGAGTGCCATGTGGACACCACGTGGTGGTACGGATGATGTGGCAGGGGCCACGTGGCAATGTGCCACATGGCAGCCCTGCCACGTATCTCACGCGGGCTGCACCAAGTGTACACATGCTAGAAGGTGAGCTAGCCTCCACACAGGCTAAACTACTGTACATATGGCAACTGTCTATGATTCCACGTGAATAGGAGGCTGATCAGCAAAGCAACCAGAGCGGAGGTGGCAGGAATGAGCGCAGACACCGGCTGAGTGGAGAGGAGGGTGGTGCTGGGCTGGCTCACTCACAAAGGCCAAGCTGTAATGTTGCCATGATGGTGCAGCCTACTATGATTGCTATGGGCTAGGCACTAGCGAGGCTACGATAGCGGCTGCCTAGCAGCGCTATTTTTTTTAATCACAATAAATGCCCCAAAATCGTTCGTACAGCCTCCTGAACTAAATTTTTTTGCCTCTTGGAGCCTTGTCTCCAAAATTGAAAATTTTTATATGGATCCTTGTTAAAAAGTGCCTTCTAGATCCAATGGCAGCATCCGTTTGGGCTAAAAGTGCTCCAAAAATTTGTTGTTCCCCCAATTTGAAGAAAAATGCACAAACAAACTAGGGTTTATGACTCCAAATCATGGCTTAAAAAATCCTTCAACAAAGCAGCAGCAAGGAGGCTCTATTACCATGTTGGAGTTGATGAAATCCAACTCCAAAGAGACCCAAGATCACCTGCATGTGAATAACCTGTCAAAGGGAAGCCAAGGAAGGAAGAGTGTGGAGCTAGGGAAAAATCCTAAACGGACATGAGAGACCACAAGATATTGCAACACAAGAAAATATGTATTTACAATATGCAAGAAGTGATGTGAGTTATATTGTGAAAATACAATGAGGCATCTTGAATATAAAGAGCTCAAGGAATCTTCCAGAACGAGCTAGAAGATGCTAGGTGATAAGTGTGACAACTAAGCATACATCCATATGAGGTGGAAAGTCCTCAAACAAGGTGAGAGGATAAGTATGACTTAGGAGAGAAAAAACTCCCATATTGTCAACAACTTATAACAAAGTCCTAGGCTACAACTAATAAATGAAATGCATTTACCTAAGTAAGCTTAAGTAAATAGAATATATAATTAATTATTAATAATTAATTATTTACTCTAACAGCTATCCCAACATAACTTGTATTTTGTGTGTCTGTATACACACACACATACATATTGTTGAGATCTAATTGAAAAGGTCATTGTTGAGAGACATTGTTGAAAGAGGGAGATTGTCAAAGAAGACTATGTGTTTCAATCATTGTTTTATCACTAATGTCAAACCTTCTATTTGTTGGTAAGATAACTACTTATAAGATTCAAGTACTATCACTTAGTTGATTGATGAAGAGGATTTGATCAAAAGATGTAACAATAGCACCTAGAGGAAAGGTTGAGTTATGATTATGTAATGAATCACAAGGATTAGTTATGATAGTGACGACATGATATATTGATAATCTACTTAGGTTACAAAGGTTGGTTACACTTAGATATTTTAGAAGAACAAGTTACACAAATTTTTTCTGCCAAGCTTGACCAAGTGGATAGTAGGTGTCGATTAGTTGGAGTTGAGTAAAAGTTCATTCTAGTGTATGTCGAGAAAAATAGTTGATGTCAAGTAAAGTTTAGTTGATGTTGAGCACCAGTAAACTTTTAGTAGGTGCCGAGTAATTTCATAGTGGATGCCAAGCAATGTAGTATGTGTCGAGCATCAAAAAGTTGATTATGTCAATTTGCTACATTATTTAAAAGATCAAAGATTCGATGAATCTGAGCTGACAAGTTTATTTTTTTGGATTTTGTGAACCATGTGGAAGATAAGGTTGATGAGCTGGTGGCACAAAATTTGAGGTAAACTATTTTTAGGTTAATTTAAAGTGGATTATAGGAGAAGTTCCTAGAAGAGATATGAGATATGGAGTAGATACATTGTATCCTACCTAATCCATTTGAACCCTAAATTTGGACAATGGAAAATTAGTAGCAAAATATCTTAATTTCCTATTTATAGGAATGTCTTGTCATGAAGAAAAGTTGTCATGTGTGAGAACCTAAGGGAGACAAGGAGTCAATGGTTTTGCTTCTTCAATTTACCTAAGAGAAGAGTTTGTAATGGCATGTTAAGGAAGAAGGCTTAAGGAGATGAATGCTTGAAGGGTGAACAAGCTATCATAGTTGAAAAGTATGAAGGCCAAGTAGAATTGAGGACTAAACAGAGATTTGTAATTTACAAGAGAAGTAGTAAGTTGTATTAGATCAAAGCCTTACTTTTACTATCTAACAATTGTATCAATCTAGGGTAAATCCTTTGGATTAAGGTTGACCTAATAGTCATTTGTAAATCCTTTAACTGGGTGGCATTCCAAGTGAATGGCCTAAAGTCCTCTAACAAGGTGATTGAAACCCTTTAATAGGGTCACATTTAATAGTATGTATTGTAACCTTTAACAAGGTTGGCCTTTCACAGGGCATCACTTTAGAAGATTGAAAAAGAGTAGCATGTTACTAGTGGTTTTTCCCAAATTGGGTTTCCACGTAAATCATTGTGTCAAGTATGTTGATGAATCTATTATGTTTCATGCTTTACATTTCTACAAGTTGATTTGATAGTAACCTACAAGTTTTAGTGATTGCATAATCTTATGGATGCATGCATAAGTATAAATGTTTTATGGGTTCACTAAGCTATGAAAATTTTTATATATACATCTGGACCTTGGATAACTAATTCAACCCCCCCCCCCCTCCTAGTTATTCTAAAGTATTCCAACACATACACATGAATACATACATACATTCATACATACATATATATCATTGCAAATATGTGCAATTGGTTAAATATGAAATCTGAGGAACCTTGAATAACACATAGAAATTTCTTAGCTATGTAAATTTAAAAATCAAGACCTAGATTACCATGAAGCCATATCGTATATAAAGTATAATTGTAAAAGTATTTTGTAATAAGCTATTCTATCTAGAGTTTGGAATATAAGAACTAAAACCCTAGCACCAACCAAAATTTAAAAGTATTGTGTACAAGTCTATATCCTAATATACAATACCATTTGATAACTACTAATAGTGGTTGTCTAGTTTACTATTTCTCTTTAATCAAAACTATTTCTTCATATGAGATTTCCTCCTTCTCCTTGTGAAAATCCATCAAGGGTTCTATTGGAAGAGCTTTCTTGTTGGTCCTTTTTGCAAAGGAATTTCTTAGTACAAACTAGAATGCCTCCATTTCCACATCTTTTTTTTATTTTACTGTCCCAAACCAGTATTTAGAGAGGAGGTGGATCAATTTTACCTTTAAAATGGGTTAGTTGATCTAATACATCAAATGACTTGCATACCAGTAACTTTAATAGTAAAGTAATGATGAAATCAATAAAGTAAAACCATGCAAGCTCACACAATAATACATGCATCAATGAGACTTAGTTTTTTGTACATAAAAACTCTCAAGAGAGGATGAAAACCATGATGGGAGCAACATACCCACTAGCTTTTTACTCCAAATAAAAGGCTTTTGTGTTAAGATCTAAAACTCTTCCTTTTAAGAACTTGTCATGTTAAGAAAGCTAGTAATCTATTAGGACTATAATTAGCCTATGAAGACTACCTTGTTAAAGGGTTTACAACACTCCTTCTAGGAGGTACATTTTTAGAGGATTTATAAGTTCTTACAATATAAGCATACCTAGTTAAGTGTTACATTAAGTTGCAATGGTAAGAAAGAAAACTAAATGGTTGATCTAGAGAATGATACAACTTGGCTTGTAGATCTAAAATTCACTTCTTGAAGGTATGTTGACCTCTTTCCTCTACCTTGTCTTTCCTTATGATCAACTCTATATCACCTATCTCATTTTCCTATTCCTTTCTACTCTAAAGAAACCTATCTATTATTCAGCTCATTCTCTTTGCAACTTCTCCATTGCTCTTACTCACTCTACACAACATCAACAACAATGTATATTTTCTAGTGTGCAATTCCTTTATAACACTTGACATAATTATGGGCACCAAAATCTTATTCAACATCCATGCTCATACAATGAATTCAAAATTTTAATAGCTCATACAAGTTAGTCACATAACACTCATGACTACCTAATCATAGGTACCTAGACTAGTAGTCTTGCATGTCTACCAAGAGTCCTATCTTCCAATATGTACCTTTTCCTCTATGAATACTATAGAATGAGTACCTATCACATCATACTCCATCTTGTTCTTTGTCAATTCACATTAATAGTGACTCAACATTCTTTCATTCCTCTTGTGGTTGTTCATTACACCTTTGTATTAACAACCTTGTCTTGTCCAACATAAGACTCTATTGGTTGCCTAGCTTTGATCAACTAACTTCAAGTCTTCTTCCTTATATTGGTTTCCAATCAATTCCAACACTTATTTTGTAATAAAAAATTTTAAGCATCAACATTTTTTTCTCATTATGCCAATTATTTGATTAGTCCAACAATCTCACCCTTTGGCATTGATGGAAAACCTTTTAAAGTTTCTTGACAAAACCTTTGACTTTAGCCTTTTCTCCTTCTTTTCTAACACTTCACTTGTACTAGTGAAAGGCTTAATGCTAATGTGGACTTATTCAAATAATTGATGAGACTCCCTCTAAGTGTACTCTCTCCTTCCTTGTCTCCTTTATGTGCTTTGCTCCCCTTTCTTATTTCACTTGTTCTCTTTTCCTTCACTTCTTCTTTCTTCTTCTCCTTTTTTCATTTCCCCATTTTTTATTTTCTTCTCATCTCCCCCTTTTTCTAGTCCATCTTCTCCCCCTTAGCCATTTCTTCTTCTCCCCCTTAGCCATTTCTTCTTCTCCCCCTTTTGTCAACAATGACAAAAGGTAAAGTGGATTTTACAACTTGTTGAATTCATCTTTGCATAGAGTCTAAGCACTATTGAGTTTCTCCTTCCAAGACTCTTTCAACTTATTGTGAGCTAGAGTCTCACTTTTAAGTTTGTCAATTTTCCCTTCTATTCCATCTGCTATTCTTCCCTATGGATTTTGGACTAACATCTTTGCTTCTTGTAGATGTTCTTGAATGACACCTTCCAGGGGTGACATGAAACATTATAGTTCTAAGATATTAAGACCTCTCTTATCCTATACATCTCTTATCTAGTCAAGAAAATGAATGGTTTCTTGAACCTTTTCTTGATAGGTTCATGTTGAACTAGTGAGGGGGTCAAAAGTCATAATGAATTATTGAGGCTTGTATTTAGTTGTTCCTCATTGTTTCTCAAGATTACTTGTAAAGGTGCTCAATTTAGAGACCTTTTTCAACACATAGGCAATCTACTTTAAAGCCTTGGTCATTTCTTCTTTGACTTGTGTTAGATCAACCTTTGTGAGCTCAATTAATTCCATGAGCTTTTCCAGTCTCTTTTTCTCAGCTTCCTTCTTAGCAACCTTCTCAATCTCTTCTATCTTCTCATCAATATTATTAACTATTTATTTAAGTTGGTCAGTCAAATGTATTTTGGGTCATAGGTGACCTATGATGTCATCTCAATAATAAATTCTCTAGTTTTGACCATTGTTCTTTCCTGTTACTGTATTTTCCTTACTTGATCAAGCTTTTCATACTATTGGACCACTTGGAGTATTTCCTTAAATCCTTTGAATTTATGTTATCAAAATTCTTCTTCATCCTTTCTAATTCTTCTTTTATTAATTTGTTCTCAATCTCTTCTTTGACATCTTATTCATACAATTCTCCTTCATCTTCTAAGCTAGACAATGAGGATGGTGATGAGCGTGACCCAAGTTGACCCTTTCTCTTATTTGTCTTCCCAGTCAGGTCCTCCAAGCTTAGTTCCTCTTGGATGACTTGGTCTTCTTCAGTCTCCTCTATCCTCTAGACATACTCTCCAACATTTTGTATTTTGTCAATGTCACCTCTCTTTCAAGTGAAATCTCTTTCTCCTTGTATGGTGGCTTTCCTTGATTATCTTCCCATGTCTTCTCCTTTTCATGCGTTCCTTCCTTTTTTGGCATCTTTTTTGTCTTAGGAGTTTTTTCTTTTTTCAGTATCTTCTCTTTCTCTAAAGTTGCTTCTTATGCAGGTGTTGTCTCATTTTTAGGAGTTACCTCTTTCTCCTATGTGGTATACCTTTCTAGTGGCTTCTTTCTCTAGTTGGTTTTCTTGCATACAAGTTTTATCCTTCTCCTGTGTAGCCTATCTTACTAGTGTGGCTACCTTTTTTTTCCTCTAGTGCATCTCCTTTGAAAGGTGATGCCTTCTTCTTTGGTATATTTTCTTCCTTTGGTTCCTTGATTGATTTTTCCTTCTCTATTTTCTCAAGTTCTTGTTATTTTTCATGCTTCTCTATGACTTTTCCTTCTCTTTCTTCTCTAGTGATTTCAATTTTTTTGGTAGATCTTGAGTCTCTAGTGTCTTATCCTTTGTTGATGTCTTGATTCATGAGCATCCAAGGTGTAAGGGAAATCTTGCTTCACCAAAAAATATTTATTTTTTTGTCTTTTCAATAAAGACTGTTTTAGTGTAGAGTTACTATTTGTGGAAACTCACTATTTTTAGTAAATTTTTCATATGAGCTCATAGTGTTCTAATTTCACATGTGGAGGTTCATTTTAGTTATATCAGCTTGCTACTTGAGCTTCCTTATCATATCATATGTATTGTAGAAGTTATTGAGTTTTTTTGTTATAGAATGTTTGGGCTCAATTTTGAAGGTGTAAATTGTTGGAAATATTATGATGGGCTAAGTTACTAAGAAGGAGGGGTGAATCAGTAACCAATAAAAATTAATCCTTAATTAGAAAATAATCCTTCATGTGTATTGTGATCTAATTACATGCATGAGAAACTAAAAACATTAAAGCATACATAACACTTTTAATATCTTTGGATCCTAGATTTGATAGGATCAGAACGCATCATTTCATTCTGCTTAATCATTTTAGGCATGGAATCAAAATCTCTTTTCCTTTTTATCTTTTTATCTCCATGAGAAAGGTTATTGAGGGTTTTAAGAGGAAACCTACTGCTAACCCAACCCTTCACGAGGGATTACTCCTCCTGATCTATGAGTATCTGAAGACTCAAACTAGGTGGAAATCCCTTAGTGATACTAGGTGTGAATTTGAGGAAATTGGTAGTTCGGATTTAGAGGATGTGCATAGCATAAAATAGGAAGAAGAGGACAATACTTCCTCTAAAGGTAAAACCCCTAAGGAAGAAAGGAAAGTCACTCTTTCCACCCACATTCCCTACAAAAAGAGCCCCAGAGGCTTACCCCCCAATCCCCCTAAGTCTGAGCTTCGGGAGGAGGAGGAGGATAATGATGAAGAAGGGGGAGGATGATGAGAAGGAGGAGAAGGGGAGGGAAAGTGAAAAAAAGGAGGAGGAGGATTTAGCTGACATGTCAGGGAACCCCAAGAAAAGGAAAGTAGATGAGGCTTTGCTATTGGAAGAAACCAATGACCAGATTTTTGAGACTCCATGCTCTCGCTCTTCCATTTCTCTATCTAAGGGGAAGATAGAAAGTCTGGTGAAAGAGAGTGAGGAGGTGATAATGAAAAATAGGAGGAGGTCTTTGAGGTATTTTAACATAAAAACCACAAAATTGGGGATAGTCAAGGAGCTGGTGAATCTCCAAGTGATGGAAAACAATGATGGCAAAGCCCACTTTGATGAACTCATTGATCCTACACTGGTCATTATCTCTGATAATGCGAGGCAATCTAGACTTAATCTTTTGAACAATGCAAAGAATAGCTTGATAGACAATTTTTGATCTATCAAATGGTTGTTCCATGAAATTGAAGACCTTAAGGGGAAAAGAAGCTTGGAAGGAAGCTAGAGAATCAGCAACAACCAGGGGCTTAATAAAGAGAAAAGAAGCCAGGATGGAAACCAATGGCACTGCAACATCTAAGGACACAATGCTAACTAGGAGGATAGAATCACCAAGGTTGAACAAAGAGTCCAAAGGATGGAGTTCTCCCATCTTAACCTGGCTAATCAGGTGATTGCTACATTGAACACCCTGAATGAGAATATTAATAGTCTGGGTGAATCGTTGATGAGTACTAGATTTGGCAGGGAAAAGATGGAGAAGGTCAACTTGGACATTGGGTAGGCTGAGGATGATTTGAAAGAAACTAGGGATCTGACGGATGCTCAGAACTAGGACGAGGAGGATGTGGACAACCAAAAGACCAATGCCGCAGAGACCCTACAGGTTCTTGATAGGGAGAACTAATAGTTAGTGCTTTCTTTTTGTCTCATCTTTTTCTAGTGTAGCTAGTTTTTTGTTTCCTAGCCATAGGCCTATCATTTTGGTTTGGCTTTTGATAAGTAGATGCATTGTAGCTAGACTTTATTTACTATTTTTATTTCAGATATGTTGTAAAAACTTTTAGGTTTCAGGATCCCTGAAAAGCCTGTTTTACTTAATCAAAAAAACATAATTTGGTGACCCAGAAAACTTTCAAATAGAAAGTAAAATTGGGGTGGGGATGATACCCACAAGCTTTAGTACTACAATATAAAGTTTGTCTATTAAGGCTTACAATGATCATTTATGATGATCTTCCCTGTTAGGAGCAATAAGGACTACTAGGTCCACCTTGTAAAAGGATTTACAAACATACAATGAAGTATGCACTTGGTAAAGAAATTTACACAAGACTGTTAGGTCTACCTTGTTAAAGGATTTGACTGATCCACTTGTTAGGATGAAATAGTAGTTGATCTTTTATTTGCAACTTGGTTTGCTAAATGAGATTCCTCTAAGTGTAGAAATCACCTTGCTATGATAGATAAATATTTGTTGCTCCTTATATTGTTGTAGCCTTTCTAATTCACTCTTCTCTCTTCTATTCTTGTTACATTACATCATACCTTCATTTTGGATGTGATACAATACATTACATATATACCAAACCAATTTATAAATCATACATTCGGCCATAATACAAATTTACACAAAATACACAAAGTCGTCCCAAATGAAGAAACTCAAGTTCTGAAGACTAGATTGGTGAGGTTCTAATACTTACCATCCATTGTTAATTCTTAGCATCATCATGCACTTGGTAGATGTAGAATGTCAATCCATACTAATCACTTCCAAGTAGTCTTGAACTTAGTCTACACTGGTGACTTAGTGAATACTGTGAAACTTGACATATAAATTGAATCACTTGATTCACATTGCATAGCTCAATCAATGCTATCACCACGAGCTCTGTATAAACTGATTCACTTGGTTAACACTGAGTAGCTTAGTTAACACTAGACTCACATCACATCAACTATGAACTTGGTAAGTACTACACAACTCAATTTGCAATGATAAACTCTGCATACACTGTGATGTTCGATTTACACTACTAATCAACAACTTTGTAGTAACTGCTCGACACAAACTGAATATTGTCCAAGGGACTTGGTAGCAATTGTAGAACTTAGTAGCAATTGAAATTATTGGTTAACACTATTAACTATACAATATTCTTGGTAGATACTTACAATTTGAATAAGTGTATGTCACTAATAACAAACATGACTAAAATGTCAACAATCTCCCCCTTTGGCATTAGTGACAAAAACACTTATCAGTCAAAACTGAATTCAAAATGTTTAAGAACACCTTTATCCATCACCTTATGTCTCCAACTAGGTAGATTATAATATTTTTGAGATTTTTCAAAAAAAAATTGTTAGAGATGTATTTATGTACATGAATAATATAGTAATGCTCCCCATACATAATATACAGTATACTTTACATCTTTTCACATCTAATATATAGATTTTCTCCTCTTTTATGTACATCTTGGCCTTTTTCATAATACATCTAGATATACATCTTCTCCCCCTTTATACAATATACATCTTTTCTACAATCTTCAATCTTCTCCCCGTTTTTGACAGTAATGCCAAAGATTTATGCTATATATACTATGCAATAATGCCAAAATGTGACAAGAAACCTGAATGTACCTTTAAGATAAGTGCCAAAGTCTTATCCCAATTTTCTTGCAACACCTTGCATGTGTGTAATGCAATCTGCTCTTTTGCTGATAGGTTTATCATATGGTCTACAATGGAGAATTTGTTGTCATGGATGAGTGTTTTTGCATGTGCAATGTGTTTCTACAATGTTTCCATGTTTGGGAAAATCATACTCCATATGTCTATCAATGTAGCTCTTATTCTTGCCTCTTCTCTCAGCAATTCTGCCTGCATATCAGTCGAGAATTTGATCTTGGTGTAATGGGCAGAGCTATAGTTTGGGTTAACATACAACTATTGTGCACTTGCCTTCAAATCCTCATCAATCTTTAATAGTTTATCTTTATTTCCTTAGTGAAAATTGATATATCACAGAGTTTATCAAATAGTAAAGATACATTGTTGTAGGAGGTCTCTAGTGAGCCTAGAATAGTAAATAATTCTACTTGATGGATAGCAATTTTCTAAGCAATAAGTTCTAAAACTTTATTCTCAAATTTCTTCTTAGCTCTCTGCAACAATTTGTCTTGTCCATTCAAATCATTATTAAACTTCTAGATGACTTTTTCTAACTGATACAAAATTGGTTGAGAAGTATCAACCTCTATGTTTAGAGCCTCTGCAAGGATATTCTTTGCATCCTCAATTATCTAGAATTCCTTATTCATTTATTCTCTAAGCCTCCACTGCTTACCTTTCTTTTGAAGAATTTCTCCAAAAACATGCATCTAATTAGGATTTATATTGGAGATGTCCCAATTAGGAATTACAATCTCCTCATCAAGATCTATGTCTTCTTCCTTCTCTTTTCCTTTACTCAAAAAACTTGTGCTCAATTGAGGCTTGGTCTCAATTGTCTTTGAACTTATTAATTGCATGCTAGGAATGGAAACAATTGTAGAAGGAGCAGGACTTGCTGAAAATATAGATACTACACTTATTTTTGAAATACCAATAGTAGAAATACCTGGAGTTACCAAAACTAATGTAGAGGGAAGTGTTGGCTGCTCGGTAGATGAAGTGCTTGTAACTTCTATCAATTTGGCATTGAGCTAGATGGGTGTAGAAATTGATTGAGTGCTTGTGCTAACTGTGTTTGTCACAATCAATCATGTTGAAGCTTTCTCTGAGCTTTACATTTTTAGAACTTTTCTTGGAGAATGAGGAAGTGAGTCTATGACCACTGCAGCAATTTTTACTACATCGATCTCCTCAGTATTTTGTATATCTATTAAATCTTCCTCGATAGCTTCCTGCCCTTGTTCCTCCTCTTCCTCATCATCTACATTATCAAAATGTATAACTTCTTCAACATCAATTTCTTCATCCTTTTTTGGTTCATCATCATCATTCTCTTTGTCATTGACACTAACTACAAAATCACTCGGCTTGTGAAGAAGATAAGCATTCTTCCATGTGTTTGTAGCATTCTTCACTACATGCTCAATGTCTTTCAATAGTACAAGACAAGTGTTGAATCTCAAAGTAATCTTTTCTTCATTTTTCTTCAAAGATTCCTTTACCTCATTGTCATCCAAATTCGGCATGAGTTGCCTTAGAGTCTACTCATATATGTCTTTTGTAATCTTCATGGCATTCTCCCATCTTGGCTTGACCTTCTCCATTAGAATATTCAAAATCTACTAATGCAAGCTGGTCTAGGGAGTATTTCCACTTACCCATTTTAGTTATTAACATATCTTCTATTTTCTTTTTCTCTTCTGTATTCCTAGACTCATACTTCAGTGCCTTGAAATTTGTTGTGCTAGATCCTGATTCCAATTCTTTCATCCTTTCCTCAAAAGTAGGTGGAGGCCTCTTGAAGATTACATCTCCTCCTTCTTTATTTTCTTTCTTCCTAGATGATATTTTGGTAAACATAGCAGTAGATGTCTTGGTAGGATTGGTAATAATTACCTTACCTTTCTTCTTTAATGTCTCTTCATCCTTTGATTTCTCTTCATCTTCTCCTTTTCCTTCAGTCAACAGAAGAATGGAACTAGTTTTCAGTTTAGCAATTCTCTTCTTTCCTTTGTTGACTGCCCAAGGGAGTTTGATTTCAAGCTCAATTCTAGCCTTTGCCTCTTCATAAGTGAAAAAGTATGTAGCTTTAGGGTCAAAAACCTCATTAATCAATGCCTTAATATTGTGATTGATTTCATCTATGTTTACTTAATAACCAAGAGGCTTTACCCATACTATCCTTGGTCAACTACCTGAATGTATACTTTATCACTATCAACCATGAAACAAACATCATTTTTGTAGTCTTCAACTAGTTTCTTAGGAATCTTGAATCTATTATTCATCTTCTCTGTGAATGTGTCAAAGTAGTTATCCATAATACCTGCATAGTTTTCTCCCATTTCAGCTATATACTCATTAATCTAATAAAGAATAGGTATATCCTTTCTTCAAAAAACTATACCTTTAGATGGGGAAGAACTTTTGAACATAGAAAAATAAACAAGTCAAAAGTGAACTAAACTTACATGGATTGTTCTTGGAATTTCTTATACTCTCCATGTTCTTGTTGAATTGGTTTATCATCAACTCGGCAAGGTCAAGTGATAGGTTATTCTTGACCACCTTGTATGCCAAATCTACTACTTCACATGATACGTTATTTAATCTACTTGAACTATATATCTTGTGACCGATAACAAGTATCCCTAACTTGAGTTCCATGTCAATAACGTAGTTGATCTTCATTCCCCTTCCATCCCACTTGGCAAGGGTTTTCTTCTCCAGTTTGACCTGATTTAGGGTTTTAATCATTTTCACTTTTGTCAACATGGGAAGACTAGTGATCCTGTGGATCATTTTTTTAGTTATCAAAATAGGTTGTTCCAACCACAGTTGACCATTGTGCATACAAATGAGAATATATCTTATCCATTTTACTTAAAATTCCCATGGAATATGTAGAATGTGAGTAAACCTTTAGTTTCAAGATGTTGATGCTCAAGTTTCAACACACCATTGATGCATAATTCCTTCAACAATTCAACCATCTCCAATGTTCCAATTTCTTTTATAGCACATTTGAAATGCAAATGAATATCATTGATTAACAATACCTTTGGTAGAATTTGTGACTGAGCTTCACTCAGATCTAGGGTTTTCGCAATGGCAAGAGTCAACTTAAAGTTTGGTACCCTCCATTCCATGCCTTGAACTAACATGTCTAAACCTTTCTTTGATTTTCTACTAGTGGATTCCATCTTTTCTTGATAGGGTTTGAGAGAATGTGAAAATCTTCAACAACAATTTCCTCAAATTGCTTGAAAGCTTTGAAGATCGCTTTGTACAGATAGCTCTCAAAATTTTGTGATAAGCAATGACTTCAATTTCACTCTTTTCATCAAATTTCACCATAAATTCCTGGTATGATTGTTCACTCAAACAACAAACTTTCATCTACTTCACTTACATTGAATGCTTGGTAACCACACAGAACTCAGTTACTCTAAACCTTTCTTAGTAGGGTCTGCAACCCAACCTCACTCGATAAGACAGTAACCCAACCTCATTCAATAATGACTAGCATCTTTTAATCGGTGATCCCTTTACATCTTGAATGTTGATTTGGATCTTTCAACCTACTAACTGGAACTCATGTGAGATGTTTTGTTCATAATCCTAGTTCCAATTCTCTTATGAGAGAGTGTAAATGGTGGAGTCACCCTATTCTTGAGTGACATCTTCATTAGTGCTCAAAATTGTATTTTCATAAGATTTTGGAACCCATTGTTGTCTCATTTGCTTTATGATGTTATCAGCTTTTGCCTTCTTTTCATCTTCAATTCTTCCAGCATTCATACAGTTATTGGCAAGATGACCAAGTTCTTTATAAATGAAACATCTTCTAGTAGTATCTCTTGTCCTCATATGATGTTTTACACAATTCATTCCAATGTGTCCAAATTCTCCACAGTAATGACATCTACACCAAGTTTTATAGTCCCAACCAAATATAGGTTTTACAATTTGTTCTATTGGGTTCAATATCATAGTTTTTCATTCTAATGACTTGTGCCCATGGTTCTTACATTTGTGACATTTGCCTTCAAATTTAGGTTTCTCTTTGCATTCATTTGCCCTATGTCCATGCTGATTACAATTGTAGCATTCTCCATTGAATTTTTCCTTCCTACTACTCCAACATTTGTTTGATGTATGACCTATCTTACCACAGAGACTGCAAGTAGGTCTTTGATTCTTTTGAGCTCCTTACTTGGATGATTTGCCTTCCTTTTTATATCCAATTCATGTTTTTTCCTTTTTTTTGTAATGACTTTTCTCATTCAACTGATTCATGTCTACTTGAGATTTCATCATCCTCTCATTGGTTTTGCTTTTAGTATTTAGATCATTCTAAAATCTTTCATTCTCTGATCTTAGATTCATGATTTCTTCATTTGCACTAGTGATTTGATCAATGAAGTCTGTATGTTGAAGGGATAGGTGCTAAATTTCATTGTTCCTTCCTTCCATCTCTTCTTTTATCTTTTTTTTCTCTACTATGACTTCACACAATCTTACTAGCTGAATTTCTTACTCTCTTCTTAGTTTTCTTACTTATTCTTAAAGAGTACTATTCTTTTCAAACAATTTTTTGATTGCTTCATCAGCTTCATCTAAAGATCTTCTCTTCTTTTCAGGGATTGAAAGAGTTGTTCTTTTGCTTTCTTGAGTTGTCCAATCGCCAATTCTAAATCTAGCTTCTCATTGTTAATAGCATTGTCAAGTTTGAATACCTCCATTGCTTTTTATCTTTTCTTAAGTTGTTAAATTTTTCTTTGAGAACCACAAAGCTCTAATACCAATTATTGGAAATATTATGATAGGATAAGTTAATGAGAGGGGAGGAGTGAATTAGTAACCAATAAAATTTAATCCTTAATTAGCAATTCATCCTTCATGTGTATTTTGATCTAATTGCATGCATGAGAAACTAAAAACATTAAAGCATACATAAAACTTTTAACACACAATTTGGTGACCTAGATTTCTTCCAAATAGAAAGTAAAATTGGGGTGGGGATGATACCCACAAGCTTTAGTACTGTAGCATAAATTTGGCCTATTAAGGCTTACCATGATCACTTCTGATGATCTTCCCTATTAGGAGCAATAAGGACTGCTAGGTCCACCTTGTAAAAGGATTTACAAACATACAATGAATTATGTACTTGGTAAAGAGATTTACACAAGACTGTTAGTTCTACCTTGTTAAAGGATTTGACTGATCCACCTGTTAGGATTAAACAATAACTGATCTCTGATCTGTAACTTCTTTTGTTGAATGAGATTCCTCTGAGTGTAGAAATCACCTTGATGTGATAGATAAATCTGTGTTGCTCCTTATACTATTGTAGCCTTTGTAATTCACTCTTCTCTCTTCTTTGCATGTTACATTACATCATACCTTCATTTTGGATGTGATATAATACGTTACATATATACTAATCCAATTTACAAATTAAAAAGTTAGCCACAACACAAGTTTACATAAAATACACAAAGTCGGCCCAAATGAAGAAACTCAGGTTCTGAAGACTAGCATGGTGAGGTTTTGATACTTGCATCCACTATTAATGCTTGGCATCATCATGCACTCAATAGATGTAGAACCTTGGTCCATACTGATCACTTCCAAGTAGTCTTAAACTCGATTCACATTGGTGACTCAGCGAATACTGTAAAATTTGAAATATAAATTGAATCACTTGATTTACACTACATAGCTTCGTCAATGCTATCACTATGAGCTTAGTATAAACTGAATCACTTGGTTAAGACTGAGTAGCTCATATAACACTAGACTCACATCACATCAACTCTAAACTTGATAAGCATTGTATAACTTAGTTTGCACTAATAAACTTGGGATACACTATGATGCTCAGTTTATACTTCTAATCAACAACTTTGTAGTAACTACTCAGTGAAAATTGAATATTGTCCAAGGGACTCAGTACCAACTAAAATGCTTGGTTAACATTGTTAACTATATAGTATGCTTGATAGATACTTACAATCTAAATTAGTGTATGTCACTAATAATAAACATGACTAAAATCTCAATAGTAAACACCTCTAAAACAAGGTCAAACCTCAATTGATGATGCTTACGCCATTAGGGCATTGTAGGTCAAGAGTCATCATTTCTAAAAAGTGTTTATAACTGCCAATCATAGATATGATTTGAAAGTTATGGCCTCCAAAAATTGGGTTACCTAAATTAAAATTAAAATTTGTATTTGTTTTGAGCTGACTCTAAGTGATAAATATAAAAAATAACAATTATTTGGGGGCAGTCAAACTCGAGGGTTAGGGATAAGTATCTAGAACCTTTTGAAGAGTTGGAGAATTGTGTATACAAGAAATGGCCATGGTATTGTTTAGAGCAGTTTTAGGTGGTGGTTCACAACTCTATCTTGCAGAATATTGTAAAGAAAGTGCCCATGTGGCTTTGCATATTATATATATGAAATCTTTGATTCCATACTTTCATAGATAATAGGAAACCCTTTTTTTTCTATTCACATAAATTCTTGTTGTGTCTCTATTTAAGTTTTTTTTTTTTTTTTTTTTTTTTGTATTAAGGGGAGCACCCTTCATTGTGGTATTTAGAGGAGTTCTTAAGTATGTAGACAAATCATTGATTATAAGGTAGTTTACACTGGGACCATGGTTTACATTTAAGTGTGTAGATATATCATCAATTGTGATATAGTTTACATAAGGTCCATGGATTATGATTTTAGTAATAAGTGGTAAAATGCCTCCACAAAGGGAACATGGTGGAAGAGTTGGAGTTGTGCCACCTAAGGTTATAGTCCTCTATAGAAAAATGTGAGTTTTGGAAGAACATATTCATAGAGGGATGAATCTTTTTGTAAGAGAAGAAATTGAGAATGAAAGAGAGGAAGAAGGAAATTTTGACTAGAAGGGAGAAGATGAAGTACTAAACCAAGAGGAACAATGTATTTTAAAGGCCATCTCCAAGATTGGAAAAAGATATTAACGATATTAATGATATAAATGTATTAGAAGAATCTTTTGAGTACAAGGATATTAAGGATCTTGATGGGATAAAGTTTGGGAAGGCCACATTGAAGGGTCATGTGAAGATTTGGTGGTAGGAGATTCAATTAGAGATAAATAGAAGAGGAAAGGAGAAAAAATAAGATGGGAACATATGGTAGCTAAATCAAAGTAATAATTCATTCCTATTGATTATGAGCTTGATCTTCTAAAGAAAAGGTAAGGGTTTAAACAAGCTAGAAGATTTGTTCAGGAGTATGCATAAGAGTTCTACCAAGTCCTCATAAGACTAGGCCATGAGGAGGCTAACAAGGAAAAAGTTTTGTGTTACATTAATGGGTTGAGGCTAAGTATTCAAGGGGAATTGAGTTTGGTCTAAATAAAACATATTGAAGAAGCATGTCATTTTTCCCTAAGAGTAGAGGAAAAATTGAGCAAGAAGTTTGAGAGTAGGAAAAGTGGAAGAGGTCATCCTAGATGATCCAATGGATGGTCTTATGGAGGTTGAAATGAAGATAAAAAGAAGAAGGATGAGACTAATTGTAGGAAATATCAGAGGGGAAGAAATTTCAATCATTTTCATGATTATATTAATATAGATCAAAGAGAAAGAGGAAGAGGACAAGGATCAACAAGAGGAGGCTTCCTTGGAACATGTTTTTACTATAGGGAAGAAGGTCATAGGGCATATGGATTTCCTCAATGCTAGGGAAGGACAAATAAGAGAACTAAAGGCCAAGCTAGAGGTGTACGTGTAGATGAAGATTCTAAATCATTACATTCTAAAGATGCTAAAAGAGGAGAAGTCCTGGTTATTAGAAGAGTGCTATTGAGTGGTGAGAATGAACTAAAGCAATGAGTTAAGGATTTTTTGAGTTAACTCATCAATTATTTCCAAAGGCTAATTCATCAATTATGTCTAGGGTTAACTTGTTAATCCAATATAAATTATGTTATATTGGCTTAAGGTTAGGGCTTTCTAAGGTGAGTATATAGCCTCTTGCAATAGTATTGAGTTGTAAGGGAGATTCAAGATTGTAACAGGTTGAAGTTATTGGATAATAATATTGGACTCACTATTTGGTGGACATAGCCTAGGGATCAACTGAACCACATTAAATCTTTGTGTCTTCTATTCATTTTATATGTGCTTTATTCCTTTGTGATATTGGTTATATTTGCAAAAAAAAAATTGTCTCTCTAATCCTAACATGCACTAGATGAAAGTGTGAAGACAATTTTTGTAATGTGATTATTGATGGTGGAAGTACTAACAATTTGGTGTCTAAGGATATGGTAGAAAAAGAAAATCTCAAGAGGTAGAAAATGCCACACCTGTACTAGATTGGCTAGGTGAAAAATGATCACAAGGTCATGGTCACTAAACAATTCCTAGTAAAGTTCAAGATTGGGGGATACCATGATGAGGTACTATTTGATATCACACATATGGATGCATGTAATATGTTGTTAGATAGATTTTGGAAGTTTGACAGACATTTATTACATGATGGTCATGCAAATACCTATTCTTTGACAAAATATGTAGTGTGACATAAGCTAAATCCATTGAAGGGCATAGAAGAAAAGTTATGTACTGCTACTAGAATATGTTTTTTTAATGGAAGAAGTTTCCTAGAGGGTATGAAACATGAAAATATGTGTTTTTCTATAATTTTGAAAGAGGCTAAAGAAGAAGGAGAAGATGTACTTGCAAGAGTTACAAATTTATTGAATGAATTTTAGGATATTGTGTCCGATAATGTGCTTGATGGATTACCAATAGTAAGGAAATTTATCCATCAGATAGACTTGATACCAGAAGCCAATTTTCCAAATAAGGCAACACACAAAATGACACCAATAGAAAGAAAAGAGTTGAATAGACAAGTACAAGATTTGTTATAGAAAGGGTTAATTTGAGAGAGTCTAAGTCCATGTGTTGTGCTAGTAGTGTTAGCACCAAAGAAGAATGGAGAATGAAGTATATGTATAAATTCTATGGCTATCAACAAGATCACAATCAAGTACACATTTCCATTGCTAAGGATGGATGATATTATAGATTGTTTGAGTGAAGTTTTTCTATTTCACAAAGATTGATCTAAAGAGTGGATATCATCATATTTGGATTAGAGAAGGAGATGAATGGAAGATTACCTTCAATAAAAAATTAGAGTTGTATGAGTGGCTAGTAATTCCTTTTGGGTTAGTTAATGCACCAATCACTTTCATGTGGCTTGTGTATGAGGCAATAAAAACATTTCTGGGTATGTTTTTCATTGGCTACCTAGATAATATTTTGATTTTTAGTAAGACATTGGAGGAGCATATAATGCATATTTTTAGGGTGTTCGGGAAGTTGAGAGATGAAAAATTGCTAATCAATTTGAACAAATGTGGTCTTGTGAAGAAATACATAGTATACCTTGGATTTTTAGTTTCAATCAAAGGTCTAAAAATGGACCCAAAGAAAGTGAAGGCTATCTTGAAATGGCCTACTCCAAAGAGTTCTGATGAGGTAAGATCTTTTCATGGTTTGGCTAGCTTTTATAGAAATTTTATCATGAGTTTTAGCAGTTTCTATGGACCCTTGACTTTAATAATGAGAGTAGATAGGAAAGAGTTTAAGTGGACTACAGGAGTATATAAAAGTTTTAATATGTTGAAATAGAAAGTTACATATTAGCATGTTCTAGCACTTCCAAATTTTAATAAGGTGTTGTACCATCTTAAAATGGATATGCATTCATTTTAAGACATTTTATCTCCCTTTTCATAATTCCCTCTTCAAACCATTCATACATCTTTGTTTGATCTCATTTTCCCTCTATCTTCTCCCTCTTTACACCTTATCTTTATGGAACCTACCCTTACTTTCTATGGCACCCAGGACTGGACCTCCAGGGCTAGGTCGACTTAGGTCAACCTAGTTTGGACTAGATTAACCCAAGTCAACCTAGTCCTCCTAGATTGACCTAGTCCTAGACTAAGTTGACTCTCTAATAGTTCTAGAGCTCAGGGCCCAAAAGGCCTTGAGGGTTTAATTAGTTTGTTTTTTATCATTATCTAGTTATCTTGTATTGTTTTCTAGCTTGAAAATCATATATAATGAGACTTGGAGGCTTCATTTTCCTATATCATCTCAGTCACTACTCAATTAATTCAAGCTCTTACTCTCAAGTGAATATTTCTTCCTTTTGCACTCAAGGAGTTCAAGTATTCAAGTTTTCCAAGCCAAGGAGATTCCTCTCTAGCATTGAAGAATCATTTGTAAGCATTTCCTCTTCAAGGTCTAACTTATTATTGGCCATCAAGGGAGGAGATTTATATTGAAGCATTTGCATTCTTCATTGATGTACTTTTATATCTATGGTACCATCATGGGATTATGGTAGATATATTGCAAAGAGTGGAGATACCTTACATTCCTAATTCAAGATCTACACTATATTTACATGCATACAAGCAAGGTGAATCCTAATATTTATCTTGTTTTATAGCTATTTACATTTACATTTCTCAATTATGGTTAATTCCTTAACCTAGGGCTTGACCAAGGCAAGCCCTCATCAAACCCCAACCCCTAAACCTTTTTTTTTTGTATTTATTTGCAAGCTAGGAGTGAAAAATATTACAAATCTAGAACCTATTGTTCACAAGCTTTCTAGAGTCATTAGTTGTGGATTGTTGGAATATATAAACTTGGTTATAGGGTATCTTCCCAAGTCAACCTAGTCCTTCAATCTCAGATTCTGGGGAGATTTTTGGGTTTTGTTCCTTTCATCATTTCATTCCAAGATCTACAAATAGATATTTTGATATAGTTCACATCTATGAGTTTTGGAGCAAAAATAAATCTTCCTCTACACATTTTGAGGTGAGTCACTTATATTTTATTTCCTTTCATGTCTTTACCCCATATTTTCATTTTAATTGGGTTAATTGTCTTTACATAGCATCTAGATTTACATTATTTAAACAGTTAGATCAATTCCACATTCACATTATTATATTAAGGGCCAAAGAGAGTAAATTTCATTGTATTGTATTCATCTTTATATTTTAGAATTTAGTATTAGCACCCTTCTTTCTTTGGGTTCTAGCTAATCTATTTTGGATCATAAGTGGAAACATCCTTGGAAATTCCCCTCTTTCCTTCACACACATATTTGAATGGCTTAGTGACCTAGTAAAGTGGAAGTCTACATTTTATTTTAAGTACTTCCATTTTACCACTAAATAGGTTTTTCAAGTAGATTATTATGATAGTGGTATGATCATTAGGAGTTTTTTTAAGTCAATAAGGTAAACCTGATCCTTATATTAGTGAGAAGTCAAATGATTCATGTACTATCGTAAATTGGAAGTACTACAATTTAATGAAGACTTAGCACCTATTTAATGTGATATCATCAGTGTCCCTTTCTTTTTCATTTCTTCTTCCCTTTTCCATCCTTTCTCATAGGTGGGATTGGGGTAAACCTAATAGATCTTCTTCAAAGCTCTTATTTTCATGGTGTTTGGTTCAAGGTATGACCTATTTCCCCTAGTATCTTTCTTTCCATCCACCTTTCCACTTGGAATCAGTTGCTAGCATTGAAACATGGTTTCCTTGAAATCAAGATATGACAAACAGGTCTTAGAATCCCAAGGTTTGTACACCTGACAATTAGGGGTGTCCTGCATTCCTGATGAGCTAATCAAGGGTGTAATATGCCCCAAAGGAGGCCCTATTTTGGCCCCTTTTCTTTTCGTCTCATGTTTTGGATGATCATGTGTTAACTTGTAGGATAGTCAGCCAATGGGACTTAGTTAATTATAATATCTATATAAACCCCTCCATTTACTCCATTTCTCATAACATAAGATCATATCACAACATCTTTCTTTTGTTGGAAATATAATAGGAGTAACTAAAAGGGGAGGGGTGAATTAGTTACAACAAAAATAAATCTCAAATTCCTTAGATGTCAATACAAAACATTAACTCTAAAACTAATGTCACTCAGTTAACACATAGGAACTTAGTTAATACTATCAATATGTTGTAACTCAATAAGTACTAATATAATAACCGTATAGACTTTGTAAATAATGAACATGTAGATCTTAAGATATTAAGTGTGATTAACCTTAATTAACTTATTTACATACACATAAAATAAATAGCATGAATAAAAGTCACACCAAGACTTAACATGGAAAGTCAATTTGGGAAAAAAACATTATTTGGAACTAGTTATTGTTTTTCACTTTTCTAAAGCAAGCCCTATTAAGAGCCAACCTTGTTAAAGGTCATAAAACACACTATTAGGTGTGACCCTGTAAGAGGATTTAATCACCCTATTAGGAGTGGCCTTATTAGAGGTCTTTAGACACTTCAATCTAGAAATGCCAACTTGTTAGAGGATTTGAAAATATTTGTTAGGCTAACTCTGTCAAGAGATTTGATACATTGCTACAATGGTTAGAGAGTAATATGAAATGACCTCATTGTTGATGCAACTGTATTGCTAATTTTAGATCTCAATTTTGGCTTGAATATTTGATCCTTCCTTATTAGATTAATCTTTTCATCCCAACAAGGATATTCTACTTATCCTTCCAATTCGCTTCATCTAAGCATCTTCTTATCTTCCATACATTCTCACACATTCAATTATCAACTTGACCTTATACTTATATCATATATAATGTCAAGTTGACTTGAATACAACTTATAATAATAACTCTTCATCTCTTTAGTCAACTTGAACCAACAAACAAATTCATTAAACTCAATATGCCAAAACAAGAAAATCCTTTTTTAGTTGATCCTTCTTGGTAGAGACTAACTATAAAATGATTTTCCTATGTTAAACAAGTGAACTTAGTTAACACTGCAACATCGTAAACTTCTTTTGGTAACAAAGTGAGCTCAGTTAACACTAGTTCCATGTCAACTTTCCTTTGTTAACCAAGTAAGCTCAGTTAACACATAACTTTTATGAACTTCTCTTTGGTGCCCGAGTGAACTTAGTAGACACTGTCTTCTAAACTTGGTAAACATTGGAATTCTCGACAGACACAACAAACTGCCTTCATTACCCGAGTGAACTTAGCATAAACCAATTGACAAAGATATGGCATTTTGTGTAACATCAAATATAATATACAATTAATCAATTATTTTCAACAATCTCCCACTTTGGCATTGATGGAAACATAACACATCATAATACAATGAAATTTTAGTACAAAATAAAAGTAAGGATAATATCCATAGTTTTATTCTAATTCTCATCTGTGAGAACTCCCTTATTCATTGTCAACTCCCTCTAACATCAATCTCTCCCTCTAATTTTAGTTTCTCCCTTTGTTAGAAAACTCTCCAAGTTTATTTCTCATCAAACTCGTCCTCTTTGACATCTTCAAACATTCAGAAAAATTCTCTAGTATAGAAAACTCTTTCTTTACAAAATTTCTATGATATGACAACAAACTTCTCCCTATTTGACATCTTATGCCAAAGACAATATTCAATGAATTTCAATCTACCTAATTTATAGATTCATATGTAATATGCCCTTTCATTATTATGTCAATTTGATTGATCTTCAAGAATACTCATTTGATGCATCACTAAATGTTGTTTGGTGAGCTTTAGATAGGGTAATAACCCCTATCTTACCTCTTAGATTCAAAAATGCATCCTTAGGTAATGGCTTGGTGAATATGTCTACAATTTGTTCTTTAGTATTCACATATTCCAATTTCACCTCTCTATCTTGCACTAATTCTCTTAGAAAATGATATTTTAATGCAATATTCTTAGTCTTGGTATGCATCATAGGATTCTTTGATATATTAATTGCACTAGTGTTATCACAAAAAATAACCACTGGATCCTTGATTTCTACCTTCATACCTAGCAATAGTTGTTTGAACCAAACAATATTGGAATAATTGACTGCTACTACAATATATTATGCCTTTGATGTAGACTAATAGATGCAATTCTACTTCTTACTTGTCCAAGACACTAGTCTCTTACCAAGAAAGAATGCTTCACCACTGGTTTTCTTTCTATCATCAACACTTCTTTCCCAATCTGCATCAGTGAAGGTTTTCAAATCTAAGTTGCCTCCTTTCTTATACCATAATCCATAATCTTTAGTACCCTTTAGATACCTAATGATTCTCTTTATTGTCAGCATATGATTTTCTTTAGGATTAGCTAAAAATATTGCCACCATACCACCTACAAGAGCAATATCAGGCCTAGTATGTACTACATACTGAAGTTTTCCAATTATAGATCTATATGTGGTCTAATCTACTTCCTTAGAATCATCATTTTTGGAAAGCTTATGTCTAGTAGACATAGGTGTTCCAGCTGGACTTTAATCCTCCATTCCAAACTTCTTTAGTATCTCCTTAATAAACTTAGATTGAGTAATGTAGATACCATCTTTCTTCTTTTGAATTTGCAAGCCAACAAAGAATTTGATTTCTCCAAACGTTGACATCTCGAATTCCTTACTCATTTCCTGAGAAAAAGATTTTCATAGATCATCATTTCTAGTAAACAATGTATCATCCACAAAGATCTCTATCAACATAGTCTTCTTATCTGGTCCTTCTTTGATGTATAGGTCATTATCATTTGTCCTTTGAAAACCAATTTTCATCAAATAATTATGAAGTCTTTCATACCAAGCTTTAGTAATTTTTTTGAGACCATATAATGCTTTGCGTAGTTTATAAACCATATCCTTTTGCTAGGATCTACAAAACCTTCTGGTTTCTCTATGTGTAGCATAAGCAAGTAGAGTCCTAACATCTTCTAATCTTGCAATAGGAGAAAAGTTTCACCATAATCAATATCTTCCTCTTGAGAATAACCTTTGCATACTAAGATTTCTTTGTTTCTTGAAACTTCTCCATCTTCATTCAGCTTATTTATGAACTCCCACTTAGTGCTAATTACATTCTTGTCATTGGGTCTAGGAATAAGAGTCCAAGTCTTATTCCTTTATATCTATTACATCTCTTCATTCATTTATTCAATCCAACTTTCATTATCCAAAGCATCTTTAATTTTTCTAGGTTTAAATTTAGTAAGAAAACATGTATCTTTCAATTTTTTCCTTATCATTGTACCTTCTAAATTGTCTCCAATGATTTTCTTAGGTGCATGGTGCCTTCTTACATATCTTTCAAGTATAGGTACTTTGGATTCAGAGCTTGTTTCACTTGCCTCACCATGATCTTCTTCATCATGCTTGGGTCCCACTGTCTATGACTTGGGTCCTTCATATTCAAGTTGCACTAGCTATATCTCAGTAGCTTCTGACTATGACTTGGTCCTTTAGACTGTGACTCAGGTTGCACTAGCTCCAACTCGAGTGCTTTTGAAGATTTTGGGGACTTGGGAGGTGAAGTCTATTGACTTCTAATTGGATTAGGCAATGTATCAAGTTCAAAGTAAATAAACTTTTTCTAGTCTTCAGGTTCTGTGTTTCTTTATTCTTGACTCTTTTCTACAAACTCATCAGTTCTCACATGTGCACTTTCTATGATCTTATGAGTAGTTATATTCAAACATTTGCAAGCTTCACTTCTACTAGAGTATCCTAGGAATATGCCTTCATCACTTTTGACATCAAATTTACCTTTACTAGTTTCCTTCAAAATATAACATTTGCTACCAAATACTTTGAAGTAACTTGCATTAGATTTATAGCCATATCATAGTGCATAAGGAGTCTGATTTGAGTCTTTCTTTAGATGTACTCTATTTAAGGTATGAACTATTGTACTGATTGCTTCCTTCCAGTATTTGATTGCAACTTTATTTTCTATCATTAGAGTTCTTGCACAATCCATGATTGATTTGTTCCTTCTTTTTGCAATACCATTCTGTTGAGGTGTACTAGGGGATGGTACTTGTCTTTCAATTCCTTTCTCAGTGAAAAATTCATTTGAAATGAATTCACCTCATTCATCTAACCTTAAAAACTTTAGCTTCTTTCCTATTTCTTTCTCAACTCTAGTCAAATACCACTTAAACTCTTGAAAATTTGCAGACTTATCTTTCAAATACATCATTGTCATCATCCTAGAATAATCATCAACAAATAAAATCAAATACTTATCTTTGTTTTAGCTCTCTATGCCAATAGGTCCACAAAGTTCTATATGAACCAGCTCCAAGACTTCTTTAGAATGAGAGTTCTTTCTTTTTAAACTTGTCTTGCTCATCTTACCAATTTGACAATTCTTGCACATGGCCATGTCAGGTTTCCTCAGACTAGGAATACCTCTCACCCTTTTGTTTTTCTTATCTTGATCAAGTTATCAAAGTTCACATGACACAATCTTATATGCCATAACTAGCTTTCTTTTACTTGACCAATGAAACATGAACTTTCACTTAGATTTAGGTAGAATAAGTTACTTTTTGTTTGATTACCTAACCCAACTAGATTTCCTTTTCCATCTAGTAGCTTGGCCTTCTCATTCATGAATTCTACCTTGAATCCAATTTTATTCATTTGTGCCACACTAGGTAGATTATGTTTCAGTCCTTCAACCAAACAAGCATTATCACATTTAAGTTCATTTGTTAGAGATATACAAACTTTTCCTTTTATGCAACATAGTTCATTGTTTCCAAATCTTACACTCCCACCATCATAGTGTTCCATATTTTCAAACTTTATTTTCTCATTAGTCATATGATGAGAACAACCACTATCATTAATCCATGTATCATTTTTGCTGACACGAGAAATAAGTGTCATCTTAGCATCTTCATTATCTACTTCATCTTTTACAACAATGTAAACCATTTCATCATCATCACTACTATCAGAATATTTAGCCATGATATGGGAATTCTTACCTTTATCCTTGTAGTCTCTATAGTTTTTGAAATCCTTCTTGCCTTTGTACTTTTTATTCTTCTTTTCTTCTTTGTCTTCTTTGTTTAGACACCTTGCAGCAATGTGACCAACTTCTTTACAAGAAGAATATATTAGAGGAATTTTACCTTTCTTACTTTCCTTTTCCATTGGGATATCTTCTTGCAAGAAGGGCTTCAATGGCTTCAAAATCACTGTAAGAACTATCTTCCTATTCACTTTCAGATTGTTTTCCTTTAGACTTTGCAACTTTCTTCTTAAGTGACAACTTGGCTTAAAATGTAGATTTAGGATTGAGTAGGAACATTATTATCATAGTTATCTAGCTCAAATGTTTTCAACCTTCTCATTAGAGCATCCAAATTTATCTTATTATTGGGATCACACCTCATCTCTTGAATAGATGACACTCTAATTGCATAGATAAGAAGAAGGGTTCTTGATGTAGGACCATCCCAAGGTAGTTGGCTATCCTGCATAATTAAGGGATTTTAGTGGAGTTGAGCGGACCTATTTGGGTCTTAGGTAATTAATTTTGATGTATTTAATAAGTATTGTTAGCCTTTAAAGGCATTTGGTATTTAATTTTTTATGGAGGCCAACTTGTGACTCTTCAAGTATTTAATATAAGGGATATTTAATTTGTAGCTTACTATGCCAACTTGTGGCTTAGTTGGGTGTAAGTAGGGGGTGTGGTGAAGTCATTATGCATTATTCATTCAAAGGAGGAGGAGTGAGTATGAAGAGTAACTAAAGAGCAAGTTTTTCTTGAGTTTGTGGATAGAGCACTGAATGTGAGCCAGTTTACCATAGGATTCTGATTATCATCTAGCTTGGAGAAGAGCATGGAAGATGGAGTAGTTGAGCAAGAGAAGATTTCCAGAGTGTGTGGATAGAGCACCGAATGTGAGGTAATTTACACTTGGATCTTGGATAAATTTTAAGAAGATCTAGTAGTTGTGGCTTATAAAATAAGGAGATTGCTTGGTGGGCTTGTGAGCACAAGTTGAGATCTTCCTTGGAGGCTTCTACCAAAGTGTGGATCTAGACTAGCTAGAGTTGGGATCAAATCTTGAGGGATCTTGCAGAATTATTATTGTAATTGCTTATGTATTTGGTTGTAACCCAAAAAGGCCTTACAGCCACTAGTAAATTTGAACTCAATTTTTGATGGATTGTGGTCAAAATTTTGATCCAAGTTGGTCAAAATTTTGACCAAGCAGTTCATGGCAATTTTTCTCGTCAAAATTTCAACCAACTTGCAAGTTGGTCAAAATTTTGACGAATACATTCGTCGAAAAGTTTTTTGTCTCTACTAACTCTAATTTGTTATTTTTGGTCAAAATTTTGATCAAATATTGGTCAAAATTTGTCAAGAAATGGTCAAAATTTTGACTAATTCTTGGTGGAAAACTTTCAAAAATTGGTGAAATTTTCAACCAATGTTTTCTTAAAAACTTTCAAGAACTACTGGAAATTTTGATGCTTGTCCATCAAAAACATGGGCTTGTCCACCATAAAATATAGTCAACTAATGATTTGTAGATGCAATAATCTAATGGCTGAATAGACAGAGAAAAAGAAATAGTTAAGATTCCTTCTATACTCACCAAATTAAAATTTCCATCAGGAAACCCAATAAGAATATGAACATTCAAGACCAACATAATTTGGCATTCTCTTTATCGTTAATGAGCAATTAGAGGTTTTTACATATTAAAAAATCTACCTTTTCAGAATGTTAGGGTCTAATCCCACACTTTGAGATGAGAATTTTGTTCTTCCTACTAAAATTCTTAGTACACTATACTTCTGTCAGCAGTTGAGTTAGGGACATTTATGAGGCTTCCTAAACCATAAATTTGTAATCCAGTTTGGGAACCTTCATCAGTTGTAGGCCTTGATAATGATGACGGCATGCTAGTAATGTCCCCAGATGCACTAGAATAATTCATATCTAGAAAACCTCCACATTGCCTTAAATGTGAAAGACCATAAGCTACCATATTCAATGAAACTAGATGCTCCAATTTGCTAAGTACCATAAAATTAGGCTTGTGCATAGATGACTGCAATAGAGATGAACAATTTGAAGTTTGCTTGGGTGGTTGCATGGGCATGGAAATCATCTAAAGTTGTTGGAACATCAAAATGTCTTCCTCTCTTTTCATCTAGATGACATATCTATGATATATAAAATGAAAATAAGCATAAAAAATAGCATTACTTGTTAGTTTCAAGCAACTTAAATTTCATATTTAAATAGCTTTAAGCTTAAAAATCCATTCAATTTCAAATATAGGACAAAAACATGCATGAAAAGACTACAAAGAGATAGTCAAATAAATGCATGCTAAAATTCTAGTAATTAAAGGCACATATAAAATGATTTGCAACAAGCAAGTTTAAAAAAGGCATATCTTAGATCCATGTGAGTTTTCTAGGGTGTCTACACTAGTTTCAAGCCGATCTTGCAATGTATGATTACTTTTTGAAGTTGAGGAATCCCTCTTTTCCCAAAGGACCTACTATCAAAATCTTGTCTATTAAATGAACCCATATCACCACATGATATAAGCCCAACACTATTACCCCATGATAACATTTATCCAATACCAAGAAAAGTATTAGCTTAATTTAGATACCAAGATAAATACATTAATTCAAACTGAGTTTAAAATAGGCATATATTTGTTTCTTTTTTTAAAAATTGCAATGCTATTGTTTGCTCTACACACAATCTAAGTTAATGTTTCCAAGGATCATAATATCCATGTTTTATTGACCAACTATATAGAATAGGTAACTTGAGTCCATTAGCTAGAACTATGAAGAAAACTAGGATATTTGGTTCTTCATTCTAAAAAAATCCAAGCACCAAACTAGCACTTTATGCTCTTGCATTAATTCTTTTTAGTAAAATTTCTAAAGGAACACTTATTTCATTCATCATCCAAAACAAGGAATGCTGAGTATGGTGCAATTTGCTAAACCAAACTGTAAACAATAAGGATGCAAATAGAAATTTATATGTAGTCTTCTATTACTTATGCTTTCATAACCAAAGAAAGTGGTAGCGTGTCACTATGTACCATATGTAATTATTTATTCCATTGGTCTATTTTTTTGAGTAATAGAAAGAAAAGAAAATGTAATTTGTACATAATAAAAAACTGCTAACTTATCAAGATGTAGATACCAATACAGATACAATTATTTCCCATTGACCCCAGGATACAAAGTATTATGAATATGTCCATGCAACAATTTGAAAAATCAAAAAATAAACAAGCATAACTGTAATTTTTTAGTAGTATGACATTTAAAATTTGAAACATTGTTAAATGTGTATATTATCTAAAATGTCAATAAAGGTGAGCAATGTCTAGGCACTGATTAATATTGATGTATTCATTATAAGCTATCTCTAACCACCTTGCAAACATTCATATTTCCTAAGCATAATGTCAACAAGTTACATGATCAATAGGTAATCTGGTAAGCAATCAGAAACTGTAACAATTATTACATTAACTTTTACAAGGTTGATGGCAACTCAGACAATGTTAGTAAAACTCATACAACAGTAACACTAGTAACATCATAACTTTTTCTCAATTATGTCTGCTATGATCATTGAATATTAATAATTAATTTTTTGAACGAATCGAAGAAAGAGATTCTCAAGCCATGATAACTAAAAACATCTCTAGATAAAAGATACTCAATTTGACACTCTATTGTTAGCCAAAAACCCCAGAGAATTTTCATGTGAAAGAACTATGTTAGTAAAACTCATAAAACATTATTAACATAATAGCTTTTTCTAAATTATGTCCACTATGATCATTGCATATAAATGATTTTTTTTGAACAATTTGAACAAAGTTTGAAAAAAATCTCAAGCCATGATGACTAAAAACATCTCTAGATAGAAGATACTCAATTTAACACTCTTTGTTGTTAGCCCAAAAACCTAGATAATTTTCATGTGAAAGAACTATGCTACTAGGTTCTGTTGAACCCCCCTTTCCCCCATGTCTTACTTGTATGAGCCCAAGGTGGAACTGGGATGGAACCCTAGAGAAGCCATGCTACCCAAGGGCTAACTCTCTATTGCTAAGCCAAAAATCCTTGAGAATTTTCATGTAAAAGAACTATGCTACTAGGATCTTTGAGCCCCCCTTTCCCCCAACCATACTAGTATGAGCCCAAGATGGAACTGAGATGGAACACATGTGCATCCATGGTAACCCAAGGGCCACCTAGCAAAAAAAGTGAGAAAGAAAAAAACTTTATTAACCTTATTAAAAACAAAATCCTCCTAAATGCCTAATATCTCTCTAAAGTAAGTGTAACTAACTCTTTTTCCTTCATTGGCAAACAAAGGTGATTAAAACCATGGATGGAGTACTGGTAGAGTACTCTCCGAGTTGAAAAAATTGGCCTAATTTTTTGGCTTGGAGAGTTTTTATGACTTTTACTAGTGCCAAAAACTTGCAAAAATTTTGGCAAGAACTTGGAGTACTTGCAAAGCTTTTGTTAAAAACTCTATCATAGTTTTATAACAGCAGTTAAAGGAAAAATATGGTCCAAATCAATTTCATTTTTCATTTCTTCACTTGTATTTTTCTGAGAGGAGAAAACTGTCTGAAACACTTGCAAACCAATTGATTTGAGCTGGACTTGAGGCAAGTTTGAAGCACATTTGCAACAGGTTTGGAGAGGAGTTTTTGAAGAGGATGACATCAATGATTTGAAGAGGTGGGCTATGGAGGAAGGAATGGATTCGATTTCACACTGGATGACATTGAGTTGAATGAGCAATCACTAGTAGTGTCAGGACAAGCTAGAGGCTGTGATATATCTACATACGAAGCAAGAAGGCAATCATGGCCAATGTAGACTTCTAAGATTAGACCCTCTAGTTCTACCTCTCCCTTAGTTCTTATTAGAACTGAGAAGAGGAAGATGTAATTAGAATTTTTTTTTTACTATTAGTTTTACATAAATTATTTACTATTTTGCTTCTAGCCATGAATCTTCCTCAAAAGAATGTGATTGTGTATCCACTTTGTGTTTAAATATATCTAGACTAAGCTTGTTAGTCATTATACAGAAAACTAAGAAATGTTTTTTGATTATAACATTCTTGCTCCCCTGTGCACATTCTTTAGTCAATTTTATGATCAACTTCAACCAAAAATGCATATTTTATGTCAATTGTATAAGATATAAATTTCTCTTAATACCCATTCCATTAAACATTTACTGTAGTATCTTCATCATGGAATGTGCAACATACATATTTCATAATTTAGAGTAAACATGTTCCTAGAAAGAGAGCCTATATATAGAAAAAATTATCCTAGGTCTTCCTCGATTGATCATCCATTCATAGGTAGAAGTTTTTTAAAATTTTATGCTTCATTCACATGTCAACACCTCAATCCATGTCCCAAAAGGATCACAAAGAGGCTTCTGTACTTTTGGATTTTCCATACAAGTTGAAATTGCTTTAAAAGTTTAAAGTGACTATTCCAAAACTCCATTGAAACATGAAGTAGCAGAATAGACTTGTATTATTTTATTTATTTGACTACAATAGTAAAATAAGATAAGTTACACTAGAATAATGTTTGTCGGGTTCCTTTGTCCCATTTCTACTCGCACTATTTTTACAAGTGCCTATAAGCTAATCTTTATGTCTTCCAGTCTGACTGTACCCATATTAAGGGACCTAGCCTCCAAATACTTTCTTTTAATTTCTCTTTTTCATTTATTAGTTCTTTATCTCATGTACAATATGGTTGAATAGGTTACTACTAGGAATTCTAAGAGAATTTTTAAAAAATCAAGTTCTCTTCCTCGATTTATCCTTCTTAACAAGATGTTGGCCAACATAACCTATCACAAGCATTTTATAATGTTTTCTTGGACATAACTACCCAACCACCTATTAGGACTAAACATCCACTTCTTACATTGTTTTGCAACTTTGGCAAGTTTTGAAAAGCTGCATTTTTCAACTTTTTGGACAGCTTTTACATTCTTGACACAATAGCATTAAATTGATGCAAGAACCTTCCAAACACACTAAAAATGGACTATAAATGACTTTTATAGTTACCCTTCCATGGATCTTGTATACAAATATGGCCTTCTAATCACAATTAGGACCTATTATAATCATAAAATGACCATGGGCAAAGTCTATAAAGTGCAAAAAATGTCAAGCATTTTCTTAATGTTTCCTTATGCCCACAAAAGAGGTCTTAGATTTCCCACCCCAAATGGAGATGGATGTTGTCAGTGATGTTCTTTGTTGTCTTTTGAAAGTTTTTAGTTCTCTAGTATATAATATTATAATGTCATTTTGCCCCATTCTACTATCTTATTGATAGACAGTATGTTCCCTTCCTTGTCCAGGACTCTTTGATAAGGTCTTAGATTTCTCATCCCTAATTGGCATAGATGTTCTATAGTTTTGTTCTATGTCTACTTTGGGAAGTTCTCGGTTATTCAAAGTAATAGGTCATGTTATCTATGATTTGCTTAGTCATTGTACATTCCTTGCCCTTGCCTTTTTTATTCAAGGGGTGACTATAACTTCTTCCAATGGTTGGCTTGAGTAAGGCCATCATAATTGTTTTTCCCCACCATGTGATGCACTTAACAAAAGGATGCTGCAAAATCCTTCCATTGTAATGCTTGGAATTGCTATTGCTAACCACATTTGTTGAAGTGTCATCTTTGGGAATTAATTAATACCAAAAAAAGGGATAGTCTTTTCAGACTTTTTTTATTCTACTACTTAGCAATGTTGCTCAATCAAAAGATATAACCATGAAGTTGTAGATGTTCAGATTCTGAAATAAACTAGCATACAAGACATGTCAATATGTATGGTGTCAAAAATCATTTACTTTAATAGTTTGAGAATGAAAAACTATTTATGTGAAGGATTATTTAGAAGTAAAATAAGTGTTGATGATTTATAAGTCATTGCATTTTGCATCTGTAATCCCCAATTGATGATTTATGAAACTCTTTCATATTGTGCATGTGGAATCCTATTTCAATAAACTTGATTCATTGGAGCTCCTAAATTGATGAATCATGAGAAAATCATTCAAATTCTACATCTTTAATCCTGTCATAATAAACCTGATCCATTGTAGCTCCTAAATGAGGTGATCATGGGGTTTGTGTGTTGGATGGTGGCCTATGTGGATAATCTTACATTTGGAATCTCTGGTAATTGATCTTGATGATGGTCTAAATTAAGAAATTGAAATAATTTGGCAAGCACATTATCATTATGATCCTAACCTTGAACACAACTCTTAACTATTACATTATTGATTGTGGAATTAAAATGGAATGGAGACAAATATTGGCTATGTTGTCAGTTCTGGTAAGGGAATGGGGTTCTAATACATAGAGAGAGACAGACACACACACATGTATGTATGTATGTAATTTTTAATTTTTTGATTGAATGTGCAATAATTTTGAATTTAATCTTCCAAGAAATTTGTTTACAAGGTTATGCATGTGAAGGATCACTTGACAAAGAAGATGCAACATCTATTTGGTTTGCAAAGCTTGAAGCATTTCCTCAAAAGGGCCTTATTTGTTAGTTATTTTGTTTTACATGATAGACAGTTATTCATAGATTTGTACTTCTATTTCTGAATGATAGCACTTCTGGGGCATGTAGATTGTTGGTCCTATTTGTGTCATGTTTTGGTGCATGCAAAGGACCTAAAACTGGAGAACTCAGGAACATAACATGTTAGTGATCATTCTCAAATTGCTTTCTTGATTTCAAATCATGGGCAACTTGAAGAGGGTTACTTCTACTATCACTGTGATACCAAAAAAAAAAAGTGATGACCTACATGGCTATTTTTCACTATTGTGTCACATCATCAGATGCTCTGGTTCTTGCTATAGACTAAAATCATTAGTACATCAAAGAAGCCACCATAAGGAATAGCTATATGATTACGTCAATTTTGACTATAGTGACTGACTGCTAGGAGGATTGTCTAGCACTATTCATTTTGTTCTCACCACTGACACTGAATATACTTGGAAGAATGAACCTTGAGGTAATCTTCAAGATTTAGGTATGATATAGAGTATTTCGTAAAGTCTATTTTCTAAAATAGTTATATTCCTTACATAAGACATCCTTTCTCAACATTAGTAAGTTAGATTGTGGTCTTCTTCTTTACATGCTCTTCTGAGAAAATGGGTTCACTCTTTAGGAAACATTATAGGTAGCAAGTTCAAATAAATTAGGAATTTATTATCAAATAGAAGTAAATTATTTTTAAAACTACTCCTTGTTATTGAAGGTGTGTCACTAGCAAATAAAAAATTGTCAACCGAAAAATTTCATGATATCTTTGATTTACAACTCACATTGCAAAAATAAACTAAAATATTTATAATTTGTAACTTATAGCTCTCTAAGCTCAGAAAGTTAATGTGTCACAAAATTAAAATTTGTGCATGCTCAAGCTTGGTTATGATAAAAGCATATGGCCTTAACTATGATAAAAATATACAACCTCCTAACAAGACTCAGTGCTTCAACCTTCTAGGCATCACATAGAGACAATAAATGCTAAGTGGAATATTCATTCTAATTAGAGATTGCTTATCATGAACTACTAACACTAGTAAATCATTGGCTAATGTAGATTAACTCAAGAATAAAGAGCTGAAGCCCAAAACATCCTTAAATATTTTCAATATTGGCCTATAGACCCATACCCTAACCCACCTACTTTCCATGTTTGAAACAAAACCCCATCAAAGGAGAACATACTGGGATATCAACAGATGTTGAAAGTCTTCAAATGAAGTTTGTTTGCTTCTATACATCTATGAGAAATTCCCTTCAAAATTTGGCAACCATCTTATACAAGCTTCTTATTCCTACATAAATCATTTTGTTTGACATCTCTTGCTCTCTTCATCCTGATGATGGATCACTTGGTGTTATTCGAAACGTTGATGGTAAAAAATCTTTACACAATCGAATCCAAAAATATATCAGTTTATTTACATATTAGCTCTCTTCCTCAAGTGCTAATATTTGCCTGATAAGCACTAAAAGAAAAATAGGAATACACTAGAAATTATAATTTTCAAATATTTATATGGTGTACAAGTTTTTTTCTAGCAAAAAAAATTCTTATAAAAGCCAAAAGTGCTAGTAAGAAGAGAAACAATGAATGCTACACTACCCATGTCAATGTAGAATGACAGTCTAAACTACACAACTAAGTCCTAGAAATCCATAGCATAATTTATTGCAATACAAATGAATGAACTAAGGAATTCTAAAATAGATGGTACTAATGAGTCAACACTTGCAAATAGTTTTCAAGAGATAAGCAAGGTGGCCTTGATTTTGGAGAAATGAAATGATTAAGTGTATAAAGACCAAAGTATAATTGGGTTGAATGAGCTCCTTCCTAGAAAGTCCCAATGCTTCGCATGTGTGGACATCACTCATTCATAATACGTGCTATATGGTACATTCATGAAAGATGAGAGATGAGTTCTTGTGAACCACAAAAAAATTGGGATCAATGCATATTTATTCAAAACTACACAAATAAATCTCAAAATAACATCATATAATTCGATTTAGTATATTAACAACAAGCTAATAAGTTATAACATTAAAAGTATTTTAAACTTTTGTTTATTGTATATCACATATTATTCATCATAGGAACAATGCAGATTTATAGGAATAATAAACAAATCTCAAAGCAGATTTATTCTTAATTTGGGTTCAAATTAATCTAAATTTAGGCTAAATGCAGATTTATTCAAAACTACATAGATAAATCTCAAAATACATAAAATTTGACACAATATAGGAACATTAAGCTTATTTTTTATACACACATAAGTATATCACATATTAGGTCATATCCCCTTAGCATTATTGTAATTTTAATGTAAGAAGCTAAGAATTAAATGAAAAAACAACCTTTAACACTTGCTTTTCAATATCAAAAACATGAAAAATGGAGTGAGCAAGTTATAAAACTCTAGGTTAAGGAATAAATATGGCACTTATCAAGCATCAACAAATGCCAATAAAATTGGAAGGTCTTAATCAACAATGAGAATTTTCAAATGCAAAAATGTGTCTAAATCATGGAAATTTGACACAATAAGGCTAAAACATAGCATGAGATTTGCAAATATTATTTTTTTATCATATAGCATATGTGGTCATAGCTAAAATTTTTACTATAAGAAACCATAGCTAAAGAGCACTCAAAGGTATCTCACCCTATGAGAATTGTGGCCTGACATGATAAGCATGCCAACAACTTGGAGCTTTAGGAATTTTTGTTGGATCCTTGATCTATACAATAACTAAAATCCTCAATCATGTTGGCTAAACCACTTCCTTCCATAAAAGATAATGACTATTTCCCATTGCCCAAAACAATAAATATAAATTGTGTAGACACCTATGTGCATCAAAAATTCCTTTGATGAATGATGTGGCATCTAAATATAGGTTTTCCATAAATTCTTTTAAGGAACAGTTAAGGTTGGAGAAAAAAAAATGAAAAGAATTGAACCTTACACTATTTAGATAATTATCATCAATTAGAACAAGCATGTCACCAGTCATCAATTTGAAATTTTAATAATACATATATTAATCAAACTTGAGATTGATTTACAAATGTCCTCAAGGTGTGACAAATAACCTACCAAGGACAAATGAGAGCTAAAGATCATGTGGTCAATTTATTCTAGTAGACAACTCACAAATAAATCTTTACTTTTAGATCCAATATTAATTTCCCACAAGCAATATTAATTTCAACAATTACCTTCTACCTATAATATGATCTAATTGAATGTTTTTCTAAAGGTTTCAAATGTAAAAAAAATTGTTGTCATTGTTTTAGTTCCCCATGGAAAGTTCTCCCAATGCCATTGCATTTTCTTGAGGATTTCTACACCTTTTCAAGAATGACCACTACATACTTGCTCAACTAATCCATGTTGATCTATCATGCCTGATTTAGGCTCTTAATGACCAAACCAATAATAAAAATAATAATAGTTATTGAATAAGCCCGATGCAAGCACTAAAGTGAAGAGAGAACCTCTTTTTTTTTAATAGAATTAGCATTTACACAATTTCCTATGAGATTTTAGCCAATAATCCTCTTGGGCCAAACTTTATTAAAATCCATAAGAACACAAAATTAGGTGGAAGAGTTACTCTGTCCAAGTAAAGTAAGATAATGCCTAATAAAAATCACCAAAGAGTTACCTAATTCCTCCAGGACAATAGCTTTCCTATATTTTAGAGGTAAATATGGAAGAGAAAACTAAACTGGAAGGGAAGGGATATGCATCTTGCACGGGGAGAAGTGTGGGTGCCATAGCTAAGTGAAAATGCCAAATCCCTCAATGAACCAACCCTTAGATTGATGAGTGTTATCTCAGATCTGATAGTCTTGGAATATGACAATGAAGGTATCCTTGGTGTTATCGATGTAGAAGCACTTGGAAACCCCTATCCAGTTTGTGAGAACCCATTTTGAAACCACATATTTTGGCAAGTTGCAATTCCAAATCTTACAAATGAGGGCACTTCTTAGAGATCGTTGGTGTTCTCTTCTATCAAATCCCTTGATATATTGACTACATGGGGTGTTCCTTCTAATTTATCAGCATGTGCAAACTTGTTTAAAGAGAAGGGATATCCACATGTCTGATGATATGGAACTTGTTGTCTTTTGAAATTCTTGTGAGAGACAAAATCTCTATCTCTTCTTGGAGAGTAGTTTCTTGAATGGTGAAAACAATGATGTGATGAGTTCCTTCATAGATATTCAAGCTCTACTTGAGGTGCAACACTTTTGGAAGGAGTTATATGGTGCTATGGATAATAACACTCCACTTTTGATTTGGGAACTAGATGCATCATTTAACTTCTTTGCCTTTAATTTCATTGAAGAAGAGACTGGATTTCAATTTGAGGCCCTATCGATTCAAACCTAGGAGATCAGCACTTTTAATGAAGAGCATTTGCAATAGTGCAGGTTTGAGTTGGAGTCTACCAATCTGAAAGAGAGTTGTCTAGTCAGTTAAGAGACTTTTTTGAGAGAGAAAATGGCATCCCAAGGTCAAAGTGGAAGATGTTGGTTTTGTTGATCAATTTGTGGAGCTTGATACAAAACCTGCAGAGCAATCAAAGATTGTTGCTGAGGATATTCCTAATCTTGTTGATGTTGGGATGGAGATTGGTTTTCATGATTAGTTGGTTGAGTCTGACGTGGAGATTATAGAGCACTTGGTCGTGGATGATCCAATTGTTGTTAGTGGTGACCTGCATGTTGTAGAGCATCTTGTTGTGAGCAATGGGATTGTTGGTGTTGAGAGTTTGGCCTATGTTGCTGAAGAGTTTCATATTTATGTTAATATGGAGTTTTTGGTTGGTGTGGATTCACTAGTTGTTGATGTGGATGACAGTTTTCTAATAAAGCATTATGTTTAGTTTGTTCCTAGGAGTGAGCATGTTGATTGGATGGTAGAGATTATGGTGTTTGACAGAGTGATGTAGATGTGGATGATTTACATGTTAGTTTTCCCTATTGGAGTGGGTGGCTTTGGTGAAGATGAAGATGGTTGAGGACTTTTCATTGGGCATCAAAGTGTGGGACACACTTTTATTTTTGCACTTGGGGAGTCTGATGCAAGAGCATCCTAGGGTAGTTGGCTATCTTGCATGATTAAGGGATTTTAGTATATTTGAGTGGACCTATTTGGGTCTTTAGTAATTAATTTTGATGTATTTAATAAGTATCATAAGCCTTTAAATGCATTTGGTATTTAATTTATGTTGGAGGCCAACTTATGGCTCTTCAAGTATTTAATGTAAGGGATATTTAATTTGTAGCTTACTAGGCTAACTTGTGGCTTATCTGGGTATAAGTAGGGGTTGTGGTAAAGTATTTAGTCATTATTCATTCAGAGGAGGAGAATTGAGTATGGAGAGTAGCTGAAGAGTGATTTTTTCATGAGTTTGTAGATAGAGCATCGAATGTGAAGCAGTCCACAATAGGATTGTGATTATCATCCATCTTGGAGAAGAGCAAAGAAGATGGAGTAGCTGAGTAAAAGAAGACTTCTAGAGATAGAGTGTCAAATGTGAGGCAGTTTACACTTGGATATTGGATAAAGTTTGAGAAGAGTTAGTAGTTGTGGCTTGGAAAACAAGGAGATTGCTCAGTGAGCTTGCGAGCACAAGTTGAGATCTTCCTTGGAGGTTTCTACTAGAGTGTGGATCTAGACTAGCTAGAGTTGGGATTGGATCTTAAGGGATCTTGTAGAATTACTTTTGTATTTTCTTATGTGTTTGGTTGTACCCAAAAGGACTTACATGTTGGATGTAAATCTTAGGATTATATTATGAGAATCTACATTATTTTGGATCTAATTATCTATGTTATTATTGATTCTTCCACTTTGTGGTTATTTTTTGGGGGCTAGGACATCTCCTTTGGGGATTCTCTTACCTTGCACTACCTTAGTTCTAAGTACCTTGCTTACAACTATGACATCATCAATTTTCCCTACATAGGCTTTGATTGCACTTACATTAGCTTTGATTCTCTCAACATATTTTGCAATGTTTTCATCTTCCCTCATCTTCATCTACTCCAACTAACCTCTTAAGCATTTTTCCTTAGCTCTTCTCACATTATCAACACCTCCATAGATATCTTTTAGCTTGGTCCACATCTCATTAGCACTAGCACACCCTTTGAATTCATAAAATTGAACATAGTTAAGAGTTGATGCAATGTCAATTATCATAATGTTATGATTCTTCTTTTTAGCAATCTCCTCGATAGTCAAAGTTTTAGTAGGGGCTTTATACTAGGTATTCAAATATTTTAGACCTAAATCATTGATGGTTGCTAGATGTAGCTTCATAAGTTCCTGTCATTCCTCAAAGTTATCTTTGTTCAACTTGGGAATCTCTCTTCTATAAGACATCTTGATCTTTAGCTTAGGTCCTTGAAACATTCTCTACAAGCACCAAAAGCTCTGATACCAATTGTTGGAAATATAAGAGGAGTAACTTAGAGGGGAGGGGTGAATCAGTTACCACAAAAATAGATCCCAAATCCCTTAGATGTCAATACAAAATATAAACTCTCAAACTTTTGTCACTTGATTAACACACAAGCACTCGATTAATACTATCAATATGTTGTAACTCAGCAAGTACAGATATAACAACTATAACTTACTAAATAATGAACATGCATATTTTAAGATATTAAGTGTGGTTAACCTTAATTAACTTAGTTGCATACACATAAAAGAAATAGCACGAGCACAAGTGACACCATGATTTAACATGGAAACCAAATTTGGGAAAAACCACCAATTGCAACTAGTTATTATTTTTCACTTTTTTGAAGTAAGCCCTGTTAGAAGCCAACCCTATTAAAGGTTACAAAACACATTGTTAGGTGTGACCCTGTTAGAGGATTTAATCACCCTATTAGGAGTGGCCTTGTTAGAGGTCTTTAGACACTTCAATCTAGAACTATCCCCTTGTTAGAGGATTTACAAAAATCTATTAGGCTAAATCTATTAAGAAATTTCATATACTACTACAATAGTTAGAGAGTAATAATGAAATGATCTTATTGCTGATGCAATTGTATTGTTGATTTTAGATCTCAATTTTGGCTCGAATACTTGATCCTTCTTGATCAGATTAAGCTTTGCAACCCAACAAGGATATTCTGCTTATCCTTCCAATTTGCTTCCTCAAAGCATCTTCTTATCTTCCACACATTCAATTCTCAACTTGACCTTATGCTTATAGCATATACATTGTCAAGTCAGGTTGAATACAACTGATAATAATAACTCTTCATCTCTTCATTCGGCTCAAACCAACAAACAAATCCATTAAACTCAATATGCCAAAACAAGAAAATCCTTTGTTAGCTGACCCTAGTCAGTAGATACTAACTTTGTGAACTTCTCTTTGGTGCCCGGGTGAACTTGGTAGACATTGTCTTCTAAACTTGGTGAATACTAGAATGCTTGGCAAACACAAAAAACTATCTTCATCACTCAAGTGAGCTCAACATACACTAACTAACAAAGATATGACATTTTGTGTAACATCAAATATAATATACAATTACTCTAACAAAGATATGACATTTTGTTCAACAACTTTCATATATCCAAGCAGCCACAAGCTCTAGCATTTAAGTTTCAAGCCTTCAAGCATCGATTCAAGCATTCTTCCATTAAAGATCAAGGATTCAAGTACTCAAGAAATTGAAGGAGTTTATGTTCAAGATCTTCTTCAATCTATTCAAGATCTTTTGGTGCATCTTCTACATCCATTCATCTTCATCTTCTTGGTCCAAATCCATTGGTAAAGTCAAGCACATTGTATTCAATTCAAGAGATTCAACTTTCTAAGGTGAATTCATGCATTTAATTTACATTCATGTTATTTCAATTACTTCAATTCAAAGTTAATTCAAAAACTAGGGTTTGACCAAGGAAAATCCCCCATCAACAACAAAACCATTTTTATTGTAGGTTGCAAATATTGGATCAACAAATAGGTTGTAGATCAAAGTACCGTTTTCAACTTTCTTTGAAACTATGAAATTAGAGGAAACATCAAACATAGTCAATAAGGGTTGCATTGTACCCCAGATGCACCATTGCACTCTTGATGTGCTAGTTTACCCTAACAGATCACCAAAAGATTTTTAGGTTTTGTTTGTTGCACAGTTTTAAGCCCAAATCTGAAGATTTCCACTCATTTTGATCTAAACAAGTACAAACATATCTTAAAATTGTCTTCCTTTTCCTCTTTATTTTCATCAAATCTATATATCTTATGCCTAGATTGTACATACACATTAAGGCTCTTTACAGAATTAGACATCTTTCCCCTATTCTTCCTAGGTCTAGTTGTTGGAAACTACAATTGCAATAGTTGTTATGTTTTCATTAATATCAAGCCTATTGGTAAGATAGAGTGTCAAACCTACTAGAGAGACATTTATTAAAAATGTAGAGTTCCATATCATTTGATTGATGAAGAATATTTGAAAAGAAGAGATAGCAAGGTAAGCTAGTGATGTTGATGAGTGATGAGAAAGTTAAGTATAATAAAAATATAATGGGCACTTGATAAGTTAGTTCTTGACAAGATAATGTGTTGTTTAATCATTACATGAAGTGAAGAAGATAGTTAGAATTTATGTATGAGAGAAATGAAAAGGGTCGAGTTCAACTCTAAGCTTGACCAAGTATCAATATTGGTAACTCAATAAAGGAGCTAAAGAAGAAGATTAAGGAACTTAAGTAAAAGCCAAGTAATAGTTATTGTTGAGAAAATGTATGAAGAAGTGTTAGTAGTGATTGATCATAGTAATGACTAAGTGATCCTATTTATTTTTAGTGAGATAGTATAGTGTATGTTGAGTTATATAGTGATGACCGAGCAGAAGAATAGCGTGATTGTTGAGTGATCAAAATAGTTATAGTTTGAGAAAGAATTGAATTTGACACTGACACAGTTGGAATTTTGAATTGGTCAAAGCATACATAAGTTAATGATTGATTATATGGCTTATTTAATATATGAGGAGATTTTTTTATGTGATCAAAGGCAAGGATTTGATCAAAAGTTTCTAGAGAAGAAGAATAAATGATGGAAGGATTTGATGAATTTGACCTAACACAAAGATCAAAGTTACATATTTAAGGAGGCATAAGAGATGATTTATAAGGCACTATCATTGTTGATTGGTGATCTTAAGGATAATTTGTGAGGAGAAAAACACCAGAAAAGAAGTGTGAAGAATTTGGTGATGTATGATTGCTTGAGGAGATGCCAAACAGATGAGTGATTGAGATGCGAATGGAGGCCAGTCAATGAAACAATATATTAGTAAATGGAGATTTGAATTTTTTAAGTGAGTTGTATTCTTTATATCAAACATATTGTTACATTCTAACCATTGTGGTAGTCAAAATCCTTTAATCAAGGTTGACCTAACTGTCATTTTGTAAATCCTTTAGTCAAGATGACATTCTAATGGAATAATACAAAGTCCTCTAAGAATGCCACTCCTAACATGGTGATTAAAACCTTTAATTAGGTCACATTTAACAATGTATTGCATAAAATTCAATAGGGTTGGCTCTTAATCAAGCTCACTTTAGAAGAGTGAACAATTGGTAGCATGTTACTTGGTAGTTTTTGCCAATTTGTGGATTCACATTAAATCCTAGTTTCAAAATGTTATTTATGTGTAGGTGTTATTTTATGCATGCTAGTTTTTACAATAGTTTATTTAACGGCAGTCAACTCATATAGGAAACATAGAGTTGAGTAATTGCATGAAAAGTTGATTTGTTGATTATATGCTATTAAGAAAGAGCTATTTTATGAGATTGAGTTGTTAAAATTTGAAATGGTACATGTGGACATGAGGATAACTAATTCACCCCCACCACCCTCTTAGTTATTCTAAATCATTATAACAATTGGTATTAGAGTATTGGTTCTTGTAAGGAAAATTTGAAGGACTCAAGAAAAATATCAAAATGTACCTAAGTTGAACAAGGAGAACTTCTCATCATGGAAAATATTGATGAGATAGCACCTATTTGGTATTGGAGATATCACATCATACTACCTGGACAATTAATACATTGAGGTGCCTAGACCTATGCAAGTTGAACAAATGAAAGAAAAGCAAGAGAACAACCAAATAATGAGCTACAACCCTAAGTTATGTTGAATTTGATGATGTGAAGAAATACACTACTACATAAAAAAATGTGGGGTATATTGGCAAAAATCCATGGAGGAGATAAAAATGCATTGAGAGCTAAAGAAGAAAGCATGAGAGGAAAAGTTGATGACATGAGAATAAAAGAAGGTGATATCGTTGCATAGTATTATGGCCAAATCAAAGAAGTGGTGAATGTTATTAGAAGAGTTGGAGGGGATGTATCAGATGAGATTGTGATAAGAAAGGTATTAAGGACTTTACTTCCTATCTATGCAATTAGAGTATCTATAATTCAAGAACTAAGATGTACACTTGGTAATGATCTGACCTTGGATAGTCTAATTGGTAGACTCACTACATTTGAATTGTCAAATTTTGATAATTATTCCCGTGCTAGTGTTGAATCTACATTCAAAGCACAACTGACCCTTGATGGATTTAAGAAAAACAAGAAAGGCAAGTACATAGAAAGTGACACTAGATCTGATGATGACCTTGATGATCTTGAAGCACTATTGGTCAGGAGAATACCTAAAGGAAAGGGCAGATACAAAGGTAAAATTCCTACAATCTATTTTACATGTAACAAAGTTAGTTATATTGCAACTAGATGTCTTGAAAGAGATGAGAAGGAGGAAAGGAAAGATTTCAAGTCCAAAGGAAGGAGAGGTAATAGAGACAATAGAGGCTACAAAGACTATAGGTATAGAGGAAAGAAATCTTTCTATATTGTTGAAGAAGATGCTTTTGATAGTAATTTTGATGATCATGATGAAGAAGTTGTTTATGTTGCAATGAAAGATGATTCTGATGAAGATGAGGAAATTACATTTTTTTCACACATGAGTAAGAATGATAGATGGATAATTGATAATGGTTTCTCACATCATATGACTAGTGATACAAGTGAGTTTGACAAGTTAGAGCATTATAATGGAAGTAGTATTAGGTTTGGTAATAATGCACCATGTTATATGAATGGCAAAGGATTAGTTAAAATGAATGATAAGATCAAATGTGACAATTCATATTGGGTTGATGGTTTGAAATATAAATTTTTGAGTATGGCATAGTTGATAAGCTCAGGCTATAGAGTTGACATCCAGGACAAGAAGGAAAAGATCTATTTGCACAATGTGAAGATGTTTGGTTATGGCACAAGAGACTATTTCATGTGAACTTTGATAATTTGGTAAGCATTAGTAGGATGAAAAGAGTTAGAGGCTTACCAAGATTAAGAAAACCTGATAAAGTGATATGCAAACAATGTCAAATGGGTAAAATGACAAAGTCTACTTTCAAGAGAAAGACCTATTCTTCTGTTGATATTTTGGATTTGGTTCATACTGACTTGTGTGGTCCTATTAGAGTGCAAAGCTTTTATGGTGACAAATATTTCATTCTATTTTTTTATAACTTTTCTAGAATTATGGTTGTGATGTTTCTTAAAGAAAAAGCTAATGCATTTCATATGCTTAAGTGCTATTTGGCTAGAGTTGAAAAAGAAACAGGTAAGAATTTGAAGTGCTTGAGATCTAATAGAGGTGGTGAATTCATCTCAGATGAGTTCAACATATTCTTCAATGACAAATGAATTAAGAGAAAATGAGTGCACCAAGGACTCCACCACAGAATGGTATATATGAAAGAAGGAACAAAACACCTTTTGAACTTTGGTATAGTTATGCACCTAATGTAAATTATTTTAAAGTTTTTGGAAGCAAGTGTTACATATTGAAAAATGCAAGGAAAGATAGACTTTTTACAAAGAGTGATGAAGGTATATTTCTAGGTTATTCCACTAAGAGAAAAGTTTATAACTATTTGAACTCTAACACTAACAAAATTATGGAAAGAGCATATATTATAGTTGATGAATTTCCAAAGAAGAATGGAGAATAATGCAAGAAAGAATTGAAGATTGTAGAAATTGTGTCTATATCTATGAAGGTGAAACTAGCACCTTACTTAAACCACAGAAGGTGGTTGTCGAGCATCAACGGCCAGGCACTGCCAAGGTTCTGCAAAAGAGTTCTATCGAGCATTAGTAGACTGTCGAGCATCAGGCTATAGGAGTTGAATCATAGATAGAGACCGTCAACCATCACATAGAAGGAGAAGAGTTGTATTTAGAGATAATTGAAGAAGTTGAACATTCAAAGTCTAGTGAAAAATACCAAGAAGAGATGAGAATTAAACCTATATTGGCAAGGTATGTAAGAAGACATCATGCACTAGATCAAATCATTGGAGACAAAGATTTAAGAGTCATGACAAGAAGAAGATTGAAGAATGGCACATGCTTATTGTATGAATTTGAACCTAAATCAGTCAAAGATGCTTTGAAAAGTGAATATTGGAACAAGAAAATGAATGAGAAATTTTAGAAAATTAAGAAAAACAAGACATGGACATTGGTACCAATACCAAAGGATAAGAATGTGATTGGAACTAAGTGGATTTTCAATAACAAGTTGAATGGGAAAGGTGAAGTCATGAGGAACAAGGTAAGACTAGTTTGTAAGGGATATGAACAAGAGGAGCGGTTGACTATGGTGAGACTTTTTCCCTAGTTGCAAGATTGGAAGATGTGAGAACTTTGCTTGCATGTGATGCTTACAAAGCATTCAAAGTATACCAAATAGATATAAAATCTACATTTCTAAATAGAATTTTGGAGGAAGAAGTCTACATTGAACAACCTAAAGGATATTTTGATCCAAGCAAAAATAATATGCTAAGTTACACAAAGATTTATATGGTTTGAAGCAAGCCCCTAGAGAATGATATGAAAGGTTATACAATTATTTGGTGAAAATTGGTTTTGAAAGAACTAATAAGAATAACATTTTTTATCTAAAAAGTGAATCTAAGAATAAGATATTGATAGCTAAAAAAATTGTTGATGATATCATATTTGGAGGAAAAGACTCATTGAGCAAATATTTTGCTAATGAAATGAAAAAGGAGTTTGAGATGTCAATGTTTGGAGAGATAAAATTATTTTTTGCATTGTAAGTTTATTAGATGAATAAAGGCATTTACATTACACAATCCAAGTATATCAAAGAAATTTTGAAGGATTTTGGTATGGAAGACTCAAGACCAGTTGGAACACCTATGGTGACTAGACATAAATTGTCAAAGAATGATGATTCAGCTCAAGTGAATCAAACATTATACAAGGAAATGATTGGAAAAATAAAATATGTTGTACATAGCAAGCCTAACATTGTATTAGCAGCTAAAATTGTTGCTAGATTCTCTGCTAATCTCAAAGAAAATCATATGATGGCAATAAAAAGGATATTGAGATACTTAAAAGGAATAAAAGACTGGATTATGGTACAAGAAAAGTGATAAATTTGAGTTTAGGGTTTATACAAATGTTGATTGGGTAGGAAATATTGATGATAGAAAAATTACAACTGGAGCAGCTTTCTTTTTAGGAAGAAAATTGATTTCAATGGCAAGCAAGAAGTAGAACTATATTTCATAATCTATAGAAGAGGCTAAATATGGTGTTGCAGTAGTGAATTGCTCAAATATTGTGTGGATCAAGTAATTTTTGAAAGGAATGAAGGAAGAGATCACAAAACCTATTGTGATATATTGTGATAACACAAGTGTTATAAATATATCAAAAAACCTTGTGATGCATACAAAGACTAAGCATATTGAGATCAAGTATCATTACTTGAGAGAGTTGTTACAAGACAAAGAAGTGAGATTGGAATATGTGAACACAAAGGAAGAGTTAGCTTACATATTCACAAAGGCACTACCTATGGATGCTTTTGATTATCTAAGAGGTAAGTTAGGGGTCATTCCCCTACTTGAAGTAAACTGAGAAGAGATGTTGCATTGCATCAAATGTTATTATCAGAATATCTTATAGATTGATGTAGAAGGTCACACTTTAGGAGTTGACTAACGATGTGAAAATCAAGACATTGAAGTGTGAACAGAAGAAGTCACAAAGAGTTAATGATGGAGTGAAATTTCTATATCAACAAAAGAAGTGACATGAAGATGAAGATGTATGTGAATGGTGGATGTCTTTGGGATTTTTGTCAAAGAGGGAGAATATTATCAAGTTACCATACAAGTGGGAGATGTATGGTAGTTACCATTCCTATCAGTAGGAGGGGAATAAGTTATACAAAAAGACAGAGAATCTATATGGATTGATTGATATAAAAAGAGGGAGACATGTGTTATTGAACTAGAGATATCATAGAGACAGAGTATATGTTGAGATGATAGAGGGAGCATCCTAAGATTGCATGGATGAGAATTAGAATGAAACTAATAAAGATATAACACAAGCATAGAGGGAGATAACAATACAAGTATTGAATATTTTGGATTGGATGGTAACAAGAGATGTTTCCATCAATGCCAAAGAGGGAGTTTTTTGGAAACTACAATTGGAATAATTGTTATGTTTTCATTGATGTCAAACCTATTGGTCAAATAGAGTTTCAAACCTACTAAAGAGACATTTACTAACTATGTAGAGTGTCATATCATTTGATTGATGAAGAGGATTTGAAAACAAGAGATAGAAAGGTGAGCTAGCAATGTTGATGAGTGATGAGAAAGTTACGATCATGGAAATACAATGGGAACTTGATAAGTTAGTCCTTGACAAGATAATGTGTTGTTTGATCATTACATCAAGTGAAGAAGATAGTTAGAATGATATATGAGAGAAATGGCAAGAGTTGAGTTAAAATCAAAGCTTGACCAAGTATCAGTATTGGTCACTCAATAAATGAGCTAAAGTTGAAGATTAAGGAACTTAAGCAGAAGTTGAGTAATAGTTATTGTCGAGAAAATGTATAAAGAAGTATTAGTATCGAATGAGCATAGTAATTGCTTAGCGAGCCTATTGATCTTGAGTGAGATAGTATAGTGCATGTTGAGCTATGTAGTGATGACTGAGTAGAACACAATGATTTCCAAGTGACAAAAAAAGTTATAGTTTAAGAAAGAATTGAATTTGAGGCTGAGATAGTTGGAATTTTGAATTAGTCAAAGTGCATAGAAGATAAGGATTGATGAGCTAGCATATTTAATGCACAAGGAGAGTTTTTTATGCAATAAAAGATAAGAATTTGATTAGAAGTTTCTAGAAGAAGGAGAACAAAATGATGGAAGGATTCAATGAATCTGACCTAACCGTAAGATCAATAGTGATGTTTAAGTGACAAAAGATCAAAATTACCTATTTAATGAGGCATAAGAGATGATTTCTAAGTTTGGTTCATTGTTGATTGGTGATCTTAAGGAGAAGTTGTGAAGAGAAGAACAATAGAGAAGAAGTGTGAAAATTTTGGTGATGTATGATTGCTTGAGACGTTAAGTAGATCAGTGATGGAGATGTGAATGGAGGCTAGTTAATGAACCAGTAGACGAGTGAATGGAGATTTAAATTTTCAAAGTGAGTTGTATTCTATAGATAAAACCTATTGTTATATTCTAACCATCGGGGTAGTCAAAATCCTTTAATCAATGTTTACCTTAAGTCATTTTGTAAATCATTTAATAAAGGTAACATTCTAATGGAATGATCCATAGTCCTCTAATAAGGCCACTCCTAATGGGGTGATTGAATCCTTTAACAAGGCCACATTTAACAGTGTGTTTTATAACCTTTAACAAGGTTGGCTCTTAATCGAGTTCACTTCAAAAGAGTGAACAATTGGTAGCATGTTACTTGGAGGTTTTCCCCAAATTGGGTTTCCACATTAAATATTGGTGTCAAAGTGTTATCTACATGTGTGGATGTTATTTTATACATGCTAATTTTTATATTAGTTTATTTACTAGTAGTTGACACATATAGGAAACATAGAGTTGAGAAATTGCATAAAAAGTTGATCTGTTGATTATATGCTATAAAGATGGGACTATTTTATGAGATTAATTAAGTTGTATGAAGGTGTTAAAAGTTGAATTGGTACATCTAGACCTGAGGATAACTAATGCACCCTCCCCCCCTCCCCCAAAGATCAAACCATAAGATCAATAGTGATGTTTCAACAAAAGATCAAAATTACCTATTTAATGAGGCATAAGAGATGATTTCTAAGTTTGGTTCATTGGTGATTGGTGATCTTAAGGAGAATTTTTGAAGAGTAGAACAATAGAGAAGAAGTGTGAAATTTGTGGTGATGTATGATTGCTTGAGATGTTAAGTAGATCAATGATGGAGATGTGAATGGAGGCCAATTAATGAACGAGCAGACAAGTGAATGGAGATCTAAATTTGTAAAGTGAGCTGTATTCTATAGATCAAACCTATTGTTACATTCTAACCATCATGGAAATCAAAATCCTTTAATCAATGTTTACCTTATGTCATTTTGTAAATCCTTTAATCAAGGTGACATTCTAATGGAATGATCCAAAGTCCTCTAACAAGGCCACTCCTAATGGGATGATTGAAACCTTTAATAGGGCCACATTTAATAGTGTGTTTTGTAACCTTTAATAAGGTTGGCTCTTAACCTAGTTTACTTCAGAAGAGTGAACAATTGGTAGCATGTTACTTTGTGGTTTTCCCCAAATTGGGTTTCCACATCAAATATTGGTGTAAAAGTGTTATTTACATGTGTGAATGTTATTTTATGCTTTTTAATTTTTATATTAGTTTATTTATTGGTGGTTGACACATATAGGAAACATAGATTTGAGAACTTGCATAAAAAGTTGATTTGTTGATTATATGTTATAAAGATGGGACTATTTTATGAGATTAATTAAGTTGTGTGAAGGTGTTAAGAGTTGAATTGGTGCATATCGACCTAAGGATAACTAATTCACCCCCCCCCCCCCCCCCCCCCCTCCCATAAGATCAAACCATAAGATCAATAGTGATGTTTAAGTGACAAAAGATCAAAATTACCTATTTAACGAGGCATAAGAGATTATTTATAAGTTTGGTTCATTGTTGATTAGTGATCTTAAGGAGAAGCTGTGAAGAGCAGAACAATAGAGTAGTAGTATGAAAATTTTGGTGATGTATGATTGCTTGAGGAGATATTAAGTAGATTAGTGATGGAGATGTGAATGGAGGCTAGCCAATGAACTAGTAGACGAGTGAATGAAGATCTAAATTTTCAAAGTGAGTTGTATTCTATAGATCAAACCTATTGTTACATTCTAACCATCGTGGTATTCAAAATCCTTTAATCAATGTTTACCTTAAGTCATTTTGTAAATCCTTTAATCAAGGTGGCATTCTAATGGAATGATCCAAAGTCCTCTAACAAGGCCACTGCTAATGGGGTGATTGAATCTTTTAATAGGGCCACATTTAATAGTGTATTTTATAACCTTTAAAAAGGTTGGCTCTTAACCGAGTTCACTTCAGAAGAGTGAACAATTGGTAGCATGTTACTTGGTGGTTTTCCCCAAATTGGGTTTCCACATTAAATATTGGTGTCAAAGTGTTATCTACATGCGTGGATGTTATTTTATACATGCTAATTTTTATATTAGTTTATTTACTAGTAGTTGACACATATAGGAAACATAGAGCTGAGAAATTTGCATAAAAAGTTGATTTGTTGATTATATGCTATAAAGATGGGACTATTTTATGAGATTAATTAAGTTGTGTGAAGGTGTTAAAAGTTTAATTGGTACATTTGGACCTAAGGATAACTAGTTCACCCTCCCCTCCCCCCTAGTTATTCTAAATCATTATAACACTAGCTTTCATTAGTGCTCCCTATTCACTTGGTTAGCATTATATCTCTAGACCTAGTCCTTTAGAACTGGGATTGACAGATTTATCTTCCTTATCTTCCCTCTCTTCTATATCAAACACTTGCACATACACATGTTAGTAGGATATGTGATGAACTTAAGTTTTATATCCTTGATTCACATTTCCTACCACACATTTATTAATGAACCTAACTTATAACATTTCCACTTCTAATTTGGTGTTAGATCTTTTATTTAGCATTATCTTTTATATATCTTTGCATGCTTTATATTCTATTGGTTTGGTGTTCATATGACAAGGTTATAACTCTTAGTATCTTCTGGTCTTTTTTTGTATATGATCTTTACTACTACTAATCCTACTTATAGCATTCCTATTAGGAGAAGTTGTAGACTCATGGCTCATTTTGATTTGGATTCCTCTTCTCCTCTCTTTTGAAACCTTAGTGACCCTATGGTTTTTCATGATTCTAATAACTCTATTGAATATGACTCTTCCCACTCATATCATGATTGAAATGATTCTTTAAAGTTCATCCTATACAAGTTGGTAAGCTTGCTACTAAGATTGATAAAATGAAATATTGGATTTTACAAGAAAATCAAAATACTAAAACTATTGTTGATTTTGATGGTCTTAAAAAAGTGATTGTTAATGATGAAGATGGTGTTAATATTTTTTGTGTTCCTACTCACCTTGTCCATACTCATGTTAAGACTTTGAACCAAGTTGCTTATGAAGCAAGGACAACTCTTCCTATTACTACTCTTGAGCCTGTTCTACCTACCTTTATACCTATCTCTATCATTTCCACTTATGTTCCTCCATTTTGACTACTTTTGTTAAGGTATCCAATCCTCTTAGTGGTCTTCATATCCCTTCTTTTCCTATGAGTGTTCCACCTATTTCATTTCCAACTTCACAACCTTCATATAATAGTGTTCCTTTCACTTATCATAATCCTTCTATTGTGGTTTCCAATGTTCCACCTTTACTTTCTTCCATTCTAGCTAATTCATGCACTTTTCCTAGTGTATCCAATGTTCTTGTTCCACCTATCCTTCTAATGATTCCACTATCCTTAGTTTGGCTCAGACGATGTCTTCTTTGAAACAATAACTTGCTTCTTTCACTCAAACTAAGTTTAATGGTCATACATGTGATATGGGTAGTCCTTTGTCTTTTGGCATTATCTAGACTACTTTTCCTTTACAAGATGATATGCATTACCTTAACACTTTTAATTGGAAAGGTGATCTTATGACACATCTTAAGACTTTCCAAGTTCTATGTGGTGACTATTCTCATGACCATAGGATTTTAGCTAAGTTGTTTGCTCAGACTTTTAGTGAATAATCTTTGCAATGGTATTGATATTTTCCACCTTATTCTATTGATTCATTTCATAAACTTGTCAGTTCCTTCATCTAAAAAATTAAGAATAATATTGGTCCTTTTATTTCTTTGACTAATTTGAAATTGTAAACAAGGTCCTAAGGAGAAAGTAATTGATTTTATTAGTAGATTTAAGCATTTGCATGCTCATATTTCTTATCGTGTACCCGATATTGATATAGAACATATGTTAATTGAAAATTTATAAAAATACATTAGAGATAATATTTTTCTTACTAAATTTACCTCTTTTCACAACTTTGTGTAGTGCTTCATCATTATCAATTACAAGTGAGTCAATTTGAGAGCACCACTCCAATGGTTCCTATACATGTTGATATGAATGATAGTGCACCTAATCCTAAAAAATTCAACAGACCTAACAACTATGTCAAGATCAAAAAAACCATGAATACAGTAGATGATCAAGTAGCAACTGCCTCTTGGGGTGTCACTACTTCTTCCTCTCTTTTTTAGATGAACCATACATTTAATCCTCTCAATGAGTCTCTTCATTCCATTATGACTAGGTTGGTTAGTGGTAATATGATTATACTTCCTCTTGTTAAAACACTTTTTTCTTCTACTACATCAAGTCCAAATTTTAATCATCAAGCTTTTGTCAATTCCATTTCCAACTTGGACATGATACTAAAGTTTGTTATTCTTTGAAACATAAGATTCAGGATTTGATTGATATTAATGATTTATCTGTTTAAGGTCAAGACAGTGGGAATGAATTTGTGGAACATCCTAATCAAAATATTCAAAGCTACAATAATTCTTTACCTCACCACACTACAAAACACTATTTTTAAACATCCTCCTTCTTTTGTTCCTCCTAAAGTGAATATTTCTTATAATACCTTAAAATAAGAGAATGATAATATTGCTAATGTTGTAGAACATGTAGTTCAACCTCCACCTCTACCTAAGGAAGACATTCCCTTTACATCTAATTACTAGCCTAAATTGAAATGTAAGTGTACCTAACCCCTTACTATCTCATTCATTGATGTCGATATGTTTAAGGCTCTGGATGATCCTCTTTATATCGCTACTCAAATTAGTAAATATCCTTCTTATGGGTGTGTTTTTTATCCTACTTCTATGGTTAACATCATCACTAAAGAACATCTTTATAATAATGGGAAACCATGTGACTTTTATGACTCAAATAATACCTAGATTAAGACTTGTAATGCTTTCTTGTATCCTCTGCAAGGTTCCATCTCTTTTCCTTTTGACATTTGTGGTAAAGTGGTGAATACTACCTTTATTGTCATTCCTACTTCTGATCACTTTCACTTGGTTTACCTTGGATGACTATCATGCAAGCTACTATGTCTCCTATTCATCAATGCACTAAATTTCCTTATGATGGTGAGATTAAGAAGATCAATCATAGTATTTATCATCTTTCTAGACCTCAACATTGTGCTACTTTTTACTTCTTCTAGCCTTCTTTTCCTACTACTCCTCCTACTCATCTAGACTATATGTTCCATTCGTATCAAGAATATAAATGTCAAAATATTTCTGAGTTAATTAAGCCTTGTGGTCTTTTTCCTAAAACTTCAACAATATCTCTTTTGATTCTTCTATTTCTAATGTTCAGCCACCTCTTTCATCTCTTGACCCTGCTAGTGTGGTTCCTTCTTCCACATCTCAACATTGTGTTATTCCTCCTCTTGTCCCATAAAAAGATAAGGAACCTATGGTTTTTTATACTCCTTTGTCTTCTCAACAAATTTCTAATAAAACTAAGCGTAATCGACGCGCTCAAGAAGTTGAAAGTGTAGACACCTAAATCTGGTTACATCATTTAAATAATCCTATTTAGCCATCTCCAAGGGAATTATTGGTTAAATATGTAATATTTAATTAATTTATGTTATCCCCTTTTAATTAATTAATTTAATTTAGTATAGTCCATTTGATAAATGAAATGACAACCAAAAGTTTAATTATCAATTAAATCCCTATCCATCTATTAAATTAAATCAATACATAATATCTATTTAATTTAATCCCAAATTACCCTAACATTAAATAATTCTTTTGAAATCAAATCCTCAACCCTTAACTAACCCTTAACCCAATCCTAAATCCTTCGTTCTAACTCAACCCAACCCATTCACCCATGCTAATCATATTTAATTAATTAATTAAACCCATTTAATTACCCAACCCACTTGTATTTCTCTAACACTCCCACTTGTCTCCTAATCCCCCTCTAATCTAAGCCTAATCCTCACCCTAATCATTTGCACAACTTTAAGTATGAATTAAGAAATCTTAACCATAGCAAAGTGAAACCCCCATCCCATCTCTTATACCTCTCTAATATCCCCACCCACATGCATTTAATGCTCTTACTAAATCTTGAAGGATTCTTACATCCCTCTTACAGAGTCCAACCCCCTAATAACTCCTTTGTCCCCAAAATTTTCCTTCATTTTGGTCATCCTCTCTCTCCTTTTGATGCTTGTTACAAGGTTATGGATTTGAGAAAGCACAATCCATGTGCTTCCCTATCCTTACATCCTAGCCCTACCTCGCCTTTTTTCAACTATGTGGCCCTCTATTTTGCTACCCTTGGCCTATAAAATAAACCCCCCCCCCCCCCCCTCCCCCCGCCCCCCGCCCCTCACATTCATATTCACTCTTTATGCTAAGGTTATAATGCTCTTTTGAAGAATAAAACCATCAACCATACCCTTATCATGCTCAAATTCCTACTCCTTTGTTGAATCCATTTGAAGGCTTGAAGCATGCTTTGAGCACACATACCTCCATCCACTGGACAAAAATTCTTAACATTGGAGCTACTTAAAGGAGTGAAGTTTTCATCTCTTTTGTTTTTTTTCTTAGTTTCATTATGAATGTCTTCTCATAGGTGTTAATCTAGTTGATTATGTTGAATGCTTTGTTTAACCATGGTATTCATTGACACTAACGATATTAGATGATATATATTGGCATGCCCGATGGGACTCACATTGTGGGTCATTCATTTATCCATTTTTCTTGTGAACTAATAATCTAATGTTTGGTGTTGTTTAGTGTTTTTCAAGTGTGTTTTGTTTCTTGTGAAGGCTTGGAGATGCATTTGGAAAGAATTTTCATGCTTTGCAAATCTTAAAAAGTGCTAAAAATATATCCTAATAGCCCAAGTGAATTTTTTTGGGTCATTTTAGCACTTTTAACCATTTTTACAGTGCACTTACAATGTCTTTTAGCACATCTAAATGATTTTGTAGTGCCTGATGAAGCATTATGTAGCACATTTACAATTTTCTATAGTGCTTAAAATATTTTATGTTCAACTAAGGCAAAAAGAATACCTTGTAACACATTTAAATCATGTTTTAGCACATTTAAAACCTATTTTAGTGCATTTAAAGATTCATGTAGTGCATTTGATGTATTCTATAGGGAATCTAAGGTGTCATGTAGCACATTTGAGGTGTTTTGTGTTAGGATTAAACCATGGATAGAAATAATAATTACATGCAAATATAACCAATATTAGAAAAATAATAGATCACACAGAAAAGAACACAAGACACCAAGATTTAACGTGGTTCATCCAATCCTTGGGCTACATCCACCAAATAGCAAGTTTGATATTATTACGATCCAATAATTACAACCTGATTACAATATGCAATCCCTTATAGCTCAATACCACCGCAAGAACCAATTTTCGCATCACAACTATTAAAAAATCCCTCACACTAAGTGCTTTTATACAAGTATCTTTACCACTTTAGGGTCACAATTAATAATTACATGTCAGCACAAAATCCTAATAAAATAGGGCCCAAAAAAATATCGAGGGCTCTGCCCCTAAACCCCTGGATAGTTGTGGCCTTTCGGCCCCGACTGTATTGGGGGTTGTCACCCCCAAACCCCCACTCAAGGCCCAGCCTAGCCCTGAACCTTGGTGAGGAATTATGGAGTATGTATAGTACTTCCCTGATTAGTCACCACAATCTAAGAATCTCCCACTTAGGGACTGATCAAGCTCCATGCTAGACAACAATCTTCCACTTGGAGACTGATCCTGTAGCTATGTCACTACTCCATGAGACTCCCATTAGATCAAATCACCCTAGACTCTGATGTTCTTTTAATCATGTTCAATCTAGAAGACCAACCAAAGCTGAAGAGGAGTTCATCTTCTCCCTTGTTACTACCTTTGTCAACATATCTGTTGGATTGTCATATGTATGTATCTTGTCCAGCTTTAATTGTCCATCCTCTAAAACTGACTGAGTTTTAGACTGAATGAAATGGTACTACAACTGAATGTGTTTGGTCATTGAATGTAGAGCTAAATTCTTAGCAAGATGAATGGTAGTCTAACTATCTATAAACAAATAATTATCCTTCTGAGGGTGTCCCAATTCTTCTAAGAAGAACTAAAGCCATATCATCTCCTTGGCTACCTTTGTAGCAACAACATACTCTACCTCTATAGTGGATAGAGCATTAATCTTCAGTAACCTAGAAACCCATCTCACAACTACCCCACCAATAGTAAAGACATAACCTATAGTACTCCACCTGGTATCTATATCCCCTGCCAAATTTGAGTCAACATAGCCCTGTAAATCAATAGTAGAGCCCCCAAAGTGTAAACACTTATTGGATGTTCCTCTCAAATATCTAAGAATCTATTTGACTACATTCCAATGCTCAATTCTTGGATGACTCATATACCTACTAACAACTCCCACTGCATGTGCAATATCTGGTCTGGTACATGCATAGCATACATTAAGCTTCCTATAGCTGAAGCATAGGGTACCTTGGACATCTTGTCCTTCTCTTCTTGTGTCTTGGGACACATCTCCTTAGTCAACTTCAAATGACTAGGTAAAGGTGTGCTGACATCTTTAGCATTCTCCATAGAGAAATGTTGCAACACATTCTCAACATAATTAGCATGAGATAGCATCAATTTTATATTCTTCCTATCTTTGCAAATCTTCATACCAAGAATTTTTTTTTTTGCCCCCAAATCCTTCATTGAAAATGCATGTGCTAACTGGCATTTCAGTGCCTTAATATGATCCATGTTAGACCCAGCTACAAGCATATCATCAACATATAAACATAAAATAATGTAGCTATCATCATCCAACTTCTTAAAATAAACACAATGATCTGAATGACACCTACTATAGCCATGCTCATGCATAAAACTATCAAATTTCAGATATCACTACCAAGGTGCTTGCTTCAAGCCATATAAACTTTTCTTCAATTTGTACACTAAGTTCTTCTTACCTTTGACCTCAAATTCTTGTGGCTAAGTCATATATAACTCTTCATCCAAATCACCATGAAGGAAGGTTGTTTTAACATCAAGCTACTCTAAATGCAAATCTTTACTAGCCACAATACTTAAAACAGTACGGATAGAAGTCATCTTAACAATAGGAGAAAATATCTCATCAAAATCAATGCCCTTTTTTTATGCAAAATCCTTTTACAACTAACCTGGCTTTAAAAAATTTCTTACCTCCATCCTCTTCTTTTAACTTGTAAACCCACTTATTTTGTAAAACTCTTTCACTTGTAGGAAACTTGCATAAATCCCATGTCTTATTCTTCAGCAAAGAGTCCATTTCATCTTTCATTGTTGTAGTGTCTACCCTCGTTCACATCTTCTCTGGACATATTATTGCTATTGTTATCAGACTTTGATGGACTAGTTTATGTAGATGGATTAGTGGTATTGTTTTGACACTATCAGACATTATATTATGGATTCAATTATCATGTGATGAGATCATTTAGACTTCACATTTCATGTATGTATGATGATCACTATATTGTTTTCAGTTACTGCTGATGATTAGTTAGATGGTTGATTATCTTATGTGCTTTATTATGGATACTTACCCCATACTTGCATGTGTATGGTGTGTGTGTTTTCTTATTGTATGGCGTTTCTGATGTGGTTAAGGAAGGGAGTCGTAGTCACCTGCTTAGTCGGGATCTACACGATGCACCACTTCCTGCCATTGCTTGTTTAGCTTAGCACTATATATTTTGTATGTACATGCATGGCTTTTTTGCAGGTTACAGGTACCGGGTATCAACTTCCCTGAATTGCCAGGATGAGCGTACCCTATTATACTATCTCAATGATAAGAGAGGGGAGATAAATTCTCAAGTCCAAATCCCAAACCCTAAAACCATTTGTCCTAGTGAGATAGGACAAGTATCTAAGTTGAGTACCCACTGAACGTGTCGGATGACATATTTTGTGATTTTTAATCTTTTAGATTGATTTGGTATGAATTGTTCTATGATGGGTTTTCATATTTTATCATGAAGGTCCATGGTGAATTTTAACTAAGTTTTAATAAATAGATTTAATTAACCAATTAATTATTTGAGAGATTAAATATCATGATTTTGATATTTTGATTATTAATTAAAGGAGAATTAAATTAAAAGAAAATTAGAAATTAAAATAAATAATAAATTATAAAATATTAATTAATTAATAAACAAATATTAATAAAAATAGTTATAAAAATTAAAATAAAAGTTATGAAGATTAAAGTGGGAGTTATAAATATTTAAATGAAAATTAATTTAAAAGTTATTAGAGTTATAAGTTTGCATAGGAAATAATGCAGTTCCCTATTTTTCATGTGTCAACAACACGGGGGTTAGTGCATCAATTAAGTACATGGTGTCTACAACCCTAGGGCTTATCTAAAAGGCTGGAAATAGGTCCATGCTTAGTTGGCGATATCTTCCAGCTAATTCTAGAAGCATTCTAGGGTTATCCGAAAGCTCTTTATATTCGGGCATTCCTTAATAGCTTGGGATATAGCGGGGACATAGCGTGGATAGTATGGTTAGCATGGAGAATAGTTGAGGCATTGGAGGATTCAGGAAAATTCTGAAGAAGGGAAGCTTGCTCTACGGGTTGTCTGAGGATAAGCGAGTTTAGCATCAGAATCTGGGTAGATCCTTGTGATTTCATTATGATACTTCTGCATCTTGCTTTCCCCTGTCTCTTCGTATTTTCCATATGTCTTCATTGTGCATTTTCAACTTGGGGCAATTAAGTTTTATTTAAAGATTCTATATGTTTAGATCTGAAAATAATATGGACTAGGATTGCAATTTCATGGACAAACCCATTAGAATTAGTCATCAGAGAAATTCTTAAGAGAACAAGTTCATAGAGAGGTTTTGAAAATGAAAGCTTGTAATTTTATAAACAATCTGAGAATTCTGTATATTATATATATATATGTATATATATATATGTATGTATATATATATATGTATATATATATATATATATGTATGTATATATATATATGTATATATATATATACATACATATATATATATATACATATATATATATACATACATATATATATATACATATATATATATATACATATATATATACATATATATATACATAAACCTTGTTATATATATATATATATACATACATGTGTATATATATATATATATATATATATATATAATATGTATTTATATAATTGTACCCTTATTATGGCGGAATCGCAACTTATTAAATCGCGCTGTGATTGTTTGATTTAATAAAAATTAATGCATGTTGGGTGGGAGCGAAATTCGTACCCTATACCCGTGTATTTAAGGGGCGCGCGGTACCTACTACGCAGTGTACCCGCGACTGCAATGGTCGCAGGGTACCTGCGACAGCAGGGTACCCACGGCATTAGTCACCACAGTGACAGCCGACAGCTTAATCGATTCGGCTTTGATTCTATGGAAACTTTGTTAATTCGATTTCCTTTATGAATCGAAATTAATAAAATTCGGTTCCGTTTTTTTATAAAATGCAAAAAAAAAAAAATAATAATAAATATTATATTATATATGTACGTATGTATATGTTTAAATATAAATATATATATATGTATATATGTAATAAATATATATATATTAAAAGATTTAAAGTTGTTAATAAAAGATTTATAAATTCATCTCTTTTTAATGATGAATAGTTTTATAATTTTATAGTTTTAACTATTATGAATTAATAGTTTAAGATTATAAGATATATGAAGCATATGAAAGTTAAGATAGTGGAAACGTCTTTTAAATGTGATATTTGGAAATTGAAGTTTAGAGGGAATTTTTAATCCATCCAAAAAAATTAATACATGGAAAAACGTAGGAAAATGTTCTTTCTCTAAACTTGGGATACAAAAACTAAGATTTTGCATATGAATTCAAATTTGAAAACTTAGCAAAACCAAAACATGTTTTTACTTTGTGTTTTCATTATGCTAATGTTTTGGGTCTTGGGTTGACTAGTGTTGACTGGTATAGGACGTCTACTAGAGGCTTGGGGGTTATGTGAATGTGATGTCTTGATGATGTTTTCATTCGATCTTTATAATCCCAACCATGGTTATGTGATGGAATGCTCTATGAATTGGTTGTCAATACTGATTGTTATAGTTGAGATTTCTTATGTCTGGAACCCTTGACTTAACCATTATTTTGGTCATCGATCAGTTATCCTTGGATATATTCTAGTCGCCATGATGGGACTAATATGTGGATTTATTATTGATGATGTCATGATGTGACATGTTTTGACTCAACCATTTTGGAGTCTTCGATCAGTATGATTTTGAGATATATTTTGGTTATTGAGTACCAATGGATATTTTGATTATCAGTGATACTTCAGTTGCCAATAGAGAGTTGTTGTGTTCATGATTTTCTATGGATGTTGCTCATGGTGATTTGATGCTTTTATGCATATTTAATGATTTTTAATCATGGATATTTGTTGATCCTTATTATGGTGATTTTGTGGACTTTCTTTATGTTTATGATACCATGAGCATTAGGGTAGGATAGCTGCATGTAGTGACGGGAAGTGGCTTGCAATGGGGGTCGGAGCCCTAAGAGGCTGCCAGGGTAACTCATTGTAAGTTGGTTAATAAGTGATAACATTCACACACTTAATACTAACTGAATGAACCTAAAAAGATAAGAGTTTTGGTTCTCGCCCATGCCTTGAGTGCTTGTATAGGCTAGGATGGGAGTAGAGAGAACGCATGGTTGCGACCTTGCATTCCATAGTATGCCTTGTCAGTATGAAAGGATACTAGTGGCCGTATGAGATCTGTATGGACCCGTGGAGTTTAGCTAACTGCTAGGGTAACTTGTATGAGATAAATGCGATGACACTTTCCCGCTTGCATAGTAGGTTCCTACATGTCTTTGTGTGCCTCTGGGAAGTAGATGTCTGTTTTGTGATTGGAACCTTTGAGTTAGTATACTTTTAGGATTCCTGGACTTAAGAGTCGTGTGCTATGTGGTTTTGATAACCTGTTTTGGGACTTGAGATTATCTCCTCAGCACGATGGGAGTGGACCACTTAGGTACCACGCGGTCGGGTGGTAGTGTATTTTCCACTCTTATCATTTGAGATTCATTGAGACTTTGTGGTTATTGCGTCCTTCGTGATGGTGAATATGTATCCTTTCATTGATGATTAGCATATGTTAGATGATGATATCTTATGCTTTACTTTTTATGTTAGTAGGATGTTTAGGAGTGACATTCCTACTATGATAATACCAATGATCTCTTCGGTGCTTGGAATGTTACACACAGAGGGATGGCTAGGATCCACGATGGTCTAATGATGCTATTAATGGTTGGGAGGAACCGTGCACTTAGTTTATTTATTTGATCTTTCTGATAGATGTAATTGGCCTTTATGATGATGTATCATGAGTATCATGTAATTATCTTTACTTTGATGTATCATGGATTGAAATAGGATGATGTACCTTATTCTACATGTGTATATTCTTTTAAGCCTTCATATCCTGTGACATGTATAGTGGATGAATGAGCAGTTGGATATGTAATAACTGAACATTGGACCTATCATATTATTTCATGTGGATGTTGTACTAGATGGATTCATGTAAGTAATTCACGTTAAGGGGATCTTAAAGAATGTAATCTGTTGTATATGTTAAGTTTACTCTTTAGATGGACATTGCTATTGCTTCCATTATTGTGCATAAGTTGTATGTGGTAGTGACTTTAAAAAAAAAAAATGCTACCAAACTTAGTGAAATACTAGGTTAATTCTTTGGATCCCTTGACGGGGCATTACAATTGCAGACTTGCACTGAATCTTAGTATCCACCTACACAACTTCATCATAACATTTAGGTTCACCAGCATTAGTAAGTAAAATTGAATACAACAAGGGAAAAAATCTTTATGGAGGTCTAATTTTCTTTGTTGACCATCTAACATTCACTGGTGTGTGTGGTATTTGTTGTTTCAGTTGTTGCACATCATGAGGAATGGCTAGAACGTCATCTTTTGGAGTATCATCCAGCACTACATAATCATCTTCTTTCTTCTCATGTCGCTGCAACAGATCTTTGTACAACACTTTCTCATTGAATATGGCATCCCTACTTCTTACAATTTTATTATTTTCAAAATCCCAAAGCCTATAACAAAATTCATTAATTCCATATCCAACAAATACACATTTATTTGACTTAGCTTCCAGCTTGGTTCTAGTATCTAAGAAAATGCTTCACAACCAAAGGTTTTGAGAAAAGAATAACTCACCTTCTTACTAGTCCATGCTTCCTCTGGAATACCAAAACCCAAAGGAGTAGAGGGGCTTCTATTAATCAAATATCCAGTAGTATTGATAGCCTCTTCCTACATGTGTAAGGGAAACCCAACATGCAATCACATGCTCCTTGCACACTCCATTATAGTCCGGTTCATGCATTTAGCCACTCCATTTTCCTGTGGAGTCCTTGGAATAGTTTTTTGTCTATGAATATCATTAGTGGAGCAATAATCTTCAAATTCATGATTGCAATACTCACCACTATTATCAGATCTTAGACATTTTAATTTCTTACCAATCTCATTTTCAACCAAGCATTTCCATTTCTTAAAAGTTTGAAATACATCAGATTTCTATCTAAGGAAATAAATCCATACCTTTCTAGTTGCATCATCAATAATTGTAACATAATAATGAGAGCCACCAAGGGAAGATACTTGATTCGGTCCCCATACATCAGTATGCACAAGCTCTAATTTCTCCTTTTTCTTTTCCTTCCCAGTCTTCACAAAATTCACTCTCTTTTATTTTTCATACACACAACTTTCATAGAAATCCATATTAATACATTTTAGACCTAGTAAAACTTTCTTTGAATGAAGTACTTTCATACCTTTCTCACTCATGTGCCCAAGTTTGTTGTGCCACAGCGCTGTATCAAAATTTATAGCAGTTATTTGTTCTCCATGCTCAATTGCAGCAATTGTTCTTGAACATTCATTTTTCTTTGAAATAATTAAAGTAGAAGGAACAATATGACCTATACAAAGATATAAGGTTCCTACTTTCACACTTTTTACTACTACAAGGGAACCTTTTGAAGCCTTCCAATTTTTATCATTAAAAGTAACTACACAACCCTCATCACCAAGTTATCCTACTAAAATTAAATTCCTACTCAGCCTTGGAACATGTCTTACCTCATGTAGTAGCCAATGATTCTCATTATGTAACTTAATCTTAACTTTTCCCTCTCCAACAATCTGACATGGTTCATTATCCCCCAAATAAACAAGTCCAAATCTCCCTTTTGGACATAATCAATGAAATATTCTCTATGAGGTGTAGCATAAAATGAAGCACAAGGAAGAAGCAGCCATACCAATAGAAGAAAGGAAAAAGAGGAAAGAAGAAGAAGAAAAGAGAAGAGAAGAAGAGAAGAGAGAAGAAGAAAAGATAGATGGAAAGGAGGAAAAGACACAAAAACAGGATACAATGGCAACAGCTGAACAAGAGGAGCAACTAGATCAGAGTGTGCAAGACACACAATTGCCACCCCCTAGCCCTCCACAAGCATCCATTCCACCTGCAAATACAATAACAATTACTAATGTTCCTAATAATTCTGGTCAGAATGTCAATCCATTAACTGCAGAAGATCTGAAAAGAATTCTTGACCAGTCAACACAACAAGCAATATTATGTACAGAACCAGTATTGGTCAGTATAGATGAGTTACAGAAACTAGTAGAAAGTACAATTAAAGATAAGGTGAATACACAAGAACCACCTTCTATCACAACTACTAGTAGTCAATTTGAAATACCAACTAGTATAATTGATGCTACAAGACAAAAGCAAAGTGCAGCTGTAGAACAAGGAAAGGAACAAATAGGACAGACCATTACATCTGATCCTACAGCACAAATACAAGGTGCACTTCCACAGATAACAATAATTGATCATGGTAAACAGAAAGAGGAGGAAATAGTAAAAACCCCTAAAGAACAGGTGGCAATACAAACACTAATAAATTTTCCTACCTCGGGGACTCCTTCACACAAGCCATTACAAATTTCAGTACCATCATCCATCACTACCAGAATTGCAAGGGTACTTCATTATGGAGACCCTGAATTAGATGAAGAGATAGTCATACCAAGTTATGACTCAAAATCAATAACCATTGATCAAATTAATGAAGTGCAGGATGCACTAAATAGAAGGAAAAGGTAGGAAATACTTAGGAAAGAGTATAAAAATAAGCAAACACTTTATGAGATCAAGGACATCTTTATGGATGCCTTCAGTTTGCAATCACCAGATGAGTCAAAGCATATCACAGAGCAATTAACAAATATTGTTGACCAGGTGACAAATGAAGACCTAGAAACCAGTGCAAAACTTATGGAATGGTCAGAAAAGAAATTTCAAGGGAAAGTGAACGAGAAAATATCAAGACAAATCACACTTTCACAAATAGAATTGGCAAAGCTCATTGATAAGGTGAAGAAGGTACTTGAGAATATATTCTCACTATACAAAAAGTTGTGTGATTTTTCATATTTCACACAAGAAACTAGTCAAAAGATACTGAGCTTGGAAAGAAATTTAAACATTTCAAGCATGCAACTACCAAGTGATCCAGCTCAAAGTGAGAAGCATTTTGCTCAATCGCTTCACACTCACAAAGAAATAGTTGTATTAATAGCAGATGAGGCCAATATCAAGGCCAAAGTAATACAAATCCAGTCCTCCATTACCCCACATTTAGAAATACTCCATAAAGAGCAAGTATATGCTGAAAATGTACTCAAGAAAGATCCCAATCTTTCTACATTAGATGGACTTATTCATCTTGCTATCGAGACTGCCATCTAGCATAAGTCACTAGAAATTGCTTTGAATAATTGGGATGCAGCTCTTAGAATGATTATGGAGGTAAATAGCACATTCTTGGCCAAATATGGTCTTAACCCTTAAACACTCTTTGACATAAGTGTCAAAAAGGGGGAGATATAGATTGTAAAGAGGGAGTTATATAGATTAATAAGGGGAGAACAGATACAAAAGAGGAGCATTGATATACAAAGCATTGATATACAAATAATATATAGATAAGGCACAATCAACTCAGGGGGAGTTACAAAATTTTTGAGGTATATATTGTAAGATTGTAAGTCATAAATTTTGATCAAAGTTTTCAATATGTACATATCAATCAGATTAGTAAATGTACTTATAAGGTCAGTTAAGTGTTTTTGTCACTCATGTCAAAGGTGGAGATTGTTAACATCATAATGTTTTTGAAACTTGAGTGCCAACACACTTAATCATATTCCACATTGCATGCCGAGTAAAGTTCAGATGCCGAGTAAGTTCAAGTGCCGAGTAAGTTTAAGTGCCGAGTAAGTTCAAGTGTCGAGTAAGTTCAAGTGCTGAGCTGGTATAGGTGTCAAGTAACACAGAGGTGCCGAGCACTAGTAACTCAATAATGCTGAGTTGCTACATTATTTAGGAAATCGAAGATTCGCCAGATCTAAGCCGACAAGGTTGTTATCTACAAATCTATGAATTAAAAGGAAGATAAGAATGATGAGTTGGTGGCACGGAATACCATGTAGAACATTTTTAAGATATAACTGGCAAAGTTTCAAGAAGAAAACAAGATATGAGGTAGATACATTGTATCCTACCTAATCAATTTTGAAACCCTAAAATTGAAGATAAGTATTGAGTGGAAAATGAAGATTGAATATGGATTGTAGATCCATACCTAACCCTAAAATCTTCAAATGTCTTTATAAGGAAGACAAAAATTCATTGTAAAAAAAAAAGAGAGAGAGAGATAAGAGGTATGAGAAGATATACAAGGGATCACAAGGGAGTCTATTTTCAAAAGTGAGGATTATCAGATCACAAAAGGATCCAGATCAGAGAAAGCAGAACAAGTGCCTGCAATTAGCAATCAAGGATTGTAATCAGTCAGGTTTATTGTACCTAATACTTTCTAGCAATTGTATTAGAATAAAAAATCCTATGGTGATAGGTTAGCTTTACAGCTATTTTGTAAGAACCTTTTGATTAGGTGATTAAAATCCTTTAACAGGGTAACACTTCATGTTAAGTGTTTAAAAGCCTCTAACCAGGTCACTATTGACACAGTGTAAAGTTGTTAACAGGGCAGGCCTTTAACAGGGCAAACCATCAGAAGTGGTTGAACAATATTGCTGCAGTAATTTTTGTGGGTATCATCCCCACCCCAGTTTTACCTTCTTATTCCTGGAGGGTTTCTGGGTTATCAAATTCCAGTGTTAAGTGTTATTGATGCATGTGTCTGGTTTCATGATTATTTGATATACTTACATGCATGCAATTTACTTTCAGTTAAAAGTTTTATTGACTAAAGTATGATACTTATGATTCACCCCCCCTCTCATAAGTACTCTTTCCATATTTGAATATTCCAACAATTTTAGCCCTTCTGAGTAATTTTATAATGCATTCACATAAATTTTTGTACAATGCTTGGTGAAATATTTTCCAGTGCTTTTGTAATTTATTTTAGCACATTTAACATATTCTGTAGTTCTTTTAATCATTTCTATAGCACTTTTGAAACACTACAAAATCTAAAGGATCTAATGATGGACTTCATCTTTTCTATAGGTGGAGGAGCCTAAGAAACTATTATTTTCACTAACTGTTGCTTGCAGATTGTCTTTAATCATTAAATCATTTTATTTGGAAATTGACTTGCATGCTTGACCATGTTTTTGTTGATTACACTTTCAATTTGGGCTTAATAAATTTATCAAATAAATCTTGAATGCAAAGGGCTAAAATTGAACAAGGAAAATATCAAATACTTTAATTTAGGGATTATAAAATTTATCATCACATAATCTTGAATTCCTAAGGCTTAAAATGAATGAATGTGATAAACACTTCAAATTTGGGCTATTAACGAATATTAAAAAGCAAACATTTCAATTTGGGGATTAAAACTAACACATCCAATCTTGAATGCCCTAAATCTCAAATCATTCTTATTCCCATCTCTTTCAAAGCTTTCATGCACAATTTATTTAAGTTGACTCAAATTTTCTTAAGTTGATGAATGTTGTGAAGTTGGAAAGAACATACATGTTAATTATGCATGTTTTTAATCTTAGATAGACAAAACTAAAAACTATAAAAGTTGGGAATGAACAAAGTGTCTTATGTACTTGAAGATGTGTTTTTTGATACGTCTTTGAGCTATATTTACTTATTGCAAATTAGATTCATTTAAATATGTGATGCATGTACCAAAAATTGTTAGCAAGATCATTTGCAACAACCTAGGACAACTTCTAGAAAGGCTCATCTTTTGGGAAGTGTGTCCCCATTAGATAATGACTCGAAACTAGTAAAGACCCTAGCCAATATAGAAACAAGGTGTTAAAAAACTCTCACCTTATATCCATGCAAGTTTGGATGATGTGTTTCTGATGGTAGCCTAAGGTAGAAAAACTTTGCTATGATTTCAGCATGGTCAAAGTAGACTCTTAAGTAGGTCACACATCTAATAACCAGTTGGGAGGACTCCACAGATACTATTACAAACCATTTAGTAGCCACCCTTTTATCCTTGATATGTTACTCATGGTGAAAGAGAATATAAGGCTTCTCTAAAGTTACCTAACATATGTGTTTTCCTTGGTAGAGGCATAAGGCTACTTAGGTTTCATCCCCAAGAGTCATTGTCCCTGCAGAAGGGGGACTTTTATTTGTCATACCTTGAAAGGTCATTGAAATGTAGTGTTGTTGATCGACTCTTGTATTGACTTACCTCTTAGATTGAGAGGGAAATATCGCACTAGATCTAGAAAACATCAAGATGGGCTCCTCCTGATACGCCTAATGAGTAACATATTGAATCCAATTTGACCTTAGGGATAAAGTGTCCTTGAACTATCATTTTTATGACTAGATAACATGAAAAAAAATTAATAAAAATATACACATTTGATTTTATCAAATCCCTTTTCTAAAGAGATCACTTTTTTCTTTCTATCAAAGTTGCTTTTTCCTTTGAGAAACTATTTTGTCACCGATCCTATCTACTATCAAAGAGACTTACCCTTGTTTTTTTGAAAAGTTTCTAGCAAGTCCATTCACAATAACCCTAGGCCTAGTTTGTTCCATTTTACCTTTTACTTCTACCAAACTTAGTACTTCATCTCTTGAGAAGACCATTTTTTTACCTAGAGTCATTTGTTATCCAAAAGTTCATGTTTTCTACCTAAGTAAAAATCATAAATAGTGTAGTCAGTGCCTCATACCAAAAGTTGAGAATAACCCAAAGAAGCTAAGTGGAAACCTCACATCAAATGAATCAAAACCCAAGTTCAAAAAGGTTAAACTCAAAAAACCAACAATATATAGGGAAATAGAAGAAAAACACAAGAAACACACACCCAATCCTAAAACTACTAGACAAAATTGAATTGACAAAGAGGACATTAAAAACATACTACAAGATGAGTGGGAGTGTAAAATTGAAAATCTAAGGTCCATATGTGGTGTTAACTATGACCTTATCAGAGTCACAACCTATTGAATACTATGATTTGTTCCATCTTATTCCTCACACACCCTACAATCATTCCATCATAGATTTATCCCTTAGGATTCATCATCCCCTTTGATCATACTTAGATCTATCCTCTTCATAGCATGTTTTAGAAAAACCTTAACCAATCAATCATAATCTAATCTAATCCTAGATCAAAATCCCCCATCATCCACATCATCCTTAAGCACTTGATGTCACTTTGTTAGAGTTGTTTATCCTACATCCCACATTTATCACACCATCATGGATATCCCTTTGATCATGCATTTTCTATGGTAGACTATTTTTGTCACTTGTGTCCCTCATCACCTTGAACTCCATATTTGGTCATCACACATCTTTTGAAGGGTCATTATTTTATCCTAAAGTTGAAAAAAACATCATATCTTGAGCTTACATATAGCATAACATCTCTTTTAATTTGGCATCATGTCATTAATCCTTTAGGTCCATTAGGCATCACATCCTTAGAAGTAAGATCCTTCATCACCATTTTACATCACCACATGTTATTCTTTTCCATTTGTCACACATATTTAGATCCTAGGAAATCCTTGCATCATAGGTTAAACATAGTAGGAAGCCTAAAAATCACCTCATGCATCTTGCACTCAAATTCATACCACCTTGCATCCCATCCTTAGGAGCATTATCTTTTCATGTCACCCATCACATGTCAAAACAAGAACAAAAGGAAGAAGAAAGACATGGACCCTAATCTTAGTGATAGCCCTACTGACACATATTCAAACCCAATAAACTTTGTGATCACACATGAACCATCTCATCAGAATCCAAAAGACTTGATACCCTCACCATCATACTTAGATGCCTTTATGAATCAACTTAGGTATGCAACCCTTCTCAATGTCATTATCGATAAACACAAAGACACCATCATGGCCAACTTTCAAAGAGATAATGTTGATACCTTTGGCTTTGGGAGAACATCATCACCAATAGGGAGATAAGACCATTCATGTCCCCTTTATGACATGTTCCCACCATATATAGACCCTAATGATCCACTTGTTGATCCTAACACACCATAGGTCACAGGTCCAATCATAGAGTCAACCCAAATTAGTTCCCCCATCCCATAGAACAACCAACCTAATATTTGCACAATCATTGGTCCATACAACACCCCAACAACCCACCATCACACAACTAATATCTGCAAGCATTTCTATCATCATTGTTGCTTTCACGCAACCCATGTCCATCCCACTCAACATTTTAGGACCTTTTACCTCTTAAATGGGTTCTTCCACATCATATTGACCCATCAATAGAGCTTCCAACCCATTCCAACAGAACACTCAATCAACACCTCAGCTCATTATAGGGATGCCACCAAAAAAACCTAACAACCAAACCCTCATCACCTCTAATGTCAACACCAATTTATTCACTTCCACCCAAATTATTGCTACTTCATTTCAATGTGGCCCTTTGAGCTTTATACAACCACAGGGGTAGGTTGTAAGCCTCCCAAGTAGCAATCCTTTGATGCCAATATTCCAAGCACAACAACCACCATTGCCACAAGTCAATCTATTTCCACCCATCAACAATTATTTTTCTATGCCACCTCTAGGAAGTATCCAAGTAATGCCACAACAACATCAATAGATAATGGCACAGTCCCCTATACCAATTATGTGGCACCCCACAATACCTAGTTTCCCTCTTAGGCATATGCACATCCATCTTAGATTGGGAAAAATATGGCTTCCCAAAACACAACACTAGCATATCAACTACCACCACTATAATAACTATTTCTATAGCAACAATATGTGCAAGCACCCACATAGAACTATAACAATCCCACACTTACCCTTCACATAAACATCTATAGTACCAACAAAATATCATCCAACAGGTGTCGCAATATGCCCAACCACCACCACAATAACCTTTGAATCTCATTTGAGTTGCAATTCAATCCACATTCCACCCACCACAATACACCAACCAAAACAAGTTGTATTCACCTGCTCCATCATATACATACCCTACACTAGGGGCACTAGGATTGGGGGCACCACCTATAACACCTATGAACCTACAATGTGAAGAGATGAATAATGCCTTGAAAGAAAAGATGGGATTGAATCCAAAACCTTCAAGTTTGAAAATGTCTTCTGATATCCATTTGACAGAGTTGTAACAATGACACACTTCCCCAAGCACTTTGAAATCCCTAAATTTGACAAATTTAGGGGGAATGGAAATCTAGTTACACATGTAAAGGAATTTTATATGCAATGTCAAGAGGTAGCCTATAGTGACATGTTTATCATGCTTCTCTTCCCCAAAATTCTAGGAGGCCCAGCTCTTGAATGGTTCTATCAAATACCCTATGGCACTATCAACACATTTGTAAATCTTTTAGAAGCCTTTGCAGCACAATACGCTCACCTTGTCAAAACTAAGTTGTCAATATTTTACCTAGCCACACCAAATAGAAGGGGGTGAAATCCTTGCCAACTACCTACAAAGATGGTCACAAACTCTCACAACACAAATCTCCTATAGCCTACCAAAGTGATAGCTTGTTAAAATTTTCACCCATAATGCACACCCTAAACTTGCACACTACATGGTAATGAATTACCTACAAACATACAATGACATCAAGGAGAAAGGAATAGGCCTCAAGCAAGGACTCATTAATGATAAAATCATAAATCTTTACAAATAAAACATCCAAGAATGAGGATAATCAAATGATAAACCATGCTATTGGAACAAGAACAAGAACATAGTAACATATGGCACCATAGATACATGAAAAGTCCATGTGATCGACATAGAGCCTAATACATCAAACATCCCTCATCAACAGCCATTCCAAAAACAACCACCATATAAACAATCAATAACATTTCATCAGAACCATAACAATAACAACAATATCTACAAAGAGTACAAACAACATCCTAGCAAGCACCAACAAATCAAGCAAATGCTATGAATATTGTCTCTAGGAAAAAGCCATGTGTTACAATTAACCACAGAAAAAAAAATAACAATTACATGCAAATATAAGCAATATCAGAAAATAATAAATTGCACATAAGAGAACACAAGACACAAAGATTTAACGTGGTTCACCCAATCCCTAGGCTATGTCCACCAAACAACAAGTCCAATATTATTACGATCCAATGATTACAACCTGATTACAATCCATACTCCCTTATAGCTCAATATCACCGTAAGAAGCAATTATCACATCACACCTTCTAAAAATCCCTAAGTCTAATGCCCTTTATACAAGTATCTTTTCCACTTTAGGGTTAAAATTAGCTACAACTTGTCAACTCAAAAATGTTGATAAAATAGCCCCAAAAAAATTCGAACCCCCACTTGGGGCCCGACTTGGCCTCGAACCCAATCGATGAATTATGGAGTTTGTAGAGTACTTCCTTGATTAGTCACTACAAACTAACAATCTCCTACTTGGGGACTAATTAGGATCCAGACTAGATAGCAATCTCCCACTTGGAGACTGATCCTATAGCTATGTCGCTACTCCATGAGGCTCCCACTGGATCAAACCACCCTAGACTTTGTTGTTCTTTTAGTCTATTCAATCTAGAAGACCAACTAAAGTTGAAGAGGAGGTCAACTTCTCCCTTGTCACTACCTTTGTAAACATATCTGTTGGATTATCATCTATATGTATCTTGTCCAACTTTAAATGTCCAACATCCAAAACTGACTAGAAGAAATGGTATCACAATTGTATGTGTTTTGTCTTTGAATGTAGAGAAGAATTCTTCGCAAGATGAATGACAATATAACTATCTATAAAAAAATAGTTATCCTTCTTAGGGTGTCCCAATTCTTCCAGGAAGAATTGAATCCATATCATCTCCTTGACTACTTCTATAGTAGCAACATACTCTACCTCTATAGTGGATAAAGCATTGACATTCTCTAACCTAGAAACCCAACTTACTGTTGCCCCACCAACAGTAAATACATAATCTATAGTACCTTGTCTGGTAGCAATATCCCCTACCAAATATGATTTGACACAACCCTATAAATTAGTAGTAGAGCCCTGAAAATGTACAAACACTTACTAGATGTTCCTCTCAAATATCTAAGAATCCATTTAACCACATTCCAATACTCAAGCCCTGAATGACTCATATACTTGCTAAGGACTCCCACTACATATGTAATATCTGGCCTCATACATACCATAGCATACATCAAGCTTCTTATAGCTAAAGCATAGGGTACCTTGGACATCTTATCCCCCTCTTCTTGTGTCTTTTGACACATCTCCTTAGTCAACTTCAAATGACTAGGCAAAGGTGTGCTGACAACTTTAGCATTCTCCATAGAGAAATGTTGCAACACCTTTGCAAAATAATCAGCCTGAGATAAAGTCAATTTTCCATTCTTCTTATCTCTAAAAATTTTCATACCAAGGATTTTTTTTGCTACCCCCAAATCCTTTATAGAAAATGAATATGTTAACTAGCATTTCAACCCCTTAATGTGATCCATGTTAGACCCAACTATAAGCATATCATCAACATATAAACATAAATAATGTATTTTTCATTATTCAACCTCTTAAAATAAACACAATGATATAAATGACACCTATTGTACCCATCCTCATGCATAAAACTGTCAAATTTCAAATACCATTGTTGAGGTGCTTGCTTCAAGCCCTATAAACTTTTCTTCAATTTGCACACTAAGTTATCCTTACCTTTCACCTCAAATCCATGTGGCTATGCCATATATATCTCTTCATCCCAATCACCATGAAGAAAGGTTATTTTAACATCAAGCTGCTCCAAATGCAAATCTTCGGTAGCCACAATACTTAAAATAGTGCAAATAGAAGTCATTTTTATAACAGGGAGAGAATATCTCATCAAAATCAATGCCCTTTTTTTGTGCCAATCCTTTTAAAACTAACCTAGCTTTAAATATTTTCTTACCTCTATCATCTTATTTAAACCTGTGAGCCCATTTACCTGCAGGCAATTTGCATAAATCCCATGTCGTATTTTTCAGCAAGGAGTCCATTTTATCTACCATTGTAGACTCCCACTAAATCTTAGTATTTTCTTTTATAGCTTCATCATAACATTCAAGTTCACCAGCATCTGTTAGTAAACTAGAGTAAAAGGAGGGAGAAAATATTTTTGGAGGTCTACTTAGCCTTGTTGACCATCAATCATTCACTGGGGTATGTGGTATTTATTGTTGCGATAGTTGCAAATCATGACGAACTATTGGAACATCATCTTTTTTAGTATCATCCAACGCTACATAATCATCTTCTTTCTCTCATGTTACTGCAATAGATCTTTGTACAACACTTTCTCATTGAATATGACATCCCTGCTTCTTACAATTTTACAATTTTCAAAATCCCAAAGCCTATAACTAGATTCATCAATGCCATATCCAACAAATGTACATTTCTTTGACTTATCTTCCATCTTGGTTCTATTTTTAGAATCTATATGAGAAAATGCTTCACAACCAAAGGTTTTGAGAAAAGAATAACTCACCTTCTTACCAGTCCATGCTTCCTCAGGAATGCCATAGCCCAAAGGAGTAGAAGGACCTTTATTAATCAAATATACAATAGTATTAATAGCCTCCTCCCACATGTTTAAGGGAAATCGTGCATGCAACCTCATGCTCCTTGCACACTCCATTATAGTCATGTTCATGCCTCCAACCACTCCATTTTCCTGTGGAGTCCTTGGAAAAATAATTGTCTACGAATAAAATTAGTGGAGCAATAATCTTTAAATTCATGACTGAAACACTTACTACCATTATCATATCTAAGTCATTTTAATCTCTTACCAGTCTCATTCTCAACCAAGCATTTCCATTTCTTAAAAGTTTGAAATACATCAAATTTTTGTCTAAGGAAATAAATCCATACTTTTCTAATTGCATCATCAATAAATCTAACATAGTAATGGGAGCCACCAAGGGAAGATATTTGAGTTGGTCCCCATACATCTATATGCACAAGCTCTAATCTCTCAATTTTCTTTTTCTTCCCAGTCTTCACAAAACTCACTCTCATTTGTTTTCCATACACACAACTTTCACAGAAATCTATATTGATACATTTTAGACCTAGTGAAACTTTCTTTAAATGAAATAATTTCATACCTTTGTCACTCTTGTGCCCAAGTCTAGTGTGTCATAGCATTGTATTTGAATCTACAACAATTTTGTGTTCTTCCTACTTTACTACAATAACTATTCCTAAAAATTCATTTTTCTCTAAAACAATCAAAATAGAAGGAACAATATGACCTGTACAAATATATAAGATGCCTACTTTCACACCTTTTCCTATTACAAGGGAACTTTCTGAAACCTTCCAATTTTTATCATTAAAAGTAACTGCACAATCCTAATCACCGAGTTTCCTTGCTGAGATTAAATTCTTACTCAGCCTTGGAACATGTCTTACCTCATGTAGCAGCCAATGATTCTCATTCTGTAACTTAATCTTAACTTTTCCCTTTGCAACATCTGATAGTGTATACTATCCCCCAAATAAACAAGCCCAAAATCCCCTTGGATATAATCAATAAAATAACCTCTATGAGGTGCAGCATGAAATGAAGCCCCAAAATCTAAAACCCATGAATCATCAATACTTTCTAAAGAAAGAAGCAAAGCATCCTCTTTAGATTTTTTACTTACCACATTTTTCCCTGTTCCCTTCTAGTTTATCTCCTTTATTGTTATTTTGAGTCTAACAATCTTTCTTCTTATGCCTAGGTTTCCCATAGTACTAGCAAGCTCTTGGTCCTTTGGATTGAGACCTCTTTTCTTTTGACTTTCCTCTTGATTTCCCACAGTTTCAAAAATTATTTCCTTTCTTAGTCATTCAAAGTACTTCTTGATGTGAATCCACCTGAGCCTTTCCTATGAGTTTCCTCACTCAAAATAACACCAAACACATCATCAAATTTTAGGGTATTAGATCCAGAGACAAAATTAGTCACAACCATTACCAAGCCATTCCAGCTTTTCGGCAAAGAACACAAAATCAAGAGAGCCCTAATTTCTTCATCAAAATTGACATTCATAGAAGATAACTGACTATTAATAGTATTAAACTCATTTAAATTATCTATAATAGATCCACCTTCTTCCATCTTCATATTAAATAAACACTTCATGAATAATACCTTGTTTGAAGTGAAGGGGTTTTCATACAATTTTGCTAGGTTTTCCATCAACTCTTTTGTCTTCTTCACTTTTATAATGTTAAATGTCACCGATGGTGCCAGGTATAACCAAATGCTTCCAAGTGTCTTCCTATCTAAAATCTCCTAGTCCTCATCTATCATAGTTTCCTATTTCTTGATTTTTCCTTCCAATGACTGAAATGTCCCTTTTCTAATTTTTTTGATATTTCCAACCTCTAATCAGATCTTTAAGATCAAACAACTAATATCACAAAGATCCACCAAATTTCTCAAGAAACCCCAAATCGGATATGCTGAAAATAGTGCCAAAAGCTTCACAACTTCACAAATTATTAATAAATCTGAAAGTGGAATTTTTTATAGAAATTTTAGTAGCATAACAGCCTAAAAAATGGCATTTCCAGATCTGTATAGCCTTTACACAACAGTTCTCACATGTAGGACAAAAACTATGCTCATCGGGCTCCCGAAATTAACACAAAAATGCCCGAAAACACCACAAAAACACTAATAATCCATCTCAGAAGTTTAATCACATCCCAATACATATATTCAGCTCTATTTTAACACCTTAAAGTCTGAAATACAGCAGCAAACCAAACTGATATGAAATACTCAACTAAAAAGACCAAACTCATACAAAAAACACACCCGAAAACCCACAAATTTGCACTGTTCAGCACAAAGGCAAACTCTGTATGAGCATGCACATGGAATGGCTTCAAACTCCCATCCTTAGCCTTCCTGGAAACCTACAAACTCCCATTCTTGGGTCTCCCTGGAAACCTATAAACTCCCGTTCTTGGGTCTCCTTCTCCACAGGTTTGGCAGCCTCTGAAGAATAACAAAGAAATGAGCAAAATCAAGTTCTGGCCTCCACCCAAAATGCCTCCAAACCCCTTAAAAGAGGGCATAACCGTAACTCACGTCCAAGAGATGTTAATGAAACATATTTTAATAATAATTTTCATTTATTAGTCCAACGGTTTCCAAAGATTAACCCCCTTTTTTTGAAACTTCACTTTCTTGGGCCTGCCTGTCTTAGCAAAGATTATTATTTTTTAATTATTTGAAAAGGGGACATGACAAGTCCTCCCCTCCCAAACATTTCTTGTCCTCAAGAAATGGCTGAACAATAAACCAATCAATCCACCTGGATCCCAAATGTAGTCATGAACTATACTACGACCAATTAACACAGGCTCCTGCAATATCCTCTGCAATATGACCAAGAGGAATCCATAATAAAACTGACAATTATAGCTCAACCAAACTCCAAAATCACCACTACCACAGTCAAAAACCCATGAGACATAAACTCTTAGAACATTAGAACCCAAGTAAAGTGGACAAATCAAACTACCAACACAGTAAATACCATCAACGCATCCCACTGGCCTATACGGAATGTATAATCCAACTTTGCAACAATGGTGAACGCTCTCGAATGAAACTGTACCAAGTATGGAGAATCCACACACTGTACAAATCCTGCAGTCAACACAACTCTGCAAATCACCGGCCACTATCTCATAACCATAACTCCCATGCACTGCTAATAGTGAAAAGACATTACAAGATAAAGAGTAAGAAATGGAATCCAAACCAAATTTGCCTGCCATCAACTCCTCAAAACAAGGATCAAATGCTAACTGATGTACATACCCTACAATATAATGTTGATTAAAAAAACCAACCTTAGTCAACAGCTCACCATGAACAACTGATACAACCCACTGTGACTGATCACTAGCTAAGTTAGGAGATGTCATAGCCAAAGGAGTAGAATCAATAACAACACCCACTGAAGCATCACTCCCAAACTCCTGCTCTAAGTCACATATTATCAAGCTATCAACTGCAAAACCTATCACCATGTCATGCCCATCACAACTCTCATCTTGAGGCATCAAACTGTCCCATAACTGATGATAAGCACTAGGAACCAAAGTACATCTCTGTATCATCATCTCATCAACATGGTCATCAAAGGTAAATTGATGAGTGTACCTCACAGTGTAATGCCGATAGAATTTTCCAATCTCAGTCAGTGGCTCAGACTGTAATCTAGATGAAACTAACTACAATTGATCATTAACCATGTTGGAACTGACTACTACCTCCGAAGATATCACCAAGGGAGTAGTATTACTAGCAGGAACCATGCCAACTGCTGACTCACCAACATCACACATGATCTTTGATACATCTCTAGTCTTCGTGCCATCAGTACTAGAGGCCACCACCATGTCAGGCATACAACAATCTGCTACAACACCCAACTCAACTAAACCTAACTCTAGTGGGAATGAACCTGATATGCCAATGTTAGTATCAAGGATGGATGCATCCCCATCTCCACTGTCTCTGACAATCTCGGCCATGGACATCCTCGGATCACCAAACACCACAGCTTGTGACTGTATAGAATCAGGTAAAGACTGTAGTCGCTCTAACTCCATGGTCACCTTAGCCAAATGAAACTGTGACTCCTTGAAATCCAATTGTGTACTCTAAAGAATCTCAAAAGTCACCTCAAGCTGCTCAGTAAGCTCACTCACCTCATCTTCCTTGGCCAACAATGCATCATATGATGTACTGCCCCACTCCATAAGATAATCTCTGTCGGCTACCAACTGCATATAATTCTGTCTCAAAATCTGAATAGCCTCCCATAAAGAGTGGAACTCTGTCAAGGAAAGATAACTGCCTCCCTGCTCATCACTAGTAGGAGAACCCCATCCATAAACTGCTAACAACTGACAAGCAGCATCGAAATGCTGGCAAGTGATAGCAATTTCTCAGTCACTAACTCTCAACTGATTAGACACATGATGGCACTGGCTTGACTGTCTCCTAAAAACCTCTTTTGATGCACTGTCTAAAGGAGTATCCTCAAAGTTACTAGTCTCTAGAGTATTACCATCCATATCCTGTGAATCAAATCTAAAGCTCATATCAACATACGGAGTATCAAAAACATTAGCATTGTTGTCCAACTCCTCTATACCCAAGGAAACTAAGTCTTCAAAACTGCCCACTGCATCCTCCTGGATGTCATCAATGCCAATATGATCTTGGGACTCATCTATACACACTGCCAAATATGAAATATCATCAACACATTCTAGCAAGTATGGTCGACTGGATATATGAACAAAGCCCAACATCGGTATATAAAAACTAATACCAACATCAGGCAAGATACTGGCACAAGAAAAGACAACACTATGTAATCTGCTAATCAAATCTATGATAGCACCCAAAAAAACACTACTACCAAAAAGTGTTAAAGATCTCCAGTCAACTGAATCCCAAATGCCAATATAACAATCCCGAGTCCATATCCGTAAACTAGAATCAACTGGTAACTCAAGCCAACTCCTCACCTGAGTAATATGACCAATACCAACTCCACATACCTGTCATGATGAGATAATGAAGTCACAATACTATCTTTCTTCACCTTCAGCTGGCTGGACAAATCATGTGAAGTACTACCAACCTCAACCTCATGTGATGAAGTATCTAACTATGCCTGGTACTCTTTCTCGGCAAAGTCATGAATGCTCAATGTCTGCTCATCTCTACTAGGTATCTCACCATCCTGCACAACAACATCCTCATAATCATCATCTGAACCCACTACACTGTAGTCACTGCCTGTTGTAACTATACCATCCTGAATACCTATGGCATCACCCTTTGACGACCTGTAAACAATTGTCTCAATTTGAGTATCAAGTTGACCGTTACTATCAATCTGTGTAATATCCTTTCCCACCACCTCCTATAGTAGAGTAGAATCTGAGACCTCTACCTGGCTATCAACTAGTTTCTCAAACTCCTCATGCAAGTTCTTGGTAATTGTGTCATCTTCCCTGTGAGAAAATTTGCCAAATAGAAATCCAGTCAACTTATCCACCTTAGCTAGGTCGGACAACATGTCATTCATTATACGGTGGTGCTCAACCAACTGTTCAGACATGTCATGGCTTATTTTTATAAGTTTATCTCGAATGTCTAAATAACCATCCTTTCTACTGTTTTGACTCTGGATATCAATTGTCCAAGATCGTGTCCTCTGAGACTCTGTACTATACCTGTCCATTCTAGATAAAGTAGAGTGTCACCCCAATAGGATATAACTTCTTCAAACACCAAGAACTAACATGAAAATGATTAGAAGTAGCATGCAACCATAGATTTTGACATGCAGCTGATTAGAAGAAACATGCAACCATAAATTATGACATGCAAGATTTGGGTAGTTCTCAAAACTGACATGCAAGATCTGGGTAGTTGTCAAAACTGACATGCAAACTTCTACAACCACCAAATTCACCAAGAACTAACATGCAAATGATTAGAAGTAGCATGCAACCATAAATTTTGACATGCAACTAATTAGAAGCAACATGCAACCACCAAATTATGACATGCAAGATCTAGGTAGTTGTCAAAACTGACATGCAAGATCTGGGTAGTTGTCAAAACTGACATGCAAACTTCTACAACCACCAAATTCACTAAGACCTAACATGAAAATGATTAGAAGTAGCATGCAACCATAAATTTTGACATGTAGCTGATTAGAAGCAACATGCAATCATAAATTATGACATGCAAGATCTAGGTAGTTGTCAAAACTGACATGCAAGATCTAGGTAGTTGTCAAAACTGACATGCAAGCTTCTACAAACCCTCAGGCTAGCAAGATCATAGCTCTGATACCACTGAAATGTATCTTTTCTAATTTTTTTGATATTTCCAACCTCTAATCAGATCTTTAAGATCAAACAACTAATATCACAAAGATCCACCAAATTTCTCAAGAAACCCCAAATCGGGTATGCTGAAAATAGTGCCAAAAGCTTCACAACTTCACAAATTATTAATAAATATGAAAGTGGAAATTTTTATAGAAATTTCAGTAGCATAAAATCCTAAAAAATGAAATTTCTAGATCCATATAGCCTTTACACAATATTTCTCACATGTAGGACAAAAACTATGCTCATCGGGCTCCCGAAATTAACACAAAAATGCCCAGAAACACCACAAAAATACTAATAATCCATCTCAGAAGTTTAATCACGTCCCAATACATATATTCAGCTCTATTTTAACACCTTAAAGTCTTAAATACAGCATCAAACCAAACTGATATGAAATACTCAACTAAAAACACCAAACTCATACAAAAAACACACCCGAAAACCCACAAATCTGCACTATTCAGCACAAAGGCAAAGTCTGTATGAGCATGCACATGGAATGGCTTCAAAATCCTATCCTTAGCCTTCCTATAAACCTGCAAACTCCCGTTCTTGGGTCTCCCTGGAAACCTATAAACTCCCGTTCTTGGGTCTCCTTCTCCACAGGTTTGGCAGCCTCTGAAGAATAACAAAGAAATGAGCAAAATCAAGTTCTGGCCTCCACCCAAAATGCCTCCAAACCCCTTAAAAGAGGTCATAACCATAACTCACGTCCAAGAGAGGTTAATAAAACATATTTTAATAATAATTTTCATTTATTAGTCCAACGGTTTCCAAAGATTAACCCCCTTTTTTCGAAACTTCACTTTCTTGGGCCTGCCTGCCTTAGCAAAGATTATTATTTTTTAATTATTTGAAAAGGGGACATGACAATGACTTCCATAAATCCTTTTGATAAAGATATTCCTCCCTTTGTATCTTCTATAACTAAAATTTATTCCCATTAAACTTCTCCACCTTCAACTTAACCTCGTCTACCATTGCTCTCACTCAACTATGAGACTTTCTTGTAAAGGATAACTGGAAAACAACTAGGCTCTGATACCACTTGTTAGGATTAACCATAGACATAAATAATAATTAAATGAAAATATAAACAATATCATAAAATAATAAAGTGTAGAGAAGAAAACACAAGACACCAATATTTAATGTGGTTCACTCAATCCTGGGCTACATCCACCAAACAGCGAATCCAATATTATTATGATCCAATGATTACAACTTGATTACAATCTGTAATACCTTACAGCTCAATACCACTGCAATAAGAAAAAATCACATCACACCTTCTAAAAATCCATAACACGAAGCCCTTTTATACAAGTATTTTTATGCTTTAGGGTTAAAATTAGTTACAACATGTTGACCCAAGAATGCTAATAAAATAGCCCCAAAAAATATATCAAGGGCTACACCCCCAAACCCATGTTTGTCACTCAGCCTGACCCTAAAACTTGCTAAGGAATTATGGAGTATGTACAGTACTTCCCTAATCAGTCACCACAAACTAACACCATGGGTACAAAGAAAACCCAATAGGGTTTACACTTACATAGGGGAACCACTTGACGTCATCTTTGACAAACTAGTAAAGAACAGCCTCGTGGTCCATCCAAAAACACAACCACTAGATGTGAATCAGCCTAAGGCTCCATCATAGAGAAAAAATGAGTTATGTTTTTTTTACCACATCAAAGGACACTCCACTGTCAAGTGTATGCAACTCAAGGATTATGTGCAAGATCTCATTGATCACAAGCACATTATAGTAGGAACACAAACCTCTCCTTAAGCAGGGATGCTAATTTATCATAATGTATTTTTGCAACATGAAAACATAAATATGGGCAAGGAACCCACCCAAAGCAACAATACCAACAACAACAATCAATAAGAAAAACACTACATTTGTTTAACTTCTCTTGTATTCTTCTACAAAATAAGAAAAATGCTACCTATTTTTAATTTTTCTTATATTCTTCTACCAAATAAGACAAACTCTACCTATTATCTACCATTACCTTTTTGTATTTCTTATATTCACCTATTATTCCTTATAAGTTTCATGTAGAAATCCTTTTCAAATGCTAGTCATTTTGAATTCTTTTTAAAACTATTCTTCTTAAAGAAAAATTCATTGTTAATTTTTATCTTCATCTTTAGCTAAAGATACCGACAAATCAATATTTGATAGTTTCTTTATAAAAAAATATATTAAAAAATAAATTAAAAAAACCTCTTGTGTATAATACAATTTTTTTTTTAAAATTTGAATTAAATTATTTTCCTCTTACATTTTGAATATTAGTCTTAGATGTATATAATAACAATTTTACTATATCAATTAATTTTTTTTTGGTTCAAATCTTTATAGTCTTTTAGATTTTATATATTTAAGTTGAGAGGCTTTCTATAGTGAAAGCATTCATCAATGTAAATATTTTCATATTTTTGAAAATTTCGACGATCATTTAAACATTTTATAATGAATTGGTAGCTTCATGAGTTGGTTGATTAGAATTTTAAATAGACATCTGATAATGGCAATGGAGATTCAAAATGAAGATGGTTACAATCACCAAAATTGTTGCATTACTTCTACCTAGCACTATTACATTGTGCTTGCATTAATTTTTCCATGCTTTGTTAATACAAGTTATAGCTAAACTGCTTGTAGCATGCAACAACAAAGATAACCTCCACCAGTTCCTCATCCTCTAAAAATAGAGGAAATTTTCCATGTTATTTCAAATTTTCACAGTGTAACAAGAAATGTCATAAATGCAAGTTTTTTAAGTTCATGATACTCTATGTTTCTTAAATTGCGAATGCTTCAAAGGTAAATCTTGATTCAATTTTCCTCGCAACATGAGATACATAGTGTATGCCTGCTTCAATAGCTTGACAAGTTATTTGGAGGGGCAGAATTAAATGATTGCAAGGAGATTGGTGGAAAGTGAATAATTATTCATTTGGGTGATGAGAGAGGAGGTAGGCATGCAAGGATCTTTTGACATTGGATGTGTGGTGGTGGGAATCTGCTATGGCGTATATATCTCTGGTTCAATTCCAACTGCATCTAAGCCTTTTGGATTGAAGCACTACAGATTTTTGTGCATCATCCTCATCCCTAATCTGCCCATTGGCTCCTTCCTCTTCTCTAGTCTTTTGGTAGGGATTTTATCAATTATTAAATATTTTAATACTATGAATAATAAAGTAATCATTGGCTATGTACATCTTCCAATTTTGCACTTGTATATGTCATGCTAGGGAAGGATTTTCTAAAGTTTTTGAAATTCAGCTTCATGTCTGACAATAACATTTGTTTGAAATTTCAAAAAAACTTTCACAATATTAAAGACTGGTGAGGATATCAATTTATTCTATAAGGTACAATTGTGGTAATCCATAAAAAATTGTCTCATTGTTTCATGTCATTTGATAGTTGAGTCGCATCCACCAAACTTCCATATTTGAAAAATGTACATTGGTATCCAATCCAACATGGCAATAACATATCATCACCATATTCACCAAAATTAGAGGTATGTGATTATAAAAAAAATTTTGAGAACAAGAGTGATATTGGATGTGTAATTTCTTTTTTTCGGGCTTTCCACTATTTGGGCATTTTAGCTTACAATTCTAGATAGCAAGAAAAATTGATCTAGCCATAGATATGCATAGATCACCATTTTTTAAAAATTTCCATAAACATGAAATCTATTTCCTGTAAACCTTTCAATCATTACATTCCATGAGATGATGTCTCTATGATGTAGTTTTCCAAAAGAAAGATTAAAAACAACTATGAGTTACACAAGCCACCAATACAGATCATTGCCAAATGTTATTGGTTTAGTCTTTACACCTACCAGTAACAATTGGCTTACATTTTTTTTTTTTTTTTTTTTCAAAAATGAATTTGATATTTCAAATGAGTAAACAAATCAAGTGCCTCCTCAATGTCATATCCTGTAGAAATCACCCTCCATGTAGCCGCAATTGGGTTTGGCAATTCAGAGAATAATCTACAAACCTCTAGCTTATTGTTCCTAGCAACTCCACTAAGGATTCAATGTTGAATATCACATTACATTGTGGTATTTACATTAAAAGTTTGTATACAATCCTCAACTCTCTCATTTTGATAATATCGTTCAATCATTATTTCATGTGAATGTTGTGAAAGTTGTATTATAAGAAGGAATTGTACTTATTATACAGAGGATTTAATTATATATTATTTTCACAGACAAAGCAGTCACCTATTTTATTAAGGAAGATTTGGTTGGACTCCAAAACTGTAAGATGCATGTGAATATTTTAATGAACCCACTCAATGTAAAGTGTATGTGCAATAACTTTATGGTGTCAAGAAATAGTATAGTCAAATCAACCATTGGGAAAAAAAATTGTGTTTATCAAAATGACAAATATTTTAACTTTACATATCACATTCATGTGTAATTTTTTGTAATATACAATGGAATATTAACTATGCAAGAGTGGACAAGCAAATGTAAATGTGAAAACAAGAATATTAACATAGGCAAAATGTGTAAATGAATATAAGTGATGAGAAAATGGTAGTATAAGAGTGACTCACTTGTTAATATGTAATTTTTATTACCATTGTATCATTCAAATAAGTAGAAAATTAAATTGAAAATGGTATGTATATGTTAATTTCATTAAATTACAATTCTATTTTATCTTTAAATTTATAAGAATCAAATATGGTCATAAATTACAAAGTATTTAGAAGTTTAATGAACAATCAATTATAAAATAAAATATAAATTATATAAAACTTAATATATAATTTTTATGTATACACACTTATGTGAGCTCTCCATTTACATGACTAAAACAACACCTTGTAAAATCTACTCCTATCTAAGATGACAAAATGTGATCACTTGATTAATAAGACCATAAACTTAATAATCAAATTCACAAAAAATGAGAGTAAGCAATACTAAAGAAAAAACATTTTAATTGAAGTAATATATAAATTTATTCTTAGGTGGAGAAAGACAATAAGTAGTGGACAAGATGGTGAATTACACAGGGGAGAGAGTGTATAAAGCTAATTTTTGGGAGGGAGAGATAGAGAGAGAGTGGGGGGGGATAATGGAGGGAGGGAAAGGGATATGGGAGAAAGGGAGAAGGCAGGAGGGGAGAGATTATTTAGACAGAGAGATAACAAGGATGGAGAGACATTTTAGGTAGAGAATGTGAATAATTATGGCATGAAATATATTGACATGATGATGAAGGAAGAGGGGAGGAAAAAGAAACCTCAAGAAGGAGAGGAGAGAGAGAGAGAGAGAGAGAGAGAGAGAGAGAGAGAGAGAGAGAGAGAGAGAGATCATATTAGGGGGAAGAGATGGTTAGAGGGCAATGATTTGGAAGAAATGGGGAAGGAGAGAGATGGGGTAGAGAGAAAATAGTGATGGATAGACTGATGAGGTAGAGATAAATATAATAATTAAGGCATGGAATAGATGGACATGGTGAGGAAGAGAGATAGAGAGAGTTTAAATAATGAAAGAGATGGTGAGAAGGGGGAGGGAAGAGACTAAAAAAGAGAAATTAGAGAAAGAGAGGGAGAGGAAAAGATACAAATGGTAATTAGGGGGAAGAGATGGTGGAGGATGTGTGTGTGTGAGAGAGAGAGAGAGAGAGGGGGGGGGGGGAGGGAGAGAGGGAAATTATATTAGGGGGAAGATATGGTTAGAGGGGCAAGGATTTGGAAGAAAGGGGGAAGGGGAGAGATGAAGTAGAGAGAAAATAGTGATGGGTAGACCAATGAGGTAGAGACAAATATAATAACTAGGACATGGTATAGATGGACATGGTGAGGGAGAGAGATAGAGAGAGTTTAAATAATGAAAGATATGGTGGGAAGGGGGAGGGGAGAGACTGAAAAAGAGAAAATAGAGAAAGAGAGAGAAGTGGGAGAGGACAAGGACAAGATACAAATGGTAATTAGGGGGAAGAGATGGTGGAGGAGATGTGTGTGTGTGTGTGTGTGTGTGTGTGTGTGTGTGTGTGAGAGAGAGAGGGAGATGAGGCAAGGGACACGTGTGTGAGAGAGAGTGAGACAAGAGGATATAGGTAATGATGTATGAGGTTGACATAGTAAGAGGTAAAGAGACATGAGAGAGAGAGAGAGAGATGTACTTATAAGAGGGGACATGTGAGAGAGAGTGAGAAAAGGGGATTTAGGTGAGGCATGAAGTAGACACCAAGAGAGAGGGCTAGAGAAATAGATACATGATACAAGGAGAGTAGGTAGAAATAATATGAGGGGACATGATAGAGAAAGTGAGACAAGAGGAGAGGTTTTAAGACACATCATGTAGACACACAGAGATAATGAGGATGGGGATACATTTTAGGTCGTGAGAAAGTGAATAATTATGGCATGAAATATATGGACATAATGTGAGAGAGAGGGAGGGATGGAGGGAGGGAGGGAGACAAAGAGACACAGAGACATAGAGATAGAGAGAGAGAAGGGTGATATATAATGATAAGATAAATAATCATCAAGGGGATGAGATGGTAAGAGAGGGTGGAATGGTGGAATGTAGGAGAAAGGGAAAATAAGAGAGACAAATGATGTAGAAAGAAATAATGTAAAGAAGGAGAGATAGAGGAGCAGAGACAATAATTAGGGCATCGAATAGGTGGACCTTTTGATGGAGAGAGAGAGATAGAGAGATATATATATATTATATTAGGGGGAAGAAATGGTTAGAGGGGCAAGGATTTGGAATAAAGGGGGAAGGAAAGAGATGAGGTAGAGAGAAAATAGTGATGAGTAGACCGATGAGGTAGAGAAAAATATAATACTTAGGGAATAGAATAGATGGACATGGTAAGGGAGAGAGATAGAGAGAGTTTAAATAAGGAAAGCGATGGTGAGAAGGGGGAGGGGAGAGGGGAGAGACTGAAAAAGGAAAATTAGAGAGAGAGAGAGAGAGAGAGAGAGAGAGAGAGAGAGAGAGAGAGAGAGAGAGAGAGAGAGAGAGAGAGAGAGAGAGAAGGGGATATAGGTGAGCCATGAAGGTGACACCAAAATAGAGGGCTACAGAAATAGATACATGATACAAAGAGAGTAGGTAGAAATAATATGAGGGGACATGATAGGGAAAGTGAGATAGGGGGAGAGGTTAAGATGCATTATGTAGACATAGAAAGATGATTATTTAGACACAGATAACAAGGTTGGGGAGACATTTTAGGTAAAGAGAGAGAGAGAGAGAGAGAGAGAGAGAGAGAGAGAGAGAGAGAGAGAGAGAGAGAGAGAGAGAGAGAGAATAATTATGGCACATGAAATATATGGACATAATGATGAGGTGAGAGAGAGAGAGGTGATATAAAATGATTGTATATTTTTGAACTAAATGTATAAAATGTATAATATATCCTAATAATATCAAAAATTTAATAATTAAAATTTTTCATAATAGATATAAACTATATTTATGAGTACAACTCCCCTATGAGTGCAAGATATGCAAGGTACAACTCCATTATGAGTGCAAGATATGTAATGAATTTGTCTTTTGGATTTTGGGGGTATTCTCTTAACCAGAGACAAGAAGAGGCAAAAACCAAGTTGCTCAATACTTTAAACAACCTAGGCAAAGAGGGGGGCTATCTCACAAGATGCAATCTACTCAGATTAACAATGTAGAGAAATGGAAACATGTAGTCTAACAATGACTACATGAAGAAAGGGAAGATAGAGAAATAAGTAATTCTTAGATTACAGAGTTAGCCAATGTTTTGACAATACCTATATTGTCTATCCCTTAGTTGCTCCATACACTAGTTTCTAGCTTCCTTATGCAAAGAACTAAACTAAACACACAGCCCATGACGAACAACAAAGGTAATAGAAGACATGCTTATGTTGAAGAGAGTAGAGCATATAATCTATTGAATGGAGAAAAACCCAAGTTTATTCACATTCATTCAACTTTTAGCATTAACACATTCATTCCATTAACTCTACTTAAACTAAATGAACAACATAACTTAAAATGAACTCAGAGTCTCACACAGTAGTCCTAGCTACACGAGTTTTCCCAAAGTAAATTTGTTCGGTCCTACTAACTTCATAAGAGGTCACCTTTATATGCCTTCTCAAAATGGTCAATTATCCTAGCCACACGGGTTTTCCCAAAGTAAATTTTTTTGATCCTACTAACTTCACAAGAGGTCACCTTTATATGCCTTCTCAAAATGGTCAGTTACACTAGATGATTTTTTTGTAGAGCGTCTCTAAACCAAATAAATTGGAAATAGACAAACGTTAATCATAGTCCATTAAAGAGACTAACTAAGTATCATGAATGGCTACAAAAAGAAAGATGGTAGGAAATCATGTCTCTCTAGGTGTAACTTCTTTGGCCTGATATTCTTTCATGGTATCAGTTACTTTGTCCAATTTTTTGACATTTGGATAGAGGAGGTTGTCTGCTCAACCATCTAGTAGTCATGGATTTCTTGTTAATTTGTCTATTCTAGAAATTTTAGATTGGAACTTCTTTGATGCCCCTCTTATGATTGAGTCTTCTGATGAAAGTTCTTCAAATATTCAAATAATTTTTAGTGAGCACCATGTGTCATCATCTAGAAAGGTTGGCTTTGCCACCTTATTTTTCTAACTGCCATGTTAATATCCATCAAATTGAATACCTCACATCTTTGTCGAGGTCTGGGAATTAACATTTCTTCCACTTGCAATGTTGTGCTAGCCTTTAAATTTAATTTCTCTCATTACTTGTCGCAACTTCAAAACTCAAGATTCTAACTCATCATTTAACCCTAAAAAGTTACGAAAGCATACTTTTGCTCCTTTGCAGCCTTGACCTCAGGTTACTTGTAACTGCTTGTGAAAATGCAATGAAGAAATTTCATTGCTTTACAGCCTTAACTCCATATCAACTTTAATTGTCAGTGAGCATGCAATGGCTTGCAATCTTACCATTGTAGTTACCTTTTTTGCACCTTTGCAACCTTTTGAATAGGAAGAAAATAGGACCTATCCTCAACCCAAATTCCCAAAAGGAATGATCCACATTGATTAAGCACAAGGAAATGATCAATGCACAAATGGATTAAGCAATCAAAAATATGAAGAAAAGAATAGATCCTATGGTCTTATTATTTGATAAGTAAGTGCTTAAATCTTGAAATAGATAAAAGATAAATACTAACCTTGAAGTAGGATAAATCTAAAAATGTTGATTTCTAATGTCTGTGTACAATTTTGGAGATCTTTGCAACCTATTTCTACCTAGAAATGTCAAGAGAGAGAAAAAATAGAAAAAAATTGTCCTTTTGAAGGGAGGTCAACCTTGACCCAGATAGGAAGTACCCCAAAAAGTTGAACTTGACCTGCATTGCTCTAACAAAATTTATGTTTGTGAATCCCTCAAGTTCGACAAAAAGGGTATCCAAATCCGCTCTTCAATTCATTGTTCCACACCTATATCTACAAGAAAAATGGTTTTTTTTTTGGATGGGGGGTTTGCCTTGGTCAAACCCTAGTTTGGGATCAACCTTAAAATATAATTAAAATTGCAATATGTATAAACAAAGTAAATTGAACTATTCACCTTGCTTATATTGAAGTCCTTATAGAGGATTCAAATCCCTAAATCCACAATTACAAATGCTCCAAATAAATGTAGAAATGTATGTAGGATGTCTCAAATCAATGGTATTAGATATTCAACACCAATCTTGAATGTATCTTTGCATAGGAAAAGGCTTGGATGAATATGGATGGAGAAATTTTCAACAAGAGGGTTCCATAGAGATTGAATCCTTCAATAGCTAACAATGAACCTCCTTGATGAATTGGATTTTGAATGCTTGAACAATTGAATTCTTAGTAGATCTTCACTTCATAGAATAATGGATGTAGAGAGGTAATAGTTAATCCAACATAATAATGCATCTTAGAGAAAAATGAGAGGAGGAGGCTTCTTTATATAGAGGTCTAGAGCACAAACTCCTAAAGAAGGCTAACATGGGAGCATTAATTCCCAATTAACCTTAACCCCTATAAATGGACCTAGATTAAATGAAATTTAAGAGTCTATGATTTTGAAACTCAAAATAGCAGACTCAGAAGTGGGAAAAAGAAACTTTCCAAAGCCCAATGTCCTGAAACTCTAGAAATTGAAAATTGGACCTGGGGTCAAGGATGAGGTCAACCTTGACCTAGAAATTCAAAATCCTTAGTTTCATAGAGAAATTTGTCAGAAAGAGGTTGGAAATGGAGGGAGAGAAGAAGAATAGGGGAAAAACAACTAGATCCATGCAAAGACCCATTCAAGGTGCTTAACATGACCTCAAACCTCTTACTTAGAGGGCTAAACACTCTTAACATGGAAGTGCTTCCATTTTAAGATGATAAATTTAGCCCCCACTTTAGCAAGACTATGGACTCAATGCAAACTCTTGGTAAAGTAGATCGTAATGAAAAAATAATCTTATTAAAATTAAAGAGCCAGAGAGATCCTCAAGCCCCCAGAGACTCAATTTTTTGCCAACTCTAAGATAACAATAAGAGGGACATCTCTAGAAAAAGAGAAAAAGAAAAAGAGTATAATCATCTCACCCAATGAGAACTTATATTTCATTGTGAGCCACACAAGGAAACTATACAACTGGAAAGATGGAATTGAACCGCCTAGTGAATGTGGCTACTCACTAGTCAACCCATCAAGTATTCACTTTTAAGAATATTCTATTCTATAATAATAAAACCAAAAAAGAAAAAGAGATCCAATCTTAAGGACACCTTCAACCTTAAGGGATCAAAATATATTTGAAATTGGAGGTATCAAGAGATCCTAAGATATAAATCCATGCTTTAAGGATTAGGCATTAATTTAAAAAGGGAGAAAAAGGTGTCTTGAAAAATAATATATATGTTAAATTGAAAAGTGTGTGTGTGCAATAAGTGAGTAGAGCATATGCCCCCAACACTTTAACAATAGCAATGACTTTAATAGAAACATAAACAACTCCACTACTTGTGTTTCCACTACAAGATGCCCCCAAATGAAGATAAATCAAGGGAAATAGTACATAAACATATAGAGAATTTAGAAAGGATCTACCTATTGTGGGGTTAGTATGATCATAAGATAATATATATGATATTATTGCAAATGAATTGACATCATTCCCCAAACAAAGTAGAAATTAAATCACAAAGGAGGAAAGATCATATAAGAGATATAAAGGAGAATCTTTTCGGACCATGACCTGGAGACCAAAATGAATCAATGCTACCAAGTCACAAATCCAAGTAGATTACACAAGGAAACATGTACAAACAATAGGATAGGTACAACATTACATAAAACAACATATGGAAGAGTAGAGATACATATAGAGGAATAATACATCAAGTTTGATTCTTTTATCACTTTGTACTAACAGAGCAACAAAGATTGTATAAAAGAATCTAACAAAATTTAGCAAATACATTATGGAAGAAATATAGTACAACAAACAAACACACAACAAATGCTACCATGAAGGACTAGCTAATCAAGCATGTTGCCTACTCTCCTTATCTCATTGTATATCATCTAGGGAAGATGGATAACTTGTAAGAGGGACTTTATTCAACATAGTAGGAATGATAGCCAATTCCAAACAAGGATCCTCTTGAGAATCACAATGTTTGATACTAGGTGTAAGTGTCAATTGTAACGAAATCATATTAGGTAAATCAATGTCAATGTTAATAGTTTCATATTCATCATTAACATCATCAGTATCATCAAGAGTATCTTCTTCATCTAGATTAATCAAAATAGGATCTAAGATATGAATAGAATCATCATAATCATGCATCTTAACATCATTATTAGCAACAACTTCTTCTAACACATCATGCATAGTTGTATCCAGAGAAGGTAAAGATTTTTGAAGAACAAAATTATGAGATTTAGCTTGAGCATGACACTTTTTACAATTTTCATTAGCAAATTGATTACGTTTTGTCTTACTTGAAATATGTTGAGAACTAGGAGGAACAATTGTTGGATCCTTCACAGGTTCTATACGAGGATTAATAGGATTATTAGGAGACTGACAAGCAACAGGAGGAGATTGATTAACAGATGTAGAAGCCATAGATAAAGGAGGTATGGAAAATGTAGGAAAAAGACCATGGTTAAGATCCATAGGAGGTAAACTTAACTCAATAATCTTACAATGCTTATAGGCTTGATATGAATGAAAAAAGATGATCAGGTTGAAAAGGACATGAGTTAGGTAATGAAGGCCAAAAGAAGTCAAGTTTAGTACAATCTCTAGGCCTATAAGTATGATATAAGCTATGATTAACCGTCTTTAATTTATCATCATAAACAAATTTGAGACATTTATGAATAGGTGAAGCAAACAAATGCATGGCATTTAACCATGGCAAAGCAAGCTTAACTTGAAATTGATCAAAAGTAGGAACAACAACAAAGGTAGTGTTCATAATTTTCCCACAAAGTTAAACCATTAAATCAATAGAACCAAATGATGGATAAAGAAAACCATTACAAATTTGAATCCATGCATTTGATGTACCATAAAAATCACATTGCAAACCTTTCAAAAAAAAAATTTCTTCTATAATTACATTAACTAAGGAGGTAGGATCAACAAGTCAACCATGAGTGGGTATCTCATCAATCTTAGCATAAATATAAAGGGGGCTATCAGGAGCTTTAATAGTCTCAGAATCATCAAAGGTAATCAAAAGTTCCCAAGGTCATTTTTTCTTAGGTTTTTGTCTGTTGGAAATATAAGAGTAACTGAGAGGGGAGGGGTGAATCAATTACTACAAAATAAATCCCAGGTCCCTTAGATTTCAGTACAAAATGCAAACAGATAACTAAATACTACTGAAGCTTGGTAAACACACAAAATATTGTAACTCAATAATAACTAGATTAGTTCAATAAAAAATTAACATATAAACCATTAGATGTTGTCTATGATTACCATTACTTTAACTTAGTTGTAAACACATAAAGAAAATAGCATGAACACATTTGACACCAGGATTTAACATCGAAACCCAATTTGGGAAAAACCACCAATAGCAACTAGTTACTGATTTTCACTCTTTTAAAGTGAGCCTTATTAGGAGCCAACCCTTTTAAAGGTTACAAAACACACTATTAGGTGTGACCCTGTTAAAGGATTTAATCACCCTATTAGGACTGGCCTTGTTAGAGGTCTTGAGAACAAGTCATTGGAATTTCCATCTTGTTAGAGGATTTGCAAATAGCTATTAAGCCAACTCTTTTAAGAGATTTAGATCACTGCTACAATAGTTAGAGAGTAACAATGAGATGACCTAATTTGACTGCAACTAATTTGCTAAATTCAAATCTATGTTCTAGCTTGTACTGATCCTTCCTAATCTAACATGGCTTTGCTACTCCATAAGGATATTCTACTTATCCTTCAAATTTTCTTCCTCTACTTATTAATAGAGCTTCAATCAATTCAACATAATTCGCACACACTTTTTTCACACATGCTTGAAATTACAACTTGACCTTGTACTTGTACCCTCCACTTTGTCAAGTCGACTCAAATACAACTTACAATAATCAATACTCATTGCCTTAGTCAGCTAGAATCAATACATAGGTCAATTAAGTTTAATATAAAAAAATAAGAAAATCCTTCGTTAGCTGACCCTACTTGGTAGAAACTAACTTTGAAATGATTTCCTTTGTTAACCAACAAAAGCTTGGTTAACACTACAAACTTGCGAAAATCCTTTGGTAACCGAGTGAGCTCAGTTATCACTAGTTCCATCCAACTTTCCTTTGTTACCCAAGTGATCTTGGTTAACACTCGCTTTCTACAAGTTTCTTTTAACACCCAAGTAAACTCGATAGACACTGCCTTCTGAACTAGGCAAACATAGGAATGCTCGGTAGACATAGAGAATTGTTTTCACTGCCCGAGTGAGCTTGGCATACCTTGACTGATAATGATTATTACATTTGCGTAACATCAAAGAAAACACACAATTAATCAATTATATCCAAAAATCTCCCTCTTTGGCATTGATGGCAACACAATATGTCATAGCATAATGAAATTTTAGATTTTGGATTTGAGAAATCCCTCTGTCATCATGAGCTCTTTGTTTCACTAAATTCTGTCTACAATGGTTGTTACCAAGTTCATTCAGAACATTCTCCCTCTTTCAGCATACTTCATCTTTTAGAAGACTTCTCCCTCTTTGGTTTCTAACTTTATTCTAGTTCTAAATATTTCTCAGAGATATGATAGTAAACTTCTCTCTCTTTGACAACACATGCCAAAGACAATAACTTTGTAAATTCCAATGTACCTTAAGTACTAATTCATCTACAATATGCCCTTGCCAATCAACTAATTGATCTTCAACAAGTTTTGGTTGATGCATTCACTAAACTTTATTTAGTGAATTTCAAATAGGGGAATGACACCTAGCTTACCTCTTAGATATAGAAATGCATCCTTAGGTAATGGCTTAGTGAATATGTCTATAATTTTTTCCTTTGTATTCACATCTTCCAATCTAACTTCTTTATCTTTCACTAATTCTCTTAAGAAATGATATTTTATAGCAATATGCTTTGTTTTGGAATGCATTACTGGATTCTTTGATATGTTGATTGCACTAGTGTTATCACAATATATGACAACAAGATCTTTGATCTCTACCTTCACTCCTCCCAACAGTTGTTTGAACCAAACAATGTTAGATCAATCAACTATTACTGCTACATATTTTGCCTCTACTATGGATTGAGAAGTACAATTTTGCTTCTTGCTTGTCCAAGACACTAGTCTTTTACCAAGAAAGAATGCTCCACCACTAGTGCTTTTCCTATCATCTAGACTTCCTGCCCAATCAGCATCAGTAAATACTTTCAAGTCCAATTTGCCTACAAGTTTTTACTATAAACCATAGTCTTCAGTACCTTTTAGATACTTCATGATTCTTTTGATTGCCATCATTTGATTTTCCTTAGGATTTGTTGAGAATCTTGCCACTATTCCAATTGCTAGAGCAATATCAGGCCTTGTGTGAACTACATACTGCAATTTTCCAATCATTGATCTATAAGTGGTCTTACCTACTTCTTTGGAATCATCATTTTTGGAAAGCTTATGTCCATTAGGCATAGGTGTTCCAACTAGTCTTGAATCTTCCATTTCAAATTTCTTTAGTATCTCCTTGATATACTTAGATTGAGTGATGTAGATACCATTCTTGTTCTGATGTATTTGCAATCCAACAAAGAATTTTATTTCACCAAACATGGACATCTCAAATTCTTTACTCATTTCTTCTAACAATGCTTTGCATAAATAATCATTTCCTATAAATAGAGTATCATCAACAAATATTTCTGTTAACACAATCTTCTTATATCATCCTTCCTTGATATACAGACTACTATTATCATTAGTTCTTTGAAAACCAATCTGTACCAAGTTATTATGGAGTCTTTCATACCAAGCTTTAGGAGCTTGCTTGAGACCATATAAAGCTTTGTGTATTTTACAAACCATGTCTCCTTTGCTAGGGTCTACAAAACCTTCTGGTTGTTTAATGTAGACCTCCTCATCAAGAATTCCATTCAAGAAAGTAGATTTAACATCCATTTGATATACTTTAAATCCTCTACGTGTTGCATATGCTAGTAAAGTTCTAACACCTTTGAGTCTTGCTACAGGAGCAAAAGTCTCACCATAATTAATACCTTCTTCCTGAGAATAATCTTTGCATATCAGTCTTGTTTTGTTTCTTCATACCTCTCCATCTTCATTCAGCTTATTTCTAAATACCCATTTTGTACCAATTACATTTTTGTCCTTGGGTCTAGGAACAAGAGTCCAAATTTTGTTCTTTTTTATCTATTCTATCTCTTCATTCATTGCTTCAATCCAAATTTCATTTTCTAGAGCATCTTTAATACTTCCTAGTTCAAAATCAGCAAGTAGACATGTACCTTTTATTTTTCTTTTTGTCATTGTTCGATCTGATTTGTCTCTAATGATCTGACTAGGTGCATGATGTCTTCTAACATATCTTACTAACACTAGCTCTTTGGTCTTTGAATGAGCACCACCATATTCTTCTTGAATTTTAGTTTTGAGCTCAAGTCCTTCTGTCTATGACTCGAGTCCATCAGGCTCGGTTTGAACTAGCTTAGTAGCCTCTAATTGTGACTCGATTCCTTTCAGCTCGGGTTGCATGATCTACAACTTGGTAGCTATTGGAGTTTCTAGGGACTTGGGAGTTGAAGCTTCTTTCTTTTCAGATAGATTTGGCAGAGTATTAGGTTCATAGTAAATGAATCTTCTACAGTCTTTAGGTTCCTTATTGCTTTCTTCTTCACTCTTTTCTGCATATTCATCAATTCTGACATGTGCACTTTCTATAATTTTATGAGTAGATAAATTCAAACATCTATATGCTTTACTTCTGCAAGAGTATCTTAGAAATATGCCTTCATCACCTTTTACATTAAATTTTCCCTTTCTAGATTCTTTCAGTATGTAACATTTGCTGCCAAGTAACTTACATTAGGTTTGTATCCATACCATAGCTGATAAGGTGTCTTTTGCCAATAGCTTCCTTCCAGTATTTGAGAGCAACATTCTTTTCAATCATCAAGGTTCTTGTGCAATCCATGATAGACCTATTTCTTCTTTTTGCTATACCACTCTATTGTGGTGTACCAAGGGTAGATACTTGGCTTTTGATTCCTCTTTCAATGCAAAAATTGTTGAATTCATGTGAGATGAATTCACCACCTCTATCTGATCTTAGGCACTTCAACTTCTTTCCTATTTCCTTTTCTACTCTTGCCAGATACCACTTGAATTTTTGAAAGGCTTCTGATTATTCTTTTAGGTACATTATTGTCATCATTCTAGAGTAGTCATCAATAAATAGAATGGAAAACTTTTCTCCATTATAACTTTCTATTCCAATAGGTCCACATAAGTCTGTATGAGCAATTCCCAAGACTTTTCTTGACTGATAGTCTTTGCTTTTGAAGCTTGTCTTTCCCATCTCACCAATTTGGCAATTCCTGCATAGACCCATGTCAAGCTTCTTCAAACTAGGAATATCTCTTACTCTTTTATGTTTTCTTATTTTAAACAAATTATCAAAATTTACATGACATAGCCTTTTGTGCCATAACAAACTTTCCTCTACTTGAGAAATAAAACATGAACAATCATTGAGATCAAGATAAATAGATTGCCTTTTGTTTGCTTGCCAGAATCAACCAAATTTTCTTTCCCATCTAGTAACTTGGCCTATTCATTCATGAATTCTACCTTGAATCCAATTTTATTCAGTTGTGCCACACTTAGTAGATTATGCCTTAGTCCTTCAACCCAATAAGCATTATCATATACAAGTTCTTTAGTCAACAAGATACATCCTTTTCCTTTTATGTTACAACGTTCATTATTTCCAAATCTTACACTACCTCCATCATAATATTCCATATGCTCAAATTTGTTTTATCACCAATCATATGATTTGAGCAGCCATTGTCAATAATCCATATATCATTTTTTCTAACATGAGAGATAAGTGCCATCTTATCTCCATCATCAGATTCATCTTTCATAGCTATATATACCATTTCATCTTCACTATTATCAGAATCTTTAGCTATGAAACAAGATTTCTTACATTTGTCCTTGAAGCTCTTGTAGCTCTTAGAGTCCTTCTTGCCTTTATGCTTATTATTTTCTTCTCATCCTTCATTTCCTTGTTTGAACACCTAGCGGTGATGTAGGAGCATCTTGGGTTGCCTTGTTATCCTGCTCAATTTTGTTCATTTTGCAAGTTGGTGCCAAGTTACTATAGCACTTAGTTGGTGTCGAGTTACTATAGCACTCTTCATGTGTCTAGTTACTATAGCACTCTTCATGTGCTGAGTTACTCTAGCACTTAGTTGGTGTCAAGTTACTATAGCACTCTTCATGTGTTGATTTACTGTAGCAATCTTCATGTGCCAAGTTACTGTAGCACTCTTTATGTGCCGAGTTACTGTAGCATTCCTTCATGTGCTGAGTTATTATAGCATTCCTTCATGTGCCAAGTTATTGTAGCACTCTTCATGTGCTGAGTTACTGTAGCACTCTTCATGTGCCAAGTTACTATAGCATTCCCTCATGTGCCGAGTTACTGTAGCATTCTTTCATGTGCCAAGTTATCCAATGTATGTCGAGTGCCAGTAATTGGATGTGTCTTCTGCGAGCTAACTTGCAGGATTTATTTTGTTGACATTTATGTTAAGATCTTTTCTTGGGATGAGTCTAGACCATTTTTGGGTCAGCCTTCTTCTTATGTAATGTTCTAGAATGATTTGTAAGCTATTTCAGAAAGTATAAATAGAGTGTTTAGACTTAGAGTTAGGCAAGTTTTTGGGAGAGTAGAACTGAAAGTGAAAATTTGCAATTGGATCTTTGAATGTGAATGTATTTGTAATTGGCCATAATCCAATAGGCCTTACAGCTAGGCATGTATGAAGATATTTTGATGAATCAATAAAATATTCCCTCTTGTGTTTGCTTATGTTGTGTTAACTCTTGCAGGGTGGTTTGGATAGCTAGGTGAGCCTTTGGCCCTAGTTATTCATCATTTTTCCTATATCAATTGGTATCAGAGCTTGACGTTCATCCTTATGGAGATTAGATCATGTAGAACCTTGATTCAGATTTGGTTGTAGGGTGGCAGATCTAAAGATTTGACCTATAACTTGCAGAGGGTTACGATCTTGCAGGAACCTGATTTGTAAAGATGGTTCGTGGTAGAAGAAATGTTGATGATGCTATCTTGGATCAGTTGAGACAAATTGCAGCCATATTAGATGTTGTGAGGATAGCCTAGAGGAGAGGAGCACATCTTGATGATGTAAGTGATGATGAAATAGCAACACCAAACTATAATCCAGAACTTGAAGAAGATCAAGATGAGGAAAGATTGTTGTGAGTGTTGTCTAGGGAAAATTCAAAGCCTATTGTAGAAGTTGTTCCTTATGATGGAAAATTGGACACCAATGTTGTGTTGGATTGGATCTCTGATATGGAGAAGTTCTTTGAGTATGAAAAAACTCTTGATAACAGAAAGGTGAAGATTGCGGTCACTAGGCTGAAAGGTCATGCATCACTATGGTGGGAGCACTTGCAAACTGATAGAAAAAGGAGAGGAAAGGAGAAGATCAGAACTTGGCCAAAGATGGTGAACAAGGTAAAGAAAAAATTCCTTCTCGTTGATTACCAAGTTAGCTTGTTGAGAAAGATGCAAAATTTGAAGCAAAAAGACATGACTGTAAAAGAGTATACTGAGGAATTCTATAGACTGGACATCAGATCTGGACATGTGGATGATGATGTTGAGAAAATTGCAAGGTACATAAATGGATTGAGATTTGGAATACAAGATGAAACAAATTTTGTGAAGTTGGAGAGTGTGGAAGAAGCATACCAATATGTCTTGAAGGCTAAGGAGATCTTGACAAAAAAGCATGAACAAAGACAAAGAGGTAAAGGTGGCAAATTCCAGAGAGACAGAGGTAGATCTTATGGTGAAGTGGCGGATCTAAAAGTTCTGTGCAAGATAAAGGAAAATCCAAATGGAAGAATGATGACAAAGGCAAGACCGAATGGAAAAGTGGTAATTCTTACCAAGGAGGCACTAATTCTTACCGAGGAAGAGGTAATTCTTACTCTAGAGTTGGATTTCATGGTAATTGTTTTAGATGTGGAAAAGAAGGGCATAGATCTTTTGAATGTAGATCCTCTGAAAGTGGGCAGAATAATAGAAATGTTGTGATTCAAGAAGACATTGAGAGTTCAACAAGTGGACCTAAGGCTAGAGAAAATCTAATGGTGAGAAGAACCTTATGTAGTAAAGGAAGTGATGAGGAACCTATTTTAAGGAGAAGTCTTTTCAAGTCAAGATGTAAGATGGTTGGAAAATGCTGCAAAGTGATCATTAACAGTGGAAGTTCTACAAATTTGGCATTAGAGGAGCTAGTTACAAAGTTGCAGTTGCCGAGGCTGAAACATCCCAAACCCTATCATGTTTCATAGATCAAAGATGAGCATAAGATATTGGTAAGTGAACAATGCCTTGTGAAGTTCAAAATTGGACATTACTTTGATGAAGTTTTGTGTGATATTATGCCCATGGATTGTTGTCATATTTTGTTGGGTAGACCTTGGCAATATGATAGATATGGTGTACATGATGGAAGATTGAATCAATATACTCTTTGGGTAAATGGGAAGAAATAAACATTGCTACCTTTGATTGAAAATCTAGATGAGGTTAATTGTATTGCCGTAAAATTTGCATAGTTAATGGGAAACAATTTGAAAAGGAAATGAAAAGGAATCAAGTCTGCTTTACCATAGTTCCTAGAGGACCAAGTGTTGGTAGTAATGGCCGAGTAGAAGAAGCTAGTAATCATCGAGTGACAGCAGATAGTGATAGCCAAGTACTAGTAGAAATTATAGAATTATTGAATGGGTATAAAGACATTATTGCTAATGATATTCATGATGGTTTACCTCCAATAAGAAGTATAAGTCATTGTATGGATTTGATTCTTAGAGCAAGTTTTCCAAACAAAGCACCATATAGATTGACACGTATAGAGAATGAAGAACTTAACAGACAAGTGCATGAGTTGTTGTAGAAAGGTTTGATCAGAGAAAGCTTGAGTCCATGTGTTATACCTGTTGTATTAACACCAAAAAAGAATGGAGAATGTGTACTGATTCCAGAGCCATTAACAAGATAATAGTGAAATATAGGTTTCCTATGCCAAAGATGGATGACATAATGGATTGTTTGAGTGGAGAAAAGTATTTTACCAAGATTGATTTGAAGAGTGGCTATCATCAGATCATAATTAGATAAGGTGATGAATGGAAGATTTCTTTCAAGACAAAAGATGATTTGTATGAATGGTTGGTTATGCCTTTTGGTTTGACTAATGCACCTAGTACTTTCATGAAGTTGATGAATGAAGCTTTGAAAAGATTCTTGGGTAAGTTTGTGATTGTTTATTTGGATGATATTTTGATATTCAGTAAAACTAAGGAAGAACATCTTGAGCATATTAGAAAAGTATTGCAGTGGTAGAAAGAGGGAAAGTTGTTGATTAATCTAACAAAGTGTTCTTTCATGCAAGAGGAAAATATGTATTTGGGATTTGTGATTTTAGTTGATGGATTGAAGATGGATCCTAAGAAAGTTAAAGCAATTTTGGAATGGCCTACACCTAAGAATGTGAGTGAGGTAACATCATTTCATGGTTTGGCTAGTTTTTACAGAAAGTTTATAAAAAATTTCAGTGTTGTTTGTAATGCTATGACTGAAACAATGAGGGGAGATAAAAAGGAATTCAAGTGGACACATGGAGCTGATAAGAGTTTTGAGACTTTGAAACAAAAGGTTGTTGAATTACCTGAATTGGGTTTTCCTGATTTCAACAATGTATTTCAAGTTGAATGTGATGCAAGCGGTAATGCAATAGGAGCTTTATTAAGTCAAGAAGGTAAGCCTATTGATTTCTTTAGTGAAAAGTTGAATGATACTAAAAGGAAATATTATATGTATGATCAAGAATTTTATGCTATTGTTCAAGCTTTGAAGAAGTCGAGACATTATTTGATTCCTAAGGAGTTTGTGTTGTATACTGATCATAAAGCTTTACAATACTTGGGAAGTCAACATAAATTGAATCAGAGACATATGAAGTGGGTTGAGTACTTGCAGAGTTTTACATTTGTAATCAAGCATAAGAGTGGAGTTACTAACAAAGTTGTTGATGCATTGAGTAGAAGGTGTTCTTTATTGACTAAAATGAAGGTTGAAGTTCTTGGTTTTGATGAGATGAAAGAGTTATATCATGCTGACCCTAATTTTTTTGAGGCATGGAGATAGTGTAGAGCACCAAATCTGATAGACCACATAAGTAAGTATGATGAATATTTCATTCAACAAGGTATGTTGTTCAAAAGTATTCAGTTGTGCATTCCTAGAAGTCCTATGAGGTTGAATCTGATTAAGGAAAAGCATAGTGGTGGATTAGCTGGACATTTTGGAATTGATAAGACATTGAGTTTGCTAAAAGAGAAGTATTATTGGCCACAAATGTATAATGATGTTAAAAAATTTGTAAAGAGTTGTGGAGTTTTTCAAGTTGCAAAAGGGTCGAGTCAAAATAATGGTTTGTATATGTAATCACCTAAAAATGGTCATCTAGACTATTAGCCCTCTTTTCAACATTTTGGCTAAATTAATTTAATCATTTACCTAGACCAAATTGCTAATAATCAATTTATTTGATTATAACATATAGTTTGACTATGCTATCCTAAGTTCATTATTTGATTAAAAGAACATGTCCCCTTTTAATTAAATAAAAGACCCCATTCTTCTAACCCACTTAAAGTGCACACATAAAGTCCTTTTTCTATTTTGCAATTAAAAGAAAAGGCTTTGTGACTTTTGTCTTATATGACAAGTCAACTTATATTCTATTGGTTGATTTGTGTGTGCACATGGATCACTCCTCTTTTCAAATTCCACTGTTGATCATCCACCATCTTCATCTTGATCTCTACCATCCGTACAACTTTAAAAGGCAGAGAGCTTTCCCCCTCAATCCATCCTCATTTGAATATTGTTATGTTGGAGGTTTTCTAACAGGTTTCTTTGGAGCTTTGTGGAGAACTTCTATTTCTTGTCTACATTCTCTCATACCATAGCATTTTAGCTTAGATTCATGTTGCATGTTAGTTTAGCTTCTATTTTGCAATAATCTATCTCACATAGCTTAATATTTGGATTGTAACACTCTCATACATGCTTTAGCATAGCTACACTTTTTATATTCATTCTAGTTTAATCTTTAGTTGCATTGCATTCTTGAGGAACTCCTTGGGACATTTGCATTCTTGCATCTTGTCTTTGGAACCTCCCATTGCATGGTTTACCAGCAAGAAGAGTATCTCTAAGGCTCATCTGAGAGCCTTCTTATTCTTGAAATATACTCTCTTGCACTCCATGGATAGGGAGCTCTAAGCCAACATCCAAGCATTCCAAACTCATGGAATCGTTGGGATAGAAGGGTTTAGAGTGTGACACAAATCAAGTGTACAGTATACACCTATTACTGTTCTTGACAAACCTTGGACTGACATTAGTATGGATTTTGTTCTTGGATTGCCTAAGACAATGAAGGGGTATGATTCCATATTTTTTGTAGTGGATAGATTTTCTAAGATGGCTCATTTCATACCATGTAAGAAGACATCAAATGCTAAGCATGTTGCTGAACTTTTCTTTAAAGAAATTGTAAGATTGCATTGATTACCAAGAAGTATTATTTCTGACAAAGACAGTAAGTTTGTTGGATACTTTTGGAAGACTTTGTGGAAGAAGATGGGTACTGAATTGAAGTTTAGTTCTACATTCCATCCACAAATAGATGGACAAACAGAGGTGGTGAATTGAAGCTTAGGAAATTTGCTAAGATGTTTGGTTGGGAATAAGCCGAGCAATTGGGAGATGGTATTGGCACAAGCTGAATTTGCATATAATAATTCTATGAATAGGAGTACAGGGAAGACACCTTTTGAGATTGTTATTGGAATGCATCCTAGAGGTATATCAGATTTGAGAGATGTTGCTGGTGAAGAAAAGAAAAGTGTTGCAGGAGAAGAATTTGTTGATTTTATGGAGTCTTTGCAAAGGGAAGTGAAGTTGAGGTTGGAATAAAGTAATCAGAAGTATAAGGAGAATGCTAATCAATCTAGAAGACACCATGATTTTAAAGTTGGTGATGAGGTGATGGTTCATTTGAAGAAAGAAAGATTCCCAGTTGGAACATACAGTAAGCTAAAGATGAAGAAATTTGGACCTTGTAAGATCTTGAAGAAGTTTGATAGTGGTAATGCTTATGAAGTTGAGTTACCTGATGACATGGATATATCTCCTATATTCAATATTGTTGATTTGTATAAGTATCATGAGTTAGAGGATGATTTTTTTGTATCAAATGATTATCCTAAGAAGCAGATTGAAGAAGTTGAATAGATATTGGATCAGAGAGTTGGCAAGAGCACAAGAGGAAAAGATTACTATGAGTATTTGGTAAAGTGGAAGAACAGACCTATTGAAGATACTTCATGGATTTCTCAATTTGAGTTGGACTTAGCTCAGGTTGGAACATCTCAATGATTTAGGAGAATCATTTCTTTCAACCCCGGTTGTCTGATGCGAGAGCATCCTGGGTTGCCTTGTTATCCTACTCAATTTTGTTCATTTTGCAAGTTGGTGCCAAGTTACTATAGCACTCTTCATGTGTTGAGTTATTGTAGTACTCTTCATGTGTCGAGTTACTATAGCACTCTTCATGTGTCAAGTTACTGTAGCACTCTTCATGTGCTAAGTTACTGTAGCATTCCTTCATGTGCTGAGTTATTGTAGCATTCTTTCATATGCTGAGTTACTATAGCATTCCTTCATGTGCCAAGTTACTATAGCACTCTTCATGTGCCGAGTTACTATAGCACTCTTCATGTGCCGAGTTATTGTAGCATTCCTTCAAGTGCCAAGTTACTGTAGCATTCCTTCATGTGATGAGTTATCCAGTCTATGCTGAGTGCCAGTAATTGGATGTGTTTTCTACAGGCTGACTTGTAGGATTTATTTTGTTCACGATATTTATGTTAAGATCTTTTCTTGGGATGAGTCCAGACCATTTTTGGGTCAGCCTTCCTCTTATGTAATGTTCTAGAATGATCTGTAAACCATTTTGGCAAGTATAAATAGAGTGTTTAGGCTTAAAGTTAGGCAATTTTTTGGGAGAGTAGAACTAAAAGTGTGAATTTGCAGCTGGATCTTTGAATGTGAATGTATTTTTAATTGGTCGTAACCTAGAAGTCCTTACAACTGGGCATGTATGAAGATATTTTGATGAATCAATAAATTATTTGCTCGTATTCCTCCTTTGGTTGTTGCTCCTTGTGTTTGCTTCTATTGTGTTAACTCTTGCAAGGTGGTTTGGATAGTTGGGTGAGCCTTTTGCCCTAGTTTCTCCTCCTTTTGCCCACGTCAAGCAACAATGTGACCAATTTCTTCATAGAAAAATTAGATCAGAGGAACTTTACCTTTGTACTTTCCTCTACCTTTGGAATACTTCTTTGCAAGCAGAGCTTCAACAACTTCAAGATCACTATCTAAACTTTCTTCTAATGATCCATCTTGTTCACTTCTTGATTGACTAGATTTTGACTTTTTACCCTTTTCTTTGAGTGAAAGATTAGCTTTAAATGCAGATTCAATATTCTTTGAAGTGGGAACATAGTTATCATAATTGTCTAACTCAAAAGTTGTTAATCTTCCAACTAGAGCATCCAAACCTATTTTGTTATTTGGATCACATCTCATTTCTTGAATAATGGATACTCTAATTACATAAATGGGAAGAAGAGTTATGAGTACTTTACTTACAATCGTTTCCTTCTTGATGTCTCCTCTAGATGCTTTGATTACACTTACACTGGCCTTGATTCTTTCCACATATTTTTCAATGTTTTCATCTTCTCTTATTTTCATTTGATCAAATTGTCCTCTAAGGATTTCTGCTTTGGCTCTTCTTACATTGTCATCTCCTCCATAGATATCTTTCAGTTTGTTCCACATTGCAAAAGCAGTTTTGCAATCTTTTACCTCATCAAATTCAGCATAATTGAGAGCAAATACATATCAATCATCATGATATTGTGATTCTTCTTTTTAGCAATGTCTTCAATTGATAACATACCAGTGGGAGTCTTATATTCAACATCAAGATACTTGCAACCTAAATCACTGATGATAGTTAGATGTAATCTCATAAGTCCTTGCCATGCTACAAAATTGTCTCTGTTCAACTTGGGAATCTCTCTTTTGTAAGACATCTTGATCTTTAGCTTAGGTCCTTGAAACCTTTTCTGCAAGCACCAAAAGACCTTATACCAATTGTTGGAAATATAAGAGGAGTAATTGAGAGGGGAGGGGTGAATCAGTTACCACAAAATGAATTCCAGATCCCTTATATGTCAGTACAAAATGCAAACAGATAACTGAATACTGTTGAAGCTTGGTAAACACACAAAATATTGTAACTCAATAATAACTAGATTAGCTTGGTAAAAGATTAACATATAAACCATTAGATGTTGTATGTGATTACCATTACTTTAACTTAGTTGCAAACACATAAAGAAAATAGCATGAACACATTTGACACTAGGATTTAACATGGAAACCCAATTTGGAAAAAAATTATTGATTTTCACTCTTTTAAAGCGAGCCCTATTAGGAGCCAACCCTGTTAAAGGTTACAAAACACACTATTAGGTGTGACCCTATTAAAGGATTTAATCACCCTATTAGGAGTGGCCTTATTAGAGGTCTTGAGAACAATTCAATGGAATTTCCACTTTGTTAGAGGATTTTCAAATAGTTGTTAAGCCAACTCTTTTAAGAGATTTAGATCACTACTACAATGGTAAGAGAGTAACAATGAGATGACCTAATTTGGCTACAACTAATTTACTGAATTCAGATCTCTATTCTAGCTTGTACTTGATCCTTCCTTATCTAATATGGCTTTGCTGCTCCACAAGGATATTCTGCTTATCCTTCAAATTTTCTTCCTTTTCTTATCAATAGATCTTCAATCACTTCAACATAATTCACACACACCTTTTTCACACATGCTTGAAATCACAACTTGACCTTATACTTATACCTTCCACTTTGTCAAGTCAGCTCAAATACAACTTACAATAATCAATATTCATCACCTTAGTCGACTAGAATCAATAGATAGGTCAATTAAGATTAATACAACAAAATAAGAAAATCCTTCATTAGCCGACCCTGCTTGGTAGAAACTAACTTTGAAATGATTTCCTTTATTAACCAACAGAAGCCTGGTTAGCACTGCAAACTTATGAAAATCTTTTGGCAAATGAGTGAGCTTGGTTATCACTGGTTCCATCCAACTTTCCTTCATTACCCAAGTGAGCTCAATTAACACTCGCTTTCTACAACTTTCCTTTGATGCCCAAGTGAACTCGGTAGATATTGCCTTCTGAACTAGGAAAACACAAGAATGCTTGGTAGACACAGAGAACTATCTTCAGTACTCGAGTGAGCTTGACATATATTGACTGATAATGATTATGACATTTGTGTAACATCAAAGACAACATAGTTAATCTATTGTATCCAACAGTTGTTGAGGTTTAGGTTGAGGCTTCAATTTAGGCTTAGGTTTTAGTTATGGTGGAGCTAAAACTTGAGATTGAAGTGGAGATTGAGACTAAGGTGGAGATCCACTTTATTAACAACATGATTAAGATCATCCATCTTTGAATTATATTCAATATCCATAGAAGTTGGTTGAGCAATAGTATTAGTATTATGTGTATGTAAAGGATTTGTATATATTTGAATATTTTGATTAGGAGGAGAAACAAATTTATTCTAACTACCATCAAAATTATCAATAGATAAAGTATTAGAATCAATTAAATCTTGAACATTATGTTTTAAAGAATAACATTTCTTAGTATCATGACCATTCTGGTGATGATATTGACAAAAATCTTTTGGATCAAAAGATTTAGACATCATTGTAGTAGGTAAAAGAGGTTGAATAGGAGGTAAAGTAATCATATTAGTAGTTAACAACCTATTCATAATAGAATGTAAGATTCAGAAAGAGGAGTAACGTACAATTTAATTGGAAAGCAGTGGATGCAAAAGTAGCATTATGAGATGCAACAACAACTTGATCAGCAACTACATTTGCTTGTTTATTTATCTTGACATAGTTGTTGAATTTTTGAAATTTATATAGATTAGGAGCAACATCACTTTTATCAACAGGAATAGGAGCCATTGGAGTGGTGCTCTCAAATTGACTCACTTGTAATTGATATGATGAAGCATTGCACAAAGTTGTTGAAAAGAAGTAAATTTAGTAAGTAGAATCTTATCTCTAATATCCTTTTGAAAATTTGAAATAAACATACATTGAATATCAATATCAAAAATAGGATAGGAAATCTAAACATGCAAATGCTTAAATCTACCAATAAATTCAGTTAATTTTCCTTTAGAATTTTGTTTACAATGCATCAAATCAATCAAAGACACTTGTGGGCCAATGTTATTTTGAAATTGTTGAATAAAAGCATTAGCAAGTTGAGGAAATGAATTTAGAATAAGGAGTCAAGGAACAAAATCATTGTAAAGCCTTGTCACGAAAAGTTTGAGCAAACAACTTAGCTAAAATCCTATGATCATGACCATAACTACTGCAAAGGATTTGAAATGTTTTAACATGATAAACAAGGTCTCCCTTACCATTATAATTGTTAAGATGAGGCATATCAGATTGCTAAGGAACATGAGTACGAATAATATCTTGGGAAAAAGGACTTCTCATTTCACATGTAGGAATACTAAACTTGTTTTGAGTCAAGGATGAAAGTTTTTGTAAAGATGACATATTTTGAGCCAAACTGATTAATGTGGAATCATGAGAGGAAATAGGAGGAATAACAACATTAGAAACACTAGGTAAAGTGTAAGAAGCTATAGGAATGGAAGACACAACTGGAGGAACACTAGGAAATACAATTGGCAAAGGAGTAGAATAAGTAAAAGCAACATTATGATAAGAAGGTTGTGATGTAGGAAGGGACATCGAAGGAACGCTCATAGGGATAAAGGGAACTATCGCAGTCACCAAAGAAGGAGTATAGGTAGGAACACTAGGGAATGGAATATAAGAAGGTTCTACACTAGTGACAGGAGGAATCAATCCTAAATCTTGAGCTTCTTGATCTAAAGGTTTAACATTGGAATGCACAAGGTGAGTAATACCACGCAAGAGATTAACACCTCGGTTACTATCACAAATGACTTTCTTAAGAGGCTTTATAGCTTGAATAGAATATTGATTATGGTTTCCCGGAATAAGCCAATAACCCATTTTGTCAAGTTCAGTTGAAATTTTTTGGACTTGTTCAGGAGGAACTCTCAAAGCATCATCCTCATCATGAGATGAGAGAAGAATTTTGCTCCATAATAGGATTAGAATCAAGAAGAGTCAAATTCTCATCTGGGATCCTAAGGAAAGGAGAAGAAGACTCAGGCTCAAAGGTACTCATAAGTCTATGACTACATCTAACCTTAAGATTAAAAGTAGGACTAGAAGTAATAAAGCTCATAAACTAATGCAATGCAAATGAACTAAACTAATAAAAAACAAAGCATAATTTTTTTGTATTTTGAAAGAAATTTTTATTTTATTATTTTTTTTGTATTTTTGAATTTTAAAATACAAGAGAATAAATGAAATATAATCTTAATGCAAGAAAAGACCTAACAAATATGAAATGAAATATAACACCACAAAACACAATAGGGCATCTAATTCCACAAAAGAAAAGAGGGTAAGTGTGTCAAGTTCACCAAAATGAATAGGATGAAAATAAGACCTGTCCTCAACCCAAATTCCCAAAAGGAATGATCCAAATTGATTAATCACAAGGAAGTGATTAATGCACAAATGGATTAAGCAAAGAAAAATATGAAGAAAAGAATAGATCCTATGGTCTTGTTATTTGAGAAGTATGTGCTTAAATCTTGACATAGATAAAAGACAAATACTAACCTTTAAGTAAGATAAGTCTGGAAAATGTTGATTTCTGATGTCTGTGTATAGTTTCAGGGATCTCTGTAGCCTATTCTGAACTAGAAATGTCGAGACAAAAGAAACCCAGAAAACTTTTGTTCTTTTAAAGGGCGGTCAAGCTTAACCTAGACAAAGGGGCACAACCTTACCCCAAGGCACAATTGTACCCTGAAATTTTGACCTTGACCTACACTACTCTGACAAAATTACTGTTCATGGGTCCTACAAGTTCGATGAAAAGGGTATCCAAATCTGCTCTTCAATTCATTGTTCCACACTTGTATCTACAAGAGAAAAATAGTTTGTTTGTTTGGATTGGGGGTTTTCCTTGGTCAAACCCCATTTTGGAATCAACCTTGAAATATAATTGAAATTGCAATATGCATAAACAAAGTAAATTGAACTATTCACCTTGCTTATATTGAAATCCTTATGGAGGACTTGAATCCTTGAATCCACAATTACAGATGCTCCAAATGAGTGTAGAAATATATGTAGGATGTCTCAAATCAATGGCATTAGATATTCAACACCAATATTGAATGTATCTTTGCATAAGAAAAAGCTTGGATGAATATGGATGGAGAAATCTTCAACAAGAGGGCCCTATAGAGATTGAATCCTTCAATAGCTAATAATGGACCTCCTTGATGAATGGGATCTTGAATACTTGAACACTTGAATGCTTAGTAGATCTTCACTTCATAGTATAATGTATGTAGAAAGGTAATGGTTCATCCAATATCATAATGCATCTTAGAGAAAAATGAGAGGAGGAGGTTTCCTTATATGGAGATCTAGGGCACAAACTCCTAGAGAAGGCTGACATGGGAGCATTAAATCCCAATTAACCTTAACCCCTAGAAATGGACCTAAATTAAATGCAATTTAAGAGTCTACCATTTTGAAACCCAAAATAGCTAACCTGGAAGCAGGAAAAAGAAACTTTCTAAAGTCTGATGTCCTGAAACTCCATTAAATTGAAAATTAGACTTGGGGTCTAGGATGAGGTCAACCCTGCTATAGGTCAGGGTTGAGGTCATCCTTGACCTACGTTAAGGTCAAGTTCAACCTTGACCTAAAAGTTTTTCCTTGACCCATAAAGTCAAAGTCCTCAGTTTCACAGAGAAAGTTATCAGAAAGAGGTAGGAAATGGATGGAGGGAAGTAGAACAAGGGAAAAACACCCATATACATGCAAAGACCCATTCAAGGCACTTGACATGAACCCAAACCTCTTACTCAAAGGGCAAAACACTCTTAACATGGAAATGCTTCCATTTTTAGATGATACACCTTTATAAATTTCACTTTATCGAAATAATAAAACACTACTTCCTTCGATGACTTAGCTCATTCGATCATTGACTTCAAGCTGACCTCATTCACACCATCATGACTTGAATTATCTTAACCATTTTACCACCCATGATGTTGCATTAAAATGCAAAATTGACTGTCACCTTGTGCTCAACTTAGCAACATTAAAGCTAATTACAGGTGAAAACCTTGCGAAGTGGCAAAACCTTTAATTTTCACCTTGTTTCTCTTTCATGACTATTAATCACCTAACGCCATTATCTCTTGCAATGACCTCCATTCTAATTGTATTGTTAGTTCACAACTATCGAACATATAACATTTTATAACGTGCGATGGTGCTACCACTATTTTAATGTTACAGTTACTCCTTTCACTACCTCGCAACTACAAACTTCAGCTCACTTTTGAATCCAACAATGTTGCGAAAACTTCCCATTTAACTGCCCAAACTACCTTTTGCAACTTTGTAACTTGAAAATTTTTAATGATATTGACATATGCTATGGCCAATGTTTTACATAGCCTATCAAATTAGACGTGCATGTTTAGATGCAATCTGGGCCATCGATTTGAGGTCAACTTTTGGTCTTTGCCACCTTTGACCATGTTCTTCACCATTTCTACATTTTTCAATGCTCAATCTACCTCAAAATCAAGTGATCTTGCTTCTGGCTTGTTCTCACAGCCATGCACCATGTTCTTTAGCCTTGGTCCTTCTATTCCTTGCTGTCATTTTTTCTGCATATGCCCATGATCTCTCCATTCTACCTATATCATGTTGTTAATAGAACACTTGATCATAGAGTTAGGATTTTTTATGAGTAAAATTCTCTCTCTCTCTCTCTCTCTCTCTCTCTCTCTCTCTCTCTCTCTCTCTCTCTCTCTCTCTCTCTCTCTCTCTCTCTCACTCACACACACACACACACACACACACACACATTTATGGGATGCATTAACTTACCCTTCCCATTCTAATAATGTAGCACAATTGAAAACATTTGCATTTTCCTTGCATTCCCACCTAGGAAACTTAGAGGGAAAGATGAGAGAGGAAACCCTAGGGAAAACCTATACCAAAACATGACATAAAACATAGACTTAGCACATAAAAGTTCAAGAATGGAAGACTGAAAATGTGGCAACATGTTAAGTGTTTGAAATTGTTTTTACATATACATTAAATTATTTTTTATGTTAGGAAAAAACCTATTTTGTGTACAATGCAAGTTTAAAAGTTTGGGTTACAAAAAGTAGTAAAATATTGCAAAGATCATAATTTTGTTAGAATTCTTTAGAATAACTGAGAGGGGGGGAGGGTGAATCAGTTATTCAAGGTCCAAATGCCCTAATAATACTTTTGCTCTACTTTTAATGTATCCATACACTTTTCATCCATCCAAACTTAAATGAACCATATTAGCAAGTTATAGTAAATCAACATGCAGAGATAAAACATGAAAGATCAACACATGACACAATGATTTACGTGGAAACCCAATTTGGGAAAAACCACCAGTAACATGCTACTTGATTTTCACTTTTCTAAAGTGATGCCCTGTTAAAGGCTTACAACACACTATTAAATGTGACCTTGTTAGAAGATTTCACCAAACTGTTAGGAATGGGCCTGGTTAAAGGACTTTTGAACATTCACTTGGAATGTCACCCTGTTAAAGGATTTACCTCATGGCTATTAAACCAACCTAATTCCATAGGATTTAAACTATCTGTTACAATTGCTAGAGAGTAACAATAATGGCTTTTTGATCTGATACAACTTACAACATACTTTGCAGATTTCATATCACACTTTAGTTCTATCCTTTTGCTTGGCTTTAATCACTTCAGCTCTAACTGCTTGTCTTCTTCTCAAGCTTCGTCTCCTTGAGTCTTCCTACTCATCATACTAATGCATCCATATCTGGGGTCTTCTTATTGAAATAGAGTAACCATGCTCTCTTTCCTCCTTAGCACCTCCTTCAGCATTTTATGCTTTCATGCTTGACCGCATCTCTCTGTCTTTTCTTCATGAACTTATGCCTCCTTAAATAGAAATCTGATTTGCCTTTTCTGCTCAATTCTCCCTCTCCAATTTTAGAGTTTCAAATGGATTAGGTAGGATACAATAAATCTATCCCATATCTTGTTCTTATTAAAAACTTCATCAGTTGTATCTTTTAAAAACGTTCTACATGGTGTTCTATGCCACCAACTCATCATTCTTATCTTCCATTTAATTTACAAACTTCTAGATAACAACCTTGTCAGCTTAGATCTGGCGAATCTTCGATTTTCAAAATAATGCAGCAACTTGGCATTATTGATTTACTGGTGCTTGGCACCTCTGTGTTACTCAACACTATTGGTTTTCTGATGCTCGACATCTATTTCCTGGATAGCTCGGCACCTAAATAAAACTGTATCACTCAGCACCTGAAGTTTACTCGGCACTTGATAAATTCTGTATCACTCAGCATCTGAAGTTTACTCGACACTTGATAAATTATGTATCACTCGGCATCTGAAGTTTACGCGGCACTTGATAAATTTTGTATCACTCGACATTTGAAGTTTACTCGGCACTTGATAAATTCTGTATCACTCGGCATCTGAAGTCGAACTTGCTCGACTTCAACTAGGAATCTGTTCAGCACCTACTAGCTTGCTCGGCTCCTTTAGTTAGGCTTTACAGATGTCTTAGCTAAAAACCTTACATCTTTGATATGTTTCAGTGTGCCCATTCTCTGTGTCTTATAATATGTCATCAACACACTTTTTCATCAATGGCTTAGCTGATCCTTGTACTTCATTACAACATCATAACTTCAACCTTTCTCTTGGTGTACTAGTTACATCTTATTGATTGCCTCCTTCTTGTCAATCAACTAACTAATAGTATTTGGATCACTAAAGCAATTGTCATTCCTGCAAGTTTGACATCAATGACAAAACAATGATTGAGAACATTCTTTACCAGTTCCATATGATCATTCTAACAACTTTTAATCATTTCCAACAAATTTGATACAATTGTCTTGTACACATAATAAACCTCAACATTCATTGTAAAATGGGTTTTGATGGTCCTTAAGTTGTATACCAATGCATCATATTCTTAGTACTTGGGAATAGAATTATCTTACTTTGGATTTTAATGAATACAAAATTTCCAATTTAAAGAAAATGTTTGTCACTCATCCTATTGGCACAATAACTTTGTCTCCTGCTCATTTTTCTAGTCCAACAACTCCACCTCCCTCTTGTTTTGGTCCAACTACTCCTCCTATGAAATATTTATGTGTTGTCACTAATGGGGTCATCTCTAAGGGGTATCTAAGTAACTCTTCACTACAGGGGAGTTTTGTCCACCCTATTATCTCTAGGGGCAATGGGGGGATTCTTTCCATATTACCTAACCACTTAACTCTATGGGCTGGTGAATTTAGCTTCTATTATTGCTCCTAGTATTGGTGGTGGATGAAATTATTCTACCAATCTTCCAAAGGTGAAAGATTGAACCATTTTCTATTTCAAGACCTTTATAGTGGCAATGTGTGGCCTTGTGGATAATGTGGATATCTACCAACATCATAGGTTGGTCCATAGATTCACTAGTCTTGGCCCTCTCTTTAAGATCTATATTTCTAGGTATTAACTTTCTAGAAACCCTTAGTCTTGGAAACATTGTGATTTTTAATTATGCTAAGGGTTTTTTTAATTGCTATGTTTTCTTCCTATGAAAGCTATGCTTTTGTGCTTATAAAGATGTGCATTTGGGGGAATCACTAAGTGTGTATCCACTATGGGTGTGTCTCCCCAGTCATCCACTTTATTTTTGGGAGATATCTTTCTTTTGAAGCCAAATAAAACTCCATTGGTTATTTCTTGATGATGGTCAAGGCAATGTCTTCACTAGGTTATTGTGCTTTCACTCACATTTTGGTTAATTAATATGTCTCCACACCCTTTTTTGTAGATGTGGTATTCATAGTTGGGTACAAGTTTTGGACTCAATTGTCGGATTATGAGGGACTCCCCTTCTAATATTGATGACACTTCTCTATTATTGTATACACCTAAACTTGACTTGAGAAAATTAATAGTCCTATTTCTAAATATATTATTCAATATATTTAGTTAAATCATTTTATTTTATTCGTTGAAGCCTAGGTCTTCTAAATTTCACTATTGCATTTTTTTTATAATTATTGTGTCATCACATGACTAAGTCTCCCAATCCACCTTAGTAATGGATAACTAAATTAATTTATTGAATTTTAAATAATCTTATTTATCCTCAACAAGGTGTCATCATTCATTAGGGAAGAGGTTAGTGGCGTCATGAAACTAAGACTCATGACTATGGGTCAACATGAGACCAAGTCTCTACCACCTTTCCTATCATCTTGCCCATTGTCCCTCTACATCACTTGGTCAAAGTTGACTTAAATAACACTTGTACCAAGAATCGTACTATAATCCTTCTTCCAACTTTTTTCATTTGATCATGGAGAGACACTTTACAAATGTCTCTACCTTTCTCGTACGCCTCCACGTTGTCAATATACTAGGGGAATCTCCCCTAATTTCTCTTTGACATTCCAACTTTATTAACTAGTTCAAACTCAATCATTCATTCTTTGAAGATTCAATCTTATACATTTGATTATGTGAGATGGGATCAAAGTGATGAAGTTTATTAAAGGATCTCTTATTCCTCTATCTTCAGTTAATTAAAAATCTTATATTTTGGAGATCTTGATCATTTGAGAGTAATTTAGAAATAAAAGTGTTCATTCGTCTTAATTAGAGTATATTTTAGCTTTTTTTCAATTAGATAGAAGGATATTTCTAGTGTAATGTTTCATGTCGATGACCCAAACTTTGGAAAATAAAAACTATATATCAAACTTAGACGTATTGCCAATATTTAATAAATATTAAGTCGAATGCCCGGGCCCATCACCCATTGGCTATGTAAGTATCTTTATTTCTTTCATGATATTTACAATTGAATCTAATTCTTGGACATGGTAAATCCAAAGATTTTGACTAAAATATTTAAAGCTTGTCTTAATTGACCACCTAAATTTGTCATTAATATTATAAAAGATATATTTAGAGGATACCCAAAATTTGTTTGGTATTTTTTTATGCATGTCTCAAATTAATGTCATTTTTCTTGACTCTATTAATCATACAAAATTATAGGATGACTCATAATCTCCTAAAAATTACATAAGATGTTTTATTATGATGTGGGCTTCACAAAATATTTGTATACCATATGAGATTCCCACTAAATTCATAGATCAATACTATTTCACACAACTTGGTCTAGTTTTTATCGATGGGAATGTTTCAAACTGCTGAATGCATTGGTAACTGTAACTAACATAAAGGTAAGTGATTTTTTTTTTAGTGTTTTCTATTATAATATTATTCTGAATTCACCTAAAGTTTCACCTTTATATATCTACAATATTTAGTTCATTCTAAATGAGGGGACCAATTATCGATTAGTGGTCACCTAGGAGACCTTGGACATGATGAAATATGGATTTTATATTGTAGGTCATAGGGCCAATGAATTATTATAAATAGTCTATTGTCACTTCTTCAATAAGTTAATATTTTTTTGGTATCTTTTATTTTGTTGGAGATGTCAAATAGGAAGAAGGGTAGGACCCCTACATGTGGAGAAAGACAAGAGAGGCCAAGAAAATGAAAAAGCTTATCATTATTCTTTGGTGCTAGAAAAGCTTGTGGTCAAAATTAGAAAGGTACATCATCACAAGTAAATTTACAAGAAGCACAACCTATATGACATATTGAAGAAGGCAATGAACCTAATATCTCAAATCATGATGAAATTGAAGAAGATTTTCTGGTAGATACCCAGAGTATTTAGAATGATACAAGCAACTTGGGTGAGAATGCCAGAGATGATGATGGTGCATAAAAAGGGAAAAGATAATCCTATTAAAAAAAGCGTAGGGAATAAAAAATTATCAAAGGTGGGATCAGTCAAGGAATTCTCATATAGAATGGGAGTCAAAGTACCCATTCATTGAACTAGTGGACAATATAATTATATGTGAACCTCTACTAATATGCAGGTGTAATATTTGTACTAGGATAAATAAGAAGGAAAATATATTGAAGCTAAACATTGACACCTCTAACATCTTAAATTGGAAGCACTACAATTTAGTGAAGGTTTGACACCCATTTAATGTGATTCTATCATTTATTTACATTTATTTTCTATGTTTCCTCTAGTTTAATAATTCATTTAATCTCATTGGACCATTTATTATTTTAGAATAAATACAAATGGGTTGGATCCTTATTCTCTTAAATAATGTGTCCACATTTATTAATGAATTTCAATTAATATTTAAAATTGCTCCTATCTTAGATAATATTTTATCTTCCCTTTAATATTATGTGTCTGCTCTTATTTTATAAATTGGGGTAGAACTTTATTAATTCAAATTAATAATCCTTTATTTACTCCCCCAAGAAATCTTATTATGGTCAATCATTTATTGCTCCACTTTAAGATGGGTCTTACCTCATTTTAAAGTTTGGGGCATTGTTCACTTTGAGATCTCTATAAAATGGAGCTTTCTCATTTCATTTTCACATCAAGCATTCACAATGTCATACATTCACAAGATGAAGCACTCAAGTACAAAGCCTTCGAGCATTCTTCAAGCATTTCCTCCAATGAAGATCAAGGATTCAAGCATCAAGCCATTAAAGGAGTTTATCGAGCAAGATCTTCTTCAAGATCCTTTGTTGCATCTTCTACATCCATTCATCTTCATCTTCTTGATCCAAATCAATCGGTGAAGTGAGCACACAACACGTAATTTGAGAGATCCTACTGTTGTAAGGTCAATTCAAACATTTGCTTTACATTTCTACAATTCAATTACTTTAATTTAAGATTCATTCCTAAAGTGGGGTTTGACTAAGGAAAACCCCCCATCAACAACAAAAACCCTTTTTTACAAGTTGTAGATCGTGTATTAACGAACAAATTGTAGATCTAAGTACCCTTTTTGACTTTCTTCATAACTGCAAAATTAAAATCAACGTCACACATAGTCCACCATGGTCACATTTCACCCGTAATTGGTACAATTCATCCCTAATTGGTGCATTTCTCCCCTGATTGGTGCAATTCACCCCTGATTGGCTCCAGGTCAACCTTGATTGATCCATTTTGACCCTAATTCGGGAGGTCGACCTAGATATCTCGATGAACAATTTCTAGGTTTTTTTTGTAACGTAATTTTCAGTCCAGAGCATGGGATTTATCCCTATTAGATGTCATTTGCTAGCCTATTTTTTAGGTTTTTCACAAGGTATATCTTTTCCCCTCTTTCATTTCAATAGATTTTATCATTGATTTATATATCTTAGTTCTACATTGCACATCAACTTAGTTGCTCTTCATAGCTCTTGCCAAATTAGGGTTTTAAGGACCTTTGTATCCTTTCTCCAACACTATTCTAGATTTTATTTTGCATTATTGCTCCTTTATGACTTAGTTGGCACTAATCTTCCTAGATCTATTTACCTTAGAGTTGAATTGAAAGGTTCAATCTCCTTGACTCCCTTTTTGAGTTATGTAAGCGTGGTTATGTTATGAACTTGGGGTTTTATATCCTAGATTCACATTTTCCCCTTAACAACACCATATAAAATCATATGGGTAAAGCTTACAAAAAAAACATATATGGAGTCAAACAATTAGTGTTAAGATGGAAAACTAAAGAGGAATGCTATAATATTAGGAATGCAAACTTATTTGATTTTCAAGAGAAAATATAGATGAATTTCTTGTTGAAGTTAAATGCCCTACTAAATATTTTCTTATAAAATCAATGTAAGTAGAGCAAATGGAAAGCATTGTTCAATTAAGTTTTGTCTTCTATATTTTGAGAAGAGGGCATGTTATGAAAGACTACCCATCAATGAGTTATTTCTTACATTTTTTAAATATTTGTAACCATCCTAACAGTCACTCATCAATAAACATTAAATGGGAATGGGTGAGTTATCTATTTGAGATTGAAAAAGAATATTTGAAGGAAAAATTAAAAGAGAAACTTTATTGTATATTCTTTAGACAAAGTTACAATGGTAAATAATACTTTTGGGGTATGCATGTTTAAATTATACATAATCTTGTCTACCAACCTCGTCTACTATATATTTCTAAAATGAAGGATAATGCAACAATGAAAAAATTATTCAAATTAGTAAAGAGTTCTATAATTTAATATGGAGGTATGGATGACATGACAATTGCCAAAAAATTGGTGTGTGTTGGAGTGGATGGAGCTTTAGTAATGCAATGACATGAAAAGTCTTTGTGTAGAGATACAAAGTTATTATGGACCTTACATTATTTGCATTCACTACAAGGCCCAAAAAATGAATCTAGCTTTTGGAGTCATGAGAAAGAATTATCTAGTTCAAAAAAGTGAAGTTTTAATAAAACATATCTACTAGCACTTCTACCAAAGTACAAAATGATTCAGGTAATTTCAACACTTTTTGGAAGGATGAACTAATGGGAACAAGCTTCTTATGGATAATGATACCAAATAGATCTCTTTGGGTGCACCAAAATATTGATTTTTCTTAGAATATCCATTGTTTCTTATTCTAATGAACTCAATTCAAGATGAAGTAGGGCTACCAAATTTTCCTGACCTTCTTTGGAGGTTAAGTAATGTAGGGGCACTCTTAACTTTAGTAACTCTTCTCCCTATGCTAGAGGAAATAAGCTATACAATTAAAAATCCGAAAAAAGGTTATGCCTATTGGATAAATGATAAGTTGAATAAAATGATATGCATGGCCCTTAATAATCTCTATCAAACGCAACCAACATTATGTGATGTAAAATTTGCCAACTAGTAGACAATCATAGATTTGAACAATCCTAATAACTTTTTATAGATCAATACAAATGGGGAGTTATGTGCCAATGTATGTGGAGTTGAAATAATAATGCACTACTTTGCTAGTGTCAAGCTCAAGGAAACATAAAAGAATCCCAAGAAGCAACTATAAAGTGTTACATGGGAAGACTTTACTGGGATTGTTGAATTTGTAGCTTCTTTTGTGAAGAACATTTCCTATTATATTTCCACATATATTAGAATAAAATTCCCTCTGAACAGACTACTCAAATCCATGTTTGTTTTGTTTCCTTGATAATCGAGTCTCAATGATTTGAATAATTTTTGAGATGAGTTATTAACTTTGATAAAGAAAAATTGCAAAATTGAAGAATTCAATAAGTAACTATTAATGGAATTTCAGATTGATCTCGTCACGAAAGAAATCAAACCATTTTCTATACACAATAAGAGAATAATATAAAATTATGGAGAACCCCTAGAAAGAGGGCTAGTAAAACTTATTTAGAAAAATCTAGCTCAGACCGAAAAGTTGAGTGATTCAATATTATAATTTTTCAAGCTTGCTCATTTATGTCTCATCATGATATTGGGTTAAGTGGAGGATAAGAGAGTTTTTAGTGTTGTTGGGTCCCTAAAATCAAGGCTAAGAAAAAAACTAGATTTTTTTTTAGAAAATTTCTTGAGGCTCCATACATATAGGTATGATGTCCATACTGTTATGATAGGGAATTAAAAAGTGTGCAGGAATAAATATCAAAAAAGAGGGTTGGAAAAAATTTCAAACAGTAGTGGGAGTTCCAAGAAGAATGATAGTGAATCATGTAATGGTATTAATAGTGTTAAACTTGAGATGATAGTCAATCATGTATTGGTATTAATAGTGTTAAACTTGAGATGGTATTAATAGTGTTAAAGTAGAGGTATATAGACTTAGACTGGAGAAAACCAACAAAGAATTAATGTATCTATGAAATTTGATGGTAAGGAATCTAATGATCTTGATGATGAGATGATGTGGAAACTTGAACTAATTAAGAAGTAGTAGGACCTAGATATTTATTAGAATTATAACTATAGTCTACTATTTGTATCTCATCATCAATCATACATATTATAAAAACATGAATGTGGTTGATAACTTGATGATATTTCATGCATGAGTCAACTTTTACAGTTAATATTGATTTTCAACTACATTATTCAACTCATATGATACAATTATTTGATATTTTCATTAATTACTCAAAAATATAGTAAATCATATAATTTAATTCATAAATATTCTCATTAATTTATTTACACATATGATACAATTCATTCATTAGTAGTGTGATTTTGTATGCAAAAGTTAATACCCAAGTTCCATAGCCCTTAGTAAATGACCTTGAATTTCCATTTAAAGAAATAAGGGAGCAATAACAACTTCGGATCAATTTGTAACATGTGAAGACTCAACATCAAAAATAATATCACAACTTTAGTACAATTGTACAATCCTAAAATTGAGTGTATCTATGACCATCATAAGCTAGATTAGAAAATTAGCAACTACTACATTTCTCCTATTAAAAAAATACAGTTCAAACTTAAAATTTAATTGTTGAAAGCATGAAAACAAAATAGAGAGAATCATTATAGCGCAAAGACTTAAACTTAATTTTACATGTTGTGAATGATGAGATGTTTGTGACAATTTTTTTAGGTTGCTTCAATTTCCATATAATAGAAATTCAACATTTTTTAGGCTATAGTAAAAGACCTACAACTTTGTTAGTAATCCATACTTGGAAGATTGACTAAAAGCCAATGTTTCATCCAATACTACATGCAAAGTTGATAATATTTTGATGTAATCTACCAAGCATTGATGTATTGTCTTCTCAAAAATCTTGTCTAATTCAGACTTCATTTTACCCTCCAAGATTTTTTTGTAAGATTCTTTTCCAATAAATTTCATTGGTGACTCAACAACATTTGATAAACCAAAATTTAAAAATTTGATTATCTTTTTATTCACCATGGTGATCTTTTTTCCCATCTTTCTCCATAATTTCCTCTCCTTTTACTTCACAAGGTTATCTTTGAGTTTCCCAAAAGCTTCCCTGAAACTATCAATCAACTCAAACCTTTCATACAACCTCTTACTACTCTACATTTTTTACCCTAAATTTCTTATTGTATATGCTTGACTATATTGTTTACTTTATCATTCAAGTTGTCTTGAGAAATTTTAATAGTTATTTGCCTTATGTATCTCTTGTCTCAATCTTGAAAACTAGTCATCACTACAATTTCTTATTTCCTCTACTTTGTCTTCCCACTTTTTAACATTTTCCCTCTCACACTCTAATTCCTCCTTTAATTTTTTTTTTTCGACAACAACAAACTCTAGGTTTTTATATAAACCTATTGAGGTGGCTTTTTCTTTCTCAAGTTTTTTATCACTCTCATCCAAATTTTTTGTAGTATTTTCAATTTTGCCTCTATTTGTTCTTGTTGTGCAATTGATTTTGTAGAGGAATTTTTTTTTAATCCTTTTATCTATTTATTTGCACTTGTTATCCCAATTTCTTTTTCAGTTTGTAGATCACTTGGTTGGTCTTTTTAATCACATTGATTTTCTCCACATTTTTTACTTTGGAAAAATCTATTTCCACATTGATAACAAGAAACTCAAAGGGATTTGTCTTACTCTCTAGTGGATTATTATCTTTAGTTGGGGGCATAAAAACCACAATCATTTATTTATTCTAGTCATATGTGGGGAATATCTTATTTGATGCAAGTTCTTCATCATGAACTGCAAGAATTGCATCCCTCTTCAATGTCTTCTTATTTTGTCTACTCCTATTTTTTGTTTGTCAAAATTTACTAATGAAATCAATGTAATTAAAAAATAGGGTTGCTAAGACACTTGAATGTTTAAAAGGTGAAGTATCACTCGCACTGATGTCATGCCTTCACTTATGCTTGTGTTTCTAAGTATTAAATTTTGAAGATTAGCAACACCCATTCCTAATTTTGTTCTATTATCACTAGCAAGTGGAGTCTTTGGATTATTTTGAGGGTTTTTTCCTAAAGATGCAAACAAAATATTAGGAATGAAATTGATATAGATGAATTTATAATCACCATTTTCATTTTTGTCACAACCTTTTTCATCTTGATAGTTCCTTGAGCCTGTATAGTATCTACTACTATTGGCCTTCTGTGAGAGATGTTTTATTGTTGCAGTTGTAGTTATTTAGGATAACTAGAATTAGTGCCCATGTCATCCCCACCAATGGAAGTGGAACATAATTGAATAGTAATAATAATAGGAAATATAATACCATGTTCAGTAAGTGGTTATAATTGAATCTGAGTTCCTGGAAAAGATGGAACTAGATTTGAAGGGGGGATAAATGAAGGTACAAGTGTATGAGACTAAGCAACATCTTTGTGTGATAATTTTGATGATACAACTTCAAGGAATAGTTTATCACCATATTTTGGTCAAATTGGTGTCTTGATTGGAAACCAAAGACCTTGTCCTATGGGACCCAGACCACGATGACTTGAATAACTGATTTTTCCTATTATCTTTTTACCTTTGTTATATTTTTCTTTTGTAAACTCGTCAACTCCTCTAAAACTTAAATAGACTACAATAGTTATTGGAGTGGCTATGGGATCCAAATTAACTTGCATCTCATATTTATTATCATCAATATAACTATTGTCTTTACCATATGCTTTAGTTTAATGCTATATATTCCACAAATTGCTAAACTCTTGATCTTCATTAATTTCAAAAGGATCCACACTAGTCTTTTAGTCATCAAGACTCTTCTTCATTTCCCAAAAATTAAAAAATTAAAAATAATATATCATCTCAAACTTTTTAATTGAGTTCAATTTTTATCTCTACATTAATCCACTATTTCTTTTGTAATAGTCTTTTTAGATGGTTGAGAAGCTTTTTGGTTAAAATTGTAGGATGCTATGGGCTACTCTATTATTCTTTGTTTATGCAATGTCATAATTTGTGATGATAATTATTGTATCGAAATATTTAAGTTATTCCTCCGTCCCTTTTTTTTACCTCATCCCATGGGTCCATTTTTTAAACCTTTTATAGCAATTTTCTTATAGAGTTTCCATTCTCCATAAGCCTTGTGTGGATGTTTTGAGTGGATCATATTGCTAGTAACTATGAACATGAAAGATACAAATTAACAAAAACTTATGTGCCATAATAAATCCTCTTTTATCAAATGTGAACCCTTCACATGAGAAAGGCAACAAAGGAAATATCATTTTATTTTGCTGACCACTAAAGAGTACATATGTCCTCTCCATTTTTTGTACATATCCCAATGCAAATACCCTCTTTATCACATGTACTAGAATTTTGTAGGGTTCTACTACTAAACCATAAAACCTTAACTCAATGTAGTCTTTCATGAAGTACCAATCATCCAATTTTATTTGACTTCCAAGTTGAATGCAATCAATGTGGAAAATCCGGTATTATAGTGATAATAATTTTATGATATATTGGTGCCAAAAATAAGTCTAAAAAATGGTTGTAGTTCTTTGTCTTAGCTTGAACATACATATCTTAGGTGTCCATTAATATATTAGACACTCTATTTTCTTCTAAGTTTTCTCATCAATCTCATAGACCTGAATGCGAAGCTTATTGGTCTCAAATATTATGTAATTTTTTATTAGAAGAAAATAACATGAGTAAGTTATAAATATAAATGTCTTATTGAAACCTCTTTTGATCATTACTAATTATTCTTTCATGTATTGAACAATGTTCTCAATAAAATTATATCTTATTGATTCTCTTACATAAAGGAGATAAAAAAAACTTTTCAATAATGTTTTTGATTAGATAAACAAGTTTTATAGGGATCCTAAAACCCAAGTTTGAAACCAAAAAAAAAAGGCTGAAAATAAGCAATTAAATCCCAGCCAAAGGACAACGGCCAAACAAAAGGCTAGAACAATAGATCACCAAACAAAAGGTGACCAAAGTGGCAACAAAACAACCACCAACACAGGTTTTGACTAGGCTCCTAAAACCTAAAAAAGATAAGGGAAAAAATTCCCCATCCATGATACACAACAAAATACAACAGGCCAAAAGCCAGGGGATAAAAAAGTATGATAGGCCAAAAAGACCAGTCATGCTTTGCCTTTAGATCCCTTCTTTTGAGAATGTAATGTCATATCAAAAGAGGCAGTGGACGGCTTGATCTTTTTTCCTTTTACTATGGTTCATCCATCCTCCACCAAACCAAAAGCCTTCTGCCATCGTAAATCAGCAACACCAGGGCCAAGCCCAAAAATCCCTGAGACCAAGCAAGAGGTCGCAATAGGAAAATCTGCAACCAGAGAAGAAGGCACAGTAAGGTTTGACCCTAATAAAGAAGAAGTGGAGGGCATGACCATATTTCCTTTTAATGAGGTCCTTCCAATCCCCACCAAACCAGCATCCATCAGGCTCTAAGAAACAACAATGCCACAACTAGAACCTGAAACCCCTAAAGCCAGGGGGAAACCTACAACAAGGAAGATATAGTAGAAACAAGATAGGGTACATCAACCTGAGAAGGAGCCAGAGAGGTGGTTGCCCCTAGGACACCAGAAGATAGAACAGTTGCATCCACAGAAGGAGCCAAAGGAGGATCCTCCATCAAATCACTAAAAGACAGGACAACAGAAACCAAAGACTAATTTGCTATAACCAAAGGTGCCAAAGGATGATCCTTTGTCGCAAAGCCAGGAATAGTAGAAGAATCCTCCACCAAAATATCTTGCAGAGAGTCAACATCAGTTGTAGAGAGGACCTTGTGGACCATGTAGTGACCCTCTGAGGTCCCTTTCCACCAAGAAGGGAGCATCTTCGGTCTAGATTTACTAGCGGAGCAGCCAGAAGCTAGTGACCAGTCTTGCGGCACTTCCTACAGCGGAAGGGGATACCCTCATAGTCAAGAAGGATATTCCATGATCCTAATGTAGAAGCCATTGAAATCATTTATGGAAGTCCCTTGGAGACATCAATTTCAACTAGTATGCAAGCATATGTTGTTCGAAAAACATTGGATGAAGCCTTATCAATCAAGCAGAATGCACCAAGGGAGCTCCCCACCTCCTCCAAAATAGAATCTACCCAAAGGTGAAGGGGGAGATTCAACAACCTAACCTAGACAAGGAACATATTAAAATATTCTATCAATGGGTTCAAATGTTTATGCCAAGGTTTAGCCATCAAGAGAAACTTCGCTTCCCAATAGAAAACATGGTGAAGGATGGCATCTCTATCAGCAATAGATTCAAATTTAACAATGAACAACCCCCTAGGCAAAGGGTAAATATGGGCTGTCTCTAAAATTATGGGGTCCCAAAATTGGGAAATCCAAGCATGCAAGTCCAACAAAGAAGGCTAAAAACCCTTAAAATAAAAGATAACAGCATTGGCTAAGAAGTCAGCCATACAGCTTGAGATCTCAGCAATAATATTAGATTTTAAATCAATATTTAAAGGGTTACATACCGCAATCGGAGCCCTTGAACGCACGGTATCATGAAGCCCTAGCTTATCAGCAAGTCCACCAAGACTAGCCTCAAAGGTAGCCACATCAGCATAGGAAATGGCTGAACCGCCCACACTAGGCAAAAAAACCCTAGAAGCTGAAGGGACCTCCATAAAGCTGATCATAGGAAAAAACTCAAACCGAAGCCAGTTGCTAGAGAAAGAGCAGGATCCATGTTGGAGCCAAAGCCAAATCTAGGAACAAAAGCTGAGCCGAAGTCAAATCCAGGCACAGAGGCAGGACCGAAGCCAGGGGTCGAAGCCTAAGCCTAAGCCAGGCGCAGGGAACCAGGCAGGATAAAATCAAAAAGTTGTAGAGCCAAACAATGACTCCATAGCTAAGAGTCCATGAAGGTCCAGACGCAGAGGCTAGAAATGCCAAGGGCTGAAGCAGAAGCCGAAGTCGAAGACGAAGCCAAAGCCAAAGCCAGGTGGGAAAAAATTTCAAAAATTGTAGAGCACATTATCCAATGGTGTTAGTGTGACTCACACTATCTTTTCAATAATGTTGACACCCACTTCACTATTATTTTCAAACCCTAAGCAAAATACTAGCAAGGAAAAAGTATAGTGAACCAATTGCACAAAAATAACACAATCACAAGGAGGCTTATGATTTTTATCCAATATAGTAACTTGAAGTACTAGAACTTCGGTATATATAAGTCTTTATAACTACCTTCTATTCTCTCATAATCCTCATCCAACTTTTCCAGGTCAATGTAGATGTTTGAGTTTTGTGCTTCAAACTCTAGGTCTAATAAACAAGCAAATTCACTCTAGATTATGGATACAATTTCCTCTTTAGTATTTTTATTACTATTTATTTTCTATCATCATCATAATTTTGGTCACAAACCATGACAATTAATGGGCAAGGGAATACTTCAAGCAAAGTCATGTGTGCCAATCCAATGACCCACGGTGCAAGTTTATTTGTCATTACATTTATCAATTTGTTAAAATATATTTTATCACCTTCTATGGACCTCTCCACTTATTAGATAATAAATACCTAATCTCCATGATTCCCTTTCTTCCATGGATAACAAGATCATAGATATCATGCTAATCATAAGTAAAACTTGCAATTTTAACCAATTTGGTTAAGTCTATTTTCTCTTTCTCTTGGCTTTTAGTTTTACTTGTCCTCATAATATTTGATTTTTCCATTATTGGTACTCATATTGGTTCAAAATTTTGCTATATAAATAGTATTTACAAACCTAAAAATCTTTACCCTCAACTTTAAAGATGAATGGTAAAACCCTAATTCTAGTAATTCTATAATCTTAAAAATAAACCACCATATTGAAAATTTAAAAACATTGGAAATTGGTGTTCTAGATTTTTCCTAAAAGTTAAATTTGATAAGACTGTGACTGGATAGAGAGATTTTGTCACATTACTTAATGTATAAACCATTTTTGAATTTCTAATATGAATTTGAACTCAAAAACTTAGATCTAAAACTCTCAAGAATTTCAAAACCTAAAGGAAAACATTTACACAATCGTGTTAGAATTTTATAAACTACTATTAATTACTATTCACAATCTCAAGAGTTAGGGAAATAAATTTGCTTCTTCTTTCTAATGACTAACATGTGATGCATCACTCTAACATATGTCACTTTTTTAGAATGGTATTAAGACTTTCAACTTCTTCTCAAAATTGAGATAATTACACTTAATTGAATGTTTATTACAATTTACCCTTGATTAAATGTTTAGCCAAATTTATAATTTAATTATACATAGTTGATTATTTATCGTTCATGCTAGGGTATGTACCTTGTTTCCAAAGGAAAGTTGTGTTAAAAAAAAATTACTCCACAAATCAACCTAAAATAAACCTTAGGTCATTTATTTGTTCTCATTCAACTATCATTCTAGTATTTGCTATCAGTTATCACAAATCTCATTGCTTTTTGATAGTTTTATGACCTAGTCACCCAACACATCATCATTCAATGGTCCCATAATAATCTTATAACAATTAAATAATTGTAGATTCAAAAATTAATAGTTTAACTAAATGAGACTTAATTCTAGTATATGAGCATCCAATGGCTTCAACAATGGATATATGTCTCACTTTCATAATAAGTTTCAAAAAATGGGTTTTGTTTCACCTTTGCCCCAAAATACACCTAATGTTGTTGATTTGTGGTCATATAATGATCATGGGTATCCACTATCATTATTGTAGGGCCCATTGATTTTTGCCACTTTGGGGGCCTATTCACCTATTACACCATCACCCAATTGATGATAACCACAAATCAATCTGATTACACTTAATTAAGTGTACAAAATTAAATTACACTTAATTCAGTGGCACTAACATGTGTCACATTTTTGGAGGAAGTTTATAAATAAGGTTAGTGTTCCCACATTTGGCCTAAAATACACCTAGAACTATTGATCTTTGGTTATCCAATGAATGGCGATATCTTTATCCTATTCCTTTGGCAATTTGATAGGCTGAAATTACATTGTTTAATTACTCATAACTATTATTAAATATTTTAAAATTAACAATTAGTTGTATATTGAGTAATGTTTAACTATGACTTTTAGATTTAAATCAATGTTAATTATTTAAATTATAAAATTATAATCAGAATTCACATTTATATGACTATGATATATTATATTATCATTTATTATAAAATTACAATTCAACTGAACTTAATTGAATGATAATGTGTGTACAAAAAGTGTCACACTTCTATAAACCATTATTCTTGAGAATACCCATGAAAGAGGGCATCTCAAGAGGCGGCTTATAGCTCTCTATCTATGATGTACAAAGGCTATGAGATGGTGGCTCTCAAATGAACCAAACTATGCAACCCTTTCAAGGTGCACCATAGAAAGAGAGATTCAAAGATGAGAGCAAGAGTGCTAGCATCCAAGAATATAGAATGAATGTAATGAAAATGAAAGCTAAAATGAGAGAAATTAGAATGCAAGGTAAACTAGAAAAAAAGAATTACAACCTCTATTTAGACTAGATAATTTAAGCCATAAGCATGGAGAGAAACTAGAATGAGTGAGAATCATGAAGAATGAAGAATAGAAGACAGTAGAAGAGGAGCTCCATGAGTATGCGATCTTCAATCCTGCAACATAATGTTAGTAAAAGAGTGGAGTTCTTTGTAGTGAGGAGAGAGCTCTCCCTTTTAAAGAGAATGGATGATAAAGATCATGAGGCAAGATGCATGTGATAAAGGGTGGAGTTTAAAAGTGGGAGTGATCCATGCGCACAAGCATTCCCACTAATTGTGATGAAGAGTTGAATTTTGTCCCCCATGTGGAACAAAAATGTCTTTTCTTTTATTTTTAAATAAGGGAAATGCTTTTGTGTGTGCAACTTAGTATAAGCGATAAGTGGGGAATTTTATTTAATTAAAAGGGGGATATGTTCTTTTAATTAAATATGAACTTAGGATAAAGTGGTCAAACTATAGGATAAAATCAAATAAATGGATTTTTGGAGGTTTAATCATGGATAAGCATTAGATAAATTATGCAAAAATGCTAGAAAGGGGGCTCATAGTCTAGATGACCATTTTGGGTGATTACATTTTCCCCACTTTGACTAATGTGTGATCAGTCTCAGAACACATTATGTTAAAGAATGAAGAAGCCAAGATGATAGAGAGATTTGACTCTAAAGAACGAAGCACAAAGAGATCGCAGATCCTAAATGCATAATCTATTAGCAGCAATATTTAACATTTGGAGAGAGAAGAGACAATATTAGTACTCAACACAAGCACTGATATGTTAAGAAAATAAAGCAGATAGATCAAAAGAAAATAGATAATTGGAGTAGAAAGCAATTTGCAACAATGGTAGAATATTCTTGCCCCCTCAGGATTGAAATCAAAATGAGATAGAGGAGATGCAAAAATAAGCTAGATTTGATCAAATTAGAACAAAGAAAAGTTCATGATGATAGATAAGAGATTAATACCAAAGAGTGACCATCGAGCAATGAAGATATTCCCTAGTTTGACTAAGACCAAGAAAGATAAAACATAAGAATTAGTTTAAAGAAAGAAGAAAGATGAAATGAGATGAAATAGAAATGAAAGTGAAGAGTGGAAGTGAGTAAAAATAATGAAGAATTGAAGAAATGATGATTGCCCCAAGAAAATTCAAAGATTAAGCCTTAATAGGTCATCCAAATACATAGAAGAAAGAAGAAATTTTGACTAGCAAGATGAACCCGAATTTGGATTTTGATCCCAAAAATGGATCCAAGATGTTGAGGTTAGAAAAGATAGGTCAAAAGGATAAATGAGATAGTAAGATAGAAACAAAGTGAGAAATAGGAAAGAAGAGATAAGATAAGATCGTGAAGAGGCAAGAGAAGGATGAACACAATTAGTTGACATGTCCATGCAAGATAAAGAAGAGAGCTCTCTCAACATGCAAAATGCAAAACTAAGCTAGAATGAATCCTATAATGCAAGCTAGTTTGAAAAGGTGCAATTGAAAGGGTTACATAAGTAGGTCCTATTTTTTATCATCAAGCCTTATTAGGGATATCGAAAGATCATACGATCAACACTAGTATAACTATGAGGATAGGAATATGATCTATATCAGGTAGAATGTGGAAATCCAGCCTATGCATCAAACACATATAGGTTAAGATGACTAATGCAATTAGATTCCCTAGGTTTAGTGTAGAGAGATTGTTCTTGCATCGAGACACACGAAAGTCGAGATGGCCATAAGCATGCACTTGCAAAATAGACAAGGATGAGGCCTTTAAGTTGAATCGATCACACATTAGTCAAAGAGGGGAAAATGTAATCACCCAAAAATGGTCATCTAGACTATGAACCCCCTTTCTAGCATTTTTGCATAATTATCTAATGCTTATCCTTGATCAAATCTCCAAAAATCCACTTATTTAATTTTATCCTATGGTTTGACCACTTTATTCTAAGTTCATATTTAATTAAAAGAACATGCCCCCATTTTAATTAAATAAAATTCCCCACTCATCTCTTATCCTAAGTTGCACACACAGAAGCATTTTCCTTATTTAAAAATAAAAGAAAAGACATCTTTGTCCCACACAGGGGACAAAATTCAACTCTTCATCACGATTGGTGGAAATGCTTGTGCACATGGATCACTACCACTTTCAAACTCCACCCTTGATCACATACATCCTACCTCACAATCTCTATCATCCATTTCTCTTCAAAAGGGAGAGCTCTCTCCTCAATTCAAAGAACTCCACTCTTTTACTAATGTTATGTTGCAGGATTGAAGATATCATACTTGTGGAGCTCCTCTTCTTCTATCTTCTATTTTTCATTCTTCATGATTCTCATTCATTCTAGTTTCTTTCCATGCTTATAGCTTGAATCATCTAGTCTAAATAGAGGTTGTAATACTTTTTTTCTAGTTTAGCTTGCATTCTACTTTCTCTCTTTTAGCTTTCATTTCCATTATATCCATTCTAGATTGTTGGATATTGGCACTCTTGCCTCTACTCTTTGAATCTTCCATCCTATGGTACACATAAGCTAGGTTAATTTGAGAGCCACCATCTCATAGCTCTTTCATCTCATAGATAGGAAGCTATAAGCCACCTCTTGAGATGCTCTCTTTTATGGGTATTCTAAAGAATAATGGTTTATAGAAGTGAGACACTTTTTATACACATATTTTTGGTGTATAAAAAGTGTCTCACTTCTATAAACCATGATTCTTGAGAATACCCATAAAAGAGGGCATCTCAAGAGGCAGCTTAGAGATATCTATCTATGACATGCAAAGGCTATGAGATGGTGGCTCTAAAATGAACCAAACTATGTACAACCCTTGCAAGGTGCACCATAGAATGAGAGATTCAAAGATGGGAGCAAGAATGCTAGTATCCAAGAATCTAGAATGAATGTAATGCAAATGAAAGCTAAAATGAGAGAAAGTAGAATGCAAGATAAAGTAGAAAAAAAGTATTACAACCTCTATTTAGACTAGATGATTTAAGATATAAGCATGGAGAGAAACTAGAATGAATGAGAATCAAGAGTGAAGAATAGAAGATAGAAGAAGAAGAGCTCCACAAGTATGAGATCTTCAATCCTAAAGCATAATGTTAGTAAAAGAGAGGAGTTCTTTGGAGTGAGGAGAGAGCTCTCCCTTTTAAAGAGAAATGGATAATAGAGATCATGAGGTAAGATGTGTGTGATCAAGGGTGGAGTTTGAAAGTGGGAGTGATCCATGTGCACAAGCATTTCCACCAATCGTGATGAAGAGTTGACTTTGATCCCCCATATGGGACAAAAATGTCTTCTCTTTTATTATTAAATAAGGGAAATCTTGTTGTGCGTGCAACTTAGGTTAAGAGATGCATGTGGAATTTTATTTAATTAAAAGGGGGACATGTTCTTTTAATTAAATATGAACTTAGGATAAAGTGGTCAAACTATAGGATAAAATCAAATAAATGGATCTTTGGAGATTCGGCCAAGGATAAACATTAGACAAATTATGCATAAATGCTAGAAATAGGGCTCATAGTCTAGATGACCATTTTGGGTGATTACAAATAAATCTAATAGTGTGATTGATTGATCTTCATTGTTCAATGGCATTGACAAACTAACATGGTTCTCATTTCCAGAGCGAGTTTACAAAAAAAGCCTATCATTTCCACTTTCAACCTAGAATATACTTGAAACCATTATCTCTGGTCATCCAACGGACGATGATATCTTTCATCTTTGACAATTTGATAGGCTAAAATTATATTGTTTAATTACTTCAAATTTTATAAATATTTGAAAAATAATAATAATTTATTTATTGAGTAATGTTGAACAATATGAATTTTAGATTTTAAAAAAATGTTAATTATTTCTATTATAAATTTATAACCTGGATTCCACATTTATATGACATAAAATTTATTAATATATTAGTTCATTACAAAATTACAAATAAACTAAACTTAACTAAATGATAAATCTAATAGTTTGATAGATGGATGCTCATTGTTCAATGGTACTAGCAAACTAACACATATCTCATTTCTCAAGGAAGTTTGCAAAGAAAAGCCTATCATTCCCACCTTCAACCCAGAATACACCTAAGACCATTGATCTTTGGTCATCCAACAAACGATAATATATTTGATCTTTGAAAATTTGATAGGCTGAAATTAAATCATTTAATTACTCAAAATTATATAGATATTTAAAATTAACAATTAATTATAAATTGAGTGATGTTTAACTATGAATCTTAGATTTAAATCAATGATAATTATTTCTATTATAAATTTATAATCATAATTCCACATTTATAAAATATATAATATATTAATACATTACAATTCATCACAAAATTGTGTAATTAAATGGAACTTAATTAAATAATCAATATGACATTCTAATAGATGGACATCCATTGTTCAATAAAACTAATAGTGACACATGTCTCATTTCTAGAGGAGTTTGCAAAAAAGTCCCATCAATCTCAAATTTGGCCCAAAATACACCTTGAATCATTGATCTTTTCTCATCCAACAAACACTGGTATATATTCAATATTTAATTATTTCAGTTATAACTAGTAGTCCACATTTACATAAAATATAAATTAATAATTTCTTAATATATTAGAATTTTAATATTATTTTGTAAGATTTTAAAAGAGTTTAATAAATACTTATTAAACATACTTTTATTTTTTAGTTTGTGACTATGTGACAAGTTTATCTTAGTTAGAGATAAAGCCAAACATAATATGCACAATATAGTACAAGTATAATGAATCTTTCCAATCCAAATGATTTCACAATCTCTTTCTTTATAGAACAATAAATCTTTCAAGATAAAACACATATAGTGTTCCTTACAAAGGAACTGAAACCAAATTGCCATGGAATTCGATCATATGAGTAAATTTTCAAATTCCATGCTAACTTCTCTTTTCACAAATTAATTTCAAGCCCTTAACAAAGAATGATTTATTAGATAGTCTAATAAAGAAGAACATAAATTCTTAACTCAAAGACAAAACCAAGATTTAATATAAATTTTAATTACCCTAACACTTGGGCTTTCAACAAGAGTAACTATGAAAGCATAGCAAACAAAACTTGTAAGACATTGATAGTAATACAATGTCTCCACAAATTCTATAAGAAAGACACCCTGATTTGAGACTATAAAACACTAATATAACCTTGATGATTCACAACACTAAAATTCACTAATTTTAGATTAGGGTGATCATAATTTTTTTATCATACCATATTAAAAATTCATGTTAAAGATTTGCAAAATTAAATTATCATGCACTTACAATTGTTTGAATTCATTTTTAGATTGAAATTTTGTAAACTTGTTACTTGATAGTGATTATAATTTATTTTTTGCCACAAAATATTTTGCACAAATTTGGCCATTTCATATCAAATTGATGGATGCAAAGTGGAAAATAATGAAATGGAAGCCATTTTCTAATTCATAAAAAGGAAAGCTAAAATGAATGTTGATTGGTTGAATTAGTAAATTTTCATCAATTCATTTTAAAAGTCACACTAGTATTAGCAAGACCCCTTCCAAAACTCTAAAGCCAAAATGAGGGGAATAAGAGACACTAGCCCAAAAAAGAATATTTTATTACCACTAGGACAATAATCGTATGACGATATAAAAAAAAATTGAAAAAATATGGAAACTCTCCATTAGAAGAAATCAATAGCATAACACAAGGCGATAAGTCATGAAGATTAATGGATCACTAAGGGTCTTCCTCTATGAATCCATCTAAGAAGAATCATCTAGAGCAAATAACCTCAAGGAATTCTGTGAGCCATTTGTAGTTCACGTCCACCAAATCTTTGAGAAGAAACCATTTCCATAGAAAGTCCCTCCCAATACGTGCCCACTATGATGCATTAGTTGATGTGCATTCATATTCAGAAGAAAGGGTTTTCTTTCCATATTATTGTCTCACTGGTGAAGCTTGGTTATTTCATTAGTCCAAAGGATCCCCACCCCCATGTGTAAAAATAGTGACATGAATTTCGTTCACCAAAAACCATTCTTAAAAAACCCTCCTCAACAACACCAACATGTTCACCATGTCTCTTTTGAGGCTTAGAAGGATGCCAAGAATCAAGATGTAATGTTCATGTTCACATAGTATCTATTGTCATTAAGAAGGAACTCCAAGCCAAACACCATGAAGACAACAATGTTTATGAAATACTCCCTTGCACCATCTAGAGATCCTTGGAAAAAAGGATATAACATACACAAACATATTTAATTAAAAATAAAGCATGAATACATGCATATAACAACCATAAAGATTGCAAAGAAAGACAAAAAATTAACCAAAGATCTCCAAGTGTTCATTATCCACAAAAGACATGCATTTCCATCTAGGTGATTAATCATGCGAAATTCATTCCATTATCCATATTATCACTAGATGTAACATTCATTTTAATATCCAAATACAAACTTGTAAGTGATTAAACATACAAGTTCATTTACCGGTCCAAAATATAAAAAGGATGAGACAATATTTCAAACATTAGAGATAGACACTAAAAGAAGGGTGGACAAGGTGGAAATTTTTTTGGAGATAGACAACCAAGTAGGGATTTTCGGTGACTTAGGTTTGAGATAAGGTACCCCAGTGACAAACGGTGACAAATTATAAAATCTAACAAAGCATATGAAAGGATAAGCATTTAATGCAACAATAAATGATGAAGGACATTGATCCAAATCTACACAAATGTAAAGTTAATTGGATGGCTATTCAAGCAAAATATGGTGTAAAAATTTCATGCAGATGATATCAATTCTAATTTTAATTTTTCATTGCTTGCTATCAAAGTAGAGAGAAGGAAAGTGGTGACCTATGATTATGAAATCAAATTTTGACATGCAATGTTCAAAACAACATAATTGTTTTTAAGGAGAGAGGTCTTAGTGGAGAGACTTAAAAAATTTACTATGGATGACCCGTGGTTCATAATAATGGTGCGTGGGCTCTTGGGTTATGACTTTTTGTCAGTTGACTATAAGTTTAAAGCCAACATAGACATTTGTTTGCTCTTTTGTGCATAAGGGCTACAATTTAGTTCAAAGGTGGAGGTGCATTGAGTAGTTATTAGATGTGTAAGAGTCGAGTGGAGGGTGGGCCTTGAGACTTTATCATTTATAGAGGTACTAGGAAGAGGTTTTTGTGCAACAGTGGGGACTAGAAAGAGATTTTGGGATACCCATTTCATGTGCATCCTTTTATTCTCTACAAAATGACAACAATTGATAAAGCCAAAGGGAACATGTCCAATGAATGTGGAGGGTCTTGTGTGACTATAAAGATGACTGAGAAAATTTCATAAATTTGAGGCAAAGGTGAGGAAAATTTGACATTATCAGGCTTAAATTCAAGCTTTCAAACTACTAGAGATCACCATACCATAATGCAGGGGACCAAAAACTTGGAACTCATAGAAGGAGTAGAGGAGAAAAGACTGTGAAGAGATTCTGGAGAGAGGATAACTTAGATCCTAGCCAAAGCTAGGATTAATATGGAGACCACACATGGGAACCTAGTAAAGAGAAAGGTACTCTCAATGATCATATGACTTGATGTAGGGAAGAGTGTTATAGATCCTAGGCCTTCAAACCACTAGGTGTAGAAGCTGGAGGTGATGTTATGACCTTTTTGGAGGTTTTACAATTTTTCTTGGCAACTCGTCAAATGACTCCAAAAGTAGAGATCAATGGAATGAATATGCATAAAATTATTTCCCACCATGTTAACCTTACAATATCAATGACGTGAAATTAGTTTAATTTTGAATTCATCCTTTCTTTATATTTTATGATGAAATTATATAAAATTTTCCATGTCCTTCAATTTCTTTGTGTTTAACTTATGTTTAAGTTCTAATAATTTTGGATGTATAAATATGAAACTCCTTTTATGTGATAATGAATGAATTCTTTAGTTCACAATTCTTGGTGATATTTGAAGAACAAAATAACTATTTAGTAAGTTATAAATGAACAAAAGTTGGTGAAGATATTTCCCTAACTTTCATATCAACGAAATGATTCTAAATTTCCCATAATTAAGCTCAATAGAAGTATAGTTCCTAACCTAAACCAACTCTAACATTTTAGATCTCTTTCAAATGTAGTAAAATATATATATTTTTAAAGTAAATATGCCACTAATTATTTTAAAATCCAATTAAAATAGACATATTTGGGACTAAATGTATATAAGTTTTAAAGAGGTTCAGTGGTTGGATAAAGTTTTTAGTAATAAATATCAAGGTTTTCTTCTTTCAACTTCTAGAATTAACTCTTATGATGGTAATAGGAAAATTCTATAAGTTGATATGAGTGATGTCAAAGAAGCTTGATCATCTTATGGATGGAAGATCGAACAATTTTCAATGCATCTATAAAAGAATGATATTGAAAGCTTGGAAGCTCTGATCTAGTCACAAATTTGAGAGCTAGAAATTTAGAAGTTTTATAAATGAAATCTTTTAATAATAGGATATTTTGTGTTTAGGGTAAATATTGATGTTTTATAATACTTAAGTACCTTATGGAGCAATCTGGGAATGATAATAACAAAGATGACAATTTTTACAACTTGAACATAATTATAAGTACACATTACTCACAAAAACCCTTTATATTCTAGTTTTTTGTGTTTTTTAAATTTTATTACTATAGCTAAAAAAATTTAAGCTAGGTGTAATTAAAATGATCTTTGTAAGTTAAGAAATATGTAGGAATCACATTCTTTTACATTTCCCTTGCATACTTTTTAGCCTTTTTCTGCCAATGGGGCAACTCCCCTCTTGATGCACATTATCCAATTTTGTGTGTTAATAGTTCACCCTAAGCAATTATGTGTTCATCTCTGTGAACTACTTATGCATCATATCTATGTTTTGACTTGGCCTTAATGAAAAATATATTTACCCTTTGGTGAAATTTCTTAGTGCTTTATTCACCTAAAAAAATGGATGAAATGCAAACTATAAGTTATATTTTTATTTTTGTTCTCTCTCTTTTTTTCAAGGGGTGTTATAAGTTTTTGGAAGATTCATAATTTAATAACACATTTTTGAAGGATTCTTTAGTTTGATGAATTGGTAAATGGAGGTAGGGTTGTATTGCTAAAGTTTTTATTGACATCTTTATAGTAGATAAGCAAATTTCTGAATGTGAATGCTTAGATACAATTCCTAAAATCCTACTGACTCATTCATCTGAACTAGATTTTCTCTAGCATTCCTTTACATTCAAAATCTAATGGGTACAAATTCAAATTTCTAATGGCAAGTAGATTATTTGATCTTTTATATATATAATTTTAAATGTAAAATGTGCTAATTATCTTGTAACCTACAATGTTTGTAGAATATTTACAATTATACATGCATTGAACAACTATCAAACATTCAATAGAAGTGGAAGACTACGATACAAAATGGATTGTATAAAAGGAAAACATATATAACATGTTATGCATAATGATGTGGTTTGTTAGGCATTTTTTTCTTGTACCTTGTATAATTCGAATTTATACATGTGGCTATCACTTAAGGGGGGACAACTGAACTTGTATCGTGGCAATTATAGTGCAATATTGGATGATCCAACACTATGTATTTAATTTGTATGATACTAGTTGTTTGGCACTTTAATATGTATTAAAAGTTTATGGTACCAATTATTTGACTATCACAATGAAGGACATCATTTCTCAAGAAGGCCAAATGACTCAAGTGTAATTGTATGCAATACCTCAAATTCCTACTTTTTTAAGTTTATATACTCATATCAACATGTTTCATAGAGTCATACTATAACTATATGCATAATCTTATCATGAAACACAACTCCATGTGCCATTCTAATGTGTTTTTATGTAAAATTACTTGCAAGCATAATGTGGCCTTGCACACAAGTGTACACATATTTACCAACCTATAAGTTTCACACTATATGGATTTGACATGTTATGTTTGCAACACAGGTTCATGCCTATTAATTGTAAATATACAACTTAAACACATGACATCATCTTATATTGCACTATAATTGACACCATACGATTTAGACACATTTATCTCCCTATCAACACCACCACATAATTGCAACTTAAAGAGTAGTTGACTATTATATAAATGATTCAAAAGTGTAGAATATTATGGGTCCCAACAATTAGGCCATGTTAGGTACAAATGATATCTTGTGCATATATAAAAGAAGTTAACCTAGTAGGAAAAAAATCCCCTTCAAAAGAGAAGGAATATAAGAAAGTGATGAGATATGAATGACTCAATGATGCCCCAAGAATTACATCTATCACAAAATTACAATGAGTTATCCCTTTATAAGAAGGAAATAAGTAAGACTGAATTCTTCCCATAATGAGATAAACTAGTGGAAAAGAACATTACAAGCACATTAAACTCTAAAACCTTAATTGTAGCAACAAAGACAAAAAAAATGAAACTCCGAAATATTACAATATGACAATGAAAGAGGAATGATTGGTGATCTTTTTTGCTAAGGAGCATTATAAAAATCTTTGATGAAGCCACCCTAGAATCTAATTAAACAACATTAGATTGATGGATGGTCTAAAAATGAAATGAAGTGTATGGATCAAAATGTCATCTACCCAAGTGATAAAATGTTGAAGTTATCCTCTAGAATACCTATAAGGTAAGCATTAAAATAACATATACCAAGGTTGAAATTAGAAAATGTACACGGATGACCATATAGAACTTCATAATGCCTTTCCAACACCGCAAAAATCATAAAACTAGAAGATTGTGACAAAAAAGTATGAGTTCAAGAACAACAAATGGAGATAGAACTTCAATTAGAAAGCAATAACACCAGACAATACAATCTAGAATAATAACTTGCTCAATTGGAAAGTTCACAGTAGTATTTTTTTATGATATCTCGTTAAAAGAAATAGACAATATGAAAAAATATTATGATGATTTCTCCAATTAGGGTTAAACTTTTTTAAAAACATCTAGGGGGCTAGCCTTGGGCAAATATATGACCTTTATTGATGTCTAGGGAAAATAGGACCCTATCACTAGCAATAATGATGTTGTTGAGGTGGGGCAATGGAGGGGATGTAATTGCTTGCATTGCCTAAGACTTGAATCCCCCTCCACTTGGACATGATCGTGCACAAGAGATTCAATATGACCAAGCATGTAGGGATAAACTATACCGACAATGTCCAAATTTTTGAGCCCAAAATTTTAATTATAATAAATGACTTTAAATGCTCTATGTACCACCTATGAAGAAAATATAACAACCAAAGTATGATGCATGTACAAATTTGACCAAGTATGTATAAGACATGTTAATTATGCTTTCTTATGTAGGGTATATGCTAAATTCCATAAAAACATTCAACCCAAGGGTTTGTCTTTTTGTCAATAATAATAAAGTAATGCCAACATCACTGCAAAGGAATATCCACATGGATTTTGTTGAAGATGCCAAAAATAAATATATATCACCTCAAGGTAGTTACTAGTTTCACTGATTTAACAAATGATCATTAGGTTTTGCAACCTTTGAAATGAAACATAAGGGTTTTTTGGTAGAAAGTGCTAAAAAAATCTAGCTACCTCTTGGACAAGACAACCTTCATCAAACTTGAAGCCCTTGTGGATTTGGCACAATACGATGGATTTTGAAAAAATAAGAACCGATATTGATTCTCTCGAATGCTCTAAATTCAATCACAAGGGCATCAAAACCCAAGGATGCAATGACAAAATTCTTCAAGTCTCACGAGCTCCCTCATATATGGAAGGTCTTTGCAAATACCATGTCAAAGTTGGATTGTAATCTCCTCCCCCCTAGAATCACCTACAAGATAAAACAACCTACGACAAGAGAGAAATGGCAAGAACAACTTGTTTGATTATGGGCACTTGAATAATTTTTTGATTATGAAATGTATATAGGATGCCTTTCTTATTAAGGCAAGAAATTAGAATATATTTAGAAAATATTATGAGATTTTGTTGTAATCTTATGTTATAAGACAGACGACTTGACACTTATTGTATAACCTATCACTCTAAATATTAATATTTTAGATTAAGTTAGCAAGGACCCACTACTAAACTTGTTAGGTTAAATAACTTATTGACACCAACATTCATAAGGGGAATGACACCAAACAATATCATTAAATACCTACAAGTGATAAATGATAATATGATCATATTGCAACAACATAAGGTCATGTAATTAGACACAATTGATTGTCAAAGAGTGTACAACATCTAGCAAAGCAATAACATGTACAAAATAAAGGCACATTTTCACATAATAATTTATTGGAATGTTACTTTTGTGTACATAATCTAGATAAGGGACCAAAGAAACATGTGAGAACTCAAGGATGAACTTGCATAATATTTGGCGAGTATGATTAATCTAGATAATTTGTGAGATTGTGTGGAACTAACTACTCATAGATTACCTTGATCTTCTTTAGGTTAGTATGAACATTGAATTGGTTGATGAAAAACTATGGTACTAAATTAAAGTGGAGTCAAAAGTGAAATTGTTAAGGCTTGCTTGTAGCTTGTCATCCAAGTAGGCAGTGATGAAGGGTTTGACCAATGCGCATTAGGTGAACTATTAATTAGGTGTATAAATGTTATAAAAGAACAAATGGATAATCTATCCACTTATAGAGTCCTTTTTAAAAATTTAATGCATGTTTATAGATTCTACTATATTACGCTAGAACTTGGTAATATCCCAAATTAAGATCAATTTTGGTAAAGTAACAAGTCCCATAAAACTAGACCAAGAGATTATCAATACATTGCAAGGGATACATGTTTTCTATCAAGTTATTGTTGAGCACTTAATAGCATTGATCATGCAAAACCTCATAGACAAATGATGAAAATAAATATTCAACCATTTTGACCAAAAAAATTAAATATTTACTAAATAAGATAATACTACAAGCATTTACCATTTGACTTTTCTTATTTCTAAATCGCATATAGAAAATTAACTTTGAAAAACAAACTGATATAATGAATTATTTTTAAATTTCATATATTATAGAATAATGTGTTAATATTTCATATCATTATTAAATAGCCATACATTTCTATTAAGTCTTAAACACTTATACTTAAAAAACACAATTCTATATACAAAAGTGATTTACAATAAATAAAAATTAAAAATATATATTTTCGGTACATAATACTGTCTGTCATGTTCTCTGTTTCTTAACCTTGGGAGAGAGAGATTGAGATTTGCAATTAGAAGATTAATGGAAAAAAAAACCTAGATTCCTCTGCAGCCAGAAAACGCCTGCAAACACGATTAAAGTGGCATCACAGAATCGTGAGCAAGCAATAGACGGGGAACGGAGTCGGGGAAAATGGCAGGAGCAACTGCGGCGGAGGAGGGAGAGGGAGTGGGCGTTGTGGCGGACTCCAAAGATTTAATGCAGCAGAGCAAAGCTCTCGATTCTCTCACTGACCATGTCGAAGATCGCCAGCTCGATTCCATTCGAGTCCACCAGGTATTTTGTCACCACAAACAGCTTTCTGCACCAAATTTGTTTGCCTCTTTCATCTACTTATTAGTGCTCCCCAATTTATCGTTAAACCTTAGACTAACTTACCTTACATTATCACATATCGCAATACCGACAATAAGAAGAAAACACTCAGAAAAAAGTCAGTTAAGTATAAACTGGAGCGGGGTTAAGTACAAATACTTAAGCACTCAGCAAAAAGTCATTGAAGTATAAATACTTCCACTGATCCAAATAGTTGTTCTTCCCCTATTTTGCTATGCGGAGCACTAGGGGAGAGACATTGTAACGGTTAGGGTTAAGTTTGCATAAAATTTTATATGGTATGTCGAATGGCTTCAAATGTTTACACCTTATTTTGGACAACTTAAATTGCTTAAACCTAAATTTGACACCAAAATTTGAGGGAAATTTTACTTTGGCTTATCTATGTCACCTGTTAAATAATTTAACTAAAAATATTAGGAATACTTAATTTTCCTCATCTAGGTAGCTAAGATTGACGTGTGTACACTTTATCTTGAAGCACACAAGTGCCATCACTACATTATCAATCCTTGATTGATGGTATGGTTAGGTGCCAGTTCTATTCAATTAAGTCACTTTTAATTTATTTAGATTAAGTAAAGTAATCCACTCATTGACACTTCAACTCTTGACCTCATGATTAGATTGAGTAAACTGATCTATTGATTAGCAATTAACTTATAACTATTTCACACATGGTATCTTTGAATTATGCTTTTAGGTGACCAATTTATGGTACTTGATTAATTCATTTTATGGTTGATTTGTTTTTCTTATTGATTTACTTTATTGTGGACTAGCTTGTGCTGTTTGTCAAAGTTGCATGGCCATAGACATGGATATGGATACCATCATTTTTCAAGACCTATGGATAGGCAGGATGCATATACACCATTTATTCTCCCCTCTCCAAATGTCGTCATAAAATCACAAATTCCATTCCAATAGGAAATGTAGGATAGTTAGAGGCATAGATTTACCATTTTAAAAATGCCTCTTTACAAGAGAAACCCTGATTTAAGTCCCATTACACACATTTGTATAAATATATATGTTTGTGTGTATGTGTGTGTATATATATGTGTGTGTGTGTGTGTGTATTTAATATGTACATAACTATATATGTGTATATATATCTATACATGTGTGTGTGTGTATCTCAAATATCTCCATTAGGATTAGTTATCACGCATATAAATAAAAATACACATAATTATCATATTTCATTTGATAGGTCCAATTAGAATAGCATCTGAATGACAAAGCATAATGGTATTGGCTTGAAGCAATCTTCACACTAAGCCCAAGAGTGGACACTCACCCTCTTAGCCCCAAGTGGTAGACACCTCTGGCATCTAGCATGGAGTGGGATACCTAGTGGGATACTTGTATCTACATCACCTATCCATGTTCCCTTATTAGAGAGCATGATGAGTTCAGTGGATATAGTTGTTGATGCTGGTGACTGTAAGAATGCTCTGAGCCACAGTAGTGTCTATCTCTCTAAATCTTTCTGTAGTTGGATTATATTCTCAAAAGTTTATTGTTTTCACAGTCTTATATCAAATTCTATTATTTGATTTAAATTGTCTCAATATTTTGTTCTAAGTATACTGAAGCAGGGTTATTTGAGGATTGTTTTTCTTGATGTTGTTAATGGTTCTATATTGTAGTTAGAGGACACAATGAAATGTTTATAGTCTGGTGAAGGCTGAAAAGTTGTGAGCTTTGTTTTGAGATTTAGTCCTTATAATTAATAAAGAAGTATTTTTAGTGTCGCTGGATTTTTTCCTCGAGCAGGAGGGTTTTCCTAGGGTATCTTTGGTGTTGATTGTGTATGTATATCTGTTATTTATTTATGCTATTTTGGTTAAAAAGCTCAATACGTACCATTTAGCATTCAATGCTTAAGCGACCATGTGCAAAATGCTTATTTGAATGCTTGATGTTGGAAGCTTTGGCACTTATCATTGATTGTTTACACAAGCACACAGCTCATACAATGAGTGCAAATGCAGCCAACATAATCAGGAAATTAGTGGGAGCTAGAACAGTCGGGCCTTGCCATGTCCATTCACATCCCTGCTATCATAGTCTTAGAAGTCAAGTGAGCCTTTTGAGCCATACGGTTGGACATTGTAGAACTAATAAACTAGTAGTCAGCCATCTTTAGGGTCAGATTTTCAAGGAATGAGACACTTGGGACTGAAAGATTGATTTGTTTCATTGCTGGAAATATGAGACGTTCTTCTTGATCCATCTGAGGGCATTTGTAAGACTTCAACCCACAATATGTGCAGGTCAGAAGTTATTAAGCATTTTCTTGACAAATAGACAAGCTGGAACAAGAAAAACAACTTGGAGGTACACCACTGGTTTCCATTGTCATTCTTCACTAGCAAATAGCAGCAATATGAGTCTCAACATCTATTGTGTAGGAGTCCCTCTTAAACAGTGTAGTTCGAGAAGACTCATTGCCCTGTTATTATATGAGGCACCAAGGGTAAAACATTAACATATGGAAGTCTGAGCACTTAGGAAATCTGCATTGAGTAAATGCTGGAGAAGCAGCAACTGAAGAGATTGTATGCAGACTGTTTGACAATTTTCCTATGAGATAAAGAAGACAAAGTAGAGCCGTGTAAGTGCAGAAATTTTCTGTGGAATCATGTGTAATCGTCAGTGCATCAGATTTGGTGGAAACAAAACATAATTAAAACAATATGAAAACTGAAAGCATAGTTTTCTCAAGGGAATTTAATGATATGCTCAATGGTAATCAGCTACAAGACTTATAGTATATCATTGGATTGTAATTGGAGTCTATGAAAATTATGGATGGTGTTCTTTCAAGGTTGGAAGAATTAGATTCATATTTATCCAAAGTGGACCAGTCTGATTGGAGGTTACTGAATTGGGCTTTGCAGCCCTCAATGGTTGCTGTTTTGCAGCATAGGTTAATGGAGCATCCTTGTGAAGGTGTGAGACTAATGGTTTCTTCTTGTCTTAGTGAAATCATTAGAATAACAACTCCTATTGCACGTCATAATGGTAGCATCTTGAAGAAGATTCTACAACTAAATGTGGACAGCATATGTAGATTTCATGATGCCAAAAGCCCTTTCTTTGGTAAGTGGACCTAGATCTTGGAACTAATGGAAAAGCCAGAATTTTCATTATCATGTTAGATCTCAATTGTGAAGGAATGATTCTTTAATGTTTCAATGTTTCTTAAGGGAATTTAGGAATTATCATCTTGACAATGTGAAGTCTTGCATGTGCACTATCATGTCCTTAAACTTAGATGAGGATGATGACATATGTAAGCAATTACAATCAAATTTGTTGGCAATTTGGAGAGGGAAACATGGGATTTCACCTGCTCACATAGGAATAGATTGAGCGTAAAATTGAAATATTCTAGGAACACGAGTGAAAGTAAGCTAATATCAATGGGCATACAGGGATCTCCGAAATGAACAAGAAACAAATGAGGAAATAGCAGCTTTGTTTCACTTGCTAGCATACTTGGGCACTTGATCACGTGTGGAAACAAGGAAGAAGAGTCAGCCCAAGAAGTTCAGATCGGCATTGAAGAAGATAAGAATCCAACAATGTGGCTCCAACATAATGACATGGTTGTTGCAGCCTTGGTGCATTTTGACAATACCCATAAAACATTAAGGAAACCATGTGGGAAATACAAGTTGAGGAAAAGGAAAAAGTGATAGTAAGAGTAAATACTAAATAATTGTGCATACCTTCACACAACTAAAAGAGCGTTGATAAAGACGAAATCAGATTATTTGAAATTGCTTAAAGATAGAGATATGCGTTGAGATTATGTGTGTTGCACACATTGCATGATTTTTTATTTTTTTGAAAAAAGGGATAAATTTTTATTCAAAACAGGCCTAAGCCAATCAATTACATATTGTTATCAATAAACAAGAGATTATCTAAGATTGCAATATAATAAGGAGGGAGCTCATCCCTCCCCTTAATGTTGCATTCTCCAATGTTTTTGGACGTCCACTTTGCCATTCAATCAACAACTCCATTCCACTCCGTAGGATTATGATGGAAAGAGAAGAACTCCAGAGCCTCACATAATTGAACAATCTGTTTAACCTCTGAGGCTAAAATCCAACTGGCACCAACAAATTTATGAGTGTTCAACATATCCACCAAAATTTGAGAGTCAAATTCCACCATAACTCTCTTCCATCGTAAGGAACATCTACAATCAATAACTTCCTTAATAGAAAGGGCCTCCATCAAGTCATTGGAATGACGATCCTTATAAGTAGAGAATAAGAAAATAGCATGGCTATTCTCGTTTCTCCCTATCACACCAATACCAACATGACTAGGATTGCCCCAAGAAGAAACATCAGTATTAACTTTGAGAATCCCTGCAAGGGGAGGCATCCACCTTCCCATTTTATTAACACGCTTCTTTGCTTGACAAGATCTACTACTTCTAGTCCTCGCCTCATCAATATGAATCAGCTGCAAGTTTCGGACAAAGATTAATTTGCCAGGAGACACATTTTTTGACAAATCACATTTTGCAATGATAGTCTCTTGAAGCTTGTGAGCGACCCTCTGCCATATTTGAAGGTTGCCAAGTTGGGAAGCATAAAAAATCCACTTGTCCCTCTCAAGCCAAAGGTTCCAAATAATATGGGAAGGCCCAATAGACCAAGACACTTAAAGAAAAGAAGTCCTTACTGAAGGTCGCCCTTGACTCTCCCAAAACTCAATAAGGGAGGAGGCACAGGGACAAGCTTGTTGCTAGACCTCCGACCATCTTTGCTAGATCTTCCTAGAGGAAGGGCACGAAAAGAACAAGTGAGAGCTGCATTCCTCACTCTTCCAACAGAAAGAGCAAACAAATGGGCCATGAAATACCCTCTTACAAAGATTATCCCAAGTAAGACACGTCTCTGAACCACCAAGCAAAAGGAAAAAATACACTTGGGCCATGAGAAACTACTCCATACCTTCTTCCGCTAGGGGACAATAATCTCACCATTCACTTGTCTATCCAACTTAGCATAACCATCAACAACAGTGAATTTACCTTTTGGGTTATGACCAAACCAACACATCTTGCCTATTAAGGGAGCTACGAGACCTGTTTCTTAAGATATTGTTTAACGTGGCTTGATCCTCTTCTGAGCCATCGGGGGACCACTGTAGAGGGTCCTTCCAGCAAGACACCTCGAGCTGGCCTATACGCCTGGTAGTTCTAAAATCTTCCACTTTTCTCCAACCAACCTTTGTGAAGGTGTTGCAAAGATCTTGGAGTTGTAGATACTTAGAGATGATAGGAGGATGACCATCCCAAGAGTCCACCCAAAGCAACGCCTCAATTCCCCCATTGCAGATCCAAAATAGGCCCTCCCTAATGAGTTAGATCCCTTTTTTGGAGTGTCCTAAATATAATAGCCCTTACCAACTAGATCAGAGCGAGGCACTTTTGGACCAGTAACGCTAGGAAGGTACTTATGGGAAAGAACCTTGGCCCAATCATGCTCTTGAGATATACACCATCTCCAATACAACTTAGTAGCCAAGGCCTGACAAACCAGGGATAAAGATCAAAGCCCAAGCCCTCCTGCATATTGTAGTCTACATACAGATTCCCATTTGATTAAACTCCAACACCTTGCATAATATTGTTTATATTGTATTATTTTATTTTATTATGTAATGTTGCTCCTAGGAGCACCTTGGATGTGCAATATGTAAAGATTTCAACGGAATATTTTTAAGGACTAGTATTGACACATTGTGATAATATATGATGTAAAAATGTAATATTGGGGAAAAATAAATTAATTGCCTAGTATTAAATTGTGGGTCAGTGGGGGTTTGGTAGCACATGGTTTTTGTAAAATACCACTTGCTGGTTTTGTGGGAGCTTGCTGCTATAAATGCAACCACAAGGGTAGTTGTTGATGCAAGAAAAAGTAATACATAGTAAGAAGAGGCGAGGTAGATCAGCCAAGGTAGTATTAGTGAAGGTTAGAAGCATGGCATGGGATGTGTGGATTCATGCTTGTTCACATAGATTGCTTGGTTGTGGCTATGGCTTTGAAGGCTTCTATGGTTGTATTGTAATGGTATTTTTGCTGAATAATACACGGTGATGGATCTTTTGGAGGTTGGGTTTTTTCCTCAATGAGGGTTTCCCAGGATATATCTTGTGTCACATTTTGTGGGTATGTTGTCTATTCTCTTGCATGTGGATTTTTAGTGATTATTTATTTCAGATTTATTATGGGTCATGCAGAAACAGTGATTTTTTTTTGCAAGTTCCTTACAATATGGCCATCAAGTTTGCAGATGACAAAGAGAAGGTAGATTAATTGTCTTCAATTGAGTATGACACATTACTCATTGTACAAGGCTGAAAGTCAGATTTCTATGGCAGTCACTCAAAAGGAAAATGGTCTTAATTCAAAATCAAAGAGTTCATACAAATTGTTGAAGGAATCAATGCCATTTGTAAAAATGAAAGTGAGCATAGCATCTCCACTTTTCCCTATTCAAATCAGACACAATATGCTAAAGAAGATCAAAAGGACCAGCAAGAAGTCAAACTCAAGAGTTTTGATGAACCATGAATCAATGATGCTCTGTTATGCAGCAGTGAAATTAGAGTTGATCTAGTATAATCCATGGGCAGATTCCAAGGTAGTTTCAGCCAAGAGACTGAGATGATCACGAGTCTTTCAAGGTTATAAGAAGTTGTGAAAATCAGGGATGAAGGCATGACAAAAAGAAACTACAAGAATTCTGATATTTACTACAACAATCATATGCCTTCACAATATCATGAGGTAACAATCTATCTACATGAGGATGAGGACAAACTAAGTGATATTAGTTCTGAAATATCATGTGATGATGCTCATTTCCTTGCTGAAGAGGTTGGTTTGATTGATGACTCTTGTGGTGAATCAAAAAGTCTAGAGTTGTCTTTGATACATAATGAGGCCAACTAATCCCAACTTATCTATTGGTTGGTGGTTTTATCCTCATCCATACTAATGTTATTAGTAGCTACACTATCTGGTCTACAATTGCATTTTGAGGTTTGGCTTGGCCTATAGTAGGTATTGAGTCGCATGAACATTTGCAGAGACATGACTATGTGTTAGATATTGCACATTAGATGGATTTCTTCCTTATACATTGGAATGGTAACACACCTTCAACATCATCCTAAATACTAGCAAATTATAGCAGTGACATTTGGTGGCCTATTGGGATGATTCTTGTGCATATTAGAGGTGTGTTTGGCATATGTTGGGTGGATCACTCATTTAGATGGTTGTTACAAGAAGATGGTAGAATGATACACATCTATTTCTACTCCCATGATTAGATTGATGGACTATTTTGGGATCTAGGTGCTGACATGATAGGTGCTTTGCTTTTCATAGATCATAATGAGTGAGTTCACAACTTGAGGCATAGTATTGTTATCTTCAAAGTAATCTAGTAGAAAGGTGAAGCTATGTTTTCCAGACTGACTTGGGATTCAGAGATCTTATGGATGGATGAGTGGCATCCTAAAATTTGGTTTTACAGTATGGCATGCCCTGAATACCGAGACTCCAAAATTAGCTATAGAGCAACTTGTAGGTTGACATGGGATCTTGTTATTGATTTAAAGGTTCATGATTGCTTGAGGACAAGCAATCTCAAGGAGGGAGGATTATAATATCCCCTTTTTGGGACATTAGAAAATTACAAGCCAAATTCATAAAAAATATTTAAAGTAGTGTACCTTGGGAACATGTCCCTACACAAGCCAAAAAAAGAACAAAAAGAAAATTCCCTAGCGTCTTGAGAATTGGGACATACTATGGATGGACTTGGGTATGACGTTCCGACATCCTAGGCGATGCCACCAAATCACTACGGTTTTGTTAGAGATGTGTAGACATCTCAACATGCTATGTGAGGACAGGGGGATGCCCAAAAGTCCGCTTAGGGATCTATCACATTAGATAGATAAAGTGTATTTTTTTAGAACATTTTTATTTGTTTTATGGGTTCTATTCTTGCCCTAGGGGTACGTGGGGTCCATTTCTTGTAGGTTGTACTTGTTTTGGTATCATGCTACTCAATGTAGTCATCTTTATGATTAGATACTCATGCTTTTGATATCTATTATATAATACTAAATAAAACTCTTCCATTTTCTCCTTCGACTATGCAAAATTTTATTGTTCAATGTTCAATGTTCAAGTATTTAGTGATTCTAATTTACTATTTTACAATTTACATTTTTGTGTCTTATGTTGTTATGCATCTTTTTGTAGCTAGCATTTTAAGTACCACATGTATAGTATATAGTATACACCCCCCCAATACCCCACTGTCCTCCCCCCATTGTCCCCTCTACTCGATAATTTGTCCCCTTGTTCTGACGTCCCCTTGTCCCCCAGGGCGGTGTAATTATGAATAAAAGTGACTTATTAAGAGTTGACGCAAATTAGTAAGGCATTTAATCTAAAAAAGGGAAATAGGCAACAAAGAGGAAGAAGATGAAAGACAAAAAGGAGAATTAAAGAGTCACCATGGCCATTAAAAAAGGAAAGCTAGTTTCATTTCGACATGTTTGGATATGTTTTGATTTCTAATTTCTTCTATTGAAGACCTTGAAGTTCAACTTGAGCCAGTTTGAAGACGGAAACCCTTGAGTTGGAAGATAGTGAATGGAAACCTGTTGTCCGTGGGAGACATCATATCAGGTCTCTCACTTGTGCTTGAAACTTTATCTCTTATTATCCAATCAGACTGTTAATTTTGTGTTTACGATTGGATATGATTATTATTTTGCTGAAGAGTTGATTGTTATATTCATTTTTGAGAAATCATATTTCAGCTAGATAAATTGGAATGAATTGCATGCATATCTATTGTTTTAATTTATTAATTACATTTGGAGAAAATTTGGGAAAAAATATCTGGTTGAGATATTACAATGTCCTTGAGTGTATTGTTCATGGTATGCACACAACATGGAGTCCACCAAATATGTCTATAATCTGCCTTAACAAGCTTTCTTGCAGCTTTGCGCACATGTGTTGCATATGTCATTACTTAGACCATGTTTTGTGGCCCAACATCCTCAATTGCCTCCCTAAGGATGTGAAATTGAAAATTAACATCGTTGCGATGCCCTGGATAATCATCTACCCTAAAAAAGTATGGGTCCTTTGTGCATGTAGCCTGATGTTAATGAGTGGACGATGGCTAATGTCTATCCGACCATCCATAACTATGTTGCATCTAGACTCTATTTTGTACGCCTTCATGTGCTCTATTAAAACATTAAGCTTGCTATATTGGTTATTCAAGATCATGGTCCTCAAATTGTGCTCCCCTAGTGGCAAAATGGTGGACCTCTCCCCCCCCCCCCCCCCTTTGCCACCATGAACATCACCTCCTTATATTAATGAGATCAAGCTTCATGCAATGATATGTCATTGGCAAAGAAGAACCGGCCAATGAAATCCTCTATTTGGTCCTTCATGTGCACATTAAACAAATCAACTACAAAGCTACATGAAGTCCTTGCCATGCGTTTCTTCCCCTTGTTGTTGCTCTCCCTTGTTGAACTCTGAAGGGGTAAAGGTCTTGAAGTAGACTCTAACATTGTTCTTGCTCTTAGATGCATGACACAAGTAGAAGTATCTTGCCGCCACTATGACTGTTGTATTGCCTGAATCTATTGCCTAGTAGACAAAGTAGTAGGCACTAGAATTGCACTATCATCAAGACTACCTCAAAGCTTTCTTATCTCAATTCTATACTTCTCATTTTTAGCATTCATAGAAATTTTACATGCCCTTACACCATATCCTGTCGAAAAGAGTAAATGTGCATTATCTATAGTGATGCTTCCAAACCATTTTGTAACACAAAAATTGCATTTCCACTTTCTTGTGCCACCACTTGTTGGTGTTGGGGTTGTTACTCTTATTGCAAATTGTTTGAGAGGAGACTTCTAATCATATGGACACCCAACAAAATCTCTCAAAATCTGAGAGGGGCAATCTGTAGAAGCAGACCCACTAGCAATATAGCTAAATTGGGCTTCTGGATCAGTCCCATGGTCACTTGCCTCATGCCCTCATGCTCAGGTTCATACTTTAATAGAGAGGCCATTTTGTGTCATGTTCCCTCTGTAGCTTTGTCTAGCAGTGACATGAGAGTTAGCCTATTATGGAGTCTTGTAGGTTGGCAGTGGTGATCAAGGACTTAGTCAGGGTTTTCAGCATCTGGATTTGGTATTACAGGCAGTAGTAAATCAATTGAGAGCATTTCCTTGATTTTAAGAGGTAGTTCCTTGATTGTAGGAGGAGATTCCTACCTTTTAGGAGGTGGTAACGTTTTCCAAAGTTGAGGTTCTATGAGATTACCCCTTGGTCTCAATTTCAAAAGATTTGGGTGTGTTCCCTGTTTTTAGGAGTATCCCTAGATTTGAAGGTGAAATTGCCAATTGGCCCAGATTGTCCTACACCAGTCATAGGCAGGTGACAAATTCAATTTCATGTTTTAAAGGTGTTTGGGTTGTTTCTTGGCTACTTGGGGAATATTTTAATATATTTAAATATTCTCCTAAGTTAGCATTTTAATAATTTTAATAAGGCTAAGTGTTTAGCCATTTTGGAGTAATAAGGAGTTTTATAGCTCCATTTGGATCAATTTGCCTATGTGTGATAGCTCGTTGGAAAGAGCTCAGTCTCTACTATTTGATTATCACTTATTGGGACTTAGTTAATACTTGGAGCTATTTGTTATTAATAAAATAATGAATTCTTTCTGTTTGGACACCTTTATTGGGAAAATAATGTTATATTATAAAGTTCAAATGAAATCCACTTTAGTGTTCTTTTAGGGTTTGAATTGTCTTGGAGAGGGGATTTAAGGAGAAGGCAACCTAAAGGTGAGTATCTTTTATCATTTTGTCAACTTGTTTTGGACACCATTGCTTTGGAAGAGCATTCCTCACCTAGTACACAAACCCGAATGTTGAGAGCAGATTTGTTGGGACGTAGCCCTCAACAAGATCAGATTTGAAGGTTCTTATGCATGCAGTTTGATCAAGGCAGGGGATCGATTTTTAGTATTGCAGTCACACTTTGCAGGCAGTGGATTTTTAGGGAAGACGGCCACTTTGGTTCAGCCTGGCGTTTCCTTGCAGCAACTCACATGAGGAATTCCAGGGTGTTTATTTGCAGCAGACTGGAGTTGTTTTATTGCAACAGTTTGGGCTTTATCATTTAAACTTGTTTGGTTGTAGCTGGTTCACATCTTCAACTGGCATCAACCTTGTTTGAAGTACATTTGTATTGGTACTATTCTGAAACAAATCAGACTCTGCTGGTACGGTTTTAGAATTATTTTTAGATTAGTATGTATTGCTGCTTATGATATCTATCACTTCTATTTTATCAGTTACTGTTATTTATCCATTGTAATACCTATATTCTGAAAAATGCAAAAAGAAACAACATTCTTCTACAACTTCTGTCTAGCTCTCCAAGATCAAAGAAAATCTACAAGAAAATATAATTTATATAATTAAACATTATAGCAGCAGCAGAGCAAATATCCGTTTGGGATATTTCATTTTGACACTGCATTTCACAAAATGAGAATTTTCAACGTAAATAGTATTTTTAAAAATTAAAAAAAAATTTATTAAGAAACTAGTTTCAGCCTAGGCCCTAATTTAGAAATCCAAATAACAAAAAACAAGAAGTTACAAAATTGAGAACACAAGAAATTTCAAATAATAAAAATGAAAATGCTTTCAACAAGAAACAATGAAAAAGAAACAAAAATGCATTCAACATTTCAAAGAGCTTGAAATTTAAAGTTTACTTTTAGTTCCAGAAATAAAAATTAGAAAATAAAACAAAAAATTTCAGAAGAGCCTACCTTGTGCTTGATGAATCTCTTCAAGCAAGATGTAGAATCTTGCTCTTCTTCTTCTTGATTCTTTTTCACTAGCAATCACTTCTCTTGAACTCCTCCAATTACTATTTGCACTCTTTTTCACTCTTCTCTCTCAGCTGTAGCAAACAAGTTGAAATCCAAATGTGAGAAAAAATATGAAGTTTAGAGAGGCTCATGTAAGCTTATAGTGCCCAAAATGGGACCCACCACTTTTTAGGATTTGAACAGAATCCTATTGGAAAAATGATTTAAAAAAATTAAATTTTCAACTTTTTGTTATGTTTGATATTATTTGAAATGCAAAGGAAGATTTCAAGACAAGCAATAAGCTGTAGCATACACCCATTTTCAATCAATCAAATGATTCTACATCATCAACATGTCTAGATGCATTTAATTTGCCTTCGAGGAAGAGGATAAGGGGAACCTGCTTACAGAAGAAAATTTGTTATGATCCAATGTGGTGAGGAATTTTCCTATTTGCCCATAGAGGATGCTCTATTTTTCATTGACTAGCATTTAATGATTGTAGGTGGTAGTTATAGAAAACCCTAAGTAGGGTTACTTTGAATTGTCTTGGTCATTGATCTTGAATCAATCTAAGCCATTGGTTGTAATTGAGAGCCCTATGTAAAGGCCTGCTCATTTCATTTGTAGGGGAGACTTTTGTGAAATTGTTGCCAAAATACCACCAGAATAATTGCACTCATTGAATCTTGGCGAAGACTTGTATTATTTTGGGTGTTAGCATGGTTTTCCATTTCTAGCTTAGTTGGAATTTGTTTGAGTATTGAATGGAAGCAATTGTTGCTGATTGATGGTTAAAACTCTTATGTTCATACCATTTGTAATTATTTGAATGCAAATTGCAATGCATGGTTAATTTCAATTCATCTCAACATTCAACTTGAATTTTTTTATATGCATCAATTCACATATCTACTGTTGTTGATGTGTGGAAGTAATTTGAAATTCATTCACACACCCCTTAGAAGATTGTGTCATCCTTAGTGTAGTCTGATTTGATGAAGCAAGGATTGGTTTTGTTTCACTAAGTTATCAATAGTCTCTTACATGGGTAGAGGTAGTTTGGATCTCTAAACTCAATCCGTATTGCACTTTATTTCAAAATCTTTGTTAGGATTAGTTGAAGAGCCTATATTGCAAAATTATTTGCTTTTGAAGAAAGTTGTAGACTCATGAAATTGATCATCAGCAATATCACATCGTATAAATTGAGTTATATCCAACATAAAGTGCCATGTACACATTGTAAGCCCCTGGGGTTGCTTTATTTGATCACACATTTGCTAAACTGTTTAGCATTTGAAGTTTCCTTGTTCAAGAGAGGAGAGGATAGTATATTTTTTCTGCACATTAGAGTGGTCACAAAACTCACAACAACACCAACATAAGTGACTTCCTCAGGAAGTCTTCTTCAAATTGAAGGTCTCAATTTTTTTCTAAGGTCATCTTGTTTTTTTTTCTTTGGACTTTGGCTTCATTAGAATGGCCAGCCTAGAATTCTTCTGGAAAGGGACATGCTTGTGGTTGCTGTTGTGAATACCTTCAAGAATCCCTGTACATCAAAAGATGAATTTTTCTCATATCGAATTGACAAGGTTATGCTTAGAGTTTTCTTTTCAACAAGCGTGGTAAAAATCAATAATTCAATAACCCATCTTGTCTTGGAATGTGGAAGCAAGTTACATGCATCGTCTGCTCAAAATCAACTTCTCACCAACACATTGAAGTTAAATATTGGAGTTTTTCCCCAGAAACCTAGTCATTTTGAGCAAGTCTCCTTTTCTTCATTATATTCTGTAGACTCTGTCAAAACTTTACATATTGCTGCTTTGGAGTTCAGTAGTTGATTTCATACTTGTGGGGTTACAGGCCTGATCTATTTAACTAATTAAAAGCTTGAATGCTCTAGGTCTTTGAGGTATGGATGTGGAGACCACTGTTAATTTATCTGGAGTATTTGTTTGTCTTAATTGATTGCTGCAGATTGCGACTTGTTTTACAGGCGGGGGTGGACCAGTCATAAAATTCGTGCTCATGGATTATGTCTTTAGAATCTTTGGCTATCTACTGAAATGGATTTTTATAATAAAGGCACAAGAACCTCCCAGTTTGTATATAAATTTATCACGTATCTAATGAATAACATAACATTTCAAGAATGGAAGTTTACAGAGTTTAAAGTTTTGATAATAGCAGACATCACAGGCATAGAAGGATCTAGGACGCTATATATATGCTTTTTAAGTATAATGATGTTTAATTCACTTATCTTATGAAAGGAAGAAGTTCTTTTCACCATTATTTCGTCCTCCTATGCTTACTTGCTAAAAAGGAATTATAAGTTCGGGGAAGGACACTATATGTATGCTTTTAAACTATAATGATGTTTAATTCACTTCTCTTGTGAAAGGAAGAAGTTCTCTTCACTATTGTTTTCTTTCTTCTACGCTTTACTAGCTAAAAAGGGAGTTGTGGAAGTTCTACGTGTCGCTTTATGAATTATTTTTTCTGAGGTAGGGTGCTTTGCAATTGGTGATTACACACCTTATTCTTTTCTTCTGCTATCCTGAAATGCATGTTTTGTAAGATGGTTTCTTAATATCTCTCACAGGCCTCCTTGATGTTTGGGTTTCTTTTTTGCATCATTTGAAGGACATATCAGTAGAAAGTAGTCATACATTTTTGTGCAACAATGCCTTTTTTTAACCTGCCAGTCAATCTTCTCTGTAATCATACATATGATTGCTACATATGCTTTGCAGTCAATTAGTATGATCCTGGCTTATTTAACTGTCATTTGCATCTCTTTATCATTCTTACTAGTTTTGGGATGATATGTTCCTTTAACAACAAAACACTTATAATTTAGAAGTAGATATATTGACTCTTAAGATAATTTTATAATGAAAATATTTTGGCTGTTTTAGAAGAATGTACATTGGATTACAATGCAGAAGATATTAATAACTTGAATTTGATGCAGGCAATGGCATCAATAGCAGCAGCAGCAGAGGCAGATCGAAATGCAATGAGGATGAGGTAAATTATAAATTTATAACTTATAACACAGAATTGTGTGCAGTTCTGAGCTGAGTGTTTTCAAGGTACCTACCGTTGAAGAAAAAATTGGCTGAAAAATATAAATTACATAAGGTGCTTTTTGTCATATGTGTGACCTTTTCTCGTAATACGTATCAGATACAAAAGGGTTGGTATTGGAACGACAATATAATATATATTTGGAAGTTGGAACTCTGAGAAAACAAATATTTGGCTTATTTTAGGGGGAAATTTAGTTTTTGGATTTTGGTTAATCTCTGTTTCCACTTATGACCTACCCTGGATGGAGATGGCGGCATGGTGGGGTTGTGTTTTGGTGACAGCAGTCCAAGGGTCATATTTGGGGATGACTATATACATATATAGACAGACTCTGTGTGTGTGTGTGTGTGTGAGAGAGAGAGAGACAGAGAGAGAGATTTCTACAAGTTAACAAACAGCAATTTATTAGAAGCATTATAACATGACAATTATGATGTTTAATGATGTCTGCAGAAGCCTGCATGACAACCACATTATAAAAGAAAATATTTGTTTGTACTTCTCATAGAATACCACACGTTATTAGACATAATTCCACACAGTACAAGACCATAGCAAATGCACCTCTAATCTCTTTTGCAACTGACAGTCCCATATCAAATTTCTTGAAGTCTGAGATTCTTTTGAACAATAAAATCAGAAATGCAAATTGTTGCTTTTATATAAATTCTACCATTAACTATGAATTTTGAATCATGATATATTTTTTGCTATTATACTACAAGTGTTGGTGTCGCTGCTGTCATGATATATTTATTGCTCTGTTATGATACATTTTAGAGACTTGTTTTAATGTGATGACAATTTTCTTTTTAAACACTAAAAATTATTCATTTTCACAAGGGACGCTTGGCTATTGAGGGATAGGCTGGCTTCCCTTATTTGTTTCCTGCTGCTTCCAATTTTAGGGATGTGTTCTGGGACATTCTGCATTTTCTCAGTTGGGGGTACGGCTAGTAGACATCCTCTAATGTCCTGCCATCCCTGAAATGCCCCAAGGGATGGATCTGGGGGTTTGAGGGCTGGGGATTCCCTTAGTTACTGGTTCAGGTGCAGTTACAAGAACCTGGTATGTAGATGCATGGGATGTTTTTTTGGGGGTTTGGATGTGTTTGGATATGTGTATATATATGTATTATTGTTTATATACAAGAAAAAAAAAAATATATATATATATATATATATATATATATATATATATATATATATATATATATATATATATATTTACAGGTTTGTATAACTAAATCATTTGATAGTATGATACTTCATTATTGATCAATGCCAAATATACAAAAACATTAAAGAAATATACAGTATACAAATATACAGTCCAGGAAGCATAGCCTGGACGCATCCACACACATGCAGATGATGCATCCAAACCAGTACACATCTAGACTGGATGCACAGGGGCAGGGCAAACATGTGTGGCACAGTTTTACATTTAATTTTTATAATCTATATATTTTTTGAAACTGAACTTAGAATTTTGGATTTGATCAAATTAGTGCCTGTCTGGTCAGATTGGTAACTGTGCTTTTATTATTGATTGCTACATAAGAGATCACTAGATTTATATTTTGTTGGATAAGGTAAACATATAAATTTGTAGTACAGTAAGAGATATCATTTGTCTATTCCTTGCTTGAATGGGTATGTAATGATGTATATTGTTCAATTTAAGAGGCCACAACCAAGGGATACACAGTACAATTTAATAGGTGCATATTAGCTGCTTATTATAGAAGTGAGTTATATCTTTAAGATGAATTCAAAGTCATTGCATTTTAGAGGTATGAAGCATAAATTTGATACAGTTTGTTCTTGTCACTATGGTTCCTGATGGTCCCTGACTTGTTCCAGGTTATAGCTTTTCTTAACTGTGACATTATGAACTCTCTTCAATAGAGGTGAGACTTGGCTTGATATATTATTGGAAATTTTCTTTTCAATTTAGTCTTTGAATCAGATGCAGACCTGGTGAAATTTTTCGTAATTAAAGAAAACAATTATGAATTTTAAGTGGGGAAATTTTGAATGTGTATTTCGTATCAAATCATTTTGAATGATGAAATCTAGGCTCAATAGAATAAAATCTAGAAATTGGGGGAGGAACAAAATTGGCAGCTATATGTTTGTTTTGCCTTGCTGTCTGGGCCTTACTTGAAAACTCTAAGCTTTGGGTCAGCTTTTTTTTGATAGTGTGATGTCACATATAGGTATGTGGGTGAGGCAGTATTTGAGGTGATTAATGCTGCCTCCTTGAAACTCAATGCGGCAATATTTGCAGAAGACCTGTCCTTTCTTAGCTTCTAAGTGCCATCCTTGAAGGATCTTTTTTTGTTTAATCAAGGATTTTTTATTTTTCTATTTTTAATATATTAAAGATAGTTCAAGAAGATTACATCCTTTACACTCTATCAGTCACTGGTTAATTTATCGAACAATATCACTGAAAGTAGATCATCAAATGTATTACAACTTAACCAGCAGTCTCTATATCATAGACTACAGCAAAGCAAAAAGTAACTACGAGAATTTATAAACATAAAAAAGACAGGAGGAGACTAGAGGTCATCATGTATCCCATGACCCAATAATACACTTGGCTGCATCAGTGTTAAATATCCCCAGGGGGGATCAGTTGCAAGATCAATAATGGTGGTATCCCACCTTAGGACATCCGGAGCTTTAGGAGTTTTGCTCATGGCTTTGATATATTCCTTAGAAATACCTTTGTCTTTCATTACCTAGTTCAGAGCATCAACTTCCTATTGGTCCAGCATATCCCTGTGAAATAATGAGCAGATCGAAAGTCAAATTTGTATATAATAAGCGCTCCTTGTACCAGTATCATGATTCTTGACACAGTACAAGGCAGGAGAATCCCCAGAAGAGATGTCCTAACCCCCAGCAATTAACCACACAGCAGAATATAAACAATAACACAAAGATTTAGATCCAAAATAACACCAATTGCAGATTAGATTCATAAGATTTTCATTCAAGATGCTCGGCTGTAAGGCCTTTTGGGTTACGACCAAATACACAAGCAATTACAATAGTAATTCTTCAAGACCTCGTAAGATCTGACCACTAGCTAGCCCAAACCCACGATTTGTTAGAAACTCCAAGAAGAATCTAACCTTGTGCTCGTAGGCCACCAAGTAACCTTTTTATTTCCCAAGCCCACACTTAGCTACTAGCTCCGCTAAACATTACTCCTCTCAGCTGCTCTTCTTCTCCATGCTGAATGAATAATGACTCTAGACTCCACAAGACCCTCTACTTATGCTAAACCAAGCCACAAGTCGACCTAGCATAATAGACATTAAATAAGCACTCACATTAAATACACCCTCAAGCCACAAGTCAGCTTGGCAACAAACATTAAATAATTAAATACTTAAAACAAGCCCCAAGTTTTTAGAGCATAACTAAATCAAAAGGCCACATAAGAATACATGCCTTTAGGCATAAGTCCATGTTCCATCCAACTATCCAAATCCATGAGTGCACATGCCAACACCCTTGGATTGAAGCTCGCGAATACAATCTTCAAAAGTCTGCCAATAGATCAGGAACACACGACCAATAGTTGCCAAAACGACTCTACTCCAAGACAATAACTCCAAACTCTATGTGCACTTAGGACAAGGTTACCCAATATGTCAGGAACACGACCCCAACCACGCGAACCATAACTCCACAAATGTGAGCTTGAAGCCTCGGCATACAAGATTTCTGAGTGCCCTAGGATGCTCCTACATCAATTCTACTCTTAGGAATCTCCCACACAGTTGAGACCTGCATCATAATTATATAATGGGTGAGTTTATGGCTAAACTCACTAAGCCTCCTCATCTTGTCTTGGAAAACCTCATCTTTCCCCTGTTTCCACAAAAACCAGAAGACTTCAACAAAGAAAACAAACTAGAACTTGTAATTGTTTTTTCTAGGATCGATTGTGTGAATATTTTTAGCACCAACGTTTCGGACCATACTACATGATCCATCATCAGGATGCAAGAGAGCAAGGGCACATATGAAAATGAAGATTGCAGACAGGTGAAGGAATAACAGAGGAGAAGGGAAGAGAGAGGAAGCAGACACAAAAATTAAGGATGACAAGACCAGCAAGAGCAAAAAAGTAAGTAAATTTAAAATAAATAACCCACAAGGTTGGAAAGCAAATGGGATAGAAAAGGAAAAACTAAAACAAAGATATAAATACAAATATACGTAAAAAATGCATAAGACAAATTGAAAATAAGTAAAATATGTGTATATATAAACAAAATATCAAAAAAAATATATATATATATATATAAATAGTATATATGCATAACAAAATATCAAAAAATACAAAATATAAACGAATAAATAAAAATAGTATAAATAAATACATAGAAATAAATAAATAAAAAATATATATATATAATATGCATACAGCAAATAAATATAAATAAATAAAAGCATTTAAAATAGTATACAAAAATATTTGTGCATGTGTGTGTGTATATATAAAACTATATTCAAATAATCACAAATTAATTAAATAAATAAATAAAAGAAGAAAAATCTAAAAAATCAAACATACATAATATATAATGTATATACTTATTTGCATGAGCGTATTTGCATTAGGGTATTATATCATTTGAGATGACATTGGCCCGGTCATCTATCTACCTTCTGTGGATGATACCAATGTCTGTTGGCCTCATGGTCGTGTCAGCCTCGGAGAATTTCATGCCCACTTAATAGTGTTGCTCCTTGCATCTCCTTTAGCAAAGAGATTGAATATAACTGCTTGCCTTTCCTTGATGCCATCAACTTGTTCACCCCTCTCCCCCCTTATTGCGAAGTCATACATGGAGCAATCTGAGGAAATCACATTGTGCTCTTTCCCTCTTAAGCCCAAGTGGTGGAAGTGTTATATGGATGATACCAATGTGTACTAGCCTCATGGTTGTGTTAGCCTCGAAGAAGTTCATGCCCTCCTTAATAGTGTTGCTCCTTGCGTCTCCTTTACCAAAGAGATTGAATTTGATAATTGTTTGCCTTTCCTTGATATCACGATCCACAAAAATCTTGATGGCTCTCTAGGTCGTGGGATTTTGGGCAAAGCCACACACACGTTCCTTTATCTTATGCTTCATCTCACCACCACCCTAGCCAAAAAATGGGTATCCTCAAAACCCTTGCTTTGAGAACCTATCGAATGTGTGATGAAGATAATTTAGATCTTGAGCTCTCCTATCTTTATTAGGTTTTCAAGTGTAATGGCTATTCTAATAAGCAAATCTCTAGAGCCTTCAGCCAAGCTAGATCTTTCCTTCTTTCTTCCTCCACACCCTCGCCTTCTCTTCTAGATGTTGGCTCATTCATCTCCCTACCTTATGTGACTGGCATCTTCCACAAGATCTGTAAGATTTTGATAAAAAAAGGTGTCAAAGTGGCCTTCAAGCCATTGTTCACCTTAAAGCATTGCATTTCCCCTCTCAAAGACTCCAGGGATATCCGCTTGGAGTCTAGCGTCTATAAAGTCGTGTGTTCATGTGGTGCTCCTTACATTGGTGAAACATATCGCTTCTTCAACACTAGGATCAAGGAGCATCTGACAGATATCAAGCATGAACACATTCTTAAGTCAGCCCTTTGGCTGAGCATTCCTCTTCTACCAAGCACCACCTCTTCTTGGAGAACACTCAAGTTCTTCAAAAGGAAGCTCATGGAGGCCATCAAAATCAGTAATAACACCTCTAACCTTAACATAGATGATGGATGGACCTTAAGTAATTCTTGGCATCTTTTGTTGTCTTGCTTGAGACATTCTTCAAATCTTGACCCTTCTACCTAGCCCCTCCTACTACATCCCCTTTCTTCTCTCTTGTTTGTCTACTAGCCCCTCATTCTCTCTTGTTCCCTCTTAGGGTTTGGTTCTTCCCTCTCTTGCTCTCCCCTCCTCTTGTTTCCTTCTCCCTCTTGTTATCCTTTAGCGTCTCTCTCTCCTCCCCCCTAATTGCCTCGCCTCTCTCCCTATCCCTCGTTCCCTCTCTCTTAGGAATAGGAACCTCTTTTAGGGAACAGGGTGAATCATCCATATCTATTTCATCAGAAATTTTGGCTCTTTTGAAAGCAATGTCTTCTTTAAAGATAACATCTCTACTAAGTTCTATTTGTTTTGTCCAGGTATGTAGATTCTGTAACCCTTTGTTGTTTCACTAAAACCAATAAGGATTCCTTTCCTTCCAATAGGTTCTAATTTTGTACTTTTCTCCTTAGGTACATGAACATACACGGGACATCCAAATATCCTCAAATGACCAATGTCAGGTTTCATACCTGAAAAGGCTTCTTCAGGTGTTTTGTTGTCTAGATGTGAGTGAGGACATCTGTTTTCAATATAGACTACTGTATTAGATGCTTTAGCCCAAAATTACATGCTCAAGTTTTGATCATATATTATAGCCCTAGCAGCTTTTACAATAGTTCTATATTTCCTTTCAGCAACTCCATTCTGTTGTTGGTTGTAGGGAATTGTAAACTCCCTCCTAATCCCAGCAAGTTTGAAGAATTCTTTAAATATTTCAGAAGTGCATTCTTTCCCATTATCTATCCTTAGAATTTTAATTTTCTTTACTGAGGAGTTTTCAGTGATAGTTTTGAATTCTTTAAATTTAGAAAGAATCTCTTTAGATTCTTTGCACGTAAGGTAGTATATCCATGTCTTCCTCAAAAAGTCATCAACAAATATCACATAGTACAAAAAATCTCCTAAGGATGGTGTTGGCATGGGTCCACATACGTCATAGTGTACTATTTCTAACACATCTTTAGTTTTGCTCAAACTATGAGGAAATGATTTTTTTGTGTTTTTCCCCAAGGCACAACCTTTGCAAGATTCATTTTGAATTTGACTTAATTTGGGCATTCTAGTTACCAACTTCCCCATAGATGTTAGGGCACGAAAGTTGATATGACCTAATCTTTGATGCCAGATTTCATTTGAATCTGAGGTCTCATGAACATGTGCATGGTTTTTCTTAGTGCAAAGCTCATATAGTAGTCCTTGTCTTACTCCTATCGTTTGAACCTTCTTTATAGTTGAATTCTTTGCCCATGCTAGTACTTTACCTTCCATGAATGTAACTCTATAACTATCATCTTCAAGTGCTGATATAGATATTAAGTTCCTTTTAATAGCTGGTACATATAGAACTCCAGAAAGCTGAATAGATTTTACTGATTTTAATTTGATGATGCAGATCCCAATTCCTCTTACGGAATGTGCAGAATCATCCCCAATTGTAACTTCTTCATCTATTTCTATTTGCATGCTCTATAGATTATCTTGATATCCAATGATGTGTCTTGAAGATCCACTGTCAACTATCCAAGTGTTGGACTTGGTTGATATTTGACTAGACAAGGCTGTTAAGATTTCAGATTTTTAGGGCAGAGGAGGTATAGTGCAACCGTGGTGAATAATTGCTTGCAAATTATGTTTTTGGTGTGTTCCTTATTCACCACCCAACACACACACACACACACACACACACACACACACACACACGAGATGAAGAGGTGCATCTTCCAAAAGACATGACACTTCAAATGGGGCCAATCAAGCTTTCCCACTTAATTGATTGATCATATAATAAAATAATATATTTCATATTATTATTATTATATTGCAATTAAATATGTAGCCACTCTTGGCTTACTTTTGCATATTTAATTATTTATTGTTGATCTTTTCCGTAAAGGCCACAAACATTAACAACCGCTGAGTAGAAGGCATACTTCTCAGAATCTTGACCTTCGATTGATTTATCAGTTTTTTCAAATGATGCATAATGTCCATATTGATCACGTTTGAAACATTGAATTTTAGATAGGTCTTTCTTATATTTTGAAGGTCCTTTTCCATGAAAGTTTCTTTTCCTTTTGGAGTTCTTCTTCTTACCCTTCTTATGAGAGTTGGTGTTAAGAACATGAATGTCTTCATCTATAGTCTTTTGTTTTCCTTTAGTCATTAGTCTCAACTCTCTTGAAGACAATCGGATCTTAATCAATCTAATTTTGGAAGTTTAGATCTTGCACTTATACCTTGTACAAATGACTCCCAAGAATTTGGTAGCCCTCCTAATGCTATTAGGGATAACTCTTGATTGTCAATCTCATAACTGACCGAAGATAATTGATCTCTCAATTCAGTGATTCTCATGAAGAAGGCATTTATTGATTCTCCTTTATTCATGCTAATATTATTCATTTGTCTTTTAAGAGCAAGTTTTCTGCCAGTGTTATTTACTGTAAGTGCGTTTTCAAGGGCTTGAAACATGTGATATGCTGTTACATGTTTTGCCACAATAGGTACTATATGATCTCGAACAGCATCCACTATTATTTTCATGGCTTTCTCATTATTCTCAATCCATAAAGTTTTCTCTGGATCATCTTTTGGTTCTTCCTTTTCTTCTTTTACAAAGGATTCTAATTTGTTCTCTTTTAATAGCATCATTATTTGAAGTTTCCAAGATTCGAAGTTTCCAAGATTCAAAGTTGTCAGAACTTGTAAGATGGTGTTCAAATCTTAACATGTTTGTCATTTTTGAAGAATAGTAAGAGACTGCAACTCAATCTGAAAATCCGATCTCTTAAACTTAATAAGATCTTTCCTTAACCTGGCTCTGATACCATGTAAAGTTTCTATCAGATTTCAGAATAATGCTGATGGATGCACGATTTTATTTGCAGGTTCAAACTCTAATGGCAATGGATCTGATTTACTTCAGAATATACATATTACTCTACAGTAATATAACAGAGATGTTCTTAAAATTGTGATGCTTATTTCCTTCGGATATGCTTGCATTAATAGATTTCGATCCCTGACAAGATCTGGCAGATCAAGTATATATATCAAGGAAGGGGGTGAGAGTGAATGGGCACATGACCATTCACTGTCACACCTGTTCGGTGTTTTACTATCATACCCATTCTGAGTTTAGTTAGATATAACAAAAGTCTAAATTTGTATCATTGACCATAATGAACTCTTTTCAATCACAGCCCGATAATGATAATTATGTAGATCAATAATGATCTAAACAAATAGGGATCAGAATATATCTCAATCATTACTGAGATACGATCTCAGATGAAAATATATATATGAACATCGGTTTAGATGCAGTGGTCATATGCAGAATACTATTCAATTGGATTATGTGTGTGTGTGTGTGTATCAGTATGTAATCATACTGGAATATATATACATATACATATGTATATATCATTGATCACAGATATTCTCTGACCAAAGCTACATACTTTAGCACAGAGATACCCCCATCCCCAAGATGAAATCATCTAGGGACTACAAGATCAGGAAAATTTGTCTTAAGAAATGTTCTGAAACTTTTATTGTTGTCCTGCTCTTTGTCAAAATCTTCTACATCTATACAAAATTATGTAGGAACTTTTGGGAATTGTGTTTCTATTAAGGACTGTGGAACAAATTAAGGCTTCAAAAAGGCCTTCCCACAGCCTTTAGAGTATAAGATATTGGAAAATTATCCCAGGGAAGCTATGGAAAATAAATTATAGGGTTTAATACACTCATGATATTTAGGGATTTTACACTTTTCACAGTTCTAGATACAATAATCTTGTGAAGTTCCTAGGAGATTTGATAACCAATGAAATTTAAGAATTTTGTACAACATTGCTCTTTAATTTTTTGGAACCCAGAAGTAAATACATTGATAGCCTTACTGAGGTCAGTATATGCACTTTTGAAATCCAGAGAAACCCCCCCATTCCCAAGATGAAATCATCTAGGGACTGCTAGATCAGGAAAATTTGTCTTAAGAAACGTTCTGAAACTTTTATTGTTGTCCTGCTCTTTGTCAAAATCTTCTACATCTATACAAAATAATGTAGGAACTTCTGGGAATTGTATTTCTATCAAGGACCGTGGAACAAATTAAGGCTTCAAAAAGGCCTTCCCACAGCCAGAGTATAAGATATTGGAAAATAATCCCAGGGAAGCTATGACAAAAAAATTATAGGGTTTAATACACTCATGATATTTAGGGATCTTACACTTTTCACAGTTCTAGATACAATAATCTTCTATTAATGGCCACAAGTTGACCTGACATGGTAATAATGGTAATGTTTCAGTTTAAGAGGAGAGAAGTTAGGTTGAATGAAATTTTCTAACTTAATGGTGATGTATGATTTAGAAAGCATATAAATATTTGTTGTAAGTACATCTATTCTGTATTCTTGTGGGGTAACGTCATTTTAATGCTGTTTTTTTCCTCTCTGTTGTTCAGCCAGTTCAGTCCAAACTAGCTACTGAGTTTTGACAATCATTTTCCGTCCTGCTAATCCAAAAGTTCTTGCAAGTTTCTTTTACTGTTAAAGGAAATTTGAAATGAAATTGGCTGTGTAATAAAGTTGGGTTTCAGTTACATTTTGTTTTGTCCCTTGAATTGATAAGGAATTAGGGTGGTGTTATGAAATGAATTTTGAAAATTTTGTCAACTCAAAGTTGAAATTAGCAAAATGGTATTGTTCTTTCAGAGAGAAAGAATTGGCAGCAGTTAAGATTAATGCAGCTGATGTGGACATAATTGCAAATGAACTCGAGGTTCGATTGTTGACTTTAAATTTACGAGGAATTTTCTATCGTAGTATGGAGTTTTATGGAATTTATTTTAGTAAATTTGTTCAACACTAGAAATATATCAATTAATCTCTGACTTGTGTGGGTCCAGTTGGACAAGAAGGTAGCAGAAATGAAACTCAGAGAGCACAAGGGCGATGCTATTGCTGCTGTACGGTCTTTGCTTAATTAGTATTCTGGTACATGGTCTTTGCAGGCTTGATATTTTCTGTCCCACTTGCTATCGATCATTAATTCTCTTCTCAACTTACAAAATCCATGCACTAATCTAAATCAGTTTGGCGTGGTGCAGGTTATATTAGAGTGGCAGTTGATTTCATCGAGAAATTAATCTCCTCTTTATGAGGTTTGCATGTTTTTCCTTGCACTTTACAGAAAGCTACGAACAATTTGGCACTGGCCTGTATAATAGCAGGCATTGGCATTGGTTGTTAAACTGTACTGTATCAGGCATGTGCTTTGTTCAGAAATTTGGATTAATGTCTATGATGATCTAGATCTCTGTCTGGTGGCGATTTTGCACCTAATTTTTTAAAATTTCACAACATAAAGCTAAAAAGAGAGGATTGAAGGTTATTCATAATAGAATATAAGGCGCTTGGGTTATTTTGCGTGATGTATGTACGTCTGCAATCTCGGGAGGAAAAAAAACCTATCATAAAAAGATTAAATGATGTAATTACTGAATATGTAGTGTCTATATCGTCACTGAGTGTAGAAAGGCGTTTTTCTTCCATTGATTGAAATAACAAGCGTACTGATGTAGAATGTAGTTCGAACAATTCAAATCCAATGTTGAAGTTTGGGTTAACTAATGGTTTTGCTCATCTCACCTCACTCTCAACATGAAATTGGCTCTGCTGGTATTGGAAGCTTTGCTAGGATATTTTATCGCTCAATCAATGTTTAGTGTTTCTGCGCGTTTTCACGATAGGGATGTGGATGGAACTTTTCCAAAGAGTTTTGTGAACGGCAGGGGGTGTCTTTAAAAACTAATTCAAACAAACTGAAAAACAGCTTATATTGCAAAAAAATAAATCCAACGCAGTATGGTGCAATGAAAATCCTCTTCATATTAGATTTTATGACCATTTTTATTATTAAAAAAAAATCCGGCAAGAATTTTTCAATATATTAAATATTGGAAGCATGAAATGGAGCGGGCTCTTCAGTATTGATGAAGGTGATATCCCATCCAAGTCCCAAATGCAATGCGATTACTATCTTGTAATGATCTAGGTGGTATTGTAAACAATGCTTGGGGTGTTCCCTTTCTAAGCTAGATGCACTAAGAGGAATTTTTCATAGCAAATCAAATTGGAATTTTTCATAGCAAATCAAATTGTGTTATCAAGTGAAGTTAAATTCACTGGTATATGTTTATTGGGCATCATTGTATCTAGGTGATTTTCACATGGTTTGGGGAGGTCACCAATGTTTTTGTTTTTTTACTCTAGAGTATGTATATTTCTATTTCAAATTGTTAACTAGAGGGATATTCATTCTTTCTTAATATATGTGGGTGGTGCGCTATCACCAAGGTACAACATTTTTTTCAATATGATATATACTAGTAGTTGTGTGTCTTTGTACGTGCATTAGTAAGCTGATAGAAGTGAATGCTTTGTGGAATGGGTAAGAATGATGGAGAATGATAACAATTACCCCAGTAAAGAAGAGATGTATTACAACGAGTCTGGCCTAATGCTTTAAAAAAAGTAAGATTGAAATTAACATAAATTTAAAATTTGTCAATGAGAAAATGAAAAAATTGTTGGCAAAAATATGAATAGCCAATTAAGAAATTAAAAAATTCTTACAAATTTAAAAATAAAAATAATAGAACTGTGAAAATATTAAAAAAAGTTTACATTTTTAGAAAACATAATTTCTAAGACAAAATTCTATATAAACAATAATAAATGTTTTTTTTTCCATGGAGGATAGGGGTAAGTAATTGCATAAACTCCACATGAATAACAATCAAAGATGTCATCACTTTTCAATCCTCTCTTGCAAAATAAGGATATAATAATTCATACGGCCTTAAACCGTATGTCTTCCAGTGTGCACAAAAGGTAAAGAAGTACAACTTTATAATGTCTTGCCAAAACACATAATTAATAGCAACACTATACACATAATTTTGGTCAATAGTTTCACATCTTGGTGAAAATGCCAATAAAGTGCAAAAACCTCAATCATAGTTCAAGTTGTGGTATCTAGTTCCAATATCTATGTCAAGCTGCAACAAGAAATAGAGATTTCAAAAATACTAGTTTACACTTTATACTTGAACATATCATTGAAGACTTTGAAGCCAAGTACATTATAAGAATGTATTCAATATGTAAAATTAATTAAATATATCATATGAAAACTTAAATAAATTTATGAATTCAAATGTGATTATTCTTTCTTATTATGTTCCTAAATTTCAAAAGGTCTAAACAAATTAAATACTAAATATTTGATGAATTACAACTATATTGGCATTTTGAAAGACATACAAAATGGAAAACCTAAATTCGTTAGTTGTGAGCAATAATATCACAATATTGTGAATTTTCTTTTAGAACTTGTTGCAAGGCTTGTTGTTAATCATTGATTGAACTTTTTGCAACAAAATTGATTACCATTATTTGAACAACAAATGAATCGCATTAAAAGATATCTATTGTCCAATCACAAATTAATTTTAAGCCTTAAAACTTATCTTCTACAATGAAAAAATCTAAATAGTTTCAACAACACATAATTCTATGTCATAAACTACATATTCTTTGTTGGAAATGTAATGACATACAAGCGACTGAGAGGAGGGGGGGGATCAGGAAACACTTAAATCTTTTCAGTTTGAATATTTTTGCTTTACTTTATTAGATTGGCTAATCTACTGTCATGCATGAACATAAAGCAATAAATAAATCAACACAACACTTTGACACAATATTTGGTAACCACGAAATCCTCCAAGGAGAAGGTAAAACTGGGGTGGGGATGACACCCACAATACTTCACTACTGCAATAATAAAGTTGGCCTATTAGGGCTTACAATTGATCACTTCTGGTGATCTACCCTGTTAAGAGTATGAATGAATGTTAGGTCCACCTTGCGAAAGGATTTTACAATACAATGAAGTATGTACTCTGTTAAGAGATCTTACAAAGGATTGTTAGGTCCCCCTTGTTAGAGGATTTACCTTATGCAACTGTTAGGATGCAATCAGTAGGATGATCCTTGTTTGCAACTAATTTACTAATATAGATCCTTTGAAGGTTGTAATCACCTGACTATGATAGATATGACTTTGTTATGCTCTTTATACTGCTTGGTAGCCTACTTACTCAATCTACTCAATCTTCTTCTTGTATTCCATATTCGCTTCTCGTGATTAGGCAAAACAAATTTCCTTTCTTATATATCCATCAAACATCTCATTCCAAGTCATCTCAAGCAAGATATGTCTTTACAATAATCAAATTATACCTTCAAGTTAGTCAACTATTGATGCTCGAGTCGTGTTGTGCACTTTATTGTTATGTTGATGCTCAGGCAATAGAGTGAGCTCTGGTGATACTCTGACACTCGAGTAACACTAGATGCTTGGGTAATACTCTGGCACTTAGGTGACACTAAAGCATGTCTGACTTGAATTGGATGCTTGGTTCATACTAAGAGATCGACGAATACTGTGAACTCAGTTCACACAGGATATGCTCGAGCTACACTGAAGCATGCTGACTAAAGGAAAGCCTGGTTGCAATATTAACCGACCTTCCTGGATGACTTAAGTTTTGTCACTAATTGACAATATGTCTTGCCATAGGGTCAACAATTCTTATCCATTCAACATCAATTTTCTATTACCAAATTAAACAAATTTCCCAACCCAATTATATTAAATTCTAAAATAAAATTAATTATTTTCCTTCCCCACCTCTCGACCCCTCACCCCGCTCCCCTCCGCTCGCGCGCACACACACACACACACACATGTATATGTATATTTATAGATACATACATATACATATATATACACACATATACATACATATATTTATTTATTTATGTATATATAAAGGTATATATACATATGTATGTATATATGTATATATTGTAGACTGGGGTGACCCAAGCAGTGCCGACATAGGTTGGCGACCTAGATGGGTCAATCCAATCGGGCAACCCAGGTGAGTCAACCCAATCAAGCAACCCAGGCGGGAGACCTCGGTGGGCGACCCTGGCTAGCGACCCATTCAGGCAACCTTGACTAGGCTGACATAGATATATGTATGTATGTATGTATATGTATATATGTATCTATGTAAATGTGTATATATATAATATATACATAATTACACAGGTACATAAATACATTTACATATACATATATCCATATATATGTATATGTATGTATACACACACATGCTCCTCTACTAATTATCCATCGTTGTATTTCAAAAGTTTTTTGTGTAATAGAGAATTTTTGTCAAGTTTAAACAATTTTTTGAGAAATTCAAAAATTAAATCCTTAATAAACTCCAAATATCCATTTATGCAACACAATTTCACATTTTCAAAATTGAAATTGAATGAGTCTGATATAAGGGAGGAGCCTCCCTTAAAGAGACAATGTCAGCAATGTTCTGGTAAGTACATCAATAGAATCAACTGAATTGTATGTTCACTCTTCATAAACTTGCAATACATAGTGATATCTAATATCACTTAGAGTGACTCACCAAAACATGTCGGACATTGTAATCATTTATATAGAAATTAAACATATTAAAAGGTATCAAGCAAAATAAGACAGTAAGAAAACAAATAAAAACCATTTACCACTTCTAGTGGAAGAACCATGAGTTGCATCTTGTAAAATCCATTTTGTTATACATGATTTACCGAAGAAATGGCCATAGAAAAAAGAGAGCTGCAGTTTCACACTTAAGAATATTAGAAAAAGAAATAAAGGAACTGCTTTTAATGAGACTATTTGCATCAACAACATAGCAGACAATGTCCATGGTTCTAAACAAATTGAGCAATTCAACAAATCATTAACCTCGAAAACCTTGAGAACATATTTTCTCTTATTTAACGCAGCTAGAGGAGCCGGTCCTAGTTGATCACATACTTGATCACACTCTTCTTTCACTACAACGAACATATTACACAACTCCTGCAACTTATTTCTTGTTTTCTCAAGATCTCTTCTGATGGATTCTTCTCCTTTTCTAGCCCTTTTGAGCCCCTCTTCTAGCTTTTTGCTAGATTCTTTTCCTTTATTAGCTTGCACTTGTTGTTTAGTCCTCTTCAACAACTCCACCGCTTTTCCCACTAGTCTTTTGGTATATAACTCCAACAACTTATTTCTTGTTTTCTCAAGATTCTTAATCCTCTTAAGCTACTCCTCTAGCTTTTTGCTAGATTCTTCTTGTTCTTTAGCCTTAGAGAAAGTTGATATTTTTACAAACAAAGCTCTAAAAAAACCTGAATTAGAAGGAAAAAAACATCGATGAGGATTAACAAGATAGACAATATTCGCGAGAATTAGAAACTAGTCAATCACAATTAGAAACTGGTCAATATAAAAATCATCTAAAAAATGGAAATTTTCATTCTTGGTAATCCAAGAAATAATTAACTGGAAAGCAACTCAAAATAACCAAAAAAAAATCTGAATGGGGATGACAATTTTGTAGTGAAATTTGTAAAAACTGGGAGCAAAGATCCCACATATAAGCCTATCGGCTTTATTATTAGTATTACATAATAATTATTAGTTATATAATTATAAATTGCAATATAATAGTTACTATATATAATATAATATAATATAATGTAATTATTGATATAATAATTTTATTAATCAATAATAAATATATTATATTATATAGTACAATAATATAATTATTGTATTACAATAATTATCAAATTATAATTCGCAAACTCTAGGCGATCTTGAAGAAATTTAACCACGGTTACAATAACATCAACACTCCCTCTTAGCTAGGAAGAAATCTATTTAGGTTCTCACTACTACTATCCTTTAATAGACATATTAAATGTATTTTTTTTAATAATAGAGAGAGAGAGAGAGAGAGAGAGAGAGAGAGAGAGAGAGATAGAGAGAGAGAGAGAGAGAGAGAGAGAGAGAGAGAGAGAGAGATTGGATAAGTCATAATTAAATAATTGACTTATTAATGTTTCAAATAATACTTCGGATTATTTGAAACATTATTGTGAATCAAATATGTAAGCCTCTTGAAGCTACCTTCAACACTCCCTCGATCATAATAAATGAATCCTTATGGTTCATTATAAATAACACATTGAATTTTGGATATTCGTTATGTGCAATATCCACCATAGTGGATTTAGAAAGTTACTTTTAGGGCATGTCCTTGGATACACCATTTATGCCATCCACCATAAACCGTATACAATATCCTCTAAAATGGATTTAAAATATTTACCTTCAGGGTAGAGCTTGGATATTGTCATATGCACTATCCACCTTAACATATGTAACATATTTACCTTTAGAGTACAACTTGGATATTGTCATATGCGCTATCCACCTTAAAGGATTTAACATATTTACATTTAGGGCACAACTTGGATATTGTCATATGCGATATCCACCTCAAGGGATTTAACATCTTTACCTTTAGTGCCAACTTGGATATCACTGCATGCATTATCCACCTTATAGAGTTCTATATACCATCATGTCCTTGGATACCATTGCATGCACTATCCTTTATGGTGGATTTATGATATCTACCATTATGCAATGTCCTCAAGTACCACTACATGCGCTACCTACCATACTAAATTTCTCAACCATTATTGTGAGATCATCACCTCACAAAGAAAGTAATAGTTGATCCAAGTGGATCCACCACTAAAAATTAAAGTGTTCCAAAGTCTCTCAGAAGTAGTGTCAAATTAAAGAACTCGTCAACATGAACTTGATGCAACTTGAATGGGCTTGAAAGGAGTTCGTTTGCTCAAGTTATAGCCCGTCAAAGTTTTGGTCAAATCGAGTACAAAGGCCATCAAAAAGGTGAAAATTTGACCATCTCAAAAGTGGTCAACAATGGGTTTCAAATTTAAGATCTCATCGAGAGCTTTCCACTGACATTCGTTTCGTCAAAAACAAAGATCATATGTGGAAGTTATGGCAATTTGAAGCTTGAGATAAAAAAAAATGTGACTCTGATGTCGTTAGCATTGATGTCATCATGATGATGTGATAGAGAAAGTGGCGTGGCACATTTCACCAGTCACATTTGGACACGTGGCATGCTCATAAATGTAAAAAACAATGTGGCTTTGACACGTGGCACTCACAAATTGCACATGGGTAGGTGATTTTATAGCAAAAAAGGTTAAGGGATTCAAAACTTTAACCTCCTCATTGAAATCTGCCAAGATCACTACTCCACCACTCATACCAATTTGCTAATATTATACTCCACTTTGTTAATAGAAAAGAAGCAATGTTAATGAATGGTTGGTGGGGGTTGAACCTGCACCACTCCACCACTCATACCAATTTGCTAATATTATACTCCACTTTGTTAATAGAAAAGAAGCAATGTTAATAAATGGTTGGTGGGGGTTGAACTTGTGACCTCCATCTAGCTAAAATTAATGTTGACCACTACACCATGCATGGTAGTTATTATACAAGTGGGCGGTCTATTATTTAAACAATGCTTGGCCGAGTTTGATTAACAACCAAGCCAAAAATGAAGGAACAAACAATTGTTCATGGATGGTTACAAATTGACCATAAAAAAGGAAGTTATGAATGAAATTTCATATACCAAGATAGGATTATTTTGTTGTTATAACTGTTAATCCTATTATGGAAATTTTTTATGTATAAAATGGGCCTTATGGCTTTTATAAAACCATTTAGAGAGAGGATCCAAAGGTAATCCAAGAGGCCCGAGTTTGCTAGAAAAAAGAGAAGTATTATATTTCTTGTAAAGAATTCTTAGGAGAAGAATTCTTGTAGGAGAAATAAGGAGAATGTGATGTAATGATGCTTTTTCTTTGTAGTAAAGCCTTTTAAAGCAAAGTCTTTCTTGCTCTTTAGAAACTAGTCTTGCACCTTTGAGGGCTTGTATGCAAGGTGGTTCAAGTCAGGAATTGTATAATGGCTTTGCCGATGGACTACAATATGTTGTAAATCAACTTTGGGAGCATCAATAATACATCAATCACTTAGTTAAGGTAGACATGGAGACGTGTTCCGCATAGATCAGATGAACTCCATAATCAAATTGGTTCCCTCCTCTCTCTTTTCTCTATCTCTGGTGATATAAATCTCTCTTTCTATTGATCATGCTTTTTTTTTTCTAATGTCTTTTTAGTTATACATTAGACATTAAGTATTTGTACACCTTTATGCAATTGCACGTAGCATATAATTGTCTAGATCCTAAAATCATATCATTATTGTACATGTGTCTTATCATTGTGATATCATTACCTCACAATGATATTCATATCATAGACACAAGGAAAATCATTACAAATTATCTCATGTAGTGTTATAATGGTGTCACTCACATGACATCCACCATGAACCATATTAGAGTGTGGAATAAGGGCTTTCACCTCAAACTTCTCTCTCACATAGAATAAACTATTAAACAAATACCTAGCTTTTGACCTCTTTGTTCAAGGTTTCTTCTGATGAACTATTAGACTGTCCATGAATCTAATATCAACCTTTTAACCCCATGACAAAAAGTTGTATCTTTATTTTTTAGCTTGCATCAAGCTCTTTTCTTGACTATTTCTTTATCCAACAAGTATCCATATATCTACAAATATCATGACCAAGATATCCACATAAAGGCCATCTGGCTTACACAAATGGAACTTCATCATGTGAATCATAGTTCAATGAGTGCTACAATTCCCTATTCTTTAGAAAAGTCATTTTAAAATAGTCTACTCCCTCTTAGTCACCACGAACAAGATCCTTAGAAGTCAATTGAAGAAAAACCTCTAGTTGTTCCCTCTGTCACAAAATGATGTCCTTCTTACATGATCTCAATCATAGAACGTATCTGGCTCCAATAGACTCATCATCTAGCATGATTAACATACAACTAAAAGTCCTAGATACAAGACCACTTTGTATCTATTGCATTAGGATCACTGCAAAATGCCTCATTAGCATACCTAATGCACCATTCTTCTTTCCTTCAAGAACATCCCAAGAGAAAAATGAAAAGACAAAGGAAATAACTCTTATAGCACATACATAGATACATATATAAGAGAGTGACTACAATAAGAAAATAAAAATAATTCTCAAGTGATAATAATAGAAAACACTTTTCTCATTATTCGGGAGCAAATGCAAGTCAACAACCCTCCTGATGCAAGTTGCTTCAATCAAGGACTTTCCACCTAGTTATGAAGGATGTGCATGATGTCACAAGCCTTTGTCAATTTAGTTAGTGCTTATTGCACACTTATTGAGAATTCCTCTATCCACTTATCAAATATGTGAAAATTGGAGAAATTGCATTGTATAGACACTATTGGTCCAAGCTAACTTGAACACATTGTATTGACACATTCTGCAAAAGCATTGTTGGATCAAGCCAAATGATGTACAAGCATTGTTTGACACTGCAAGGACTTTATATTTGTTTGGAGGGACTTCAATTGATGTGGCATTTTAATTCTCCACACTGACTTGGAACACACATTATCAGTGTAAATTTAAACCGAGCTAAGAAATTGAATAGTAATTTTTAAAAAAAGCAAGAGACACAATATTTATCATAGTTTGGCAAATTTGCCCATGCCCACACTCCAATAGGGAATCCCTATTTTATTTAATAACCAATACATTACATTACATTACATGACTGCAGAGATCCATTTATACATTACATACAACCTTCAAGTGAAGGGTCATGTGAAACCAAACAATCATGTGACCATTGGGCTTCACATTGCACAATCTCCCACTTGAAGCCAATGGGCATAACCATGCTTTACAACATTCCTTGTGTTTCCAGTTCTTTACAACACAATTAGGTCCATTGAAGATTTCAATTTCACCAAGCTTTGTTCATGAACACTTCAAATCAATCTTCTCCAAAGTAAATAAGAACTAATAATGCTTAGCAACATAACATCTTCAACTTCAAAACTGAAAATAATCTCCTCTTTCTGCATGAAATCCATGCCATAATAATTTGTTAGTGCATCATATAAGATCCCCAAATCAATGAGGTTATGCAAAGCCTCTAGGCTATCCACCTTTCCATTTTCCTCGGTTGTTACAATACCACCATTCCAGTTGACATCACATGATTTCTCACCACCACCATTATACTTGGCAACCTAAATAAGCATAGGCATTTCCATTGGCTCAATTCTCTCGGTAGCTTTATCTTCAATTCCAACTGCTCCATCTCTTATGGACTCTTCAATTTCACATTTTTCCTCATCAATTCCCAACTTAGTAAGAATTATATGGAGCTCAACTAATTCCATCTTTAGTTCTTTGTTTCTTCTCTTTTTAGAAAACTTTCACACTTTCACAAATTTCTTTGTTTCCTTCTCCATATAGGAAATCAACTCTTTTAGCATCAAAACCTCTTCTTTTAGAATAAAAATTTCTTTTTTAAGACATTCCTCTTGATTCTTGGCCTCTCTATTTTCTTCCATCTCTTCACCAATTGTAGCAACAATTGCATCAAGAGGTGAAAGACATCATTCACCAATGGACACGACATCTTGATCTTAGCTCAATGTACTTCACCATGGCTCATGCCAATTGTAAATTTAAATTGAGCAGAGAAATTGAATAAAAACAAAAAAAGTAACAAAACAAGAGATGCAATACTTATTGTGGTTTAAAAAAATTTACCTACGTCCACACTCCATTAGGAAATAACTTTATTATTTAGCATCTGATACAATATAATACATTACATAACTGCATACATCCATTTATACATTCACATAAAACTTTCAAATGGAGATTCATGAGAAGCCAATAAGTCATATGACCATTAAGCTTTACATTCCTAAACCCATCAAAATCATTACATCATGCAAAGGCTCTTGCAAACATTACAAACTCAGAGAGCAATATTGGATGTCAACTAAGTAGCATCCAAACGCCCACATCAACATCACATCTAATTCAACATGAGCGCAACATATCCACAGTGCATATAATTGGCAAGCTTCAACTGACCCAACAAGACGATTGTTGACATTTTTGTCGCCATTTATGCTATATTGAATGAGTCTAATCTCAAATGAACAAAAATGTTCTCATTCGACATTCACAGGTCGAAAACTATGTTGTAGTTTTGTGCCCGCGCAAAATCGTAGGGCAAATTTATGAAGCAAGCTTTCAAGTTGCAATCCTTTGATCAGTGCAGTTTCATGTATCAAAGGAGTTGCATGTTGAATGAGTTTCTCATTGAATGAGCATGTTTTTACTCTTTTGACGATACGAAGTTGCACCCTTGCGATGTTGCAGTATCCTTGTTTTGCATGGTCATGGGGCCATTTTTTGTCGTGAGGTTTCATGTTGCGACCTTGCAATCAGTACAGTTTTGTGCTCTTTACAACATCTCAAGTCTTTTGTGCAGAGAGGAGTTGTGTGCTGCGATGATGCACATGTCCTAATTATTTTACCGTTTCGTGTTAGAGTTACATTTTTCTACTGACTATTTTGCAACCCGAGAGCCAGTATTTATGGCCGAGCTACTTTTTGGAATTTTTTCACGCACCGTAAAGGCCTGTCCTTGCTATGTAGCCACTTGTAGAGGGTATGGGCATGATTTTCTTTATTGTATGAATATATATTGGCCCTTTTTTTGTCACTTCATGAGAAAATTTGTGTACACAATCATATTTTATCAGATTTCTTTCTTAATTCACACTTTGTAATATTAACTCCTATGTAGTTGGAGTTTGAACTTCATTGTTGTAATTGAGTAATATCTGATCTCTTTAAGAGGCATCTTTGTACAGTTCTTCTTGGTGGTATTTTTGCAATAGCCTTATGCTCTGTAACAATATTCTTTTTGTCTTCCATTAATGAAATTCTTCTTTTTACTTCTTCTTGTTATTCATGATTTGTGCATGTCTTTTGCCTTATTTTGAATGTTTCTTTCGTACTTCTTAGAGTTATATGTTGTGTTTAATCTATTGATAAGTGTTGCATTGTGAAAATATCCTTCCTTTTAGCATTTAATCAATTCCAAACCTGCATGTGTATTCTTATGAAATAGAAGAGAGTTGAGATATGTGTATTTGGGTATCTCATTCATGTGTTGTGCATCTGTAAGCAGAGATTGTAACCAAATTTCAATCTAGTGCATTACCTTTCTCTTTCAGCAATTTAATTTTCAGCATCTCATTTTCCATTTCCCTCAAAAGTGTTTAGTTTAGGTGCATCCTGATTGTAAGGAAGCCGACCTTCTGTGGAGATTCAACCTCAAAGTGTGAGTCTCACACTTGGAGGCTATTTCCATGTTACACAAGATTTTTCAAAGGTCATACCTCAAGCAGGGATGCAAACTTTTGCATCAACAATTTTTGGCACCGCCCGGTGGGACACACAAATTCAACTACATAAGTCTGCTTATAGCCATTGCAATCTTTATTCACTAAGAGTTTGGATGTTACTCTTAGTGCCAACAACCTTTGAAGGCATTTCATCAAACACCGTGGTGACTCTATTGCACATCTACTAGTTTCAAAAGGAAACAATGCTGGTATGTGAAGATCATTTTGATCTTTTGTGATTTCCAATATTTTCTATGAATTTACAGCTTTTATGAAGTTTTAATCACGGACCCATTTCATTGAAATGACTACTATTTTCCCCCATATCATGAAAATTGTATTCCTTATCACTCATACCATCAATTCCAATATTAGCCTTAAGTTGGTTATAGCCAGTAGGTACAAAAATTTTACTCTCCTACCTCTGCTACACCAGTCCTAACATCCCCATATAAAAGGATTGAAGACATGATGTTGGAGTTCCAAAAAAAAATAGACATGAAGTTTCATGAATGAAGTAGGTGAATGGACATGTGGTTTCATGATCGGGATGAGCAATTTTTGGCCTAAAATAGAAAACTTGATGAGATTGAGAGGTGATAAGAGCTAGAGAGACAACATGAGGAGATGGCATACCGAGACTATCTCCAACAGGAACAAGAAGAAGAGAGGGAGAGATAATAGAGACACATTAAGGAGAAACTTTCAAGGCAAGTTGTTGCTAAAAAAAGAAGCGGAAATGAGGTTCTAATTAGCTTATTTTCAAATCAAAGAAGTAGAGGCAACTCCCTCTCCAAAATATGGCATTCCTAGCTTTAAGATGCCCCCTCCATTACAAGAGCATGTTGATGTTACTTCTCCACTCCCTATACAAAAGAAATGGCCTCATTATCCTTCTATACCTATTACCATTTCACTTTTTGAGGGTAGACTGGTTGTATGTACTCCTGATGGTCCTAATATGTCATTTTGGGAGAGTAAAACAAAGGAAACAAAGCTATCATGGGAGGAGTTGCAGCCTGTTGAGGAGGAAAAAGAGGTGGAGGTAGAGCATAAGGAAGAGGATTCCATCCTCTTATTTGAAGAGCTTCCCTCTTTTTATTGAGGAAGAAGAAGAAGATAAGGTTTTTCCTTTTCTTGAGGAGCATATGTTGGCTTTTGAGCCTTTAGAGGAAGATGAGGATTTGCTGCTAGAGAAAGAAGAAAATCATTTGTTGCAAAAAATAATCCTCCATGATGTGGAGGATGGAAAAGAGAGCCTCAAGGATAGTCTCGTCATTAAGGAAGAACATCCTAATATGCATGAGGTTTCCTTTCATCGTATGCATATTACTGCAACAGAGCAAGAGGATTCTGATGGAGACAACTTTTGGGATGAGCTGGAAATATTTTGTTCATCCTTGGACATAAGGTGATATGCTCTTTCATCAAATAATTATGAGTTGCAGCAACAAGTGGAGACTCAAACTATACCGGTAGCTCTAAAGGAGGTGACTCATGAGCAACACGAGGAATAGGTGGAGATTTTATCTTCACAAGCTAAAGCTAAGCCACTTCCAAACTAGCAGGTTACCACCATTACATAGCACAACAACATGGTCAAGGATGATTTCCTAGACTTGAAGCCATCAAGAGGATGCCCCATAAGGCATCTAGTTGTACAACAAATCAACATGTTGCCCCTGATCATGCTTACTTTTGAGCCTGAAGGTGAGTTCAAAAAGGAGCAAGTAAGTGTAGCTCAAAATGACAATGTCCCAATGTTGGAAAGCATCATTATTTTAGCATTGGGAAGGTGTTCCAAATTGCAACAGTATGCTTGTCATGCTTGGTGCTATTTTCAGCTGCCCACATGCGTGAAAGAAAAAAGCAACTTGCAAGGAAGGGCAACTACTTCAACAAGTCAGTTAATAGCTTCGTTTAATTTCTAATTTTTAAATACTTGTACATAGTAGATTAGATGTTTCCATCTTTCCAAGAAGTGCATGAGCACAACTATATCCCTTATGGAGATGAAAAAAATTTTGTAGCTTTGCCAAGTTACAGAGTTGCTAATTTTATGTGTAATAGAGATGTGCATGCTTTTTTAATGTTATGACTCCATGCCCGGTGGATTGCTTCAAGGCCACTAATAAAATGCTTAGTAAAAAAGAATCCCCCTGAGTCACCAAAAATGCTGACATTTTTGTCACCATTTATCCTATTACGGATAACCAATCAGAGACATCTTTCATGGGATAAGTTCTACAATTTTTGGCCAGAAATAGTTGTGCAATTTTGGGCATTTCCAAGTGAACAAAAATATAGTAGAATTTTGGGCGTCGTAGGAGCTATCTTGAATGAGTCCAATCTCGAATGAACGTATATCTACTCATTCAACATTCGCAAGTCAAAAACTGCAGTGCAGTTTTGTGCCCATGCAAAATCTTAGGGCAGATTTATGAAGGGAGTTTTCAAGTCGCAATCTTGCGATCGCTCCAATTTTGTTTGTTGAAAGAGTTGCATGTTAAATGAATTTATCATTGAATGAACAATTTTTTTCTCTTTCGATAGTGCGAAGTTGTAGCCTTGTGATGTTGCGATATCCTTGTTTCATGTGGTCGCAGGGCCACTTTCTATTGTGAGGTTTCATGTTGCAACCTTGCAATCAGTACAATTTCATGCTCTTTGCAAGTCTTTTGTGCAGAGAGGATATGTGTGCTGTGATGGTACACATGTTGAAACTGTTTGCCAGTTTTGTGCCAGAGTTAAACTTCTTTGCTAACTATTTTACAACCTGGGAGTCTGGTATTTATGGTCAAGCTACCTTTTGGAGTTTTTTCACGTGACATAAAGGCCTCTCCTTGTTGTGTATCCACTTGTAGAGGGTATGGGCATGATTTTATTGATTGTATGAACATTTATTGGCTCATTTTCTGTCACTTCATAAGAAGATTTGTGTACATAATTTTATTTTATTTGATTTCTTTCTTGATTCACACTCTGTAATTATAACTCCAGTGTAGTTAAAGTTTGGATTTCATTGTTTTAATTGAGGTATGCCTGATCTCTTTAAAAGGCAGCTTTGTAGAGTTCTTCTCAGTGGGTATTTTTGCAATAGCCTTAAGCTTTGCAACTGTATTCCTTTTGCCTTCCAATAATGAAATTATTATTTTTACTTTGTCTTGCCATTCATGATTTGTGCATGTCTTTTCCCTTGTTTTGAATGTTTCTTTCCTCCTTCTTAGAGTTATAAGTTGTGTTTAATATATTGATAATTTTTGTATTGTGAAAATACCCTTCCTTTCAGCATTTAATCAATTCCAAACCTGCATGTGGATTCCTAGGAAATAGAAGAGAGTTGAGATCTTTGTATTTGGGTATCTCTTTCATGTGTTGTGCTTCTGTAGGCAAAAATTGTAGCCAAATTTAAATCCAATGCATCACCTTTTCCTTTGAGAAATTTAATTTTCAGCATCTCCTTCTCCCTTTTCCTCAAAAATGTTAGTTTAGGTGCATCCTCATTGTAAGAAAGTCGGCCTTCTCCTAAGATTCAACCTCAGAGCGCAAGTCCCACACTTGGAGGTTGTTTTCATGTTACACGAGGTCATTTTAGGGTCATACCTCAAGCAGGGATGCAAACTTTTGTGTTAACAATGACCAACAAATATCAAATGTCAATTGGTTATTATTACCTTCTTTAGTATTTAGAGATAATTCGCTAAACATTTATCTTTCAACAAGTTTCTATTTGTTTTGCAAACTAACAATTCCACCTTCAAACATCTCAATGGAAAATATGTTCAATATATCTATCTATTTCATACCTTTATTTTCTCAAATATTTCACAATAATACATTCTTCAATCTTCACTCCACATTTTATCTACATACATATCAATGTGCACATTTCACATACTTTTTATTTGAAAGAATAAATATTAGGAGACAAATGACAATATTGTTTTATATGTATCACAACTTTTGAATTTTATTTTCTCAAAATCGGCACTTATGGTGTTGAGTACCAAATAGGTAGCTTACTCTAGTAAAGACAAAATATGAATTATTACAAGAAGATGTAGTTTGACATACAAAATCTTCCAGACTTAAAATCAAACTGCTTCCGATGTGACTATCCTTTCATAGTATTTTAGAATAAGACACCATATTTTAATTAGTTAGCCCATAGGCTTTCACCTGAATAAGAGCCCATTGAAATTTCCTATGCAGCTTCTTTCAAACAAGAACTTTTTCGCTAAAATTGACGCCAGTAAATTATCACTGATCACTCATGCTTAGCATCAGCAGGATGCTCGTGGTAGTTGTCATAATTCACCTTCCATTCATTCTCGACTTTTACATGGTTCTGGTATTGACATTAGGGAAGTAGAAAAATGTCATTTTGCTAAATTAGAGCTTCAAGGCCTGCCGTCATGTATTCAATATACTTTTGTTGATAAAATCATTTCCAATTGGAGTTTGAGGAAGAAGTCTCGAAAAGCTTGAGGCATTTTGACATTGGTGATTGTAAGAGAAGCGTTCTTGAAGCTAGGGTTGTAGCCTGGGAAGACTCTAAACAATCCAAGGCCTATAATAGGTAACCATTTTCTATTGTGGAGGGGACAATCCAGTCTAGCCCTTAGAAGTCTACTTTAAAAAATCAATGGTAGGCGAGAGGACCCAGTAGTTGAGCACCCTAGCTTCACGCTTCTCAAAATCCTATGTGGAAATTTCAAATCACTTCCATTTTTTTATAGTAGCTTACTTGGCAAGTCCCCTACTTATAACTAAGATTTTAGAGCCACATCATCAAATATGATGCCACATCAACATGCTTTTTGCCAAGATGTCCAAAACAGCCCCAAAATTTTTTGAGACCAATCGTAGTGCATTAGAGACCCCCATACTTGTGCAGCTAATGTGGCATCACACTATTGGTTGTTTTTGGGAAAAGGGACACATTCATTCAATTATGGGTAGTCTCATTAACAAGAACAAATTTAAAGTCACAACTATTGATACAATCTTGTAAAAAATATTGGATATTAAATCAGCAAGTGTAGGTATTTAGTTAAGAACTCCTATAACAACCATTGGAACATGCTCGGGTATTGGGTCCTCTCCCCTAGCTTGTCCACCATAGAATTTAGTGAAACTCCAAATGCCATTTGAATTCACAACTTTATGTTAAGCGGCAAAAAGTGTGAAAGAAAGAGGAGATGGTTTTGAGAAAAACAATGTGGTTGGCCTGGACACGTTCAAAATGTTGTACTAGAATACATTTAAGTGTAAAAAATGTATATACATTTTTATACCTCAGTCATTATTAAATATTATAAATTCCTCAGAATAAATACTCTCTCATCTATAGCTTGCATTCGATCTCGAAACATATGGTAGTGGGAACTCATTTATTAGGCACCGGCTAAATAGTCGAATATTTGCATTGGCTTATAGTCAGTGTTGTTAGTACCGTTATTTTCATTTTCTGTCAGTTTTGAATTTGTAGCAAACATGATCATTTGACTTGCCTGTACTTACATGTGATTTGACAGGCCCGCCTACACTTACTCATATTACGTTTCTTTTGAAATTTTATCCTTTTTAGTTCGATTTTAATTTTCTTTTTTATCCTTGTTGTAAAAAATGAAGGTAAGTAATCACAAATATATTGGAAATATTATATCAGATTTATAAAACTTAATAAAAAATAATGAACAGTAGTGTATGTATATATAATAATTAATTACTATTTTCAAAGTAGATTTATATTATTTTAAAAATATATTATAATATTAAGTGGATAAGTAAATTTATAATTATGTAAAAAGAGATAATTATATTTTTTTAAATTATATTAAAATTATGTTTATTTAAAAATTAAGTAATTTAGTATTCAATTAATTAATAATATTTTTACAATTCATATTTAGACATCAAATTTGAGTTAGAAAAATATTAACTTTCCTCCTAAACTAGGGGAAATAGTTTTTATGTGTAAAAGTTATGATGAGCTTATTAAGCACCACTAAAAAGAACAAAAATGAATTGAAGTATTGTTGCAATACATTATGAGAACACCATTCTCTTCTAAAAATATTAATTCTAAGATAGAAATGGAATTGGTTGAAGAGATCTCAAAATTTAAATATTTTATCAGTTTATTTAAATGATTGCGAAATAATAGTTATAACTTTCTTAAAGTTTCTGAAGTTTATAAAATTTTAAGATATTTAACTTTTTCTTTCAAATAATTCTTTAAAATCGATGTACTTAGTTTAGTTAAATACAATTGAACACTAAGTCACAAAAATTAAATCTTTAAATTTGAATTACTTATATAATATCATTTAATATATATATAATATAATATTTTAAGATATTATATTTACTAACATAAATTTGACTTACAAATTCTCAAAATTTAAGATTTATCTAATTTTTAATATTCTTAGAAAATAAAATATATATTTTTTAAATCATATTTTAAAAGTTACCTATTAATTATTTATGAATTCTAAAACTATTATTAACTAATAATAATTTTAAAAATAATAATTAATATAATTTTAACATTTATAAACATAAGTTTTGTACGATTTGTAAGTTCTTTTCAAAAAAATTATTAAATTATAAATTATGTTTTAGATTGCAACAAAAAAAATAGTATAACAAATTATTATTTTATTTTACCCACTAGTAATTGCACCATTTAACATGTCAAATTAAATACGAAAAAATAGTTTAAATTAACATTCAATTAATATAATTGTATTAATTTCTAATTCAATTTTAACATTCAATCAATATGAATTGTTAAAATATTATTAATTAATTGAATACTAAATTACTTTATTTTTTAACCTTAACTTTAGCATTCAATTAGTATGAATTGTAAAAAATATTATTAATTAATTGAATACTAAATTACTTAATTTTTAAATAAACATAATTTTAATATAATTTTTTTAAATATAATTATCTCTTTTACATAATGATAAATTTACTTATCCACTTAATATTATAATATATTTTAAAAATATTATAAATCTACTTTCGAAATAAGCTTTATTGTTGGTGTAAATAAGTATTTACTTATTACACTTACTTACGTTTACTTAGGTTAATGCATTATTTAATTATTTTGCATTATTTAATTATTTTTATTTGTGAGACACTTAGGAGTACGCAACTCTATTTAAGCACATGGTGTCTACAACACTGTTTTGCATGTCACACCCTTGCAGGCTTATCCTCACATCACTGCACTTACTTCTGTGCTTAATGGAGGATAACCCATATCTGGTGGACATGTGCTTGGTTGTATGACTTATCATGGTGTTGATTATGAGGCATTCTAGATGTATCTCAAAGGCCTTTATATAAAGGCACTCCTAATGTGTTGAACATCACATTCTAAACAGAGCAATGTATTCAAACATACTCTGATTAATTGATCATATCCATTTTTGGTCTACTGTGTGCTTGTGTTTGAGTTCTTAGTTCCTGGGTGAATTTTTCCCTTAGGCAAATTCTTACATGGTATCAGAGCAACTTGGAGACTTTCTCATCACATAGCCGTTCGAGACCACGCTTGCTTCATCATTTCAACCCAAATCAGGAGTGCTGCAGAAATTGGGAGTGTCCAACGCTAGATCTAACCTCGCCATGGCATCCAGAATGTTGATTCAGTGAAAATTGGCTACAAAGCTGCCTACCTTAGGCCAAAGTTGATTGTGAGGCAATTTTTTTTGCAAACCGGCACCCGAAGGACCAATTTGTAGAATTGGTATGATCATTTCAGATCTGTACATTTAATTTTCAAATCTACATTTTTTTTAATCTGCATCTTTGCTATATTTTTCGGATCTGCATTTTTTTTGAAAATATTTTGGCCATAGGGCCATAGGAGAGATTTTTTGCAGGTGAAGATTGAAGCTTGTTGGTGCAAATCTAATATTTGCATCACATTCAAAAGGTCCAAGAACCCCTAGATCAGATTTTGTTTCATCCAAATCAAACATCTAAGGCAAAATCTAGAGTGATTTGTTTTTTGGAGGTGCGGCGGCGATTTAGAAAAAATAACAGCAGCAACGATTTTCAAACAGCGATAGCTTCCTCATACGGACTCCTTTTTGCAAGCAATTTTTTTTTTTTTGGGGTAGGATTTCGTGATCTACACATTGGTGCAGGTGGTTTGAGATCTCTATTTCTAAATTTTTCTACAACTCCAAAATCTCAAATTTTGCCACTTAAAATGCTTGGTACGGGCTCATCTAGACTCCAAATCAGGTTCCATTTTTTTTGAAAGTGCATAATTTTTTGTCTACTTTTCAGATCTGTAATCACATTATAGGTTTTGTAGACAAAAATACTACTTTCAGAAATAGGCCCTAAATTGGCAAGTGGCTTTCAAGTGCCAACATCATCTTTTTTGGGGGGGTTCCTTGATTTTTTTGGAGGTTTCTTTGATTGGTCCATCATGGAAGAGGAAGATTTGATTGAATTGACCCTAGAAAACTATCATGAATGGAGTCAACTTTCTATCAGATATCTCCATCAGCACAATGTACTGCTCTATGCACCAGAGCTTGAGTTTACTTTTGATCAGCATGACATCATTTGGTGTACTCTCTATTTACATATGGAATATAAATTTTTGAAAAAGATGATCAAAATTAAGTCATCTGATCCATATGTTTTTTGGGTGTATCTTTGGGAGCATTATGGAGATCTAGCTATTCCTCCATTCCCAAAAGATCTTCTTCCTCCAGTTGCAGTGAGAGGTCACATCAGTCTAGTCCACGTGCTTATATTGCCACAGTGAAAGGTCCAACACAGCATGGTACATCTCGTCTTCCAGCTCCAGCTTCAGTTGACTTGGGAGACAGACTTGAGGACTTACGTCTTCTCATTGATGATGATTCTTCTACAGTTGTTGCGAGGGCTCACTCTAACCCTCGTGTCCATTCTCTACATGATCAATCTTCATAGGTTGGCATGATTGTGGATCCTTATGAACAAAAATTAGTGGAGGGTTCTTTGTCAGTTGTGGAGATAGATGGTTCAGTGGAACAGGTTCAATAGACATCCTTGACAGATCTGCTTTTATTCTTTTCAACACAGTTGGAAGGGGTGAACTTCAACATCAGCACAGGGATACTTGAGCAGGTTTCAGGACCACCATACATCTTCAGGAGTGTACCTTTGCCTTTGTTTCTTCCAAAGGGGAGGAACATCATACAGAGGTCATGGATCAGCTTCTACATAGGAGCATTCTTCACTGATTGGCACACTACTTTTAAGGGGGGGGGGGGGGGGGGGGACTACTTTGTCTCCTTCTTCTCCTTTTTTTTTGGGGAGGGGGGGGCTTTTTCCTCATAAGAGGTTTTGTCCTTCTCCATTCTTTCTTGTATATATATGGATGTATGTCATAATGGGGGGGTCTTGAGTACTCCATCCATCGATGCATCCTTACTTATCTCTCTTTTTGGGGGAGGGTTTTTCCCATGAAGTTTTCCCTCTTTTCTCACTTTATGGGAGATTTTCATTTTCATTATGTACATGGGTACCTAACATGGCTTAGTAGCTAGGACCCATTATGCATCTTCATCCTAGTTCGTAAGCTTAAGGGCATTCCCCTAAGTTGCACTTAAGGGGGGTGTTGGTGTAAATAAGTATTTACTTATTACACTTACTTAAGTTTACTTAGGTTAATGCATTATTTAATTATTTCTATTTGTGAGACACTTAGGAGTACGCAACTCTATTTAAGCACATGGTGTCTACAACACTGTTTTGTGTGTCACACCCTTGTAGGCTTATCCTCACATCACCACACTTACTTTCGTGCTTAATGGAGGATAACCCATATCTGGTGGACATGTGCTTGGTTGTATGACTTATCATGGTGCTAATTATGAGGCATTCTAGATGTATCTCAAAGGCCTTTATATACAGGCACTCCTAGTGTGTTGAACATCACATTCTGAAAAGAGCAATGTATTCAGACATACTCTGATTAATTGATCCTATCCATTTTTGGTCTACCGTGTGCTTGTGTTTGAGTTCTTAGTTCCTGGGTGAATTTTGCCCTTAGGCAAATTCTTACATTTATAAATCTAATATAACATTTCTAATATATTTTTTATTACTTACCTTCGTCATATTTTTATAGGAAGGATAAAAAAGAAAGTAAAATCAAACTAGAAAGAACAAAATTTAAAAAGAAATGTAGCACAAGCGGGTCAGTCAAATCACACGTAAGTACAAGGACCTTCAAAGACACTAATGGCACTTGCTATAAGACGGTGCAAATATTTGGTTATTTAGCCAGTGCCCATTTATTAGGCACTAACAATGGATCAAGATCTATAGAATATCAAAATTTAAGTGCACTAAATGAAAAATATGTTGTTTCCGGCCATTGTTTGAAAATATTAAACTTTGTTTCTATTGAAAATAATAATTCTTCCAGATCTAGAAGAAAAGCTTATGGTTCACCTGAAAAATGATAATGATTGCCAAGGTAGGAAAAACAAATATAAATGGAAGGAAATGACAAGAAAATTAAGAGAAGTGTTATTCAACAGTGATTTGTGTAACAATTTAAAATAGAGCACATAAATTAAAAATTCATTCTTAGCTTTAAAAGAGTGAATGAAATAATGATAGTCACAAGTATTTGAGAGTTTATTCCTACAATTAATTAAACCTTTTGGATGAAAACAAAAAACTTGTATTTATAAGATATTCAAAATAATTCATTTATATTTTATGAATGAAACATTTCATTTAACTATAGGTTGTACCTTGCACCCACGTTTGGTGCAAGTGCTAGTTTATATAGGGTAAAAGGTGATGCACACAATTCATCACTTACATGTGGAATTCAAACTGACTTATTTTTGTAGTGTAATGTTGTTTATTCTATGACAAAGGCAACATGAGGTTTAAAAAAATATTCCAACACAAAATGAGTTTAATGATGTCACTTGTTATATTATTGGGACATTAATATGCCAATGGTTATATTTATGTCATCGAGCGTTGCTGAGTTTTCTCATCATGGCGACAATTCCCAATTCATACAATTTATTGATGTATTAATGTCATTTTGTATAGTTGCTAAAGATGCTTCATACATGTATTGTTCAAACATGAATCATCTTTGAGCCATCACTTGTCATTTCTTATGGAAAACACATGTTTTGATGTCAATGGTTAGTAACTTGAATGCAATAGATATTAAAGGATAGAATGACAAACTTCATTTCTATATACAATAATGTTTTATTCCATGAAAAACCACTGAGGTTATACGATAATTTAGTTAGTAATTATTCTATCTTTTAAATAATTGTATCTCTATTTATGTATCTTAACATCAGTGACATCCAATAATGAGATCTTCAAGCTACCGATATGGCCATAGGATCTTTAATATGTCAATGTAATTTCCTCTGTTATCTGTTATGAGCAATGGTGAATTCAAAAATAAAGTCACCTTTTAATAGTGTTAATGATGAGGCTTTCCATATGAGGGGTCGAGACATGTAGAAACATTGCAGGTAATACACAAGCATGTGGCATCAATGATGCTCCTCCAAACCATGGTGGACAAATGAAGTGTTTGTTGGTGATTAGACTTTCTTTTGATGCTGAAAATGTTCACAAATATGCCAAAAGTGTTAGGGTGACTCGTATGTGAAGCATCGTACAGGAAAATCCCCTAGTACACTGAATTCAATAAGGCATGACAATGAAAATAACTAAAATTTAGTGGGTATGGGCATGCTTTTATTGATTGTATGAACATTCATTGGCCCATTTTCTATCACTTCATGAGAAGATTTGTACAGAATCATATTTTATCTTTTTTTTTTTCTTGATTCACACTCTCTAATCTTAACTTTAGTGTAGTTGGAGTTTGAACTTCATTATTGTAATTGAGTTATGCTTGATCTCTATAAAAGAAAACTTTGTACAACTCTTCTCGGTGGTATTGTGCAATACCCTTATGCTCTGCAACTGTATTCCTTTTGCCTTCCATTAATGAAATTCATGTTTTTACCTCCTCTTTCCATTCATGATTAATGCATGTCTTTTGCCTTGTTTTGAATGTTTCTTTCCTACTTCTTAGAGTTATATGTTGTGTTTAATCTATTTATAATTGTTGTATTGTGAAAATATCCTTCTTTTTAGCATTTAACCAATTCCAAACCTGCATGTGGATTCTTAGGAAATGGAAGAGAGTTGAGATCTGTGTATTTGGGTATCTCATTCATGTGTTGTGAATCTGCAGGCAGAGATTGTAACCAAATTTCAATTTGGTGCATCACCTTTCCCTTTCAGTAATTTAATTTTCAGCATCTCCTTCTCCCTTTTCCTCAAGAGTGTTAGTTTAGGTTCATCCTGATTGTAAGGAAGTTGACGTTCTCCAGAGATTCAACCTTAGAGCGCAAGTCCCACACTTGGAGGTTGTTTTCATGTTATATGAGGTTGTTTGAGGGTCATACCTCAAGCAGGGATATAAACTTTTGTGTCAACAATGATCAACAAATATTAAATGTCAATTGGTTGTTAATACCTTCTTTAGTATTTAGAGATCATTTTCTAAACATTTATGTTTCGATAAGTTTCTATTTGTTTTGCAAACTGACAATTGCACCTTCCCATTCCACCTTCAGACTTCTTAACGGAAAACATCTTCAATATGTCTTTGTTTATTTTAGACCTTTGTTTTCTCAAACATTTCACAATAATACATTCTTCAATCTTCACTCCATATTTTAACTACATATATATCAATGTGCACACTTCACATACTTTTCATTTGAAACTTCAATCTTCACTCCATATTTTAACTACATATCTATCAATGTGCACACTTCACATAATTTTCATTTGAAAGAATAAAAATTATGAGACAAGTGACAATACCATTTTATATGTATCCCAACTTTTAAAATTTATTTACTCAAAATGCCACTTATGGGGATGAGTACCAAATAGGTAGCTAACTCTAGTAATGACGAAATATGAATTATTATAAGAAGATGTAGTTTGATGTGGTACCAAACTACCGGACCTTCCAGACTTAAAATCAAACTACTTCTGATGTGACTATCCTTTCATAGTATTTTAGAATAAGACAACAAATTTTGATTAGTTTATATAATGTTATTTATAACTACCTAGTCATTCAACTAAAAAAAATGTGATACACGCAATTCATGATAGACGCGTGGAATTCAAACTGACGTATTTTTCCAGTGCCATGTTTATTCTATGACAAAGGCAACACGAGGTTAAAAAAATCTTTCAACACAAAATGAGTTTAATGATGTCACTTGTAACATTATTGGGACTTTTATCTCTCAATGTGTGTATTTATGTCATCGAGCATTGTTGAGTTATCTCGATCGTGGCAACAGTTCCCAATTCATACAGTTTATTGATGTTTGATATAGTTTCTAAAGATGCTTCATACATGTATTGTTCATATATATGAACATAAAGCTATATGAATCATCTTTGAGCCATCACTTATCATTTCTTATGGAAAACGCATGTTCAGATGCCAATGGTTAGTATCTTGAATGCAATAGATATTAAAGGATAGAATGACACAAACTTCATTTCTATTTACAACAATTTTTTATTCTATGAACAACCACTGAGGTTATATGATAATTTAGTTAGTAAATATTTTGTTTTTAAAATAATTCTATCTCTATTTATGTATCTTGACATCAATGACATCCAATAATGGGATCTTGAAGCTATTGATCTGGCCATAGGATTTCAATATGTCAATCTAATTTCCTCTGTTATATGTTATGTGAAGTGTTGAATTCAAAAATAAAGTCAGCTTTTAATAGTGTTAATAATGAGGCTTGCCATATGAGGGTTGGAGACATGTAGAAACATTGTAGGTAATACACAAGCTGTGGCATCAATGATGCTCCTCCAAACCATGATGGACAAATGAAGCATTTTTTGGTGATTAAACTTTCTTTTGATGCTGAAAATCTCACCATACACTGAAGTTAGTAAGGTATGATGGTGAAAATAACTAAAACGTAAGTGTTATTAAGGGGGACCATTTTTATTTTATTTTCAAAACAGTGTGTCCTCCCTTGGTAGCATTTAAGTTCTAGTTTAGAGTTTAGCCAACTCCATGAAGATGTATGTGAAGTTGGTAGTCAACTCTAGTAAGTTGAAGTAGGTATGGGGAAATCACAGTAGCGGTATGGTTAAGTAGGTGTTAGTTCCAGTTCCAATTTCAGTGTGGTTGTGTGAAGTATCCTACCAAGTACATGGCAGTTTCCAATACGGATGCCAATTCGGCTGTGTCCTACTACAACGGGAGGTTCCTGTACAATGTTAGTTTTGGTACGGTGATAGATTTGGTTTGGTGTGAGGCAGAGTTAGTTGACCATTTAATAAAGTGATAGTTGAGATATCGAATTTTATAATGAGTTGCAAAGTGTATAAATGTTTGTGAGATTCGTTAGGATTTGTACGCTGAAATTATGAAATGTCTAGTTGATTGTAAAATACTATGATCTGTGAAAATGTGAAAATTTGTTGTGCATTATATGTAATTTTGGTTATTGTAATGCAAAGAAGGCACTTGGATTTTTTCCTGTATTTGTCTTGTGTGTTTGATATTTTCTATGTTATTCTTTCTTCTATTTATCTCAATATTTTGAAGTATATTTAAACTAATTATTATTATTAGCTTTTCTTACGGTAAGTTTGCTTCAAGTTTTAAATCTCTGATATGAAGGAAACTATTTTGTATAAACATTGGTCAATTGGATGAGTGGAGCCTTAATAATGTGGGATTTTACTTCATAGTATTATTGACTTGTAACGAATTCAAATTATCCTTTTTTATTGAATTAATTCTTAACAACTCTAGGATGGCAACGATGGAGAATCTTGGCTCTAGTTTGTTCTTTGGCTACAATTTGAACAAATAATTATATTACTATAATACAATTATTATATTATATAATAAAAATAATTATTATATAATAATATATATGATTATGAAAAAGTGGTGTCCCTCGGTGACAAGGAACCACCCACATATATTAAGGAAGAATAAGTCTCCTTCCAGGAACAAATTGAAGTATAAATAAATATAAACACTCTGGAAAAAGAAACATATCACAATATTAGAGAAGGCTCCCTACTAACCTGTGAGGTTTCACAGATAACATAAGTTTATAATATAAAGGAATCTGACTATGACTACAATAACATCAACACTCCCTCTTCGCTAGGGAGGAATCCATTTAGGTTGTGTCACAATGACTATCCTTAAATAGGTAGATTAAATAGATTCTTTAGTAATGGAGAGATATTGGATTAGTCATAATAAGATAATTGTATCATTAAACAATTTATTAATGTTTCAAATAATATGAAGTATTTTTTGAGACATCATTGTGAATCAAATATGTAAGCCTCCTAAAGCTTCCTTCAATAACCATTCTAGTAATATAACTCGAGCATGCTTAATCATAGAGTTTTCTCCAATGTTATGTGCTTGAGTTGGAGTAGTACTAGGATGGGCCCCCCTAGGAAGTCCTTATGCTTCACCCCTATGAGCATCCACTAGATGCAATAAGTGCTAAATTACGTTCTATTCATTGTCATGATCGATGGGGTCTTGTGAACCATTACCCATAAAAGATGGAATAATGAGTTTGATTCTTATACTACATAGTTGGATCATAATATCAATATGACAAATAGATGTACACTTAAAGTAGTGATGCTTACTTTTTATAGAAGATATTGAATCATATTGTAATTTACATCCTTTAGTTAATGTGCATATATATTTAAATCATTGTAATTCACATATCTCCTAAATAAATAATACTTAATAATTTATGTTAATTGAGGGGACATGACAATCCTCCATCCCAAAAATTATTTCTACAGGAAAATGCAAATTAGAAGCTCCAAAATGTACTCTCCTTTCTTTGTGGCACATAGATTTTTCTAATGGACCAAATATTGCTTCACACTTTCTTTTCTTAATTGTTATTACCTAGTATCAACAATTTTTCAAGAACCAAAAAAATCCTCTTTTTTCATCTAAGATAAGCATATGAAATGAGTATATTCCATGATGTCTAAGTTTTTTCTTGAAGCAATAAAATTAAAACATAATGAGGATTTGGTTCTACTCGGACAAGTCTAATTCATAAGCAATTTTCCCAACCTTTTGTTTGGTTTTGTATAGTTAATGAAAATGGGGTTTAAGTCTGTATGCTCCACTCCTCTAAGGGGTAGCCCCCTTGTATATACTAAAAGACCATGTCACCAACCTCTAAAGTGTTTAACAGGTTATTGATTTGTGTGATTTTGATGATTCTAGGCATGATAAGGGTTGCCTTTAATGATTCTAAATATATCCAACTTTATCAAACCAAATCTTTGGCTCCTAGAACCTCCTTGTAAAAATAACAAGGTAAACAAAAAGTTGAGCCTCAATGTTATAAAACCATAAATGATGGCATCATACTTGACATGTGATAGATAGAGTTATAGTAATTTTATGCTAGCTAGAGCCAATTGACCTACAATTTTGAATGACTAACTATATAGTTTCACAAGTAACCTTCTACCCATTTGTCACTAATTCTAGGTTTCCACTCTATTTGGCAATAGTAGGTAGCATTGGGATGAGTCTAATTCTTGCTAAATGAAAATTTTATTTTGGAACACATCTAAGAATCTATACTCTATCATTCACTATAATTTAAGCCAATTCATGGAGCCTAAAAACTCTTTTGAATAATAAACCAAAAACATGTGGTGCTTTATAATGTAAAGTATAAAGAAGAAAGCCTACTTAGTGTGCCTATGCATCAACAAATAAATACAACATTTGTTTCACACCTTGGAGTTAGTAGGTGTTGCAATAAGCTTAGCTGCTAGAAATGTCAACTTAATTTTATATATTTGAAAACAAGACACCACATTATGTGCTTAATGATATTATCATAAAGTCCTTTCCATAAAAACCTTTCTTGGCTATAGTTTTTTTGTCTTGAAGTATTTTGGATAGCCAAATTAAGATATAGCATGAACTGCTCTTAAAATATTTTCTTTCATCTTAGTTTCATGTATTAGATAACTTATATTTCTGTAAAGGATGAGGTCATTAACTACCTCATATTGTTGTCAAATAATTTATCTTCAAATAAGTCATTAAAAAGGGTATTTTTTATAGGCAAGTCTACAATACAATGATAAATTGTGAACCTCTTATCTAAAAGGTCTTTCTTAACACATAATAATAATTAATTTCAACAAATAATAATAAATAATTAAAACTTCAGCCCATTACCTATGGGACAAACTAATCTCCAGACAAAATGCACTAAGGACAAAACAAAGTCAAAATCTTTTTTACCAGATTCACAAAAACGTAGTGATTTTTTTTCTAATTTTTTCGTTGTTTTCAACTACAAACTATGTAGATCATTAAGATCAAATGCTGAAATTTTTAGAAAAATCCATAATGTTTTCTATTTTTCCAAAAATTGGTCAACTGTACAGTTTATAGCGAGGATAGCCACATCCATTACCTATCAAGAAAACAAAGGATTTTTTACTAATTTTCTACATGACCTCCTAAAGATATGGCTTTGGTTCCCACTCCCATGTGTAATGGTTTTACCAAGTTTTACCATCGCACTTTTGTGATCCCACCTTCAATAAATGTCACCAATGGCTTCCCGTCAATGGGTAAGTTTTGTTTAGGTTTGGGAGTGAACAATATTTTTGTGCATGGATTGGGGATACCTATTGTTGGACCCAAGCATACAAGAATCTGTGGCCAAGGATAAGCCTATTTTGCTTCCCCACCTTCGACCTTAATCTTTTATTGTGGTACCTTCCACAAGGGTTTTGTCTCTTCCTTTGTAGGTGTTGTTGTGACCAAGTCTGTTGATTTTCAACACAAGGTCTCATTTCTTGTCTATAAATCTATTTTTTTAAAGATGTCTACAGAGAGCGATAAGGAGATTGTTCATAACACTTATGTGTTCACTTCTCATGGGCTAATTTGTCATTTTTGAGGATCATGACCTAATCTTCCAAAACTTCATGATTGGATCTCCCAAAATGGGGAACTAATCTTAACTAGTACTATTCACATTTTCTCAATAGAAAAGGGCTTTTACATTGCAAACTTTGATAATACCGATGATCGATCTAAGATCTTGTGCGACCACTTTCTAAGCTAGGATGATAAATTTATGTTGATGGTTAAACCATGGCATCCAAATTTTAATCCCTCCTCTAATTTGTTTAGACAAATTCTTATTTGGCTAGACTCCCCAACCCTCCCCTTCATCTATGCAATGATTCTCTATTAGAGGAAGTGGGTGAGGCTTTGGAGGTTTTTTAATGTTGGTTGTTGACTTCTTTGATATTTTGTACACCACTTATCTACACATTTTGGTAGACCTAGACAATTGTAAAGGTCTTTCTACTGAGATCAATATCGATTCTTCCATGGGGTCCTAGATTCAACCACTTGACTATGAAGGCATCCCCTTTAGATGTGATGCAAGAGCTTCTTGGGTGTAAAGACAATCTTGCATCACCCAAAAAAAAATTATTTCTATTTATATCTTTTCAATAAGGACTATTTTAGTGTAGAGTTACTATTTGTAGAAACTTATTATTTTTAGTAAGTTGGTCATATGAGCTCGAAATGCTCTGATTTCATAGGTTGAGGTTCATGATCTTAGTTATATCATCCTACTAGTGGAACTTCATTGTCATATCATATGTATTACATAAGTTATTGAGGTTTTTGGGTACAAAATATTTGAGCTCAATTTCGAAGGCCTAAATGGCTCTGAAATGAGGTTAAACCTCAGCTAACTAGAGCTTGTGCTACTCAAGGTTTGTAGATCAAAAGATTCATTTCTGAAAAGTGGTTATAATATTAGCCAATCAAAGTTTATTTGCAAAATTTATAGCCTCCAGGAGATGGACTACCTAAAGTATAATTTGTAATTATTTTGAGTTGGCCTTATGTAATAAATGTGAAAACAATATTATTTGGGGGTCGGTCAGCCTCAAGAGTTAGGGCTAAAATTCTGCAACCTTCCCAAGTGGTGATAAAATGCCTTTATAAGGAAGGCCCATAGTGTTGTCTAGAGTAGTTATAGGTGGTTGTTCATAGCTCTATTTTACAAAATATTGTAAGGAATGTGTCCATATGGCTTTACGTCTTGTATTTCTAATATATGTAATTTGATACTTTTGGAGATAATAAGAAGCCCATATTTTGTTCTCACAAATTTTTGTTCTTTATCTATCTCCTTTTTGTGTTTTTGGTATTAAGGGGAGCACCCTTCATCAAGGTGTTGAAGATTTTTTAAGATTGGTCATATCTCTTCTATGTGTGAAGTAGAGAAAAAGCAAAAATTATTTTCTTGGTGGAAGAGTCTATTTCTTCAAATGTTGTGACTAATTTAGCTTTGGTAGATGTGGTTTTTAATGGAAGTGATGATTATCCTACCTTTGGTGAGGTTCTAGTTGGTTGTAGCCCTACTGAAGTTACTATTCACATCCCACATAAGAGTGTTGTTGTCGTTTGGGTACTTATGTTTGTTTGTTGTCCCCCTATGGCCATCTCTAATTATGATCCTCATGTTTCTATTGGACTTGTCTTTCCTTCATAGTTTTTTTCCCTAATCCTCTTTTTTTTTTCCCCCTTCATTAGCATCTTCTACTGGTATTCTCTCCTAAAGTAGGGGTACTACTATGTTGGATTTGAATTATTGGTAGAATGTTGTTGCTAGGGTGGAAAATGGATGGATTACAATCAAAAGTAATAGATCTAGACCCCCCCCCGTCCTTGTTTTATATGACTCTTCATTACCACAAGGCTAATACAAAAGGTAAATCTTAAATGTGTTTGGTTGTGATGGGTCAAATTCCCCTCTAACCTTGTTTCCCAATTTTGGTTACATGTTTTCTTGGGCTTTTTGTTTCTTGTCATGCAACATCTTGTCTTGATGGGAGGAGATAGTTGGTTTTACCCCCTTTCTTGGCTTTCTCTCATCTTGTCTTATCTATGTCCCTCTAAAACCTTCTTTGAATAAGATTTTAGATCCCTTTAGAACCTTTTTTCACTAAATAAATAACAAAGGTATTTTTAGAATATCTTTCTATAATATTTTAATAAATTTTAATGTCAAATAATATAAATGATTTTTCTTTACAAAGTATCTATGATAATCATCTTTTTGACTTTAACAAATTTTATGTTAAAATCACATTCTTAACCTTTGCTAACTCAGTTTCGCTATCTTTAATTAAGATCTTCCTAACTCATAAAGTACTCAGACTATCAATGTGTTTTAACATAAACTTCCCTCCAACTATGCATTGTTTACACAACCAAGATATGAAAATTTTGTTTAAAAATAATTGACAGTTCGATAATGATTTGCATGAGTTTTCATAAATCTTAATAATATAAGATTATAAAATTTAGTTTAATTTTAAATTTTGAAATGATTTGCCTAGAAAAAGGACTAGAATAGAAGGACTACATGTATATGTCAACAAAAAGATTACATCAAATCTACATTTTAGATTTAATACCTACAATTTAATTTTAATTTTATTTGAAAATTTAGTATAGACACATTTCATATTTTATAGACTCTAATTTCTATGAAAAAACAAAAATAATCTATTTAGTTAGTTAAATTATATTGATAGTTAACATTACTTTAACATTTTTTCAAAAATATGTTAGCAATATATTTTACATAGATAATATGACAAAAATAAAAAGAACATGGAATAATTATTTACAATATTCACCAAAAAAAAAATAGAATTATTATAATTGAAACACTAATTTTTATTATCATTTCCAACATATATAATATGTTAAGAAAACTAAATAATTATATTGCTAGAGTTTCGGTTGTGAACGTCATTGCATGCTCTTTTGTGGTGCTTCGTCTTGTGCATCTACCGAGGTGGGTGCCCCTTCTACTCATTGTAATGGATCACATGTTGATGGGTTGATGGTCAAGGGTATTAAGTGTTCTACATCCTTTGCCCATAGGGTATGTTGGCCCTCTCTTGCCTTTCTCTTTTGTCGAATCTTGATGAACGAAGTGTTTCAGATATTGAGCATCATACTAAGACTCTCTGTAATGACTACCCCTGCAAAACCAATGCCACATCAAAAGTCTCCATAAAATATGAAAAAATCAACAAGGGTTAAGTCATTTGAATATTGACCAGTCAACATTAGTTGATTAACTATCATTAACTTTAACAAAAATGATACATATACATATATGCTCAAATCTAAAAAAAACTATATTTATGTTACCAAGATACCAAGATGTACCAATTATGTCGACCATTTTGGTAGAAGCTCCAGAACCTATCTAAGAACACAAGGGTGAGAATATTGTAGCAGTGTTTTACCACCCTACCACAAAGTTGTTAAGCTTCCCCATAAACTTTCTTGAAATGAAAGATACCCAACCCAACATTGAAGAAGTTTAAACAAGTAAAACTTAGAGTAATGGAATTGTGTACACATTTTCTATAATATAATAAAAAAATTCTATTCACTAATTAGCAAGGCAAGTAACACAACCTTTTAAAGCCAAGGCAAGTTAACACATTCAATCATTTACATAAGAAACACATTTTTTTGACTCAATAATTTCCTTCTCATATGTCCATTAGGAAACATACCATATAATAATAATAAAAAACTCATTCCAATATCAGAACTTCATCAAGTAGTTCATAAACTCTCACAATGACTCACAATTCAAATCAATGTAATTATGTCACAATAGACCTAGTTGATGACCACACTATCAAGAAGCTTTACAAGACTGAATTTTGTGTGTAGTATGTTCATCATTCACATAAAGAAATTCTTATATCTATGAAAAAGAATCTACATCTCCTTTTAATATTTTTTAATCTAGTTGTTTCCAATAAATACCACTATGAATCATTGCATCATATTCAAGAGTTCAATACCATTCATCTATATAGGAAAGAAAATCCTTCGACGTAGCTTAGCTTATACTACTCTTTCACTCATGACCATAAGTAATAAATACATTCAATTCAATTATCATTGTACAACGACTTTCATCAAAGTATATACACAAGAATTAGCCATTTTCATTCAATTCAAAAAAAGAGGAAAGAATGAGTATTTTAATACATTCTAGTCATATTCAGGGTCTACGCGAAATTCTAAAGGGATTCTAGGTAATATATATTCAATCATACCCACTCACAATCTTACGAATTTATTAAAAGTACATCACTCCTATGTTTCAAAGAGTTTCATTTCTATGTTGATGAACAATCCTTCATTGCTATCTAATTTTGTATCATTCATCCTAATGGTCATGGCTCAACCAAGTTATTTAATCTTTCAAGACTTATTTGTTTCAAGAAATCATACACATCTTTAGCTTAATTCAATGATTTCCTATTCCCACCACTGTCATTTTAAGATCACAAAGGGGCCATGATAGGATAAAGGTTTCAATAAGATGGATGATTGTTTTCTAGGATTGTATAGGCCACCCAAATATTTACCAAGAGATGGTTAAAGAAGATGTAATGAAATCACAATGTGGGAATTTATGCATACTCCACAAGTTACATCAATGATTGTAGAGATTTTACATACAGTAATTATAATCGTGAATCTACAGTAAGAACACTAATCTAGTGTATTTATGAACATCCAATAAATATAGGGAATCTACAACTTCTATACAAGCAATTGAGAACTCTGTATAGTAAAATTCACTACAATCACATAGAAAAATGCATCCTCCTTTAATATAACAAGAACAATTACATTCTCTGCGAACTAATTGATTTGCACAAACTATTCGTTGGCAAGAGAAAAATACCAAGTCTATGTTTAAAAAGGGCACAATCTAGTGATGCTATGCTCTTCTAGCGTCTTCAAGATGAGATTCTTGCCTTAACTACAATATCTACATTGGGTAATACTAGCTACAGGCGCAATTCCTCAAGTATTTTTGCCAAAAAAAGAAAAGAGTAACCCGTCTTGGCCTTTTAATATTAGAATTACATTTGTAGAATGATGTGACTTTTTTCTCTGGTTTGACTAGAAAAATAACACAAAAAAGAAAGCATAGTGGGAGACTAGCATATATATCGGGAACTATGTTTTCGAGTGACAAGTTTGGTAATGAATCATTCACTATTCCTGCATTAATATAGGAGGGATTTAAAGTGTTTAAGAGGTTATCACCACAAGAAATGGCGTGTCACTAGCCCATAAGCCAAGATTTATTACATGAATCTAGCCGCCCACATTGTAAAGTGAGGATTAAGGCGTAACTATTGAAGACATAGCAGTTGATTGATAATACCATGTCTGATAACTGAGGGTTTCTTCTTATCATCTTTAGTTTAGATCCATTCACCAAGCTATTTACAAATAGTGGAACGATAAACCATCATATCATTCGCATAGTAATAGGTGAACATTTTTTTTTTGTTGATGTAATTGTTTAGCTTAGCAAGTTATTCTTAATATGCAGATGTACATATGCTTTTATGGTATCTTAAGTATTCAACCTAGCTCACAAGCAACAAAAGTAAACAAATGGTTTTATGTTTTAGAGTTCAAGACTTCGTTTGAAAGAAAATAACACTATGAAAATAGAGGAACTTGAGAAGATGTTGTTGTTGCTAACCCTTTTCTCCACTCGCCCCTCCAGAAGATTCCTCCTTGTAGCCATCATTCTTTGGCTTTTCCCTCCCATGCTACAGCGACAACATTCAGGTAGAAATCAATCAGTGTTGCATTCATCCATGGTGTGAGGAGGTCTTTACGAAATGGAGAATCATCTGTGATAATCATGTAGAGAAGGATGATGAACATAACGAAGCCCAGTGTCACTAACGCCACTCTCGCCATCACCACTCTGAATACCCACGATTCCATTTTCTTCCCTTCCAATTATGCATAGATTCTCTTGACCAAGCTTCCAGAATGAGAGAGAGCAAAAACTACCCAGCCACGTCGCTACCTCTCCTCCCTCTTAAGTGTGACGACAACCAAATATATCCGTTTTAGAGTTCTTTTTCCAACAAAATTTGTAAATATTTTCTCTTTAAAAATATCATCATCTTAATGAATTCATTAATAATGATGTTCCATTATAATTTAAGAAATTAATTTATTACCTTAACCTATGCAACAGTTTAATAGTGAATTATTCGATGTCTCATTAAGTGGGTTGTGACACTCTCTCTGTAGATGTTGTTATTGGTAGGTTTAAGGGCTTTTGGCCAATACTCCTAGTGCTCCATGCTTGGTGATGTAGGAGCAACAACTATCTACCAAGATTAGAATTCAGAAATTACTCTTCCAAGTTGTTTTGATTTTAATTAGAGCTCAGTAGTATTTTCATTAATTAGCAAATCCTTCAGTATTTTAAGGATTAGAAGATTCCTTATTTTTCTATATAAGTATTGTAAGTTTGTAGCTCAAAGGAGATCAGATTGGGCTTTCGTAGAATAAATAAAGTCTGTGACTTTGAGCATAGTTTTTGTTTCTAAATAAAATTTACAAAATTTTCTTTTGGTGGCTCATCATTGTGGTATCAGAGCCACATAAAAGTGTGACGTTTTGAACCTACAGTCCACTAATGAGAAACAACATTAGCACACTAACAATGATCAAGGCCTGCATTGTTTCTTAAATATTCTAACTGGAGATCAGATGTGTATTGCTCACCATGATTATTGTTTGATCAGCTGACTTCCACTCTTTGTAGCTGCATTATATATGGTGGTCTTCTTAGATCGTTTTATTTTAGTTAAGACTGGCTATTGTCAAAACAGAAATGTGAAGGAATACTCCATCTCTTCTTCACCCTAGGCATTGAAAATCAACTATAAAGGAGGTTATTGCACAGACATTAACAACGGTAGCAATAATAATAAGAGGCAAAGGAATTGGTAACATTGAAATTTGGAAATTAAGAGGTGAGGTGTTATTTGTGTAGTTTATAATTTTCAAGAATCAACATTTTATGAGAAGAAGATTATATTTCAGTCCTTTGTCATTATTGGAATCCAAAAGTGAAGATGAAGATTATATTTCAGTCCTTTGTCATTATTGGAATCCAAAAGTGAAGATGTTCCAGTATGTTCAAGACAAGAACTTCTTTGCCAAGAGATGGCGCTCAGAGTTTGAGGACAAGGAAGAGGTCAAGGAAGGAAAACAACCATTATAAAACTTCTGGAAGGAATGAGACACATGGAGGCACGATTGGAAGCTATCAAACTTGCACAAAGAAGAGGAACTGACATAGAGAATGTCAGTGATGAAGAGGCATAACCTAAAAGAGGAGAGGAAGAAGAAGGAAGGAGTTGAAACAAGAATCCTTAGAGCGATTTTGGGAGCTGGTTTCAAGCCAAGGATGGAAGTACCTGTGTATGAATGAAACCTAGATGCTGAGGAGTTGACTGACTGGATCGATGCAATGAACAAGTACTTTAAATATCAAAATGTTGTTAATGAAAAGAAAGTAAAATTTGCAGTAACCTGATTGAAAGGACATGCATCCCTCTTGTGGGATGGAGTACAAGATGAAAAGATGCAACAAGAAAAGGCCAAGATCAATAGTTGAGATAGAATATTGGCAAAACTAAAAGTTAATTTCTTGCCCAAAGATTATCAGCTTAGCCTTTTCAAGAAATTACAAAATCTTAGACAAAAAGAAATGTCTATTAAAGATTAAACAAAAGAATTTTATAGGTTGACCATTAGAGTTGGTCACATTGAAAATGATGTTGAAAAAATGACTAGATATCTCAATGGGCTGAAGTATAATATTCAAAATGAAATTAACTTTGTTCGTCCTAGAACAATAGAGGAAGCATACCAATATGTTCTTAAAGCAAAAGATAAGTTATCCAAGAAACAAACACAAATCTTGAGAGGGAGGAATCAAAGTTTTAGAGGAAGGGGATCACAAGGAGGTAGAGCACAATGACAAGCACAAAAAGAAGAAGCTAGTAGCTCACATCAACAAGAACAAACATATAAAAGTAATGAATTTTTTAGAGGAAGACCTTATTCAAGATATAGAAGTAGAGGATTTTTTGGAAAATGTTTTAAATGTAACAAATATGGACATAGACCTTTTGAGTGTCCAAAAAAATCCTACCACCAGTCAAAGGAGTGCACACATTGTTGAAGGTGAAGAGAAGGAATATGTACAAGAACTTCCCACTTATAATGATGAACCTAAAGTGGGTGAATTGCTCTTGGTGAAAAGAATGTTACTCAAACCCAATAAGGAGGTGATAGAACCACCTCAAAGGAAAAAATTGTTTAGAATGACATGCAAAAATGGATGAAAATGTTGAAAGGTTATCATATATAGTCAGAGCACAGACAATATAGTTTTGATAGAGATGGTGGAGAAGCTAGGCTTGGAAAAGGTAACACATCCTACTCCTTACTCCTTACAAGGTATCATGGTTGCAAAAAGGGCATCAAATTTTGGTGAATGAGCAGTGAAAAGTGGATTTACAAATAGGAAGTTACAAAGATCAAATAGTGTATGATGTTATGCCCATGGATGTATGTCACATTTTTCTTGGAAGACCTTGGCAGTATGACAAAAAAGTTATGCATGATGGACAAGATAATACTTACACTTTTGAGAAAGATGGGAAGAAACACATTCTTAAACCCCTAAAAGAGGAAAGAGTTGCCATTGAACCAAGCTCCAGAATGATGCTAATGGGTAGTAAGCAATTTTTACACCAAATTAAGAAGGAAGAGGTAAACTTTGCTTTGATAGGAAAGATTAAAATTGAAGTTACTCGCACAAAGATAATTGATTTTCCTCAAGAAATTCAAGATATGTTGGTAGAGTATAAAGACATAGCAGTGGATGATCTTCCTAATGATTTACCTCCATTAATAAGTATCAACCATCACATAGATTTGATTCTAGAGTAGAAAATCTTTCGAATCAAGTTGCCTATAGGATGACTCCGAAGGAGAATGAAGAAATTAAGAAATAGGTGCAAGAATTGTTGGAGAAGGGGTTGAAAAAGGAAAGCTTAAGCCCTTGTGCAGTTCCAACTATTTTGAATTCTAAGAAGGATGGAGGCTGGAGAATGTGCACAGATTCTAGAGAAATCAACAAAATCACCATTAGGTATAGGTTCCCTTTACCAAGGATCGGTGATTTATTAGATTGTTTAAGTGGGACTAAGTATATCTCTAAAATAGACCTCAAAAGTGACTACCGTCATATTAGAATAAGGGAAGGTGATGAGTGGAAGATGCCCTTCAAGACAAACTATGGTCTCTACAAATGGCGAGTGATGACATTTGGCCTATCTAATGCTCCAAGTACTTTCATGTGTCTTATGAATGAGGTGCTCAAAGATTTCACAAGTAAGTTTGGCATAGTTTACTTGGATGACATCCTAGTATATAGTAGCTCAAAGGAAGAACATTTGAAACATTTAAGGATGGTTGAAATAAATTGGAGGAAAAGCTACTAATCAATCTCATAAAGTGTTCTTTCTTTAAGACAAAATTGGTTTACTTGGGATTTGCCATCTCACAAGAAGGACTAAAGATGGACAAGGACAAGATAAAGGCAATCATTGACTAGCCTACTCCTAAGAATATCTTCGAGGTAAGAAGTTTCCATAGGGTGGCTAGTTCCTATAGAAAATTCATAAGGAATTTTAGTGGGATTTGTGTTCCAATGGTAGATACTATTAAAAGAGATAAAAAGACATTCTATTGGATAGAATCAATGGATAAGAGCTTTCATAGGATTAAAAAGAAAATTACAAAGGAACCTATATTATCTTTACCTAATTTTACTAAGCCTTTTCAAGTTGAGTGTGATGCTAGTGAGACTGCTATAGATGTTGTCCTCAGTCAAGATGGAAAGCCTATTTCTTACTTTAGTGAGAAGCTTAATGATGAAAAGAAGCAATATTCAACATATGATCAAGAATTCTATTCCATCATATAAGCATTAAAGAAATGGAGGCATTATCTCATGCCTAAGGAATTAGTTTTGTTCGCTAACAATCATGCTTTGCAATTTATCAATAATCAACATAAGTTGAACCAAAGACATGTCAAATGGGTTGAATTTTGTAAAGTTTTACTTTCTTCATAAAACACAAGAGTGGTCGATCTAATAAAGTGGTTGATTCATTTAGCAAGAGGAGTTTGATCTTGGAGGAATCTCAAGTAAGTATATTGGGATTCGATGACTTGGAGGAGATGTACAAAGAAGATAAGGATTTCAAAAAAGCATATGAAGCTTGTTTAAATCCATTGAATAGTGATAGAATTCCTTGGATAGAATACATGATATAGGAGGGTCTAATATTCAAAGGAAACCAACTTTACATTCCAAGAAGCTCCATGAGAGAAAATATATTGAAGGAAAAACACAATGGAGGCTTAGTGGGGCATTTTGGACGAAACAAGACACTAGCTCAATTAAGTTCACATTATTATTGGCCATGTATGGGAAATGATGTTAGGAGGTTTTTGGAGAGGTTTAAAATATGCCAACATGCCAAAGGAAGCAGTTAGAATGCAGGTTTATATCAACCACTACCAATCCCAAATAGACCATGGGATTCAATCAGTATGTACTTTGTACTTGGTCTACCAAGAACGCATAAAATACATGAGTTAATTTTTGTAGATGTTGATAGGTTTTCTAAAATGCCTCATTTCATTCCATGTACAAAAATAAGTGATGCTACTAATATTGCAAATTTGTACTTCAAGGAGATAGACTACATGGACTTCTATGAATATTGTCTCTTATCGAGACACTAAATTTGCAAGACACTTTTGGAGGACTCAATGGAAGAAATTGGGCACTACTTTGAGTTTCAACTCAATTTACCATCCTCAAATTCATGGTCAAATAGAAGTAGTCAACAGAAGCCTCAAAAACATCTTGCAAAGTTTAGCAAGTATGCATCCAAAACAGTGGGATTTGGTGCTTGCACAAGCTGAGTTTGCATATAATGATTCTCCTAATAGAAGTACAGATATGAATCCATTTAAAATCTTGTATGGTATGCATCCTAAATTTGTGTATGAGCTAAGAAATCTTGGTAAAATAGAGACAAGAAGTGTCAATGGTAAGGATTTTGCCAATGTAATCCAAGAATTGCTTGACCAAGTGAAAAGGAAATTTAGGAAAGTACCATTAAGTACAAAAGGAGAGCTGATATGAAATAGAAAGAAGTCAATTTTATTTTTGGTGGTATAGTCCTAGCTCATCTTAGAAAATAAATATTTCCAAGAGGAGAATATAATAAATTGAAAGCAAAGAAAATTGGTCATTGTCGGGTTCTACGTAAATTCTCAAACAATGTGTATGAGATTGAACTTCTGAATGGCATTGGTGTTTCTCCAATATTTAATGTTTTAGAACCATACCATTCTAATGATGGGGAACAAATTATCCAAGACCCTAAAGCAGTTGAAGAACAGGTCATCAGATGGGAGCAGTAATTGTCAAAAGCCACACCAAAGCAACCTGAGTTAATCTTGGACATGAAAGTCATCATGAAAACTAGAGGTGAGGAGAATCTAAAATATTCAGTCAAATGGAAAGGCTACCCACTGAAAGATTGCACATGGTTGACAAATTTGGATCTATTCAAGTATGGTGTCAATGTTGAGGATCTCATGGAAAGGAGCCCATGAACAAGTCTTTTTGTTCCTTGGATATCTGATGCAGGAGCAACAATTATCAACTGAGATTAGAATTTAGGAGATAACTTTTCCAAGCAGTTTTAATCATAATTAGAGTTCAGTAGAATTTTGGATAATTAGCAATTAGTTAATGTTAGAAAATTGTTCATTATTTTAAGGATTAGAAGATTCCTTATTTTCCTATATAAGTATTGTAAGTGAGTAGCTCAAAGGAGATTAGACTAGGCTTGTGTAGGATAAATAAAGTCTGTGACTCTGAGCATAGTTTGTTGTTTCTAAAAAAAATTTGCAAAGTTTTCTTTTGGTGACTCATCACTTAGATTTCTAAGCACTAGAAACCTTATGTTTCTAACTCTATTCAAATCCATCCCTTGGTGAATGGTTTCTTTATTGTAAGATTTAATAACCATGAGGACAAAAGGATCATTCTTTGTGATCATTTTTATACATGAGAGAATTGTTTACCCTTGATGATTAAGCCTTGGCTTCAGGGTTTCAATCCTTCATCTGAATTTTTTGTAAGATGCCTATTTGGGTTCACCTCTTGAATTTTCCCCTACACATTTGGACAGATTCTATTCTTGAAGAAGTGGGCAAATCCTTAAGAGATTTCTTAATGGTTGATTCTGCCTCTTCTAATCTATTCCACTCAACATATGCTCAAATTCTTGTTGATATTGATGCTTCCAAAGGTTGGCCGACGAAAATAAAACTTTTCTCTCCAAAGGGTTTTTAGATTCAAACTCTTGATTATTTTAGATGTCGTAATTGCTTTAAAATTGGTTACTTGGTGGCAAAGTATGATTTTGTCAAAGCTAAATCTAAGATGCCCTCTTCATGGTGGAATGGAGCCTTATCAGAGCACTATACTATTACTAATAACGGTTCTTAGGAGGAGGTGATTCCTTCAACTAGGGGAGGGATTCATACTGGTAATTCTAAGTTGGAAGAATCAATGATTACTGATAAGACTAGATCGGAGGAGATGGTTTTTATCCCTTCTGGCTCTAATCACCAGGTTGTTATAGCGCTTAGGTCTAATGTTATAGATTTTCTTGATAATGTTGGCTCAGTTCAACATGTTGTGGTTGAGGTAGTCGTTTATGGAACAACTCAAGATAAAAATAATTAGGTTGTTGTTGGCCTTGATTTTAGTGGCTAGTGGTAATAGTGGTGTTTCAGTCTTGGGATCCTAGTCCTATGTTGGATCTCAAGAGTCTATTTCTTGGCAAAATAAAGTTGCTATGGTTGAGGAGGGATGGATCCCATTTACTGGAAAGCATTCAAAGAAGTCTCCTCCTCAACTTGATATGACCTCTTGATCCCAAAAGAAGGGAAGTAAAGGCAAAACTTAGTTTGTTCCTTTGTTTTGTTGGTTCTGGGATTTGATTTCCCATCTCGGATAGTATGGATTTAATGTTACTCTTTCCTGATTGTCTTTGTTTTGTTGGCTTTGGATAGTGGTATCCTCAACAATCTTTGGTTGAACTATTTTGGGATGTTGTGCCTAGTCTATGTTACCTACTCTTGGGGTAATTATTGTATCAGTTGAAATTATTGAAAATCCATCTTTGAAGAGATTGTAAAGAGTTTTGGGATCTCTTCAAACCCTATTTTTACCATTAATCAAAAACATAATTGCAAATAAATACTATTTTTTATAATAATAAAATTGCACCAATTGGTTAGATTAAAGGTAGGAAAGTTCTAAGGTCTGAAAAGATTGTTGAAGGATATCTGATGAAGAACACAAATCACTTGATATCATTGAAATAATTGGATATGAAAAATCTAGCATGCCCCAACAGATCACAGATCACTTGATATCATTCAAATAAATTTCCTAAAACATATTTTCATGCAAAGGTGAGCAATGTGAATGTTTGGTTTTACTAATATAATAAATATTCTCTTCTTAAATTATAAATGATACTTTTTCAAATTATACTTCACTGCAAAGACTTAGATTGAAGTTATAAACATATAATACTATAATGCTTTAAAATATATTAAAAATTGTTAGGTAAATTTGTATCTTGAAATTTAAAGAAAGAACGTTTATGATTTAACATACTCTTAAACATAAATTACAAATTATAAACTTATTTATATTTTTAAATTTTTATAATAATCATTCTCAAATTATATCAAAATTTATAAAAGTATTACATAAATAAAATAAATATAAAATTTAAGCAATAACGCAAAACAAAATAATAAAACTAGATCCCACAAATATTTTCAACCGTTAAATTATATTGAAATTCATTTTTACAAAAACATTTTATTCATAATTAAAGATACACATCAATCTTGTGCAAATTGGAAACATGCAAGACATTTCATTTATATTTGACATTCATTTATCCCCATCAGAAATAATAACAATCCAATCAATAGAGTTCAGTAGAACAATCCAATCCATTTAGTCTAGAACAGTCCAATCGATTCTATGGATTATGTAAGTCTAACAATGATAGCAACCTTGATGAAACAACTGGGACACCCAATTTTTTGATCTACGACCTCAACTTATGCTTTGTGAATGTAGTCCGACAAGATTTTCTTGGAATTTCTCAACTTTTCATTGTTAATTATTTCTAACTTTTTGTCTTCACACAAAAACTCACAATGCAAAAGGACACAAAGTATATAGAGGCCTTTATATACAGGCTCTCCTAGTGTGTATGGACATGCTAATATGCTTCGACATCCTCATATGTTTCTATAGGCTCATAGGATTCTACATGCTCATAGGATTCTACATGCTCATAGGCTTCTACAAGCACTCCTAGTCACTTGGGGGGGGTGTTCGGTTCTTGGAGGAACTGCAAATGTTGGAGAAGGAAGAGATTTTTCCACGGATTTTTGAGGCGTAACGAATTAGCATCAATATCCAAGTAGGCACTCGTGATTATTTTGCATATTCTATTACGCCCTCTCTCTTCCTATCTTCATTGTGTCTGCTAAATGACTATTTGGATAATTCTTGTGATGAATGTTTTATGTTGTGGATTTTTGGTATGCGTGTTGATTCTTTTTGTGTGCGAAGAAATCTAAGGGTAATATATAGCAAAGCTTGTATACAGCATCATACTCTTATCCATGTTATAACAGAGATTAAAACAATCTATTTCAAAATAGGAGTGGTTGTTTCCATACATAATATTGCTACAAATAAGCAATACTAAAATTACAATAAATCAATAAACAAATCAAGTTTCTAAATGGACTAAATTATATTATTATAAGTCTCATGGGGACATTACGGTAGAGTCACATAATTGGGTGCAGGTAGCAAAGACATTTTACCAGGCATGTCAACAGTTATTTGGCAGAATCCAAAAAAACTAAGGCCACACATAGATGGAAAAACTGGCACTTCTTGAGATTACGATATTGTGATTAGACTCCTTAGATATTCCCATGAATAATGAAATAACTTGAAACTATGGAGTTGTGAAAGAAGAATTAAGAATTAACACATCAACTATCTTCTATTCTATGATGCATCAACAAAGACAAAGATTTGGAGATCATATTGAAGTATTTAATTAGCAATTACTAAACAAGATACTCAGGACAGCAATTAGTCCGGAATGACTCCTAGCTTAACAGAGATGAAGTGTTGAGTCAAAGAACTAGCGATATTAGTGATTACCATACCTATTATAGATGGACACCACTAGATATTGTTCATAGCTAGAGTATTGAGGATTTGATATACACATTGCTGCAATATATTTAGATGGGTGATGTACATTATTGAAATTAAAAAGGTTTGACTAAAGTTTTGCATAAGAAATGGTATGAACAAACCTGAGATGTGAAAGTGATTTAAAAAGTGATCAAACAATGGATTGACTCAATGGAGAGCACAATGAAAAGATGCAGCAATTAAAAAACAAAACTGAGAAGTGTTAACCGCGAGATTAATAACATAGCAATGAGAAATTAATGACCATACATGAAGCCAATATACTCTATGATGATTAAAGACTAATAGGAAATGATTGAAAAATATGATATGATGATCAGTAGATCGACTAACACAATGATAAAAACCTTGAGAAATTAATGACCATACATGAAGCCAATATACTCTATGATGATTAAAGACTAATAGGAAATTATTGAAAAATATGATACGTTGATCAGTAGATCGACTAACACAATGATAAGAACCTTGAGACTGTGACTATTATTGTTAGATGATAAAATGGATGAGTTATGAACTCTAAATGGATTAATTGGAAAGAGATGTGAATCTAGTTTTATATCCATTTGGTTTGAGTTGTTTTCATTGAGATTTGTGCAAGTTATACATTTCTTAGCAAAAATTGCTTTTTTAAAATCTTCAATGGAGTTGCAGGCATACATTTGCATGCATGTAATTATTTATGCATTGTAAGATTCAATGGCTTATATATTTGGAAACTAGACTCAATATTACTTATTATGAAATTGGTTTGGGATCAATTGGTTTTGTATTGTGAAAGATATGGGATGCCCTAGACAGGGCTACAAGTTTTGTTATTGGTTTATGACAATAAATATGGGTCTTGGTACAAAGACCATAACTTGTAACATATTTGCTAGATTGGAATGAGATTTGGATATGTTTTAATATGCCTAGATTTTCCAAATTCCTCCAAAGGGTTTTTCAAGAAAATATCAGAAACAACAACTTAGAATCACTCCAAATTTGTTTCAAAATGTGAATGTTTCCTTCCCTTCTCATTTGGTTTGACCATACATAAGGTTTTATAGGATCATTGGTGGTTTACAAATTTCAAACCAAATTTTTAACCTACGCTTTTATTCTCTTAACCCTTTTTCCACTTTTTGCAATAGTTTTGCACTTCTTGTAATATTACAACTTATCATTTTGTACTTTTTTGACAACTTTACATTTATTGCCTTTAGGCATTACAATTGATTCCATTACATGGAATATCACATAAAAACATATGGAATTAAATTAAATAATTAAAATATTTCTTGGGATCATCTCCAATATCTTTATGACTAGGTGCTCTTGCACCAATCTGTTGGCTCTTAGAGAAGCTAGGAATCTAGAAGATGCACACCATGTGTTTGACAAAATACCCTACAGAGATGGATTTTCATGGACTCCATTGATGGTTGGGTATGCACAAAATAGAGGAGACATTGTAGAGGTATTAGTTTTGTTTCATCAAATGCAATAGGATGGCGTAGTTTCAAATCCTATTGCCACGATGAGCACTCTCCAAGCTTGCAGATGGTTGAGTGATTTGGGACAAGTTAAGATGATCCATGGTTATGTTATAGAAGAGAAATTGAGCCAGATGTTGTTGTCAGTACGACACTCGTAGACATGTATGCAAAATATGGGGTTGTTGATATTGCACGGAAAGTGTTTGACAAAATGCATATGAGAAATGTGGTGTCTTGGAATGCAATGATGTTGAGATATGCATAGAATGGATATGGCACTAAGGTGTCCAAAATGTTTGATTAAATGAAGTTGATAGAGGTGGAACCCAATTCAAGCACCATGGATATGGTAAGCATAGACACAGGGAGGATGTTGTTGCTCTATTTTCCCAAATGCAACAGACTGACCTGAAGCCAGATCATGTCACATTCGTTTCTTTGTTGTTGGCATGTAGTCATGCAGGCTTGGTAAATGAGGGTTGGCAGTTTTTCGAGTGCATGAAATGAGAGTATTGCATAATGCCAGGAGAGAAATATTATGCATGCATGGTGGACCTCCTTGGAAGAGCAGGGTGTTTAGATGAAGCTATGGAGCTTATTAGAGAGATGCCTCTCAAACCTAATGCTGGTGTATGGGGAGCATTGCTTGGAGCGTGTAGAATCCATGGCAATATTGAACTGGGTGAACTTGCAGCTAAAGATCTTTTTGAGTTGGAGCCCCAAAATTCAGTGGGATGTTGTTGCAAAGGTGAGAAAAATGATGAAAGATAGACGGGTGAAAAAGACACTGGGATGCACCTTGATTGAGATGAACCATAAAGTTAATGCATTCTATACGGGAGATAGATCACACCTGCAATCAGAACAAATCTATGCAATGCTGGATACTTTGAGTTGCCAAATTGAGGAAGCAAGGTATACACCGGATACAAATTTTGTGCTACATGATGTAGAAGAGGAAGTAAAGGAACATATGCTCTACAGCCATAGTGAGAAGTTGGCCATTGCTTTTTGGATTATTTATACCAGTCTAGGAATCCCTATCCACCTCATAAAGTGTAATGTCCCCATTTTAGCAGTTGACCAAGTGTGTGTGCGTTAGCCTTGTTCTACATGGTCCCGAGGGCTAACGAAGGGTTTAATGGGATCTTGGAGTGTTTTGGCCTAGTCATTTCCAGTTTGGGCCAAAACGAAGTTGATTTACTCAGTTTCAGGCATACTTACTATTTTTAGTAAGTGGCAGAACACAGTGCAGGTCAATTTTGGTGATTGGATTCGATACTCCTCGGTGAGAGCTTTCCGATGAGCTATCACTCGCATTATTCGGAGTTCGATTGCTAATACATTTTAATGCTTGAAGTTTTATTAAAGTAACGCCTAATTTAATTGTAAAATATTAAAGTGTTACTTTAATATTTATTTTATGGTGATGTGTACCCAAGGGAGACATAAGGGGTATTTTAATATATGTTTTATATTACACATCTTTTATCCCACATTGCCCATATGAGTTGAGCGGACCCGTGGGAATAGAATAAAAGGAAGCATCTGTGGCTTCATTAGGCAGGTTGAATATGAGAAGAAATTGGTATGTGAGTTGCAGCTCAGTTCTTGGCATTTGAGGACGTCTATCCTCTCTTGTAACATTCTAGACGTCATTCCCTTGGGGTTTGGCCTTTGGAATTCTTTGTTTTTGGCTTCATTATCAGGCAGTTTAGTTGCATTTCCGGCTACAGGCAGATTTGGTATTTTGCTCATATCTTCTTCACTACTTGTCCGACGCTTATGCCGCTTTGAGGGAATGGTATTACGAAGGTAGTGGACTGATTGAACGACAAAGTATTGCAGCAGCAAGTTCGTAAGCATGGGCTGGAGTATTATGACAATATTGCTGAAGTAATTAGTGAGTTGATAAATCTGCCATGTATTTGGTTTTATGAATTCTGAAAATAACATTTTATTAGCAGCAGTTCATTTCCACTTTGCATATTATTGTAGTTCCTTTCTGTTTATGTTGTATGATACCAATTCCATGCATGAAACACAACAAACAAATAAACGTTTGATTTTCGGAGTTATAAGGGGTTTTAAGAAGTTGAATGCAAACTGTTTGACATAATTCCTTTCAGCAATTTGGTTTAGTTTTTTGGGACATCCAGGGGTGCCCATTACAGTGGTATCAGAGCTATAAGTCCTGCCATCCTGTGGAGGTCTTATAGGGAATTTGGAACAGCCGGATAGAGGGAAAAAGTAAGTAAAAAACACAGGCTAAGCATTTATGTTTGAGCATGCGACAGGGGTCTTATAATTTTCGCGATACCAGAGCAAGACAAAATAGGATTTCAGACTTGCAAAGCAAACAATCTAGTACATCCGTGCAGGGGGACATTGAATTCAACCATACAGACACAGAGGAGATATTCTGTGATCAGGACAATAATATGGGTGATCGAGATGACAGGAATACAGGATTAGGCAGAGGCAAAAATGTTGGTCCAGATCAGGAGGAGGTACTGTTCCGACAGTTACTGGATACATTAGAGCAGGGGCAGCGTATGCAGCAGGAGCAGAATAGGCGAATGGACATGATGTTGCAGCTCATGGCTAGACAGATGGGTGTCAATATTAATCCAGGTGATGCCAACAACAGAAACAATAACAACGAGGGAAACAATAACCATGAAGGCCAAGGCAACAACAATGGTCCTGAGAATAACATTAATGGTAATAATGGACACGGCAATAATGGGAATGAGGCTGATAACTTTAGACACGTTGCACGCCCAGCACGGACTGCGAGCTCGAGACCTCTTCTACCCACTTTTCCACCCAGAGATCCGGTTCATCCAGTAAACGAACCGCAGATTACCGAGTTACAGGATCAATTCAGGAGGGACTGGGAGGCTAGTGGACCAGAGTTTCAGGCGGATATTTCTCTTAGAGATTATATGGACTTGAGGATGAGACACATGCCTAAAGCAGGAGGGAGGAATCAAAACTTTGAGCTGAGGAAGAAAGTTGGAAAACTTTCTTTACCTTATTATGATGCTTCATGGAAGATGACTGCACGAGCTTGGGTGCAGAAGGTAGATACATACTTGCAGCTAAATCCTATGCCTGAGGAGGAGGCTATCAAGTATGCGGCTATGCACTTGGATGGCATTGCACATGAATGGTGGCATCATGGCATGGTGACTTTGGGGCATAATCAGATTACATCCTATGAGGAATTCACTGAAACATTGATTGGGAGATTTGACAATAAGGATCCCGAGTTACATTTCAAGGAGCTAGCACAGTTAAAACAGTCAGGTTCTGTGGATGCTTACATTGCCGAGTTTCAGCGCTTGTCTGTACTTGTTACTGATATCTCTCCTAGGAGATTGGTGGTGTTATTTTGTGATGGTCTTGCTGATCCATTACGAGGTTGGGTGAAGGGACATGATCCACTCACGTTAGCTGAAGCAACTAAAAAGGCACGAGATTTAGCCCCTTCGGTATACAAAGGAAAAAACCAATCAACTGATTCTTCCTATCGCAAGGACAAAGACAAAAAATCATTTCAGAAAGAGTATAGCAAACCCAAAGAAGGATCAAAAGGACTAGACAATGAAACCTTGAATGAACTTTGAAAGAAGAAGCTGTGCTTCCATTGCAGAGAGCCTTGGGACTTATCTCATAAATGTTCTCTCAAGGCTAAGGCAAATCAAACGGAGTATTTTTCAGCAGAAGAGTCAGAGTCAGAAGGGGAGGATCAGCACTCCGATTCAGATGAGGGTAACACTATAGAGGAGAGCAACATTCCTAAGGATGATAGATCGTTGGCACGCTTGACAAGGGCCCAAAAGGCAATCACATTTAAGGTCAGGGGTACTATCCAGGGGCAGAAAGTGATATCTCTTATTGACACTGGGGCTACACATAACTTCATAGATGCACAGTTGGTAGCCAGGAGAGGGTTACAGACAGAGGAGCATGATGGGTTTAGAGTCATGGTGGCTAACGGTGATAAGTTATTATGCACTCGGAAGATATCTAATCTTCACATCAGGTTTGGAGATGGCTACGAGTTGGAGGATGAGTTCTATGTTGTGGACATGGGAGATTATGATGTCATCCTCGGCATGACATGGATGGCTTCACTAGTTGAGTTCACACTCAATCTAGCGAAATTGGAGATGAGATTCCAGCATGAGGGGAGAACTGTGGTACTTAGAGGGCTTTCAGATGGAGGTTGCAGAATAGTGTCCTTGAGGAGAATGCAGAGACTTTTTCGTCATGATGACATAGAGTGGGCGGCAGAGTGCCACATTATGCCAACTTCACCAGAGCCACAAGAAAAGAGTCATCCACTAGATGTCCAGAAGATACTCGATAGACACGCTAAAGTATTTAGCGATATCCCTCATGGGGTTCCTCCTGACAGAGGGATGGAACATGTTATTGAGCTCGAGGAGGGAGCCAAACCAGTTATGATTACTCCTTATCGTCATCCTAAGAAACACAAGGATGAGATAGAGAAGGCGATTAAGGATTTGTTGGAGATGGGGCATATCAGGCCCAGTAAGAGCCCTTTTGCTTCAGTAGTAGTATTGGTAAAGAAGAAGGATGGGACGATGCGCATGTGCATCGATTACAGGGCACTGAATAAGAAAACAATTAAAAACAGGTATCCCATTCCTAGGATTGATGAGCTGATTGATGAGTTGCATGGGGCATGCTTCTTCACCAAAATTGATTTGCGATCCGGATACCATCAGATCAGGATGAGAGCAAAGGACATTGAGAAAACAGCCTTCCGATGTCACTATGGCCACTTTGAGTTCATGGTTATGCCATTTGGTCTAACCAATGCACCTGCTACATTTCAAAGTTGTATGAACCAAGTATTCAGGAAGCAGCTGAGGAGATTTGTCTTGATCTTCTTTGATGACATCTTGGTCTTCAGTAAGACCTGGGAGGAGCACTTACATCATCTAGAGGAGGTGTTATCTATTCTGGAGAGAGAGTCATTATATGCCAAGGAATCTAAATGTGAGTTTGGCATGACTGAGCTCCTTTTACTTGGGGCATATCATTAGTGCAGATGGCGTTCGGGTTGATCCCGAAAAGATTAGAGCTATTGTAGAATGGCCTACTCCCACAAACCTTACACAGCTTAAGGGATTCTTTGGTTTATGTGGTTTTTATAGGAGGTTTGTTAAAGGATTCTCACAGATTGCTACACCCTTGACAGATCTTACCAGGAAAGGAGCCTTCGTGTGGACAGGGGCAGCACAGAGGTGTTTTGAGCATTTCAAGCAGGTAATGTCTTCATGTCCAGTTCTAGCTCTACTGGATTTCACGAAGCCTTTTGAGCTTCATTGTGATGCATCTGGTGATGGGATTGGAGCAGTATTGATGCAGGAGAAGCATCCCATTGCATTCGAGAGTAGGAAGCTCCGAGGAGTTGAGAAAAGTTATTCTGTCTATGACCGAGAGATGTTGGCCATAATGCATGCATTGGCCAAATTTCGATCATATTTGGTAGGTGGACGTTTTGTGATCAAGACTGATCACAACAGTATTAAATACTTCATGAGCCAGCGTGATCTTAATGACCGACAACAAAAATGGGTGACTAAATTGCAGGCTTATGACTTTGACATAGAGTTTGTCAAAGGTAAGAAAAATGTGGTGGCTGATGCCTTATCTCGGAGACCTCACTTATGTGCTCTGGCAGAGATTTCAGGAGATTAGAGAGATCGGATTATAGCAGAGTATGTCGGAGATGCTTGGGCTTCTGGATTGATTTCAGGTACCATACAGGATGATCGCTATGAGGTGATAGATGGATTGATCAGAGTTCAGGACAGGGTTTATTTGATTCCATCATCACATTTGAGAGAGGCGATACTGAAGGCATTTCATGATGCACCCACAGCTGGACATCCAGGGGTCTTCAAGACCTACAGGTAGATCCGAGAGCGATTTTCATGGAAAGGGCTCAAGGATGATGTTCAGAGGTATGTCAGGGAGTGTGTGGTTTGTCAACAGAATAAGGGAGAACACACATTTCCTGCAGGTTTATTACAGCCCTTGCCCATTCCTGATAGGAAATGGGAAAGTATTTCGATGGACTTCATCACTGGTTTACCACGAGTACAGGGAAGGGATTGCATCTATGTGGTGGTGGACCGCTTGACGAAGTTTGCTCACTTCATTGCTATTCCGTCCACTTACACAGCAGCACAGGTGGCAGAGCTTTTCTTTAAAGAGATATTCAGGTTACATGGGTTGCCCAGATTCATTGTCAGCGACCGGGATAGTAAGTTTATGAGTGTTTTTTGGCAAGAGTTGTTTAGGTTGTGTGGTACAGATCTTACACCTAGCACTAGTTATCATCCGCAAACAGATGGGCAAACAGAGATTGTGAATAAATGGGCGGAAGGATATTTGAGGAACTATGTAACTACACAACAAAAGGCTTGGATCAAATGGTTGCATATGGGAGAGTATTGTTATAACACCACTTATCATATGTCCATCAAGATGACTCCTTTCATGGCACTCTGTGGTTATGAAGCACCTAGCTTCATGGATTTAGTTTTGGGGGACAGTAGAGTGCCCAAAGCCAAAAACTTATTGCAGGATAGTCAGGACATCCTGAAAGTGCTCAAAGAGAATATACAACAGGCCCAGAATCAACAAAAATTGTATGTTGATCAGCACCGAATAGAGCGCAGCTTCGAGGTAGGGGATATGGTTTACTTGAGGCTACAACCATATAGACAGTCATCGCTCAAGAAGAGAGGAGCTGAAAAGTTGAAACCTAGATTTTATGGTCCATATAGGGTGATTCGCAAAGTGGGCAAAGTCGCCTATGAGCTTGAGCTTCCAGAAGGCAATCGAGTGCACAATGTGTTTCATGTGTCTAGGCTTAAGAAAGCCATTGGTCAGAGTGTAGTGCCTTCTGCAGATTTACCCCCTTTGGATGAGGAGGGGAAGCTTGTGTTAGTACCTGAGGCTATTCTGGATACCAGAGAGAGGAAGCTTAGAAGCAGGATAGTGAAGGAGTATTTGGTCAGATGGAAAGACCTGCCGGAGGAAGATTCTACATGGGAGAGTGAGCAGGTTATTCAGCAGGCTGGACTGAGATTGCTTGAGGACAAGCAATTTCAAGGGGGGCGGACTGTAATGTCCCCATTTTAGCAGTTGACCAAGTGTGTGTGCGTTAGCCTTGTTCTACATGGTCCCGAGGGCTAACGAAGGGTTTAATGGGATCTTGGAGTGTTTTGGCCTAGTCATTTCCAGTTTGGGCCAAAACGAAGTTGATTTACTCAGTTTCAGGCATACTTACTATTTTTAGTAAGTCGGCAGAACATGGTGCAGGTCAATTTTGGTGATTGGATTCGATACTCCTCGGTGAGAGCTTTCCGATGAGCTATCACTCGCATTATTCGGAGTTCGATTGCTAATACATTTTAATGCCTGAAGTTTTATTAAAGTAACGCCTAATTTAATTGTAAAATATTAAAGTGTTACTTTAATATTTATTTTATGGTGATGTGTACCCAAGGGAGACATAAGGGGTATTTTAATATATGTTTTATATTACACATCTTTTATCCCACATTGCCCATATGAGTTGAGCGGACCCGTGGGAATAGAATAAAAGGAAGCATCTGTGGCTTCATTAGGCAGGTTGAATATGAGAAGAAATTGGTATGTGAGTTGCAGCTCAGTTCTTGGCATTTGAGGACGTCTATCCTCTCTTGTAACATTCTAGACGTCATTCCCTTGGGGTTTGGCCTTTGGAATTCTTTGTTTTTGGCTTCATTATCAGGCAGTTTAGTTGCATTTCCGGCTACAGGCAGATTTGGTATTTTGCTCATATCTTCTTCACTACTTGTCCGACACTTATGCCGCTTTGAGGGAATGGTATTACGAAGGTAGTGGACTGATTGAAGGACAAAGTATTGCAACAGCAAGTTCGTAAGCATGGGCTGGAGTATTATGACAATATTGCTGAAGTAATTAGTGAGTTGATAAATCTGCCATGTATTTGGTTTTATGAATTCTGAAAATAACATTTTATTAGCAGCAGTTCATTTCCACTTTGCATATTATTGTAGTTCCTTTCTGTTTATGTTGTATGATACCAATTCCATGCATGAAACACAACAAACAAATAAACGTTTGATTTCCGGAGTTATAAGGGGTTTTAAGAAGTTGAATGCAAACTGTTTGACATAATTCCTTTCAACAATTTGGTTTAGTTTTTTGGGACATCCAGGGGTGCCCATTACATAAAGAATCTACGTGTGTGTGGTGATTGTCACATTGCATCTAAGTTTATTTCCAAGGTTGTTAAGCATGAAATAATTGTTCGAGACATAAATCGTTTCCATCACTTCAAGGATGGTTTGTGCTCATGTGGTCATTACTGGTAAGGGGTGGCATTGAAGAGTTACAAGAGAATCAAAGATAAGGACTTGCATATCCACAAAGTAATGCTTACAACATGCTAAGCCTGTGAACACAAACCAAATAAATAGTGTGGAAGTATTTGCCAAGTGTGCAAACCATTTGATGGAACGTGTAATTCAAAAAAATTGTTCACAACAAATCGCAAATGGATGGATCAATGCACAACAATGGAGATTAGGTATTGAATCATCCAATGTCATTCGCATCCAGTACCTAAGCATTGGAACTAACTTTGTTTACCAATCAAGGAACTAGAAATAAACTACTTATCAAATACCATGCTCTGAGAGAGAAATGTGGAGTTCACTGATGTTCACTAACACAAGAGAGTGTTGTTGGGTACCATGATTCGATTGAGTGAGGAAAGAGTTAGATGATGGTAATAATGGGTCATTAGAAGAATCAATTTTAGACATGTTGAAGAAAGTTAGACTTCACAACGAGTTGCATCCATATGTAGATATGTCATTGCAAAGAACAATTGGAGCTGACCAAAGGGGATGAGATGAGATTTTGTAAACACTTGGAAAGACTATAAGGCATTATCTTGGAGTTTCAATGCTTGTGAAAAGATGATTTGTAGATAAAGAAAGGAATGTAGAGATCACATCAACGAGACCAAAGTCGTGTTCTCATTTTGATGATACAAACTTCAAATAATTTTATTGTAAAGTAACTTGAGTCATTCCTTGTAATTAAGTGTCAACTCTAGGACTAGTTTGGGTTTTAGTTAGAATCTTAACTTTTCTTTGGTTAAGGTTAGGTTTTAAGTTGAAATTTGTAAAAAGTAGAGTTAGTTTGAAAAAACATTCATTACTAACTTCTAAACTCTAACTTTTTAAGTAGTTATGAACCCGAAAGGTTAGTTACTCTAGAATAGCTATAAATTTTTGAATCTCATTGTAATAAGAGACTTTTTGAACTTGGAGACAGGGAACAATTATGTTTTGATAACAAGGCAATTTTTGAAAAGTGTGTACAATTGTTGTTCTTGTAATCGGTGATTTCTTATGTTCTTGATGCTAAGAAATAAAAGAATGTACATTTTGCATTCTCTTTTCTAATGAATCTGAATTGTTGAAGTGTTGATTGATCAATTTGAACATCGTCATGGTATGGTGTAAACATTCAAGAATCACTGAATTAACATTGTGTTCAAGATAACTCTCAAACGTAGTTCTTTTTTGTTTTCGTTAGTAGTCTACATCAATTTTATAGAAACATTGAAGTCGTATGGTGCATTCATCATCAATAGTTTCCTCTATATATTCTAAGTTGTAAACATCTTTATTGAAAAATCAAAATTTTATTTTACAAGGGAGTTGCCCCTCTAAATGCAAAGGAAGGTCAAATATCAAGGGCCTATCCAACTATTGGAGAAATCGATTTGCCACACACTCCATTAGGCTAAATTGTGTATTTTCTAAGTGAAAAATCTGTTTATCAATAGACTCGATGTTTTAGTTATGAAAGATGTGAAAAATAGAGAATCTTTAGAGTACATGTTATGCAAAATTCAGTCTTGCTATATAAAAAATCGCATTTTGTTTCATTTTAATCTTTGTTTCTTTAACTATAAAATTCTTATGATTCCACATGTTGCTTCATTATGATAAGAACTACAATTTTACCATAAAATTTTATTATAAACAAATGCAACCTAATATTTTTGTCTTTTTAAAACTTGCATCATTTCACTAATTTTGCTTATTTGTATCTCTAAATGCATTACACTATTATACTTATTGATAAGAACTATGACACTTTGAGTCTCTTGTTTTAGTTGTTTCTTTATATGATCCATTGCTGTGGTCATTGTCTAATGACTACATTCACGCCAAGTGAATTGTGACAAACTAGCTTACTGGAGTCCACCAGTTCACATTTTTCCTCAAATAGCGACACATTTCATAAACTTACAGAGCGGAACAATGGTTCTTGCTTTTACTAAATATAAAAGCATCTTAGGCTTTAGAATATTGTAAAATGGTACAATTGATCAAGCCTCTTGATCGACTCTATATCTTTACAACCCTAAGATGAAACAATTGCTTTAGAGCTCTCTTGAAATCTATATCATCGTCATTGTTCTGATAATTCTTCTTGGGAAAAAGTTGTACAAATCTACAATCTGTAGATAAAATTCACTACTTTCATTAAATGTTAATTCAGTTTTCAACCCACATTCCATCGAAGAAGGCATCCGAGAGAGCAGCTTCTGCTGAATCATACATGAGTAACCGTTTCCTAAAGGCTTGCAGCGATCGTTTATCATTTGGAGAACATCTCTGGCACCATAAACAAATTCTGTCTTAGTAATGCACAGTTAAGGCCTATTAAACCAGAAGTTGAAACGAGAGGCTTAAGAGCAACTCACAAAAAGTTTCTTGGTCAGTAAAGTGTCTGCTATATAGTGAAGCCACAAGGAATTCGTTTTAGGATACCTGTGAATATAGAGTTTGGAAGATTAGAATGACTCGTAAGAAAAAGATGAAAAATCTAGTCTTCAAATGATGCTTATAACCCTTTTTTTTTAATCTTTACCTTCCCTCCCAATTTCCCTTAGTCACATCCAACATCCACCGATATGTTTCAGACTGAAATTTAATAAAATTGTTAGTTACCCAAGCAAAAAAAATACACTTTGAATTTATGGCATTCATGTTGCGTGCGTTGAAATAGAAATCGGCTAGGTATTAGTAATACATTCCATAGGAGAGTATCTATGTGGAACGAAGATACAACAATAGAGATATGTCAGAGGTTAATAGCTTGTAGATTACCAAAACCACCAGCCCACAAGGAAAGACACCAAAGCAAATTTAAATAGTATAATTTACTAGAACGAAAGAACTTATCATATGTGAGCTACTTGTGCACAAGATTGAATGCCGCGAGGAACCCAAATCTATGCTTTCTTAAATTAAATTTGAAAGTCAAATGCTCCAGCTGAACGCACACCTGTGTGTTTCGTTTTGGACCCTCAAACAAAGCAGGGTCTGATGACAAGTCAAAATATAGAACTTGATTTCCTGTGGTTGAAAAAGCACGGTGAGACTTTACAGCAATATGATTTAGAAAACATTTAATGGCTAAACTGCATGTAAACTTGTGTTAAGCATGAAACTTTATCTACTTTATCTTCTTTGATTTATCAGTTCGACGTCTTCAGCAAAAGTCAAATATTACTATAGTTGCACTGGCAATAATAATTACTTATCGCATCCTAACATTTGAGTATAGGAAAAATTAAATTTATATAAATGTTCAAAAGGAAGCAAAGAAAATTAAATCAGCTACAAGTGAGGACACACGGGTCGGGATCCAGGAGAGAACAGGGTATGTACATCCCATACAAGCAAAATATATAGGGTAAATGGAAAGCACTCCCCCTGAAGGCCTACACAAACGTACTCACAGATTTGAGTCCAACTTGGCGGCGTGTTTAAATCACCCATTACCTTTATCTAATAAATTTCTTTGACCGTGACTCTAGTTTATTCCCTTTGGTAATTCAATTGGCACTAGATTAGATTTTAGCATAGTAACACAGGGACGCGTCCCCCCCCCCTTTTTGCCCAACGTCTTGGAGACTTCAATGCACTGGAGACTTGGAGACTCCGTCTCCCCGTCCCCAGCGGTGCCACCAGATTCTGCCACCTCCACCGAGGATAGGGGACATCCTGATATTCACTATTTGCAGATTCAACTATTTATGTTTAATGTTCGATGTTCCAATTCAATACAATGTTCAAGTATTCACTCTTCTACATCTTTATATCCTATATTGCAATACATATTTTCATAACTAGCATTTTTAAGTACCATATGCATAGATATATTCACCCCTCTTATCCCCCACCGCTGTCCCCCCACCGTCCCCCCGCCATCCCCAAATTAAGACCCCTTTGTCCCCCCGTTCCGCCATCCCCCCAGGGCGGTGTAACTATGGATTTTAGCACAGCATTTCATGTACAACTCTCCAAATCCTAATTTAGTAAAGAACATGATATGTGGAACAAGAACTATTTTGGCAAGTGGTTTCACCCAATAGGTGTTATAAAAGAACAAATGCAACTAATATGGCAAAAGCAAGTTGAATCGGATTAGTTACCCATCCTAAGAATCAAGAGAGAGTTAATAATCAATGGAATGCCATTCTGCTCAAAGAGAAATTATCCTGACATAAAACATCAATACACAATCCCAGGAACACACAGTTCAATATTCAGACTACTCAATGCTCATTCAATATTCAGACTACTCAATGCTCATTCAATATTCAACCCATCAAGAGATAAACCTCAGTAAAGCGCTTTTGCCAGTGTCTATTTGCAAATTTGATTTAAACCTACATTGTCAGGGCCCTTGGATTACTGATTGTGGGTGCACCTTGGGAAGTTCAAGGTTAGGATTCTTATGTCCATGGCACACTGATTTGCGGTCTTCCTTGAAATTATTGTTTACTAAGCCCAAAAAATTCCTGGTAACCTTAGGATTTAGGTCCATTTGGTCCTACCATGTGATGCTAGATTTGGTGTAGGCTGTAGTCCATCATTATAGGCTAAAATGTGCTATGACCATTCAAGATATGGTATCTTCACACACAAGTAGCTGAAAGTTAAGGATGCATTCAGAAGGAGCATATCATCATCTCCAAATATTATGGTTTATACAATTAAAAAAAATTGACTTGGCTTAGTGGCTACATGTCCAAGAATGCTGTATCAAGGAGCTTAAGGTAAAGGATAGAAGGATAAAGAAATTGCATATCTGCTCAATATGTTTTGCGTTAAGAATTTTATACTGTACACATGAATGGTTTCATGATCCCATCATTCAAGATGTTCACTCGCTAGGCTTCCTAAGATGTTGCCAAGGATCTTGTTAACCACCTTAGTTTTCCCATCTATCTGAAGGTGGTAAGATGAACTAAAACTAAGACTTGTTCCCAACTTCCAAAGAGCCCTCCAAGCGTAGCCAATAATCATGGTATCATTATCAGCAACAATACTTCTAGGATGTCCATGCAATCCTTATAATTCCTTATAAAACAAATTGCAAGCCTTGTTATTGCACATGATATAAAATGTGTCATTTTGAAGAATCCATCAAGTACAACAAATATGGAATCGTTATCTTTCTTTCTCTCTGTTGGTCCAAGTATAAAATCCATATTACTTGAATCTCATTGCCTATCCTGCAACTTAACAAACCTCTTCAAATCAGCATTCATTCTTGGCCAAAACTAATATGCACTCAATTGAGCACCTTAATCTGCCCAAAATGTCCTACCAAACTACCACCATGTTTCTCTTTCAGCGAGTTCTCTTTTGTGGAATATTTAGGAATGCATAGCTTGTTGCCCTTGAACAGTGGTGGTTTTTGATACATGTAGTCCACCCATGGACTCCTATCTTTGCTTATTGCACCTTCACATGTGGCATAAGCCTTCCTGATGTTTAAATCCTCCTTGTACATGTGTTCCAAAGGATCAAATCTCAAGATATTTACATCACATTCCTGCATAATAGGATTTCTCTCGCTAATGCATCTTCAAATTGTTAGATTGTCTACTTGTATGCTTGATTACAAAGGTAAAATTTTGCAATAATGCAATCCATTTAAAATGCATTTGATTCATTTTAGCTTTGGTTTTAGACATGGTGGTCAATATACAATACAACTTCTCTAGGCATCAAGTATTGCATCCGTTTCTTCAAAGCTTGGACAATGGCAGAAAATTCTGTCATATGAGAAATACTTCGTTTTGGCATCACTGAGTGTCTCATTGAAATAGGAAATCAGCTTACAATCCTTACTCTAAATAGCACCTACAGCAACCCCAATAGCATCAAATTCCACCTAAAAAGGTTCACCAAATCCAAGCAAGGCTAGAATAGGTTGTTCTAATCTTTTTGTTAAGGAATTCTAAGCTTCTTATAGCTTCCTTAGTGCGTTGAAATAGCTACTTATTTCCCTTAATTGTTCCCACAATTGGAGCACAAATCTGCTAAAATTTCTTACAAACTTTCTATAGAAGGTAGCTAAACCAAGAAGTTTTTTAAAGAGATTCTTTGGAGTAAGTTTTTTTGTTATGGCTTTGACCTTTTCTTTATTTTCTTCAAAACTTCTTGTGATATAACAAACCCCAAATTGATCAACTATGTTTTCATGAAATTACAATTCTTAAGATTGATTAATAATTTCCCTTTTTGTAATTTACTCAAAATCATTTCAAGATGTCTAGTGTGCTTCTCCTTTGAGTGACCATAAACCAGAACATTGTTTAAGTAGGCAGTAATAAATTACCAATAAATTTCTTTAGTACTTTATTCATTAGCCTCATGAAAGTGATTGGACATGTGTCAAACCAAACAATATCACCTAAGATTACTAAAGCCCAGCATTTGTCTTAATGTTGTTTTACATTTATCCCCCTCTTTGATTCTTATCCTAGGATAGCGATTCGTCCTATATAGGGCTGGTTTCGCATCCAAAGCTGACGGATGCATGGTGCTTCCGGAAGCTCTGTGGAAGCTGGCCGGAAGCCAGCCACAGGGTTCCGGATGCACATGGAAGCCAAAGACTGACCGGAAGCAGGGTTACAGATGTGCATGGAAGACGGTCAGTCTTTGGCTTCCATGCGCATCTGGAATCCTGTGGCTGGCTTCAGGCCAGCTTCCATAGGGCATCCGCCATTGGCTTCCGGTCAGTCTTTGGCTTCTACACGCATCCTGAACCCTGTGGCTGGCTTTTGGCCAGCTTCCACAGCGCTTCCGGAAGTATCAAACAGCACCTGTGGGCCCAGCGGCCAATAACATAAAGAAAACCCCTAAAACAAATTAAGTTACCCATTATGCATATGCCTAAATTGATTTTTTTAAGTTGTTTTTTCCTATGAAACTCTAAAATGACCCTAATTTGAAGCATTCACAACTCATTTTGGAACTTTGTTTGCACTCACAGCCACTTCTCATTTGATCTCTAATGTTGGACAAGCACATATTGATATATCATATGAATTTTGAAATATCTTGAATTTCGATAAAGGGTGAAGTATCATAGTCATACTATCAAATGATTTGTCTTGTATATTTCTTGCATTTCTTGGCATACATACATACATACATACGTTTCCTTCCGCATTTGCATCCAAGAAAAAAAATTCCCGCATCCCCTATCCACTTCGAAATCTGCATCCGAATCGGTAACTTAGCTGTTATCCAAAGATATCCACTTTTTAAATCTATCATAGCAAAAATATCTTACAGCACTTAAAGAGTCTTAAAAAGTCCATGAAATCATCAATTCAAGGTAAAGGTACTCTATACCTAATTGCAATCTTATTGATGGCCCTTAATCTATAGGCATTATCCAACCTACATCATTCTTTAGACTCAACACTGTTAAAACAGCATATGGACTCAAAACTCTCTTACTAGCCTTTTGTTCAACAATTCTTATACCTAATTTTTAAGTTCTTCATTTTCCTTTAAAATAGTCTGGAAAACTGCCTTGTTTAGTTGCAATCTTATTGATGGCCCTTAATCTATAGGCATTATCCAACCTACATCATTCTTTAGACTCAACACTGTTAAAACAGCATATGGACTCAAAACTCTCTTACTAGCCTTTTGTTCAACAATTCTTATACCTAATTTTTAAGTTCTTCAGTTTCCTTTAAAATAGTCTGGAAAACTGCCTTGTTTAGTAAATTAATCCCTAGAATGAGATCTATATGATGGCTGAAGTTACTTCTTGTAGGTAATTCATCCAACACAATATTAACAACCTCGCCGAACAAATTTTGAATTCCTATAGGAAGGTCACTCAGTTTTCTGCTAATAATGACTATTCTTGGCTACCTCCTCATATCACTCTGATATAAGAATTATTTTTTATTGACCATCAGCACTTTAGGACTGACCTCCTCAGCTGCATTCCCACCTTTCAAAAGGTACGAGTGTGTGTTTATTTCTGTCATTTTCAAAAGTGTAAGCATTACTCCTCCCATTATAAATCAGTCTCTTGTCAAATTGCAGAGGTCTGCCTAAGAGAACATAACAAACATCCATTGGCATAACATCACATGTTACCTTATCTTTATAGCTCTCTATTTGAAGCTCCCACTTGGCACTATGCATTTATCAAGACTTAATGTCCTTTTTACACCCAAGACACCTTATAAGGAGTTACTTATCTGCTTTAGATCTAGCTTATCAACCATTTCAGTAGACATAAGGTTGGCAATACTTCCACCATCAATAATAACCTTACCACATCTACCTTTAGTCCTGCATGTGGTTCTAAACAATATATTTATATGAGTAAGCTCCTGAAACTCTTTTCTAGGCTTCAGCGAAAATCTTTTCATAAATAATGACTCCCAGACCTCAGGTGCATCTTCATGAATAGGTGATTTGACATTCTTCTCTTTAGCTTGAACAATGTGCAGTCTCCTGGCTTGTTGCAGGATCGTTTGGACACTTATAAGATCTATGACAATATTTACTACATTTTTAACAATTACCCAGAAAAAGACTCCCCTTGACCTCTTGGCTAGGCCTGCTACCTCAAAGAGAATCGTGATCTTTTGGGGATTGTTCTCAATGATACAAGCTGCTGGCCACTTCTTGCAGCTGACTTCTACCTCTCAAACTTCTGTCTTTATGCCTTGGATTTTGTATTTGTTTTCTAGATAGTTTTTATTATGCTCTAAGACCAGTTTTTATTATGCTCTAAGACCATATTGATATGCTTCTGCATATGTTCAGGACTAAAGGTACATCTTGTATATTCAATCTCAATCCATAAGATGTAGAATTATTTTGGATAATCCTTTACTGACATTTCTTTTTGTCTAAGGCTTTGCAATTTCTTGAAAAGAATGAGTTGTTAATCTTTTGGCATGAATTTACCTTTTAGTTTAGCCACCATCCTATCACATCTTGTAATGTCTTCTTTTAGGAACAATGCAATATAACCAAAAAATTTAATGCTCAGTATCACTTGTTATGTCCCATTTTCTGATAACTTGTGAAATTGGGAAAACTACTTGCAAAAATCAATTGCAAGAGACTTCTTTGCTCAGGGATTCAAATAATGCGAAAAATAATAATCTATCGTACTACTTATAAATGTTTGTGTTGTACAATTGATAAGATATATATGGCAATATCACTGTTATCTCTGATTTGACAATTGGTAAGATGCAAGATGGTTACGTGTATATATTAATAATGTTAAATTATATATTGCTATCTCAGATATGAAAGCTCATCACTTATGCAAAGATGATCTCTAATGATTCACTGGAATTACTATCATTTATGGCAATGCAATGCACCTCTGAATATGTTGTAGCTTTAGGAAAAGGTGTAGGTAGTGAGATGAATATCTCCTCTCAGCAATAGGGGAGGCTAGGTGGCTACAATGGAAACCTAACTGAAATTAACAAATGGGCTGTTCTCTGAATCAACTCTTTTATCAAGAATGATTGTATGATAAAAACTACTTTTGCACATTAACAAAAAGGTACCTACTGCTACAGTAATATCGGTGGCTTAGTAGTTGACATAAGAACAACTCTTCAGACAACAGTTATAACTATATTTGATTGATTGATGATAACAACCCTAAGTTGTTTACAATCAATCTGTTTTGATGAGTAAAGTGAATAGATAACAAAGCGCAAAGTCTCTTGCTAACTATCCAAGTTGAAATAATATACTTTGAAATCAAAGCACAAAGTGAATAGATAAATGGGCAGTTCTCTAAATAAACTAGTGTTTCTCTTCTCCTCCAATTCCTTACTGGTGTCATAATGATGCCAAACAACTTCATGAGAGAGCCTTCCTAGAAGACAGTACTTGTGGCCTGTTTGAAGCCTTAGAACTTTCAATGCATTGAGGATGGCCATTATTTGTCTTGTCATACGGACAAGGAACTCCTTCATAAGCCTTTAGTCTAGCAAGTGCTAGTTCACCTCACTTTGTCTTGTGTGGAATCATTCCTCTAATTGTCCTCCAAAGATTTTTGGAAGGTGCCCTAAAATGGATGGACCATGAGATGGCTTTGTATTCATTCTCTTTCTTAAAAAATGGAGGTATTTCATCGTCTAGCTATTAAGTCCGCCTAACAAACAGATATCTTCGCATCACACTGCGACCACTTGTTGGCCATTAAGGAGCTCCTTGGCCAAAATGGAGGCAAGGCCTCCAAGCATGTCGTGGTGCACATCCACCACGACAGCCTTGGCACAAATCCTTGATCCGCTCACCATTTTATCCTCTCCTCTCCTCTCCCCTACCATTGCCAAAAAGCTTGTCAGTATTATCATTATGTTTCAAACTTCATTATTTGATGAACTAGTCTATGTTGCAATTTAGTAATTCAATGTATGATTTTCTTTAGAATTGTGAACATACATTAATAAGCAAGTATTTAATGTTTATCTTTGACATTTGGCATTGATCAATGATTAGGCAACATATATTCATACTATAATATGATTTAGTTTTGTGCATTTTATTCTACTTTTCTTATTGTTGTTTATCATTATTTTATGGGCAAAACATTAACATGGTATCATAGCCAAGTCAAATAACAGTGAATAAGGGAGCCTTTGTGTTCATTCAACTCTGAAAGTATACTAGTAGTGTTGCATCTTCTGATATTTTCACAATATTTTAGAGTGAACCAATTTAGCTGCGAGTCATATCCTCTCATAATTTTGTTTATTCTGTGAATTTTGGTCTTCTATCTTCTTCAGTTTCATCTATCTCAGTGGTTTGCGAGTTTCATTTTGCTCATCTAAAGTATGTTCCTTATGCCACTAATATCCATGTTTTCTCTATGATCATCATGTTGGTTCCCAAAACCACAAATTTTAAATCCAAGATCTTTGTCACTTCTCTGATAGGATTACTCAATCAATTTTGGCCAACCAACGCAAATAACTTCGATTCCCCTACACTTCAAGCCTCGCTACACCTAGGCGGGTAAACCTTCACCTCGAACCTGATGAGCTAGTTCAAAGCTTTTATATAGCAAATTTAGACTTGGTGAATTCTTAGGTTGGCAAGGTCCTCAAACTCAATCACATAAAGTATTGAGTGCTTGAAATGGTTGAATGTTTATGTAAGGTTATCAATAATTGATTAGATGCTTGCAAGAAGGAAGCATATAAATTTCTAACTTCATAAATCCCATAAATATATTTCAATGATTTTAAAAGACAAGTACGTCTGCTTATCCGAGCAACATATCCAACTACAAGGAATATCACCTACAACTTTCTGAGACAATATTTATTAAATATCATCAATTACTCATGTGCTCTACAAGAGATAAATTCAATATGCAGTTCTATGTTAGCCAAAGGAATTTAACTTCTTAGGTGGGAAGTCCGATTAGCTAGAGATGAGGAAACGTATGTATAGCCATCCCTGTTTGTTGAACACAGAATGTAGAAAATACCCATAAAAAAGCTTTGGCAAAATAATTCAATAATCATCTTATTGATTGTGAAGGACGAATCCAAATCATTATTTTAATGTCTTTGCATTTTAGATAATCAAAAAACAAAAAATGCTTTTATTTATCATTAAAATATAATATATAATTTTACATTAAAAAGCAATGTCTTCTGCTTCTTATCCCTTCATACAAGATCTAAATATCCTTTTTAATTCTCCTCTTCCTTTTTTTGAATGTGTCTTTTTCTTTGTGTTGTCCTTTCTTTCAACCAAAATATTCTTCATATATACCATATTCAAAGGAGGTTGTGACTTTTCAAAAGCAAAAGTCATATCTGTCATGTCCCCAATTTCTGCCCTTCCTTAGTGACAACATTTCTAGCAAGGTTGGTCTATTATTTAGTTCTCATAGGCCAGCAGAGCATAGAGGGAACCAACCCAGGGGCTTTGAGAGTCATGCATGAGCTTCCCAAGTAGTTTGGAGCAGTAGACAACAATTTCTTACAATTTAGGAGGGATTCCTAATTTGTAGGGATTGACTAGGAGTGGTCTAGGAGGCATTTGGAGAGCTCGACGAACGTTTTGGAAACTTAGAGTGCATCTCCTATTTTTTAGGAGGAACACCCAATTCAATGACAGTTCTCTCAGAGGTGCACACAGTAGGGGAGTCATTGGGACTCAATTTTTGTGGATTGGGGTTGTCTCCTACTTTGTAGGAGCATCCCTAGATTTTAGGGATGGACTGTCAGTTGACCCATCTTGTCCGGCACCAGTCACAAACAGGTGACAAGGTCAGATTCATGTTTGATTGGTCATTTTGGGCCTTTTGGGACCATTTGGGAAATATTTTAATATATTTAAATATTTCCTAAGTTGGTGATTAAATAAATTAAAATAAGGTTTATAATATAACCCTTTTGGAGTAATAAGGGGATTTTGGCTTCAGTTGATTAGGTACACCTATGTGTTATAGCTTGTTGAAAAGGTCTCGAATTATTATACATGATTTTTATTATCTGTAGACTTTTTGGTGCCTTCAGCTATGGAATTTTAATAAAGTAATGTTTTTCCTATAGCATGGACGACTTTAATTGGGAAAATGTTATTTTATTATATTTTATTTAAAGGGCAAAGTGTAATTTCCCTTTAGGGTTCAATTTACAATTGGAAGGGGATATAAGGAGATGGAGATCTAATTTCTTATTATCTTTTGTATATTGAAAAACTTGTTTTTGTGAATTGGCTTTCAGAGAGCAATTCTTCATCTGGGACGCAAACCCCAGGTTCTGGATTGGCTGGGACGTAGCCCTCAGCAGTTATTGGCATTGGATTCTTCAGAAAGTGTGTTGCTATCAAGGATAGAGTAAGCCATTCTTTATTGTGGATTCAGGTTGCAGATTTATGGTTTCAGCGTTGCAGATTGATTCTTTCAGCTGGGATGTGATTCCTTGCAGTCCTAGGGCCGCCATTTGCAGTAGTTTGGCATCATTGTTGGATGTAAGCTCCTTGGAACTGCATTGGATTTATTATTTGGCTTTATAAATCAAAAATTTGCCTGATACGATTTATAGCAATTCTGATTTGGTTCTATGTTCTTATTTATTTTCGGTCTGCTCTCATGTTTATTGTTCATTATTCATTAATATTGTGAAAACTATCAAAAAACACAAAACAAAAACAAAACCTTCTGTAACTTCTGTCTATTTTCAAAGACCATCAAAGAAATCACAGGAAAATATAGTTTATTAATTTAAAAACTACAGCAGATCAGCAAGGGCATCCATTAGGGATCTTTCAATATCCATTTAAGTAACAAGAGCTCTGAGAGAGCTTGAGTCCCAACCTTGTGCAAGGGTTAGAAGGTGAAAAAATGGATAACACTAAGTTGAAGACCTAAATATAAGAATTTGTTTCACTTAAAATATGATTTAACTTGTTAAATAAAATAAAGCATGATGAAGTAGTCATTATATAATTTTTTGGTGAGTTTTTATTATTTGATAGTTTGTATTTAATATATAAATTAACTAATTTTTAGAAATATATTCAATTGTAAAAAATAATATAATGATGACAAACAAATATATTCATATATTTGCTAAGGCATTTTTTAGAATAATCAATTCTTAATGTTTTTAAAATTGAAATCAGGTCTTAAAAATTATAATATATTATATTTTTTATTAAATTCAAATATTTAAAAACTCACATCAATTTATAAATAACTTTTTATAATATAAACTTCCAATAATTAACAATTATATTTTCCTAATTTATTATAATTAACTTTAATTTGAATAATAATAATTTTTAAAAACTAATAAAAAAATATTTTTTTCAATGATATAATTAAAATGTAATGTTATTGTAAACTAATCCTAATAGAATTTAAATCTTGCAAATACTATGGTTCAAATCGTGACGGGAGGAAACTGGCAATTGGAAAAGATTAAGAGAAGTGGAAAATTAGCAGCAGCAACCCCGACACGTTTCTTAAAAAAAATATTAAATAAATCTGATGGCTAATAAATTCATCCTAATCTCCTATTTTTTTCTTTATTTTTTGTTTCAGAAAAACAATATTTATGCCTAGAAAAATCGCCTCTAACAAATCAGGAAATTAGAATTTGTATGCTATAATTATTTTTAAAATAAAACCTTTAAAAATATCAAATGCACATTTGTTTTTCTGGCAAAAAATTAATACGAGGGGGCAAATGGGAACATTAGTTCCCTACCTTATATATGAGGCAGTGACTAATAATTATTTGTTTTTCATTGTTAAAATATAACACCCAGGCATTTGATTGAACAAGCTCTTCTTTAATTATTATATCCTCAATGTTTATATTAATCACCCATAATCTTGTCTGCATTATCAACACGATCTACCTTAATCTTTTAATAGTTTGAAACTTTGATATATGTTGATTAATTGAGGATAAACAATGTTTGACCCATGCCAAAGAATCTCTGCGATGTGTATAACTCTAGCGACATGCACCTCTACATCATCTTCATCACACATAAACTTCCAGACTTGGCACCACAATCAGATAAATAGAACTCCTTCATTGTTCCTTGTCATTAATCAATCGTATACATGGCAAATGTTTCAAATATATCCATTATTAAGATCAGGATGTTCACGTGCTTGATCTTACTTGGCTCCTTCGACCTATTGTTCACATGCTGATTGAAAACTCGTCTCTCCGTCAACAATATGATATGATATGATATGATAGATTTTAATGACATCCACGAGGCCAAAGTAGCCTGTGGGACCCACACGATCACCCCCCCAAGGTAGGAGTGGAACTAATCTAGCTGTAGAGTTTTGGTTATCTTGTCTCTCCTACGTTGAAGTTTGATAATTAGAGTCGTTCTCTTCACTTGATCTTCCTCGAATAAGTAGTTCAAGTCCCTGTTCTATAATATCTCTATATAACCAGATCTGATGTCATTGTATGCGAAGCAAACTTTGACAAAGTACTACTCCGTCTCTACTGCTCCCATATTACAGAATAGAAATGTTATGTCTACACACTCTTCCTTTGGAACTTGCCATCTACCAATTTCACATCGCAACTGGTGTGAACTAGTTTTGAGTTGCGCTATTAGCATTTTTGCTCTCCAATTAATAGGTGCTCTCATATAGGCCTTTTCATCATGACTAGAAGTGGAGTTAAATTCTTTAATGTAATAAGATTTTTTCCGTCCCATGTGCCTTGTCCATAAAATGTTGCGAAATTTTTCCATGACAAACTTCTTTATTTCTTTAATACTATTCGGGAAAGTATTGATGTTGATATCCCATTTTCACATCCATTTGTCATTTTGCTTCATCCCTGTGCTTTTTGCCTGACAAGTTTTTCATCTACGACTAGCTTGGGCCAATGATGTGTTTCCAGACCTTGGGTTTTCTTTAAATAGCTTATCATCCGGACCAATGCGACGGCTTCTAACGGAAAGGAACCCACCTCAGCCAATAAGATCACATACAGCACTGTGATCTTGATTTTAAGATTGCATGTGATGAAGTGTTTTTGAATTCTTTCTACCTGTCACCATTTCTGTTCGGACATACTGTCGCCCCAAACTTCACATTTGTATAGAATAACTGGAGTGACCAACAGACCAAAAAGAGTTTTCATGGTCGTCAAATCCCATAATTTTGCATTCCTACACCTGTTTTGTAAAGAATATAACGCCTTCCAGCCCCCTTGAATCTTTTTTGATTTGCATGTATCCCAATTGAGTTTGTTATGAAAATCTATGCCCAAGAATTTGTACTCCTCCACAATCTCAAGAGGGTTACCGTCAAACAAGAGCTCGTCCTGTATACCCCTATTCTTTTTCAGCAAGAAGATCATAACTTTGGTTTTGCTAGTGTTCACTTGCATTCCCACCTCATGGCAGAAACTTTCTAGTGTTCATGGTTATCCTCTTTATATTGTTTGATAGACATAATGGTTGCCTTGCCTACAATAGTTTTGCCAAGGCTCTCGAAACTTATAAGGAATTTCATTGGTGCTTGTGATATACGATAATCGAAAAGGAGTGCCCAAAATTTTTTATGTCCAGTCCAAAATCTTTTGGCAGAAGTTCCAATCATCGCTTCAATATATTTACAATTCAGAGATTTATCTGCCTCAAGAAATATAGAGAGATGTTTATCTAGTACATCACTCATATGTATGCACTACATTTTCAAAACATACTTCCTACTCCCGTTCTCAAAATTCAGTGCCTGTAATGATAGTTGGATAGAGGAAATAGTGACAAGGTCGAATTCATTCTCTGTTAATTCTTAGAACATAAAAAATCTCTTTGTGAAGCCATGTCTTCAACTGTTCATTGATGTGATAGAAGAATTACTCTGAAAATTCATGACGAGTTTGTGCATATCAAATTTATTCTTCAATATTTTTATTCCTCCAAGCTAGTCTTTAATAATCATCATGAACAGACTATAAATTAAGAAACCAATATCAGTGTGCATATCATTTTGCTATGTACTAATCACGGTAGTATCTGGTGATATAAGTTGTTCATTTGCAGCCATTCATTCATTTTGGAACCACAATATTATATAAACATTGCTTCCAAACTGACCAAGAATTTCCAAGTTTGTTCATTTTTGTTTCTATGATGCTCATTTTTGTTCCAAGTTTGTTCATTTAAAAGTGTAAACAAATTCATGATGGTGTTGGTATTGGTCTTGGTATACCAGGTCGTTGTTGTTCTGCCTGATTACATGAGTGTCTTCCAGAGTCGAAACATTTTCCTGCAAAATAGTTACTTCCATAGCCAAACAACTAACTATTTTAAATTTGATATCTTCAATTTCTTTAGAGAGATCCTTCAATTCTTTAATAGTATGTCTGATAGCTATAAGTTTCCACAATGCTTTTTATCTGCATCCTGGTAATATATTTTTCAAGTTTCAACAAAACATTTTCAGCTGGCAACTTATTTGTATTAATTTTTGGCATTTCTTCCATCTTCGGTTGGTGGATACCAAATACTTTCCTCTTTTTATCCTTTGGAACACATTTTCTCTATTGGAGGTATTTGGGACTCTAAATTTTGCCAAAATTTAGAGTTTCATCACGTCGTTGGTTTGTTTGGACTCTACATGTCATGTGTGCATGCTCTACATTGACAGTGATGTGGCATCAATGACTGATTTTTTATTAATGACATAGCATTCTTTGTATATCTTTCGTGGGCTGGCTATTGTTATTTGTCCTCCTCTATTTCTCATTATCATAGTGTATTTATGCTAGTCGACGGTTACTCTCAGCCTAGCTGCCCAGCTATCAACAATTACTCTCCTTCACCATCGAGCATCTTCTCTCCACTCCCTTGGTAACAAAAATTGTTTTTGGGCCTTCATCAATACTTCTTCTTGGGTTCTCTTCTGGCATCATTTTTACTTCTAGACAAAGGGCGAACAAAAATGTTATATTTTTTAATATAGAAAGTATTTTTAATACGGCAACGAAGGTTGCAGAATAATGACAAGAACTGTTTGGATGCAATAGACTTTAAAGGTTATGTTGAGACAAAACATATGCTAATTGCTTCCTGGTTTATTTGTTATTGAGAGTCGAATATTATGCATTCAAACTTTTATGTATTAAATGTTGCAAGTGTATGCAATCTGATTTTGGTGTGTGTGTATGCAGTTTGATTTTGGTGCAATGTTTTTATATCATGGATGTAAATATTTCTTTGGTGTTGGGTATGTGACAGAGTTGTGATTGTGTTGTCTTTAGTTTTTGAAAGTGGGACTGGGTATAATAGTTCAACTATGTAATTTCAGATGCAATTGAAGGATTTGTGCATATAAGAAGAAGATTGGTGTGAAAACAGAAATTATCAAATTAATTTCAGTGTAAGGAACTTAATCCACCATGCAAGTTATCATCTATCATGATTTGCTTAGACATCATAAGATGTTCATCACAATAGAAGGCCATCGCTTGTTTAAGGAACTTAATCTAGCATGCAAGTTATAATCCATCATGATCTGCTTAGACATCATAAGATGTCCATCATAATAGAGGATTAAGTTATTGAAAGATCATCACCTTCCAATAACTGTTACAAGTACAAGTAATAATCATTTGGAAATCGTCACTTCCTCAGATGTACACAAGGGGTAAGCCCATCAAAATCATGCATCACACATGGCTTTTCAAACTCCCTTTGAATATCAAACTTATGAGTTCCTCATCCAATGTTGCCTATGATGAAGTGTCAAACTCCCTCTGAATCTGATATCAATCTTCCTTTTCTTGCAAGGACATCCCCGGAGAGAAAGGAAAAGATCAAGGCAAATAGCTCTTATAGTATGTGTTGGATGGAATTTTGCAACCGACAGTTTTGGGTAAAAATTTAGTCGCAAAATAGGATGACCAACCACAGCGTGTGAGACAGAGTCTCTCCTACCTTAAAGGGAAGGCTCCCCCTTCTCACTGTTCCTTGGATCAACTCAACGTAAGCAAGAAATTGAGAGATTTATAAACTGGGTGTTACTATTATCCTTTCTTCTTAACTTTCAAGAAACGATCCACTTATTTGTAAGGCGAATAATGGGCAAGGTGAATCTCTAATTACAATTCTATCACGAGCTGAAAACAGTGATACCGATAAATTTTAACTAACTCAAAGGCTAGCCAAAACGTACCAGTTTGGCTCTAAGTCCTATTGTACTTCTATGTGGTAAAATGTTTACAATTAGGGCACAAAGACTCCTAAAAGTAACAACAATCTAACTATTTTGTGAATCAAGATGAAAATACAAGCTACAGACAAAGCTTCTAGCTATGGATTTTCACAATTGTTCCTGGTCAAAGCTCGGGATTCAATTGTTTCTTAACTCTTTTCTATCAATCACAAGATACAATATCAATGACAAAAGATAGTACGAATCAAAGGTAACTTGAATGAATTATAGACAAAGCTTACAATTCACACAAATAACAATCTCACTTAATCAAAGTTAAGTCTCAAATGCTCCTTTGTATTTACTTTCTCTCAAAATAGTGCTACACAAACAAAGTTCTGCTGGCACAATTTCTCCAGAGCTCTTTTGCATAAAGATAATGATGATTTTACAATGAGGGGGACACTACTTTATATAGGAAAAGAAGTTGAGAAAAAGGGGGAGGAAAAAGTGGGAGTAACTCAACCAACTTTGACCAAGTCTAACTACAGAAACTAAAAGGGTTACATGCAACTGCACATGCAACTCGCATTACACCTTTAACATACACATGTAATGCGAGTAATTACACTTTTTCATGTGATGCATCTTCTCCAACTACAAACATGAAAGAAGAAGAAAGAAGACGGAAGAGAAAAGAACAATTTTGAAAGGCCTTGTACTTGACGATGCAATCCCAATTGATAACAGGATTGGGAGTTCCTGTACCTTGTACTGTTGTATTCACGTTGACAACCATAATGTTGCGTTTTTTGACAACCTCTAGCTCTCTTTGATGAATTGTCCATTATCATGTGGAAACTTGATGTGATCCATCTTTTCTCGCTCAAGTTGTCGTGAATTCTCCTTTGTAGATCAACACAAACTAGAGTCTTTGACACTTTGAAAACCTTCTTGACGATGTTCGGATGTACACTCGAAACAACTTCCCATCAACACCTTTAACTCCCCTTTTTTTTTTTTTAGTAAAGTGCTTAGCGCATGGGAATGCGTGTAAATGGAGATTGCTGATTTTCAAAAAGTGACTTGGGCTTTGAAGATGTCATTGCACGAAAAATGAATTACATGTAAATGCAACATGTAACGGAAGGTGGAGGGTGAAACGAGATGTAAGTGCGAATGAAAGGTACAGTTTACGTGTACATGCGGGTGCAAATGAAGGATAACATGTAAAATATGTTATGAGGTGAAAACATGTATGGAAACATGTACTTATTCATGTAAGTGCAAATGCGTATATAAAGATGGAAATGAAACAATGGCGGTGAGATAATGAATTATATAGTCACTTTTGGAAAAAGAAAGAAGTCAAAATTCATGGAAAGCGAAAATAACATCATTTTTGTCTTTTCAAAATATGACTTTTGATCAAAATCGGACCTTTTGGATGCAATTACATGTAAGACATTTCGTGTAATCGTGTCTTACAAATGGAAGTGAAAAATGAGATGGATGAAAATGAAAACGGAAAATGGGATTACATGCATGTGCGGATGGCGAATGAAGTGAAAAACATGTAATCGCATTTGTCGGATGAAATGTGAGATGTAATGACATGGAAACGGAATGTGAAATGAAATGATAATGCTTTCGCATGTAGTGAAGGAAAAACAAGTTTTTGGGAAAAAACTTGCAACTTCTCCAAAATGGAGGAAAACCGGCAACAAGCACACAAAAACAAAACAAGAGAAAAACATACCTTTGAAAATAACTCAAAACATGCCAAGATGTAATGCATTCCCAAAGATGAAATTTGAATTTGGAACTTGGGGAAGAACCAAAGACATCAAAATGAAGAAAATTTTCATATTTAAAGAAAAAATGCACACTCTAAGGCAAAGATTTTCACAAATGGCATCCATCCAACGATTTCAAGCATCAAATCAGCAAGGATAAGCATGAATTAAAACACAAGAAAAAAGAAGTCCACTTACTTGATGAATATGTGCCAAAAATGAAGGAAAAGATGCTCTTTCTTTGAAATTTTCTTCAAAAATGATGAGTATTTGTCAAATCTTCAAAATCCGAATGATAGAGGGCAGCAAACAAGGAGATTATTATACAAGATCACAAAACGTGCCCTAAATTAGCTCCTCATTGCCACGTTTTAAAAATTTGAAAGTTCTTGAGCCGTTTTTATCAAAACAAGCAAAAAACGTGATCTTCAAAGTAAAGTATTTTGATGATTTAACACCAAAATAATGATCCTCAACCAATGTAATCACCTAAAAAGGTAAAAACGATTTGATCTCATGCAAAAACATGATCAAACTTGGCAGATTTATAGATTTTTATGCAAAAAACGTGCTCTAGCTTGAAGTTTCAAACATGCTTTTGGGTGCAATAACTTGATTTTTGATGAGGGCAAAATGATCACCTCTCCAAAACATGATGAATGCAATTGATTTCATTCAAATCCATGATGAGAATCAAAAGTTATGATCAAAATAGGAAGTTTTTGGAGCAAGAACATGTTTTCTTCACATAATAGGACATTTTTGTGTTCATTGCATATTTTAAAACATGTAATAAGGTAAAATAGGACCTTTTTGATGCAATTGCATGTTTTAAAATATGTCTTTGGTTATAATCTCACTTTTTGAAGCCCATTACATATTTTAAAATGTGCAAGTCTCCAAAATCTCACTTTTTGGAGTCACTTACATATTTTAAAAACATATCTCACCTTTTTCATGCACAAGCATGAAAACTCAACTTTTCATGTCATTGCATCAAAAAGGCCCACTTTTAGAAACTTTTGATGTAATGACTTAAAAAAGGTCCTCAAAATGAATTTTTATATGCATTAGCATGAAACGTTTCCACTTTTCATTATTTTTTACATGCATATGCATATAAAATGTCCACTTTTAGACTTTAAAGTCATGCATTTCACTTATTTTTATAGAAATGTCAACAATATGGATCAAAAATAATATTTATGCATTATATTAATCAATATAAGTCATAAACATTAAGTTAAAGTGACATTTAAATAAGTATTTGATTTAAAAATCAAAAATTTAAAAAGTAACTATATAATTCTATAGTCACTTTAAGTGAAAAATTAAAAAGTAGCTCAACTTAAAATTATAACATAAAGTGCACTATAGTCACTTTAAGTTATAAATTTAAATGAAAAGTAACTTTAAAACATAACAAAAAGTGAGTAAAATGTTATATTTTCAAAAAGTAAACGTCAAAATGAAAATATAACATCATATTTTTAATTCGTGTTGTTGCACCTAAAATGTCCACTTTTGAAGCACTAAAATGACCATATCTCTTGACTGACAACTCCGATTGACCTCTAGGTTAGACCGAATCGAAGGGGAAAACGAAAGGCATAAGATGAGCGAATTCAAAGGACCAAAAACAAGCAAACACAAACTCAAAAGCAAAGAATGGACTCTGAAGGCTTCAAAAATCAAGCAAAGGCTCGACAGAAAGAAAAACAAAAACAACTTGACAAAGGCTTTCAGTAAAACAATTTGATATTCGAATTGAAATGGATCAATCGATCAACATTAAGCAATTGAATATCAAATTCAAGCTTAGAGAGACACGAAACTAGCTTGGAAAAGTTTCATGCTGTTACCAACATTTTGTGGTGACAAAATGCAGGACAACAGCTATGATATGGAGTTATGCCCTACCAAGTTAGTTCATGGTAAGGGACTTTGTCAGCTTATGGCTGAAAATGAACCATTACAAGTAGAAGATGCAAACTCCTCTTCACTTCCTACTGTATTGTTTGTTAGTACAACAGATGATTGGTTCTCTGACATGGCTTATTATCTAAGTTATGGCAAATGTCCTCCTCACTTGACACACAAAGAAAGAAGGACTCTCAAGTTGAAAGCTTCTAGTTTTATTCTTTGGGAGAATGGTCTTTTCAAGCGAGCATTGGATGGAACATTTTTAAGGTGTGTTGATAAAAGTCAGCAAGTCCGACTTTTGGATTCTTTTCACAATCAAGCATGTGGTGGACATTTCTCGGCACCATTCACTGCTCACAAGATTTTGAGAGCACAATACTATTGGTCCACACTTTTTCAAGATGCATATCAATGGGTAAGGAAGTGTGAGTCATGTCAGCAATTTGTGGGTAGGCAGAAACTTGCTGCTCTTCCATTAAAACCAGTTTCTGCAGCAACATGATCCACCTTCCAACAAAGGTCATACTTACATACTAGCAGCAACAGATTATTTCACCAAATGGGTTGAAGCAATTCCAATGAAAGGCTCTACCTCAGAGATTATTTGTGACTTCCTGAAACAGAACATCATCTCACGTTTTGGTGTTCCAAATAAAATTATTGCAGATAATGCAGCTGCTTTTTCTTGAAAAGAGGTTACTGAATTTTGTTTCAATCATGGAGTTACCTTGGCACATGCGTCTGATTATTACCCTCAAGGTAATGGTCAAGCGGAATCAAGCAACAAAAATTTGGTGAATATCATGAAGAAGTTGATTGATTCAAATCAGCGAACTTGGCACAAGGCTTTGATTGATGCTTTGTGGGCAGATCGGATCACTCCGAAACGAGCAATTGGAATGTCTCCTTTTCAATTGTTATATGGGGTTAATGCTGAAATTCCAATAACTTTAGAGCTTCCTGCTCTCAAGTTGGTGCGTGCCATTGAAGATGAAACTTATTCAGTTGCACTAGATAAGAGAATTATGTTTCTTCAACAATTGGAAGAACAAAGAAAAGAAGTGGTTGATACGCTTACTACTCATCAGCAACAAGTCAAAGTTCTCTTTGATAAGAAGGCCAAATATCGAGAATTTCAAATTGGCGATCTTTTTGAGGACCTTTTTCAATTCATTATATCAAAAGCTTCTAAAAGTGGGTCTTTTTGATGCAATGACATAAAAAGTTGAGTTTTCATGCTTGTGCATGAAAAAGGTGAAATATGTTTTTAAAATATGTGACTCCAAAAAGTGAGATTTTGGAGACTTGCACATTTTAAAATATGTAATGGGCTTCAAAAAGTGAGATTATAACCAAAGACATATTTTAAAACATGCAATTGCATCAAAAAAAGTCCTATTTTACCTTATTACATGTTTTAAAATATGCAATGAACACAAAAATGTCCTATTATGTGAAGAAAACATGTTCTTGCTCCAAAAACCTCCTATTTTGATCATAACTTTTGATTCTCTTCATGGATTTCAATGAAATCAATTGCATTCATCATGTTTTGGAGAGGTGATCAGTTTGCCCTCATCAAAAATCAAGTTATTGCACCCAAAAACATGTTTGAAACTTCAAGCTAGGGCACTTTTTTGCATAAAAATCCATAAATTTGCCAAGTTTGATCACGTTTTTGCTTGAGATCAAGTCGTTTTTACCTTTTTAGGTGATTACATTGGTTGAGGATCATTATTTTGGTGTTAAATCATCAAAATACTTTACTTTGAAGATCACGTTTTTTGCTTGTTTTGATAAAAACGGCTCAAGAACTTTCAAATCTTTAAAACGTGGCAATGAGGAGCTAATTTAGGGCACGTTTTGTGATCTTGTATAATAATCTCCTTGTTTGCTGCCCTCTATCATTCGGATTTTGAAGATTTGACAAATTCTCATCATTTTTGAAGAAAATTTCAAAGAAAGAGCATCTTTTCCTTCATTTTTGGCACATATTCATCAAGTAAGTGGACTTCTTCTTTGTTGTGTTTTAATTCATGCTTATCCTTGCTGATTTGATGCTTGAAATCGTTGGATGGATGCCATTTGTGAAAATCTTTGCCTTAGAATGTGCATTTTTTCTTTAAATATGAAATTTTTCTTCATTTTGATGTCTTTGGTTCTTCCCCAAGTTCCAAATTCAAATTTCATCTTTGGGAATGCATTACATCTTGGCATGTTTTGAGTTATTTTCAAAGGTATGTTTTTCTCTTGTTTTGTTTTTGTGTGCTTGTTGCCGGTTTTTCTCCAGTTTTGAGAAGTTGCAAGTTTTTTCCCAAAAACTTGTTTTTCCTTCACTACATGCGAAAGCATTATCATTTCATTTCACATTCCGTTTCCATGTCATTACATCTCACATTTCATCCGACAAATGCGATTACATGTTTTTCACTTCATTCGCCATCCGCACATGCATGTAATCCCATTTTCCGTTTCCATTTTCATCCATCTCATTTTTCACTTCCATTTGTAAGACACGATTACACAAAATGTCTTACGTGTAATTGCATCCAGAAGGTCTGATTTTGATCAAAAGTCATATTTTGAAAAGACAAAAATGATGTTATTTTCGCTTTCCATGAATTTTGACTTCTTTCTTCTTCCAAAAGTGACTATATAATTCATTATCTCACCTCTATTGTTTCATTTCCATCTTCATATACGCATTTGCACTTACATGAATAAGTACATGTTTCCATACATGTTTTCACCTCATAACATATTTTACATGTTATCCTTCATTTGCACTCGCATGTACACGTAAAGTGTACCTTTCATTCGCACTTACATCTCCTTTCACCCTCCACCTTCCGTTACATGTTGCATTTACATGTAATCCATTTTTTGTGCAATGACATCTTGAAAGCCCAAGTCACTTTTTGAAAATCAGCAATCTCCATTTACATGCATTCCCATGCGCTAAGCACTTTACTAAAAAAAAAAAAAGGGGGAGTTAAAGGTGTTGATGGAAAGTTGTTTCGAGTGTACATCTGAACATCGTCAAGAAGGTTTTCAAAGTGTCAAAGACTCTAGTTTGTGTTGATCTACAAAGGAGAATTCACGACAACTTGAGCGAGAAAAGATGGATCACATCAAGTTTCCACATGATAATGGACAATTCATCAAAGAGAGCTAGAGGTTGTCAAAAAACACAACACTATGGTTATCAACGTGAATACAGCAGTACGAGGTACATGAACTCCCAATCCTGTTATCAACTGGGATTGCATCGTCAAGTACAAGGCCTTTCAGAATTGTTCTTTTCTCTTCCGTCTTCTTTCATCTTTGTAGTTGGAGAAGATGCATTACATGAAAAAGTGTAATTACTCGCATTACATGTGTATGTAACAGGTGTAATGCGAGTTGCATGTGCAGTTGCATGTAACCCTTTTAGTTTCTGTAGTTAGACTTGGTCAAAGTTGGTTGAGTTACTCCCACTTTTTCCTCCCCCTTTTTCTCAACTTCTTTGCCTATATAAAGGAGTGCCCCCCTCATTGTAAAATCATCATTATCTTTATGCAAAAGAGCTTTGGAGAAATTGTGCCAGCAAAACTTCGTTTGTGTAGCACTATTTTGAGAGAAAGTAAATACAAAGGAGCATTTGAAACTTAACTTTGATTAAGTGAGATTGTTATTTGTGTGAATTGTAAGCTTTGTCTATAATTCATTCAAGTTACCTTTGATTCGTACTATCTTTTGTCATTGATATTGTATCTTGTGATTGATAGAAAAGAGTTAAGAAACAATTGAATCCCGAGCTTTGACTAGGAATAATTGTGAAAATCCATAGCTAGAAGCTTTGTCTGTAGCTTGTATTTTCATCTTGATTCGCAAAATAGTTAGATTGTTGTTACTTTTAGGAGTCTTTGTGCCCTAATTGTAAACATTTTACCACATAGAAGTACAACAGGACTTAGAGCCAAACTGGTACGTTTTGGCTAGCCTTTGAGTTAGTTAAAATTTATCGGTATCATTGTTTCCAGCTCGTGATAGAAGTGAAATTAGAGATTCACCTTGCCCGTTATTCGCCTTACGAATAAGTGGATCGTTTCTTGAAAGTTAAGAAGAAAGGATAATAGTAACACCCAGTTTATAAATCTCTCAATTTCTTGCTTACCTTGAGTTGATCCAAGGAACAGTGAAAAGGGGGAGCCTTCCCTTTAAGGTAGGAGGGACTCTGTCTCACACGTTGTGGCTGGTCATCCTATTTTGCGACTGAATTTTTACCCAAAACTGTCGGTTGCAAAATATCCACCCAACAATACGTATTGAAATTAAAAATAATAATAGAGAGACTAATATAATACTCAAGGATAATAAATACTATCTTCTCGATACATGTTTCTCAAGTCAGAAAACATCTTCATATAAGTATTTGTCAAATAACGGGAATGGTACCATGTGGCTGCAAGGATGTGTCACTCTTGGAACAATTTTATTCGGTATATCAGTTTGGATTTTATGCATAGGTTTCCTCGATTCTGAATTGTGCATTTAATTTATGCAATCAACACTATTTATGACTCTCTTTTATATTGTTCTCAAACTAATGAATTAACTTGCTTGTTGTAGACAAACTTCCTTATTTCTCTACACAATATTGGGCTGATATATGTCATGTTCATGCTCACATATGTTCCGTCCTTGATTCCACGTGGCAATCTCCTCGAGCCCACTTATTCGTTTAATCAAGCAACCAACCTTTAGTTTTATTTTGGAACACTTTAGAAACCCGACAAACTTAACAACACCGTTTAACATGTCGGACGTTTCAAGTTGGATTCTGACCTGCAACGTGCCAGAGATGTAATAGGTATGCACCTTCTGCGGTTAATCACCATTGGCCATTGGTGGTGTGGGTGGAGAAATATCATGAACATTGCTTTCATGTTTAATGTCGAGGCTGTTGTAATGAAACTTGGCAGCAAAGTTGTCATTGAATGTGTATTCTGGATAAGACAGTGATGTGTAAGTCAACATAATCTCTGCATTCATCATGTTGTTGTAGAAATCCTCTGTAAAACAGTGGAAGAGGTTCTTCAACAATCTGGGCTGCTTGTGAGTTGAAGAATCTTCAGATTTGAAGCCATTGTTTTCAGCATATTCGGGACTTCTCTATTTTCTCTCGAATGTGTCATTTCCTACGTGGAGTTGCTTATAGCACATCACCTACGTGGACGACCTTATGTTTGTAGTTTGCAACAGGGGTACTTCACTTCAATCATTAATCTTGAAAGGTTCGGGCAAGGAGAAAACAAAACTTCAGCACCAGCAGATATACACATATCAATAGTCAAACCCGACCCTTCATTGAAGATCTCCATTCCACAAATCTTATGGCAGAAGAAGATATTTAGAGAGGATATATCAAAAGATTTTCACATTGTCTGTAGCAAGATATTGTCTCCCAAAAGTAGTATCCGTGATAGAAATTGATATTTCAATATATGATTTGACCAGCCGCAAAATTTACACCCATGAAATCAATGCAACTAGAAGTCTTGAATACTAGTTATCATATTGCTTATGAATCAATCACGTACATTTTGCTTAATTGGCAATATAAACTCTTCAACTTGAATACCCCGAGATTTAAACTTCATCATATTCAAAAATAACCTTATTGCCTGTTGATTTATTTGCACAACATATGCTAGGTTCAATGCATATAGTAATAAATTTGCAACTTGGCTCTAATACCATATTGAGTTTTATGATCGCTCCAAATGTAATAGCACTACCGGTCTGGTATGTGTTTTCCAAAGGCAACGATCTCTTGTATTTATATTGAAAATAAGTCAAGAAGAGACATGTCCCTTCATGGGACATGTCTATTCATTGTAATGAGATTAATATAAATGACAATTATATTTGTGTGTTATCTCTCGAGTCATTATTATTATTTATATTAATTTCTCTAATACTTACATAATAATAATAATATTTATTTTTACATATATTTAAGTATATATATGCATCTCGTATATGCTAAATATATATGCATATCTTCACTATTTTTGACTCATAGGTTTATCCAACTCGAGCTACCAAACATCAACAATGGTTATATTTGATTCGGTGACACTTGGTTGCATAATTGTTTGACACTGTTTCATGTTGGGTTCCCTAGCGGGACATTACAGACTCCATGACTTTGATCTTATGTTACTATAACAACCAGTTTTTTGGGTCTTAATTAACAACTAATATATTCAAATAATACAGTTATTACTTCAATTTCATAGGAAGACAGTTATAATAGTCATGTTCATGTGAAAGAGATTTACCATTAAAAACAGTTAAACAAAATTTCTTAACTAGGAACTTAAAGCACCATCAATGAATTTACTATAGAAATTAAAATCCACATGCCATGGAATTTGAAATTAGAAATCATTGTAGGGATGCTTTTGCAACCACCCAAGTTAGCTCACAAATACCACTATAACAAAATCATATAACGACTACCATTGAATATCGCTATATCAAAATTGAATGACGAATTACTATTAAATACCACTATATAAAATTAGGGCATCATAAACCATTGCATCAATTAGGGCATCAATTACCACTGGATCATTTAGAGCATCAGATACCACTGAATCAATTAGGGCTTCAGATACCACTATATCGTTTGGGGCTCCAGATACTACTGAATCATTCTTTCCTTTCGATTGCTTAACTATGGCATTATCATAAGATAGAAGATATGCTCATATTTAATATTCATATAAATGAAAGGCAATCAATAAATCTATCTTTTGCATCTAAGTGTAAAATAACTATAACGATGATATAACTCAATTAATCTTACCTTCTTGCATATACATCATAAAATTAAAATACCTGTTACCGACAAACAATTGAACGTAGAGCTTATCTTTGTCTATTGTACGTTTGACAACTTGGGGAGAGGTGAAACATTGTCAAGGGTTTTACCACCCAACCTCAAACCATAATTTATCCCCACACAATCTCTATCGAGAAAGGCCTTCCCTACCCAGAATAGACAGGGATCATCTTATTGTCCATTGAGCATCCTGGTATCTAAACACCATTCGACTTGACAGCAGGAGATAACAATAACAGGATCATGCACGAGCTATTAGGTGTTTCCTTACTTAGTTATTCATATTTGATTTCATTCTTGGTTCTTGCAGGTTAACAACACCTCTTCACCATTTCAATGGCTTCTTTGCTAGTGAATCCTAATTGCCTTAAAGATTATGATCATTTTGTTTTATTTACACCTCTTCACCATTTCATGGCTTCATCGTCGATGAATCCTATGTGTTAGAGAATCTAAGAGTATTATGATCTTTGTTTCGGAAATTATGATAGCATGGTTATTGATGTTGATTCATATAATCATTTAAGTTTCTACAGCTACCATTCGAATTCATATATGATGTTTAATCACAAAGATATTCTATGAAGATCTTTAATGAACTCTATGTAATGCAAGGGACCAATAGAAAGGTATTGTAAATTAATCTCAATCTAACAATGCATAGTCGGCAACAGTCGGATATTCTAAGTCAGAAAAAGAAGTTATGAGCATGAAACATATTTGTTTTATTCTCAATCCTATCATTATGTACCGACTACAATCAGTCATTATCCTCCATAAAGGAAGAACCATGAATTACGATTGCTTATACTGTATTTCATTCAACCCTGGAAATGAGTAGCCGACTACAATTGGGCTTATACTTAGAAAGAGAAGAAAATTATGAAATGCGATTTCATATAAACGTGACCTGTGATTGGGCTTGGATGTGACTTCTTTCGTCCCTAGGTCGAAACTTCTGTTGGTTGATTGCTCACCCGCTGGTTGAACTTGATGCAATATTCAATCGCCAATAGAGTAAGGGAGAACAAGGTGGTTTGATGGAGTGATTAGGAAGAATGTTTTGGTTGAGAAAGATTCAAACTCAGCTTGCAAAGGAGAATGCAGCAAATAAGGAAAAGGAGAAATGTTGAATGGTTTGGTTCATGGCTTCTTTTAAAAACTAGTCGTGACTCCTCAGCTACTATTGGTTCCAAGAAGTCCATTCAAATTCCGATTATTAATTCGATTTAACATGCCAAATGTTAATCGATTAAAAGCAAGAATATTAAAATGGAAAGAAAAGATTTGGAAGATTATAATTCGAATATTATTATTATTCAAATGTTTTGATTAAGTATAAACAGGTTTTAAAGGACCCGAAACCTTTACAAAATAACAAAAGTCTAGAGATAAACGAGAGATGTAAACATCAAAGAAAAGCAGCACAGGACAACATAAGACAGACCTCCAAAAAGAACAACCATGAGGTCACCCAAGACAAAGCTGGAAAAGACAACAAAAGAACAATAAAAGAACAGCAACCGACCAACTAAGAAGTCTTTATCAGGTCAACAACCTGATCCGCCAGAATATGCATATTTTCAGCAACAGCCTTCACCTCGTCCTTTTTACTCACATCCTCATTCTTCTTAGAATGAGCTCGGGTGCGTTTGCTTGGTCCCTAAATCTCTACCAGCGGAGGGGAGTCCTGCCCTTTGTCATTCTCAATCCGCTTCAAGAGGTTACCCACATTATCAGCCATCTATTTAAACAACTTTTCCAAAATGCCGTCTTAGCATCCATTTTAGACACCTTCCCCTAAATACCACTAATCTCTTTATCCATCACCCTTTGTTTAGCCTCAAGCAGTGGTTTCTTATGCATGAGGTTTTTAAGTCCTTTTGCATTCCCAATAACCTCTGAGAGTCTGTCTATGTGTTGGCCCAATGTACGCTCACCTCTAGCATTTTTGCTGACTTGCTCCATTTCCTTGCCCAACAACTACATTTGTTGCTTAAGGAAGCCAATCTCCTTCAAGATTGTACTAGGGTTACCAAAAAGACCCTTGGACGACCCGAGCCCACCATCAATATTATCACCCAAATCTGGAAGGTGCCCCTATTCCCCAATATCCTCATTATCCGAGTCCCCATTCTTCATAATCTGTAACCTCTCCTCTTGCCGCCTTAAAGATTTTCTTTTCCTTTCCAGTCGGTGAGCCAAAGGCACATCATCATAAGGAGGAGAGGCCCGGTCATCTTGAAAGCCCTTAATACCCTTTCCTTTACCTCCATTCCTCTTATTATAGTGATCTCTCACTAATTCCTCCATGAAATCGCTTTCCCAATCAAAATCACCTTCAACAACTATCTTTTCTTCTTTTTAGAACTACAACCAAAGCCCTTTTTCAAACTCCCCATACCCCCTTTAGCTTCATCTTGGGTATCTAAATCATACACCTTTTCCGGGAGACTCCCTTCCATATCTTGGTCTGCCCCTTTCAAACTCCTCTGGGTTTCACAATCTTCTTGGATTTTAACACATTCATTATAAGGACCGTAAGACCCTCATGGCAAACATGCTCCCCATTCGGGTCTTTCTGAATAGCCTGAGTGGAAATACTGAGAGACTGCATTAAATAAAAAGGGAAATTGATCCTAACATCATGCCTAAAGTGATTTGCCAACATGAAATGGTACCCATACAACTTAGTGAATCTCTCATCTAAAGTTAGATATTCCATTATCACAAAGAGCACAAATTGCCATGGTCGAGAAACAGAGGCCGGGTTGAAATACGAATTACCTATTTTAACCAATCGACTTTTCTCTTGCTCTGTCTCCACAAAATCATCGATGGCCCTATCCCAGAGCTTCCTCTCCCGATAAAAATTAATCCCGTCCATGTCTAGCCCCGTGACCTCCGCAATTACTTCTTCGGTAACATCCATTCGCTAGTTACCAACCATAACAGAGCCATCCTTCCAAGATTTGATAAATTGGTGCGTAATAGCTAGATTGTTACCTCTAAGCCTTTCCATGTACCCTGTGAAATTGCCACGCCTTAGAATATCCCATACCTCCGTCTTGTTCCTCCACTCCGAGTAGCTAGCCGGCTCCACCCTTTTCCTTTTTCCTCCCATATTCACTTCATCAAATTCGTTGGTTTTCAATAATTCAAATGTTATTATATTTGAATATTATTATAATTTTATATTATATATGTACATGTAAATATTAATGGGGTGACATCACTTTATTAAATTATTATAATATAATGGTGCCATCTCATTTCTATATCTATATGTACGTATATAGATATATCTATTATAATAATAAGGTGAAAGATCATATTAAATCCTCTGAGGTATGATTAATATTTTAACCCAATTATTTATGTTTCTCAAATTATTTATTTAAATAGCTCATGCGAGTCCCACAAATGTATCTTGTTTCAAGTTGTTAGGTCATCAACCCATCTGCCCAATGATGGTGATGCTCTTGTGCTTAATTCTTTTCTGACAATGCTTCCACCCCTTCAACGTGTTTCCTACAAGGAAATTCTCTGAAATTAAATCATAACAAGTTCTAAATAATCATAACAGCTAGCTGCCTTTTCAATTCCAAAAATTCGTTAGCATGTTATCTTCACATGAAATTATAACCACTAACCATCTTACCATTTTGCAAGATTATAACGAATTTAACTGTCAACTGACTTCATGTGAACCTCAATGGCTATATTTTAAATTAGGTCAAAAATTGGGATGTAACAGTTACTATGATGAATTGTGTTATGCTGAGATAACATGTTTTAATGAGAATCTATGTGATAAGATTTTATCATTGACATCTTTTGTTGGCAGCTATGTGTGCCTGCCATACTCAAGATCTCTCTCTTGCTAAGAGGGGGTGTGGAAGATTATAGTTGTAATAGAGATCTTTATCTCTAATTTTGCTATATATTGAAATTAAGATAATACCTATGTATTGTGTTTACAGCTGGAGAAGATATTTATGATAATATTTGAGATAATATTATATAAAGACACATGGGTCATGCATTTGGAAACATGAAAAGTCTTGTAATTGGAAATTGACGAGACCTTTGTGTGTAATGTGAAGGGTCTCTCATTTCAATTTACATATGTGATCGGTTAGTGTACTAACATATGACTTCAAGTGGAAAGCATTGTACTTGAATATTTATTTATCAATAAAAGAGATATTTACTGATGTGACTGGGTTTTTCCCATCAAGTAGAAGGGTTTTCCTGAGATAATCCCCTGTGTCTTTTGTGCATTTTATTCTACTTTTCTTGTTGTTGTTTATCATTATTGTTTGAGCAAAACAATAACAGAGGTTAATGTTCTAGACAAAATATTTCCACTTATAGTATGTTTTTGCGTCAAATTTATTATGAATCTAGTTAAGAAGTCAAATAAGAGGACTAAGATAGTAGAGGGCATCCAATCAAAGTATTGAATAAATTGTATGAACATTTTAACTACAAGAGCACTAGAAAATATTGAGGTATTTATAAAATATCATAAAGCTACTACTTGAATGAGAACAAATATAAATACAATTCCAAGTGATAAGAATGTTTAACTTAATATGCATGGACACCAAATAATAACATGGGTTAATACATGTGTCTATACGCATGCACGTACACACATTAACAATGACAAAGATTGAATTTTGTTAATTTGTGTGTTAATTCATGCCAAATATCAATTCAGCTCAAAACCTATCTATTTAAGTTTTCTAATGCATATGATAAGAGTGAATAAAATGTTAGTGCTAGTTGACTTATTCTAGGAGCCATGCAAAGGATAACTATGAGTGTTACAAAGAGCTATGAGGCTAGCTCATAATGAGAGGCATCAATGGTTGAGTTTTGTTGGACCTCATTGGCAAATCGCTAGAGAGATGGGAAAAACCTTGAGCAAAACTTGGAGCTTTACTACAAACAAGAGGTAGAGGCACAATAAAATCGCGCACATATTGCTACAATTATGCTAGGCTAGTTGGTTACAAAAGAGTCAAATCTGATATGTTGATTGGTTAAATATTAATTAGTAGATAGGAGACGAAGAAAAGTAGAAAATGTTGTTAAAAATGTGGAAAAACATCCCTTCGGGTGTCTTAATCTAGTTGAGATTACATGCTAATTTGTTGGATTTGATGCAAAACTCCCAACTATTGCATTTGAGCAACAAATTCTACATCAAAGGTAATGTCCTTCATTTTCAACTACTAAGAATAGGACTGTGGATCATGAAACATTTCAAGGTAGTCTATGGATGAATCGAAGTCCTATTGATTCAATGCAAACATGAGTGACAATAGGTTAGAGGCATGAAGTGTGTAGCTCATTGTTCATAGAGTTCTTTTTCTCTATTGAGGGTTTCTCGAAAGTAAACTTTTATTGCACATTGTTATGTGTGTGAAGCAAGTTGTTTTGCACTTTAGAAGTTTCTACTCAAGTACTTTGTTGCATGTCATATGTAGCCATTAGAATTGATAACGTGCATGCAAAGGAAAATAGTAGATTCTCACTTTAGAATTGATAAGAAATCAACTGAAGCTTGACACAACTGCCCTTATGGATCATAGATCTTCCCTATCTATGATATATTTTCAATCTCCTCATTGATCTAACAAATAAAATTCATTTTCATCCAAAAAGGTCACTTCTTACTTGTTCATGGGTTTGGCCAAACAAAGACTCAGTGTTACCAAACAAATCCCAAGGCAAGCAGGCCAAAATGAGACCCAAGGACTCATGACCTAAGTTTTGGAGCCCCAATGAATAGACTATACCAAGTCTATGAAAACTAGGAAAGAAAACATTTAAGTGAAAAATGCTTAAGCATAAAAGCATGAGAATCAAGTCATTTTTGAAGGGTTTGGAGGACATCTATAGAATAGCTAGAGTGCTAAAATTATGAAAAATGGTTGCACCATGATACCACCCCTCGGCCCCAATTGGATTATTGACAGTAGACCCCCACAAGGGGCACTATTCCTTGACCTTACTTGGCGCACTACCCCCAAATCTTGGGCCATAGTATCTATGGTGTCCTATCATTATTTATGCAAAAAGGAGAATTAAGTAACCACTTTAGTGCCTTAGCCTAATGAAGGGAATGGTAGTCTAAAATTTTGCCGCTGCTTTTTACATTATTGGAGAAGGTTTTGTGGATAGCGAACAATAAATACCCAAGTCCATGTACAGTATTGTAGGGAGGAATTTTTATTCCATTTGTGTACAGTGAAAAGCTGAAAAAAGAGAATGGGAATGACATTAAAAATTTATGGGAATGAGATTCACAAACTACTTTCACTCATTGCATAAGTTTCATTACTTGATCTCAACTATGCTACTTAGTTGCATTTTACCTGATTTAAGTTTTCACAAGATATCATTTATAGAAATAGAGATCACCTGTATTGATTCTAGACAATGTGAAATCAATAATGGCTATTGTCAAGCCAAATGTTTGTGCTTCCATTCTTTTCCCTTGGAGAATGAATTTTATTGTCTTCCTTTGGTCACGATTTAGAAGAACATTACCCCTGCACATACAGAAAGAATAACCATGTACAAGAATGTTAGCAAGGATGCACAAGTCTTTAGTCTTGAACACTTTACTAAGAGATCACACACAACTGAGTGTACTGGAAACTATAGGTACATCATGAAGCAGCTACAAGTACAGAGGGGCAATGAGGGAACCAGTGCAAATCTCTGTGCTCAAACTCGCAAGCTGCTTCTGCTATAGCAAGAGAACTTGTTACCTAAGAGAAACAAGCAAAGGACCAATATATATTTCAAATTAATATTGTTTGGAATAAAAAAGTCAATGTACTTTTCAAGAGCTCCTTTGTAAAGAATAATTAAATATAATAACCTGCACCAGCAAGCTTCGAGCTTCATCAAAGTCTAAAACCACAAAACTTTCGAGGTCCTGCCCTCCATCTGCTAAAATGAATGTTGCATACAACTGAACCACAATTTGTTGAGAATCAAAATTATCTTCTGCTTGGATGACATCTTGTACACTAGAGTCTCATAATCCATATTTGAAACAGCAAATCACAGGAAAAATTAAAAACTTTGACCTGCTTTTCAGGAAATGCCATAGGGTGATCATTTTCTGATGTGTGCTTTTCATCCCATTCCTCCCATGCGTTCACTAGAAAAGCATCATATGTACCTTCACAAACTCTTATTCTGGAAAATTGATCATATTCAGGATTTTTTTAGTGCGTAGTAGAAAAAAACAGAGCTCAAATAACAACAATGGTTTTTTCAATGTGTCCATTGCTGAGTTATTCTCAGCAGCAAGAAACAGCATTAGTAACTATATCTTACCACAGAACTTACGCTTTTGTTTCTATGAAGTTTATACAAGTATTATTGTTAGCAGTCTTGTCATGTGCACCACGTAGACAATTCAGTGTTTTGGAAAGTGATACCTCCGTAACAAGTTCAGCACAAGTCTGCATAAAATGAACATGTTTGCACATGGGATAACAAATAAATTCCAATACATTTAGGAACCAACACCTTGGCAGAAAGATGATCCCATCAGATGCCAAGAGAAATATAACTCAAGAATATATTACACAACTATGTTACATACTTTCTGGGCTTCTCCATTCACCAAAAAATCCCCACCAAACGGTACAATTTTAAAGACATTTCCATGTCCTTTGAAAGCTTCTCCAAATGTCCCTTCGCCAATTTTAATAATATTGTTTGCATCACTGTTTAAAAATATACTTATATGAGGAAGCTTAAATTCCAAAAAAACGTTTTTTCACTTTAAAGAGTATTATATTAAAAAAAGAGCATATTAAAAAACAACAGCTATCCTCAAATAGAAAACAACCAAACAAGCAGTAATGGTAGTTAAGAACAAAATGGCTTGCACTTGGAAGCAAAACAATGCTATTATTGACAGTAATCAAACTTTGATCCGATTATATCAAACGGAGCAGGTTAAGGTAAGTCAGAATAAGAGAACGTAACAAAGTTGGTGCTTTAAAAAAGTTTTTCATTCATCGAAATAAAATGATACATGCAGACTTATACAGGAGAAGCAATACTTACAGTGTCTTAAATACAATAGAAAGAAAACAATATGACATGATTATCTTCTCAAAAAATACTTCAAGGAGAGAAAAATAGTACATAAAACACTTGCATACTTTATTGACTCAACCATTCACAATATAATAAGATATTTCTCATTTTTTAAACCCTGATTCATATGTGAGTATTTAGAGACCCCTCAATGTAGGAAATCATTAAGCAATATTACCCCTCATATTCCCTAGTAAAGACACAACTCTAGGCCCCACTAGGTATGGAGGCGTGTTATACAATGCAAAGCATGGTTTGTAAACTCACCAAGTACTCGTGAGCTTTTTCAAATGGCAAGTATTTGCAAGGTTTACTAATAGATTTATCAGTGTCAAGCTTTTCCAAGTTCTACATAAAAATGGGCATGTATTCAATGAGTCCAAACACTTGACTCGCAGTGCCCCTAAATCCTCCGAATAGGGACTACCCATCAAGCCCATAAGGACATTGCCCCCAAGCCCTGAACAAACTCATTTGATATATTTTGCAGCTTCATTTTGCATTAAATATATGGTTTTTTTCAAAATATACTTGTTTTTTAAGTAGCCAAGACAGAAACTTTTGTTTTGTTGACTACTCTCTGAGTTCTAGTTTGCAAACTAAGATGAAAGAAGACAGCACATCCAACAATTCAGTCACAAAATCATTTCCCCTGTAGCCTTTTAATTGCCTTTTGCACCTTGATTCATTGTGATGTGTTTTCTTTTGGATGCTTTCTCTTCTAAGGTGTCAGTTTCCATGATATTGTTAGTTCAACAAAATCATTCATTACCTTTTTGTGGCTCCTTCTGCACTGTGTTGCATCATTACAGCAAGCAATTTTTTTTCTTTGGTTCGGTAAGAATTTCTCCAATGAATTTTTGCCATTGAGGATGTTGATAACTTGATACAAGTGTTACAAGTCTCGAAATCACCTTGGTCTCAGCAATCTGATTTTTACTTGGACTCCACACCAAATCTCAATGCAGAATAAGCAAGACTCCATGAATTGAAAAATTCAAGAAAATCAAATATTTTTATTTTGAAGGATTGAAAACTTGTTTCATGCACCCTTCGATAAATAAAGGTTTAAAAAACAATAATGTCATCAAATACAGACTACTTTGATTACATAAATATAAATGCAAATTTTAGCTGAAGAAAACAACATATTTAGATGCATAATATCATCAAACGTGTACAAAATTCACCGACTCTATTCTGATGGATAATTAACTACAGGTAACATCACCTCTTCACTTCTGGTAATGAGACTATGAAACAACATGAAACTATGGCATTGTCATATTTTTCAAGCTAAGCAATGATATGATAAAGGGCCTAGATTAGAACTAAATTCGAGCCAATTAGCAAGGACTATGGATTGTTTGTTACCAAACAACTAATTCACAAGCCTATTACTGTAGAAAAAGATAGACCATCAAATGTTGTTTGGACCAAATAACCAACCAATGCTCACAACAACAATTTAGTAATGCCAGAAACCAAGACAAGAAGTAGACCTAAAATCAAAACATGATAAAATAGACATAAATTATGAAGTAGACACATTGAGCTAAAATATAATGTCAAAATTTAGATCATTCACCTGACATAACAGTAAAATACTCTCTTTGAATTGACACCTCACCAAAATAAAATATATTTTTACTGAAAGATCCTCGCAATTCACACATTGAAATTTTACTTTTTAACATTCAACGTTGATAAAAAGTAGACACAATATTAAAACATGTGGCAATAATATATGTACATTGTAGACACAACAAGCTAGAATGTAATGTCCAAATATATATGCTCCAAAAAGACACATCACTTGAGCTAGTGCCCTTACTCTTGTACCAACGACACTATGAGGACACAGCTTCAAATTATGAGGGAATTTGAAGTGGTTTTGAACAAAAATCTGACTTGACGCCTACGCATACCCCTGCAAAAAACTTATCTAGGTGGCCTAGTTTGAGAGTTAACAACTTGAGTTTTATTAATTTTCATGTAAAATGCCTTTGGGATCATGCCCATCACTTATAAGGAAGTATGTTTGTCCATTTTCATGCTTCCCTTCGTCAGTTTTTACAGGTGTTCCAAGCACCTGGTTTGAGGGCTCAACGGAAGTCTGCATCATGCACATTTTTAGATTAATCCATAGTTACACCACCCTGGGGGACGGGGGGACGGCGAAACGGGGGGACAAGTTTCCGGGACGGGGGGACAGAGGGGCCTTAATTTGGGGACGGCGGGGGGACGGTGGGGGGACGGCGGTGGGGGGACAAGAGGGGTGTATATATCTATGCATATGGTATTTAAAAATGTTAGTTATGAAAATATGTATTGCAATATAGGATGTAAAGATGTAAAAGAGTGAATACTTGAAACATTGCATTGAATTGGAACATCGAACATTAAACATAAATAGTCGAATTTGCAAATACTGAATAACAGGATGTCCCCCATCCTCGGTGGAGGTGGTGGAATCTAGTGGCACCGCTGGGGACGGGGAGACGGAGTCCCCAAGTCTCCGGTGCGTTGAAGTCTCCGAGACGTCGGGCAAAAAGGGGGGGGACGCGTCCCCGTGTTACTATGGATTAATCAGAGTAGCCTACTTTTGGAGGCTTGCCTTTTGCACTCAATTGATCATTATTGAAAAAAGAGTGTTCCCCTGTATTGCCAGCATATTAATGAGCCCCTATATCCATTTGTTTAAGTATCAGACTTTATGCTAATATTATTGAAGGTGATATAAAGCTGAAATTAGATGAAGATTCTGTGCTCTACAAAGTATGTTGAAGGAATGAGAAAGAATAAATTTCTGCTCTGCTGTACTTAAAGACTTGTGTAAATCTGTGTTCTACATATAGCAGAAACAGGGCGGGAGAAGTTCATATATACGGCAATCTCCTTTAAAACAAGAGTTATGACCGATAGTCGTGACTCATATTTGAGTCACGTCTATCGCCGTGACTAATCAGAGTTTGTTTATTTGACTAAGCCAACAGACGACTTTATATTGTTGCTTTAATATATATGATTTTGGATTATATATAGTTTGATATGAATCGATATCTTAATTTATCATTTTATATATTTGTGATTATATATATATATATATATATATATATATATATATATATAAAATATGAATATAAGTTATCAATAGCCCTTTACTAATCTATACATTAACACTCCCTCTTAGATTAGTAAGATAAACACACATAAGAGGTCTTTGATCAGAAGACTTCTTTTATCCAATGTCAAAACATTGTGACATGTGAGAGTTGACCTATCAAAATATCAATTTCATGATATTCACCAATCTCTCAAGAGCAATGGCCTATCAGAATCATCCACTTAATGATCATCACCAAATACTCAGTGTGGTAATGGCCTATCATTATATCAGGGCAAGATATACACCAAGTACCAAGAATATATCTATACAAACAACTTGTAGATAATCAAATTAATAATATCAACTGCCTAGTTGTTGATTTACAAGATAAAGCCCTTACATGAAACACTTTCACCAAAATGAATCATGCTACAAGTTATTGTAAGGACGTCACTTTACAACAACTTCTCCTAATACAAGTGATAATCATTTAGAAGTTGTCACTTCTTCATGATGTACACAGGGGATGGGCTCATACATGGATGACATCAAAAGTTCGCATGAAGTCTCCTCAAATACTATCATGTGGCATTGTCACAACATTCACCATAAACATATCAGAGAATAAGATTTCTCCCTCTTAGTTTGATATCAAATTTCCTGACCTCTTAGCACAAGGTTCTCTCTAATGAAGTGTCAAACTTCCTCTGAATCTGTTATTATCCTTCTAACCTCTTGAAAGCAAGTCATGTCATGCTTCCCTAGTTCAATGGGTATCCTGATAGCATAAAGTCTTCCAGCCTACATACATGAGATTTTATCCCATGAATCATAGTCCTTTAGCTGTTATAGTTTCTGAATAGTGTTGAATCCATCAACAAGGTCTACTCCTTGTGAACCAATATCATCAAAAGTTTGATTGAAGCATTTTTATTTTATTTTTTGCTCCCTCTCTTTCTCCAAGGTTGCATCTAATGAACTGTCAGACTCCTTCTCATAATTTCAATCATCAAGAATATTTGCTTCAAGAAACTCACATTATCCAACCTAATCATCAGATGATTCGTGAATCCTAAATCACAGCTTCTTCGGAACTAATATCATAAGATTGAGTCTACACAATATTTGGTAGCATGCCTAATGTTCCAATCTTCTTTCCTGCAAGGGCATCCTCAAAGACAAAGGAAAAAATTAAGGCAAATGACTCTCTATAGCACATATAGAAGTACAAATAAGAGAGAGACTACAATGAGTGGATAAGTATAATACTGAAGGATAATAAATACATATCTACAAAAATGTCTGAAAATACATTTGAAGGTCCATAACTGAAAATGTCTTCTTAGATCCTCTTTTGAATCAGCTCCTCACTAAGGATGGTTCAACTGGGAATGAAACATTGTTTATTATATTTCCCCCTACAATGTAAAATGCTCACTCTTATGCCATCGAACAATTTAAAATAATCTTTCTCCTCACGAGATGTCTCGACTTAGTCCTTTGTTGAAGGTTGATTGAAGCGCTCCTCACTAGCATCCAAATTCTATTGAATATCTTATTCCATCTTGAGCAATATAAGTTTTGAATCTGTACTCCAATTTCCCAACTGTAGCACATGCCTTGTATAAAGCTTCATCCAATAGACGATCTTCCACACTTTGAAGATTTGGCAACATTTGATGTCAAGCCAAATTCTTCAATTTCACTAAGTCCGTCAATATTGGTATATGCATAGATAGGAGTTTGCCAAGGAATACTGATATCAGAACAGAGTGTTGTAATAATTAAGGATTATTTGAATACTGTCTGAATATTCCCATTTTCATCTACAACCATAAGATACATTGTTGAGTAATCATGTTTGTAGATTATTACTATCAAGCATCATCATTCACTTCATGGCACATGAACTAAATAGTCATTATTTGTAGACCGGCAACTATAACTGAGAAGTGATATAAGAACAATCGGTGCAACTTGTAGTTCAACATCTGGAAGATCAAAACTTCCTACAATGGTCTCCCACCATTGCCGCCAAATCACACCTTTGACACATAAGATTAGCACGCTACAGTCTCTTATTTGAAGTGCTTTGACCTCCCTTAGGTTCTCCACTGCTCGCACTCAATCGTTGGTATGATCACAGCAAATCAAAGCACATGCGATGCTTTTGAATCAATATACCCTGATTTCATTGCACCCTCTGTGATCAACATGGTTGGTCTTGATGGAGCACTAAAATTTAAAATTTTAGGCATCCATTTGAGCATATTTTATGAGTATCAGCCTCCGTGATTAAGAGTACGAAGCTGTATACGCTTACTGCCTAATGATGTTAAAGACTTTGAGAGAAGTTAAAATGTTGTGAGCTTAGAATGAGCATGTGAATGCAGTCCATTTCTGTAATACATATGAAGATGATCATCATCATGTTCACAAACTAATGGAGTTACATAAAGACGGAGAGCTCCTTAATCAAATATTGAAGTTAAAAGGATAAGTGCTAATGTAAATTTGATGCAGCCTATCTGTTCATTAGTCTAGGGAGATTTTAACATATGTTTATGGTTAACAAAGTCAGGACTGAAAACTTGCCTAGATCATTAATCCAATTTCTGATGTCCATATGGGAACAATTTAAATGGCAACCAAAGGCAAAAGTTTGCTACGAGAAAAGATATGAAGCATATCGAACTCTGGATAGTTGTATATTCTGAGCACCTTCAATGATACTTTCCGACTTTTGCTACCAATCAATATGAAAGTGATAATGATATAAAATACTAGTCAAAGTCACTGCAAATGAATGGAGTAATAAATGGGTTTTGTTTAGAGTTCCTATGACAGGTAATTGTTGGAGAATCAAAAGTCTGTTATTCAAATGCAGTGATCTGATTGGAGTACTGATCATGTAAGACAAAAAAAATAATGTTTATATAAAAAAGGGTTATGGCATCAAAACTTACCTTATGCTATAGGATCATTAGGACAGTAGTATCAATTTAAGGTGTTTCTTTTCTAAAATAGCTTGCAATGCTAAGTATGGTTTCCAGATGTTGATGGGGAATGAATAAAGGTATGAGCAGTAATTCCCATCCGAGTCGGACATGTTAAAAGGTAATGGTTTATACTTAGTGATAATAGCAGAATTGGAAATGAAAAGGAATGATGGAACAGATCTTCAGAGGGATTCTGCTGCGGTTATGGGTGCCTTGGGAGCTCTTTTTGACTGGAGAGATATTACTTGTAATTGTGCCAACTCCGTCTCAGTATTGTGAAGCTGTTGTCGGCCTTGTGCTAATAGGCTTGGCCTTGTTCCTAAACCATCTAATTCAAATAAGGGCAATCAAGGAAGAGCGCAGCTACAGTCACTCTAGCAAATTTGCAGAGAGTTGTAAAGGTCAGGAGAGATGAACCTTTTAGTCTCAAGACTGAGCACAAAGAAGCAGTTTGGACAAAATATGCAGCCACAAACAATACCAGGTCTTCAGTGAGGCGTCTTCACCATTCACCCTATTTCTGTGATGAGATCATCAGATTTTTTAATGATGGATTGCGAGTGTTTTCAGGCCTTATGTTTCATTTTTCTCCAGAAAACTGCGATTGGAGCAAGTAATTCTGGATTGCCGACAGCTTCAATTCGATTGAGATTGCTTAAAGACTGGATAAAAGCCCCGTCAGTTTAAGGAATACCATGAATTAATATTATGGTTGCGGCAGTCTGTGAAGTGCTTCAAGTCAATAACGGAAGAAAACATGGTCACCGAAATGCATCCCCTTATTTGGATTTCGAAAAGAGTAATATAAAAATATATTTGCTTGTTCTAACGCTGTGTTTTTTTTGTTGCAGGTGAATGCACATTTGGATGAAAGAGCCGCTAGAAATTGGGAAATAATCGTGGAGCAACATACACGCCTAATGGAGGAAAGCCCTGTGCAATTTTGGAGAATGATCCTAAGGCCATACATCCGACAATACTATGAATTCAATAAATATTTCGGTTCATAAGCTTCCACCGTTTGATTTGGTAGTAATATGTCATTAATTAAATATTGATTATGGGGTAAAGCTTATGTTTGAAGCTTATAAAAGCAAAGTGATTAGTTTCTTGTTATTAAAGGGCGTGATGTTTTGAAGAGAGGCCCTGTGTCCTTTGGAAATCTATTAATATGAGATGTAAAGCGGAGACTTGGGAGACATATTGATATTATTAATTTTTACTTATTTTATACTTTATGATGTATTGTATTTTTCATTGTCGGAGAAATGGATTTTTGAACTAAGCCTGTGGATTTGAGTTAGTGGGTGAATTTTGTGCCACCCGGATATGTTCTCAATAGATGGATCTTCTGTAAGGAATGTCTCTATTGTGAGTTTATTTTCAGCATTAGTATTTATTTTATATTTCGGAGTTTTAAATTATTAATAGGTTGTGTCCTTTATAAATATTTTTTTTATTATTTTCTATAAATATTTTAATATTCAGATAAGTGGACTGGATCATTATTGCATGTTAAATTAGATAAACATAAATATTGGAAATATTTAATTGCTTTTATATTTATGTCTAATTTGTCTCCGCAGGAGTTAAAGTGCATTTTAGACTAATTTAAAATTGTGTCATATAATTGATCCATTGCATCTGAATTATTAAAATTGTTTATAGTTAAATATATTAATCTTTATAAAGTTGTACGTCTCAACTTATAATGTTGACTCTGATTGCCCATTTAATTAGGCACTGGTCTTTTATTCCTAATTCATAGTCCATATGCTGGAAAATGTTTCATTTCTTGCCTTTGAAGAATTAATATATTCATTTGTCGCATTAATGTATATTTATTTTTTATTCAAAACATTACTCCAATCATTTACTTTTGTTCTCAGTTCATAAATCGCAAGTTTAAAGTTTTCCTCTAATTCTTGCCATTTGGAAAACTTTTATTGTATTCACGTTCTAATTGATCTGTTTTACGTGTCTTGGATTTAAGTGTTTTGTCCAAGATTAGGTACACCCACCTCGGTTTTGCAGAGCCGGAAGTGCAAGGGATTTAGATCACATTGACCGATCCCGTCAAGTTGGCTTTAACCGGTTGGATATCCCAGCATCGAGCAGGCAAGGCTTGTAGGATTCCAATCTGCAGTTTTGGGAACCAACAAGTCTAACTAAGATTTTTTCTTGTCAAACTCATATTCTCTTCAACACATATAGTCTCTCGAGCTGCATCACATTCATCAAGACGCCACTGAATTTATATTCTAAGCCAAATTGCAAATTTTCGAGTGCTTCACTTGTACTTGGCACAAATCAACAGTTTTTATCTCCAATGCAAATCGTTTCCTTGACATATATCAAACTGCAGGTGACGTGCATTACTAATTCATTGTATGGCGGTCTTATTGCCACTTAAGTTGTAGTTGATATCAAAGGATTACAAATATTTTATTAAAAAATATTGACAACTGGACCAAGCACCTCTCTGTCACCTTGCTCTACTCAATAGTAAACATTCAGCACAACAAATTTGTATCTTGGAGCTCGACGTTAGGGGTTCCACTCCCCTGAATTCACCCAAATGTCCCATCGAATTTCTCTTTTGGGTGTCTACTATATATTATACCCTAATAGCTTTGAGTAAATGGTGGATGTCTGTGCTTTAAATTTGCTTTACTGAACAAGAAAGCAAGCATCCATGGAGCTAGTAAGAAATATAACGGAGGTGTTCATGAAAAAGATTGAAAGCGATGTTGAGCATATTATTCCTCTTCCTCAACAGTTCTATATTGTTATCGTCCTCGGTGCCCTCATTTGTATGGTGAAAACTATGTATCGCAACAAATATATTCCATCTGTACCCTTCAGAGCTCTCTTTCTCTACCTTTGACAGCCCTCTCTTAACCTTTCTTGTCTGTGTTGTCAGTGTGATCTTCATGCATTTCAACAGGCATGCTACTAACCAACCTTCCCCTACGTTGATTGCTCTTGCAACTCCTCCAAGATATGTTTGTATTAACATCTTTATCTTGTGTCATTAGAAAACCTTATTTGCACATACAGTCGCTCATCTACCATGTTGATTTCCGAAAAAAAATATTATTATGGACGTCTTAATATTAACAGTCCTGGGTTCCGCCTGCTCTGATACCATGTTAAAGTATCAGACTTTATGCTAATATTATTGAAGGTGATATAAAGCTGAAATTAGATGAAGATTTTGTGCTCTGCAAAGTATGTTGAAGAAATGAGAAAGAATAAATTTATGCTCTGTTGTACTTGAAGACTTGTGTAAATTTGTGCTCTATGTATAGCAAAAACAAGGCGAGAGAAGTTCATATATACGGCAGTCTCCTTTAAAACAAGGCGAGAGACCGATAGTCGTGACTCATATTTGAGTCACATCTATCGCCATGACTAATCAGAGTTTGTTTATTTGACTAAGTCAACAGACGACTTTATACTGTTGCTTTAATATATATGATTTTGGATTATATATAGTTTGATATGAATCAATAACTTAATTTATCATTTTATATATTTGTGATTATATATATATATATATATATATATATATATATATATATATATATATATATATATATATATATATATATATATATATATATATATATATAAAATACCTTCTACATATATAAGAATATATATAATATATATATACACGAATAAATATATATATTAAATATGAATATAAGTTATCAATAGCTCTTTACTAATCTATACATTAACACCATTTTTAGACCCCAGTGACATCATGGAATTACAATTTAGTACATCAATATTTTGATGCTCAATGACTTTCATGCCAAGGTGTTTGACTCATTGGATTGTCGTGCATGAAAATGTTCTTTCATATTAATTTGCAGAGTCTCAAGGATTAGTATGCTATTTTTAACGAGCCAAAGCCAGATGCAGTTTATTGTGTTTCGAGATCTACATTTTCAAAAAAATTCAGAATAGCCACTTTATCATTAATATCTAGCACTCAAAGTGGCATTGTGCAAAACATACTCATCAAACATGAATTAATCTACATACCAGGCGGTGGATTCTCGGGGTTACATTTAGTATTTTTTTAGGATGCATATTAGAAGGGTTTCAATTTAATTTTAGTATGTGCGATTGCAGAATGAATGAAATGACCATCTTTGACTTAGTTACCGGATTCTCTTGCCCAGTGCTTGGATGCAGAAGCATATGCATTTGGAGGCAGATGCACAGGAGAACTCACAAGCAGGGTTACAGCTCCCTGTGGATGTGCATGGATGCACAACCAAGTGCATCCACGTGGAGCTGAAACGTTCCCTGTGAGATTTCCTTAGATTTTTAAGCCCAACTCACACAAACTTGGTCTTTGTAATATTGGTGTCTTTTATTGACCATTCCATATAATATCGTTGCTGACCTATTTTTAATCTTTGATTGTAGTTGCCGATTCGGGATACAAATTATCCGTTGATTCGTGAAAAAAAAATTCCTATTATGATTCGCAAGGATTTGTGTATATTTAAAAATATATAAATATACAATGAGAGAGTGAAATAGAGAACGAAGGCGAAATGTATTTGGATGTTGAATAGAAGGGTTGTTTTAGGGTTAGAAGGCAAAAATAATATTTAAAAAGTCATATTAAGTTGGACCCACTCTAAACCTTGGCTTGTCCGTGGATCCTCAAGGATTCGTGTTGGATCATTGTGGACTTGAACTCAATTCGTGTTGGATCCTTGTTTTACACAATGCATTTGTTTAGATTTGCGGGCCCACAAATTTGGACGAATCCACTCTGTAAAACAAGGATCCTACCTAGATCGGCACGAATCCGAATCTGACCTCCCGGGCACAAATCCAATAACTAGGTCTTTGACTTTTTATATTATTGCTAGTACACAAATTGCCTTCTTCTTCTTTTTTTTATAGGCAATGCTATTTATCTTTGAAGATAATCGCATCATATTAATAGTTATGTTTTGTCCAATTAAGTTCTAAAAAAATTGTCCATGTTATATTCCAGAGGTACTTTTATATTATCACTATATTAATCTATTGAGCAACATATTTATTGAATCCTTCACTATCATTTTGGTGAATTTAATATTGTTCTATGTCTCCAATTGTTTGATTGTTGGAACCATTGCTTATTATAATTGTTCATAGACGAAATGAGTACATATAAATCGCCTTAATTTGAATCCTTCAGTTTTAGAAAACCATTCTTATGTCGTCTAATATAGATTTGGCATTTGATATTATCTTGATCAAATATCAATGATTAAGTATCATACTATCAAATGATTTAATTCTATATATTTGTTGAATTGTTTTGTGTATATGTATATGTATGTGTGTGTGTGTGTATACATTAAAAAACACACCCAAAACCCACAGAAAAATTGAACATCCGCATACCATCTTTTACCCGTATCTTCATCTGCACCCAAATGGTAACTTAGATCTTTGGGTATTAAAATCTCACAACTCTAATGTTGCCACCTAAATCCATTTGGCGACTATACTAGCATATCAAGAGTTAGTAATTCAGTAGCTCCAAGAAGTTGTTTGATGTGTTTTCAAAGGCAGTTCTGGAGGCAACCAACCATGTTTTGGCCAAAATACAAAGGTTTCAGAAGTTAGATTTAAATGATGACACAGTTGGTGTTTTATTCTAAACACATCCAAAGTTGCAATCAAATCATTTTGGGATGAAGATCGGTTTCAAAACAAGAAAAAATTTAGGCCAAGCACACATTGGCACTTGGCATTCATCGGATCTACAGAGGACAAGATAAGAAAGCTTAAAAATGCATTTTTTTCAATGATATAAAACAATCATGTTGGAAATTAATCTCCCACTTTATTGCCAAAATGATATTAGGAGAAAACAAAGTTAAATCATTTAATCTTAAATGATTTAAGTTTGCCAAAGGAGATGATAAATTTAAAAATAATATTTGCCATAAAAATTGCAATGTCCAAATGTAAAAGGAAAAATTTAAATAAGAAATGCAATAGGTGATGGAAAAAAATTAATTTAAGCCTTGTCGCTCAATGAAATGATGGGCCCGTGAAATGCAAAGGTATGCAAGGATATATGTTTTCTAAAACCAGTGGACACGTGATCAAAGAGCGCATGATCACAAGCCAAGTAAAAAGTGTTGGGCAAGGGTTGCAATGTTGCACCCAAGATTTAAAGGTAAAAAAATTTAAACTTTGCATATGGTAAATGTGGTGGACCTGTGAAATAAGCAGAAGAAAGGATTCAAAACATTCAAATATTTTTTGCCAAAGCTTATATTATATCTCCCTTACCATGTGTCAAGTAAGCGCACCAGTGCAAAGCCTTCAAGGATTGTGTAAGTTTAAGTTGTGCTGATGTGATCTGAGCCTCCTTTTATAAAATTAGATTCAAAGTTTGAAAAATCTTTATTTTAATACCCAACTACCACATGAGTAAAGCACAAGACTGCAAGTAAAAAGTGAAACCCATGAGATTGGGAGTGTACATGCTTTGAGCATTAAATGTGACATTAAACCTTAGATATGCATTTTAATGTTCTTGCCTATCTCTTGTGTAAGTAGAGCGCAAGAGTGCAGCTAAAAATTGGGACCCATGAGAAAGGCAGCAAAGTTGCACCCAGCACTTATTGTAGCAAAACATTTGATATATTTTATGATATTTCTTTCCCTGTGACTAGGTTTACGGTTCAGATGCATTTTCATCTGTTAATTTCGTGCAAACAATTAAGTGGTTTTCATTTCAGGTAGTCATGCTTGTTAGCCATGAACATAAGGATTGGTGTTGATCAATAATGGGGATGTCTTTATAATTCTGCGTCTGTTTGGAGCAGCATACATGTGCTGTTTCTCGAGTCAGTTTTCATAGAGGAATTGAGGAAGATTGGTGAAGGCCATAAAATAACTAACTGCATGACTTTGTGGGCTGCTTCTGTGTGATGTAGTCAGTAATGAAATGAAAAGAAATTTGAGCATGCTATCAGTAAGGAATGTTTGTACAAATTGCAAAACCATACCCAGACTAGCAGGTGTACAATGACCATGGCATGCTTTCGAGAGAATGCCGATGCGCAGTCTGGACAATCTCATGTCTATGCAAAACATCAATGGCATCATCCTTTGAATTGTGTGCAAACAGTAGAAATGAAAGATGGCTTTTCGAAAGCCCACGGACATTACATGATGCTCCCAAATAAAGATGCCCTGACAGCGAACAGAGTACAGATTCAAATGCCTACGAGTTTAACCAGCACATAGCAACAGCGGCCTCTTGTGTATTTTTCAGCTATGCAGGGGTTGGAGCATATATATTTGCATGTAATTTCAAAGAAAGATGGGAAGCAAGTTCAAATGATTCCCATGACCCAGTCATCCTTTAATGTGTCCGTTGAGGTGATTCTGTGATAGCTAATTCACAGTGAAAGTTTGACTTCAGCTATGGAGAATCAGGCAGTTAAGAAAAAAGTGGTAGAAATGTTTCTTATTAAAGGCATTTGAAACATTGATTTAAATATCAGTCAGCAAAGTTCATTTTATGATTGCACTGCTTTGTCTTCTCCTATGCATATTAATTTGCAAACTTATTTACAAATAATGGTGATATACTTGAAATTGGAGGATGGCTATGGTGCTTTCTGTACACAATGACTTTTGCATCATTCTTGTGAAGAGTATTCAGCCCAGAAATTTTTGTAAATCAGACTGCTTGTCTTCATAGACGGACAGATTTTGAAATTAAAATTTGAAAGTGAAATTATGACCACCATTTTCACCATTGGGACAGCAGTTTAAACTGCACCAATGTCGTGTTCTATGTTGCACTGCATACACACATTAACTATTACAGATGGTCTTGTGATGGTTTGTTTCATATCTCAGTACAAAGAATTTGTGCTGGTGCATATTGTAAAGTCTTATTGGCTTTGCAAGTTGTGAAAGACATGGGAAAATTGCATTGAAGAGAACAAAGTGTCCACAAGAGGTAAAAATTAAAATGGATGGGAGGAGAGGAGTTTAAATAGATTAAATGCAAGTCTGGAGAATATGTCAAGACCTTGATGCCATAAAGAAATGTGCAGAAGAGATGAAGGTTTGAGATTCTTGTGTATTGTGAGGGGAAAAATATGCAAAACACAGCATAAGTGAGTAAAGATGACAGATGAATTTTGATGAGAACTAACAATGAATGATTTCACTTGAAGTGAAATAATTTAATGTAGATAGTGGAAAGCTAGATTTCACATGAGATAGTAAGAAAAGGTTAAAAGTTTCAATTACAATGAAGAGCGCTTGGGAAATCATTTTTCAGTAGTAAGGGGCAAAATACTGATGAGGTTTTCTGAATATTTTCACAATATGAATTTGATTTTCATGTGAATGCAAGGAATAGGTGGATTGATTGTAGAATCGTTGCATTTTTTAATTTTTATCAGAAGTTGTAGTTTTAAAATAGCATCAGAAATTAATTTGAAATTACAAGTGAAAGAGAGGAGCTATTTTAACCATTTTAAGTGAGTTTGGGCCCACTTAATTTCATTTTGGGTCATGGGTCCCCGGGGGTCCACAGATCCACGTGGGATTCCCCTAGGTCCACACAAGATCCCCCCAAGTGCATGTGAGTTCAAACCTATAGGTCCAAGCATGGACATTAGGCAAATCCAGAATGTTCCTATCCGTGAATCTAGACACAGTTTGAGGGTCCAAGGTGTGAATCTAGTAAAGTAGGTGTTGGGGCATGGACAAGGCTAGGAGTTGAGTAGCGGTAAAGTTTCTAATTGTAGATTCTTTGTGTTTGCCCAGTATTGGACAATGTTTTCACACAACAAAATATTTTCTCATATTGATAGAAAATTAAACGAATGCACATTAATGATGATGTAAATAGTGCGCACTATTACGATAATAGATAAGCTTCTATTATTAGTTAATGGTTATCTATTTGTAATCTAATGTAAATATTAGAATGTTTCTAATATTAGTTAGTCTGTAGTTATCTGTTAGCTTTCTTTAGCTTTCTTTTAGCTAGAATAGAATGTTTCTATTCTTTACAATTGTTATCGTTTTATTCTTTTGTATATATTGACCTCTCGATCTCTGTTAATATTAAGCAAGTATTATACTAATTACTTCGTAATATGGTATCAAAGCCACTTCTTTAAAAAAATCAAAAATAATAATTTCTTTTCTGAAATTATCAAACCTATTTTCGAAATTATTTTTCTAAAATATTTGCTTCGAACTAGGGTTTGTTTGAGAATATTGACCATCAATATTCATGTTTTCTTTTTTTTAGCTGTTTTTGAAGAAATGTGACTATTTTTTGGGCATTTTGGTCCATTTTTTCAACACATCTAGGGTTGGGAGTGATGCCAAGGGTTTCTTAAAACCCTGAGTAACAGATTCAAGCCCAGAAATTGTGTTTTTAGCTGTAGATTCGCCACTGATTTCAAACTTTTTTCAGCCCAGGACGTTTATGTTCAAAACCCTAATTTTTGTGCTCAAAATTTTTTTCTAATAATAGATTCTTGGTGGGTTTTTCAAGAGCTCAATTGGGTTGTCGTCAAATTTTTCTAGGTGCCTCAATTTTCAAGCTCTCTTCTGGGTACCCCTTTAATTTTTTTGGGTCTTCCGTTAGTTTGCCTTGAAGTACGTGTCTTCACAGATTTTCACGTTTTTTCAATGAAAAATGTGCTATGGCATCTCTGACTAATATTTTGCTTGAGAGCAATTCAAAATTATGGCACTTGGAAGCAACGAATAATAGTAATTTTTGAATATCGAAATATTGATCAAATTGTCTTGGGTGTTACACAGCGTCTGACTACCCCTAGTACTAATTGGGATACATGGGATATGAATAATTGAGAGGTAGTGATGCTTCTCAAATTATCCATAGATGATGATCAACTCTCTCATATTCCATCCGAAAAGATAGTTGCCGAGATATGGGCACATCTCAAGAATCTTCATGAGACTTCTGACAAAAGCAGAGCTTTCTTTTTGAGGAACGCTCTGTTTTCTATTATAATGGATGAGTGAACATCGCTCCAAGCTCACCTGAATAGGATTCAGGAAATCCGTGATCAGTTGCTTGCCATTGCAAGATGGAGAAAGAGGACATTGTGGTCATCACTGTCATGAGTTTACCCAAGTCCTATGAGCATTTTATCGAGACTCTCAACATCACTTTTTTTGATGTTGATCTAAAATTCACAAATCTTTGCACACTCCTGCTTCAGCAAGATCAGTGGAAACAGCAGTTCGGTAGCAATTTCATCTACACCTCCTCGAAGCAAGCCTTTGTTGCTAAATCCTGTTAAGTTTGTAGTTACAGTCAGATTGATATGATTATGAGTTTCATTACTGATGGTAATATAAATATTCCTTTATATAATATATATTACATATATTATATTATATTACATATATAATAATAATGTATATATTATACATATGGTTAGTTATATTATTTTATACTAAGTAATGATGTTTAAACCTTGGAAGACATGTCTCTTCATTCTCTCATACTTATGTGAGATCCAAATCTACATTCGGAACATATCAATAACAATGGCAATATAATTACATTTGCAGACACGATCCATGTTACTTATATGGTATCAGAGCTGGTTGCAAATGTAAGAAAACAAAATACACAATGTCAATCCCATGGTTGCAAAAAGAAAAAAAAAAAATTGAATATGAAAAGCATTGTATGTGCGTGTTTACTGAGCATTGAAGAAACTTCATTTGCGTGGCCAGTTGGAATTCAAAAGATTTGGTACTGCAGAATATATGACAGTGCACATAAAACCATTAAAGAGGACCCCCCCACATTGACATCGGGAGTGTCAAAGGGTTTTTTAATTACTTTGCCCTACAAAACATACATGTAGATACCATGAATAGATCATATCGAACCTAAAGGTAGGGACTTCATATTCGTGGTATTGTCCATATTGCTGTCAAAGACCGCCTTATTAGGACACATGAATGGAAGACTTGGCATGTACAGTTTGAGAAACCACTTAAACAAGGTGGGTACAAATTCTGACATGTCGCCCACCACAAATTGCAGCAATTTAGCAATTGAGAGGAGGATGACATTTATTAACAATATCGACTCAATGTTTATAGCAAATACTGAAACATGAATCAAAGAACAATAACAAGAGAGGAAGACAATACGTCCAATAGAAAAGGTAGGGTATAATTGTCACATAACTTCATAATTTGAGAACTACTTACATGACCATCAGATACGATTAAGTTTGGGTGAAATCGCAGACAAATTAATAAACCTACAAGCATTACCTTTTTCGGAGATTGAAGTTCTGGAAAGCAAAATAGAGAACACGACAGAAATACGGAATTGAAGAGAAAGAATTAGAACTGGTCCTGGGAAAGATACATGGACGATAAGAGTCTCATTCAAGAAAATCCAATTCAAGTCAAGGGATCTGACAACTACTAGATGAAAACTACTCTTTGCATGCATGGGACTGAACGCTTTAAGTTTAGTTTATGCAATTTTCAGGATCCCCGATGGCTTCCTGAATATTTGTATCATCCTCAATAGTTTTTGCTTATTGTCGCTGAAAATTCACATTTCTTATTTGTTGTCTCTGACTTGGTCTTTCATCGAGATGGTAATCCATTGGATAAATGGTCTTTGACAAACATACGATATGGTTGTGGCTGGAGACTTCAAACATCCATATAAAGTCAATTCAATATCATATCACTTTGACAAGCCTGGGATGCATACGTGTGCAATTAATTCCTTATTGTTGTTGTCTTTTGATTCTTCCTCCATAAGACACTATAAACGTGTCTCATTACTTCAACGGCATCCATATATGCCGCTTTTTCTATATCACTGATCAATTCATCTCTATTACTTTATGACTAATTAATACCTGGTATTGATATCAACCGATGATATTTGATTGCATCGCATATTGTGTGGCGTGGGAAGACATATCACCGTCTACCACAGATAATCATTTGTTTATTAAATCTAGCTGTTTATATCCATATTACTTAACATGGTTTGTTTATGATATCCATGTTACTTGACTTGGAATAGCCACATATATTTAAAGTCACAATGAGGATTGACGGCAATACACTATATTGTGAAGTCAGGCATCACGATGAATATAGCTTCGAAAAATTTGTGTGCACACGGGTGATTGTATTTGTGCCTCTTGAATATATTATTGTAACCGAAGACCAGAATGGGATGCCGTGAAAATGGTTCAATCAGATGCAAATAAGAATGAAGGAATATAATAAGGTGGCCCAACATACACCATGTGGATAAGGTGGCCCAACATGAAAACATATAGAGCCACAACATTTTGTAATAATCTCTGCTTCGTTTGATAAATAAAACTCAAATCTGAACTACTAACTTTTCTCCAAACAGTTGTTATGCAACCATAAACCTTAAGCAAAGGTGCCTCTAAAACACCACGTGCTAAATATCATAATAAATGTCATGAAATAGTCATATCGAATAGAACTTTAGCAAATACATAGATAGTGGTACAAACATTAATTGATAGTATTCATCTAAGCTCACAACGATAAAACCAAGTTTGTTATGCAATGAATAAATATAGAATTTCCACATTCATGAAAAAATCACAGCGTACGGTAACTGGCAAAGACAATACAGACCCGATTTTCTAGAATCTAGTTTGCTGCCAATTTGAAGGTGGAGACCTTGTGACTGTCCCTGAGCTGCCGTTAGGATGCTGGGTTGTCTTTGCAATCACTTCCTATTTCAGCAAGCTATTCCTGCTTATCATTTTCTGTTTGCTACTGCTGGAGTAAAAATATTCATATATGTGTTCATTGTAAAATTAATCTAACCCATCAACCAGCTACCCCCATCTACATGTGCTCTACTACTGTCGATTCGATGCTAAGGCAACGCTGGCAATGCTACTGTGATTGTCTTTCGGCCATGTACTCGGGTTGCTCCCTCTATTTTTTGTGATAACCTTCACTCACGTTAACTCTATGGCCACCTAGATACCTCTATTACCTCCAACTCTAATGCACTTACTGTAGGTTGTCAAGTGATGAGCTGCAATTGATGTTATTGTAGATAGGTATCCCACTGTCCTCTAACAGTACTCTCCACACCACAGTTCGCAGGCTACTCCCAGTAACGTGTAGACACTACTACACTACTATTGTATACAGATTACAACTTACACAACTACTAAAAGATTAGATGCATAATCATCGTTCATCAATGTAACAATGGAGTCTTCGCATACCTGTATGACCTACTGACTTTAATCTCCTGTTCTTCCTTCTACCATGGAAGCTTCACTTCTTGTAAAGTAATGGATCTATTCAACCTCAATTCTACAGTACAATGTGAGTACTAGGTTTGCATCCAATCTCACTATTTTCCTTAAGAGGTTTCGTCCTTAGGAATTATCCAGTCACATTTAAGCAACCTTTCGGATTTGAGAAAATACCATATATTCATTGTAATAATCCCAATGTTTATAACTTCAAAATGAGGAGAGGCTCGAACAATTTAGCAATGTGGGATAAAAGACTATTTCGTCTTTTAGTCACTTAAGTAACTTTACAACTTTATAACATTAAAATATTTAAATAAATCACTTAAGTCGCTTGAACTTTAATATTTCTTGAAATACTTGTCTAATTGTCGTGCCATCTGAGATAGGAATCTCTCCTCATAATTCCCCATGTGACTAAATGTACTTTCTAAAAATAGAAAGGGTCCACCTCTATTACCCTAACTTACTATACATAGTAAGTATGGCAAATGGAGTCTAAATGACATCAAACGAAGGTCAAATCCATAGATCACTGAATGTTGGAGATGATACAATCCTCAGAAGACCCTCTAGCCATCCTCATTAGACTATGAGGATCCAATATTAGGCTAATCCCTAAAATTCTAATGCTGGCAACCGATGGGGACATTACACATTTGAGGTACATGGGATAGAACGGAGGAGTCTAGAAGAGTTTTGGTGCCCTCAATCGAGCTAACGATAAAGGGATAGTAAACATATATCTTACGTGGATACATATCAAACAAAGTAATATATATGAAAGATGGCATGTGGTCAAACAAGAGTATTGACCGAAAACTACTCATTTTATTGACAGTTAGAGTGATATTGGAGGTAAGAATATGTTTGCTCATTTCATTACTAGATCTTTAGAATACTATTTAAGGGATGTGTCATCATTAATAATTATTTATTGGTTATATTATATAAGATAGTATAACGGAAAATATATGATGACTATAGATATATATAAAGTAAAATACGTTTTCTAAACAATTTGTTATGAATATAAGTGAAATTGGTTACCTTAGATTTTTATGTGGTATTAATAAAGGAGTTAATATATTGAAAATTTAGATTATGGTATATATAGAAATGGAAGATATGATTATATGTTCAAAGCATATACATTTGTATATATTACATTGAGATGATCTTATATTATGATGCAGAATTATTATCCTTTAGTATTATCTCTAATCCACATATATACTTGTTGCCTCACTTTTCACCATGTACGAATCTTGCAAAGTGGAGATTAGCTTGTATTGTTTTTAGTTTAGTCGATTCGGTTGCCCCTTTTCCTTCCTCAAGTAATAAGTATCTCCATCGGGTTTTCATCTTTCCCTTCTCTCGCATTGTATGGCCAGGTGGGTTTTGTTTATCATCATGAGTCTTTGGGGTAGTTTAAGACCTTGCTCGATGGAGATTCTTAAATTATTTTACTTCAAATGAACTTACTCACAAGTCATTTTGTTCTGAACTTATAGAAAGTTGGACTGGCGAAAAATCCAATTTCATCTTCTCCTTGGCGGGTTTCGCACCCCAAAGGTGAAACTCCGCCGAGATTCCCAAATGCGGTTCTCGAGCCTAAATGAAGAGAAGCAAATCATGTTATGGATAGATCATTCAAGTGTTGCCATACTTTCGCTACGGGAACCTTTCAAAACTCACTAAGATGATTAAAAAGGCCATCGGCAGAAAACTCAGAAACAACTTCTCCTCAGCGGGTTCCGAACCAAGAAGTCAAATTTCCGAAAAGGTGTTTGTAAAAGAATAAAGTGAGCCAGTGGGTCCCACCTTTCACTTGTGAAGTCAATTTTATATTTTTCGAAGGCTTAAAGTAAAGTGATTAGGGCAGAGAAGGTAAAACAAAGGGCATCGGCGGAAAACTCAAAAACAGCTTCTCCTTTGCGAGGTTTCTACCCTTGAAGGCAGTTTTTCGCATCCAGCGGAAGATCACTCTTGCAAGCATGGTTATTTGATGAATCGATTATAGGAAGCTTAAAAAAGGTAAGGGAAGCATGTTGATCACTTTGAGGGAGGTATTCTGTTCAAATTCTGACCGAGCGGAATTTTACTCACGGAGTACTCCGTTCTTATTTCTCCGCAGCTTGGTGTAAAACGAGAAAGTAAGCCGTAATAAAAGAAAATAACCCTTGGGCCAACGGAAACAGTGAAAAGACAAGAAAGAGTTTGTTGTAACCTCCACATTTACTAATCTAACGGATTTATCATTTAAGTCATTTGTGTGGCGCGGATTTTAAAGATTAACAGGTGGATTGGAGTTTCTATATAGAGATGAACATAACGGATTTTCAAACTACTGCTTACTCATTTGAACTGTTATGCTGTTAAATTGATTATTGAAATCCCCACAGTTACAAAGTTCTACTCTCTATCTTATTTTGAGTTTTAAGATTTCCAATTATCTCTACCTCAATCGAAATGGCAACAAGATTTGTTGGATTCGATGGATTGGGCAGAATCAAGTCCACATGGCAGAATATCACAGACACTTCACTCCGTTTTTTTGACATGCAAGATTTCCAAAGAAGGTTGAGGGCAGAACTAGTTCATCCCATAATGGAGAAACTTCGGAGAAGTGGGCTGGTAGAAGCAACAAGATTTCCCGTAGAAGTGCAAGCCTCGGAGCTGATTATTGAATGTATCAATCACTATAACCCAGATACGAAGCAAATCTTGCTACCTAATCAAACGGTGTTAATCTCAATTGATAGGCAAGCAGTAGTCAATTGCCTGCGAATTCCAAAAAGAGAGGAGTTCTCTAAATTAACAATTGGAGGAGATATGTCTGAATTCTCTTTGAAAAAGATGGTGTGGCGAAAGGAGATCATGAGTTCTTGGTTCCAAAAGCCAAGAGGAGCCAAAAGTAAAGTTCCTAAAACCCTTTTGGGCACTGATCTCAAGCCCAAGATTGTGGACATTCTAGTTCTTTTGCATCGATTGAAAGGTGAGGTCGAAGCCCTTAATTTTGTAGAACAATGCTTCTGTTTAGTGCAAATTATTTGCTCGGATACACAATATGTTGACTAGGTGTATGAGGTAAGTGAGCATCTATCTAGAGCTCTAAGTGCAGCCAAGTTCTACAATTCATTTTATATGTCTTCCTTCTTGATATATATGTTGGCTTCCCTACAATTATGGCCGGGCCTTCCCAGAATAGAGAATTTTCTAGATGATGTAAAGAGTTATGAGTTTTACCCATGCTTGCAATTACAGAATAGTTATGCAGAGTATATCAGAGTTAATGATGCATTTACAATGAAGCTTTGCAAGGAACTCCAAGGGTGCCCAGAGAGGAGATTCAGCCCAAAAGCGATGGCGGCCATCAGTCAATTGGGTAGTTATTTCATCCAATTCTCATCTTTTTCATATTTACGTCTTGCAGCTTTCGATGGATTTCCCCTGAAGCTGCCCAGATATCCGAATGACATGATCATGCTCATTGAGATCATGAGACAAGCAATCCAAGTGAATGTGCTGAGCGCCAGTTTGAAGAAAAAGGGATATGAATTTCCCATAAAAGTTGGAGCATACAGTTGTGAGTCCCGATCAAATGCGAAGAACATACTCAAAGCATTCGAGAACAAATACAGACTAGAGGAGTATGAAGTGATAAGGCCCATGTTTGATCCAAATGGGTATGCTAGAGATGTGCTTCAAATTGGAAGCGTCATCAAACATGTAACTGCTATAGAAGATTGCTAGGCTGATTGCAAAGATGAGCTAGAGAGCCGAGACCGTGCCTTTGCTAGACTCACAATAGAACAAATAAAGACATATGGCATTAACTTAGAGGTGGAAGGGCTAGAGGATGATGGGCAAAATATGTATAGTAATACATATTTGACCAAATTGAGAAATACTCCAATCAGTTCTGAGCCATATGTTGATGTGGAGAAAGACCTTGATGTTATGATGGCTCGGATTATCAAAAGAACCAGGAAATGGGTCAAGTGGACAGCAAAAAAGGGCCGGAGTAGGAGCAAGACTACTCAAGCTTCACTAGTTGTTGCTACTCCCACTTCTTCTCAAAGTGCCACACCTAATGCTACAACTTCAGCTACTCAAGGACCTGCTCAATCTGCAGGAGGAGGTGACCAACCCCCAGAGAAGAAAATTTCAATAGCTCCAACTTGCCACGGTGGTCCTCTACCAGTTATTGGAGCCCAAGCCAGCACCAAAGTAAAGAGGATTGAAGAGCCGAAAGATGGTGTTACTACTCCAGTTTCACCTCCTCATGTGGCTGCTACTCCATCTCCTCGTCATAGCCCTGGTCCATCTGCAAGTGCTCCCCTTTTGAAGCCGACTGGTTCCCCCATTCAGATAGTAGAGATCGAGGATGAACAGAGTAGTAGCAACGAATCCACCGAATCTGATGAAGCCACAAGGAAAACTCAAGAGCAAGAGAAAGTCCCGAGTTCTTCTAGGCTTCTATTTCAGGATCCTAAGAATCCTTTTTCTGCTACTTCAGCGCCAGTGACTCCGGTGAGGAAGAAGATGTTCAGTGTAGAATCACTTGGGGCTGCTTCTAAAGTAATCAGTACAGAATCTTGGCTAGAAGATACTCTAGAAAGGAAGAGAAAGAGGAAAGAGGAAAGTATCCCTACAAAGGATACTGTGTCTCAAGCAGTTCGCTCTAGATCTATAGTAGCGAAAGCTAAGAAGCAAAAGACTTTATCAATACTTGGGCAAGTTCCAGAAACAGAACACTTAACAATGGAGGTAGCAAAGTCAAATAAAGCAAGCAGAATTGAGGACATGACACCTGATGATTTCACTCTGCATTCGACTGATCTTGGAGAGGCTAGGCATGATACAAAGGTGGGCTTATGGAGATCAACTAACGAGGTGATAGAAGAACAATTGGAGAACCTCAAATTATCAAAAATCAGAATGAAGGCCGAGATTGAAGAATTGAAAAAATTTATCAGGCAATTAGTTGTTCCATTGGCAACCATTACTGGTGTGCCTGCTATTGAGAACCCTACTGCAGAAGAAGTGCAAGCCTTCATCTCACAGCTTCAAAAGGATAGACATTTTGGCCAGATCGGAAAAGAATGGATTGAGAAACTCAATGCAAATGGAGCTATTCTAATTGATCAAATTGGAAATGTTATCCTTCGATTGGAAATTGAAAAGGATAATATCATTTCTAATCACAACACTTTGGCCGCAAAAAAGGCAAGGTGTGACGAATGTATTTCTCTCCTGAATATGGTCATCCAAATGAAGGCAAAAGAGGCAGTTGAAGCGAATATTTTGAAGAAGGGGACTGAGCCTCTGTTCGAATGGCTTCAAAACATGCAATTCAAGCAGGAGATTATTCAAGAGGCTGAAGAAGGACTCGAAGAAACAAGGGAAAAGGTGAAGAAGATCCAAGACAGAGCATTTGAACTCATGCGAGGATTACATACTAACCCACAAAATAGTGGGCAAGGAAAAGCTCTCATTGGGGTAGAAGTAATGAAAAATAACTTCTCCACATACTTGAGTAATCTATCTGGAGTGACTTCAAGCAGTCAAAACAAAGTGGTAGAGTTGCAGACGCTTGGTGGATACATACATGTGGCAGCTGGAGAATTGACAAGTCAGCTAAATGCAGTAAAGGAGTTGGCTTGGGAGCATTCAAAGTGGCTCTTAAGATTCACTAATGTACATGTGCCTAGTCACGAAAAAATGATCCCAATTATAGTGGCTGCCAAAACATATAAGGCAAAAACTGAAAAGGGAAAGAAGTCTAAGTAATTCATTTGACACTCCCTTTTCGTTCTCTGATGTAAATTTTGCAAATTTTGTAAATTTTGTAATACGACAAACTGGCATCTTGCCATTTGTCATCCTCAGAAGATGAACTGATTAAAATTCCTATTGTAACGGTCATCTCTCAACTCTATATGTATGAAGTTGAATGATTAATGAAAGGTCGGCAAATTTTTGGTGTGAAGTACTTTTTGTTGCATAGTCAATTAAATGGTATTTTATGTCAATCATTTTCTGTTCCAGTAGGTATTGTGTTCAATCTATGTTTCCTTTCCGTTTTATAGAGAATTAAGGAGGAACAGAGCTTCTTTCCCCTGTTTTCAAGATCATGAATGAATGTGATAAGTATTGTTATGATTCATTCGGCTAAAGATTTTGTTAACGTTCCTGGTTTATCAGTTATAGTTTAGATTTGAATTTCAACTTATTCTAGTCTTATGCGAATAGATTTACAGATTCATAAGATGTGTGGATATGTGAATCTGGTTTAGTATTGAGAAGTCTTTCTTGCCTGAATTAAGTTCTAGTTAGGCTTAATTTGGTTTGCCTCTTCTGCTCTCGGGTTAAGAGCATACCCCACATTAGTTTTAGGAATAAAACATAATTCCTTGAACATCATTCACACACGAAGCTGTACCTACCAATTCAGAGAGAAGCCAATAATCAAATAATGGCTTTTCAACTGTAGTAAATAGATATTGTTCATCATTCAAGCATTAAGAGTCATATCTTCACAAGAAACAAGAAAGGACAAATTTGTTTACCAACAATACTATAAAAGCTATGTGCCTTGATCTTTTCTTTGAGAATGTTATTACAAGAAGAGAAAGATTGAAATTCAAAGGGAGACTGACATTAAAGACAACCTTGAAAGAGAGGGAGAAGACTGAGGACATTATTTAGTTAAACCACATTGTGATAGATTGACTAATGACATAAATTTGGAATACACAGATTGCAAGATGTGCAAAATATAGGTTTAATCAAAAGATCAAACAAATACCTTTGCATGAACAAAGGAAATTTGATTTTTTGTGAAACATTAATGAAGTTTTTTCAGTTGAACCATCTACGAGCCTCTCTTTGATGAATGAAACTCGACGTACAAGTTGTAGATTCATACATGTAACACAATCATACTAAATCAAGATATTGGCGTATTGTGAACAAGTTTGAGAAAATTTAAGGACATGTTCGCTACTACTGTTAAGCTAAATGAATGTTTGGACCTTTAATGGATGAAAAGGGCAAGATGGAACTTAGAAAGGAGTTGTCATATTTGATGCAAAATTGTTCAACAATATAAGAATGAGTGAGAATTCTACATTGTGGGGGGAATAGTAGTCAATGTTCCATTCCCACTTGAATCTTCTTTAGAGGGGAGATGTTTTATTCTCAAATAAACTAAGAAGACAATTTATGAATCTTCATCTACAGATAAGTGTTCTTTTTTTTTGACATTTATTTCTCTTATTTGTAATTTCTATACATACTATAAAGGTTATTTGCCTTGATCTTTTCCTTTATGGTTGAGGATGTTCTTATAGGAAAAGAAAGTCAGTACTCTAAACATGCTACCAGATATTGTGCAGACTTAACCTAATGATAGTAAATCCAAAGACCCTGATGATCAAGATGGATAAAATGAGACTCTTATCTTTGATGATTAAAATTATGAGAGTCTCCTACATTAAGAGGGAGTGTGACACTTCTTCGAAGGCAACACAAGAGCTTAGAAGATTGATACTCAAAGGGAGTCTAAAAATACATGTGGGTGACTGCATGATGTTGATGGGCCTACTCCTACGTATATCATGAGGAAGTGATGACTTATCACCAAGAAATCAAAAAATTGATATCAGATTCAAAGTGAGTTCGACAAGTATTCTTGGGTAAAGAGAGTTTCAAAAGAAGTAACTAAAGGACCTGACTTCCCAGGATCGATTATCAAAGAGAGAAATTTTGAGATGCAATACCTTGTGGATGATATCTTCTCTATGATGAGAAGTTCTAAGAGAATTTTTTTATAATGCACTCTCCTCTATGAGAGAGAAGTATGAGGTGAAAGCCCTTTGTTCCACCCTCTAGTAGTAGCTATGGTGGGTCCACCCTCTAACTTGGTTCATGGTGGATATCATGTGAGTTACTACATGTTGTTGTAATTATGTCATGAAAGATGACGATCTTTCATTGATGTATATATTTAGAGGGGAGTTATTGAAAGATGACAATCTTATCAATAACTGGACCTGTTATCATAATAGACTACATTAAGTTGTTTTCCCGGTGTGTCAAAAGTTATGATAACAAACAGAAAGTAACTATTGCAAGGTGACGATCTTATCAATAGTAGACCTATCTCTTGATAGTAAAATGTGTTGGAGCACGTGTTATCTTGGTTCTTTGGGCTAGATTTTGCCGGACATATTGGTAACCAACTTATCATGGTTCTTCGGGCCAGATTTTGCCGGACTCCATGAAAGTTGTTATGGTTCTTCGAGCCGGATATTGCCGAACACCATAACTTAAATCTAGTATAGACCACACTTGGGTGGTATTTAAACTTATATTAAAGTTATAGTAATTGCTTAATTTCCCTCCTTGCTAAAAGAAAAAGTGTTGAGAAATTTAGTCTCATTATGAATCATAGCAAATTCCATACATAATATATGTGTGTGTTGATGGACTTATGTTGATATACTTAAATTTGTCATTCTGGGAATATCATACTGAGATTTTATCTCTTTGTATACTTAAGAACATAATATGTTTTGTGTCAATCCTTCCTAACTAAGAGGGAGTGTTAAGTTTGTAGTTACAATCAAATTGATACGATTATGAGTTTCATTATTGATGATAATATAAATATTCCTATATATATATATATATATATATATATATATATATATATGTATATGTATATATATACATATATACATATATAGATATATATATATATATATATATACACACATATCATATATACATATATATACATATCATATATACATATATATATATATGTATATATGTATATATATATGTATATATGTATATATATGTATATATGTATATATATATGTGTGTGTGTGTGTATGTATGTATTACTTATATTATATTATATTATTTATATATATATAATAATGTATATATTATACATATGGTTAGTTATATTATTTTATACTAATTAATGATGTTTAAACCTTGGAGACATGTCTCCTCTCATACTTACGTGAGATCCAAATCTGCATTTGGAACATATCAATAACAATGGCAATATAATTACATTTGCAGACACGATCCATATTACGTAACAAATCCTTTCAAAAGGATAAAGGGAAGTCTCAGCAAAAATCCTCTGCTCCAAATTCAGAAGGCTCCTAGAAGAGAAACATTCAATGCAACTATAGCCACAAGTTTGATCACATTTAGGTTGAATGTCAAAAACACATAGCTGCCCTATCTAAGCAATCTGGTTCGCAGCCCACAAGAAACAGTGCGGAGCACTTTGAGAAGACAAAATCTGTCTTTTACGTTTTTCGACAACTTTGTGTTCTAGATAGATTAACCATTAAGGGAGGCTATTACGATAATAGATAAGCTTCTATTATTAGTTAATGGTTATCTATTTGTAATCTATTGTAAATATTAGAATGTTTCTAATCTTAGTTAGTCTATAGTTATCTATTAGCTTTCTTTAGCTAGAATTGAATGTTTCTATTCTTTACGATTGTTTCCTAAGGAAACATCATTTTATTCTTTTGAATATATTGACCTCTCAATCTCTGTTAATATTAAGCAATTGTTTTACCAATTACTTCGTAATACTCACACCTATATTTTCACTTGAGTGGTGTAAAAATGGGGAAAATTATTTGGTACTTTACAAAGGAGTTATACTTGCAAAGAATATATTTTCACTCAAGTATTTGAATGATTATCCTACTTGTGGTAAAAATTGTTTCATGGTAGAAGCATGGGTTAGAAGATGATTTCAAAAGGTTTTGAAGATTAGGTATGCAACACATTATTCTTCATCAAGAGAATGTAGTTCACAAGGATATTGAAAGAGAAAAACCATTTTTTTCTAGTAGCAAATGGGAAGTGGACAAAATAGCAAAATCTGCAAGTAGGAAAGTGTAGATATTTTCAGACAAAGGAATCAAATAGAATATTTTCTAGCTTAAAAGAGAATAAAGATGACTATGTTGGTGTGTAGCAACGGATCATGTTAATATTGTACACTTGTCAAGCAAGGGAGGGGAGGCAAAGCCGCCCCAAAATTTTCTCAAACGAGTATGAGAATACAAGGATACAAGTACATGAAAAGAATATGAGTAAACAATTTAGGGTTAGGTTAATTTTGTTAGCCGACCTTTTGTAAACTGTCAAGAAGGGGCCTATAAATACGTTGATGTAAAATGCCCCAGAAGTGAGAACATGTATTTATAATTTTCTCTTCATTGGATAATAAAATAAGTAGACAGTTGTTTCTCTAACAAATGTAGCCCATATTGGATGAACTTTGAACCACATTAAATTTTTGCTTTATTTGTTATGTTATTATTCTTCATTTGTGTATTTGAGTTTGTATAAAATTATTAATTTGTATTTGCTCTAGATTTGCATAAACCCTATCGTATCAAAGCCATGTATTTCTATAAATTGGCAAGGAATTTCAAATTCGAGTGGGAGCAATGGAAGAAATCAAATTCAAGGTCGACAAAGTTTCATAGCCAAAATTAGCAGCTATGGAAAATGCAAATAGGGGATCTTTGGAAGCTATTGCAAGGGAAGGCAAAGAAATCTACCATGATGTTGAATGAAGACTAGGGGAATTTGAATGGAAAGGCACTAGGGACCATTCAATTGTGTCTTGCACCATCTGTAGCATTCAATATATCAAAAGCAATAATGGTTGAGACCTTGATGACAACATTAGCTAAATTGTATGAGAAACCCTCAACTTCCAATAAGCCATTTCTTATGAAGTGTTTGTTTAATATGAAAATGAGTGAAAGAGGATTTGTAGCAGACCATTTAAATGAATTTAATACAGCTACTAGCCAATTGACATCTATCAATGTCAAATTTGATAAAGAGATTAGGGCTCTCTTAATTTTATGTTCTTTGCCCAAAAGTTGGAACAGCATGGTTATGGCTATAAGTAAATTTCTGTTTGGTTCAAGCATTTAGAAATTTGATGATGTTGTTGGTGTTATCCTAAGCGAGGAAATGCGATGGAAAAGCACAAGTGAGGCTTCAACATAATTGGGTGTCGCTTTGAACATAAAGAACAAGGGAAAACCAAAGGAAGAGAAGAAGACCAAGAAATCGTGAGAAATCAGGAGGGAAGTCAAAGAGAGTACATTCTCAATCAAGAGGAAGATATTTTGTTGGTACTACAGAAAGCTAGGACATTACAAGAAAGATCATTGATCTCACAAAAAAAAAGGAGACGAAAATCAAGATAATAGCATGGAAGCCAACATTCAATTATACTTTACAAGATGCCTTAAGTCTATGCTTAGATAATGTTAATGATTCTTAGGTAATAGATTCAAGGGCTTCAATTCATGCCACACCCCATAGAAAGTATTTTCTAGATTATTTTCAAGGTGATTTTGGAGAGGTCTATTTGGGTGATGATGAGTCTTGTCAAATTGTTGGAAAAAGCAAGATAAAAATCAAGTTGCAGAATGGAAATGACTAGTTGTTGCAAGAGGTTAGGCATGTCCCTAGTTTAAGAAGAAAATTTATTTTTGCGGGACAATTGGGTGAGGAAGGTTTCATAGTGACCTTTACAAACAATGTCTAGAATGTCACTAAAGGTGCATTAGTAGTAGCTAAAGGTTCAAAAGTAGGCACATTGTATTAGTGTACTAGTAATATTTTTTCTACCTTAGTTGCTACAAAAATGTTGTTGCACACACAACTACAATAGATGTTGTAAGGGATAGCTACAAAACTGTGGCACCATAGACTTGGGTGCATGAGTGAGAAAGGAATGAAAATCTTTCACTCTAAAAATTTGTTGCCAAGATTGAAGCAAATTGATTTGAAGTTTTATGAAAATTGTGTTTATGGCTAACAGAAAAGAGTTAGATTTCTCAAGGTTGGGAAAGAGAAGAAGAGTGAGAAACTAGAACTTGCGCATTTAGATGTATAGGAACCGGCTCAAGTATCATCTCTTAGTGGCTCTTGTTATTATGTTACTTTTATAGATGATAAAACTAGGAAAACATGGTTGTATTTCCTAAAACAGATATTGGATGTTTTTGAAACTTTTAGGAAATGAAAAGCTTTGGTCGAGAATGAGACAAGAAAAAAGTTGAAATGTTTACAGGTCTGATAATGAAAACAAGTATTGCAGCAAAGCATTTGAAGATCATTGCTCTTGCAAGAGAATCCAAATGCAAAAGGCAATTCCTAAAACCCCACAAGAAATGGTGTGTCTAAGAGAATGAATAGGACTATCATGGAGTGTGCAAAGAGCATGACATTGCATGTTGGACTGCCCCTACATTTCTGGGAAAATGTTGTACATATTGTTGTTTATTTGATAAATAGGGGACAATCAAATCCTTTGGATGGTAGCATTCTAGAAGAAGCATGGACTATTAAAAAGGTCAATTAATCTTTTTCAACAAACCTCTATGGTATTTTGAAAAAAAGAAAATACTTGGAAGTACAGATGTTATATTCAATGCGAAGGTCATGCATAAAGAACAAATGCAAGAAAAGAAAGCATGAATAGGCCACAAAGGAATATGTGGCGTTGGATGAGATCCCAAAAAATCATGTCATTGGTACTTGATTCTCAACAACAACAAGATATTCCACAAACTCCTGCAAGGGTAGACATTCTACAGGGTTAAGCAGACCTCCTGAAAATTTTATCATTTATTCTAGGCAACATTTGTTCCAGGTTCTGCTAGTTACATTTATTCCACCATTTTGTTTATGTCATTAAGCTTAAGATGTGAAGATACTGCTTAAACATTAAATCTGTTTAGTCATTGCGGCAATTAGCTAATTTTACATTGAGGTAACAGTATTCCACTGATGAATAAATGGTTGTTAAATGCCCTTTATGTGGCAGAACTGTTCTGGTTGCAATGCATTTTCTGAGGCAGCAAGGGAGTAAAGAAACTAGACATTGCTTTGTGCCTCAAACTTGAAGCAAAACATTGAAACACATTTCGAACATAAAACCATTGGCTTGGTCTGAGATAGTCAGTTTACAGTTTGGTAAAAAAATGGTAAAAATATCATTAAAGTCCTCAAATTTCAAATACAAACCATCAATTATGTTGAAGATTGTAGCTGTGATAGATATCTTTATCTCTGACTTTGCTATATGTTGAAAGTGAGATAAGATCTATATATTGTGTTTACAGCTGGAGAAGATATTTAAGATATTTATTTGAGATGATATTATATGAAGAGATGTGTGTCATGCAAACTGGAGAAGATATTTAAGATATTTATTTGAGATGATATTATATGAAGAGACGTGTGTCATGCGAAGAGGCATGCGTTTGGAAACATGAAGAGACTTGTTTTTAGAAATTGAAGAGACCTTCAGTTGTGAGATGAAGAGTTTCTCAATTCTTTAAATATATATATATGTGTGTGTGTGTGTGTGTTACGGGACTCGGACTCGCCTCTGACTTGGAAAGGTCAAAATTTGACTCGGACTCGGACTCGGCGACTGGACTCGGCAAGGACTCGAAAAATTGAAAAACTCATGAAATCCAAAGATTTTTAAGGATTTTAAGATTGTTTCTTGCATCTTTTAGTCAATTAACATCAAATACACAATAATTGATATAAATAGAACCTACTTAATACACATACACAATTTTGCATAGATCACATAAGTATAAAAGCGAATTTTTGAAGGAAAAAAACTGAATAACCACAATATAAAGTTATAAACTATAAAGTAATAAACATAGTGTCACTCCAATATCAAAGACTCAAATGTCTACAACATTCATGGATTACAAAATCCATGGTATCAAATTCAAAGGTTCAAAACATATATCAAAATAACAACTAGAGTCATCCTCTATGTCCTCCTACGAGTGCGCCTAAGATAAGTCATGGAAGACTCTAGAGCCATCCTCTCTGCCTGTGTCTGAGGCTGACCCTGAACCTCCTCCTCATCCTCATCATCATCATCCTCCTCACGCACATAATCCTCATCATCAGCCTGGGATCCATCACTCCTAGCCTCAAGGTCCACTCTGTCTCCTCGTGCTCTAGCCTCCTCAACTGCCATCGCTACTGCCTCAGCCTCTCGATCCACCTGATCTACCCACTCCACATCTTCATCACTGAAGACAGGATCATCCACCTCTGTGTTCTACTTTGCATGAGGATCAACATTCTCTAATACAATCGGAGTTGTATCGGTGCCAAAGATCTGTCTATGGCGAAGGCGAAAGTTGTAGTGAACAAAGACAAGATCATTTAATTTTTGCACTGCCAACCTATTGCGCTTCTTTGAGTGTATGTGCTCAAAAAGACTCCAATTACGTTCGCATCCTGATGCACTAGATGGCTGGCTCAAGATGCGAATCGCAATCCTCTGTAAATTTGGCACCTTTGTGCCAAACATCTCCCACCATGCATCTGAAACAAGAAATTTTTGAATCATATCAATAACTTTGAATTTATCAAATTAAGATGGTAATAGAATTACTATTAGAAATTAGTATGTAGAATCAAAGATTTTTAGTGTTTATCAGGCATCAATGCTGTCCTATTTCTTTTGCACAACTCTCGTGCAAATAAGTCCCCTTGAGCTTTCTTAAATAGCTCAATCTCACAGACTATATCTGTGCTAACTGCTGAATTGGGTGACATTCTCTCTATAACATCGTAGAGGCCGCTCCACACCTCATCATCAGCTTTGAAATGTGGGCTGAACTGGTATGCTGGATTAAGGAAGTAGGCCACTGCATGTATAGGCCTGTGAAGTAGATTGTGCCATCGTCTATCAATGACATCCCATATAAGCCCGTACCTATCTCGATTCCCTGCAAAAAAAGTGCGAATGGCCTCCTTCACCCTATCCATGCCCTCATAAATGTAGCCCATTGAGGGCTTCTCTCCATCAGCTGTTCGTAGGAGAACAATAAGCGGCTTTACAAACTGCAATCATTATGAAAGTTGGAAAAAAAAAATCAGCTTTAAGTTTTTTCTTTAAAAAATGAACAATAATTTATAACATAATTTTATAAACAAAATAAAGTTGAAATGAGAACAAAAAGGAAAATTACCGTCACAATATCAGCAATAGGTGTCCAAAAAGAGGGCTCGTCAAAAATATGATCAACTGCAGCAATCCCTACAGTGGTCTTTGCATATGAAGATGCAAGCCACTCCTCACTAACAAACATACGTCTCAAACCTCCCTTTGAATCAAGCAAGAATTTCAATGTGAGGAAGTTGGTTGCAAATCTAGTGACCCCTGGACGAGACAACTCCCTTTGCTCATTGTGTTTCCTCATGAGGTTGAGGACCCATGTATGATTATATATGAATTTGCATACACTCCTTCCTCGCTCTATAACTGTTTTGATCCAAAGGAGTTTACCAAAATCCTCTAACATGAGGTCAATGCAATGAGCGGCACAAGGGGTCCAAAATAAGTGAGGGTGTCTCTCCATAAGAAGCTTTCTTGCAGCAACATAATTTGCTACATTATCAGTAACTATTTGCACCACATTCTCCTCACCTACATTCTTTATCACTTCATCTATTATTCCACAAAGATATTCAGCATTCTTTGTTTAACCCGAAGCATCAATGGATTTCAAAAAAACCGTGGCACCTAAAGAAAAAGAAACAAATTAGTATAATGATTAATGATGAATCATAATTTATAAATTCAAAATTTATAAACTTAATCACTTAAGTACAAGTTCTACTTCTAAATTTTTAATGTCTAAGACTCTAAGTACAATTACAGTTTACTTGATGAAGAAACAAGAAAGTTGAGGAGTGTTCTACTCCTTCTATCAGTCCAACCATCAGTCATGATGGTGCAACCTTTTTTCTTCCACACCTCACGCTGCTCCGTGATTTCAACTTGTACATCAACCACCCTTTGGTTGAAAATAGGGCCTCCTAGCTCTTCAGTACTAGGGGCTTTGAACCTTGGATCACAAACAGCAACAGCATCGATTCCAATTTGCCAATAAGGGGACCTAAAACAAATAGAATAGAATTTAAAGTTAAACAAATTAGCATATTATTAATTAAAATTAAAAACAAAATACAAATTAAAATAAACAAAATAAACATATTATTGAAAGTTGAAAGTTGAAAGCTAAAACTTGTAACTTTGAAAGCAAGAGAAGACTTAAATTTAAATTTACATAAATAATTACCTTGCTGCATTGAATGAAATGTTGTTGTAGATGAAGAAGTCCCCAAGTGCCAATTTTGCATAATCATGTTTATCCTTGTTCCAATCCATGCCCTCAAGCGATGGCTGTGAACCTAGAGCCGTGCGTGGAGCAAACATAGAATCAAATGTCGATTTTTGCTTACGAATGCGAGGCTCAATGCTCACACTCGTAGAAGCAGTGGTACCCGTAGGTGGAGCAGTGAATAATGGAGAGCGAAAACTAGAAGACCCCTGTTGGACTCCGGCTAGTTGTATCATTTCTTCATGTTGTTTCTTTTTCAATTCTTTTTGCTCCATTTTTTCCTCTAAAAGAGTTTGGATGTCTCGCATAACATCTTGGAGTACATCTTTGCATTTTTTAGCATCATGTCTAGGTATATGTGCTAGGTGATACTTCAATCTATTTATTCCTCCCCCATTATATACCACACCACAATGCCAACATGTAACAACTCCCTTTTTGTGCCCCGGGATGGCATGTTTCCAAGCCCTATCCCTTGCTATTGCACTTGGGTCTGCATTAAGGTTAAATGGAGGCCTATTTCCACTTCCCTCATCTTGTTGTTGAGACATTATATCAAATTTCAATAAGTTACTGTTCGTTGTCAGCCTGCTGCAATATGAATGTAAACAAAATGAGAAGTAAAAAAATAGTAGACTAGTAGTAGAGAGTAGAGACCAAACAAATTTAAACAAAATGAGAAATGAAAATACTTTAAAAATATGAATATAAAAGTTTAAAACATAGTATAAAACAACACAAAGAAATGCAACAACAACTTGTAGCTTACCTCTTCAAATTTGCACAAACAATGGAAATGCAGTTTGTAGAAAGCTCCTCCAAATGCTCCCTCAAGCTCCTCTCAATGCTTTAATACAAGCTAGAAAGATGCACAAACCATTAGCAATCAATACGGGAGAGCAAACCGGTTTGTTGATTTCTCTCTCAAAACCCCAATATTCTTCTCTAACTCTTTCATCTCTCTTGTGAGCACAAGCAAATGGTGGAATGACCTTTTTAGGTCAATAACATGTTATACAAACCAAAAAAATCCAATTAAACAAAGCATTTTATGTTTTTTTTGCCTTTTTACTTGTTACCCGCCGGCGATAGTCCTAGCATCGGGACTCGCCGAGTCAGGCGAGTCCATGGACTCGCCGAGTCAGACTGGACTCGGACAGGGCTCGGCAGAGTCTGAGTCAAGAGGCAGTCTACCTCGGAAAGGTGGACTCTGCCTCTGACTCGCCGAGTCTGAGGCTGACTCGACGAGTCCCATTACACTGATATATATTGTATTCAGTGGAAAACATTGTACTCGATCATCTTTTATCATTAATTGAGATATTTTTCTGGTGTGGCTAGGTTTTTCCCTTCAAGTGGGAGGCTTTTCTCAGGATAAATGTATTGTGTCTTTTGTACCTTCTTTTGTTCTTTCTTATTGTTGTTTATCTTTATTTCTGGGCCAAACATTAACATGGTACTAGAGCCAAGTTTAGATATCAACAATATAGGAGTGTTGAATATGTGTTGTTTATTTGATAAATAGGGGACGTTCAAAATCCTTTGGATGGTGGCATTCTAGAAGAAGCATGAACTATTTAAAAGGTCAATTATTATTTTTCTATAAACCTCTATGGTGTTTTGAAAATAAGAAAATAATTGGAAGTACAAATGTTACATTCAATGAGGTGGTCATGCATAAAGAACAGATGCAAGAAAAAAAGCATGAATAGGCTAAAAAGGAATATGTGGTGTTGGCTGAGATTCCAAAAAATAATGTCATCGGTACTCGATGCTCAACAACAACAAGATATTCCACAAACTCCTACAGTGTTAGACATTCTACAGGGTTAAGTAGACCTTCTGAAAATTTTATCATTTTTTCTAGGCAACATTTGTTCCAAGATCTGCTAGTTACATTTGTTCTACCATTTTGTTTATGTCATTAAGTTTATTATGTGAAGATACTTCTTAAACATTACACCTGTTTAGTCATTGCAGCAATTGGCTAATTTTACACTGAGGTAACAGTATTCCACTGATGAATATATGGTTGTTGATTGCCCTTTATGTGGCTGAACTGTTCTGGTTCGAATTCATTTTCTGAGGCAGCAAGAGAGTAAAGAAACTAGACATTGTTTCGTGCCTCAAGCTTGCAGTGAAACATTGGTACACATTTCAAACATAAAATCATTGGCTTGGTCTGAGACAGTCAGTTTACAGTTTGGTTAAAAATATCATTCAAGACCTCAAATTTCAAATACAAACCATCAATTCTGATTGTAGCTGCGATAAAGATCTGAATCTCTGATTTTGCTATATGGTGAAAGTGAGATCAGACCTATATATTGTGTTTACAGCTGGAGAAGATATTTAAGATATTTATTTGAGATGATATTATATGAAGAGACGTGTCATGCGAAGCATGCATTTGGAAACATGAAGAGACTTCTTTTTAGTATTTGAAGAGACCTTCAATTGTGAGATGAAGAGTCCCTCAATTCTTTATATATATTGTATTCAGTGGAAAGCATTGTACTTGATCATCTTTTATCATTAAAAGAGATATTTTTCTGGTGTGGTTGGGTTTTTCCCTTCAAGTGGAAGGGTTTTCCCAAGATAAATGTCTTGTGTCTTTTGTACCTTTTTTTGTTCTTTCTTATTGTTGTTTATCTTTATTTCTGGGCAAAACATTAACATGGTATCAAAGCCAAGTTTAGATATCAACAACATAGGAGTGTTGAATATGGTGGTAGCTACGAGGCAGATTCTTCTCTTTTTGGACATCTCTGTAAATCTCTTGGTTTGTCTCCTTGATGTTTGTCTCTCTATGTTGGTGTTGTTAATATCTCTTCTCTGCTGCTCCAATTTTGCTCTCAGTTTTGCCGCATGATCCTTCTTTCAAAATCTCATATGTTTGTTAATACTTATCGTACTCATATGCTCATATACATTTCTTTTTTGTGCATTGTTATTTTCAATGACTCGGATTGTCTAGGTCTTGTGTGTCCTGACCTGTTCTTCCTAGTCAACATGTTTACTTCACCTTCACTCTCCTTACAATCAAGTTGTTTATTCATGGTGATATGTCATTAATGGTTTGAGTGTAATGATTGCCTCTTGGTCTCCACTTTGCCTTTTTGTTGTAGAGAACCGGTGTCTATTAAGCAAATGGTTTTTGGACTTCATCTGGCATTGCTAGAGTGATATTATTTTCTGAAATTATTTTCAGTTTTCTAAAAGTCATCAAAGAACAGTTCGTAGAAGAGTTAAGAGATCTAGAGAATGTGGCAATAGTTGGTCTCGTCTTTGAACTTTCACTCCCTGGAGCTAAGGAAAATCTCAAGTTTTTCATGGTGGATTTGAGCAATGATTGCAGCCTCGATATGGCCATCAATGGTTGTGAAGGGGTCTTCAACCTTCAAATGCCCCTTCTCTTCCATTCACAAAATCCAGAGGACGAAATTTGCAAGCCTACAATCAAAGGCACACTCAATGTATTGAAGGCTTGCGCGTTATGGCCAAGCGTGTGAGGAATGTAGTACGTCATCAATAAGCAAAGTATTGGCCATTGAAGAGGATGGGAAGCGTATAGTCACTGTTGATGGATCATATTGGGTGTCTGTCGATCATGTCAAAGCAACCTCTCAGGCTTTATTGTTTGTGGATACATTGAGGCTTGCTGTTGAGACACTTTTGTCTCCAAGATTACAGCATTATTGCTTCAATCCCGAAATTACAATGCACAATGCCATTGTTAAACAAAATGTCACATGGAGGTGATTTTTGAGGTAAGAAACATCTTCAGTATGGGACTATTGCGAACAATTGCATGTAAACCTCTCCAATTTGAAGTATCAGCATTCAATAGAGCTCTACAAGTCTTGTTTGTGCATAATACTTTTCAGCACGGTACAAGTATTTACTCTTTGTTTTAAGCTGATATTTATTATTTACAATCGTTATACTAGATGTCATGGGCAAGCAATTATGGCAATTGTGCTGATTTATGTTTCAATATGCTTAAAAGAACTCATATTATTGCCAAATGTAAACCCTAAACCCTGTTTCGTTAAGCATTGTCAACGTAGTCTTTTCAACCAATCATTCATCTTAGTGTTTATTGGGTATTTACAACATTGATGCTCGTGCCATAGATTTTGTTTGAAATATTTATCATGGAGCTTGAAATGTGCCTTCACAATCCCAACTAAGCTTATTAATCTACTTATCTAATTATGGTTCTTTCTGAGATTTGTGTCATTACTCTCCTAGCCCCCAAAAGAGTGTTATTTGTGAAGGAAGTAAATTGTTAATAGTGGTTGAGGTGTATTTATGTTCTTTCACTTCACTTGAAAAACATTGTGGCTGAATGACGTACAAGAGGTGTGTGGGCACATGTTTTGAAGTATATTCTGCAAAAGAACTCTTCTCGGTGCAAATTGACGTATCTTATCTCATGCTGTCATAAATGGAACTTCTTATGTTGTAGCCCTACAAATGGTTGTTGCGGCTCTAGCATGTTGTGATGACACATGTTTATTGAGGATCTCTACAAATTGAAAAGAAGAAGAGGGGAATGGAGGGTAATTCTCTTGTTGTTGATTTGTGGGTAGTCAAAGCAGCCTTTGAATTTAAAGAATCAGACTATTTATGTTTTCTTTTAGACAGGGACTATATTTTAAAGGTTACTGAAATCTTTGCTGGTCAATCAAGGAAAAAAGAGGATGAAGTTAATAAGCTCAACAAGGAGCTTAAGGATGCTCAAGAGGCATTGGATAATGCACGAGTTGCTCTTCATGAAGTGGAAAATCGTATTGTTGTCACCAATCAATCCAAGGAACAGGAGGATAAAGGAAGGCATGATTTTTTTTAGGAAGTAACTGAGGAACTAGATAGTATTCAACAAACTTACAACTTGGATAGCTACCTCAAAAGATCGAATAGTGGAATTTTGGATGACATTCAGCTAGTAGACAATTCTTTGTTTAAGGTGTATGTTGATTGGACATTTGATAATTCACTTTTTGAGCTGAAAAAGGAAAACCTTTCTGTTTTTCGAGATGAGGATTGGAATGCTTATAGGACTGTGGCCCTAGGTGCAATTTCTACTGATGTGTTTTGGTGACAAGATTGAAGTGGTGAATCGATTTCAAGAGTTAGAAGTGCTGCTCATTCTTTGATCAGCTTATACATGGTTCCAAATTCTAACTTACATATGAGTGGCGTGGATTCTATGCTTCAGCAGCTGAAAAGATCTTGCTTGAGGATTGATGGGAGTTATAGTTTGATCATTGGGGATGAATTTTCAGCCCATTCCTCACTCGCGATACCTATGTACTTAGGGGGGTTTCAAATATCATTGTAGTATTAGGCTTGCCACACCCTTGGTGTTGATTTCAGGTTATGAGCACCTTGATTCCTTCATCAGCAATTTAGGATAGGCAATTATGATAGTTTGTATGCAATTCCATAGGAGATCATTCACAGATGGAGAGTTGTCAATTGTTGATAGTTCCTTGAGATATTTATATCACCACATACTAGATAGTCATGTCAGCATGATATTGTGGGATCCTTGTATCAGAATGGTTGATGCATTATTCTAGTGGATTATTGATGAGTGGGCTTCACAATTTTGGATAGATTGCTTGCACCGTTGTAGCACAAGGGATTGATGGGGCAATGTTCTTGCGGTTGATATGGGGTCTAAGTATTTTGGTCACTGCATGCAAATGTTAATTGCTCAAGGACAAGCAATCTTAGGGAAGGGAGGACTGTAATGTCCTCTTTTCTAGCCCTTTATTTTCTAATGTGACATTGGCCCTTTCCATCATGGTCCCACAGCTAATCAGGTCTTTACAGAGATCAATGCGAGTTTTGGCCTAGGCACTTCTAGTTGCAAGCCAGTCGAAGTTGCTTCGACAAGGTTTCCAAGTAAATACTAATTTAGTAAGTAAGCAAGGTTCAACCTTTTGGCCATTTCAATATTGGATTTAGAGCATTTTGGCAAGCTATCACACATGATATTCTAAGTTTGATTGCATACTTATCTTATTGCCAAAAGATTCAATAGTTAGTTAATTAATTGACTATTTAACTAAAGTACATATTAACAAGTCACTTTATCATTCAAAGGGGTCTTTCATTCTCCTAAGTGGAAAAGGACATTTTAAAAATAAAAGAACAGAAGATGAAAAGAAGGAAAAGGGGAATTAAAGAGTCACAGAATTGGACATTAAAAGATGAAAGCATTGGTTCATTTCAACATGCTTGGGATTGAGTTTGATTTCAGATTTCTCTTGGAGAAACGAGGAAGGTTGCAATTTTCATTTTCAAAAATTGAGGATGGAAACCTTCAGGCTTTTTGGGTGGATTGGACACAACCCCAATTCTCTTATGTGGTGAATTCACAACAGAGTTCACAGTTGCATTTTAGGTTCATTTCTGGTTATCCGATCTAACTGTCATCATTGTTTTTATGATTGGATTGTTATTGCATTGTAGAATATTATAATGCAATAACATTTCTAAGTATATTTTATTGGGCATTATTCTGGTTTTTGCTGGCTAAATCTGAAAACTGTGCATGAAATTATCTATTTATTTATGAAATTTATTTGAGAGAGCTTGACAAAAAATATCCATTGAGGATATTGTAGATGGGGAGCCTGATAACAGTCTCCCTATCAAAGCCTTTGACCATGCTTGTAAAGCCATTTCATGGACTCATATACAGCATAATGAAACGGTTGACAATGCTACCATTACAAATAGTCTAAATAGTTGTGAATGCAAATCTTAATGGGTGAAAAGCATGTGAACCGATTGACATAAAGCCTCAATGAATACGTATAATCATGAATTGTTTGTCAAAAATGCCTTGAGGGTGTCATCTCAAAAAGAAAAATAGAATGACTGCAGATTGTTCACAAAGTGAATTGGTTGATAAGGTTTTGCAAATTTTCAACTGGGTACAAGTGGCACAATGCACACAAACAAAGCCAAAGTTCACAATCTTCACTATTATTCTAACTGCCCAAGATGGGAGCTTTAGAACCCTTTTTGTACTTTCAGGTAAAAAGTACAGAAAAACAACAAATACCTCCATCATATGAAGGAGCTGCCCTCTCAAACACATAGGAAGGTTGCTATCTAATTGCAATCTCTCCAACTGTTGGCATAGTTGTCGCTGCTCACATGGCAAACAAGGTCAGTTTTGAAGAAATACTCGCAATGACAAACCTGTTTACCAACATGTTTCTCTTGCTACATCAGCTACAATGGATATTCTCACAAGTGTGGCAGAAACTTGTCTAATTTCAGCAATTGGGCACCAAAGTGAATTGTCAAAGATGGGAATAAGTGTTACTAATCCCAAGGGGTCAAGTCATGCCTATTTTGCAACAATCTCTTTCTTTGACCAAAGAGTCATGTCGTAACATAAAATCTTGAAAGTGAAGGCAAGAAGGATGGGAAAGCTTTGATAGGCCATGGAAGAGACTGACTAAGAGCTAGATGTCAGGTATGTTCCTCTATTCTAGGCATGCAACACAGCTTTGAGAACAATCTTTCTTTGGTTTAGCACCATTACCCTGATTCTCATTAACTGTCAATACAAAAATCTAATGTAGATGAGATACATCATATTTGTGATTTGAAATAGACATAAGATTAGACACACGCTAAATCATAGACTTGCATACTGCTATGTTGATGCTACTTTCTATGGTCAAAAGTCAAAACCATTGACTTTACCTAAGTTTAAAATAGCAAAACTGAACACACATGTCCATGACCAACTGTAATAGTCACAGCTATCTATGGTGTAAAACCATAGTAATGAGACTCGCCGCGAGTCGGGCAAGTCGTCCAAGTCAGCAAATCAAGTTACCTCAGCCAGGTCAAAATGACCCGTGACCTTAGCTCGGTGGATCAACTAAGCTGACTCGCCTGACTCAGTTGACTCGGCTGGGTGACTCGGCTGACTCACCTAGGTGGCTCGGCTAACTCATCTGACTCGGGCTGATTTTTAATTTTTTTGCCTTTGTAGTTGTGTATGTGATCAAATTACCTCCTATTTTATGATGTTATTGTGTCTTTAATCTTTATTCAATAATGGGGGCATGGAATTAATTTAAATCGAAAAAAATCTCTAAATTTCAAAGGTTTTATCACTTTGGCGAGTCACAGGCAAGTCCGAGCTGAGTCACGGATCAAGTTACCCTTGCCGATTCCAAGCCCGGTCCGAGTCTCATTACTTTGTGTAAAATACCCAAAGATGCCTAAATGGATAACAGAAATTCAAGGGATCAAAAAGAGCCAGGAGGATCTAAATGATGCTAAGATAGAAACGAAGGTACAGTGCGAGGTAGAATGTACTCTAAACCATACATCTTATGAGAATATTTCCCCTGTCAGTCCACTCCAATATGCATTTAATTGATTCAGAATTAGCACTACACATGCTGTAGAGAATTGCAGAATAACAAAACAGATAATAGTTTAATATATTTCTTTAGAGGAATCAGGAATGTTTATATAGCAATGAATTTAATTTTCTTATTAAAAAACTTAATGCGACTCTCATTTCAAGCGCACTTTCTCTCTATTGCTTAGTTATGTGTCATATAGTAGCTCATCTATGGTCTGCATTTGTTACATCACTTATCAGCAGAGTTCATAACCTTCTAAATTCCAAAAGAATATCACCATTTGAATGTAATAATATATGCACCTAGCCTGACAAAATTTGCAAATTCAGCAGGAAAAAATCTTTGACAGAACATAACAGAAGGGAAAGAGAACAAACCAAAATTCAGAGAATGCTTCAAAAAGTCTCATTGGCCTTCTCTGCCCACAAACTTGAAGTAACTTTCCCAAGGCTGGCAACTCATAAGGTTCATCTTCTTCTGAAGACAATAGTGAAAAAGGATCTTCAATGTTTGTCTCACCCGCTTCAGTATCCTCTTCCACATATTTACTTTCTAATTTTGTGCGCTCCTCGGTGTTCTGAGAATTCTGCACACCAATTATCTGCATTTTGCCAAAAGCCTCTGAGATGTAACTTTCATCAGAACATGATGATTTGTTACTATTCTCCTGAACAGTCGATTGGATGTTTGCAGGTTCTTGAATGATGCCCCCACTATCAGGGCCTTCAGCAGTTGCATCTTGATTTTCAGTTAACTGTTTCAAAGACACATGGCTTGAAGATTTAATCTTATTGATTGAAAATTCATCTGGAGGTTGCTTTGAAGGTTTGACCTTGTGAAATGAAAATCCGTCTGTTGATATTTCAGTATCTGAAGATGACGAGGAACGTTTAACCTTACGGAATTTAAAACCATCTGATGATATTAAAATATCTGAAGATGCCGAGGACTGAGATAATGCAGGAGGAGTTTTGAGTATAAGTGAAAGCATATCCGAACAACTGCTGAGTTCACCATCTGAATTGGGTGGAAAAGATTCACCTCCAGACTCTTCCCATACAACATCAAGATCCTTAGCCAAATCCTGCAATGGAAACAATTTGCTTGGGCCCGCCAATCTTGGGTGAATTGCTTGCACAGGTGATGGACCCTCCTCCTCGTCCAACTCAAAACAATCAACCTCTTTAAAGTAAGACTGTTTTTCCTCGACATAATCAGTTGGAGGGATTTCCACCCTTTTCTGTAAATGCCAGCTATGAAAAAAATGAGTGGTTCCATATGTCATATGATTTTGAGTCTTTATATATCATACAATGTATAAACAATCAAAAGCGCGACAATATTTAAAAACTTTCTGATTTTCTCACTGCAGGATCGCAGGATTTGATTAAAAAAATTTGATAAAATTTAAATAATTTCTCATTGATAGATGAAGATCAAAGAGTGTGATTCGAAAGTTTGACATAAGACTTCCACAGCTTTACCCTAACATCTTTGCAAACATGAATATTCATCTTAAATAGTTGAAACCCCCACAAGTGCAAGCCTTACGTTCGAAACTCTAGATTGGCCTTTCTTGTTAGATTGCCTCCCTTTCTGTGTACGTCCATTCTGTGCGAAAGGAAGTGCAACGCTCTTTCTTCCTCTGCCACACACATACGTAGTATTTACAAGGGATTGTTGTTCAGGTCAAGAATGACTACTTCTTGTACTACATAATTGATAAAAAGGTTAAGTAGCCAGTTCTAAATAACAAACAAGTTGCACACTGTTTACTTTCAGCTAATAAATTCAGGATAAGGTAATGGTAACCTAGAAGATAGTGCTCGGGAAATCCAACTTTGCCTGCGAGTCATCCGCGCAGGAGCAGGAGGCAGAATACCGCCATCACCATCACCATCTCCATCCGTTCTGTGATGGAAAGTAATCCCGGATACATATTGTCATAAATTTCAACAGTAGAATGAATAAATGAAATCGCTGAATTAAATTCTATGACTTACAGAGGATGCTTCTGCTTCTTCTTGTTCTTTGGAGATCCTCCCTTACGCGCGTAAACGACAGGGGGGCGATCATCCTCGCCTATAATGTCGCTCCACCTCACGCCGAGCACTCCTGCTCATTTCACAAACAATCTATAACAAACTCTAATACTCTGTATGCCGAACAACAATGGGTAGCTTACCTCGTCTGCTGCCCATAAATGCCGCCGACCGTATGTAACTAAACCAGACGCATACGCAAGAGAATTGCGTATTGGGGATCAGATGCAATTGCAGCTACTGCTCAACTCCCACACAGTGCCGATGCCATCTACTATCTGCAACTAAATTTCCCGGGGAAATGGAGATCGCGCTAATTTGAATATTGAGTTTTCCCACTCAAAGATAGATACACGAGGCTAAAAATAGCCTATGGGACAGAAAGGGACAGAGTTCAAACACCAATTAAAAAAGGGAGGTGTTAACCCTTGCGGTCATTATTTTTTTAAATCGTAAGGACACCCTCCTTTCGGTGCCTCTCAACAACCTACTGGGAGAGGACCCATTTAGTCTTGCACCTGAACTTCGGTCTATTTAAATTATGATATAACAATGATTAAGTTAAGAGGCTTTTTAGAGTGGTAGCAATCTTCAATGTAAACATTTTTCTTTTTTAAAATTGTTTATTTACTTCTAACAAAAATAAAATAAAATTTTAACAGTTACAAAGAATAATATAATTAAAATCTTGAATGTTGCATGCAATGGATAGTTTAACTCAATGTGAATTGGTGGTTTTTTCGTTTACAAATAGTTCCTCCTCAATGTAAGGTGGATTTGTTCCACATTTCAAAATATGGTTTACAATCTTCTCATGATTATGCTACTAATTAGAGTATAAAATTAAAATAAATTCAAAACATTTATTACCATTGCTTATTTTATTGGTATAATTTTCTTTAATTTGTATATTTTATGTTTGAATGTGATGAAGTTAATCATGGTTTAAGTTTTTTTTTTTTTTTTTTTTCCAGTCTTTAAGATTTTTATGTATTTTTTTTCAATAGATTTAAGATTTCTATGTATTGACGAATAGTATATATAAAATAAATAAACTTATACTAATTCTGTTGAAATTGGATACTTCTCAATTTATTTTTTAAAACAATTGAATTAAATTTTTAGGTATGCTAGTAACAAACTCTTTCCAATTAAGGTTTAAACTCATCCTTAATTTAAGAGTTTTATGAAGTCTTTTTTAATTAGTTAATCATTTATAATTAAGGTTTCAACTTATTCTTACTGAATTTTGAATTTGATATGATTTTTATATGTTACAAATTGTCATTTTTCTAATTTTTATCAATCGAGCCAATTATTACACTTAATCTTTAGTTGAACATGTTCCAATAATTTAACATTTTGTGTTTGAATAGAACATTTATCTCAACGTGAATATTTATTAATTGTATAATATAGCATTAGTAGTTAGATAAATGTATCCTTTATTTATTTTCTAATTATTCAATTATTTTACATTTATTAGTCTATTTCTAATTGTTTTGAAATCTACAATGAATAGTAAAAAACTTACTATTAACCTAGCCCTAAACATTATATTTCCCTTTTTTATTAACCTAATCCTCTCTTATGTAGTGTCACTCAATCTATCTATCATTTAGTGCTACAATTTTGTTTTCTTGCATCATGTCAACCATGGAAGAGGGCACCCCGAGAAGGATATGTAAGTGTGTTTTACTTTACTTTAGTGCTCTTTTGTTACCCGTGTTGCCAACTTCACTACTAACAAAAGGATTATGGTGAGGATTGTGGTTCGTTTAGAGTTGTTAAGCGCCATTTTTATGCAACAACAACGACAGATATCCAAAATGAGTTTCTTTCTTGAGAAGTTGAAGATATTAACTTCAAGGTTCCTTTAGGTTATTTGTCAATCAATTGGGTAGTGTAATAGAAGATCAATGTGTTTGTTCATAAGGAGGTCTTTGTTGGTTTGGTAATTTCGAGATCGTGAAAACTTGAAAGAAAATATAACAAATTCAATATTTTTGTATATTTTGTTTTTCAATGCTTGCAACTAATATGATTTCCCTAATATACCAAATTCAAAAATAAATGCAAAGAGATTTAGGGTAACGAGAGAGATAAAATAAATTATTGAATCTGAAAATAACCTAAACGAACATAAGTCGATGTGTAATGCTTCTAGGAATTAAATCTTCAAGGGAACGGTGGAAAACCCATGTAGTTAGGAGCAACACAACTGTAACTTTGCAAATACAATCATCAAAGGAACTTTTAAAGGTTGTAGGATAATTCACAACTCATCAGATTTTACAACCACTCGGATGTACATGCACACAAGATGAATTACTACGAACATACTTAATAGAAATTCCCTTTCCAATTCATCACTGTAGAAGTATTAACGATAATTATGAAAAACTCTAAAATATTGAGATTGATAAGCATCACATGCAATAAAAAAGTAGTTCTATCATCATTCATAAATACAAATTCTTTAAGACACAATATTCAAGCAAGCTATACCACACATAGAATAGGAGCACTAATTGTATATCTTTATTGCACAAAATATCAACCCATATTACAATGTATAATCATGCTCTTATAGAGAACCAACCTTGAATTCATGTTTTTTAAAGGTAGGGTTTCTCTCATCACTATGCCTAGTGTTATGATGTGCAATACCCAATTTTTGTTATTGTGTAACCTCAACTCATATCTACTTGTTGAGGCCTGTCATGAGGAGTGGAGGTTGTCAAATATTTCTCTTCCAAAATTATGTGTGTCTCATCCTTATTATCAATGAACCACCTCTGGGCACTTTATAGTGAAATGCTATAGAAAGTGTCAAGGTTGGAATGTAGAAAGCCTTCTCGATAGCATCAGACCAAATATCTAGAACTACTTCTTTGGTCATATTCTTAACTACCCTTTCCTCTGGTACATAGTGTTAGGCTAGGGTCATGATCAACTATGAGAATTTGATGGATGTAGGGTGTGAAGCCGCATGTACCAATCTGGCAAGCACCATTGAAGTAAGCATGTCTGACCTCTCATTGGGTTTGTTGTAGAGGACCAAAAAGTGTTGTCAACCAATGTTCCCCAACTTTGTATCCTTACTTTCTAAATGTGTGTCCATGAATTTTGATGGAAAAGGGACTCCCTTGAACTTGTATTACACTAGCCTAGGTGAAGCCACCTTTGGTATAGATGCAAAAGCTGATGTTATTTTGTTACCTACACAAAAGGGTGATCATCAATATCTTGCCATAAACATGTGCTAAAACAATAATAGAAGGATCAACAATGGACTGATGACCATGATGATAGGACGAGAAAACTAACTAAAAGGAGCAACCCTAGAATTATACACTTGCGCGGTTATAGACCTCTGTAAGTGTGCAAAAGCATGCAAGGTAGTATTTTTTAGAGTTGCAAAGGTCATGGAGTTTGAGACCTTTGCAACTCTGAAGAATCTACAAATTTTGGGGACTTAGTGATTTTAGGCACTTTGGGGCACAAGTGACTTATGGGGTTGTGAGGCTTTTGGACTTGTGGACCTATGCATGTCTAAAAATGAAGTTGACTTGGTGAATTTGGAAAAATTTGAACTTTAGACTACGAAATCAGCAGACCTGCGAACCTCCACAAGTCTGGGAGGCGTCAAACTCAGGGGACTTGGAAAAATGTGGAGTCTAGAGGTCAAATCCTCAACAAATGTGTAGTTTTCTAGTAAAAACAAAGAATTAGGGCTTTTGACCTTGTGGAAGTTGACCCTTCTAACCATAATGATGATGTAGATATGAAGGGAAACCTATGACCTATGAACTAGAACCTAAATCATAGGACAAGGAAAGAAGCAAGAAGGAACCCTTGAGTGAGGGTGCAAAAAGACAAAAAGGAGGGAGAAGATGTAGAGCACGAGGTCTAAAAAAATAATGAAAGCTTACCATGAATGGAAGGCATGAAAATAGAAGCACAACTATCGCAAATAATGGAGGAGTTCGGAGCTCGAGAAAATGGAAGACCAATGTGAAAAATAATAGAAAAGAACCCTAGTCCACCCTTTTATAAACTCTTTGGTGGGTTGATGCCATCCTTGGGAATCATGCCTCCCTACACAAACTTTAGAGTTGCAGAACTACAAAGCTCTACAACAATGAAAGTTAAAAAAACTATTGAGAGTAAAAACATGAGGGTCCAGACCTTGCAAAATTGCAGAGCTTTGCAACCTCGTAGGTTTGAAAGGAGTTAGGGTAGGATAATCACAAACTACACGGGTTCATAGCTTCGCAACTCTGAAAAAATGATTTGGAATAATAGTTGACCTTGCAGGGTTGTAGAACTTCACAACTCCGTAACTCTATAAGTGTGAAAAATACTTAGGGGAAAAAATAAAATACTTAGAAAAAGACAAAATAGAAAGCTAAACCCAAGAAAACACACTAGGACCCTACCAGGCAACCCAATAACCTTCCCAACTATTGAGGACACTCAGGAGTGGCTATCATCTAACTTATTGAGAAGGCATGGGGTACGAAGCAAGATTGCAGAAAAAAGGAGTGGTCTCCATTTTGAAAAGGCAAAAATTGGGTGTGTGTTGTGGAACCACATCAAATAACCCCAACAAAATGAAGAAATGACAAAGGCATATCTTCATCAACTAGCACTTTTTTGACCTTGTGGAACAATAAATAGGATGCAAATCTCTATGTTGGTAATGAAGTATCTCCAACCAACAAATCCATATCTTCAACTTTCACATTCAATTGTGCACACATTTTTCGTTCTTTCAATCCTTAGGTGAGGAAAACCATGAGTCAGTAGTGATCAAAACTAGCCTTTGCCAACTAGTGTAATCTAACCTTTCTCTACTTCCAAATGAACCTTTTAGATCCAGTAGAGATTGCTAGAGTCACTTGTCTTTATTCTTCCAACCAGATGTGAGAATTCATTCAAATTGATCTTTAATGAGTCAATTTTACATTTAATTATTGTTATGAGATTTATCCCTCGAGAAAGCCTTCGTGTTTCTATTTGGTTTCTCCTTGATTCTTCTTTGCAGTATTCTAGGCAACGATTGGACTGCACTACCTTGTGTGATCTTCTTTTCTTTCTTTGTTTTTCTTTTTTTGTCCTTTTGTGAATAACCAAGCAACAATTAGTCGGTGCTACCAGTTTCTTTGAGTTTTCTTAATTCTTTTGATTGACTCTCATTTCTTATATTCTTCTTTTTCAGTTTTGGGAACTCATGAGCCAAGAAGTAGATGAAGAAGGGTTTTGAGAACCATCATCAATCATGTCGATGAACTTAGACAAGTCCCAACCGCTATTCACAAAGGTCATCCACAACCTTTGCATTGTGCTTAAGTGTTTGATCTATGAGAACAATTAATCTTAGTTTTTGAGCTCGATAGTTGAAGATTGTCATCTCCATTTGTGATACCTATATAAAGTTTCTTGTAATAAAAGATCTTTGAGTGCTTTGACTAAGAAATAGCTCTTCTTTAAGCCAAGACTGGTTAGGATGGACCATGTTCAAGAAACAACCTTGACAAAACCCACTAACTCCTTAACTCGCAAACACTAAAAGGAAAGAAACAATGCAAACAAGACAAAAATGACAAGAGACCCTAGAAAATATACTATATAGTACAAGGTGCAACACCCACTCTTCAGGACCCAAAATGGTGTTTAAGGAATAGACCATTGACAGGCAACAAGACCAATTCTCCATCTAATGAACTCAACCTGGTAGTTTTTTTGCCTAATATCTCTGCAATTTGATATAGAACAATTCACAAGAATTGAAACTTCTTGTGACTCCCTAAATTTTATTTTTCCCTATCCCACGTGAGGACTAGGTCAGAGATCCTAAAAGCTTTTACAATATCTATTATGCCCTTAATATTGATGCATACAGGGTTATGAATAGTCAGCTTGTGGCTATCTTAATCCTTAATTAAGTCATGTTATCATTATTATATTATTATTTAGGTAGGTAGGTCGACCTAGGTATTATGTAGGGTTGTGTCTATTCAACCTTAGCATAATTAGGTATATACAGGAGGTTCTGAGTCTTATTTCAAGATCATATTGGAAGTGTGTTCTCATTGGAGATATTTGGAGGTTGCCCCCTCAAAGTGGCCTATTACTCTTATTTATTATCAAGTTATATAATAGTTCATATTATTTCTTCTATTGTGCAAGTTATTTCATTACAAGTGGTATCAGAGCATGATCTTGGCACCATAGAGGCAAGATTTTTTCTCAACATTGGGGTGATTTTGGGAAGAGCATAACTTTCAGATTTTAGCGATTTTTTCAAAGATTTTTAAAGGGTTTTTGGAGATCATGTTAAAGAAGCTATAGTCCAAAATTCAAAGAAATTTGAGTAAAGTATTGCAGAATTATTGTTTCTACACAATTTATTGAGATCTTCATATCTCTCACATCTTGTCAAATTGGAGTATAACTTGTATTGGGTTTTTTAATACATATTAGAGGAGCCTAAATTTCAAAGCTTGGAGAAATTGAAGAAAAAATAAGCAAGATATTGCAAAATTAGAAAAAATCGCTCTCAAGGGAGCAAATTTGCTAAAAAAAATTGGATTTTTTTCGAGTAAGGGTATCTTGGCCCTAGTAAGTTGCAGTAAAAAAATAAAAAAATAAATTAGAGAATTTACATTTCATTTGTGTGATTTTTTTCAAAAATATTGATTTCCATCATGACAAGGCCTTCAACAAGAGGTAAAAAGAATGCTACCACACCGAGGAAATCCTTTGATAATCAAAATTGGGAAGCAACAAAGGATATTTTTCCCAATGAGGAACTAAGTAAGTTCAAGGAAGAGGTTAAGAGGGATATGTGTGACCTACGAGGAGATATATCAGATATACAAAGCATGTTAAGCACCTACACAAATGAAACAAGGAAGGAGCTCTCAAGTAATTAAGGTGAAACCTTCAAGTTGACTAATAATGACACAAATTTTAATACTCCTATGGGATCTGGGAATTTTTATTTATATGCACAAATTTGATGGCAAGGATCCTCTAACATGGATAAATCAAATGGAGATTTTTTTTGAAGTACATCAAACTTCATATGGACGAAAGGTCACAATGGCTTCCTTATATCTAGAACTAGATCAATTCATTTGGTATCCTTGGCTTTGTACTCATAGGAGGAAAAAGGGTCTCACCATATCATGGTCAATTTTTATAGAAGAACTCCAAGCACAATATAGTAATAGTGTGACAGAAAACTTCTTTAGCCAACTTGCCAAGCTTCAACAAATAGGATCAATTAAGGATCGTATTAAAAAATTCAAAAATCTATCCTTAAGAGTGCATACAATTACAAAGGAGATCTTGAATGATTTATTATTGGGTGGTCTCAAGGATCACATTCAACATGAGGTATGCATGTTTTGTCCCAGCTTAGTAAATGAGTCTTTTATATTGGCACACAGGGTAGAGGAGAAGTTCTTGATTCCTAGAAAACAAGGGGCTAATGTGACAAGAGAAAAAGGATATTCAACACCTTCTCTTCCTCAACCTACTAGGTTGACTCCACAACGAATTGAGGAGAAAAGAGCAAAAGGATCGTGTTTCAATTGTGATAGCAAATATAGTTGAGGACATAAATGTAGTAAAAAGAAATTGTTCTATATTGAAGGTCCAAGTGAGGAAGAAGATGATGAAACCATATTAGAGGAGGATAGGGAGTCAGGTGAGAAATCACATGATTCTCAACCAATCATTTCTTGTCATGCACTTTCAGATTTTAGTGCACCACAAACTCTCAAGGTAGTGGGTTTCTTAAAGAAGCAGAAAGTAACAGTGTTGATCAACTCAGATAGTACTTGGCAACTCTTCTAAATTGTTTTATATATCCAGCCCCAGAGTTTTAGGTTTTGATTGCAGATGGAGGCACAGTTAGTTTTTTAGGGAGGTGTCATAGCATCAAATTATCCATGGGAGACTATCAACTTGATACCCCAATGTATGCGATATTCATGGGTGTGGCAGATATTATTTTGGGAGTATAATGGCTTACTACATTGGGAACAATTGAGATGAAATTCCAAGAACTATTCATGCAATTTCAATCAAAAGGAAAGGTAGTGGAGTTAAGGGGATTCAAGGCAAAATTCCCACACATGGTAAACTCTCATCAAATGCAAAAGTTTCTTAAGAAAGGAGTGGATGGATTTGTGGCCCAACTATGTTCATTAGAATTCTCTCAATCTAATGCTCTTACTCATCCAAATTTACAAGCAATAATTGATCGTCACTCAGTGATTTTTGGAGATATGCCTAAAGGACTTCCTCCTAAGAGGGATCATGACCATGCCATACAACTAGTTCTAGGGAGCCAGCCACCAAACATGAGGCCTTATAGGTACCCACACATGCAAAAAAAGTGAGATAGAAAAAAATGTTGAGGAAATGCTAGAGGTAGGAATTATCAAGTGTAGCCAAAGTATTTACTCCTCACCTTTTGTGATGGTGCATAAGAAGGATGAAACTTGGCACGTGTCCGGATTATAGAGTGCTCAACAAGTACACCATTAAAGATAAGTTTCCTATTCCAATCACCGATGATCTTCTAGATGAATTAAATGGAGCTATGTATTTTACCAAGTTAGATCTTAGATCGGTTATCACCAAATTCAAATTAAGGAGAAAGATATTTGCAAGACAACATTTCAAACTCATGAGGGTCATTATGAATTTTTGGTGATGCCATTTGATCTTACCGATGCACCATCTACATTCCAAATTTTGATGAATTCCATTTTTAAGAAGTTTTTGAGAAAGTTTGTGTTAGTATTTTTGATGATATATTAATTTATAGCAAAACTTCGGAAGAACATTTGCAACATGTAGATCAAGCATTAAAATTACTCGAAGATCGTCAACTCTATGCTAAGCCATCCAAGTGTGCTTTTGATCTTAAGGAGGTGGAGTATTTGGGACACATAGTTTCACACAAAGGAGTAAAGGTGGACCCTAACAAAATTAAGGCTATCATGGAATGACCTATTCCAAAAGTCATTAAGAAGTTGAGGGGTTTCTTGGGATTTGTAATGCCTATCCCTACTTAACTTTTTTGTTGTAGTGTTAGATTTTTTTAGGTCAATTTGTTTACTGTGTTTTATGATTATTGATACTTGGTTACCGGATTGGATTAAATGTATTTCATACTCAGTTGATATATGTATGTATAATTAGTTATTTTAGTTATTTCATGATTGTTTCGATAATGATAGATGTATGTTCATTCAGCGATTTCAGTTATTTAATGATACTAGTTAGATGAATAATTTTTATGTGGTTTCTATGGATACTTACCCCATACTTGCATGTGTATGGTGTGCGTGTATATTTTCTTTATGTTTGACGTCTCTGATGTGGTTGAGGAAGGGAGTTGTAGTCACCTGTTAGTCAGGATCTATACAATGCACCACTTCCTTTCATTGCCTATTTAGTTTAAAATATGCGTTTGTACATGCGTTGATTTTATGCAGATTGCAGGTATCGATTATCGACTTCCCTGAATTGCCAGGATGAGTGTACCCTATCATAGTATTTCAATGGTATAAGTGGAGAGATAAATCTTGAGTCCAAATTCTAAACCCTAAGCCAATTCTCCTAGAAAATAAGACAAGTATCTAAGCTAGTTTCACTTTTTTGAATTCATCAAGTGATGTGAATTCATGATTTTGACCCTGGTGTTTGATTTAGTTTAATGTTTTGTATGATGAGTTGTCATATTTGGTTTTGTGGGTCAGTTGAGATTTTTTGTTTTAATTAAATCAAATTTAAAGATAATTTAATGACTTAATTTAATAAAAAAATTATAAAGAAATATAATATTTATTATATTTAATTAATTAAGAAATTAATTTAATTAAATAATTAAATAAATTTTTTTTATTAAAGTTCTATTTAGGCATATTTATATTTATTTTATTTAATAATAATTATTTAAGAGATTTATTTTTAATAATAAACTCTAAATAATATTATTAGTTGAATTAATAAATATTATTATAAAAATGTCTCATGAATTTATTAAATAAAATAATTCATTTAAAGATAAAGTTATAGTGTAATTTTGGACGTGATAATATTTATTTAATTTAATAATAATATATTTAGGAGTTCATTTTTAAATAAATGTAAAATATTATTATTGCTTAAGTTAATAAATATTATATTAAAAAATGTCTCGAATATTAATTAAAAAGAGAGTAAACAATTATTTAATAAAGCTTATTTTAATTAAATTGCATAAAACTTATGCATGAAATTAAAATATAATAAATTAGTTAAAGAGAGAAAGCTAATTAAGATATTTTGTAATTAAATATCTGAAAGAGTTGTGCATGAAAAGGTAAAAGGTAATAAAGTAAAAAACAATAATTGATCAACGAGTTCCCTCTCGTGATTGCACAATCAAAGCCCCAAATTAAGAGAGAACTATATATTATAGATCTAGAGCTCATTTTGCAATTACACAAGTTTTGGAGGAACAATTTCAGATAGGAAGGTTTTCAAAAAAAAAAAGAATTGTTGTGTGTTCTATGCATCTGTTGTTTTAGCATCATATCCAGGTAGGATCTCGTGGTTTAATTGTACAGTGGATTTCCATTCTTCGAATTCCTGTCTTCTTCGTGTCTGGATAAATATGATTTCAGAATTTTAGATTTGGATGAAACCCTTGTGTTGAAATTTACTATTCTATATCCTTGATTTTGTTTGTGAATGAATTAATTAAATTGAAACCCTTGTTTGTTAAATTGAGATTGGAAACCCTCGTTTGATTTAAATTGGGTGATTTGGAGTGTCCACCTATAGTTTATTTTTACATTATATTTACCAAACTCTTTTATGCCTATTGCATGGACGTGTTAGTTTCAAGGATATTATTTCATAACTTGGAATAGAAATATATCAACGATGATTACTTAGTTAACTATATTTCATGTGTTGTTTAATAATTATGGTTACTAGTGCATTAATGATGCTTTAATAATTTGTAGTTAATAAATGTGATTTCTTTCATAGCAATGTCAGATGATGCTTTAATGATGATTACTTCATATTCGTAATCATGCATTATTTTATCTGAGCATTTGATGTTTGACTTATAATTATTATGGTACTTACCCCATACTTGCACGTGTATGGTGCATGTGTCTATTTTATCTTCTGCCTAATGTGTTTGATTTGGTTAAGGGAGGGAGTCATAGTCACCTATTAGTCAAGATCTACATGATGTACCACTCCCTGCCAATGCTTGTTTAGTTTAGATATATTTATATAATGTACATGCTCGTCTTTTATGTAGGATGCAGGTACCGAGCATGGACTTCCTTGAATTGCCAGGATGAGCGTGTCTAATTACAATACTCAAATAGTAAGAACGGGAAGATAATGTTCATGTCCAATCTCAGTCATAACCTAATTACTTGTCCTAAGAAGGAGGACATGTATTTGACTTTCCACCTTTTTAAACTCGTGAGTTTGTCTTTGTATGTGTTGGATTTTGAGCTTTGGTCTGTTTTGGTAATGTTGCTTTTATGTGAATTTCGCCATGTGATTTATTTGGTAAATAATTTAATTATAATATTTTGGTTAGTCATATAATATTGAAAATTATTGAATATTATTTGATTAAAAAATAAATATTACAACATGAGAATATTTAATTAATTAAAAAATTAATTAAATATGTGCTTAAATTTAAAAGTCTTAATTTAGAAAATTGGTTAAATAGAAATTAGAATATGATAATATTTAATTAATTATAAATTAAATAAATATTTACTTCATCTTAAAAGATTTAATTTAAAAGTCTAATTTAAGAAGTTGGACAAAAAAAATAAAAAAATTAAAGATTTAATATTGCTTTATTATAATTATTTATTTAATAATAATTAAATTAGAGTTGCATTTAAACAATGAACTTTGATTATTATTATTAATTTAAATAATAAACTGTGCTTTAATTAGTGTTTGCATTATTTAATAAACTAGAGGAAAAGAAAATATAAAAGAATATTTTAATTAAAAAGTTCTTTAAGTGTGCATGAAATGATTAAATAATAAAAGTTTATTTTAAGGAGAGGCCTTTGCATGTTCAAAATTAGAAATCTTCAGTAGAGTTAAACTCTTTATTAAGAGATTAGAGCTCATTTTGCAATTACATAGGTTTTGGGGAGAAAAATTTTTAATGGGATCAAAAGAATTGTTGAAAGTTTCAGAGGGTTTGGATTTGCATGCATTCACAGATTGTCTTAGATTTTAGTTGTGGTTTTGAGGTAGGGTTTGAAAGCATATTGTAGAATTTAATTGAGATCTATTTACTTCATGTCTTCCTGGGTGTTTGGATATTGCTTATTAATTAACTGTATTGATTGTTGAATAAAGAATTATATTGTAGATTTTAGAAAAGGAAAACTTATTAATTAAGAAAACTTGACTAAAAAAATTGTAGAAAATTATTGTGACTATTCTTATAAACTCTTTTCTAATATAACGAAAATTTGATTATTGAAAATTAGAAAAAAAGAATAAATTGAACAATTAGGGTTTTAACTTTAAATTTGTCATTAGAACCATGAGATTATCATGAATTTTTTAAATATAGATAAATATTATTCTTATATCTAAAATAATTTAATCACAATTTATTGGAAAAAGAAAAGAATTAATTGAAAGGAAAGCACATGGTAACTAAATGTATACATGCATGTGAAAACAAATATACTAAAAATAAAAAACTAAGTATAGTATGATTATATGCATGTGAAAATAAATATGCTAAAAATAGAAAGCTAAGTATATTATGATTACATGCATGTTAAAAATAAAAAAACTTAGTATAGTATGGTTACATGCATGTGAAAACAAATATGCTAAAAATAGAAAAAAAAAAACTAAATATAGTATGCTTGCATGATTTGAGAGATCAAAGACATGTGAAAATACTAATTGCATTTTTATTTTTATTTTATAAAAATATAATATAATTTTCAGATTGATTTATTTAAAATAATAATAATAATAATAAAATTCAAAAATTAAATTAATACTACTCATTTAGTTAAAGTGAATGTTAGTATTAGTGATTCTTTAAGTCTACTTATACTCTTAGTTGCATATAAATAATTTTGCAATTATTAATGCAAGAGAGAAGTTAATAAATAAATATTTATAATTTTATTACATTTTAAAAGAAGTTGTGGTGAAGTTCACTTTGTAATCATTTAGTTAAGAACTATTTGACTTTGACAGAAATTATAAATAATTCAATTAAATTTATAATTTTATCTCTAGTTGCATTATGAATTAAAGGAAAAGTAAATATTAATATTGGACTTAAATAAAAGTCAAATTAATATTTTAGAAATTAAATTGATATTAGTATTTAATCTAATAATATACATTTGTGTTATTAATTAAATCATTTATGATTTAAGATTATTTAATTTAATAACATGATAATATTGCATGATATTTTATATGCGTGAAAAAATTAGATATTTAAATATTTATTGTTTTAAATTAGGTTATTAGCATAACAATTTATATTAACATGTATATTCTTACTTTATTTCTAAACGCATCCTTATGACCCAAACTAAACAAGAGAAATTGGTGGAATTAAATCATGTGGCTGAAAACTATGTGTTTTCTAATATTCAATTAATAGTCTTGTGATGTTTATTTTCTTGATAATTTTTCTTTGTGAGTTGTTTAGTTGGCCAAATTAGGATGTGCACTAGAGGTTGTATTTGTGATTTCTTTTATGATGTATATTTATTCTGAATATTATGATGAGCTTGTGTTTTCTTTTAAATATAAAAGAGCATTTATGAGTTTTTCTATGTGGTGCATTTATGTCTACTTGGGTTGGGAGAACCAACTTATTTTCGAGTTGTCTGTTAAAAAACCGAGTTTGATCTTTATGGGTGTTATGGTGTGAGACACAATTGTATTTTATGTACTTAGGATAGGTTGTCTAGGTACATGTCTTTGGAAGTGGCTTGTAGTAGGGGTCCAAGACCCAAAGCGGTTAGTGCCATGGTAACTCATTGTAAGTTATTTAATAAATGATAATCTAGTAATTAATATTTTTAAAAAAATACACTAAAAAGATAAGTTACAGATATTTGCCCTGCCCATGCCTTGAGTGCTTGTATAGACTAAGGATGGGAACGGGATGATAGTATGACTAGTTTGCCTCATCTTCTTGAGAGGGTTCTCTGGTTTCGCATGTATCACGTTGAGGGTCCGGGGTTCAGAGTAATCAGTTGAGGGTAACTCAACGCTTGAGAGTTTGGGGTCTATTGAGAGACCAGTCTAGGGTAACTCAAGTAGTTTGACCATATGATGACACTCCCTACAATGTAGCCTAAGTCTCCTCTATAGATTTTGTTTGTACTACTTTTATTGATAATGATTGGTGATTCATGGAAGATGTACTTTTGACATGTGGTTCTTGATTTGAGGTGGATATCTTCATTGACTTTATCTTATGATTTTGGTGATTTTATCTATTATTGGTATATGAATGATGTTTTGTCATGTGGTATTGGTATTGGATTGAGTGTTCTTTCTTTTGGAGTATCTTATCTTCTTGAGTAGTATGTGTTACCTTTGAGGTAGTTTTGACTACTAGGAATTCCTTTCCTATGAATGTTTCTTGATTGATTAGTCGTATGTAGATTATTCATTATCTTCCTTGCATAGTAGGAGTGGAAGCCTGACTAGGTGACCACGTGATCGAGAGGTAGTGTATTCTTACCATTTGGGTCCCCCTCACATTTTCAATTGTTGGATGTTCAGTGATGCAATTGTACCTTTATCATTCTTATTTTTTTATCTCAAAGACTTCTTTTCAATTGATGTATATATGTTATCATGTATTCTGATGTATTGTATCTATTCTCACATACCCTACAACATGTGCAGTGGATGTTATTTATTGGATGTACTTTCATTGTATTAGTTATACTTATGCATTTTTTAAAGTGATTATGTATCTATTATTTCTTTATGTTCAGGAGACATTGTACTTGAAACTTAAACTAATTAATTAAACTTCTTAAATGTGACTCAACATAAAGGAACCCTTGAGGAATTGAACAGTATTTGTAATTACTTATGTGTATTTGATGTGTATGTTCATATTGCTTCCACATTAATGCTATCTTGATGTTGTCAAACTTTTAAAAAAAATAGTTCAATAAACTTTGTAATATATTAGGTTTATTTCTTTTGGGTTTCCAAGCGGGTCGTTACATGATTCATAATAGATTTGATTAAATTTGAGATAGGGGTTCTGAAAAGAAAACTAGTTTTAAATTACTAAATTTAATTGTTAAAATTTCATTGCTCTACTAGATCTAGTTTGGAAAGTTTCCATTTTTAGCAAGTTTATATTTTGGGAAAGTTTATATTTTTAGAAAATTTCTATTTTTGGAAATTTTATATTTTTAGTAAGTTTCTATTTTAAACATGTTTCTATTTTTTGAAGTTCCTATTTTTAGCAGGTTTCTTTTTGGAATTTTGTTTTTCTAAAGTTTAATTAATTTAAAATTATTATGGTAATAATTGATAATAATTATTATTAATAATTTTAATAAGTATTGTTAAAATTTTAAATTTAATTATTTAAAAATTTGATTTATTACTTTATTATTTAAATATAATTCTAAAGTAAATTGAAAATCAAAAAAATTAATTGGAAGAATTAATGGTTATCTTTGGTAAACTTGGGTTGTGCTTGATGATTTGATTTTATCTAAAAATGATTTATATTGTTAGGGAAATTTTCTTATTCGAAAACTTTAGTAATTAAGATACTTTAAAAAGATGAAAACTGTGATGTGTATGTTCACTGAACTCTTATGTTTTGATAACGAATTGAACTATGAAAAAAAGTTTAAACAACTTTATATGATTTTTTGAATCATCTAAAATTCTAATAAACTCGAAAACCTTAGTAAATATGGTAACTAGAGAAATGAAAATTGAAACCTGGCTTGAGATTGAAAAACACTATGAACTAATATATTTGATAACGAAAACTGAAAACTTGAAAACCTACAAGTGAAAATGAAACTGTTGTGTATTCTAAACCTAATATATTGTGAAAGTAACTTTTCTATGTACTCTTTTTATGATGTATGATTTACTGTTGGGTGTTGGGTTGACTTAGCTTTAACCAAGTCAAGATGTTTACCAGAGGCTCGGGAGTTCTGTTTTACGATGTCATGATGATGTTTTGATCATGATATTTTATACTCAACCATGGTAATGTGTCTTGTATGCTCTATGAGGTGTTTTGATCTATTGATTGTTATTGCATTCTAGTGTTCTTGTGTGAAACTTAGGTGAATGGTGTGACCTATCTGATATAACCTTTGAGTCATCGATCAATTGTATTTGGATTGCTTTCCAGTTGCTTGTATAGGACTAGGTCTTGGTATGATTTATTCTTGGTGATGTTATGTTATGACATGGATTGGTTTATGTGTACTTTCTTAGATCAGTCTTGTTATGATGATCATTTTAGTGATGCTTGTATTTTGACTAGTGATATTTCAATGCTTGCTAGTTGCTTATTTAAGAACTGATGTATGGCACGTGATCTTATGAGATATTTTTGATTTTACTAAGCTTAGGGTAGGTTATCTGTATGTCATGTTGGAAAGTGGCTTGCAATGGAGGCCGAGGCCCTAAAGAGGCTGACAGGTAACCCATTGTAGGTTATTTAATAAGTGATAATATTTCATTAAATGGGTTTAAAATGAATTAATAAGAGTCATTGTTTAAAACATCACGAATATTAATTCAAGAGAGAGTAAGCAATTATTTAATAAAGTTTATTTTAATTAAATTGCATAAAGCTTATGCATGAAATTAAAATATAATAAATTAAATAAAAGAGAGAGCTAATTAAGATATTTTATAATTAAATGTTTAAAAGAGTTGTGCATGAAAAGGTAAAAGGTAATAAAGTAATAAACATTAATTGATCGGCGATTTCCCTCTCGTGATTGCACAATTAGAGCACCAAATTAAGGAAGAACTCTTTATCAAAGATCTAGAGCTCATTTTGCAATTACACAGGTTTTGGAGAAGAAATTTTAGAATGGAAGGTTTTTAGAAAAAAAAATGAATTGTTGTGTGTTCTATGCATCTGTCATTTTAGCATCAGATCCAAATAGGATCTCGAGATATAATTGTACAATGGATTTCTATTTTTTGAATTCTCGTCTTCTTCGTGTCTAGATAAATATGTTTTCAAAATTTTAGATTTGGTTGAAAGCCTTGTGTTGAAATTTACGATTATTTGTCCTTGATTTTGTCTATGAACGAATTAATTAAATTGAAACCCTTGTTTGTTAAATTGAGATTGGAAACCCTTATTTGATTTAAATTAGGTGATTCGTAATAGATTTGATTAAATTTAGGATAGGGGTTCTAAAAAGAAAACTAGTTTTAAATTACTAAATTTAATTGTTTAAACTTTATTGCTCTATCAATTCTAGTTTGGAAAGTTTCCATTTTTAGCAAATTTCTATTTCAGGAAAGTTTCTATTTTTAGCAAGTTTCTATTTTTCTAAGTTTCTATTTTTAGCAGGTTCCTTTTTAGGAAAGGATTTTTTTCCAAAGTTTAATTAATTAAAAATTATTATGGTAATAATTGATTATTATTATTAATAATTTTAACAAGTATTGTTAATTTTTTTTATTTAATTATTTAAAAATTTGATTTATTACTTTATTATTTAAATATAATTCTAAAGTAAATTGAAAATAAAAGAAATTAATTGGGAGAATTAACAGTTATCTTTATTAAACTTGGGTTGTGCCTGATGATTTATTTTATATGAAAATGATTTATATTGCTAAGGAAATTTTCTTATTTGAAAACCTTAGGAATTAGCATACTTTAAAAAGATGAAAACTGTGATGTGTATGTTCACTAAACTCTTATGTTTTGATAATGAATTGAACTATGAAACAATGTTTAAACAACTTTATATGATTTGTTGAATTGTCTGGAATTCTAGTGAACTCAGATTCCTTAGTAAATCTGGTAACTAGAGAAATGATAATTGAAACCCAGATTGAGATCAAAAAACATTATGAACTGATATATTTGAAAACAAAAACTGAAAACTTGAAAACCTACAAGTGAAAATGAAACTATTGTGTTGTCTAAACCTAATATATTGTGAAAGTAACTTTTCTATGTACTCTTATTATGACGTGTGATTTTAATGTTGGGTGTCAGGTTGACTTAGCTTTGACCAAATTAGGATGTTTACCACAGGCTCGAGAGTTCTATTTTGTGATGTCATGATGATATTTTGATCACGATCTTTTATACTCAACCATAGTAATGTGTCTTGTACATACTCTATGAGGTGTTTTGATCTATTGATTGTTATTGCATTCTAGTTTTCTTATGTGAAACTTAGGTGAATGGTGTGACCTATCTAATATAATCTCTAAGTCTTTGATTAGTTGTATTTTGATTTCTTTCCAGTCGCTTGTATAAGATCGAGGTGTTGGTATGATTTGTTCTTGGTGATGTTATGTTATGACATGGATTAGTTTATGTGTACTTTTTTGGATCAGTCCTGTTAGGATGATCATTTTAGTGATGCTTGTATTTTGACCAGTGATATTTCAATGCTTACTAGTTGCTTATTTAAGAATTGATGTATGGTATGTGGTCTTTTGAGATCTTTTTGATTTTACTGAGCTTAGGGTAGGTCATTTGTATGTCACGTTGGGAAGTGACTTGCAATGGAGGCCGAGGCCCTAAAGAGGTTGATGGGTAACCCATTGTAGGTTATTTAATAAGTGATAACATTTCATTAAATAGGTTTAAAATGAATTGGTAAGAGTCATTATTTTCCTCGCTCATGCCTTAAGTGCTAATATAGGCTAGGATGGGAGTAGAGAGGATTCTTGGTTGTGACCATACTTTGTCAATATGCCTTGTTAGTATGAAAGGATACTAGTGCCGCATAGAGTCACTAGGGGGCCGAAGGATTAAAAGACTAGCTGGGTAACCTTAGATTTGGTTCATGTGATGACACTTGCCCACATGCATAATATATTTCCTTTGTGTTTGTGTTGCCTTCGGGATTAGTTGATACTTGTGTCTTGGTACCCTTTGAGATAGTTTGCCTTTAGGTGATTCCTTCAACCTAGATGTTAGTTTTTGACTTTTGAGTTTGTTATCCTATTTGGGATTTGAGTTTATCTCCTTAGCGTGGTGGGAGTGGGCCTTTTTGAGATCCTATATTTCTATGATGGATGGTTGTACCTAGTGTATTGTATTTGATTCCATAGATCTTAAGAGATTGTGTAATCTATTTCATGATGTATATTATTTTAGCCTCTCATACCCTGTGATCTATATTGTGGATGATTGTGCATTATGTTTATTGTCAAGTGGCATTCAGGATAATTGTATATTGTTTAAATGGAATTTGTACTTGTATATTATTATTTGATGTGGATTTATTATATATTGGATTTAGTGTTAATTAAAATTAAATGTGATTCATCGTCATGGGACCCTTAAGAGTTGTAACCTGTTTATGTGTTGTTGATGTATGAGTGTATGTTAATTGCCTTCACTATTCTATAATTGTTGTTGTATCTTTATCTTTAAAAAAAATGTTTGATAAACTTAGTAAAACTTTAGGTTAACTTCTTTTGGGTCACATGGCGGGGTGTTACAGGATTGACAGGGTACTATAAAAGATTTGTGAAGAATTATGGTCGAATAGCAGCACCCCTTACTACTTTATTGAAGAAGGATTCTTTTCATTGGAATGAATCTGCTAATGTAGAATTTGAGCAATTAAAGAAGGCTATGTGTACAACTCTAGTACTTACCACTCCGAACTTCACCAAGGAATTCATTATGGAATGTGATGCCTTTAGAAATGGGATAGGAGTAGTTCTCGTGCAAGAAGGTCGACCATTTTATTTTGAGAGTCATCAATTCAAAAGCTAAAAATCAACTCAAACCTATTTATGAGAAGGAAATGCTAGCAATCTTTCATGCTGTTAAAAAATCGAGGCATTATTTAATGGGTTGACACTTCAAGGTTAAGATAGATCATGATAGCCTAAAATATTTTTTGGAACAAAGACTATCTTTAGAAGAGCAGCAAAAATGGGTCACTAAGATGTTGGGATATGACTTTAAAATTCTATACAAGAAAGGGAAGGAAAATATTGTGGCTGATGCACTTTCTAGGAAGGATGAAAAAGATGAAGCCTTATTGTGCGCCCTTTCAATATTACAAGAAAATTGGGTGGTAGAAGCCAAAGAAGAGTGGCAAAATGATGTTGCAATAAGTAATCTCATCCAAAAAATAAAATGTGACCCTAATAGTTTAGATAAGTTTTGTTTAAAGGGGGATATTCTTTGGTATAAAGAGCACTTGTATCTCTACAAGAATTCCACTCTTAAACACAAGATTCTCAAATAACTATATGAGTCCCAATTGGTGGTCATTCAGGATTTTTGAAGACATATCATCGAGTCTAGCAAAAATTTTTTTTGGAAGGGCTAAAAGGTGACATTCAATCATTTGCGGCTGAATGTTTAGTTTTTCAAAGAAATAAGGGGGAAACAATCAAGACACCAAGTCTCTTGCAACCATTATCTATTCCTAGCCAATGTTGGGAAGAGGTATCCATGGACTTCATCACAAGGCTTCCCAAATCTAAAGGTCATAATGTCATCATGGTAGTAGTTGATCACCTCACTAAAAATGCATATTTCATTGCATTATCACATCCTCTTACAACAAGTATAGTGGAAAAAGTTTTCTTGGAGAATATCCAAAAGCTACATGGTACACCTAAGGTTATTGTTAGTGATCATGATCCTATCTTTACTGGTCACTTTTGGAAAGATTTATTCACATGTTTGGGTACTCAATTGGCTCATAGTTCTTCATACCATCCTCAATCAAATGGGAAAATTGAGGTTGTTAATAAATGTTTGGAAGGATATCTACATTGTTTCACTTCGAAAAAACAATTTCAATGGGTAGATTGGCTACCTCTTACAGAATGTGGTACAATACTTCTTTTCATAGCTCATTAAAATGTCTTCATCTTTGGCACTTTATGCATATCATCCTCCTTCCATCACATCATCATTAAAGGTGTCACCAAGAGTTCAAGTAGTAGAGGACCACTTGCTTCATCAACAACGGGTACTTTTAGGACTTAAGGAGAATTTAGCTATGAAATAACAAACAAGTCAACATCGTAGTGAAAGACATTTTGAAGTTGGGGACTTGGTCTTCTTGAGATTGCAGCCTTATAAATGAATCTGAATGAAGCAACAAAAAAAGAATAATAAGTTGTCTCCAAGATATTATGGACCATACCAAATCATGCAAAAGATTGGTAGTGTTTCCTATAGGCTCGAGTTGCCACCAACAACAAAGATATATTCAGTTTTTCATGTTTCTTGTTTGAAGAAGGTAATTGGGCAAAATATTCCTACTCAAACAGTACTACTAGAGCTTGATGAAGAAGGATTTATAATTTTGGAGCTAGAGTGAATTCTTCAAACACATACGAAGAAGCTGAGGAATAGAACCCTCACTCAATATCTCATTCATTGGAAGAACTTATTAGTTGAAGAGGCCACATGGGAGTATGAGGAGTTCATTCAAAAGAATCTACACTTGGTTAACATTGAGGACAATGCTTCTTTCAAGAGAGGGGGCATGCTACGCCCTTAATATTGATGTTTATAGGGTTATGAATAGTCAACTTGTGGCCATCTTCATTTTTAATTAAGTCACACTATCATTATTATATTATTATTTAGGTAGGTAGGTAGGCCTAGGTGTTATGTAGGGTTGTGTCTATTCAACCTAACTGTAATTAGGTATATATAGGAGGTTGTGAGTCTTATTTCAATATCATATTGGAAGTGTGTTCTCATTGGAGATATTTGGAGGTTGCCCCCTCTAATTGGCCTATTACTCTTAGTTATTGTCAAGTATTTATATAATATTTCATATTATTTCTTCTATTGTGTAAGTTATTTCATTACAATAGCTCTTTTGTAAAATCAACACTTAACAATATTTTGATGTTTATTAATGTGTTATAATGTCAAAGTTATTCTTTCATCTAATTTCAAAAGATTCATCAACCTTACATGAAGCTTATCTTTATTTTGAACATATCCTCTTGTGAACTTCATGTTAGAAAGTAAAGTCCACCAAGATAATTGCGAGTGGAGGGGTGAGGGGGGTGAATTATTTATCCAAATATTAAAATATTTATCAAACTTATTAATCCTTAACCATGTAAGCAATATAACCAACAACCATAAGAAGATACACTTGCATAATAACACTAGATATGTTAACTAGGAAAACCCTTTATTAGAGAGAAATACCTGGTGGGAATGGTACCCACAAAATAATGTACTAATATAAAAGTTCCTTGTAGGAGTATGGACTCTAATAGGAGCTAGTGAAAAACATTTAGTACATATTAGTCCTTTTTAGGCATCTTTGAATCCCTATTAGGAGATTCCAACCCTGTTAGGAGTTATAGAAGGCAAACAGACTCACTGTCTAAACAACTTCAGGGGAAAGGCCACCAAGCTCACTATCCAACTCATATTTGTATTATTCCTTGAAAATAATAGAAATGAATAATCTTGAGCTCCTCTATCCTCTTGACCAGACCAATCCTCATATGATCTCAATACCAAATCTTCAAACTTTGTAGCCAATAATCCCTTGGATCGCTCACATGCATTTACCAACTTTGCATATCACTTGTACAGTTCACACTTGCATAATCATTCACATCACTTCCATACTTCACCAAAAGGAAAATAACCCTCCTTTATACCATATCCTCAAAATAATTCTTTGAGTTAGTCTTAATAACATTCCTTTATGCCATATCCTCAAAATAGGAACTCATTAAGATATTACAATCATTTTACAATTACACAACACTATCAACTCACAGTCTTTACAACTTCTCACACGTGTGACCTCTAACCTCACACACTTGTTGATGTCATCTTTAGGTTATCTACTATCACTGTCTAACTTTTCCCACCATGATTCTATTCATGTTAAGAGATACAATCCAAATGTTAGAAACTACTTCTCATTTACTTTGTCTGCACATTGTCCTGTGTACTTCATGAATAACTCTCACATATCTTCACCTTTCTATATGCGTACTTGTCCACTTCATTAGGAAACAATGTAGAACATATCCTTAACTATTCTTGACCTCATCATCAATACATAATTTGTACGACCTCATTTTTGTCTGCTAGTTTGCCAGTCTTTACAGAAACAATACTATGTTGACATTAATGACAAACACAATCATGAATGGAACATTTCAATCATGCTAATCATCTCTCCCATTCTTAGATTACTCCCCCAAATTAATACCATCAATATTCATGCTAAAAATCTCCCTCTTTGGCATTGATGGCAACATAGATTAAAAACATTTAAGTTTCAAGAATACCAAATCCAACTCTACTACTATTGTTGTTGTTCTCTTCTTTTCAAATCCTCTTCGTAAATCAAATCTGAAACTTATAGGAACACTTTTATGTATGTGCTTCCTCATTCTTAGGATTGGCATCAGTTGTTCACACTCTAACTCATAGGAACAACTCTCCATTTATATTTCTTACATGCATGGAAATAAATTGTTCACACTTCTTCCCCATTGATATAACTCAATGTTTCTCCCCATTGACATCAATTCATCCATGAACAATTATCCTTCATACATACATCTCCCACATACTATCGGAAGATGTTTTTCATGTACAATTCTCCCCATTAATATCAATGACAAAGGCTTCATTATGTCAATCATCTAGTCCAAGTTTTCAACTAGCTCAAGTGTCCAAAGACATTGTTTTATACCAACTACCAGGAGTCTTTGATGAATTTTCTCATCACAGATTAACAATAATGCTTTGTAATAATGGACTAATGCACTTTCTGCATCATCTACTAAGAAGTAGGCAAGGGCATAATCCCAAGCATACCTCACAAATACTCATATGTATCTTTAGGAAAAGGTTTCGTAAAGATATTTGCAATCTGCTCTTTTGTACCAACATATTCCAATATCAGTTCTTTCTCTGTAACTTTCTCTCTCAAAACATAATGCTTAATGGATAAATGCATAGTCATAGAATGCAACACAAGATTCTTAGACATACTTATTGTACTTGTGTTTTCACAATGTATGATAACAGGTTTTTAATACTCTATCCCAATGTCCTTGAACATCTATTTCATCCACATAATTTGATTACAATTGTTTATTACTACTACATATCCTACTTCTATTGTACTCTGTGAGATATAGTCTTATTTCTTATTTTGCCAAGAAACCAATCTTCCTCCAAAGAAAAATGCTCCTCTGCTGGTACTCTTTATGCCATCCATACTACTTGCCCAATTCACATCACTATATGCACATAAAGTAAAATCACTTGATCTGTCATACCACAAGCCAAAATTGGGTGTACCCTTCAAATATTTGAATATTCTCTTTACTATTGCATAATGTGCTTCTCTAGGATCTACTTGAAATCTTTGTACTATACCAACTGCATTTGCTATATCTGGTCTGGCGTGTGTCAGATATTACAAACCTCCAATCATGGATCTGTACTTCTTCTACTCCACTATAGGTGTCTCATCTTTGTTTGATAACTTGTAACTAGTTATCATAAGTGTACCAATAGGCTTATAGATTTCCAAGCCAAATCTTTTCAACAAATCTTTTAAACAATCGATCTATGACAGGAAGATATGTTCACTGTTCTGCGCAATTTGTAGACCTAAGAAATATTTCATCTTGCCAATCATACTCATCTCAAATTCATTCTTCATCTCATTATCAATTTTGTCACTTTCTTCATTGTTGCCTCCAAAGATTATGTCATCCACAGATATCACAATAATCAACAATCCATTCTCAAACTCTTTCAAATACAAATTACTATATGTCATACCTTTAGCAAATCTCAACTTTTCCAAGTACTTGTCCAATCTCACATACTAGGTTCTAGGTGCTTGCTTTAGACCATACAATCCTTTCTTCTATCTACGTACCATGTCCTTTTCTTTTGTCAAAGGAAATCTTTCAGGTTGCTCTATGTAGACTTCTTCAAGTTCTCCATTTAGAAATGATGACTTTACATATCCGATATACTTTGAGCTTCTTACTTGCTACATAAGCCAAGAACATCCTTCTTACTTCAATTCTAGCAACAAAGGAAAATGTTTCTTCATAATTTGTACCTTCTTTCTATGAATATCTATTGCATACCAATATTTCTTTATTTCACACAAACTTACCTTGTTCATTCATCTTGTTTATGAAAACCCACTTAGTTCCTATAACATTCTTGTATTTAGGTCTAGGAACCAATTCCCATGTCTCATTCTTCACAATATGATGTAGTTCTTCCTTTATTGCTTGATTCCAATGATCATCCTTGCATGCCTCATCTTCACTCTTTGGTTTAAGTTGGAAAATTAAACACAATTCTTCATATACTTTGTTTCTTGTCATTACTTCTTTTTTCTTTACTTCCAATAATTTGATTAGCAGGGTGATTCTTTGTCAAATTCCTGTTAGGTGTAGGCGTTACTGATTCAACTCTTACTTTTTCTCTAGGTTCATATCTTGGATCTTTTCCATGTTCAATGATTTGAACATCATTGTACAAATAATTGTTAGTCTCAAAGAAAACTTCAACATTTTCTATAACAGGTTTAGGATTATCTTCTTCTTCATTAGAATTATAATTCAACATTCTTTCTTTAACTCCAAACTTTTCATCCACTTTTAAATTTGTGCACTCAACGATAGTCTTAGTTCTAACCAAGGTACATACCTTCATTTCTTATTGTGTCAAACTTGCCAATGTCATCATCTCTCTCAATTGTAACACTTACTTCCAAAAAAATTGAAATACTTTACTGAGGGTGCATGTCCAAACCATAATTCATAGGGAGTCTTGTTTGTACCTTTTCTAATCTACACTTTGTTCATTATGTATACTATTGTGTTGATTGCTTCTCTCCAAAATTTCTTTGAAACATCATTTCTCTTGTTGCTTATGTTAAAAACTAATTCTGTCTTTTAGCAATCTCATTTTGTCTAGGGGTCTTAGGTGTTGATAGTTATCTCTTGATGCCATTTACTTTATGAAAGGTGTTAAATCCATTCAAGGTAAACTCTCCACCTCTATCTGTTCTCAAACATTTTATCTTTACTCCATATTCACTCTCAACTTTTTTCTTAAACAACTTGAACTTTTCAAATACCTCAGACTTTTCTTTAAGAAATGTTACCCACGTCATTCTAGTGAAATCATAAAAAAATCATGAAGTACCTTTCACCATAGAATCATCTTGTTCTAGTAGGACCACTCAAATTCATATGAATAATCTCCAATTCTTCTATGGTAGTGAAATTCTTGATAGGAAAGAAAACTTTCATATGCTTAGCCATAGCACATTCTTTGCACACAATGTTAATAGGCTTCATAATTTTAGGTGACACTCTAACAACAAATGTACTAATAGCCTTTACAATTTTATCAAAGTTTACATGGAAAAATCTTCTATGCCATAACCAACTGTTATCCACCTTTGCACCCAGTCATGTCATCTTTGTAGGGTTTAATTAAAAAAATATTACCTTTGGATCTTGTACCAATGTCAATCATCTTACCATCTTTATCTTTGATAATGCTTGTCTTCTCTATGAATTGTAATTGATAACCTTTATCAACCAACTATCCAACACTCAATAATTTATGCTTTAATCTATCAACAAAATAGATATCATCAGTTTTAGTCTTTCCATCAAGAGTAATAGATCATATTCCCTCGATATGACAAGTTGTGTTGTTACCAACTCTAACAATCCCTCCATCATGACTATTGAACTTAACAAAATTATTCACATCACCAGTCATATGATGTGAACAACAACTATCTATGATCTAATCAATTTTCTTTTCAACCTACAAAACTAAGGATTCCTCTTCTCTAACTTTTTTTTTTAATAGCTACAAATCCTAGCTCATCATCACTTTCACTCTGAACTTTTCATCATCTTCATTTGCATACAAACAACTTCTGAAATTATTTTTATATTTTTTCTCTCTTCGAGGACACTTAGAAGCATAATGACCAGATCCATTGAAATTCCAATGTTTAAAGATTCTTTTACCACATGCTTCTCTCCTTACAAGTAGTGTAATTCCTTCTTTAATTATCCTATCCTCCTTAGATCTAGATTTGTTATTGCTAGCATAGTCTCCACTAGTGCTTGCACTTCTTAACAAGGAACGGTTAAAACTTAATACACTTAAAGTTGTTTCAACTCCTGGAAATTCTCCATATTTCTTTGAACTCACTTCTGTTGCTTCCAATCTTCCAAGTAGAGTCTCTCTGGTAAACTTATTAATACAAGGTATCACTTGCTCAATCATCTACATTGTCTATCTGAACGACGATGTCAAATTTTTCAATATCTTCCATATAATATCATCTTCATCTTTAGATCCACTGAAAAACTTAATTCCTGCAACAATTTTTGATATTCTACTAATATAACTTCTTACAGATTCATCTTCCATCATTTTGGCATCTTGAAACAAACATATCCAATTATGTAGTTTGATTATTTTAGCATGCTTATCATCTTCACAAGTAGATTCAAAAGCTTCCAAAATTGCATGAGATGTTCCTAAGGATTTTCCCTGACTGTATTCATTCTCAGAAAGGGCTAACAATAATGCTTCTCTAGCAAGTATATTGCACATAAACAAATCTCTTTCAGCTTCACTGCAATCCTCAAGTTTTCTTTCTTCCATAATCTTTTTTTCCATTCTTTGTCATTAGCCAATATCTTGGACCCATACATAGCAAATGACTCTTCATCTTCTCCTTTCAACTATCATAGTTAAATCCATTGAATTTAGGACTTTCTTTTTTGAAGTGACATGCCATTGATCTTCTTAAGTTGTTAAGCTTTTTCTTCAAGATCCTGATACATTGATACCAATTGTTAGAAAGTAAAATCTACCAAGATAACTGGGGGGGAAGGGAATGAATCAGTTATCCAACTATTAAAACATGTATCAACCTTATTAATCCTTAAAAATGTAAGAAATATAACTAATAACCATAAGAAATGTTGATCTAATAATGGTTATGACTAGTGAGTGTTTATAAATCTAATTCATTTACTTAGTTCATGCCAAACATATGTTGAATGAAACATATAAGTTAGAGCATGCCGAGTCAACAGTGAGTGTCGAGTCACCCGTATGTCAAGTCACTCAAGTGCTAAGTAGATAGTATGTGTCAAGTGATTCAGGAGCTGAGCAAACAGTGCATGTCGAGTCATTCAGATGTCGAGTGAGAGTATTGAAGTCAATATGTGCCAAGCACCAGGGACTTCAGTTGTCGAGTAACACAATTTTGTCATAGTTGTTTATATTGGCACAAACTACTATGTAAACCATTTTTTATCCAACTTGAAGATTGAATTATGATATTTTGGTGATAAGGATAAATCTTAAGTTGGAATCCCCATGCGTTACATGCACCCAATTAGGTAAAAGGAAGGTTTAAGCGGCAATATGGGTGAATCACAGTCGTTGATTCATACCTAACCCTAAGTCACCTAGTTCTTCTTAAGGAAGACAAACCCTAAATTTTTAGAGAGCGTGAAAGGGAATGAATGAATGATCAAGGAGAGTTTTTCATGTGCAAACCAAGACATTCATGGTGACCAAGGTATTATGAGCCAAATTGTATTTCAAAACTAGTTAAAGGAGAACATGGGAAGAAAATAGTGAAAAATAGAGAGACATCTAATCAAGAAGAATCAAGTACACAATAAGACAGAGGTGATCTGTCATCAAGCATAAGAGTGCTAATCATAGGATCAATGTTGAGACATTCTAACAGGAAAATTAGTTAAATCTCTTAACAGAGGGGTCCTAACAGGCTGTATTGAAATCTTCTAACAAGTTGCTTACTTAATTGCGAGTTGAAGTCCTTTAACAAGGCACACTTTTAATAGGGTGTTGAAATCCTTTAACAGGATAAGACCTAACAGTCTTTGTAAGCCTTTAATAGGGTAGGCCTTTCATAAGGTAGATCATGGTTCATGATCAAACATTGTAACCTTCATTGGATACACTTTATTACTGCAGTAGTGAAGATTTGTGGGTGCCATCCACACCCTAGTTTTACCTTCTCATTAGAGGGTTTCTAGGTAATCATATCTTGTGTCATATGTGTGATTGCTTACTTATTTACATGCTTTACATGGTATTTTATTTTACTTATTTAATATGTGAGATGGATGTGTGGTGAATATTTTATGGGTCAAAGTTTGAAGTACTGATTCACCCTTCCCCCTCTTAGAAGTTTACCTTTCCTATTGTAATTCCAACAATTGGTATCAAAGTCTTGTTCTCTAAAGATGAAGCTTTGCGGCTATGAAGAAAGATCTTGGAAATGGAAGTCTACAAGTTGGGAAAGATCATTGAGAATCAGGGAATTGAAATACAACTCATTCTACATTAGTTGAATAAAGTAAGAGATGATCTAAAGAAATCACTAAAGAGAAGGAAGGAAAACATCATTGAGGAGAATGGCACACAATACAGAGACATGGACACTACTAAACTATTTGCAAATCGAGACTCCAATGAATTTGATGCAACAATTGCAAATCTAATGGAAAAGAATAGAACCCAAGTTGAAGAAATTAGAAGTCTCAAAATAGAACAAGAATCACAAGCCCTATTACTATGTGAGGTGACTAAACAAAAAATAAAGTAGTGGAAGAAAAAACCATGATTGAAGATGACAAAAGAGTTTTGACAAGAAGATTGAAAGAGAGATCATTAGAGGTAACCAATATTGCTAACATGCACTTAGAAACTTTGGGTCAACTAATGAATGCCAACCATGAATTGAATGCCAAGGACATTGAGATAACTACAATAAAGTTACAAAATGAGCAGTTAAGAAATGACCTAAAATGGGAAAAGGAGTTTGCTGAAAGTTTTAATAAACCTAGTGAAACCATCAAATACCTTAAACAATTGATGAAATCCCCTAGATCTAACAATGATACATCTATACTAGGATACATAAGTATTGTAGAAGGAGAATCATCCAAAAGTTTTGAAGAAAGGAGTAACAAATGTAAGAACTCCAAACCTACTTGTCATTATTGTGGTAAGAAAGGACATACTGCCAATGTGTGTAGAAGCAAGACTATAAATTAGAATGTTAAGCATAAGAGCATGGGTCACTGTCGTAAGTGCGACAAATAAGGTCATTCGGCACATGAATGCAGAACCAAAACCATCCACATTCAAAGGTTCTAAGGATATTGTTATGACTGTCATAAGAATGAACATAGAGCTTTTGAGTGCAAATCCAACCAATGTGGTCATCAAATAAGCAAACAAAGGTAAAGAACAATGACAAATTTTATAATTGGGACTATAATATAAGGTATAGTTGTCACTACTATCAAGAGTATAGACACATTTTTTAGAACTATATTAGAACACACTTCAAGAGTGACTACAAGAGGTGGTTGAGTCAAACCACATGTTTAAGCTGTTTGAAGATTGGTCACATCAGCCAACATTGTCCAACAAGGTCAAAGGCACCAAGTTTTGAGTCCAATAAAGGAAAAGGCAAGGCAAATATTGAAAATGTCAAAAATGAAATGAACAAGACATGGAAGAGAAAGGAGGATTGCAACACATCAAATGGAGAAGGGATCACTTCACCCAATGGGTCAGGTGATCACACCTCATCAAACTAAGAAATCAAGAGGTATGTGGGACTGATATTTAAAAGTTATACCATACATTAGTTCCAAAGGATTTAGTTTTGAAAAGATTACATAGGCATGAATAAAGATGCAAAGTGTTATTAGGAATCAAAGAAAAATCTTTAAGCTTTGTTAGTCTTTCATGTTACTGCCAAGCATGAAAAGTTTCCTATGGTTACTGAGTGAATGATAATGGATGTCGACGTAATAGATTGGCTAGTTGATGTTGAGCTCGTAATGGTTTTTGAGAGAATGGAAAGACAAATGGATGTTGAGTGAGCTAGAAATCAGTTGTTGCCAAGATTATAGTTGTGTAAGCACTTAACATTAATTGCAGTGTTTTAAAGGGGTATTTGATCAATTTCTGCTCATTTAACATCATTCAAATTTGAGAGAGAGCAAGAAGAGCTAAAGGTGATCTAGAAATTTCATCTGAAGCATTTGTCAGAGATTTAAGCAACTGTTCGACATCATTTCATTAGAATGTACAAGGTATTTATCGTGTGTTGAACTATGTTGTTTCAAATTTCACAAACCCTATATTTATATAATGGCTTCTAGTTCTTCAAAAGTGAGAAGTGTAGAGGGAAAAGAGGTTTTAAATGTTTAGTTGGTTAGCAATGAGATAAAACAACCTATTTTTAAGGCCATTCTAGAAATAACATACAAATAAGATCCCTCTGATGTGTTATCTATGATACCACTGCAAGTTTTAATAATTCAAGATGTCAGAAAGTGTTATAATTGTAAGATTGGTAGTATTGGTGGCATGGAAATGGGAGAAGTATATGGAAAACTATGTGAAAATGGTGTATTGAGGGAAGAATTCAAGATTGTAGAAAAGAAAGGGTTAACACATGCCCTAGATTTCTCCAACATTTTCAAAACTGAGTGGATCAGGATTGTTTTGAGTAGAATTCATGATAGCTCAGTGTGGTTAGATAATGGACCAATCAAAATCACAAAGAGGATAATTCATAGGGTAATAGGGTATCCAACCCTGGATCGACCAGAGACTATGAGAAGTGAGTCCAAAGAAGTTATTGAAAAGAACACAAGGGTTGTGTGGAACAAGAGAGGAATGACCATATACACTATCACAGATCCTCTGATAGCTTTTTTAGTAAGGGTAATTGCGCAAAAGTTTTATCAATCAAGTAGATTGAATAGTGTACCCTACATTGCAGTGGATATGGCTACAAGATTGAAGTGCTCAATGTAAATTCGGATCTATTTTGGTATGTATCTTCTTTTATGTACATAACATATTTTCTACATTTGGTACTATTGCATGGAACACAAATAGGTCTGTTGCAGTTTAAATAGGAGAGTTCATTGAATAGTTAGGTGAAATTTTTGAGTCAGTAATGACGAGTTATTTTAAGGATTTCAAACAATCCATGAAGAAGAGATTAAGGATTCCAGTGTCATTAGTGGAAAAACATTATTATGATGTTTGTTTCCTAGTTGATGTTGATCATACATTTGTGCAAGTAGCAATTCCTAGAGTGAGATGGCTAAGGCCATTAGGTTATGAGATTAATGTTGATGAGGCCTTTGTAACAATCACAACATTACTTGCAGAAGAAGTGGACAAAGATGCCAAAGCTTTTGGTAACTATGAAATGACCAAATCAAAGGTTGCTATGGATTTGAAGATTGTCTTTGTCATAAGAAAGAAGGATAAACTGGTAAAGAAATAAAAGAGAAATTTGGTGAAGTTGCTAAGGATGAAGAATAAGAGGAAGAGGATGAAGAGGAAGAAGACACTCAGATTCAAGCACCACTAGTATTGACACAAGGTCAGGGTGAGGATCAACAAGAGGAAGAAACAAAGACTGTAGAAGGTGTTAAGAAAGAAGTCAAGGAAACACCTATTCCTATTGATAAAAAAAAGAGAAAGGCCAAGGCACAAGTAGTGACAAGACCTAAAAAGGTTACTAAAGCAAGCTAGTCCAAACCTACAACACCTACCACAAGGGCTAGTACATGTGTCATTGCACAAAAGGCTAAAGATAAAGCAAAGCCAAAAGAGTAGGAAGGTGGAACACATAAAAGACCCAGAAGAAAATATGTTGGTCAGGTTGAATTTGATGAGGAATAGATGGAATCTAATGACATCAGCCAATTCCAAGTGGTGAGTCATAATCCATCTTCAGATCTGGCTAACTTATGTGAGAATGTTAAAAACAATGTTGACTTGTCGGGTTTCTCTCACATTGATTTTGAAAATCTTGGAAAAGTTGAGAAGAATCAAGTGGAGGAGGAAATATATGCCATGATGGCTACTTTTAAGAAGGCTCCTCTAGAAATTGCCAACTCCATACCTAAAAGTTTATATGAAAGAGTTAAGCAAAAATGACACCATTGTTTGAACTTAGAAAGGAAAATTAGGGAGACATCCCTCACCCAAGTTATGCCAGAACTCGACAAGGCACAAATATCCAAAGCCATAAATAAATATGCTATTAGATTTATTCCTAAATATAAGGCCTTTATCATACTACAGAACAACATTGAGGATGTTGTTCACAAGTCCAAACAAAAGTGGAAGATCACATATGGACTAGCCACAGTCAAAGAAGGTGAACAAGAACCTATTGAGGTCAAAGATGATGAAGATGATGAAAATAAAGAAGGCACAATTAAGGGAGGCACTGATAAGAACATAGATGATCAGGCAACAACTAAGGAAGAGAAGCAATAAGAATAGAGTGTACAAGATACAAAAATACCAAGTGTTAGCCCTTCATAGGTAATAAGTGTAAATACTAAAACCATTATAGTAAATGATTTTTTTTATTCTACTACTTAGAACATCAATCCCCTAACAAAGGAAGACTTGAAAAAGATACTTGACCAATCTACACTACAGGTCAAATTATGTGACAACTCTATATTGGTGAGTGTAGATGAAATTCAAAAATTAGTGACTATAACTACAAGGGAGGAGGTGAAAACATAAGAAATACCCACAATCACTCCTCACATCACTAGTGTACAACCTTCACAACCCTTGGTTGTATATTAGAGAAAGGAGATAGCATAATGCACTATCAGTACACACATAGATGGTAGTCTAGTCTCAAAAAATGTACTAGAAGTTGCAATAGATAAGGTTGAGACAATTGGAGAGGATAAAGTGGAAACTCAAGTCACTAATGAGTCACAGAGTCAAGTAGGTTAGGTAGATTCACTTGCACCTCCAGCACAAGAATAAGGTGCAATTCAAATCAATAAGGTAGAAAAGGACAAGCCTGAAGAGACTAGTTTGACACCCAAGCCAAAGGAGCTAGCAAAAATTCAAGCACTAGTAACTTTACCAGAATCTAGCACTCCTTCAAGTCAAACTCTTCAAAGGTCGAGCACATATGCAACACCTTTGCAATTCTCAATGCTGAGTCTGAGTTTATCCAAGGTAGAAGAGGTAATAACCTATGGAAATGTTAGCCTAGATGAAGAAATTATATTGCCCAAGTTTGATCTTGCAATAATAACAATTGAGCAGATAGGTATACTTAAAGAAGCCTCAACAAGAAAGAAACATCAAGAACTCCTTAGAAGGGAGCATAGGTAGAAGCAAGCTTTTCTTGATATTAAAGACATCTTCTTGGATGCATTCGGTTTACCTAGTCCAAATGAAACAAAGCCACTTATTGAACAATTGACTAACATAGTGGAAAAAGTAAGTCATACAAGCCTTGATACTAATGAAAAATTATTAGAATGGTCTAAGAAGAAGTTTCAACATAAAGTGAATGAGAAGATATCTAGTGATATAACACTTACAAAAGTTGCATTGGCCACTAAGATAGAAAATGTGAAGAAGGTACTAGAGAACATTTTCTCTCTATACACCAAATTGTGTAATCCTACACTCTTCACACAAGAAATAAGGAATCACATCATGAGATTGGAAATTCAAATGTAGTCATCCAAAGCTAAATTGCCCATGACTCCAGCTCAAAGTGGGAAAAACTTCAGGACCTTGTTGCAAACCTAAAGCCAGTTAGCAACACCATCTGCAGATGAAGCCAACATAAGGGCTAAACTAATAAGCATCCAGACTACATTGACTCCTCACATAGAGATTCTACACAAGGAGTTAGGCTATGTAGAAACTTTTATGAAGAAAGACCTCAATCTTTCTACATTAGATGACCTAGTACACCTTGCTGACGAGTTGGCCATCCAAATTAAGTCTTTGGAGGTAGCTTGTGACAATTGGGATGTCACTCTTAAGATTATTCTTGAGGTCCATAAATCCTTTTTGGACAAATACACTATCAGTGTATGACCCATTGACATTAGTGTAAAAAAGGGGGAGTAAGAGTGATGAGGGAGCAAGTATGGGGGAGTAATAATGAGAGAATAAGAGTAAAGGTAGAGAAAGAGTATCAACACAGAGAAAGAGTATTAGCAGTTAAGGAAAATCTACTCAATAGGAGAGATTTTGTTGCAAAATACAGAACACATCAATCAAACAACTCAAGGGGAGTCATGAGATTTTTGAGGTATAAGTTGTTGCAAAATTTTGATATTTTGAAATTTTGTATAGAAGCCAACTAGTTATGTTATGTTATGCTCGTAAGAATAAAAGTATTAATACATGACCAAGTGTTTTTGACACTCATTTCAAAGGGGGAGATTGTTGATCTCAGAATGGTTTTGACTAGTGAGTGTCTATACACTTAAGTCATTTACTTAGTTCATGTTGAACAAGTAACATATGTCGAACACAACATATAAGTTAGAGCATGCTGAGTCAACATCAAGTATTGAGTCACTCATATGCTGAGTCACTCAAGTGTCGAGTAGACAGCATGTGTTGAGTGATTTAGGAGTTGAGTAAACAGTGCATGTTGAGTCATTCAGATGCCCAAGTGACAACATTGAAGCCAATATGTGCCGAGCACTAGGGATGTTAGTTGCCGAGTAACATAGTTTTGTTGTTTGTATTGGCACAAACTACTATGTAAACTATTTTTGAGCTAACTTGAAGATTGAATTACAATATTTTGGTGATAAGGATGAATCTCAAGTTGGAATCTCTATGCATTATTTTGGTCTAAATTTTTGCATGATAAAATTCCTTTGTCCAGGTATAAAAATTCAGATTGTATCCATTAATGGTGAGTAGGGTTTATGGCCTTTGGTCATTTAGATTTGTTAACCTTTGAAAAAATTCATTAAAATCTCTTTGTCTCATTCCTTTTGTAATTTTCGGGCGTGAAACCCTTTTAAAATTTGGGTGAATATTCTATTTTCTTTTGAAAATTTCCCACGCCCTCAAGCAACCTTTCCTCTCAGGTTCCTCACTGTTTGATTTGAACAGATCTACCGTTGTCGCTACCTCGCTATGAAGAGTTGAGCACTTTTTATACATAGCAAGATAGTGAGTGACAAAAAGTTTATAAAACAGGACCGTAAAATAAAAATATGACAGTTGGGGATTTGTTTTTTGGCTGAATTTTCAGTCACATGCACCTTGTAAGTACTATCAAAATAGAAAAAGGGACCCAGTTGAAGCAGCTAGAAGTCGGCGCAAGAATAAAGGTCTTTTTGATGCCTCGCTACCTCACTATCGAAAAAACTTGACATCTCGCCATTAGTGAAGTAGTGAGGTGCCATGAAATCAAAGACATGGTGGCCTCCAAGTTTCTCGATAACCATAGCTTGTCTAGGTGGCATGACGAGTAATAACTACTATTGTTAGAAGCAGTTGGTAGGGGCGATGATGATTTGATGGGTTTTTACTTTTTCGGCGTCGAGTTTTATTGAAGTCACTAGAGCTCGCTACCTCACTATCAAAAAAATTTGACATCTCGCCATTAGCGAAGCAGTGAGGCACTGTGAAAAGAATAGCCAGTGGACCTCAAGTGACATGGAAGGGTGACAAGGATTAAGAGTAAGGTCTTGTTGGGTACCAGCAGTGCAGATTTTCTTATGTCATCACTGCCCTAGACCCACACCCCATTCATAAAGCATATAAGGGATCCAATTCATTAGATTAGCTTAAATCAATAGTCCTCGCTATCTCGCTATGGAAAGTTACAAGTTGTTTAATCTATGTGACATAGTGAGTATGGGACCCACCACTCTTCAAGGTACTTTGTGCAGTTTCTCTACCTTTGATTTGGTCTTAGATCAATGGCTGTCACTATCTTGCCATGAAGAGTTGCTCAGACGATATGTATAGCGAGATAGCGAATGAGGGCCCACCATTGTTCTTCTAAGTAATGCAATAATATATCATCCACAAGATCAAGATCGAATCAATGGCTATCGCTGCTTCACTATGGCAAGGTGCTTGTTCTTTATGTATAGCGAAGTAGTGACTTGCTAACATGTGTCCTTAGTCACCAGTAGGTCCAGATGGAAGTGCCATCAAGGAAGGAGCTGTGTACATGGGAAATTTTCATTAGATTGACTGGCCAACTTGTCAAGTGAAATGACAAGTGGTCTTTCTTTGTATCCCATGATCGTAGGATTTTTAAAGATCGATGGTGCAGATTTAAACGTAGAAGGTAGTGCCACTTTGTGTATTAATTAGACATGAAAGCTTCGCATGTGAGGAAAAATAGAGTATAATACAAAAGTTTTTATCAGTTTCACCTTACGCGAACAAATATTTCAAGCCTTTCCTGAGTAGAAGCAATTACTAAAGATCATGCTGAAGTTTGGCAAGATTGTGAAGCAGTTTGTTTGTGAAGAAATTTGCAGAAATACAGAGGAAAATGAGGACAAAATTGAAGTAAGTAATCCTACTGTAATCTCTATAAGTATCTCAGTTCTGTAAAGCATAATCAAAGATGCCTCCGAAGAAGGAGTTTTCAGGTCAAGTAAATTATTTGGATAGAAATGTACATGATGATTTGCTTGAGTTGCTTCCTGAGTCTACTATAGAGACAGTGCAAGTTAAAAATTTGACCTCATTAAACCCTAGGTTGAGGATAGCAGATGGATTGTATGATAAGGGTAACAAGGTCCAAGATGCTCAAACCTCACAAACTTGTTTAAATTTGTTCAAGAAATGGTTTGCAAAAAGGAAACTGTTTGCCCCACATGCTAATATATGAAATTTCAACTTGGGAAAGCTAGTTGTTCCTAGTGTATTTATGGATTATGATCTCCTTGAGGCCGTGGCAAAGATTTATGATCAAGCCACTAGGGTAGTGAGAAGAGTAGATGGTGAAATTCTAATCACCATCAGTCTAGAAGAGATTAGGGAAGTTTTTCATTTGGGACCTCTCACTAGGTATCATGTGCCCATTAAATTGACAGATTTAGAAAAAGAATATATGTCTAAGAAGGACATAGTTAGACAAGGTGCACTAAAAACACACATTGGCAGAATTGGAACCCTAGAAGCAATAACATCATCCTCTAAAGAACCTTTCGAGAAAGCATGCTTCAATGCTAGGGCAATAGAGATATACAGGACCTTGTGTAGAGTTTTTGGACAGGGTGAAGAAGACTTTATCCCTGTGAGTTTCATGTATATGATCAATCAAATCTCCTCTTTCAGTGTGGAAATAATTTTTGATTTTGCTTCTTGCCTGGCTGATGAGATTCACAGTGGATTGGTTGGGATTGCTAAGGGCAAGGTGAAGAAGGTTTGGGGCCAATACTCCCTATTGATGCACATGTTTCTATTTAAAAAGGCTACATACTTTGGTAAAGAAATGGTTTTGAATAGAGAACAAGAGGGGGAAGCACTGCCAGTTCAATTGTGGAGTGCAAATATTACTGGGGAAGCAAAAAATGCTAGTTTTGTTAGATTTGATAGGTACTTCACCTCCAAACTAAGGTGCCTCATATTAAGTGACAATCCCAGGATCCCTAAGGCACTAATGCACCTTGTTAGGCCTATAGATAAACCCCATAATCTAAAGGTTTCACATAATTGGGGAGATATCATCCCATATTCAGTTTCAACTGTTATCAAAATTTATGGATTCAAGGGAACACCTCATGTACTACCTTATCAGGTGCCCTTAAAGGTAGGAGTAGCTAAATTCTTGTGGCAGTTGGGAGGAGTAGAAGAAGCCTTTTTGCACAAAAGGGGAACAGGATCAATTTTTCCCACTTGCATAGTAGCCCACCAGTTTGTAATAACCAATGGTGGGTCTTCTTCTACAAATTTTTGGATCAGTATAAGTTGGCAGTATCTCACTCTCATTTTTGTGATGCAGATGGTTTCTTTAATTTGGCTCTTAGGCATAGGATCAAGCTTCGTCTAGTTGAGCATGAATTTTATTTCCCTGAAGATGTAATAAGGAATGAGTACTCTCTACAGGAGCAAGAAAAAAAGAAAGAAAAATGGAGAGCCTATTCAAAAGTTTTGAGTTTCATTAATTGTTTTGACAAAGATTACAACCCTCTAAGTAATGTTGTAACTATTGAGATAGAATTAATAAGCTTATGAATACATTCTCTGAAATAATGGAGGTGATGAATGAGAAAAAGCAATATTTTATTGATTCTTTTCTAGATAAGGCCAAGGAAATAATGAGGAGATTGGGCTTCCCTCCAAATATAGGGGCAGGCCCACTAGTTTTTCAAAGGAGGTTAGGATATACTGTCATTCAGGGTCAAAGGCCCATTATGGATAAAGGAAAATAGATAGTTGAATCTACTAGTGCTATTTTTGAAGAAAGGCCTCCTGAACCTTCTCCAAAGAGGAGAAAGATAATAAGGGAACCACATGATGAGAGTTACTCACCTTCTCAAACCCCCATAAGAATTGAGGAGGAGCCGCTCACTGATGAGAAAATTGAACAAATTAGATCACAAGGGGGAGTTTTTGTTACCCAAGTAGAGATTGATGAAGGGAACCCCTAGGAGCCTCATGTGCCAAGTTTTGAGTTGACTATAGTAGATTTTAGGGGAAGGGAATTGGATCTTGTTTTGGAACAAGCCAATCAACAATTTTTTTCTGATGATAGTTTTGTAAAGTCTAGGGCTTTCCATCAGTTTTCTTGGAGGGCGAACATGAACAATTTTGAGGAAAGATGTAAGAATGTGAAAGCAGAGCATCTAGAAATGGATGAAGCCTCCATCCAAAATCAAATAAAGGAACAAATGATTCAAGAGTTCTAGAATATCACCGCTAAAGAAGGGAGACAAACGGTAAAGGCTGCAAATATTTTATTATTGCCCAATTGGAACATTGTTGATGCTTTGATTTTCAATTTCATGTCAAATAATTTGGGATTGCAAGATCCATATAAAAAGGAGGTCTTGGGAACTACATTCAGTAATGACCAAGCTACTCTTGTCATGTGGTCATTGAGAAGAGGATCTAGGGCTGCTCCATCACAGCCTGATGATTCAGGACTAACAGGGAATATCATTGTGAGGAGAGTTGCCGATACCTCACATGTACAGGCAGCCCACATGAATGTAGATTACTCTCAATTTGTCTTGGCTACTGCAAAGAGGGAGGAAAAAGAAATGACTGAGTTGTAGAGCAAGTATGAGGCAATTGTGGATGCCTACAATAAAGAGGTAAAGAGGAGAATTGAGCTTGAAAACAAGTTAATGGGGAGGTCCACAAGACCAAGAATAACATACCCTCGCTCCCTAGTGGAATCTTTTAAATCCACTCCCTTCATAGAGGTACCTGATACACCCCAAAGGCCATAATATTATACTGCTAAGGACTTTGAAGAAGAAAAGAATAAACTATGGGCTTTGCATGTGGAGTTGAATGTGAAATATGAAGAAAAATTAAGAAAAGCTCTTACATATTTGGGAGATAAAATTGAATGGCCACTAGTTTATGATCAGTTGGCTAGGGTGATCAGTATCTGGGAGGAGTTGAAAGCCAATGATGAGGCTTTAAAGCTTATCGTGAATAAATGGGTGAGAAGGGAGAAAGAAATGACATTTTTGTGTTTCTCTGTCATAAATAATTCTTATGATCAAATTGAAAAAACCTTTGATATTGTTTATGATCTTGCTGATTTTGACAACAAAAGGATTCATTTACAGAGAATAATAGTAGGCTACTTGAACAAGTACAAGAGCCAAAAATTTAGTTTGTTTCCTTGTGCCTTAGATAAAAGAAATAATTTGAAAAACAAAGATGAATGGGCGAAGGAACTTGATGATATTTTTTGTTTGAGAATGAATAGAATTATAAATGAAATAGGGCATGCGTGGTGGGCTACCACAATGGAAGAAATGGTGAAGGCCCAAATATTCTTTGATTCTTTAAAATAGGAATTTGTTGCTATTGATAATGAGGCTGAGTATGTGCTCAAAAGGCAGAGCGATATTTTGCAATTCAATTGGCCAGATTACACATTGTTTGACAAGTGGATGGAAAAAATAGCTCCTCATGAATAGTTGGAGGAAATAGAAACTAACAGTGATGAGATGTAGGGTGATGAGATCCAAATTATTGACATCATCGCTACACAAGGCCAATAGAGAGAAGAAGACAAGAATGATCAGTCCCTTTTAGTTGTAGACTCGGGCCCATGCGACACTAATACAACCAAAGAAGAGGGAAAAGTAGAAGTTATTCCCATTGTACAAGATAAAGATGGTGAAAACCCATAGGTGGAGACTAACTTGCAATCATCAGAACAAACTTCATCGTTGGCTAATTTGGAAGTTGCATACAAAGAGGGATCTGAATAGCAGCCAAATCAATAACAATAGAGGATGTAACAGAAAGGGGCCCACAAAAGGAATGTTTGATGTATAAGTCTTTCTGTTACTCACATTTTGTCATTTTGTGATAAGTGTATGTAAATATTTCTTGCAAAGGACACCTATTATTTTCTCTTAACCTAAAGCTTGTTGCATCTCACACTATATAAGTGAGATTCTAGGGCTAGAGAATGGTCTAATTTCTAATCTTTTCTAGGTGATATACTTAGTTTGTTTTTGGTCCAATGTTTGGAGCAAGTTTATGATGTACTTTCTTTGTTACTTCCTGAGAATACATGAACATAAAATGATCTCTATGTTTCTTCCTAAAGTCATTCTGAGTTTGCTGCAAATGTATACAATTTTCAAAGAAAACGAATACAAATTATAAGCTATCCCTATATCAGTTCTTTCTGAATTTTGTCTCTTTCTAGTTACTTAGTTATCTTGATATTATATGAGTAAAGGCTTGTGCAATTGAATGCAATCCAGTTAGGTTGTATATCTGTTCACCACTGCTATTAGTTCAATGGATTAAGTAAAAGCTTTGATGAATTTGATAAGGTTGCTATAGTAGTAGGAAGGATTTTTGAATGATGAATTCTGATAAGAATTCTTGATAATATTTGTTGTAAGGCAACAAATTAGATCAATGGATTTTTAGTAGACTCTGAGCCCCAATGGATTAGGCACTGGTCAAATTGATTCAGCTGGAAGAGAAATATGTCATAAATGGTTTTCAAATGTAGAATTATAATCAATTTTACTTTTATTTCATGAAGATCTTCAAAGTTGGCCTGTACTTGTTTGCATGGAATGTTTTAGCTTCAGTTAGCCACTATAGATGAGAACACATGTAGATCTATAGAAGAATTTTGGCCATATCTATTATATGGGATGTGTTTATCAAATTATCAAGAATTATGCATGTATTTGAGGATATGAGATGAGAATTAGAATGAAACTAAAATAATTCTCATACAGTGTTTCCCAGTCTTGAATCATCCCTGGGTATACCCACCCTAGTTTTGCAAAGCCTAAAGAGTAGAAAACCACCCTTGGTTTTGTTGAAGTTGGGTCCAAATGGTTTGCACATATAATTGTTAATAGGAATTGGCTAATCCTTAGATTGTGTGAGTGATATCATTTTGGTATTGAGCATTTTTTTGCTTAGTAGTTTTAAAACACCAACACATTACATGCACCCAATCAGGTAAAAGGAAGGTTTAAGAAACAATATGGTTGAATCATAGTCATTGATTCATACCTAACCCTAGGTCACCTATGTCTTCTTAAGGAAGAAAAACCCTAAATTTTTAGAAAGTGTGAAAGGGAATGAATGAATGATCAAGGAGAGTTTTGTATGTGCAAACCAGGACATTCATGGTGACCAAGATATTATGATCTAAATTGTATTGCTGAATTTGTTAAAGGAGAACATAGGAAGGAAACAGTGAACAATAGAGAGACATCTAATCAAGAAGGATCAAGTACACAACAGGATAAAGGTGATATGTTATCAAGCATAAGAGTGCTAATTGCAGGATCAATGTTGAGACATTCTAATAGGTGAATTAGTTAAATCTCTTAACAAAGTAGTCCTAACAGGCTGTATTGAAATCCTCTAACAAGGTGCTTACTTAATTGTGAGTTGAAATCCTTCAACGAAGCACACTTTTAACAGGGTGTTGAAATCCTTTAACAAGGTAAGACCTAAAAGTCTTTGTAAGCCTTTAATAGGGTAGATCATGGTTCATGATCAAACATTGTAACCTTCATTGGATACACTTTATTACTACAGTAGTGAAGATTTGTGGGTGTCATCCCCAACCTAGTTTTACCTTCTCATTGGAGGGTTTCTGGGTAATCATATCTTGTGTCATATGTGTGAATTCTTTCTTGTTTACATGCTTTACATGGTATTTTAGTTTACTTATTTAATATGTGAGATGGATGTGTGGTGAATATTTTATGGGTCAAAGTTTGAAGCACTAATTCACCCCCCTCGTGCCCCCCCCGCCACTCATAGAAGTTTACCTTTACTATTGTAATTCCAACAAAGAAGATACACATGCAAAATAACACCATATATGGTAACTAGGGAAACCTTCATCAGAGAGAAAACCCTAGTGGGGATGGTACCCACAAAATAATGTACTAATATAAAAGTTCCTTGTAAGAGGATAAACTCTATTAGGAGCTAATAAAATACATTTAGTACATATTAGTCCCTATTAGGAGACTTTGTATCCCTGTAAGGAGATTCCAACCCTATTAGGAGTTGTAGAAGGTAGATGGACCCACTGTCCAAACTGCTTCAAGGACAAGACCACCGAACTCACTATCCAACTAATCTTTGTATTATTCCTTGTTGAATAATAGAAATAAATAATTTCAAAATCCTCTTTCCTCTTTACTAAACCAATCCTCTTCTAATCTCAACACTAGATCTTTGAACTGCACATCCAATAATCCCTTGGATTTCTCACATACATTTACCAACTTCACATATCACTTGTACGATTCACACTTGCATAATCATTCACAACACTTCCATACTTCACCACAAGGAAAATAACCTTCCTTTATACCATATCCTCAAAATAATTCCTTGAGTCAGTCTCGAGGCTTTCCCAATTAATTATAATAGAACCACATTAACATATTACAATCATTTTTCAATTACACAATATTGTTAGGTCATAGTCTTTACAACTTCTCACATGTGCAACCTCAGACCTTACAAACTTGTTGATGTCATCATTAGGCTATCTACTATCACTATCTAACTTCGCTCATCATGATTCTATCCATGTTAAGAGATAAAATTCAAATATCATAAACCACTTCTCATGTACTTTGTCTCCATATTATCCTTTATAATTCATGAATAAATCTCGCATGTCTTTGCCATTTTGTACGTGCACTTGTCCACTTCATTAGAACATAGTGTAGAACATATCCTCAACTGTGCTCAACCTCATCATTAGTACATAGTTTGTACAACATAGTTCTCTATCTACTACTTTGCGAGTCTTCATAGAAACAATACTATGTTGACATAAATGACAAACACAATCATGAATGCAACATGTCAATCATACTAACCTTCTCTCCAATGCTTACGATACTCCCCCAAAAGAATACCACCAACATTCATGCTAACACTTCAACACAAGAATTTCTAGATTTTTCGAGAGGACAAGCTCTTGATCATAAAATAACAAGTAAGGGGAGGTACCTAAAGCATTCTAGAACCTAACCCGATCAGTCCATGGTGCATATTTCAATTGTGAGTGTCAATCTTTTGGGTTTCACCAAGTAATCATTTTACAACAATGATCAAATTTATGTTAGTAGAGTCATCAACTCCATTTTCTTGACAATAATAATTAAATGAGAGTTTGATGATTATCTAATTTTATAATGCCTATTGTGTGAGAGTTAATGAATCAAAAGAATTTTTTTATCACATACCATAAAAAAGGGCATTTGAAACCTTGTGACAATTCTCTCTTTAAGGAAGTCGGTGATGACTTGGGTGTTGATGTTGTGAAATGCTTCAACTTAGTCCATCATGTGTAGTAATCTGGCACTATAAGAATGTACTTGTGTCCCATGGATGACAATGGATTTATAAGATCAATAAATTCAAGACCTCCCATAGCATAGGGGCACACCTCTTAGACTGGTTGTAGTGACATTTTTGAGTTTCTTTCTCTACTTGCATTGGTTTGGCACACATGGCAAGAGAAAAGGTGCTCTTGTGTATCCTTCAATAGGGTAGGCCAATAGTAACTAGACCTCAAAATTTGATGTGTTGTAGCTTAATCCAAGCTATGCATGGATCTATATTTATCATGAAATTCTTCCAACACACATTTTGCCTTGTCATGATTCAAATATTTCAGATACAATCCTTCATAGTTTTGTTTGTAAAGATGTCCATCTTTCAACATATATGAACCACATTTCATTTTGAGATCTCTTCACTAAAAACTATTTATACCTTTGGGATACTTTCTTTGTACTTTGTAGTATGCAATATCTTTGTATTAAATATCTAAGATAACTCTTTACTTGTATACACATAAAACCGATCCTTGTTTTGTATCAACAACAAGTTTAGTTAATCCTTGTCCCCAAACAAGTTAAATTGGTTGAATCTCCAAATCAAAATTTTTTACTATGCTCATATATTTTCCCTATGTACACCCAACTCGTTCTGCATAAGAAGTGACCTGACTGTGGGGTTGGGCACGATGGCTTATATCTCACTTCGTGAGATATAAATGTCTAAATTTCTTGACAACCTTCACCAAGGAAAAAAAATGTTTATCTAGATTTGGGTAATTGAGTTGAGAATTTTTAAGATGATAACTCATAAAGGCTATGGGACTTTTATCATCACCATCTTTCTTTTGCGTAAGTATCCATGCACATGAGTTTGAAACAAAAGAATAAACCTTGAAAGGTATTTGGTTGTTTAGACTCACTAAAATTGGTGTTGTAGCTATTGTTGTTTTAATTTCCTCAGATTATTTCTTCATGGGTGTTTTATATTCAACATTAACATCTTTCTTCAATATGTTATTAGGAAGACATACTATTTCTATGAAACGATTTATGACTTTTACGAACAAAATTGATCTTCTCGAAGAAAGACTTTAATCCCTTTTTGTTTTTTGGTGGCAATAATTTCAAAATAGGCTCCACTCATTTTGGATTGATGGGAATATCAATTTTAGATATGATATGTTCCAAGAGTTTCCCTTTAGTGACCTCGATAGAGCACTTCATAGGGTTAAGTGAAATCCCATACTTATGACACCAATTCAGTACATGTTTGATATCCTCAATGTCATTAACCCTATTTTTATAGAATAACATGAGATCATTTGTGTAGATCACTATAAAATTATTTATCAATCATTTAAACATGGCATCCATGGCCTACTGAAAGGTAGCACCATCATTGATCAATCTAAAAGGCATGGTTTTCTATGCAAATGTTCCCAATTTCAGCACTGAATATTGTGTTCAATGTGCCCTCTTCCAAACCATCACTTTATTGTAGCCATAGTAACCATCCAAAAATGATATCATCTTAGAACCATTCACAATTCACAACACCTCATTAAGTGATGTTAGTGGGGAGTTATCCTTCTACGAAGATCACTTCAAATTTATAAATCAACATAAAGTCTAATTTCTCCACTTTTCTTATGTATTGATACCAAATTTTTAACCCATGTAGGTTTTTTTTGGTACTTAGCCCGTGTAGAATGTTGAATCGAGAAGATGATCCTTGTTTCCAACATCTTTTGTACCTCCTTCTGAGTCAACAGTTCAAAAATTGGATTGACTGGCCTTTATCCCCAATGGAACAATTTTATATTTGGTTTCATAGGTGATTTATGTGTGATCATTTCTAGATTGTAAGTTTTCAAATCTTCATAGCTTTAGGATATGACATTCTTATATTTGTTAAGCAATTATATCATATCTTTCCTTTTTTGTTCAGTCCAAACCTTGCCAAATTTTACTATCTTTAGGTCTTCTTTAGTACCCAGATTATACAAATTACAATCATCATTACCCTCCTCAGGGGTAATTCTTTCTATTGTGCATATTTTTCCTTATCAAATATTCATTTTAGCTCAACCATTCCCTTCTAGATGTATTTTTTTTCAAATTCACAACTTTGTCTTCATCCTCGACTTCTTAATCATCACCTTTGTGCTCTTTATTTATCATTTTCCCTTGGAACATTCCACTACAGATTATGAATTCAAGGATATGTTGATCATCTTAGAACACTGAAAATTGGTGATTTTGTCAGTGATTGAGGGAGAAAACCTTTTCAGTTTAGTCCTCTCCATGAGCGGTAATGCACTCATCTAAATGGCTAATGCATCAGCAAAATAATTTATTCTTTTAGGAATCAATGCTATATTGAAAGCTTGGGAATCATCAATCAAATCCTAAAATATCTTTCTATAAGTGGGTAACCACTTATCATAGCATGAGTACACCCCTTTGACTTTTCAGATCAGTAACTGTGATCTCCTTCCACTATGAGTACCTTAAAATTTTTCTGTAGTGTCATTAAGAAACTACGAACAAGAGCTTCATACTCTATGATATTGTTAGAAAAAATTAATTCTAACTAATATGCAATGTAAAAGGGCTTACCTCTTGGATTGATTAGTTCGATACAGGCTCTAGCTCCTTATTTTCACTTAGACCCATCAAATCTAGGACTTCATGAGCTATGATCCTTAATTGTCTATTTCATAGTTTTTGGTTTTGCCTTAGCCACTATTTTGGCCTTGAACGATTCTCTTTTTGAATTTGGTTGAGAAAAATTGCATAGTGGAGAATCTTTTTTGAAGGTAGGGTGTCTTTATATCTCTGGACACACTTTGTCTTCCTGACTATTAGAAATAAGCTCTATGTGTTCATGTTGATTAAAGATATATTTCTTCAATTAACTCATTGAGCTGAGAGGTACTTGGTTCACCATCAATTACCATAGAGACCCAACCCCATCCCTTCAAATAACATTGTCACCTCCACCTAGGTATAAACCCATTGGGGCCCTTGTAAGGTGGTAATCCTCCACCATTAGAAAATGTATCACTATAAGAAGCATTGAGATCTTCTTCATGCAGTTCTTCTGGCTTAAGAGGTTCTATGATTGTTGTGACCTTTTCACCTTCGGATGTCCCAAGTTTTTGAAGTCTTAAAATGTCTATTTAAAATTGATTTTTGCATTTGTTGCACCTTCCTGAGTTTCTACTAATATGATATTTGAATATTCATCATCATTTTGGACTTGTATAGAATTTTCCATAATGGAAGTAGTAGGTGTGCCTTTATGTTTTGAGAACTAGATTACCTTAGGTGGTTGTCTCATTCATTTAAGGACCCTTGAAATAACATCTTGATAGCTTGCACATTCAATTTTTGAATATCTATCATAGTGGAGGCAACAAAAACTGGTCATCAACAAAATATTAGAGTCTGTATCTTCCCCAAGATATTTTATATTTTTAACCATAATGTCCATAAATTCTTGGAATGTCTCAATTTTGAAGAAAAATCATGTAGACCTACAATAGGGTTATCATTATATATATCATAGTCTCACACCTTGAATGATAATACTCAATAAGAATTCAAATTTGATTGTGAGAACATAAACTCATTGGGAGCGTTATACTCTATTATCATTTTCTTCAACTTGGGCTCTGATTTTAATCAAATTATTTAGTCCCTTCCCAGGTAATCATAGTTATGTAAAATTAGTAGAGAACCATCCCCTTTGATACTTGGTCCATTCTCTACTCAACAACATTATGTAAGTTTAAGAGATTTCCACTACATGGATATTGATCATTTCTTGGATGTGAAGATTGATGGTTAGTTGTATGCATATGTCTTTAAGTACACCAATTACCTTTACCTCTGAACTATCAAGCTGAATGACTACTTTGTCGATGGGTTGTGGTGTCACACCCAATATTTTCAAGATGGAAAGTAGCATGACATTACGAAAGGCCCTTGAATCTATCAAATAATTATGCAATTTCTTGCCAAAGATTCAGACTTAAGAGGAATGGGGGTACCTCTAATTTGTCCTTAAACATGGTGGGTATTTCTTCTGTTGTATTCACGTTGGAGGTGGGAGCTTTTGGGGCACTTGTGGGTGTAGATGACCTTGAGTGGTCCAATGATTTAAATAAATCTCCCCTTTGAATAGGAAATCTCTACAACATGTCAAACATGGAGATATTTTCCTTTGTCTTCTTTAGTTCTTTGACTGTATTGTAATTTTTCAAAGACCATGCTAGATTTCTCAATATTTTTTATGTATTCAAAAATGCTGGGGTAACATGTATTGGGGCCTTATGAGGCATAAGATTAATGTTCACCTTTGAATTTGGAGGAGTAGGATGTGATCTAGGAGGGATGTTGTCAGTCAGAGGCTCTCTCATATTATATAGGTTGCATGTGTTCTGATTGTCACTATGGAAAGCATACATTTCAACATTTTTTTGACTTTGCATCTTCATTGAATGAGAACACAAACTCCTCCTGATTGTTTGTAACCTCTTCTCCCACTATTGGTGTGTTATAAGGCTAAAAAATAATTACATTGAATTACAAGGGAGTGTGATTTGTGATTTGCATCTTGGGGATGTTGATTTTGATTATTCTCATTATAGTGGTTCCTATTACTACTTTTTTGACTATTTCCTTCTACACCAACAAAATTCACATCAAAACATTAAACATTATTAGCATTATCAATAGGTATACTGCCATTGTTTGGCATTGTGTTCCAAGTACAGTTGTGTCTTGGGACTCTAAATTTACTCTCTTAAGAGTTATAGTTATTCCCACTATTTTTGTTACTGTTATTGTTATTTGTAGGAGTTGTAGTTGTTATTTGTAGGATTTTTAGTCACAATTTTGGTTTTGTGAATATGTATTTAGAGCAACAAATTGATGTAGGTAGTTTTGGCCTTTCGATAGGTTTAGCTCTAGTCTAGTGAGTTTGTTTGACAATTGAGACATAGTATATTTCATGAGCTCAAACTTGCTAGCTAGGTTACTTTCTAGCTCATTCAGGGCAACATTTTTCTTCTTGAAAAAAGTGGTTTTATGGGGCCCATAGCTTGATAAGTAATGGCTAGTGAAGAAAGAATAATTAAAGATATAGGTACGAGATTCAACAGGGGCATTTGATTATTCATGAGTTGGATTCCTACTGACTAAGGATGTGAGCAAGCAATATTTTATAAGGCATACTAGGTCCCAAAATTACATCCACTATGAGGGTCCATTTGTCGTGTAAAACGTGATAGCCTTAATGTAAACATTTTGTAGCTTGTTAATATCTTTGGAAGGTGGTCTCCTCATGAATATAGATGTGAGAGGATCAAGTTCCTTTAGATAAAATAGAATCACAACTTTCTCAAGCAAAGTATAAGGATCCTTAAGCCTTTGGTGTAGCTTGTGGAATCAAAGGTTAAACATCATGATGAGTTTCTACAACTCCTTTATTGTGATAAATTGGTGGTGTAAGGTAGTTGAGTCTATATAAAGCTTGAATTGTCTCAAGAATTTCACTTTGGATTCTTTCCATGTGGTGATAGACCCACATGCAAAATTGAGTTACTAGTTGTATGTGAATTCCCCCAAGGTGTATGGAAATAGGCAACAAACCATATCTTGGTGTATAATCTCTTTTCAATTGAATGTTTCCTTAAAGACATAAATGTGTTTTTTTGTTATTCATGATTCTCCATAGATGAATTAGGGGGAAAATCTCTTAGGGTTCTTAAGAAGCACATGGATCTATCCAATGGTGAGCTTTTATTATTAGAATTGATAAAATTTGCCCTCCTTCTAGCACCACTTCTATTGAACATTATTTTTATGCAATGACAACAAAAGAAATTTGAGAAATTTCTCTCTTTAAAAGTTGAACATATAAACTCTAAGGTTCCTTTAGGCTATTTTTCAACCGCATGGGTAGCTCAATAGGAGATAAATATGTTTGTTCACAAGGAGGCTTTTGTTGGTTTGATAATTTTGAGATCATGAAAACCTATAAAGCTGCGAGAAAAGGTAAATATTTCAATATTTTTTGAATTTCCTATTTTTTCAATGCATGCAAAATCTAATGTACAACTAATATGATTTCCCTAATTAACCAAATTGAAAAATAAATGAAAAGCGATTTATAGTAAAAAGAGATATTAAAAAAATATTTAATTTGAAAATAACCTAAACAAACATAACTTACTACTACAATGCTTCTATGAATTAAATATTCAAGGGAATGGTAGAAAACCCATGTAGTTAGGAGCAATGCAACCATAACTTCACATGTGCAGTTGTCAAAGGAACTTTTAGGAGTTGTAGGATATTTTGCAACTCATCAAATCATGCAACCACTTGGATGTATGTGCGCATGAGAAAAAATACTATGAATGAGCTTAATACAAATTCTCTTTTCTAGTCATCACTACACAAGTATTCACAATAATTATGAAAAACTCCAAAACATTAAGATCGACAAGCGTTGCATGTAATAAATAACAATCTCTATTATCATTCATAAACACGAATTCATGAAGACACAATATTCAAATAGGCTATACCACATACATAATAGCAACACTATTTATACATTTTTATAAATGTTGACCCGTATTACAATGTAAAATCATGCTTTTATAGAGAACCAAACTAAAAATTATGATTTTTACAAGTAAGGTTTCTCCCATCACTTTTCTTAGCATTATCATAGAATACCCAATATATTCTACCATGCAACCTTGACTCATGTCTACCTGTCCAAACCTTTCATGAGGAGTGGGGGTAATCAAATATTTCTCTTGCATAATTTTGTGCACCCTATCCTTATTGCTATAGAAAGCGTCTAGAGGTTGGAATGTGGAACACCTTCTCGATAATATTAGAGCAAATACCCAAAAATACCTCTCCAATCACATTATTAACTACCCTTTCCTATGGAACATAGAGTTAGGCTAAGGTTATGATCAAGTCTAAGGATTGGATAGATGTAGGGTGTGAAGCTGTATGTACCAATCCAACAAGCACCATTGAGATAAACATGTTTCACCTCTCATTGGGTTTATTAAAGAGCCCTAGAAAGTGTTTCCAATCAATGTTACCCAACTCTGTATCCTTGATATCTGAATGTGCATCCATTAATTTCAATGCTAGAGGGACTCCCTTAAACTTCTATTACACTAGCCTAGGTGGATCCACCTTTGGTTTAGATGTAGAAGTTAATGCCATTTTGTTAGCTGCACAAAAGAATGAGCATTGATTTCTTGCCATAAACACATGCATAAATTAACCGGTAAAATGATCAACAATGGACTTGTTGGCTCTTGAAATTATTGATTGAAAACCTATGAGTCTTGCCTGCTCAATGCTGGGTAATTCAACATAATTTGGCCAAGTACTAGGATTGATACTTAATGATCAAATCGTCTCCTCTTTAGGCTCTTCCAAACTAGGTAGGTATGCCTTATGAATCAACTTCCTTTAAACCATTTCATCTTACTTCTACATATTTATTAATTGATACTCTTGATATTGAAAGTAGTTCTCAAGGAGACATCAAGGTTAGGTATTTTTTTGTAGGCTTAAAAGATAATTGGAAATGATGAAAGTGAATTAATTTGGTTTAGAAAACTAGGTAAAGAACTCTTCCAACTACAACTCTTAATAAAATTGGTTTTGGCAAGACCAATCCTTTATTATTGGGTAAATAGAGTCTAATCCACATAATTAAATTATCATCAAACTTTGAAGATAGTGTGCACACCATCAATTAATTAGACAAAGAACATGAACCATATGAATCCCAATCTAAATGAATTTAACCCTGGTGATGGAGACCAATTAGACAAACAACACATAACATGTAACATTTGATAATTAAAGATGCATAATAAGTTCAATCTATCAAAAAATAATACAAATTCAAGAGGAAAATACTGACAATGAATTATTGAACATCCAAATAAGGAATCAAAGGAAAGTATCTTTATATTACCCTTTAAAATAAGGAACAATAACAAAATAATATCAATTGCATAAATCTTGAAACTACATCAATCATTAAAGTTCCACTTGTCTTATTGTATTGCATAAAAGGAAAACATATTTGTTACATGCCCAAAAACTTGTATGTATAAAAATGTATCTGTATATCTTATATCAAATGAGATCTTGGTGCCATTTCTTATGGAAAATGAAAGGGTGCCTTTTCAAAAAAAAACTAGCCTATTCAATTATAATATAACTAATGCATATAAACTAAAAAAATTATGTGGTCATTCGATCATGGTGACCACCTCTTCCTCGTTGTTTCCTATTTCCATCCATGCTGATTCAAGATCTATTATATAATCATTTACCCACTGGAAATATGAACATGTATAGGTCATATAAATTAAGAAACTTCAAGGATGAACTTTTGAAGGTTCCACCACTTCTTTCCTATGGCAACAAACATCTATCAGGAACTTAATGAATTTATTCTCCATATGCTAATTTTGTCCAAAAGTGTATGAAATTCACCCATATGAAAATTCATATTCTTTTTTAGCCATGTTATAACCCTTTGAGGTATTGTTGTCATCTCACTTCTCCAACCTTCTAGGTCCTTGGTTTTTCCTTCTTTATCCTTTAGAGTAGGTATGACAAAATGTTCTGCATAAGTAATTGTCACCATATTTTGTTCTGCCCTCTATTGTTCTTGTTCCATGTATACCATATTATTTAGTACAACTTCCAATTTGAACAACTTTCCAAACAAGTCAAGTTATTGGGAGTCCAAAAAAAACATACTCTATATACGAAAAGGGACTTACGTCCTAATCCATTTGATAAAAGTTTATATATGCCTCATTTCCCAAAACATTTAAAGGCACCTAGATTCAAATAATACCAAGAAAAAGGAAACCCCGTTGATCACATCAAGGAATAGTGTGCCTCTTGTACCAAACTTAGTGATGAGCCCACCTACCTCATGAGATTGTTCCCTCATTCTCTAGGTGGGCCCGCACTCAAATGATACTCCAAACTTCCTAAAAACATCAAATCATTGTCTAAATTAGTAGACAATTTTATCTCCCACTTTTCCTTCAACATTACAAATGAGGTGGCACTCTCTAATTTGTGCTCGACTAAATAGAAGATGGGAGGTCCATTTATCACATTCTTATTATGCTGGAGAAACTTTGTCAATAAATGCTCACTAAACATTCCTAAAGAACAAGAAGTTAATTTATACATTGAAAATCTAGTCCTCGATTTAATGTACAAACTCAATATCAAAAGTCCAAGCACCATTCCAAGTTAATGAAAAAAGGGGCTAGTATTGAAGAAACTCTCATCCATAAGGGTATCCGTAAAAACCAACAAGGAGAACACCAACACCAACTCATCCAATGACAAGGCAAAAATTTTCTCCAGAAACAAGAATGTAACCAATGATGGCATTGTGGATGCATGAACAAGTAGTGTAGCACAACCTCGACTAACTCTAAATGGTGAAAACCCTACCAATTCACAAACTCCCAATCAAACAACACCTCAACAATAGAAAATTGAGACTTCCACACAAGATAGACCTTGAAGAAATCCTTGAACAAAAGATATAAAATTTACACCCTTGAGGATACCTCTTGAGACTGTACTCCAATAATTACTCAGTAATAACTTCTTGTAGTTACCCTGAATCAAAGATGAACCATTAGCTAAAAAAAATGGTGGGATGACAATAAATTTTGTGATTACCACCACACCAAAGGACATAAGACCTCATCATATTTCCAACTAAAACATGCAATACAAGACCTTATTGATGATAGTGTGATTATAGTCAATCCTTCACTACTAGCATCCAACTTTGATCACACTATCTTTAAAGATCCTTTAGGTAATCATGACAAAGGGAAAGCCTCTAGTTCAAACTCTAACTCACAAGCTAATTACACATGCACTAGATATGACTACACCATAAACTATTTTAATGAGTCTGAT